>OX451735.1:502334833-503604380 GCA_948472305.1 Vicia faba | reverse complement strand
CCCAATCAAAAGTCGAAGATCCATAGCAGAGTGTCCTCAAACGGAAACGGGAATCCCAGTAAAGTCGTTTTAGACAAAATTGAAGAATTACTTTCTTTCATCCCCAACAACAGTCAGGGATTTATTTTCCCAAACTAGACATTGTTACAAGAAGCTACCAATATGCTCAACGACATATTACATCCATGCATCATTTACAAAATATCATAACATATGCATATGAAATGCATATAATATTCTCATTCATTTTGAGAGCATCATTACGCAATGCATTATGTAGCGGTGAAAATCGGAGATCAAGCTATTAATTAACTTGACTCACAAAAAGCAAGAGTCGCCACCGCATTTTATTATTTCCTAAGGGAAAAGGGAAAAGAGCGAAATAAAACCCTAAAAAAAACATGCAATGTAAAATAAAAAAGTAATACAATGCATTTTGAAAGAGATCGAGAGTTCGGGGGTTGGTTATGCAATGGGAAGGTATTAGCACCCAATGCATCTGTGGTACTCCGCAGGAACCTTTTGAAATATCTGTTTTTTGGTCAAATTGTTTGTTATGTACAAGGGTGTATTTATCTACAACTATGTTTTCCTAAGGGGAAGAAAAATGAGTTTTTATTATTGCGTTCGTGAGGGTTTCGCAACCCTTTGCCTACGTATCCAATGAAGGAATCAAAACACCGTAGTTCCTCTAGAAAAAAAGTTGATTTGTTTGTGTTTTTTAGCGGGTGACGTTAACACACGCATTCTAGCAATAGGCATGACAGGTATCGCGATAGAACGGAAGTAACATGCCCTTGAGGGGAGTTTTGATTTGTTGAGTATTTTTGCATGTTTTAAAGTATGTTCAAGTAATGATTAAAGAATGTTTTTGATTTTTTTTGGATTTTTTTGGTTTGTTTACTTGTTGATTTTATCTTGCCTAATTACTAGCATTTGTACAAAGTAAAAAATGCAGAAAGATAATAAACCTACGCTATTACAAACATAAAAAATATGAAGGAAAAAAAATAAGACAAAAGTAAGAAAAAGAGTGCATTTCGACCCAGGCAGGAGCACACTTCGATTGGCATTCTGTTGACCTCCTTCGATTGGGGCTGGCAGCAGTAAAGTTCTGTCTTTCGATTGGCCTTGGCAGGGGAGAAGCCCTGTCCTTTGATTGGGAAAAGGCAGGCAGCAAGTTGTATCTTTCGACTGGGAGCTGGCGCCAGTGAGGTTCTGTCTTTCGATTGGCCTGGCAGTCAGTGTATGGCAAGTCTTTTGATTCTGCCTTGTTGCCTTGTTCGACTGGAGGTTGAAAGCAGTAAGGGAATGTCTTTCAATTGGACATGGCTTGCCTCCTGGTTGTCTCTTTCGTTTGACCTGGAGAAAGATGGTAGAAGCCAGAAGCTTTGTTTCCTATTTCCTGTTTTCTGTATCTTTCATTCAAACATTAAATGATAACATGGCCTGAGGCCATGCTAGTATTTATCTTTCAAACAGTTAATAGCTGAAGCTAAAACAGAAAGCAAAACGAAAGAGGTAGTTCTGGAAGGTATGTTAAAAATGTGGAAACGAAAAGGAATTGTATTTACATGTTATGAAACGGAAGTTCAAAGTGTTATTTACATGTTATGCTGGAAATGAAAGGTTCAAGGGTAAGAGTGACTTACCTGGCTTCAGGCTGGAACGTGTGTTGGGCCTTGAGTGGTGGCTCTGGATGCTTGATTCGAAGGAGGGGGTCACAGGCTGTGCTGGAAGCGTTGGGTTTGAAGGAAAAGAAAAATCAAGTGTGCTTCTTTGATTCGAAGGAGATGGAAGTGTGGTTGTTCTTCAAAATCGAAGGAAGTAAGTGTTTGGGGATTCTGGGTTTGTTCTCACAAGTATTGAAGGGACTTGAGATATTTTGTGTTTGGGAAAATTTGGTGTTTTTGAGAAGTTTCTGATGATTCGTTCGACTGGCCAAAGGTCCTCTTTTCTCCCTTTCACATATGTGTTGAAGCCTCTCTATTTATAGGTGAGCTTTGACATGGTTTTGGGGGGAAAACAAAATAATGTTTGAATTATTTGGGTATGCTGCCCCTTTGTTTTCGTCAATGCAGCTCTTGTGCACTCCTTTTTGGGAAAGCACAGGACTGAGGCAACGCAGTCATGTCAGTCTTTGGACTTTAGTGGCAGGTTGGTGCAGGACTGCTGCATAACAGCACAGCTGTCTTGAGTTTGGAAGTATATGGGATTAGTGGTCCAACTTATGAATCGAAGGAGGCCACCTTGAAGGAAATCGCATGTCTAGCTTGTGGATCAAAGGGGGTCACTTTGAAGGAAACTGAAGGGAGATTGTATTACCCAAACGAATCTTGTGACTGAAGGAGATTGTATTTCCAAATCAAAGCTCATGAATGAAGGGAGACTGTATTTCCCATCGAAGCTTGTGGATCGAAGGGAGCAATGTTGCCCAATCGAAACATGTTTGCAGGCAGCACTTGTCCAATCGAAGCAAGATGAATCGAAGTAGGCTTGCAGGCAGCAAACTTGTGCAGTCGAAAGAGGCATGCAGGCAGCATGCTTGGTGAATCGAAATAGGCTTGCAGGCAGCAAACTTGTCCAGATTCGAAAGAGGCATGCAGACAGCAAATAAGTGCAAATCGAAGGACCTGTCAGCACATGAAATCAAACAAAAAACACACATTTCGTGCTTGATTAGAAGTTAGTGATACATAAGCTAAGAATGTTCAAAACACTTGACAATTTCTGCATAATCAAAGCTCGAAGGTGAGAGGTTAAAACCAACTGTATTTAGTGACCTTGCCTTCTGTAAAAAAATATGCAAAAAATAAAAATGGGATCTTAGGTCAAAAATTGGGGTACAACAGCTGCCCCTATTTAAGTTTCTTCTATCCGGAGATATGAAGATTCGAATCTTCATTTCGACGAGATTGAAGGGACTTAAATATAGAATACACAATTTTTGGCCTTAAGATACCGCAATTATGTTTATGATATGATATGAATGCAATGCTCTGAATTTTATGGGGAATGACGCCATATGAGACAAACTATGCTGGAGAAACCAAGCACATTAAACAGTAATCCCACAGGGGGGAGAGATTATAACTCCACTGGGGAAACAAGAGTCATAGGCTTCTAATGAGAGACTCTTGAATGATTTACATCAGTGTTGAGACTGGAAAAGAGATGATTGACATCAGTACGGAGACTGGAGAAAAAATGATTTACATCAGTACTGTGACTGGAAAAAGAAATGATTTACATCAGTACTGTGACTGGAAAACAAAATGATTTACATCAGTACTGTGACTGGAAAACAAAATGATTGACATCAGTATTGAGACTGGAAAAGAACTGATTTACATCAGCACTGTGACTGGAAAACAAAATGATTGACATCAGTACTGAGACTGGAAAAGAAAATGATTTACATCAGTACTGTGACTGGAAAAGGAAATGATTTACATCAGTACGGAGACTGGAAAAGAAATGATTTACATCAGTATTGTGACTGGAAATAAACATCTCTGACTTCTGAATTTTACCAAGAATGGTAACATATTTCTTCTTTAACCAAGATATCGCTTGAAAAGGATAAAATGCAAACTTCCCCACGGGACTTTTCCGAAGGGATGCCATTTGGTGAGTAGACATTATTGTTGGGGATACACAAGCTGCTCAAATAAAGAGGCCTCCACTTGCTTCCTTTCAAAGGTGTCAATAACATACAAGCTGCTCATGAAGAGACGGCCACTTGCTGTCTTCAAAGAATATTATAACATACAAGCTGCTCATGAAGAGTTTTCCACTTGTTGCCAATAAACCACAAGCTGCTCATAAAGAAGCCGCCACTTGCTGTCTTCAAAGAATATTAAAGCACACAAGCTGCTCATGAAGAGTCCGCCACTTGTTGCCAATAACCCACAAGCTGCTCATAAAGAAGCTGCCACTTGTTGTCTTCAAAGAATATTAAAGCACACAAGCTACTCATGAAGAGTCCGCCACTTGTTGCCAATAACCCACAAGCTGCTCGTAAAGAAGCTGCCACTTGTTGTCATCAAAGAATATTAAAGCACACAAGATGCGCATGAAGAGCCCGCCACTTGTTGCCAATAACCCACAAGCTGCTCAAAAGAAGCTGCCACTTGCTACCTTCAAAGAATATCGAAGCACACAAGCTGCTCATGAAGAGTCCGCCACTTGTTGCCAATAACCCACAAGCTGCTCATAAAGAACCTTCGACTTGCTGTCTTCAAAGAATATCAAAGCACACAAGCTTCTCATGAAGAGTCCGCCACTTGTTGCCAATAACCCACAAGCTTCTCATAAAGAAGTTGCCACTTGCTACCTTCAAAGAATATCAAAGCACACAAGCTGCTCATGAAGAGTACGCCACTTGTTGCCAATAACCCACAAGCTGCTCATAAAGAAGCTGCCACTTACTGTCTTCAAAGAATATTAAATCACACAAGCTGCTCATGAAGAGTCCACCACTTGTTGCCAATAACCCACAAGCCCCTCGTAAAGAAGCTGCCACTTACTGTCTTCAAAGAATATCAAAGCACACAAGCTGCTCATGAAGAGTCCGCCACTTGTTGCCAATAACCCACAAGCTGCTCATAAAGAAGCTGCCACTTGTTGTCTTCAAAGAATATTAAAGCACACAAGCTACTCATGAAGAGTCCACCACTTGTTGCCAATAACCCACAAGCTGCTCATAAAGAAGTTACCACTTGTTATCTTCAAAGAATATCAAAGCACACAAGTTGCTCATAAAGAAGCTGCCACTTGCTGCTTATAACCCATAAGCTGCTCATAAAGAAGTTGCCACTTGCTGTCTTCAAAGAATATTAAATCACATAAGCTGCTCATGAAGAGTCCGCCACTTGTTGCCAATAACCCACAAGCTACTCATAAAGAAGCTGCCACTTGCTGTCTTCAAAGAATATCAAAGCACACAAGCTGCTCATGAAGAAGCTGCCACTTGCTGCTTATAACCCACAAGCTGATCATAAAGAAGCTGCCACTTGCTGTCTTCAAAGAATATTAAAGCACACAAGCTGCTTATGAAGAGTCCGCCACTTGTTGCCAATAACCCACAAGCTGCTCATAAAGAAGCTGCCACTTGCTGTCTTCAAAGAATATTAAAGCACACAAGCTGCTCATGAAGAGTCCGCCACTTGTTGCCAATAACCCACAAGCTGCTCATAAAGAAGCTGCCACTTGTTGTCTTCAAAGAATATTAAAGCACACAAGCTGCTCATGAAGAGTCTTCCACTTGTTGCCAATAACCCACAAGCTGCTCGTAAAGAAGCTGCCACTTGTTGTCTTCAAAGAATATTAAAGCACACAAGATGCGCATGAAGAGTCTGCCACTTGTTGCCAATAACCCACAAGCTTCTCAAAAGAAGCTGCCACTTGCTGTCTTCAAAGAATATCGAAGCACACAAGCTTCTCATGAAGAGTCCGCCACTTGTTGCCAATAACCCACAAGCTGCTCATAAAGAAGCTGCCACTTGCTACCTTCAAAGAATATCAAAGCACACAAGCTGCTCATGAAGAGTCCGCCACTTGTTGCCAATAACCCACAAGCTGCTCATAAAGAAGCTGCCACTTGCTGTCTTCAAAGAATATTAAAGCACACAAGCTGCTCATGAAGAGTCCACCACTTGTTGCCAATAACCCACAAGCTGCTCGTAAAGAAGCTGCCACTTGCTGTCTTCAAAGAATATCAAAGCACACAAGCTGCTCATGAAGAGTCCGCCACTTGTTGCCAATAACCCACAAGCTGCTCATAAAGAAGCTGCCACTTGCTGTCTTCAAAGAATATCAAAGCACACAAGCTGATCATAAAGAAGCTGCCACTTGTTGCTTATAACCCACAAGCTGCTCATAAAGAAGCTGCCACTTGCTGTCTTCAAAGAATATTAAAGCATACAAGATGCTCATGAAGAGTCCGCCACTTGTTGCTTTCAAAGAGATACTCATAAAATATCGTGAAGATATTGCTGGAGGTGAGAATCAATAATTTCATCTGAGATGGACAAACTGCTCATGAAGAGACCTCCATTTGTCATAACACGAAGAAATTCAGAAATAATCAAACAGCTCAAATAAAGAGTCAGTCGCTTGTTGTCACGTCGATATTCCAGAAGAATGTTGTGATAACATTACTGGGGAATAAAGTTCATCTTCAATGGGGAACCATGAATAAATCCTTCCTTAGGAGACCAAGTATTTAAATTGCAAAATAAATGCACTCTACATCTAGGTTTCACAGCCTAGAGATATCTACAGGGTATTGTTCACAAGAGACAAAGCTCAATCCAGGAATTAACTGGAGAGAAAACAGTCAAACAAGACTCCACCCAATGAGGAAACAACTCAAATGGGGATTTATCCTATCCAGAGATGGAAAAGGAAAGCTAAATCAAGATTCTTCCACGAGAGTTAACTCAGTGGGGAATTAGAAAGAAGGCACACTTTCTGCTTAAGTCGACACTCTATTTGGAAAGATCAAATACGTTATTTGAATGGACACAACCAAGGTATACGAACTCAATGACATCAACAAATACAACTGTGCGTGCATGATGCAAGTGTGAATGAATAAATGAATGTCATGTATATGCTGACAAAACAGACAAGGGAGATAGACAGAAGATGATAAGACATCACAGTACAACCCAACACTCAGCTAATTTCAACAATATGGTAACATTACTGGAGATAGAACACAGGCCATCATTGGAGTAAGGTCCTTTTACAAGGCTTAAATCTCTTTAGAGAGGGAGATCTTTTCAGGTAGAAAACCCAAAGTCCAGTCTTCTATCGCAAACAATCCATTGAAAGGATAACAACACAAACAATGTTTCAGTTGGAAAAATTCATGCTTAGCTGGAGATACTGGGAACACCACCCTCTGATAATGTGTGCAAAACATGTCTTGACAAATCTGGATTGCCCCTGGGACTAATTTTGGATGCCCCAAGTTTACTGCTGATAAGCTGTGTGATGCACGACAATTCTTGCGAATAACTTCACTTCTAAAATGCCCCAAGCTATATGGTTGATGAGGAGAAATCGTCTCAAGAGGATTTTATAAAAGACCTGGCATTTACCATGCTCTGGTGTCTTCAAACTCTTAGAGAGATTCATTAAATCTCGACGTGATTGCCCCGGATTGACTGTAGTCGGCACAACAAAGTCTTCAAACTTTGCCCCAGAAGAGTACACAAGTTGGGAAAGCATTAACTAGGAGAAGCAACATGTTCGTGCTCAAGGTCTTCAGGTGACATGCCCCTGATATGATTTTTCCTTGAAATGATTCGCCAATTACTCAACATAGTTGCAGGCCTTAAAAGAATAAACTCATCACTAGTGCTTATATGTGAGCTTCCTTGATATCAAATAGATGTTTTGCAGTTAGAAAAAAGTTATTATGAGAATGAAAATTCTAATGCAACAGTTATGTAAGTTTTGAAGATTTTGAAAAGATATCGCACAAATTTTGTGAGTTAGAGCATCATTTATTTTTGTGTAGGAAAAACATATGATACCAACATAACTATTTAAAACATTCATGGGAGTCAGGAACACTATCTCATTGAAGTATGCTTTCAAAATAACCTTGTTTCAATTAGGACTTTTGAAGGTTGTAACGTGGCCTGGTTCATGGGTTTTTAGAAAAAAGATTTTTAAGGCTCAAAAGTTATAGGTGCCCACCCATTCTTCATGATATTCTCCAACCCTATGTTCAGTTAATTCAACATGAGTGTTCATCTCTCAAAAGGATTTTGTGACGGTTAAGGAAACGATGAGGCTTTCGGAGTAGAAACCACCCTTATGTCTTCGTGTTTGTAGTCACCAATTTGTTCTTTGCTGAGGACTTTTCTTTGTAATCCTTTCTTTGCAATTTTTATTTTCCCTAACTTTTGCCTGAAATAATTCTTTTGAATTGATAGTCCAGCGGGATGCCCTAATTTTGCCTAAGTCGCACATTTTCATGTTTTTGACTTAGCAGGCTTTTTCTTTTTTTTTTCTTGATTTTTGATTTTTGAACAAAACAGGTGACATTAGCTTGTCTTTAATTGTTGAGAACATTGTGACTGCCTTGTTTCTTGATGAATGAGGGATAACATTGTGGTTCCACATCTTCTGGCTTCACTATACATGAAGGATAGCCCTCGTAGTTTCTCTTCAGAAATATCTTTCTTATGAATTTTGAACACTCAATCAGATTAACTGAAAACTACCCTGCCCCAGGTTTAAATTTGAGGGTCTTTTCGTATAGAAAAGAAACTCCTACTTCAAGGCTCAAAAGGGGTTAGAAAGGGATTATCTTCCTTATATCTCTCGTGTTTAGGGATTTGAAACAATGCCTGTACATCGTCAGCAAGATTTTATCCAAAAGCATACAACCAGAGATTTTGTGTTCTTTAGATCATCATCCTCCCTTCAATATCTGCCTAGGCAAGAGAATGAGAAACAAGTTGGTATCATAATGCAAAAATAAATTTAAAGTTTTGAAAACATATATGAATTTCTTCAAGATAAACATACTCATTGTATTAAGATAATCATTCAAATGCAAACAAGTTCTTACATGCAAACAATGTTTTGATAAACAAGAAAATTTACAAAAGTAGAAATAAGTTAGTAATCTGGGAAGGCTTTCCATCTGGATTTGAATCACCGAAAACATCCTTCAAAACTCAAAGTTACCAACAATCGTGTTTACCCTTCAACACATGCTTGATTTGAACTTCAAAACCAACGTCCTTGAATGACAAGATACCACTTCTGACCATCTTCTAAACCTCAATCTTCAAGAAGGATAGACTTGGGCAGCAACCAAAATTTCAACCAAACCAGTTAAGTGCCATACCAGCTTTCAAATTAGTCACCTCTCTGCGGAGTTCAGATATCTCTTGCTTGATATTCTCCATTGTTCTCTTAGCGTCAGTGTTGTACTGGTGAGACCAAAGGAAAAATAAGACTTGGAAAAAGACCTTTGAAAGTGAAACCAAAAAATGTAGAATGATGCATGATATGCAAAAGAGAGTTTTTATTTGACTTTCAAGGAACTCAAGATATTGAGTTGTAAACATCAAAGTATGAAGATAGAAGATGAATTCTAAATTGGATCAAAGAGTTGATCAAGTTATCATCAAGATCAATCATCCATTTTGGTGGATTAGGGTTTTCACCCTATCAACACCCAATATCCATTGAGCTTGATGAAACTTGTGATGTTTACAAAGAAAGACCTCCAAATTCCTTGAAAATCAAGTGAAAAGGGTTTTATGGATGCATGAATGCATGGCTATGCAACAACCACAAGTCAAGGTCACAAATAAAGTTGAAAGGTTCAACGTCACAAGCATGGAGTCAAAGGTAAAGAACATCCCCAAGGTATGTACTAACAGTTTAATCACACCTGCAAGACAAGGTTCTAAGAGTTCCCGGAGTCTACATTCCTCCTTCGGATATTACCAACGTCTTGATTACTCAATAATTAGCAATATTCTCAAGAGAAACTCATCCGAGCGTAGCATCGCGTAACAATTACTTCCGGATTACTCTGTTATAATCTCCGCGCTACACCTAAAAGGCCAAGGTGGGTTAAGGGTTCTACGGTTTTCAGCTTCTTTGGCTCCCAGGTCAATAATAATAATGTCTTCCCGATTACTCGGTAAACAAATATTACGTTCAAAAGGGCCTTCCACTGAGTGGGGGATCTCATGCCTCCTTCTTCGGGATTACTCCCTCAAAGTTAACATGACTATACCGCCCGTCCTATTCCTAAGTGTAACTTAGTCCGGGTATAGGACTTGTCCTTTGCAAAAATTATCAACACCCAAATAAACATAATATATACATATAATCAAACAATCAAGTAGCAATAAAACAGATAAGACAAACTAGGCTTAACCCACTTAGGGATGGACCAGCAAGAGGTCAATCTATCCCCAGCAGAGTCGCCAATTCTGTAGCGGTGAAAATCGGAGATCAAGCTATTAATTAACTTGACTCACAAAAAGCAAGAGTCGCCACCGCGCTTTATTATTTCCTAAGGGAAAAGGGAAAAGAGCGAAATAAAACCCTAAAAAAACGTGCAATGTAAAATAAAAAAGTAATACAATGCGTTTTTGAAAGAGATCGAGAGTTCGGGGGTTGGTTATGCAATGGGAAGGTATTAGCACCCAATGCATCTACGGTACTCTGCAGGAACCTTTTGAAATATCTGTTTTTTGGTCAAAATTGTTTGTTATGTACAAGGGTGTATTTATCTACAACTATGTTTGCCTATGGGGAAGAAAAATGAGTTTTTATTATTGCGTTCGTGAGGGTTTCGCGACCCTTTGCCTACGTATCCAATGAAGGAATCAAAACATCGTAGTTCCTCTAGAAAAAAAGTTGATTTGTTTGTGTTTTTTAGCGGGCGACGTTAACACACGCATTCTAGCAATAGGCACGGCCGGTATCGTGATAGAACGGAAGTAACATGCCCTTGAGGGGAGTTTTGATTTGTTGAGTATTTTTGCATGTTTTAAAGTATGTTCAAGTAATGATTAAAGAATGTTTTTGATTTTTTTTTGATTTTTTTGGTTTGTTTACTTGTTGATTTTATCTTGCCTAATTACTAGCATTTGTACAAAGTAAAAAATGCAGAAAGATAAAAAACCTACGCTATTACAAACATAAAAAATATGAAGGAAAAAAAATAAGACAAAAGTAAGAAAAAGAGTGCATTTCGACCCAGGCAGGAGCACACTTCAACTGGCATTCTGTTGACCTCCTTCGATTGGGGCTGGCAGCAGTAAAGTTCTATCTTTCGATTGGCCTTGGCAGGGGCGAAGTCCTGTCCTTCGATTGGGCAAAGGCAGCAGCAAGTTGTATCTTTCGACTGGGAGCTGGCGCCAGTGAGGTTCTATCTTTCGATTGGCCTAGTAGTCAGTGTATGGTGAAGTCTTTTGATTCTGCCTAGTTGCCTTGTTCGAATGGAGGTTGAAAGCAGTGAGGGAATGTCTTTCGATTGGACATGGCTTGCCTCCTGATTGTCTCTTTCATTTGACCTGGAGAAAGATGGTAGAAGCCAGAAGCTTCATTTCCTATTTCCTGTTTCCTGTATCTTTCATTTCAAACATTAAATGACAACATGGCCTGAGGCCATGCTAGTATTTATCTTTCAAACAGTTTAATAGCTGAAGCTAAAACAGAAAGCAAAACGAAAGAGGTAGTTCTGGAAGGTATGTTAAAAATGTGGAAACGAAAAGGAATTGTATTTACATGTTATGAAACGAAAAGTGCAAAGTGTTATTTACATGTAATGGTGGAAATGAAAGGTTCAAGGGTAAGAGTGACTTACCTGGCTTCAGGCTGGAACGTGTGTTGGGCCTTGAGTGGTGGCTCTGGATGCTGGATTCGAAGGAGGAGGTCATAGGCTATGTTGGAAGCGTTGGGTTTGAAGGAAAAGAAAAAGCAAGTGTGCTTCTTTGATTCGAAGGAGACGGAAGTGTGGTTGTTCTTCAGAATCGAAGGAAGTAAGTGTTTGGGGATTCTGGGTTTCTTCTCACAAGTATTGAAGGGACTTGAGAGATTTTTGTGTTTGGAAAAATTTGGTGTTTTTGAGAAGTTTCTGATGATTCGTTCGACTGGCCAAAGGTCCTCTTTTCCTCCCTTTCAAATATGTCCTGAAGCCTCTCTATTTATAGACGAGCTTTGACATGGTTTTGGGGGGAAAACAAAATAATATTTGAATTATTTGGGTATGCTGCCCCTTTGTTTTCGTCAATGCAGCTCTTGTGCACTCCTTTTTGGGCAAGCACAAGACTGAGGCAACGCAGGCATGTCAATCTTTGGACTTTAGTGGCAGGTTGGTGCAGGACTGCTGCATAACAGCACACATGTCTTGAGTTTGGCGGTATATGGGATTAGTGGTCCAACTTATGAATCGAAGGAGGCCACCTTGAAGGAAATCACATGTCCAGCTTGTGGATCAAAGGGGGTCACTTCGAAGGAAACTGAAGGGAGATTGTATTACCCAAACGAAGCTTGTGACTGAAGGAGATTGTATTTCCAAATCGAAGCTCATGACTGAAGGGAGACTGTATTGCCTATCGAAGCTTGTGGATCGAAGGGAGCAATGTTGCCCAATCGAAACATGTTTGCAGGCAGCACTTGTCCAATCGAAGCAGGCTAAATTGAAGTAGGCTTGCAGGAAGCAAACTTGTGCAGTCGAAAGAGGCATGCAGGCAACATGCTTGGTGAATCGAAATAGGCTTGCAGGCAGCAAACTTGTCCATATTCGAAAGAGGCATGCAGGCAGTAAATAAGTGCAAATCAAAGGACCTGTCAGCACATGAAATCAAACAAAAAACACACATTTCGTGCTTGATTAGAAGTTAGTGATACATAAGCTAAGAATTTTCAAAACACTTGACAATTTCTGCATAATCAAAGCTCGAAGGTGAGAGGTTAAAACCAATTGTATTTAGTGATCTTGCCTTCTGTAAAAAATATGCAAAAAATAAAAATGGGATCTTAGGTCAAAAATTGGGGTACAACACATTACATACATCATGACATTGCATTAAACTAACTCTGTCTTTTCAAGTTAGTTTTGAACAGAAAGATATTGTCAAGTATTTATCACCTTTCATATGCAATCAAGACAGTGATTCATTCTGATAAACACATCTTTCAAAATACAATCAGTCGAAGATTCACTTCTAGATACAGTTCAGATATGAGCTAAATATAGATTCATTATGATACTCATTCCAATACATTCTTCAGATACAGTCGGGTGAAGACTCATTCTGATTCACTTCTAGATACAGTCAGGCATAGACTCATTCCAATACATTGTTCAGATACAGTCGAACGTAGACTCATTCCAATACATTTTTCAGATACAATCGGGAGAAGACTCATTCTGATCCACTTCTGGATATAGTCGGGTGTAGACTCATTTTAATACATTGTTCAGATACAATCAGGCGAAGATTCATTCTAATCCATTTCTAGATACAATCGGGCATAGACTGATTCTAATATATTTTTCAGATACAGTCGGGCAAAGACTCATTATGATCCTCTTATAGACACGATCAAGGCATAAACTGATTCTAGAAGCATCATTCAGATATAATCGAGACATAAGATTCATTATGAAACTCCCCATCACAACTTCTAGATACAGTCAGACACAGAGTCATTCTAGTATACTTTTTCAGACACAATCGGGCATAGACTCATTATGATACTCCTATCAACATTTACTTCAGATGGCATTTATAAGCCCATCTCCGAAGACATCCCATAACCCTCTCCAAATGGAAGCTTTAAGCCTGTCCAAGTAGTACAATTAACCCACGGTGTTACTTCATGCACATGTGAGTGCAAATTTCTGGCCACTTAAGTGTTCAATCATCTTCCACCTTCAGATCATGAATGGCGAGCATGTCAATCTAGCTCTTCAGGTTTAAGAAGATTGAACAGGGGAATATATTATACCCCAAAATTTTCCCTCCCATATTTCCTATAAATTGATTCAAGATACCTCCTCGTGCTCATGAAGGTCTCAAACACACAAGACTACTCAAGGGTTGACCAGACAAACTCTCCTCCTAAGCAATTGACCTACAACTAGGGTTTTGCTTCTCTCAAAGGAAATTGAGTTTATCATGCCTCAAATGGACTTAATGGTTTCTCATATGTCTCAAGGTACCCTCATACCAAGTTTCAAGCTTTACATCACAAGTTTGCTCAATCAATTAGCCAGATGATTGAAAATCAACGGTATTGGACAAAAGGTTAACTTTGACCAATCTACAGTCAAATTTCAAGATTTTTAGTCAATGTCAACATTTTTAAGTCACATTCATCATTTGGTCAAGGGTTAATCATGATTCATCAAGAAAACTCAAGATTCATCAAAAGTCAACATTTACTAAATTAGGGTTTTCTTTAGGAGAAATCAATTGAACTTTGACCAAGCATAACTTTCACATACTTCATAATAAATTTCTCAACCAAAGACTATCTTAAAGGAAATTCAATTCTCTACAATTTTGCCTCTCTAAGCTCAAGGCCAAAAATGCTTCATTTGAAAGATATGAGCCAAACATTACAGGTCATTTTAAAAGCCAACAAAAGACATCTTTTGTCAAAGCAATTTACATCAAGTTAAAGACTTCAAATGAAAACATGACAAGTATGAATGTTGTATGAGTCATCTTGAGGTTTCCAAAAAGTCCAAGAACATCTTCATATGACAAAAATTGAGAGAGTTATGATTGGTGCAAATTGATGAATTTTGTGAAAATGCATGAAACCTAAATTGAGCAAAGTTGAATTTTTGGGCTAATGGGCCTTTTTCAGGTTCAAACGTGTTCATGACTTCATATTAGACCTCTAAATCCATTCACATATTTTTTATGACTTTTATTTCTTTTATTTGGATTTTATTCATTTAAATGAAAATTAAATCAAATATAATATGAAACTAATGGACTTAGGCGTGTAGGCTTTTGTTCTGATCACATTGGAGGCCCAAAAACTCATGACAACTCGCCAAAACCGTGCGAGGATGATTGGCACAAGATTGAGCTTAAAAAAGAAACTTTTCATGCAAAATTCAAATCAAATGTTACATCATGAATTACAAAGATTTGATTTAATTTTGTTGACCTAAAACACTTCTCTATAAATACACAACATTCAGACTAAGGAAAAAAGACGCATGTTGCCTCAAGAACAAACCCTAAAAATCTAAAAAATTTCAAGAACTAGGGAAAACTCAAACCCTTATCTCCATTTGTTTTCAGTCCATTCCAAGCGTCAATCAAGCTTCTTGAAGACTCCATAAACTCATTCTAATCATCCCTGAAGATCGTAGCATTCGAGATAGTCGCAACCAAGCGTCACCAGTTTGGTAACATTCTTGAATTTCAAACTTTTAATTCATATAATTTAAATGAATTTAATGCATACATTCATGCCCATATTGATGTTTGGAACTGTTTTGATGCATCATTTTCAAGCTTTCACGCAGGAATGAAGATCTTCCATTGTTAGGGCAGTTTGAAAAAATTTCTTCGAAACTCACTGTACAAGCATTTTCAGGTCAAACCAATGCCACCATTTGATTTGCAAGGGTAAAATTAGGGGGATAAGGTTCATCTTGTGTTTCAATTTTGCATTATTGGCAGGTTCTAAAAATCTTCTCACCGGAGAAGATGAAGTTGATTTTCCTCCATGGTGGTTTAACCCTCCTGACTCAGGTGACCTAGGCGTGGCACTCTCCCATTGGTTGATTCAAAAAAACCTGACCCCACCACAACGTGTGTCTTCTGATTTTATTTAATTTGATTTCTTGATTTCAATTTATATTATATTTAATTATGATGATTATACTAACGCGAAACAACAATTGGCTTGATGGTAAGAAGCATGACTGGTATTGTAAGGGGTGTGGGTTCGATCCCAGCTTTTGTCAATTTATTTTATTTTTCAAGATAGTGTGCTGGTTTATAATAGATTGATTCCTTCATATTCCATATCACAAACAACACTATGGCGCAGTGGTAGAAGAGCATACTAGTGAAAAGAATGGTGTGGGTTCAAGTCTCACCCCATGCATATATGTTTTCCTTATTTTCTAACCTAATTTTCATTCTATTTTACTAATTATTTTCTAATTAATCTATTTTCTAACCTTAAACTTCTTTTTCAAAATTATAACAAATTACGATTAGGTTTTTCTAGTTAGTAAATAATTTTTTGACATATTTTTCATTTATTAATTAATTAAGTTAATTAGATTTTTCTAAATATTATAATTAATTAGAAATAACTAGGTTTTAATTACTATTTATTAACTTAAATTATTTTCTACAAAAAATGCAAAAACATTTAACATTTTTCTAATATTCTTTTTTGTCATCATTTTCTATTTAAATTCATAGAAAATTTGTATAGGTTGCACTCCCAGATGTAATAGCATAAATTTATTACCTTGCATCTTTTCCTATTATGTAACTGCTCACATGATGTAATAGCTTATGTTTAATTTTCCGCACTTTTCATTTCGTACTTCAACTTCGTGTACATATTTGGCAGTTAGTAATTAAGATTTGTATGGAAAGACTAACAACAAACATAGAAAACCTAATTTTTGAAAATAAATAACTGAAAATAAACACTCTTCACACTTGCACCTCTAGGGTAACCTCTCTTGTTACCTTATGAATATTGGTCATGTCCCTCAAAAGTGGGGATACTTTAACAAAGGACCTTTGGCTTAACAATATCATCATGGTCCCTTTCAAATAAAGTTCATAGTCTCTCGATGACCCTCTGAGTTGCCTACAAAATGATGATAATCCCTCTGATACAATTGCTAAGGTATCCATAGATGTTACGGTCAATGACCATACGATGACCCTACGCATGTCCCTTCATATCCAATAGATAGGATTACCTACATACTAATGGCATGGATAATACTATCTCTAAAGGAAAAGGAAAATAACAAGAAAGACTTTAGTGGGTAAGAACTCTTGAATGCTTGCTCACAACCTTTTTCACAAAACAAATACATTTTTACACATCACTTTCAAACAAATATTTTCAAAAACACTTTGTATACATTCTTGAGGACTGATACAAGAATGATTACAAAGTTAGCCTTACATTGGCATTTCAAAATATTTTCAAACAAATCACATACGCACAAAGCAGGTTTTTAAAAGTGAGCTAAGAAATTAAGAGCCCGTTGATAGCTACGAATGAAAAGGGTGCTAACACCTTCCCTTTTCATAACCTACCCCCCGAACTCAAAATCTATCAAAGGTCTTTCCTGTTCTTTTCACCTTTCCTAAATATTGGATAAAACACCCTTATCAGAGATTCCCAATGAGTAGAAGAGTTTATCAACAAGGCTAAAATGAAAGTCTTAGATGGAGTTTGCAACAATTGATCCACAATCTTGTAATCACTCATTTGTATGATTTTCAACAGATCATCAACATATTTTTCCAAGGCAGCGCCACTAGATTCTCCTACCACTTTCTTAGGCTCAACATAAGTTTAAACAATAATTTTTCCAGGATAAACATCTCCTCGAAAGGTAGGGGCGAAGATACGACCACTGTGAGTTACCCGACTAGCTTTAGCAATATTCTCAACATGGGACAAATGTTGGATAGGAATTTCCACACCATATTCCAGGATAGTTGCACTGAACTTATAAGGCACAACTTTGTCTGATTCATATGGGATATGACCAGGTGTAGTATGTACCACGTGAGGTGCATAGCAGCAGTTTGAGAAAATGGAGTAATTTGAGCAGCAAGATTGTAACCTTCTGGCACAAAATTCTCAACATTCCCCATGGGTAACCGTGAGGCGTACGGTATTGAGCAGCAGTAACTGGAGTAACAGATATAGGAACTGACGGAACCTCAAAAATAAAAGTCATTTGTTGTGGCTGAGTAGCATGAGGAGACAGAGGAGGAGGTGGTGGCTGATTCTGAGAAGCTACCAACAATTTCACCAAAGCACTCAGATTAACCATACTGGCCCTAAAAGTAGTAACTTCTTCGCGTAGCTCACAATTCTCTTATTCAAGGTTTTCCATCTTCTTCCTGGAATTAGCCTGAGTATTGTAGCGATGAGTCAACTTTCCGACTATTGAAGCAAAGAAACGTGTAAGACACTCGAGCATGAATAAGAATGCAAAAATATGTGCAAAATAATGCATGGTATGTGTGATACGGTGGGAGAACTGACTATGGTTTTGCGTTTGTTTTCGCAAATGTTTCGGTTAAGCAAGAGTCGCCACCGACTTTTTATTTTATCCTAAGGAAAGGTTTAAAAAGCACAGCAAAAACCTTTAAGATTATTTTCTTGGGTTCGGGGAGTAGATTATAGAAAGGGAATGTATTAGCACCCTTTCTATCCATGGTTATCCATGGGCTCTTAGGTACTTGCTTAGATCAACTTGCCTTGGTTTTCAATTGTTTGAAATGGTGCTTTGTGTGTGGTTTTGAAAATGTTTTGAAAAAGATGCCTTGTCTAGGCTACCCTTGTAACAATTCTTTACTCGAATGTTTTACGAAAGGTGTTTGTCTTTTTGAAAAGATGTTTCAAGGTTTTTTGAAAGTTTGTTTTGAAAGTGTTTGTGAAGTGTGGTTTGAAAAATATGCAAGTGTTTTTGATTTGAAAGTTGACAAATACTTAAGAGCTATCTACCCTAAAGTTCTCAAAGATTTATGTTATGTTTTAACCCTTTTAACAATTTTGTTCCACCATTGTATTTGGTGGACAATCTTGTGTTAGGAGGTGAAAGGGACGGGCGCGGGTCATCGTTTAGACCATAATTGCAATGGGGCCAAGTATCTTTGGGCAATTTTATTTTAAGGGACTTGATCATTTTTTAGGCAACTTTCGAAAGCGTCATCGAGGGACTATGATCATTTGACTGTTTTTGTTTTGCCCAAAGAGACCTAATCATGCAATATGGCCCATTATTGAAGGCAACAAGTGGAATACCCTAGGGGTGCAAGTGTGGTATGTGTTGTCCATTTTCATGCTTGTTTATCTTGAATTTAAGTCAAACTATTTTTGTTCTTTTTATTTGCAAACAAACCCTAATTCTAGCATGGTATAATTAGAAAGCAATAAAATGCGAAAAGTAAAGTTCCTAAGCTATTACAACACAATAAGGGAAGGGGGTACAAATGTTCAAATGGGGGGTATTTGACAAGGAATTTAAACCTAGCTATTACATCAATTTAGAATTATTTACAAGATAATTAATTGCACAAATTTAAATAGAAATACAATAAATATGCAAGATGCAAAAAAGGTTTTTATATGTATGGAAAAAAGTATTTTTTATGTCAAATAAAATAAAATGAAAAGTATTCTTTTTTTGGAGTTTTTGTGCTTAGGGTAAAACCCTAATTTTATTAAGTAAATATATTAATTATTTAATATGTACAAATATTTATTTATTATATACAAAATAAAATAAAAATGAAGTATATTTATAAAAAAAGGTATTTTTTGAGATCAAATATTAATAAAAGAAAAATGCATGTATTTTTGTATTCTTGTCCTAAATATACTAATATATATATATAAATTTGTATTATTTTCTAAATATGTATTATATATACAAAAATAATAATATTTAATATTTATAAAAAAGGTATATTTTATATAAAATATTTTAAGAAGATAAAACAAAATAAAAATGAAAATAAAATGGTGTTTACATTATTTTTAGTATTTTAAGTAAAAAGGGTTTATTTATTTATTTATGTACAAATAACTATCTTAAACAAATAAATGCCTAATAAATTCAAAAATGGTTTAAAAAATTATTTTTATATTTTTAATATCATGAGGAAAAATAAATAAGTCAGAATGAAAAAAGAAAAGTCAAAAAAATCATGAAAATAAACATAATGGGCCTAGGGGGTGTAAAACCAAAAACATGGTGTGAAAAGAAATATCAAAACAGGCCCAGCCCACGTGGCTCTTCTTCAACCTCTGGACAGTTCTTGTTCAAAAAACGCGCGTTTGCAACATGATTCAAACATCCTGATTCCTGGCTTTTTAATGAAAACTCACAACATCAAAAATGTTCAGCATCAAACAACGAATCCATACATATAAAGAACTCATCCTAACTCTCAGAAATGAGAGAGAATTTCATCATTCCCAAATCTTAACCTAACTTTTTATCAATATTCAGACCTTAAATTCTCACAGCATATGCAAAATAAATGAAAAGTAAAGGTATGTACAGATTCAGGGGCATGAGTAGAACACTTTTTATTCACAAACCTAGAGCTAACAATGCCTATATTAAGAGTTAGAAGTTCAAGAAGATACCTGTTCAGTTGAAGTTGTATCTGATGATGGAGGTACTTTCAGAGCAAGGTGATGATTGGTACAGCTTCCTTGATGTCCAAGGATGATATTCCAAGTTTTACTTTGCTTTGAAACTAGCTGGATTGAGTTGTAGAACTCCACCTGCAAATCAGAAAAATGAAAATGGCCAAACTGAATAGAGGAGTTACAGTCCACTTCTAATGCTTTGGATAGTTTGGATTGATGGTAGGGAAGGTGTTTGAACTAGTTTGGGCAAGAATGCACGATGGAAATGAGTTGTGGGATTCAATCTGCAGCAAGCCCTGTTTTTGTGCAGTTCAATGGTGAATTTGTGAATGGGAGTGTTTGGGACTTGGTTTGCTCGTGTTCTAGCTTGGGTTTGATGTTTATAAAATGTTTGATAACTTTGCTTTAGCTTGGTTTACAGGAAATGAGAGTTGTGTACAATAATGCTATGTTTCTTCACCCTTAAGCAAGAAAAGGTCAAGTTGGTTTTTAGACAGGTAGAGCCCCCCCTAATGTGCTGCAAACCTTGGCATTGATCAATGTAATTAGTTCCTAAACTTGTTCCAAGGGGATTTGAACTGTACTTCTTGGATTTGCATTTTGACATAAAGCTCACTTTTGCAAAAATGGTTAAAGTGCTTTATCTATTTTGGGATTAAACCAATATGCAATGCTTTAACACATAGAACATGGTCTTGGCACAAAGAGTTTGCATTAAATTTATGAGTGTTGGATGGTTTAGAGGCCTGTAATCAAGGAAAGCATGCTGATTTGAAAATTGCCTAAGTGTATGAACATGGAAATTGGCCATAACAAAAGTGAGTTTTTGCCATATTGCAAAATTCGATTCTCCCTAACCATGAGGTTGTTTGATGAGTTCTTGGACATTTTGGAAAGCTTGGAATGTTTACTACAATCCATCTTTGAAATTCAAATTGAAATTCCAAGTGGAAGTATATGGAAAATGGTCTTGAAGTTAGGTAAAAACCTTGCCTAAAATAGGTCAAATTTTCTCTAAGTTAAGAATGGTTTAGTACCCTTGTTCCAAAAATTGTAACTTGAGATACAAGCCTCTTTTGGGAAAACTTTTTGAATCAAATTTGTAGATTATGCAATAGGCTACAACTTTCATGTTTTGACTTTTGTTTGAATCCAAATGAATCTTGGTGAGAAAGTGGGGCAAAGTTAGGAAATAATTAGGGTTTTTCATAACTTAGAAAAATTCTAAGTTATGAAAAATCTTCATTTCAAACCCTAATTTGCAATTTTGGATTTCTTGATGAACAAGTTTTATGATTTGGCATGTTTTGATGAAAAATGAATCTTGACTCTTGATTTTGACCAAAAAGTCAAAGTTTGACTTTTCAGTATACAGTCAAAATTGATCAATTGACTGGGAAATTCAATTGTCAATCTTGTGTATTTGGGATCTTCTGAACTTGTTGAGCATGTCAAGATAATTCCATGGGGTCCTTGAGTCCATATGTGAGCTTGGTTTGCCATTGGCTAAGTCAAACAGTCAAAAATTGCCTTTGTGCAGTCAAAACCCTAAAAATGACCATTTTGCCCTTTTGGTGATCTGATCAAATTTCTTGTGGAATTGTGATCCAAACTTGATCAAATGGTCCATGTGAGTTCATAATGTTGATGGGGGTCAATTTTCATGAGATTTGACTGTCAATTGGCCACAGTTGACTTTTTCCCCAATACAGCTGGTTTTTAGGTCAACTGTCCAATTGACTGGGCAAAACTTGGATTCAAGGCTTGAAACTTGATGTGGATAAACTTGGGAGTCCAATATGAAGCATGAAAGTCATCTTAGGAATTTTAGGTCAAAACATCTTTGTGCAAACACAAACCCTAATTTGGGTCAACAATGCAAGGAGAAGTCTTGAGCAGATGAAACCCTAACTGGATCTTGATCTCCAAGGGCTTTCTGATGAGAAATGTTGAGAAAATGGGAGGGCAAATTTTGGGGTACAACAGTTGCCCATGTTCAATCTTCTTGAATCCGAAGAGTTAGATTGGCAAGTTTGCCTTTCGCGACTTGAGGATAAAAGGAGATTGGACACTAGAGTGCCCGGAAATTTGCACTCGTCAAAGCAATGGATGCGGGAATGGGCTTAGAGATGCCATTTGGAGATGGGCTTAACGATGCCATCTGGAAGAGTGACAGAAACTTGTCGGGGATGGGCTTAAAGATTCCATCTGGAATGAGTATCAGGAAGGTGTCCATGCTTAGGACCAACTATGAACTGGGGGTCTGAATAAGCAATAGATTGACATTCGTTGTTGGGAGGAATCCGTAAACTGTTTTCAAAAATTGATTCTGAACAAGTTGATAGATTAACATTCGTTGTTGGGAAGAATCCATAAACTGTTTTCAGAAGTATGGAGAAGAATCTGAACAAGCGATAGGTTAACATCCGTTACTAGGAGAACCCGTGAACTGTTTTCAGAAATCTTGCAGTTGAATAAGCAATAGAGCAGCATCCGTTGTTGGGAAGCGTCCGTAAACTGTTTTCAAAAGTTGCATCTGAACAAGCGATAGATTAACATCCGTTGTTGGGAAGAATCCATAAACTGTTTTCAGAAGTCTTGAGAAGAAACTGAACAAGTGATAGGTTAACATCCGTTACTTGGAGAACCCGTGAACTGTTTTCAGAAATCTTGGAGTTGAATAAGCAATAGAGCAGCATCCGTTATTGGGAAGCGTCCGTAAACTGTTTTCAAAAGTTGCATCTGAACAAGCGATAGATTAACATCCGTTGTTGGAAAGAATCCATAAACTGTTTTCAGAAGTCTTGAGAAGAAAACTGAACAAGTGATAGGTTAACATCCGTTACTTGGAGAACCTGTGAACTGTTTTCAGAAATCTTGGAGGTGGAGGAAGAACCGGTGTAGGGTTTCCTGATGATGAGCTCGTATAAAACTGCATCTGGATGAATCTGGAATAAGCATTAGAATGTTGCCATGTCTGGGTCACATCTGAACTATCCCTGGAAAGACTCTCGGAAGATAATGATTTTGTCTGTCGAGGGATCTTACCTGAAAAGGTAGAGAGTTAGTTATATGCAATGTCATGATGTATGATGCAATGTATGTCATATGATATGAATGTAAATGAATGCGCATATAAGTTGGAGAGCTGTCTTGCAAAGGATAGACGAATCCGCGATGGCTGAAGATAGAAGCATCTTGACTGCTGCCGGGAAGAATAATTCCTTGGCTGCTGCTGGGGAAGAGAATTCCTGATGACTTCTACTGGGGAGTTCCAATCTAATAGACTCATGCTGGGGAGGTAAGACTGAGAATCTTCAGCTTGGTGGGAAGTATCTCTGTGGGGAGAAGGTTCACTAGTCTGGCTCCGCTGGGGATATGATAATTTGAAGCTTTAGCTCTGCTCGGGATACTGAAACTTAAACTCTGAGGGGAAATGAGTTCTGGAGGATTCTCTTACTGGGGATAACAAAGCTAAACTCCTCTGGGGATTGTATTGATAAGTTATGCTGGTGAACTCTGATGAACTCCGCTGGGGATAGAAAGAAATTTGCCGAGTGCGATCTTCCGTGGCAATAAGCTGAGGATAACCCAGTTATAAGCCCTTGTGAGGAATAACCTTGAATAAGGCCCGGGAGAGACGTCCGTCCTATGCAGGGGATAAGCTTCCAGAATCTACTGGGGATAAGCCTCAAGACTTGCTGGGGATATGGATTCCAAATCTCCTGGGGGTTTCCTTTGAAAGGGTATCAAGATATCCAAATGTACCTTCAACCTATCAGTAATCCTCTTTCTGGATTTATAAGGAAATGATTATGTTCAAATGCATATGCCTATTTAACAAAACATTGGACGTTTCTCAAAATAAAACAATTAGTGCAAGAGAAAAGAAGAAGGAAATGACACAAATTTCTGGGAAAAGTATTTGTATTGACTTTCTATGAGTATATTTATACAAAGGAGACAAACATCCTAGTAAGAGGATTTCGTCGTAAATATTGAAAGATTTATACAAAATAAAGATGGCTATGTGAAATAATTCCATGGGATTCCATTCCGCTATAGCCTTCACAACTCTGAATATCTGTCTATTCAATGCTTCGTTTGCCGATGACTGGATTGATCAGAAACCTGGAACTGGTTGATGAAGAGATTGTCTTTGAAGTGATCCGACGAGACATAGTCATACGCTTTAATTCCCTAACTTTTGCCTGAATCTCCCTTTCAGGTTTTCGATCCACCGGGAAACCCCTTTTTGCCCAAGCCGCCCTTTCGGGTTTTCAACTTGCCGGGTGTACAAATTTTTTTCGTTTTTATCCCTAATTTTTGCCTGAACCGCCCTTTCGGGTTTTCAGTTCACCGGGATGCCCATTTTTGCCCAAGCCTCCCTTTCGGGTTTTCGACTTGTCGAGTTATTTTATGCATAGTATCTTTTGACTATGTCTATGTTCGTAGGGTGCGGCAAATCGTCGTCGTCCATGGTGGTCAGAATCATTGCACCACCAGAAAATATGCTCTTGATCACAAACGGTCCTTCATATGTAGGAGTCCATTTGCCCCTGGGATCACTTTGCGGTAAGATAATCCGCTTGATTACGAGATCTCCGACTTGATACACTTGACGTCTGACTTTCTTATTGAAGGCCTTGATCATCCGCTTTTGATACGTCTGACCATGGCATATAGCAGTGAGTCGCTTTTCGTCGATCAAATTGAGTTGATCAAGTCGGCTGCATCCAATCATCTTCATTCAAACCTGTGTCCTTCATAATCCTTAGAGAAGGAATCTGAACCTCCATAGGCAGGACAGCTTCCATGCCATATACCAAAGAAAATGGGGTTGCCCCGGTTGAAGTACGTGTCGTCGTACGGTATCCATGTAGAGCAAACGGTAACATCTCATGCCAGTCTTTGTAAGTGACTGTCATTTTCTGAATGATCTTCTTAATGTTTTTGTTCGCAGCTTCAACAGCACCGTTCATCTTCGGCCGATAGGGAGATGAATTGTGATGATAAATCTTGAACTGTTCGCACAACGCGGTGATCATCGTGTTATTCAGATTTGTACCGTTGTCTGTGATGATCCTGTCTGGAACACCATACCGACATATGAGATTTTGCTTGATGAAGCGGGCAACCACATTTTTAGTAATAGAGGCAAAGGAAGCTGCTTCGACCCATTTGGTGAAATAGTCAATGGCAACCAGGATGAAGCGATGTCCGTTGGAAGCCGTGGGCTTGATCTCTCCAATCATGTCAATGCCCCACATTGCAAATAGCCAAGGAGCAGTCAGAACGTTGAGAGGAACCGGAGGGATATGAACTTTATCAGCGTAGACTTGACATTTGTGGCAAGTACGGGAATGTTGATGGCAGTCAGCTTCCATGGTAGACCAGTAATAGCCTGCCCTTAGGATCTTCTTAGCCATTGTATGCCCGCTCAAGTGAGTGCCAAATGTGCCGCTGTGTATATCAGTCATGATCAACTCTGCCTCAGCTTTGTCTACGCATCGGAGTAATACACAATCATGGCTTCGTTTGTAAAGGATGTCGTTGCTCAGGAAGAATTTAGCAGCGAATTTCCTTAATAACTTCTTGTCATTTACGGAAGCTCCTTCGGGATAATCTCTAGTCTCGAGATACCTTTTGATTTCATGGAACCAAGGTTGTTCCACTACTTCTTCGGTATTAATCTCGTGACAATGTGTCGGTTCATCCATTCGCTCGATGGTGATTTGGGGAGCCTCGTTATCCCAGTTGAGTTTAAACATGGAGGACATTGTTGCCAGAGCATCTGCTAGCTGATTCTCTTCTCGCGAGAAATGCTCGAAGGTAATTTGCTCGAAATGAGGCAACAATGTCAAGACATGTTCTTTGTATGGGATAAGATTAGGATGCTTGGTATCCCACTCTCCTTTGATTTGACTGATAACCAAAGCCGAGTCCCCAAATACGATCAAAGATTTGATTCCCAAGTCTATAGCAGCCTTGAGACCAAAGATGCAAGCCTCATACTCAGCCATGTTGTTTGTGCAGCTGAAGCAAAGTCGGGCCGTGAAAGGTGTGTGACACCCTTCCGGAGAGATAAGTACTGCACCGATACCATTTCCAAGTGCATTTGAAGCACCATCAAAGTACAGGGTCCATCGGGATCCCTTTTCGGGTCCGTCATACGGTCCGTTACTTTCAATGTTGTCCAAGTTCATGATGTCCTCGTCTGGGAAGTCAAATATCATGGGTTGATAATCTTCGATAGCTTGATGAGCCAGATGGTCAGCTAGTACACTCCCTTTTATAGCTTTTTGGGTGGTGTACTGGATGTCATACTCAGTTAGGATCATCTGCCATCTGGCTATTCTTCCAAATAAAGCGGGCTTTTCGAAGATATACTTGATAGGATCCATTTTGGAAATCAACAAGGTAGTATGAGTCAACATATACTGTCTTAGTCGGCGAGCAGCCCATACCAAAGCGCAGCAAGTTTTCTCGAGCAGTGAGTAGCGAGTCTCACATTCGGTAAACTTTTTGCTAAGGTAATAAATAGCATGCTCTTTTCGACCAGACTCGTCATGCTGGCCCAAAACACACCCCCATTGAGTTATCCAAGATGGTTAAATACATGATCAGTGGTCTTCCTTCAACGGGTGGCATCAGAATAGGAGGTTCTAGCAAATACTCCTTGATTTTATCAAAAGCAGCTTGGCAATCGTCGTTCCATTCGACTACCTGATCTTTCTTTAAGAGTTTGAAAATTGGCTCACAGGTAGAAGTCAAATGAGAGATGAATCTGGCAATATAGTTCAAGCGCCCCAAGAACCCTCTAACCTCCTTTTCAGTATGGGGAGCAGGCATCTCTTGTATTGCTTTCACTTTTGCTGGATCGACTTCAATGCCTTTGTTGCTTACAATGAATCTTAGAAGTTTACCAGACCTAACTCCAAAAGTGCACTTACTTGGATTCAGCCTGAGTTTGTATTCTTTCAACCTGGCAAACAGCTTTTCTAGATGTTCAAGGTGCTCTTCCTCTGTTTGTGACCGAGCTATCATATCGTCTACGTAAACTTCAATCTCATGATGTATCATATCATGAAACAAAGCTACCATGGCGCGTTGATAAGTTGCCACAGCGTTCTTCAATCCGAACGGCATCACCTTGTAACAGAAAGTGCCCCATTGTGTGACAAAAGTTGTTTTCTCCATATCCTCGGGGGCCATTTTGATTTGATTGTAGCCCGAGAATCCATCCATGAAGGAAAACACTTTGTGTTGCGCTGTATTGTCGATCAAAATGTCAATGTGTGGAAGCGGAAAATCATCTTTGGGGCTGGCCCTATTCAAATCCCGGTAGTCCACACACATCCTGACTTTGCCATCTTTCTTAGGTACTGGCACGATGTTAGCGACCCATTGAGGATAGGACGTAACAGCCAGAAAGCCAGCGTCGAATTGCTTCATCACTTCTGCTTTGATCTTTTCAGACATATCAGGCCTCATTCGGCGGACTTTTTGCTTGATCGGTGGACAATCCTCTCTTGTGGGGAGACGGTGAACCACGATGTCTGTGTCTAAACCCGGCATGTCTTCATAAGACCAAGCGAAGATTTCAACATACTCATTCAACAACTGTATCAGGCGTTCCTTGACACTTGGTTCTAGATTGGCACCCACTTGCACCTCCTTCCGGTCTTCCTCGGTCCCCAAGTTGACAGTTTCCAATGACTCTTCGTGCGGTAAGATGGCCCTTTCCTCTTGCTGTAGAAGTCTGGCTAGTTCCCCTGGTACTTCACAACCTTCATCATCTTCATACTCGGCTTGATTGACCAGATCTTCAGAGTTATTGAAGGATATAGCAGAATCGTCACCCATGGAATCCGGAGTGGATGGGTACCTGCATTTGTGAGTGTGGGTGTGTGTAAGGGATAGCCATCCTTAAACAAAAAATGCAAAAGGAAAGAAAATGAACACAAGCAGTTTATCAAATGAAAAACGTCCAATGAATCATTAAACATGGCATATGATATGAAAAATAATCAAAACCCTTACAAATGGACCTACATGCCCCGGGCAAGGCATGAGGTGAAAAGATAGTGTACGGATTGTTTGAAAATAAATATTACAGACCAAATAGGAAATGTTTGACAGATAAATTACTGATGAATAAAAGTGATGGGGACAAAGTCTTTTGCCTCCCAGTTGCACAATCCTCCTTTGACAGTTGGGTAAATCCACTCTTCGATGTTGCTCTCTTTGTCTTCATCCTCCAAAGAGTTGATTCTGTAGGGAGAAATTTTGACTGGCGCTCTTTCAATCTTCGAACGGCGCATAGCTTTCTGGCCCGCGGTAGTGAACCCTAATCCGAATTTGTCGGTCTTATGTGGAATATCAGGCAACTGCCCCCATGCTGAATTCTTCCCCTCCTTTATTGCGGCCTTTGCATCCTCCAGAGATGCCATCCTGGCCATCTGCCTCGGTGTCTCAGCTGCCAGCTTTTCTACTGTTATTTCAGGAAGGACTTCTTCGAAATGTTGGAAAGGCGTCTCAATGAACTCCCCTTCTACCTCCACATACCGGAAGGAATTCAAGTGGCTAATCATGTACTCCTCTTCGCCATGGACAGTAATGATCTTTCCCTTGACAGGGTACTTCAACATCTGATGTAAGGAGGAGGTGACTGCCCCACCATGGTGTATCCAAGGCCTACCCAACAAGCAAGAGTACGACGGACGGATATCCATCACATAGAAAGTAGATTTAAACACCTCAGTACCTATCTTGATGGGAATTTCAACCTCCCCATGGACCATTCTCTTCGAACCATCGAAAGCTCTGACAATAATATCACTTGGTTTCAACTCCAACCCTTCACAATCTAGTCGATCCAAGGCCTTCTTAGGCAGTACATTCAGTGACGAACCAGTGTCGACCAAGACATGTGCGAGAGTAGTTCCTCGGCACTCGACTGAAATGTGCAAAGCATCATTATGGTTTCTACCTTTAGGAGTTAGGTCGGCATCAGAGAAACCTAATCCATTGTCCGCAGTCAGGCTAGCCACGCAATTTTGAAATTGATCTGCAGAGGTTTCCTGGGGCACATGGGCTGCCTTCAGGAATTTTATCAGAGCTTTAGCGTGCACTTCCGAGCAAAGTAGTAGTTCCAGCATGGAGATCTTTGAGGGGGTTTGCCCCAGTTGTTCTACCACATCGTAATCACTCCTCTTGATTATCTTCAAGATCTCATCCATTTCCTTCTTGGAGGTTTCCGGGATGACCAAGGGTTGAGCCCTCGTCCTGACGAGCTCATCTTGGATTCCCTTACCTTTATCAGCAGCGGTATGAGGGACAGTACTAGGAACAACAACATCTTCAATCAAAGGGGTTCTAGCGGAGAGTTTTATTGGCGCAGGGATAACCTTGTCAGTAGATGAGGGTCCAAAGATTGCTCTTGGAGGGGCAATCTCTGGAGAAAATATTCTCCCGCTCCGGGTGATTTTGCTCGTGCCTGCAATGTTTCCAATGCTGGCTCCTTCATCATCCGAACTTTCTTCAGTTATTTCGATTTGTTTAATACCATGGTAGTAGACGTCGCCGCCGTAGTTCCATGGTATTGACTTCTCAGAAACATAGGGGACAGGCCCTGGCATTGTTATCTTCAAAGGAACAGATTTCGTAGCTGGTGTAATCTTAACAGGCTTTCTGACGGCCTTGGAAAGATTGGCGTGAATGGTTATGATTGAGACATCTTCAGTATGGGTTGGAACAGCAGAAACTTTTTCAAACAAAATTTGTCGACTATCCATTAGGCCTTGGATGCCTTTCTTCAGTAACGGACAATCAAACGGCAGAGAGTAACAACAATAGCAGTCTTCTTTACATCCCGGGAAGATCCATGCCCTTAACAGATTCAACTTGATGGTTAACAATGGAGTTATCAGATCATTGACATCAGCAACATACAAATCTTCTTCAATGGCATTGACATTTCTGCCGTGCTTCGACATGGGAGCAGATATCACATTGGGCTTCTCCGGAGCGTCAAACTCCACCTCCTTCGCCTCTATCAGGTCTTGGATTTTATGCTTGAGTGCCCAACAATCATTGGTGTCGTGCCCGACACTGTCAGAATGATAGGCGCATTTAGCATTAGGATGATAATACGGAGAGGACGTATTCATATTCTTTGGTGCCTCTTTGATAGTGGCGAGATTCAACTTCAGCAGATGGGGAAGCACTTGCGCTGGAGTCATATTAATGCGAGTGAACTGCCGTTACGGCCATTCCACCCATTGCTGATTTAGTCTAGACTGGTTATAGCGAGGCTTCTCACTTGAAGGGTTTTGAATCATTATGGCCCCCACGGTCGGTCGGCGCTCAGTCTTCCCTGCTCTTCTCTGAGAATATACCACAGTCGTTTCCTTCTTAAAAGGCTTCTTCTCAACACTTGCAGCAACACTCTTCTGAATCTTTCCTGACTTGATGCCAGATTCTATTCTTTCGCCTGTTAAGATTAGATCGGTAAACCCCGCGGAAGAGTTACCAATTAGATGATTGAAAAATGGCCCAGATAGGGTCCCTAGAAACATATCGACAAGTTCACGGTCGGTTAAAGGAGGCTGCACCCTGCCAGCCAAATCCCTCCATTTTTGTGCATATTCTTTGAACCCTTCGCCTGTTCCTAGTGACATACCCTGAAGTTGGGTACGTGTGGGAGCAAGGTCAGAATTATATTGATATTGTTTTTAAAAGGCGGTGGCCAAGTCTTCCCAGTTTCGGACGCTGGTTCCCTCTAGCTGATAGAACCACTCCAATTGATCCCTAGAAAGGCTGTCTTGAAAGAAATGTATCCAAAGGTTCTTATCTGCCGTATAGGGTTGGATTTTTCTTACGTAGGACCTGAGATGCATTTTTGGACAGGACAGCCCATCATACCTCACAAAAACTGGCACTTTGAATTTTGGGGGAATCACAATCCCGGAAACCAAACCCAAGTCTTCAAAATCCAAACCCGGTACTCTCTGTAGCTCCATGGCGGCCAACCTGTCTTCTAAACCTTTGTATTTATCATCAGCTGGAGGATATTACTGATCAGAGTAGTCTTCATCCTCTTCGACCTCCTCTTCTTCCATATCGGACTCGGAAGGTACCGCAGCCCCACCTCCTTTGCTGGTTCCTTCATCAGAAGTAGGAGGAAATTCAAGCACTCTCCGAGCTTCTCCGTCAAATCTTCTCCCTAAAGTAGCCACCCCGAGTCTCTTCTTCTTCTTCTTCACTGGGTCTTTATTCCCCAGCAAGGTCTTAAGATCCTCCTGACCCTTAGCCAAGGTCGTCAGGAGTTGCTGGAACTGTGCATTTTGAGCTTGTAGGTCTTTGACTGTTTGCTCGAGATCCATCCTACTGAAATAAACAGCAGACAGATAAGGAAACCTGGCGTGAGACCTGCTTATGCACATGATGAATGGTATGCTTATGTATGCAATGCATTCAAGGATTTAGAATATTCAAACTTGTTGCAGACAAAAAAGAACACGCGTCATATTAATAAGAAGAAATTTGTTAGTACATAAATGCCCCATGGGCCAAATATTACAAAAACAACTTCTCAAGGTAAAAAGACATTGCGCATCCTCTTTGGTGCGATGTAGGTGTTGAGGGCCTCCTGCTCATGGAGTCGGCGGGTGAGCTCTAGAACCTTTTTCTCGTTGGCGTAGAAGCTAGCTTCAAAAGTGTTCCGTTCCTCCTTGAGCTGAATCCAACTTTTCTGCATTTCCTCCCACGATGTAGGCATGTCAGGATGTAGGATGGTGTAGGGAACCTCTCCTTCCATGACGGGCTCTTTAATCACAGGGAGAACATGAGGATAAGGCATCATTAGACTCTGAGCTCAGGCTCGTACCCACTTGAGATAAGGGTCAAGAGGGATGGAGTTCTTGTGTCCCAGTGTCTTGCTATCAACCTTGTTGGGCCTTCCCCAAGCTCTGATGAATCTTTGGCGAAGTTCTTGCGCATCGTTGTCGAAGTCAAAAACTAGGTCAGGAATCAACATATCATGAGGGCCATCCCTCCGTGCATATCCAAATTGCCTCAAAGCTAGGCAAGGGTTGTAGGTGATACCTCCTCTGATTCCAAGTAAAGGAACATTAGGAAACTCTCCACAACGATCGACGATGATGACATTTTCTCTGCACCGAGAACACCAATGTACATCAGAGTGAGTAAGAGTCATCAACCGTTGGGACCACCTTGAGCCTTGGTCATTCTTCAAGACAGATTGTGGAAGGTGCGAAATAAACCACCTTGCAAGGAGAGGAGTACAGCACATGAGAACACCCCTCTTTCTCATTGTTCGTGTGTAAAATGAGTGAAGGATATCCCCAAGCAATGTTGGTATTGGATTTCTGGACAAGAAAATTTTGACGGCGTTGACATCTACCAATTGGTCAGAATTTGGGAACAAGACCAACCCATAGATAAGGAGTGCCACAATCTCTTCAAAGGCTTGTAGGTCCAAGAATTCCAACATTCTTGTGCCTTCTCAAACAAGAATTTTGCTAAGAATCCTTTAACGCCGCTTCTGGTTTCCCAATGCCCCTTGATGTCAGAAGGCTGTAGATGTAATGCTCGAGCAACATCTTCCGGCTTTGGTTCCTTTTCTGTACCGTTGAAGGGTAGTTGATTAAGGATAGGGATTCTTAGGAGTTGAGAAAACTCCTCCAAAGTGGGCACCAACTGGTAATCAGGGAAAGTGAAACAGTGGTGAAGAGGGTCAAAGAACTGGAATAGCACTTTCATCATGTCTTCTTCAATGTTGGTGTTGACTAAGCTGAGCAGTCTACCATGTCTTTCACTGAAGGATGAGCTTTCCGGAATTCTTGAGGTGGGCTCCTTGAGTTGAGGAAAGATTCTCACAAGGTTGACTTGGATGGTTTTTTTGGGAGGAATTTCCATGACCTACAAAACAAGAACAAAGATGAAGATCCAAACCCTTGAAATGGTTAGTGAATGCATATGATGCTTTATGATGTTTATGATGTATGCACAAACATATGTACAAGCAAATCACACCAAACCCTAGTTTCAGGCTTGCATGGGGTTTCATAGGTAGGTACCCTCTTGAGTGTAGTTGGCTTAAAAACCTGTCCTATAAATAGTAACCGGGTTCTAAGGAGCTCAATATCATTGGATTGTTTTCAATGTTCATTGTTTTGGTTTAGCCACTTAACTAGCGACCAAAATATTCCAAGAAAACAACCCTCAATGAGTGTAGTATCGAGTATCTACCAACTTCGGACTGCACCAAAGTCGGTCATCTCACTACCCCTAATGTAAGGCCAAGATGGTCAAGTAAGGTTCTAGGTCATTAGTGCTTAGTGACATCACTCAGCGGCCCCGTACTCTCCTTGATTGAACTCAAGGGTTACCGGTACTCACAAATATGTCGCACTAATATAGCTATTGCTTCGACCGTGTCGGTATACCCCGCACAGTTTCCACAATGTATTGCTATCTATGAATGTTTCCCAAAATCCGGGTGTAGGATTGCAAACCCAAACAATAGAGCCAAGATATAAAGCAATCAAATCAAACAATTAGTCATGCAAGAGGGTGATCTAAGCCTTAAGGTTACTCCACTTTTAACATCCTCCCCAGCAGAGTCGCCAGTTCTGTGATACGGTGGGAGAAATGACTATGGTTTTGCGTTTGTTTTCGCAAATGTTTCGGTTGAGCAAGAGTCGCCACCGACTTTTTATTTTATCCTAAGGAAAGGTTTAAAAAGCACAGCAAAAACTTTTGAGATTATTTTCTTGGGTTCGGGGAGTAGATTATAGAAAGGGAAGGTATTAGCACCCTTTCTATCCATGGTTATCCATGGGCTCTTAGGTACTTGCTTAGATCAACTTGCCTTGGTTTTCAATTGTTTGAAATGGTGCTTTGTGTGTGGTTTTGAAAATGTTTTGAAAAAGATGCCTTGTCTAGGCTACCCTTGTAACAATTCTTTACTCGAATGTTTTACGAAAGGTGTTTGTCTTTTTGAAAAGATGTTTCAAGGTTTTTTGAAAGTTTGTTTTGAAAGTGTTTGTGAAGTGTGGTTTGAAAAATAGGCAAGTGTTTTTGATTTGCAAGTTGACAAATACCTAAGAGCTATCTACCCTAAAGTTCTCAAAGATTTATGCTATGTTTTAACCCTTTTAACAATTTTGTTCCACCATTGTATTTGGTGGACAATCTTGTGTTAGGAGGTGCAAGGGACGGGCGCGGGTCATCGTTTAGACCATAATTGCAATGGGGCCAAGTATCTTTGGGCAATTTTCTTTTAAGGGACTTGATCATTTTTTAGGCAACTTTCGAAAGCGTCATCGAGGGACTATGATCATTTGACTGTTTTTGTTTTGCCCAAAGAGACCTAATCATGCAATATGGCCCATTATTGAAGGCAACAAGTGGAATACCCTAGGGTGCAAGTGTGGTATGTGTTGTCCATTTTCATGCTTGTTTATCTTGAATTTAGGTCAAACTATTTTTGTTCTTTTTATTTGCATACAAACCCTAATTCTAGCATGGTATAATTAGAAAGCAATAAAATGCGAAAAGTAAAGTTCCTAAGCTATTACAACACAATAAGGGAAGGGGGGTACAAATGTTCAAATGGGGGGTATTTGACAAGGAATTTAAACCTAGCTATTACATCAATTTGGAATTATTTACAAGATAATTAATTGCACAAATTTAAATAGAAATACAATAAATATGCAAGATGCAAAAAAGGTTTTTATATGTATGGAAAAAAGTATTTTTTATGTCAAATAAAATAAAATGAAAAGTATTATTTTTTTGGAGTTTTTGTGCTTAGGGTAAAACCCTAATTTTATTAAGTAAATATATTAATTATTTAATATGTACAAATATTTATTTATTATATACAAAATAAAATAAAAATGAAGTATATTTATAAAAAAAGGTATTTTTTGAGATCAAATATTAATAAAAGAAAAATGCATGTATTTTTGTATTCTTGTCCTAAATATACTAATATATATATAAATTTGTATTATTTTCTAAATATGTATTATATATACAAAAATAATAATATTTAATATTTATAAAAAAGGTATATTTTATATAAAATATTTTAAGAAGATAAAACAAAATAAAAATGAAAATAAAATGGTGTTTACATTATTTTTAGTATTTTAAGTAAAAAGGGTTTATTTATTTATTTATGTACAAATAACTATCTTAAACAAATAAATGCCTAATAAATTCAAAAATGGTTTAAAAAATTATTTTTATATTTTTAATATCATGAGGAAAAATAAATAAGTCAGAATGAAAAAAGAAAAGTCAAAAAAATCATGAAAATAAACATAATGGGCCTAGGGGGTGTAAAACCAAAAACATGGTGTGAAAAAGAAATATCAAAACAGGCCCAGCCCACGTGGCTCTTCTTCAACCTCTGGACAGTTCTTGTTCAAAAAACGCGCGTTTGCAACATGATTCAAACATCCTGATTCCTGGCTTTTTAATGAAAACTCACAACATCAAAAATGTTCAGCATCAAACAACGAATCCATACATATAAAGAACTCATCCTAACTCTCAGAAATGAGAGAGAATTTCATCATTCCCAAATCTTTACCTAACTTTTTATCAATATTCAGACCTTAAATTCTCACAGCATATGCAAAATAAATGAAAAGTAAAGGTATGTACAGATTCAGGGCCATGAGTAGAACACTTTTTATTCACAAACCTAGAGCTAACAATGCCTACATTAAGAGTTAGAAGTTCAAGAAGATACCTGTTCAGTTGAAGTTGTATCTGATGATGGAGGTACTTTCAGAGCAAGGTGATGATTGGTACAGCTTCCTTGATGTCCAGGGATGCTATTCCAAGTTTTACTTTTCTTTGAAACTAGCTGGATTGAGTTGTAGAACTCCACCTGTAAATCAGAAAAATGAAAATGGCCAAACTGAATAAAGGAGTTACAGTCCACTTCTAATGCTTTGGATAGTTTGGATTGATGGTAGGGAAGGTGTTTGAACTGGTTTGGGCAAGAATGCACGATGGAAATGAGTTGTGGGATTCAATCTGCAGCAAGCCCTGTTTTTGTGCAGTTCAATGGTGACTTTGTGAATGGGAGTGTTTGGGACTTGGTTTGCTCGTGTTCTAGCTTGGGTTTGATGTTTATAAAATGTTTGATAACTTTGCTTTAGCTTGGTTTACAGGAAATGAGAGTTGTGTACAATAATGCTATGTTTCTTCACCCTTAAGCAAGAAAAGGTCAAGTTGGTTTTTAGACAGGTAGAGCCCCCCCTAATGTGCTGCAAACCTTGGCATTGATCAATGTAATTAGTTCCTAAACTTGTGCCAAGGGGATTTGAAATGTACTTCTTGGATTTGCATTTTGACATAAAGCTCACTTTTGCAAAAATGGTTAAAGTGCTTTATCTATTTTGGGATTAAACCAATATGCAATGCTTTAACACATAGAACATGGTCTTGGCACAAAGAGTTTGCATTAAATTTATGAGTGTTGGATGGTTTAGAGGCCTGTAATCAAGGAAAGCATGCTGATTTGAAAATTGCCTAAGTGTATGAACATGGAAATTGGCCATAACAAAAGTGAGTTTTTGCCATATTGCAAAATTCGATTCTCCATAACCATGACGTTGTTTGATGAGTTCTTGGACATTTTGGAAATCTTGGAATGTGTACTACAATCCATCTTTGAAATGCAAATTGAAATTCCAAGTGGAAGTATATGGAAAATGGTCTTGAAGTTAGGTAAAAACCTTGCCTAAAATAGGTCAAATTTTCTCTAAGTTAAGAATGGTTTAGTACCCTTGTTCCAAAAATTGTAACTTGAGATACAAGCCTCTTTTGGGAAAACATTGTGAATCAAAGTTGTAGATTATGCAATAGGCTACAACTTTCATGTTTTGACTTTTGTTTGAATCCAAATGAAGCTTGGTGAGAAAGTGGGGCAAAGTTAGGAAAAAATTAGGGTTTTTCATAACTTAGAAAAATTCTAAGTTATGAAAAATCTTCATTTCAAACCCTAATTTGCAATTTTGGATTTCTTGATGAACAAGTTTCATGATTTGGCATGTTTTGATGAAAAATGAATCTTGACTCTTGATTTTGACCAAAAAGTCAAAGTTTGACTTTTCAGTATACAGTCAAAATTGATCAATTGACTGGGAAATTCAATTGTCAATCTTGTGTATTTGGGATCTTATGAACTTGTTGAGCATGTCAAGATAATTCCATGGGGTCCTTGAGTCCATATGTGAGCTTGGTTTGCCATTGGCTAAGTCAAACAGTCAAAAATTGCCTTTGTGCAGTCAAAACCCTAAAAATGACCATTTTGCCCTTTTGGTGATCTGATCAAATTTCTTGTGGAATTGTGATCCAAACTTGATCAAATGGTCCATGTGAGTTCATAATGTTGATGGGGGTCAATTTTCATGAGATTTGACTGACAATTGGCCACAGTTGACTTTTTCCCCAATACAGCTGGTTTTTAGGTCAATTGTCCAATTGACTGGGCAAAACTTGGAATCAAGGCTTGAAACTTGATATGGATAAACTTGGGAGTCCAATATGAAGCATGAAAGTCATCTTAGGCATTTTAGGTCAAAACATCTTTGTGCAAACACAAACCTTAATTTGGGTCAACAGTGCAAGGAGAAGTCTTGAGCAGATGAAACCCTAACTGGATCTTGATCTCCAAGGGCTTTGTGATGAGAAATGTTGAGAAAATGGGAGGGCAAATTTTGGGGTACAACAGTATGCAACACATATGATTTATTGTGATACCTACAGGTATCATACCTTACGATATACCGCATATCACTTAAGCGTGTGGTACCTTACCATATTCCATATTTCACTTAAGTGTATCGTACCTTACGGTGTTCTACAATTCACTTAAGTGCACCATACCTTACGGTGTTCCTTATTTACTCTATCTCTTATCAACATGTCTATATGTGTGTAAACCTATAGGTTTTCGTGACGTTGGCAATTATATTAAATCACACATTTAACATAATAAACAGTAAGTGGTATCTAGCAACACATCCACTGCTACCCAAGTCACTAAAATGTCATGTGATTTGAAAAAACCTTTCTGTGATAATATTTGTGTGTACAAGATATAGATCATGTCACCCTTGTCTAGTTCAATATTGGGCCCTTAGACATTTATCCTATTATGCGGGATGGGAAAATTCCTTCTAGGTTGCTGTTGTACCCCAAAATTTTTCATCTCAATTTCTCAAGAGCTCTCTCATAAGATCTCCATTGATTCAAGACTACACAAGGTTTGATCAGCTCAAGACACCTCCTTAAGCACTGATGACTCAGAATTAGGGTTTGAGTTTATACAAGTACAATTGGACTTTTAATGCTTCACATGACTTTCATGGATCATTTTGGACTCCCAAGATTTCTCATGTCAAGTTTCAAGCTTTGAATCACATTTTTGCTCAGTCAATTGATCAGTTGACCCAAAATCAAATGTATTAGGGAAAAAGTCAATTGTGGTCAATTTACAGTCAAACTTCACAATTTTTGATCCACATCAACATTATGAACTCATATATGTCAATTTATCAAGTTTGGATCCCAATTCCTTAAGAAATTTGATCAGATCATCAAAAGGGCAAAATGGTCAAAATTAGCCTTTTGACTAAAGAGGTTTAATTTTTGACGGTTGACCAAACACATGACATATTGGTTTGAGACATGATATCAATGATTCAAATGTGTCATTTTGAGCTAATGGTATAGTTCAAATCACTTCCAAAGATCAATTGATTGATAGTTAAAATTCAGTCAACTGATGAAATGTCAACTGATGCACTAAAAAGTCAAACTTTGACTTTTTGATCAAAATCAAGTTTCAAAAATAACATTTCATCAAGACATGTCAAAATATAAATTTTGTTCATCAAGAAATAAAAAAGTAAGAATTCACTTTGAAAAGTCAAAATTTCCAAGACTTAGAAATTTTTCTAAGTATTGGAAAATTTACTTTTTTCATAACTTTGTGCCAAATTTTCACCATGATGCAAGATGATTCAAGAAAAACTTCCAATATGAAATTTGTAGATCTCAATGAGATATAAAACATTTTAAGACAGAACTTTTTATAGAAATTCTTGGATCTCAAGTTATTAATTCATAAAGACATGCTCATGAAACTTAAACACTTAGTGAAATTTTGCCCTAGTTAGGCAGATTTTTTGTACCAACTTCATGGCAACTTTCCACATGGTTCCAAAGTGATTCTTCAAAAATGTACAACATGAAGGTTGTAGAGGATGTTAAAATTTTTCCAAAATGTCAAAGAACTCATTGAGATCATGCTTGAGCTAAGAGAATCAAAGACAAGAAGTTGAACATTCATTCTTGAGTTATAGGCCATTTCCATGATGAACAAGAATTCAAATCTCTTAGTCATGCCTTGTAATCTTCATTTGCAAGCCTCCAAGTCTCTAAATCTCTCCATAATCAGAAGATTACACAAACTTTATGGCTATTATCCATTAAATCCAAACTTTATCTAAGTTAACTTGCCATTTTTGGAAGAAAGGCAAGACTTCCATTTTGGAAAAGTTGCTTTAATCACAAAGTCAACTTCTTAAGCCTCTAACTTGTTTTCCCTACATACACTCAATCCACAAGCTCATAAGAAACATGTTTAAAGTGTTCAACCACTCTAAAAGGCAGGCTATAAGCATTTAAACCAAGTTTGTCAAGATTGCTTCAAAGACAAGGCAAAAAGCCATAACATGTGATCTTTATTTTCTGACCATCGCAAGTCCTCAAACCTCTTGCCTATAAATCAGGACATCATTTGCAACACAAGACACGATTTTACAAGCCCTCAAACTCCCCAAAAACCAGAAATTGCAATACAAGCACAAAAACTTGGCATTTCTGATTTTTGAACCTAATCTCCCAATCCACTCGTGCGTTTCTTCGCCTTTTGCTTCCAAAAGCTTCTAAACATAATCCATAAACAATCCTACACCCTGCTACACTTCTGTAACTCCATCTTCATCATCCTCCATTTTCAAAAACTGAAGCTTGCACCTTGACTTCTCTAGGACATTCCAGCCATCCATAGTTCAAGTTAAGGGTTGCATTAGCTTCCTAGAGACTTAAGGAAGCTAACCATATCATCACAACACCTTGAAAGGTCCTCTAACTAAAAACATGACCTCCAGCTGCAAGGTGAGTTTTCTGAATTTTCATATCATTATTTAGGCATTGTTAGACTTGCATTTTCAAAGACAAAATGTATTGCCCTAAAACTGTACATATCCATAGATTTTATTTATATTGTTTGAGTAGGGAGAATTTTAGACCTGAACTTTCTGAAAAAATTAGGTTAGATTTGGTATTATTCAAAATTTATGCTTGTCTTTGATTTATAGTTTTAATGAGTTACATTTCTGAATTCGTGATGAAATTTGCCACAAGTTTCATGTTTACATTTTTTCATTTCGGTTGAGAAATGATTGAGACACAGTTGGTCTGGATGGGCGTGAGGTTGAAGATGAAGTACAGGCCTAGGAATGGATTTGCAATATGGTTTGATACAAGTTAACTGATGTACAGCCACCCCAGTGGTAGAGAGCGCACGCGTAAGGCATTTGTGTTAAGGGTCCTGGGTTCGAGCCCCAGGAGCACCTTTTCTTTTATTTTTCTAACACTTTTTGTTCTTTTTTGTCAAACAGTTAGAACGCTTTGGCCATTCACATTGGGCTTGTCCCATTTTTTCTACAACATACCCCCTGTCTCACTAGCAACATGCAGCCCCTTTACTTTTTTTTGTTTTTTCTAATTAAATGATTATTAGGCCAGGCCAAACAAAAAACTATTTTCTACACAAGACACCCAAATTCAATTTTCACCCCCTCCTGACTTATTTTCTTTATTTTATTTTTTTCTTATTTTCTTTATTATTGTTATTACTATTATTATTATTATTACTATAATTATTATTATTTTATTAATAAAAAGAAAAAACATATTTTATTTTATTATATAACTTATTTTATTGTCCAAGACCTAAAAATATCAAAAATATTTTTACTACAAATTTAATTTCTTTTCTTTTTTTAATCAATTAAATAGACTTAGGCCTAATTTTTTTTTAATTAAAATTAATTTAGAATTTTAGGTTTCTTATTTAGTTAGTTAATTTCCTTTCTTTCATACTATTTTAATTAGAATTAAAACCATTTTCTCAAAAACCCTAAAAATGTTTCTTTACCTAATTTAAGTTTAAATTCTTATTTGTAATTAGTTACCCTTATTTAGTTATTTAGGTCAAAATCTTTTCTTAACAAAAATCCAAAAAAAAAACAAAATTCATTCCCTTTCCATTTCTATCCTTGTACATTATGTTCGTTTTAATTCTTGTACACTTAATTCAATATGGTTGTAATAGATAATTAGGGTTTAAATTCTTGCAATCCTCATTTGTAATTTATATACCCCATCTCCCAAATGATGTAGTAGTGTAGAACATTTATTTTCCGCAATTTATCATTTTCATATAAATGCTAGTAATTATGATTTGTATGGAAAGATAAAATCAATGCTTAGAGAACCCTAATTTAAGATCAACCAAGCATGAAAAAATAAACACTTGCACACTTTGCACCTCTAGGGTTAATTCCACTTTGTTGCCTTAAGTAAATGGTCATGATATGCACGTGAGACATCTTAGCAAGAAAACAAACAAACGCAAGATCGTAATCCCTCGATGACGCTACGAATTTTACCTTGTAAATGATCTTAGTCCCTTAAGAAAAATGCTAAGATATCTCACAACATTTCTATTCATGACTATACGATGACCCACGCCCGTCCCTTACATCCAAAGATAAGGCTACTTACTAATCAATGGTAAGATCACAATATCAAAGGAAGAAATGAACAAAAGACTTTTGAGTAGGTAGAACATTCTTAGTTGCTTGCTCACGATCCATCTTCAAAAACAAACATCTTTTCAAACATACTAAACACTTTCAAAACATGAATTATTTTCAAAAAGTCCAACACTTTGTATGCATTCTTATAGAGACGAGAATCATTACAAAGTTTGCCTAAACGAATACTCTTTTCAAAAATACTTTCAAAACCCATCACAAACACATTTCAAACAAAGCAATTTCAAAAGTGATCTAGCAAGCAACTAAGAGCCTGTAGATAACTATGGATGAAAAGGGTGCTAACACCTTCCCTTTTCATAATCTACCCCCCAAAATCAAGAAAATATCTCAAAGGTATTTCCTGTTCTTTTCACCCTATCCTTATTGGATAAAAGAAAAGTCGGTGGTGACTCTTGCTATCCGCAACAATTGCAAAAAAAACGCAAAACAACCAAGTCAATTCTCCCACTATATTACAGTCACTCATGTCCCTCAACATGCTTTGTGAAGTACCCATCAACTGTCTTTATGGTAATTCAGTTACGGATAATGTTTGACTAGCAATAAAGTACTTAACTCTACATCTAGGGTCCATAGTAGTTTAGAATTGAATGGTGGTATACACCATTATCACCATGAGAATAACTTATGACACCTTGCATAATTCTATATAGTATTTTCATAGCGGATCAATCCAGTATAAATATTACTCCTAATATTCATACCTATGTCAAGACTTGATAACTCCTTATCGATGATCCATGAGGTGTGATCATCAGTCTATCTTCATAATAATCTTAATGCTTTAATATTATCCCACTTCACAATAAATCTTAACTACGGATACTTTAAGAATAGTGATCTTATGTTTAATGGGATCTCGTGATTAAGCCACACTTAACATTTCATTAAACAGACGAACTATTCTAGGGACTTTATTATTTTGGAAAAGCAAACATAATAAAGAAATGCCTTTTATTTTTAATAAATAATTCGATACAAGTACCAAAAGTATTGGCCTTTAGGGCTTACACCAATAATCTCCCACTAGCACTAGATCCAATTAGGCATACCCCTAATGCCCATAGATCTAGTATGGCCATCATGCTTCTGCTATGCAAGAGGCTTTGTTAGTGGGTCAGAAACATTGTCAAGTGTAGGTACTCTACATATCTTCACATTTCCCCAATAAATTATCTCTCGAATGAGGTGATAATGCCTAAGTATGTGTTTGAATCATTGGTGAGATCTAGTCTCCTTAACTTGTGTGATAGCACAATTGTTATCACAATAAAGATCAATGGAATCCACAATGCTCGGGACTATGTAAAGTTCAGTAATGAACTTTTTGATCTAAACAGCTTCCTTTGCTGCATTTGAGGCAGCAATATACTCGGCCTCGGTTGTAGAATCATCAATTGTATCTTGCTTTGAACTTTTCTAGCTCACAGCTCCACCATTTAAGTAGAACACATAACCAGATTGTGATCTAAAGCCACCATTATCTATCTAGAAGCTAGCATAGGTGTATCCAATTACAGCAAGCTCTTTCTGACCTCCATAATCAAGAATGAGTCCTTAGTCCTTCTCAAGTACTTAAGGATATTCTTAACAGCTACCTAATGAGCATCACTGGGATCAGATTGGTACCTACTCGTTGCACTTAAAGCATACGAGACATCTGGTCGAGTACATAACATGCCATACATGATAGATCCTATTGCATATGCATATGGAATCTTAGTCATGCAATCCCTTTCTTCCTTAGTTGAAGGGGATTGTGTTTTTGATAAACACAGGCCATGTTGCATAGGTATGAATCCTTTCTTGGAATCATGCATATTAAAGCGTCTCAACAATTCATCTTTGTATGTACTCTGACTTAGGCCAAGCAGTTTTTTTGATCTATCTCTATAGATCCTGATTCCTAATATATAGGTTGCTTCACCTCGGTCCTTCATAGAAAAGCATTTCCCCAACCAAGTATTTACTTGTTGCAAGGTAGGAACATCGTTTCCAATGAGTAATATGTCATCTACCTATAATATCAGGAAAACAATCATGCTCCCACTAACCTTCTTGTAGAAACAAGGCTCATCTTTATTCTGATGAATCCATATTGTTTTATTGTTTCATCAAAATGAAGATTCCAGCTTCTGGAAGCTTGCTTCAATCCATATATTGATCGTTGTAACTTGCAAATCATTTGGGCTTCTTCTGGTATGTCAAATTCTTTGGGTTGTGTCATGTACACATCCTCAAGAAGATTCCCATTAAGGAAAGCAATGTTTACATCCATCTTCCATATTTCATAATCATGATATGCAGTGATAGCAAGTAAAATCTGAACAGATTTAAGCATTACAACTATTGAAAAGGTTTCATCATAGTCAACCCCATGAATTTGTTTATAGCCTTTTTCAACCATTCTTGCCGTATAGGTATGTACCTTACCATCCATGCCAGTCTTCTTTTTAAAGACCCAATTGCATCCTATAGGGTTAACTCTTACAAGAGGTTCTACCAAGGTCCAAACCTGGTTTATGTACATGGAATCCATTTCAGATTTCATGGCTTCTAGCCACTTCTCAGACTCAGGACTAGTTATGGCCTCTTGGTAGGTCACAAGATCATATTTATCCATGAGAAATACATCACCTTGATCACTTATGAGATATCCATATCTATCAGGTTGGTGATGTATCATGTTTGACCTACGTTGGTCTTGTTCTACTTGAGCAGGTTGCTCTTCAACAACTACTTGTGTTTCCTGCTCTAATTCCTCCAAGGTGTTTCAATGCTTTGTGATTCTTGAATTTCTTCAAGCTCTACCTTCCTCCCACTGATTTCTTTATAAATAAAATCTTTTTCCAATAAAACTCAAGTTCGAGCGACAAACACTTTTCCCTCAGAAGGATTGTAGAAGTAATAACCTCTTATTTATTTAGGATTCCCCACAAATAAGCATTTGTCACATTTGGGCTCAAGCTTAGTTGAGATTTGTCGCTTCACATAAACTTCACAACCCTAAATCTTCATGCAAGACATATGTGATTTATTACCACTCCATATCTCATATGGTGTCTTCTCAACCTTTTTGGATGGAACACGGTTAAGTGTGTAAGTTGATGTCAATAGTGCATGTCCCCAAAATAAGTTTTGAAGATCGGCGTGACTCATCATGGATTGGACCATGTCTAACAAGGTTCGATTTCTTCTCTCTGATACACCACTCTATTATGGTGTTCTTGGAGGAGTAAGTTGGGATAGAATCCCACATTCCTTTAGATGGTCATCAAACTCTAGGCTTAAATATTCACCTCCTCCATCTGATCAAAGAAATTTAATATTCTTACCTAGTTGGTTTTGTACTTCATTCTTGAATTCCTTGAACTTTTAAAAGGTTTTATATTTGTGTTTCATTAAATACACATAACCATATCTACTGAAATCATTAGTAAATGTGATGAAGTATTGAAAAACTCCTCTGGCTGGTATGTTCAGTGGTCAATATACATCAATATGTATAAGTTCCAAAAGATTATTAGCCCTTTCCCCTTTTCCCGTGAATGGGGACTTTGTCATATTTCCAATTAAACAAGACTTGCTTGTCTCATATGATTCATAATCAAAAGAGTCAAAGAGTCCATCTTTATGGAGTTTGGAAATGCGGTTCTCATTTATCTGGCCTAAGCGACAATACAAAAGGTAACTTGTATTTATCTCATTAGGTTTAATCCTTTTTGTATTAATGTTATAAATTTGCATTTCAATATCAAGGACATACAGTCCATTGTTCATTTGTGTAGAAGCATAGAATATATCATTCAAATAAATAGAGCAACAATTGTTCTTTATTATGAATGAAAAACCAAACTTATCCAAACAAGAAAAGGAAATAATATTCCTGATAATTGCAGGTACATAATAACAGGTCTCTAACTAGATTATTAAACCACTAGGTAAAGTCAAAACATAAGTTCCTACAACTAAAGCAACAACCTTTTCTCCATTGCTAACTCGTAGGTCAACTTCACCTTTTTCCAAATCTCTACTCCTTTTTAGCCCCTGCACATTGGTAATAATGTGAGAACGGAATCCAGTATCTAATACCCATGTTGCAGAAGTGGATAAATTAATTTCTATAACAAATATACCTGAATTTGAAGTCTTTACTCTATTCTTCTTATCTTCCAGGTACTTTGGGCAATTTCTATTCCAGTGTCCGGTCTTACCGCAATGGAAGCAAGTTCCCTCTTTTGATATGCCTCCACTAGGCTTCAAAGCAGGAACAACAGGTTAAGGCTTGGCAACTTTCTTTCCCTTACCTTTACCAACCTGCTTGGTGGGCCTTTTGTTCAGCTTCTTTCCATTACTGACCATCAGAATGGACTTCCCTTTTGACTTCACATTTTACTCGGAAGTTCTTAACATGATTAGAAACTCTGGAAGACTTTTATCCATGTTATTCATGTTGAAGTTCAAGACAAATTGACTGAAGATCTATGGAAACGATTGCAATATCAAATTAGTTGCAAGGTCCTTTTTAAGGGGAAACCCTAACCTTTCAAGGTTCTCCACATACCCAATCATCTTGAGTACATGGGGACCTACAGGGGTTCCCTCATCTAACATGCTATTAAAAAGGGGCCTTTGAGACCTGAAACCTCTCATTCATTTCCTGGTCTTGATAGAGCATCTTTATATGTTTGATCATATCGAATGCTGACATGTTCTCATGTTACTTTTGCAACTCTGAGTTCATAGTAGCTAGCATAAGGTAAGCAGTTTCATTGGCATCATCGACATGCTTCTTATAAGCATCTCTTTATGCCTTAGGTGCAGAACTAGGAAGTTCCACTTCAGGAACAGGTGTCTCCAAGACATACAGCTTCTTATCATGCTTGTGTACAATCCTCAGATTTTGGTGCCAATCCAAAAAATTTGTCCTAGAAAATTTTTACTTATCAAGGATTAATCGCAAAATGTTGTAGGTGTTTGTTGTCATGGTAATCTACAAGAAAAATATGAAAATATAAGTATCATTAAAAACAACATATTAAATTAAGCCTTTAATCAAATATGCTTCCACTATTTTACTCAAACCAAATGACCTTCATCATTTGATTCAGAAAATCCTATTGGAAGATTTTCTAGTGGGTCGAGATCCACATTTCACTTTGTTTTAAGTCAGCATTAGGTTGATTACACAAAACTAGGTTTTTTAGGTAGGAACTCCTTCCAATTTTATCTCATACAATTCTTGAATATTTTCAATTAGATGAATAACTCCTTATTCTAATCCATCATATGAATCATTCACAACTCTTGCTTATAAACATGTATAATCTTATTATAATTTGTTTAGTTAAGTTTGACCCAGTGATTTAGAAATTGGATATTATATTTATCCCATCGCACCTTACTAATATAGAACATGCACCTCGTGTTAGGAAAAACCTACATTATTCGATACTAGTCTTGATGAGTGCTAAAACTTGGAAAGCATAAACTTAATATTCCTTTTTAGGTAATTTGATATTAGTTTTGATTTCAACGGCTTAACATGTAAATTGTCTCTCATATGCATATACATACAAATACATGCATCAACATACATATAAAAGGATGCAGTTAGGGCCCCTAGTGCAATTATTATCCCAAGCCAATGAGAGAACCTAAGCTAACCTAATAACGATCTAAACCTCTCCAAGAAAGATCTCCAAGGTTTTCCTCCTTTGATATTGTATTCTTATCTTTCTTCATAAAATTACATTACATTACATAAAAGAAAACTTGTTTTACATATGAGGGGGTGAGACGAGAAAAGAAGTTACATCAAGAGATTAAGAGAGAGAGAGGCATGACATGCAAGCCATATTTTAAAATCCCAAAACAAAATAAAGGAAAACTAAGGCCATAAGTGATCACCACAAGAGAAAAATAATAAACACTTTATTATTATTATTATTAATTTAAATTATGTTAATTAAATAAGAGAAATTAAAATTCGGTGATCGATCACACTATGCAGAGTAAGCTGGGGGTTGAATTACCCGATCAGCAAAATTTTAATGAACAATTCATTTGAAATCAGCATCGTTTTTCCACATAACTCTTTTGCTGTTACAACCCTAATCCACATAACTCTCTGACAGCATAACCCTTGTGCCGTAATGAACCCTAATGCAAATAATTTCATACCATCAAACACAACTCAATTGATAATTCAGTATGATCAATAAATGTCATTGCTTCACCATACTAATGTCGGATTCCGAAGCGAATGACCAATGATCTTTCAAAAGAATAACAATCATTCTATGATTGAATGGAAGAAATCAAAACAATATATTCAATATACCATCTTTGCACCATAATTGTTTATATTATATATAAAGTTGATTGATCATATTAGTGTAACTTATGGACGACTGATGTATCGTTGCTTCACCATACTAGTGTCGGATTCTAAAGCATAGTCAACATCGATTCGCCCAAATCGTACACACCATGACGCCAAAATTTATTTTACATGATTATTATTCAATCCATTTTTTGTTTTAATCCAATTAATACAGAACATATAAGAAATAAACAACTATCAAGTCCATTGTTTCATAAGTGGCTCTGATACCACTGAAGGAAAATTGTGATAAAAAACACAGCAGAAAATTAATATTTTCCTATAGTGATCCTTACGAATGGGCATGGTTAGTGATAGAAATCATTACCTCTTGCAATGATTTAGACCTTTGATGTTGTGATCACGAATCTTGATGAACAACAACGTCTCTACTCAGTCCACACGAACAGATCACTTTCGGTCACAGTGCTAGCTGCTAACAAACGGAAACTTTGAATGGGAGAATAAGACAAAATACGACTAGGTTTTCAAGACCGAAATTTCATAAAGTAAAATGCTTCAGCACAAGGGTTCTATTTATAGAACCACGTATGTGGATTGTAATCTAAAATCCCAAATAAGGTTGCAAGCTAAAAGTCCAATTAAGCTTACGAGTGTCATACCTTATGATATACCGCATATCACTTAAGCGTGTGGTACCTTATCACATTTCATGTTTCACTTAAGTGTATCATACCTTACGGTGTTCTACAATTCACTTAACTGCATTATACCTTACAGTGCTCCTTATTTACTCTATCTCTCATCAACTTGTCCTTATGTGTGTGATCCTGTAGGTTTTCGTGACGTTCGCAATTATATTAAATCACACATTTAACATAATAAACAGTGAGCGGTATCTAGAAACTGCTACCCGAGTCACGAAAATGTCATGTGATTGGACAAAACCTTTCAGTGATAATATTTGTGTGTACAATTACCCTTTTTCCCTTATGTCTATATTGAACACAAGGCATAGACCGTGTCACCCTTGTCTATTTCAATATTGGGCCCTTAGACATTTATCCTGTTATGCAGGATGGGCAAATTCCATCTAGGTCACTCATGTCCCTCAGCATGCTTTATGAAGTACCCATCAACTGTCTTTATGGTCATCCAGTTACGGATAACGTTTGATCAGAAATAAAGTACTTAACTCTACATCTAAGGTCCATAATGGTTTCAGGTCGAAGGGTGGTATACACCATTATCACCATGAGAATAACTTATGACACTTTGCATAACATTCTATATAGTATTTTTATAGCGGGTCAATCCAGTATAAATATTACTCCTAATATTCATACCTATGTCAAGACTTAATAACTCCTTATCCATGATCCATGAGGTATGATCATCAGTCTATCTTCATAATAATCTTAATGCTTTAATGTTATCCCACTTCACAATAAATCTCGACCACGAATATTTTAAGAATAGTGTTCTTATGTTTAATGGGATCTCATGATTAAGTCACACTTAACATTTCATTAAACAGACGAACTATTCTAGGGACTTTATTATTTTGGAAAAGCAAACATAATAAAGAAATTCCTTTTATTATTAATAAATAATTAGATACAAGTACCAAAAATATTGGCCTCTAGGGCTTACACCAACAATCTCCCGCTAGCACTAGTGCCAATTAGGCATACCCCTAATACCCATAGATCTAGTATGGTCATCATTCTTCTGTGCGCAAGAGGCTTTATTAGTGGGTCAGCAACATTGTCAAGTGTAGGTACTTTACATATCTTCATATCTCCCTGATTAATTATCTCTCGAATGAGGTGATAACGCCTAAGTATGTGTTTGGATCGTTGCTGAGATCTAGGCCCCTTAGCTTGTGTGATAGCACCATTGTTATCACAATAAAGATCAATAGGATCCACAATGCTCGGGACTATGTCAACTTCACTAATTAACTTCTTGATCCAAACATCTTCCTTTGTTGCATTTGAGGCAACAATATATTGGGCCTCAGTTGTAGAATCAACAATTGTATCTTACTTTAAAATTTTCCAGCTCACAGCGCCACCATTTAAGCATAACACATAACTAGATTGCAATCTAAAGTCATCATTATCTGTCTAGAAGATATAGTCGGTGTATCTAATTACAACAAGCTCTTCCTGACCTCCAAGATCACACACATGGGGGTTCATAGGTTCGACGTCATGAGCATGAAGTCAAAAGTACTACCCACAAGGTAAGGACTAATAGTTTATCACCTATCAAACAAGGTTCTAAAAGGTTCACAGAGTCTACATCCTTCCTTTGGATATTTCTAACGTCCTGATTAACCCAGTAATCAGCAATATTCTCAGGAAAAACTCGTATTAATGTAGCATCGCGTGACAACCACTTCCGAATTGCTCCGTTATAGTTTTCGCACTACACCTAAAAGGCCAATATGGGTTAAGGGTTCTATGGTCCTCAGCTTTAATAGGCTCCCAGGACGAAAGAAGCACGTCTTCTCGATTGCTTTGTAAATGAATACTACAGTCAAAGGGTCCTCCACTGGTTGGGGATCTCATGTCTCCTTTTTTGGGATTCCTCCCTCTAAGTTAACATGACTATACCGTGCATCTTATCTTAAGGTTGCCTAACTCCGGGAAAAGGACTTATGAGAAATCACCAAACACCCTGAAAACTAGGAAAATCCAAACAAACATATATATAACACATAATATATAACAAATAATAGCACATACACAATATAAATAAAGATAGGCTCAACCCACTTAGAGATGGACCAACATTTGGTTGTTCTGTTCTCAGTGAAGTCGTCGTTTTTTCTATAGTTGTATAAATATTGAGACTAAGCCATTGGATTGACTTGGCTCGCATATATCAAATAGAAATCGCCACCGCGCTTTATTGTTTTCAAAGAAATGGGAAAAGAGCGAATAAACCCAAAAAAAGAGGGGGAGAGAATCTAGGTACGAGGGTTGGTTATGAAAAGGGAAGGTATTAGCACATTAAACATCTACGGTACTCCACAAGAACCTCTTTGAAAATTTATGTATTTTTGTCTATAAAAGGTGTATACAAAAATAGATGGTGGAGATGAGAAAAGAAGTATTTTTTACAATTTTTGCCCCTGTTTTAGTTGCGAACCTTTAGTGCCTATGTACCACCTTTCGTGCAATAGGGGATCAGGGTACTCGTGGTTCACCTAAATTTTTTTAAAACACGTACGTTTTAGTTAATTTTTAGAGAAGAGACATCATCGTCATATCCAAGTAGAAAACATACTTATTGCTCACGATTATGAATAAGGAGAATTTGTTTCATCTCAAAGTGGAGGATGTAGCTTGGATTTTAAAATCAATAAAGCTTCACTCAACACCCAAGTGGAAAATATCTCACTTTACTACATATCATAGAAGTGTGGTAGCTCGCGTCACTACAAGAATCGACAAGAGTCTAATCTTTTTGAGAAAAAGTTTTAAAGTAAAAAGCCAAAGTGGCAAAATGGTTTGAATGAGTTTGATTGACTTTTAGTCTTCTCAAAAAATGTTAAAATATTATTAACATTGATTAAAATTTGATTAAAAAAAGATTTTGAAAACACATGGACCTAAGTCCAAGTTTATTATGAAAGCAGTTCAAATTAGAAAACAAGAAGAGGTCCATAAGTCCAAGAGGTCCAAGGGTAATCAAGGCTTCTAATCCCAAGTCCAAGAGGTCCATAACTCCATTATGTCGAGGATAGTAACCAAATAGTCCAAGTAACCTTAAAGTTTTTTTAATATTCAAGTTGGTTATTATGATACGGTGGGAGAACTAACTTGAAGGTTTTGCATTTGATCACAAATGTTGCGGTTAGCAAGAGTCGCCATCGACTTTTCTTTTATCCAAAAGGAAAGGTGAAAAAGCACAGGAAAGACCTTTGAGATTGTTTCTTGAGTTCGGGGGGTAGATTATGAAAAGGGAAGGTATTAGCACCCTCTTCATCCATGGTTTTCCATGGGCTCTTAGTTACTTGATAGATCACTTGCTTTTTGTTTGAAATTGTGCTTGATGTGGTTTTTGAAAGTATTTTGTAAAGAGGCTATTGTATAGGCAATATTTGTAATGATTCTTATTTATAAGAATGTATACAAAGATGCTTGATCTTTTGAAAATGTTTTCAATCTGGTAAGATGTTTGAAAGTGTAGGTGTTTGTTTTGAGAATAGCAAGGATGTTTGTTTTGAAATGGAGAAAGTAATTAGGAGCAATCTACCTACTCAAATGTCTTTCTTGTTCATTTTATTTTCCTTTGACATTGTTGTCTTACCATTGATTCGGTAAGCAACCCTATCTTTGGATGTAAACGAAACGGACGTGGGTCGTCGTATAACCATGATTATAAATGTTGCAAGGTATCTTAGCATTATTTTTTAGGGACTAAGATCATTTGTAAGGCAACTTAGATAGCGTCATTGAGGGTCTATGATCATGTATTTGATTGTTTTAGCTAAGATACCTTACATGCGTAATATGGTCATTTTGTATAAGGCAACCAAGTAGAATAACCCTAGGGGTGTTTATGTGCAAGTGTATTGTTTTCATGCTTGATTTAGTCTGGAATTAGGGTTTTCTATTTATTGGTTTTAAGTCTTTCCATACAAACCCTTATTACTAGCATGTTACATAAAAGCGATAAATTGCGAAATTTAAAGTTACTACGCTATTACAACATTTGTGGGGGGGGGGGGGGGGGGGGGGTATACAATTTTTAAATAGGGATTGCAAGAATTTAAACCTAATTATTCTATTACAACCATATTGATTTAGCATGAATATACAAGGAATTTAAATACAGTATAAAAATGAATAAATGTACAAGGATGCAAAATATGAAGAAGATGAATTTTGTTTGGTTTTCATGAAAAAAAGATTTTGTCTTAACCTAATTTAATTAAAGAAAATACTTAATTAAGTTTGAATTTATTAAGGAAAAGATTTTAAAATAAAACCCTAATTTTATTAATTAATCAAAAGAAAATAAGTTTAAGAAAAGTATATATTCTTTGGGTTTTTTTTATCTTGAAAATATTTGTAGTATTATGCAATATTTTTATTCTTTTTTTATTTTATATCAAAAATAATGTATTTAAAATGGTGTGAAGAAAAATAAATAACTAAAGTAATATTAATTAAGTTTATAAGATTTACTTAATAAAATAAATAAGGTATAGTAAATAAAAATATTTTTATTTATGGAAAATAAAATAAAATAAAATAAGTCAAAATATAAACATATATCATTTTCTTATATTTTTATGATTTTTAGTATTTAGGAAATATTTTTAAGAAAAGAAAAATTTAAAAAAATGAAATAAATGAATAAATAAAATAATTTGGGCCAGGGGGTGCCAAAAGTCAGTATGGGTCAGCTAGCAAAAACAAAAATGAGCCAGGCCCAAAGGGCCCAACGCCTGCCAAACAACAAAAGGTCAGAATTGCAAAAAAAAAACATGAAAAAAATGCAAAAGGGTACCACTAGGGCTCGAACCCAGGTCTCATAGGTTACAGGCGCGCGCTTCTACCACTAGGGTGGCTATACATCCGTTAATACAAATGAAACAATAAATATGTAAGGCAAAACGCCCCCTGAAGACTTCATCTTCAACCTCCAGCCAGACCTACTGTAACTTGCTCATTTCTCCTTAAAAATGAAAATTGTAAACAAGAAACTTGTAGCAAATTTTCTCATGATTCAAGAAATGTAAAGTATTAAAACTATGGATCAAAGATAAGCAAGAATTTTAATGGCCCTAATCTGAACCCTAAAAATTTCAGAAATTTCAGTTTCAAAATTCTCTAAGCTCAAGCAAAATTAATGGAAACTAAGGACATGGTTAGTTTCAGGGCAATGATATCTACAAGTTTTATTCACAAATAAACTATTGATGATGCCTGTATGAAGAGTTCCAAGTTGAGAAAACTTACCTCAAAACTGGAAATCGTGTTTTGAGTTTGAGCTTGTTTCAATTGATGGTGATGATCAGGTTAGCTTCTTTGAGATCCTAGGAAGCTAATGCAATGGTTAGCTTGAATAATGGATAGTTAAAATGGCCTGGAGAAGTCAAGTTGCAGACTCTGTTTTTTGGTTATAGAAGTTATGGTAAATGGTGTTACAGTTCTGGAATAAGGATAGGGATGAGTTGTATTTGATGTAAGGAAGCTTTAAAAACTAAAAGGCCAAGAAACACACGAGGGAAATTGGAGTTTGATGTTCAAGGTCAAAAACTGTACAACAATGGAGTTTTTGTGAAATTTCTGATTTGAGAGAGTTTTGTTATATTTCAGGGTGTTGAAGCTCGTGTTCAAGCTCACAAATAGTGACTATATTTATAAGCAACAATTTTTGGATGCTCTAGTTGATTAGAATTCAAATTCACATGTTTAAGTTAAACATTTGATTTTTTGACAAAACAAGTTTCCATGCCTTGTGTACTTGCTAAGATAGAGTGGTTATGCTTTAAACATGCTTGCTTCTGACTTTGTGGATGGAGTGTGATTAGAGGGAACAAGTTAGAGGCTCAATGTGAACTTTATGCAAAAAGCTTACTTTACAAGAATGGCATTGTTAACTTTATGCCATAAATGGAAATGCAACTTGGACAATAGATCAATTGATTGGATCAAAGCTCTAACAGCTATGTAAGCATTTAATTATAGAGTGACAAAAAATTTTGAGGCCTGCAAAGCAAGGATTATGCAGCCTAGCGTGGATTTGGTTCAAGTGTTCATAAAAAATGACATATAATTCAAGTGACAAAACCCTAATTTCATCTCTTCGATTCTCCCTCCTCAAGAATGATCTCAAGGAGTTCTGTGAAATTTAGGAAATCTTGTAACATGCTCTACAACTCCTCATTGAATTTCTTTTTAAGATTACCCTTGGAACTATGTGAAAAAGTGTCCTGAAGTTAGGTCAAAATCCTGGCTAAATTAGGGCAAAATTTCACTAAGTGTTTAGTTTTATGACCCTATGTTCATAAAATCATAAATTGAGATCCAAACATTTTTAGAAGGAGTTGTGTAAATAAAAGTTGTATATTTCATGGAAATCTGAAACTTTAATGTTGGAATTTTTTCTTGAATCATCTTGCATCATGGTGAAAATTTGGATCAAAGTTATGAAAAAACATGAAATTTCCAACACTTAGAAACATTTGTGTTTAGAAATTTTGACTTTTCAAAATTAAATCTTGAATTTTTGATTTCTTGATGAATAAGTTTCATATTTTTACATGTTTTGATGAATTATGATCTTTGGCACTTGAATTTGACCAAAAAGTCAAATTTTGACTTTTCAGTATACAGTTAACTTTTGATCAGTTGACTACAAAATTCATTTGTCAATCCAATGGACTTGTAATGTTTTGAACCATGTCATTATGTCAAAATAATGCAATTGGACTCTTGAGATCATGCCTTAAACCAATTGACCATTTGCTAAGTCAAAAATCAGAAATTGCCCTTTCCTAGTCAAAACCCTAATTTTGACCATTTTGCCCTTTTGGAGATTTGATCAAATTTCTTGAGGAGTTATGGTCCAAACTTGATCAAATGAAGTTTACAATGTTGACGTGGACCAAAAATTATGAAGTTTGACTGTGAATTGGCCATAGTTTACTTTTTCCCCAATACAATTGATTTTTAGGTATACTGCTCAATTGATTGAGCAAAAATGTGATCCAAGGCTTGAATCTTGACATGAGTGATCTTGGAGGTCCATAATGATCAATGAAAATCATATGGGGCATTAGAAGCTCAAAAATTCTTGTGCAATCTCAAACCCTAATTTTGGTCATCAGTGCACAAGGAGGTGTCTTGAGCTGATCAAACCCTAATACAGTCTTGAGCCCAAGGAGATCTTGTGAGAAAATTCTTGATAAATGAGAGGGAAAATTTTGGGGTGCAACAACTGCCCCTGTTCAATCTTCTTAAGCCTTAAGAGTTAGATTGGCATGTTTTGCCATTCGTGACTTGAAGGTGGAAGATGATTGGACACTAGAGTGCCCAGAAATTTGCACTCGACGATGTGATGGTAGAGGGAATGGGCTTAAAGATGCCATTTGGAGGAGTGATAGAAATCTGTTGGAGATGAGCTTGTAGATGCCATCCAAAAGTGATTGTTGAATCGTAATTTGTAAGCTGAAAGAATGAGTATCAGAATAGCGTTCGTGTCTGGGGCGTATCTATATTGTATCTGAGAGTTGAATCTAAATGAGTGTCAGGATGGCATCCGTGTCTGGAGTGTATCTGAACTGTATCTGAAAGTTGGATCTGAATGAGTATCAGAATGGCATCCGTGTCTGGAGCGTATCTGAACTGTATCTGAAAGTTGAATGAGTTTCAGGATGGCATCTGTGTCTGGAGCGTATTTGAATTGTATCTGAAATCTTTGAACATTGTTAATGGTAGCTGTTTGATTAATCTTATCCTGAAAAAGATAAATTGTTAGCTAACATGCAATTTTTATGTTGTATGAAATGTATAGTATAAAGCATTCTTGTTATCAATGTTTATGATATATGGATGTAATGTATGCGCATGTGAGCTAGTTTGCTGCACTACTGTTGGATTGAGGAAGATAAATCCATGACTGCTACTGAGGAATATGGAGTATAGTCTTCATGATGTGAAGTCTAAGTGTTGATGAATTTCTGCTTGGAGAAATAAACTTTGTTGTAAGAGAAATACCGTGTACTGCTTGAAAAATCCTATCTGCGGAATTCGGAGAAATTTGACGACTTCTACTGGGGATTGATAATTGGAAGCTCTGTTCTATTAGGGATTAAACTGCTCACTATGGGGAACTTTATGGAGATAAACTTAGAGAGATTTCCATATCCCTTAAAGCCATCAGCGGTTGTCTTTTATTTTGTTTATTTATAAAAAGTGATTATGTTTAAATGCATATGTTCAACAATGAATCATTGGACATTTTTGTAAACAAAACACAAGCGAAAAGAAAAAAACAAATAGTTTTTTCACTTTCAAAGGGATATCTTCGTATTTAATTTGAGTGAGTGTTTTTGTACAATGAGACAAACATTCTAGTAAAAGAATGACGTTGTAAAAAATGAAAATTTTAATACAAAGAAAAGATAGCTACGTGCAATAATCCCATGGGGTTCCCATTCTGCTATAGCCTTTGTGTCTCTAAGCATCTTGTCCATTTGTTTCCTTGTCCGAAGATGATTGAATTGGTCAGAAAATTCAATTTTGCAAGTTGTCCGTAAGGTGATCCAACGGGACATAGTCATACGCTTTAATTCCCTAACTTTTGCCTGGACCACCCTTTCGGGTTTTCAATCCACCGGGATACCCTTTTTTGCCCAAGTTTCCCTTTCGGGTTTTCAACTTGCCGGGTGTACAGATTTTTTTGTTTTTATCCCTAATTTTTGTCCGAACCTTTTTGGTTCGTCGGGATGCCCTTGTTTTACCTAGGTGCATCAACCTAGTGGGTCTCTTATGCGTAGTATCTTTTGAGTATGTTTGTGTTCGCAGGGTGTTGCAGGTCGTCGCCATCCATGGTGGTCAAGATCATTGCTCCACCAGAGAATATGTTTTTGATTGTCCTTCGTATGTAGGAGTCCATTTTCCCCTAGGATCACCTTGTGGCAGTATGATACGTTTGATCACCAGATCTCCAACTTGATACACATGGCGTCTGACCTTTTTGTTGAAAGCCTTGATCATCCGTTTTGGATACATTTGACTATGGCAAACAGCAGTGAGCCTTTTCTCATCAATCAAGTTTAGTTGATCAAGTCGAGTCTGGATCCAATCTTCTTAATTCATCCCTACATCCTTCATAATTCTTAGAGAGGGGATTTGGACCTCAATAGGCAAGACATCCTTCATGCCGTATACCAGTGAGTAGGGTGTTGCCCCGATTGATGTGCGTGTCGTGGTACGATATCCGTGGAGAGCGAACGGTAGCATCTCATGCCAGTCTTTGTATGTGACTGTCATTTTCTGTATGATCTTTTTAATGTTCTTATTCACGGCTTCGACAACACCATTCATCTTTGGCTGGTAAGGGGAAGAATTGTGATACTGAATCTTAAATTGCTTGCACAAGGCGGTAGTCATAGTATTTTTCAGGTTTGTACCATTATCAGTAATGATCCTCTCCGGGATACCGTACTGGCAAATGAGATTCTGCTTGATGTACCGGGCGACAACATTCTTGGTAACGGAAGCGAAGGAAGCTGCCTCCACCCACTTTGTAAAATAATCAATGGCCACTAAGATGAAGCAGTTTCCATTAGAGGATGTCAGCTTGATTTCCCCAATCATATCTATTCCCCAGATAGCAAAGGGCCAAGGAGCTATCAAGACATGTAGAGGAACCGGAGGTACGTGCACCTTGTCAGCATAAATCTGACACTTATGGCAAGTTCAAGAGTGTTGATAGCAATCTGCTTCCATGGTAGACCAGTAATAGCCTGCCCGTAGGATTTTCTTTGCCATCGTATGCCCACTGGAATGGGTGCCAAAAGTTCCTTCATGTAATTCAGCCATGATCCTTTCAGCTTCAACCCTGTCTACGCACCGAAGTAATATGGAGTCATGGTTGCGTTTGTAAAGAATGCCATTACTAAGGAAGAATTTAGTAGAGAATCTCCTTAAGAACTTCTTATTGTTGACTGAAGCTCCTTCTGGTTATTCTTGAGCCTCGAGATACCTTTTGACTTCGTGAAACCTGGTCTGGTCCACTATTTCTTCAGTATTAATCTCATGACAGTGTGATGGTTCATCCCATCGTTCAATGGTAATCTGGGGAGCCTCATTATCCCGTTTAAGTTTAAACATAGATGACATTGTGGCTAGTGCGTCAGCTAGCTGATTTTCTTCTCGTGGGAAGTGCTCGAAGGTAATCTTCTCAAAATGTGGGAGCAACGTCAAAACATGTTCTTTCTAAGGGATAAGGTTAGGGTGTTTGGTGTCCCATTTCCATTGGATCCGGCTAATAACCAAAGCTGAATCCCCGAATACATTCAAAGATTTGATCCCCAAGTCTATGGCAGCTTTGAGACCAAAGATGCATGCTTCGTATTCCGCCATGTTATTTGTACAATTGAAGCAGATCCTTGCCGTAAAAGGAGTATGACATCCTTCAGGAGATATGAGTACAACACCAATACCATTGCCAAGTGCGTTAGATGCCCCATCAAAAACCAGGGTCCATTAGGATCCTTGTTCAGGTCCGTCATATGGCCCGAATTCTTCATAGTTGTTTACCATCATGATGTCTTCATCTGGAAATTCAAACTTCATGGACTGGTAGTCTTCTACAGCCTGGTGAGCAAGGTGATCAGCTAGTACACTTCCCTTTATTGCTTTCTGGGTAGTATATTGTATGTCATATTCTGTCAGGATCATCTGCCATCACGCTATTCTCCCAGAGGGAGCAGGTTTCTCGAAGATGTGTTTTATTGGATCCATTTTAGATATAAACAGGGTAGTATGAGTCAGCATATATTGTCTTAGCTGGTGAGCAGCCCATGCCAGAGTGCAGCAAGTTTTCTCGAGCAGTGAATATCTTGTTTCACAGTCGGTAAACTTTTTGCTCAGGTAATAAATAGCGTGCTCTTTTCAGCCAGACTCGTCATGCTGCCCCAGCACGCACCCCATTGAATTTTCCAAAACGGTTAGATACATGATCAATGGTCTCCCCTGAACCGGTGGCATCAAAATAGGAGGCTCTTATAGGTACTCTTTGATCTTGTCAAAAGAAGTTTGATATTCATCATTCCATTTGACTACTTGATCTTTCTTCAATAGCTTGAAGATTGGTTCACAGGTAGCTGTCAGGTGAGAAATGAATCTGGCAATGTAGTTCAAATGTCCCAAGAACCCTATGACTTCTTTTTCAGTACGAGGAGCAGGCATCTCTTGTATCTCTTTCACCTTAGCAGGATCTACTTCAACACCCTTATTTCTGATGACAAAGCCTAGGAGCTTACCATACCTTACTCCAAATGTGCATTTATTTGGGTTCAACCTCAGCTTTACTTATTTAGTCTCTCAAAGAGTTTTTGTAGATGGTCAAGATGCTCTTCTTCTGTTTGAGATCTAGCTATCATGTCGTCCACATAGACTTCTATTTCGTGATGTATCATGTCGTGAAATAAAGCTACCATGGCACTTTGATAGGTTGCCCCAGCATTCTTCAGTCCGAATAGCATCACCTTGTAGCAGAAAGTTCCCCAATGTGTGACGAATGTTGTTTTCTCCATATCCTCAGGCACCATTTTGATTTGATTGTAACCTGAGAAACCGTCCATGAAGGAAAACACTTTGTGTTGTGCAGTATTGTCAACTAGGATATCAATGTGGGGAAGTGGGAAATCATCCTTAGGGCTTTCCCTATTTAAATCTATGTAGTCCACGCACATTCTATCTTACCTTCCTTCTTGGGCACGTGAACAAGATTGGCAACCCAATGCGGATAGGAGGTGACGGCCAAAAATCCAGCATTGAATTGTTTCATGACTTCTGCTTTAATCTTTTCTGACATATCTGGTCGCATTCGATGGACCTTCTGTTTTACCGATGGACAATCCTCTTTTGTAGGTAGACGATGTACCACAATATCTGCATCAAGTCCTGGCATCTCTTCATACGGCCAGGCAAAGACCTCAACATACTCGTGTAACAATTGAATCAACCGCTCCATGACACTGGGTTCCAGATTGGCACCCACCTTGACCTCTCTTTTGTCTTCTTTGGTACCTAGGTTGATTGTATCCACGGGTTCCTCGTGGGGCTGAATGGTTCTCTCTTCTTTTTGTAGCAATCTGGAAAGTTCCCCTGGTACTTCACAATCTTCCTCACCTTCATCTTCGGCTTGGTAGATTAGATTTTCAGAGTCACGGAAGGCTATAGCAGAACCGTTATCCATGGGATCCCGAATGGATGTAGACCTGCATTGTGAGTGTGAGTGTGTGTAAGGGTATAGCTATCTTTGAAAGAAATAAAAATGTAAAATAGAAAAACAATTATCACAAATTTTGTATGCAAAACGTCCATGATTCATTGATGTCATATGTAAATGAGATAATAACCCTTACAAATGGACCATTGTGCCTCGGGTAAGACACAAGGTTTTAAGAGTTTGAATTGTTTTAATATTACAGATCCAACAAAATGTAAAGACAAATTACTGTGGGATAAAAGTGATCGGGACAAAATCTCTAGCCTCCCAATTACTAAGCCCTCCACTGACAGTTGGGAAGATCCAATCTTCCAGGTTGAAAAAATCTTCATCATCCTCTACCGCGTTGACTTCACGGTTGCTGATCTTTAGAGGTGGTCCTCCAGCATGAGCGCGGCGTACAGCCTTCTGAGCATTTGAAGTGAAACCCAGGCCAAATTTGTCAGACTTGTATGGGATATCTGGTAGTTTCCCCCAGATAGTGCACCCACCTTCTTCTATCACTGCCTTTGCATCCTTCAACGATGACATTCTGAGTGGAGGCCTTGTAATTTTGGGAACAACCCTGGTTACTGCCACATCTTGCGGGACATCCTCAAAGTGTTGGAATGGAGTTTCAATAAATTCGCCATATAACTCTACATATCTGAAGGAACTGAGATGGCTAATCATATACTCTTCTTCTCCATGAATGGTGATAATCTTACCTTGGATTGTATACTTCAGCATTTGGTGCAACGTAGATGTGACAGCGCCAACATTGTGAATCCATGGTATGCCTAGCAAACAAGAATATGAGGGGCGGATATCCATTACATAAAAAGTTGAATCAAATGTTTGGGTTCCAACATTTATGGGGATATCCATTTCCCCATGCACCATCCTTTTTGAGCCATCAAAGGCCCTTACTACTATGTTACTCGACTTTAATGTCAATCCCTCACAATCAAGCCTATGAAGAGCTTTTTTAGGAAATACATTTAGAGATGAGTCAGTGTCCACCAAAACATGAGCCAAGGTTGTGTCCCTACATTCAACTGAGACGTGCAATTCCTCATTATGCTTCCTTCCTCTTGGCGTTAAATCAGCATCCGAAAAACCTAGACCATTATCTACAGTCAAGCTGGCTACGTAGTCTTGGAACTGATCGGCAGATGTTTCTTGGGGAATATGGGCAGTTTTCAGGAATTTTACCAAGGCTTTTGCATGCGCCTCGGAACATAGTAGTAAAGCCAGCATGGAAATTTTGGATGGAGTTTTCCCCAGTTGTTCAACTACATCGTAGTCGCTTCTTTTTATGATCTTTAGAATTTCCTCCATCTCTTTCCGGGAGGTTTCAGGGATAGCCAAGGATTGTGCCTTCATCCGGACAGGCTCAATCAGAATACTTTTACCTCGAGTCTCTGTTAAATCGGCATCAGGAATGTCAGTAGGAGTATTAACAGGGATTGTAACAGTTTTGTCAGTTGGAGTATTGGTGGAGATGATTGTAGGACTGGGAATAGCCTTCGAGGGAGAAACAACAACAGGAATGATTATGGGTCCAGAAACTGCTTTTGTGGGAGCAATTTCTAGAGTGAATATCCTTCCGCTTCGGGTAATCTTGCTAGTCCCTGCAATATTACTGATATCAGAGTCAATATTCTCAAAACTCGAATCTTCGGCAGCTGGCCAATCTTGCTTGATACCGTGGTAGTATACATCCCCTCCATAATTTAATATAACGGTTTTGTTTGACGAATACAGGACTGGTCCATGCATTGTAATTATCAAAGGATCTGCTTTTGGAACTGATGTAATTCTAACGGGTCTTTTGGTGGATACCCTGGAAGAATTGGCAGAAATGGTAATGATAGACACATCATTAAGAGGAACAGGTGGAACAAAAGTCTTTTTAAACAAGATTTCCTTGTTATCTATTAGGCACTGAATGCCTGCTTTCAACAAAGGACAGTTGGTTGGTGAGGACAAACAGAAATGACAACCTTTATCGCAGCCTGAGAATACAACGGAAATCAACAAATTCTTTTTAATAATTAGGAGTGGGGTCACAAGTTCTTAAACTGAAGTAACAAACATATCTTCCTCAACATCGTTGGTATTATGGCCGTGTTTGGGCATAGGGTTAGAAATAACATTTGGCTTTTCGGGCGCATCAAATTCAATCTCTTTGGCTTCAATGAGGTCTTGTACTTTGTTCTTTAGAGCCCAATAGTTTTTAGTGTCATGGCCGGGACTCTCAGAGTGGTATGCGCAGCGGGCATTAGGATGGTAGTGAGGAGATATTGTGTTAGGGTTTTTTAGAGCTTCCTTCAAGGTCACTAAGTTGGATCTTAACAGATGTGGCAATACTTGAGATAAGGTCATGTTAATTCTGGTGAATTGTCTGACTCGTCTTTCCATCCTTGGTTGGTTGTTTCTTTGTTGATTAGGCACATGTTTAGGAATCATAACAGCCCCCCACCATTGGATGATGTTCGGCCCTATCTTGATTTCTCTGAGGATAAACAGCAACGACTTCTTTCTTTCCAATAAATGGCTTCCTTATAGCAGCAGAGGATGTATCTTTTTGAATATGTCCACTCTTTATCCTGGCTTCTATCCTCTCTCCGGTCAATATCAGTTCAGTAAAACCTTCCGATGAACTCCCAATTAGGTGATTGAAGAAGGGACCAGACAAGGTGCCCAAAAACATGTCTACTAATTCTCTTTCAGGTAGAGGAGGTTGAACTCTTCCAGCCAAGTCTCTCCATTTTTGCGCATAGTCTTTGAAACCTTCATTGGAAATCATGGCCATACTCTGGAGTTGAGTACGGGTAGGCGCAAGATCAGCATTGTATTGGTATTGTTTGTAAAAGGCTGCAGCAAGATCTTCCCAGTTATAAACATTGGCTCTTTCTAACTGATAAAACCAATCAAGTTGAGTTCCAAATAGGCTTTCTTGGAAGGAGTGTACCCATAAGTCTTTGTCAGCTGTATGGGGCTGGATTTTCCTCACATAGGACTGGAGATGCATTTTAGGGCACAAAACTCCGTCATATTTGGCGAACACAGGTGCTTTGAATTTTGGAGGAATGACAATCCCCGATACTAGACCCAATTCCTCAAAGTCCAATACATGCACTTTTTAGATTTCCATTATGCTCAATCGCTCTTCGAGATGTTTATACTTGTCATCAGCTGGAGGGTATTGTTCTTCAGAATAGTCTTCTTCTTCCTCTTCCTCTTTTGATTCTGACTGGACAACTGTTTCCTTTCCCTTCCCATCTTTGTTGTCTTTCTCACCAGATGTTGTTGCAAAGTCTAGGGCTCTTCTTGTCTGTCCTTGGAACCTTCTTCCCATATTTAGAACTCTGGCTATCTTCTTTGTCTTCTTTTTCTTCTCGTCAGCCAGCAAAGTCTTCAACTCTTCTTATCCTTTGGCTAGGGTCAAGAACAATTGTTGAAACTGTGCATTCTGAGATTGGAGGTCCTTCACCATTTTCTCATGATCCATATTACTGAAATAAATAGTAGAGAGATGAGGAGACTTGTTGCAAGAAACCTGCTTATGTTATGATGAATGATAAATGCATATGCAAATGTTTTCAAGGATTTTAAGATTCAAATTTGTTTTAGACAAAAAGGAAACACACGTCATATTAATAGATTAAAGCTTGAGTACATCAATGCCTTCTTGGCCAAAATAATACAAAAACTCTAAGATAGAAATGTAGTACACATCCTCTTTGGTGAAATGTAGGCATTCAAAGTCTGTTCCTCATGAAGTAGCCTAGTGAGTTTCAAAACCTTCTTCTCGCTTGCATAGAATTGGGCTTCAAAGGTATCTCTCTCCCCCTTGAGTTGTATCCAATCCCTTTGTAGGTCTTCAAGAGAGGTAGGCATGTCAGGATGTAGGATGGTATGTGGAACATCTCCCTCCATGACAGGCTTAATAATTACCGGGAGAATGGAGGGGTAAGGCATTATAAGACTCTGAGCACAAGCTCGTACACATTTGAGGTAAGGCTCAAGAAGGATGGAATTCTTGTGCCCTAAAGTCTTGATATCTACCTTGTTTAACATCCTCCAAGCTCGGATAAATCTCCGGTGAAGACCTTGATTATTGTTGTCATAGTCAAATACCAAACCTTGAATCAGCATCTCGTGCGGGCCATCCCTTCGGGCGTAACCAAACTGTCTTAAGGCTAAGCAAGGGTTGTAGGTGATACCTCCCCTAATGCCAAGTAAAGGGACATTAGGAAATTCTCCATAACGGTCGACAATAGTAACACTCTCTATGGATCGGGAGCACCAATGAATGTCTGAATGTTTGAGCGTCATCAACCTTTGTGACCACCTTGAACCTTGCTTGTTCCTTAATACAGATTGGGGAAGATGCAAAATAAACCATCTTGCCAAGAGAGGAGTGCAACACATAAGGACACCTCATTTCCTCATTGTGCGAGTGTGAAAAGAGTGTGGGATATCTCCTAGCAATGTACGCATCGGGTTGCAGGATATGAAGATTTTGACGGTGTTCACATCTATGAGTTGATCAGGATTTGGAAACAAAACCATCCCATAGATGAGGAGAGCCACAATTTTCTCAAAAGCTTGCAGGTCCAAAGAATTCCAACAAATTTGGGCTTTCTCAAACAAGAACTTTGCTAGGAAACCTTTGACACCACTCCTTGTTTCCCAATGAATTGTGACATCAGATGAGTGCAAGTGTAGAACTTGAGCAATCTCTTATGGCTTTGGGTCTCTTTCCGTACCGTTGAAAGGTAGTTGGTTTAGAATGGGAATCCTCAAGAGTCGGGAGAATTCATCCAAAGTAGGCACAAGTTGATAGTCGGGAAATGTGAAGCAATGGTGTAAAGGATCAAAGAACTGAAAGAGCACCTTCACCATGTCCTCATATGTGTTAGAGGTGACCAATTTGAGTAGACGACCATGTCTCTTGGTAAATGGAGAGTTTTCATGAATCCTTGAAGCTAGCTCCTTAAATTGTGGAGGGATCCTTACAAGGTTGACTTGAATAGTTTTCCTGCGAAGAAAATCCATATCCTATAAAACAAGAACAAAGATGAATCTCGAAATCCTTGAAATGGTTAGTGAATGTGTATGATGTTATGATGTTCAAGATGTTATGTACAAGTATGTATATATGAATAAAACAAACTAGTCCCTAGGTTTAGGCTTGCATGGAGTTTTATAGGTAAGTACCCTCTTAAAGTTTAGTTGGCTCAAACCTGTCCTAGTAATAGTAACCGGGTTCTAAGGAGCTCAATATCACTGGTTTGTTTCCTTGATCATTGTTACAGCATAAGCCTCTTTAATGGCGACCGAAATATCCCAAGAAACCAAACCTCAATGAGTGTAGTATCGAGTATCTCCCAACATCGGACTGCACCAAAGCCGATCATCTCACTACATCCTAAAGGCCAATTTGGTCAAGTAAAGGTTCTAAAAGTTCATTAGTGCTTCATGACATCACTCAGCGGCCCCGTATTCTCTTTGATTAACTCAAAGCTACCGGTACCCATAAATATGTCGCACTAACGTAGCTGTTGCTTAGACCATGTCGGTATACCCCACACAGTTTCCACAATGTATTGCTAATTATCTATAATGTATCCCAAATCAAGGTAGAGGATTCAAACCCAAACAAAGAACCATAATGTAAATTTAAAAAATCAAACAATGTAAGCAAGTAAATGTGATCTAACCCTAAGGTAACCCCACTTTTAAAATTTTCCCCAACAGAGTCGCCATTTCTGTGATACGGTGGGAGAACTGACTTGAAGGTTTTGCGTTTGATCGCAAATGTTGCGGTTAGTAAGAGTCACCACCGACTTTTCTTTTATCCAAAAGGAAAGGTGAAAAAGCACAGGAAATACCTTTGATATTGTTTCTTGAGTTCGGGGGTAGATTATGAAAAGGGAAGGTATTAGCACCCTCTTCATCCATGGTTTTCCATGGGCTCTTAGTTACTTGCTAGATCACTTGGTTTTTGTTGAAATTATGCCTGATGTGGTTTTTGAACGTATTTTATAAAGAGGCCATTATTTAGGCAATCTTTTTAATGATTCTTGTTTGTAAGAATGTATACAAAGATGTTTGATCTTTTGAAAATGTTTTCAATCTTGTAAGATGTTTGAAAGTGTAGGTGTTTGTTTTGAAAATAGCAAGATGTTTGTTTTGAAATGGAGCAAGTAATTAGGAGCAATCAATCTACTCAAATGTCTTTCTTGTTCATTTTCTTTTCCTTTGACATTGTTGTCTTACCATTGATTCGGTAAGCAACCCTATCTTTGGATGTAAACGGGACGGACGTGGGTCATCGTATAACCATGATTAGCAATGTTGCAAGGTATCTTAGCATTATTTTTTAGGGACTAAGATAATTTGTAAGGCAACTTAGATAGCGTCATCGAGGGTCTATGATCTTGTATTTGCTTGTTTTGGCTAAGATACCTTACATGCGTAATATGGTCATTTTGTATAAGGCAACCAAGTAGAATAACCCTAGGGGTATTTGTGTGCAAGTGTATTGTTTTCATGCTTGATTTAGTCTTGAATTAGGGTTTGTTATTTATTGGTTTTAAGTCTTTCCATACAAACCCTAATTAGTACCATGTTACATAAAAGCGATAAATTACGAAATTTAAAGTTACTACGCTATTACAACATTTGTAGGAAGGGGGATATACAATTTGTAAATAGGGATTGCAAGAATTTAAACCTAATTAGTCTATTACAACCATATTGAATTAGCATGAATATACAAGGAATTTAAATACAAAGTATAAAAATGAATAAATGTACAAGGATGCAAAATATGAAGAAGATGAATTTTGTTTGGTTTTCATGAGAAAAAAAGATTTTGTCTTAACCTAATTTAAATAAAGAAAATAGTTAATTAAGTTTGAATTTATTAAGGAAAAGATTTTAAAAGAAAAACTTAATTCTATTAATTAATCTAAAGAAAATAAGTTTAAGAAAAGTATATATTCTTTGGTATTTTTTTTTATCTTGAAAGTATTTTGTAGTATTATGAAATATTTTTAGTCTTTTTTTCTTTTATATCAAAAATAATGTATTTAAAATGGTGTGAAGAAAAATAAATAACTAAAGTAATATTAATTAAGTTTATAAGAGTTACTTAATAAAATAAATAAAGTATAGTAAATAAAAATATTTTTATTTATGGAAAATAAAATAAAATAAGTCAAAATATAAACATATATCATTTTCTTATATTTTTATGAATTTTAGTATTTAGGAAATATTTTAAGAAAAGAAAAATTAAAAAAAATGAAATAAATGAATAAATAAAATAATTTGGGCCAGGGGGTGCCAAAAGTCAGTATGGGAGTCAGCTAGCAAAAACAAAAATGAGCCAGGCCCAAAGGGCCCAGTGCCTGCAAAACAAAAAAAAAGGTCAGAATTGCAAAAAATTAAAACATGAAAAAAATGCAAAAGGGTACCACTAGGGCTCGAACCCATATCCCATAGGTTACAGGCGCGCGCTTCTACCACTGGGGTGGCTATACATCCGTTAATACAAAAGAAACAATAAATATGTAAAGCAAAACGCCCCCTGAAGACTTCATCTTCAACCTCAAACCCGAACTACTGTAACTTGCTCATTTCTCATTAAAAATGAAAATTGTAAACATGAAACTTGTAGCAAATTTTCTCACGATTCCAGAAATGTAAAGTATTAAAACTATGGATCAAAGATAAGCAAGAATTTTAATGGCCCTAATCTGAACCCTAAAAATTTCAGAAATTTCAGTTTCAAAATTCTCTAAGCTCAAGCAAAATTAATGGAAACTAAGGACATGGTTAGCTTCAGGGCAATGATATCTACATGTTTTATTCACAAATAAACTATTTATGATACTTGTATGAAGAGTCCCAAGTTGAGAAAACTTACCTCAAAACTGGAAATCGTGTTTTGAGTTTGAGCTTGTTTCAATTGATGGTGATGACCAGGTTAGCTTCCTTGAGATCCTAGGAAGCTAATGCAATGGTTAGCTTGAACAATGGATGGTTGAAATGTCCTGGAGAAGTCAAGTTGCAGACTCTGTTTTTTGGTTATGGAAGTTATGGTAAATGGTGTTACAGTTCTGGAATAAGGATGGGGAGGAGTTGTATTTGATGTAAGGAATTTTTAGAAACTAAAAGGCCAAGAAACGCACGAGGGAAATGGGAGTTTGATGTTCAAGGTCAGAAACTGTGCAATAATGGAGTTTTTGTGCAATTTCTGATTTGAGAGAGTTTTGGTGTATTTCAGGGTGTTCAAGCTCGTGTTCTAGCTCACAAATAGTGACTCTATTTATAAGAAACAGGTTTTGGGTGCTCTAGTCGATCAGAATTCAAATTCACATGTTTAAGTTAAACATGTGATTTTTTGACAAAACAAGTTTCCATGCCTTGTGTACTTGCTAAGATAGAGTGGTTATGCTTTAAACAAGCTTTCTTCTGACTTTGGGGATGGAGTGTGATCAGAGGGAACAAGTTAGATGCTCAATGTGAACTTTATGCAAAAAGCTTGCTTTACAAGAATGGCATTGTTAACTTTGTGCCATAAATGGAAATGCAACTTGGACAATAGCTCAATTGCTTGGATCAAAGCTCTAAAAGTTGTGTAAACATTTAATTATGGAGTGACAAAAAATTTTGAGGCCTACAAAGCAAGGATTATGCAGCCTAGCATGGATTTGGTTCAAGTGTTCATCAAAAATGACTTGTAATTCAAGTGACAAAACCCTAATTTCATCTCTTCGATTCTCCCTCCTCAAGAATGATCTCAAGGAGTTCTTGGATATTTTGGAAAGCTTGTAACATTCTCTACAAGCCCTATTTGAATTGCTTTTAAATATTCCCCTTGGAACTATGTGAAAAGGTGTCATGAAGTTAGGTCAAAATTCTGGCTAAATTAGGGCAAAATTTCACTAACTGTTTAGTTTCATGACCCGATGTTCATAAAATCATAACTTGAGATCCAATCATTTTTAGAAGGAGTTGTGTAAATAAAATTTTAAGATTTCATGGAGATCTACAACTTTCATGTTGGGAGTTTTTCTTGAATCATCTTGCATCATGGTGAAAAATTGGCTCAAAGTTATGAAAAACCATGAAATTTCCAACACAGAAAAATTTCTAAGTTTAGAAATTTTGACTTTTCAAAATGAAATCTTGAATTTTTTATTTCTTGATAAATAAGTTTCATATTTTGACATGTTTTGATGAATTATGATCTTTGGCTCTTGAATTTTACCAAAAAGTCAAATTTTGACTTTTCAGTATAAAGTTGACTTTTGATTAGTTGACTACAAAATTCATCTGTCAATCCAATGGACTTGCAATGTTTTGAACCATGTCATTCCTTAAACCAATTGACCATTTTCTAGGTCAAAAATCAGAAATTGCCCTTTCCCAGTCATAACCCTATGTCGTACCCCAAATTTGCCTTATCTCTTTACTTTTTGTCTAGCTTTGGACTTTGCATTCCATTTGAATAATTTTATTACTCAGTCATTTGCATATCCCGCATCTCATGGAATTAGGCGCTTTGGTTTGAAGTATTAGGGTTGCGCCCTCTTTATGTCTAATCTTGTTTTGAGGTTTTCTTATCAGGTAAAAGGGGAACGCATCTGGTTCTCGATTAATGGATCGCGGAATGAATTTTTCCGTCATGTTACAAGGTTGGTTCTCGCTCAAATTTATCAGAGCCTGGTTTAGGGTTTTATTTCCCTGTGTGTGCTGGTCAAGATGCTAGGGTTTCGGGTCTTTGGTTTTTGAAGATGTTTCTTTTGCCTGTGTCGAGGATGGCTCAAAGCTCAGGGCATTAGGTCAAGAATTTCACCTCCTCGCATTTCAAGTTTCTTCTTAAAGTCTTTAAGCCATGGAGTCAAGAATTTGAAGTTTGAATTGACAAATGTGGAGTTTGAGCACTTCAGGAAATAAGGTTGGAGGTTCATGATAATCAAGACATGTTTCGGTTGTTTAAGTTGCAAGCTAATTGCGATGTGAGTGTCAAAGTTAAAGTTCTGTTTAAGAAATGCAAGTTTAGTTCAGGAAAGATATGAAGATCAAGGTTTAAGCGACCGGTGTTTTGGGTCCGAATTAACCAGAGAGAATTAAATTCTTAAGCATTTATTTTGTTTGAGAGTTTGATTGGATTTTGAATGATAATTCACATTGATTGCTTGAAATACGAGTTACAACATTCGTTCATGATTTCTTGAAATTCAAGTTATAAAAGCAAGACGTGCACTCAAATAATTCAATTGGAAATTGCTTCTTTCATTCAAAATTCAAGAGTTCAGTTTAATTTTCATACAACCAATTCATTCAAAATATTTCATTCAGGTTTTTGTGCTCGTTACACTGTTGAAAAAAAAAAGGAAGTTACAAGTCATGTCATCATTTCTTGGGTTTATTTTCAAAGACTCGAATTCAGGGTTGAAAGTCTCACTTGTGGTTCAGGGATTGAGATATATATCTCACATGATTGTGCTTATCAATTTTGATAAGGGTTTCGAGCAAAATCGTCACATGGTGCGCTTCATGATTAGGTTTTCTTTTTATTCATGTTATGACATATATAGTTGTCTGATTTGATGATATGACGCAAAATGATAATATGATCAAAATAAGAGGTAGAAAGCATTTGAAAATGCTACCATTCTTCAACAACATTCAAGGAAATTTGCAAGTTTTCTTGTAGATCATTCTTGAGGTTTTAGAATGTTAAAGAAAGGTGGATTAATTCAAAGGTTATTCAAGCGCATTCAAAAATAAGATGTATTCAAGATCATTATACATCATTCAAGATTAATTCAAATATTTATTTCAAGTCCCATCATTCAAGACTACTTTCAAGACAAAGTCCAAAATTCAAAATATCAAGATCCTATTCCATTCAAGAATTCCATTCAAGAATTGAAACCAAACTTAAAGATGCAAGTTCATCAAATTTGATTCACAAGAAAATTCAAGAGCATTTAAAGTTTTAAGTTATGACAACCATTCTCATTTAAGCTTAAAGTTACATGGAGTCGTTCAGATTTAGGAGAGACTTTCTTGATCTTATGGTTGCCTTTATCATCAAGTAAATTCAAGAATTGCTAGAATGATACAAGTTTACATTAAGAGTTCTATTTTGAATTACAAGAAAGTATATCCTAAACCTATAAGTCCTAACTAGAAGCCTTGTAAAAACAAAAACAGCCCAATATTTGCCATTGTCTTTATCCCAATTATGTCCACTTTATCAAGATGATGCTCATAACCTGCAAAGACTCTGCAAAAACAGTCCACAAATGCCCAAATCACCCTGTCCAAAACCAGCTGCTATAAACCTGCAAAAACAGTCAAAATACAGCCCCACAAAACAACAAAAACTTGTTGCTACAATGCTTTCCATAAATTTGCATAGCTGCTGTCCAAACCAGCATATCATTCCAAATAATTTTCACCAAATAAGCAACACAAATCATGCATCAGAAATAAAAAATCAGCATATCATATATGTTCAAGTCTCACTAGTTTTCCCCCCAATTTTATCATTTGCCTTAATATAAATGCATCCCTTCACAACACAGAAAGGAGGACCCGAAGAGACTGAGAAAAACAAGACAGTAAAGAAAAATTTGTTTAATCCATGAAGGAGGGGAGTAGAGAAAACCAGACTCCAAACCTTTTCTACTCAAAGTTCCATCAACCTGCAATCACAGTATACAGAAGTTACTCCATAAACACACAGCTACTTGCAATTTCCAGATCAGGAACTTGATTTAGAAAGAAAATAGAAGAAGCAAAGCAACACTTATTTTCCAGAATTCCACCAACAACAGAGCAAAAACTCAGGCACATGGATCAAACACGTTCATCCACAATATACAACAAGCAAGCGAAATCAATTTTCAGAAAGTAAAGAGAGTTTCGAAATTGTACCTGAGAATTTGAAGGCCCATCGGAGGAGCTCCGACTCGGTAAATTTTCTTTCCATTTATTCGAGTCTTGCTTCGTGTTGCTCTTTGTTCTTTATAGTTGTTATTGTTGAATTTCACAACTGTGATAAAATATTTGTTATTGTTGGTATGTTGTTGTTGTCTCCGTAAGCATGAAATTTATAATTGGAAACATGAACCGCAAACCCCATCATAATTCCTCTCTTCCATCTCAAAACCTTAATCCCTTTTCTTCTTCCTTTTTCGTTCTTCTTTGATTCATCTCAATTTCTATGAAAACTCAACGGCCACTCCAAAATCCAAATCCAGGGAGCTCAGTTGCTTTCAAGTTTGAAAACAACCTAACATGGACGAATGGGTTAACGTCTTTTACAAGATCAGAGCTATAGCTACTCAGGATGATCGCGAAGACATTGTTCCCCTTACTCTCTCTTACGCTAAGACTACAAAATATTCTCGCATTCTTGCCTTATCTAATGAGGAAGGCTTTGTTAGCTTGTTTGATACTAGTCGTAAATTTGCCTTGCCTACGTGCTATGAAAGGAAATCAGTTAACAGAGAAAGAACAAAGGAAAGAGTTTTATCGGGAATAGAGAGTGGTATGCGGCTGCTACTTAGGGTTTTTCCTCATGTTTTTTTTAATTTTGTTTTGGGCCAGTAACTCTAAGCCCAATCCGTTTTGCCTCTAACTCCTAGCCCAATCTGATTTCATTTACACACCCCTTGTTCTCTGTTTTTGCTGATATGACAATAATATTGTTTGGGCCTCACCTCCATTTTCACCATACAAGCTCATACGAAATTCATGACAACTCTTTCCCTTTTTCTGTTTTACACCATTGTTTTATTCAATTTAGTTTTTATTTTATTTTTTAAGCTTTATTTTGTTTATTTAAGTTAGTTAGTTTTAATCAATCATGTAGTTTTCTTCTTAAATTAGACTTTTTTTTAATTAGTTTAGTTTAGAATCAACTTAATATATTTCTTTAGAATTTTTATTTTGTTAGTAAGTTTAGAATTTTATTAACCTTAGTTAATAATTTTAGAATTTTATTTAGTTAATAATTTTAGAATATTTTATTTAGTTCAGTTAATAACCTTAGAATATTTTATTTAGTTTAGTTAATAACTTTAAAATGTTTAATTTATTATTAACTTTAAAATGTTTAATTTAGTTTGGTTAGTAATTTTATAATTTTTATTTAGTTTAGTTAGTAACTTTTAGAATTTTTAATCTAATTTAGATTTAACCTAATAACCTTAGAAATTTCAATCGTAGGTTAGAGTTTTTTTTTGTTATATCTTTTTATGCTTGATTTTTCCTCCATCATTTCGTATTTTTTATTATTCACTTGTCATCAATTTTTATTTATATTTCTTTATGATTTTTCTCTTATATGTTAGTAAATTTTGTGATATTTTCAATTTAGTTCATTTTAATTTTTATAGCTTACTTTATTGTTTGTTTTTTTAAATTCCAAGGGAAATGTTTTAACTTTATTGACTTCATGTCATCAAATACATCTTATACGATTGTGCGAAATCCTTATACTTTCTTTAATTTCGTCAATTTTAAGACAAATCTCCTAAAAAAACTCAATTTTAAACTTAACCCCTATTAAGTCAAAACTTCGACATTAGGTCGTCGTATCTTCGAAATCTCATCCGCATCCATTTTTAGCCAAACTTCTCATTCACAAATCACAAATCCAAAACACTCCTTAATCATTACTTGAACTTAATTTAAAACTTGCAAAAACACTCAACCAATCAAAACTCCCCCAAAGGGCGTGTTATCTTCGTTCTACCGCGATACCGGCCGTGCCTATTGCTAGAATGCGTGTGTTAACATCACCCATTAAAAAACACAAACAAACCAACCTTTTTCTAGTGGAACTACGGTGTTCTGATTCTTTCATTGGATACGTAGGCAAAGGGTCGTGAAACCCTCAGGAACGTAATAATCAAAAACTTTCATTTCCCCTTAAGCAAGCATAGTTGTAGATAAATACACTCTTTAAGACAAATAAACAAAATGGATCCCGTTGAGTACAACGGATGCAAGGGGTGATAATACCTTCCCCTCGCATAACCGACTCCCTTACCGTTTCTCTTGGTTGCAATACCATCTTATCCATTCCCTTGTGGTTTTATCGATATTTCCCCTTCCTTCGGGATAAATAAAGTTCGGTGGCGGCTCTGTGTTTTCTGTCGGTGGCTTCAGCTGGCGACTCTGCTGTGGATCTTTAGCGAGTATCTCCTATTTTTGTTTATTTTTCTTTTTGGGTGTTTATTTATTTGCTTTATCTTACTTTACTGTTTTATTTCTTTATTTATTTTATTCTTTTATATATATTGCACATATTGTTGCTACTCACATATTCTGGATACATTGTGATGTTGGGTTTGGTGTTTACTTTTGATAAGTCCTATACCCGGACTTGGGTTACACATAGGATTAGGACGGGCGGTATAGTCATGTTAACTTTGAGGGAGTAATCCCAAAGAAGGAAGCATGAAAAACCCCCACTCAGTGGAGGTCCCCTTGAAAGTAGTGATATTTACCGAGTAATAGGGAAGACATCGTTGCTTTCGACCTGGGAACTCGAGAAGCTGAGGGTCGTAGAACCATTAACCCATCCTGGCCTTTTAGGTGCATTGCGGAGATTATAATGGAGTAATCCGGAAGTAGTTGTCACGCAATATTGCACTCAAACGAGTTTTTCCTGTGAATATTACTGATTACCAAGTAATTGGGACGTCGGTAATATCCAAAGGAAGAGCGTAGACTTCGAGAACTCTTTAGAACCTTGTTCGGCAGGTGATAAACCCCTAGTATATACCTCGTGGGTGGTTACTTTGACTCCGTGCCTGTGACGTCGAACTTTTGATCCTATTACTTTCAGCTTGTGCAATGGACTACGCAATGGTTATCCAAAACATGTGGAGCTGAGACTCCATGCCATAGCATACCATGATATCATGTATATATATCTCATATCTAGGGAAATCCAAAGACAAGTCTCGTTGATATAGCTTTTCAAAAAATAAATTTAAAAAATAAAAATAAAAAAAAGAGGGGATAGACGAGTCTTTGGGTCTCATTAGAAATGAAGATAAAGCATTCATCCATATTACCAAGCATTCATTTTTCACAACAAAAACTCATTGGGGTCCCCTTTCTCAGAAATCCAGTAAACAGCAAAGACGACTCATCCACATCGTTACCATACCAGAGGCAACCAGCAAAGGCTAATGGATCTTTTTGAAGAGAATCAGAATGCACTCCGTCGGGATATGGACACCATGGGTACTCGCATGGATCAACTCATAGAAACCCTTCATGCCGTTATCAAGGGTCAAGAAGAACTACACCAGAGTGTTGCCAAGCTTACTACTGCTGCTCCTTTCACTTCTACTAATGGGAGAAATGACAATGCAAATGTTGAGACTCCTACCGGTGCTCCTAGGAATGATGTCGACGATCACCATGATGTTATTGATCTGGATGAACCCCAAGTGAACCTTGTTTTCGGGGTTGCCGAAACTACAAAAATGTATCATGCTCTCGAAGAGCGACTTAGAGCCATGGAGGGTATCAAGGCTTCCGGATTCAATACTGCTGCAATGTGCCTTGTGTCTGGGGTAGTTATTCCTCCCAAGTTCAAAGTCCCAGAGTTTGACAAATACAAAGGCACTTCTTTCCCAGAGACTCATCTTCGTTCCTATTGTCGCAAAATGGCAGCCTATGCTGAAAATGAACCATTACTCATGCATTTCTTTCAAGACAGTTTGATCAGGGCATCATTGGATTGGTATATGCAATTGGAAAGGTCTCATGTCAGTACTTGGGAAGAGCTTGCTGATGCTTTTTTGAAACATTACCATTACAATACTGCCATGGCTCCTAGCAGTACTCAGCTCCAAGGGATGGTACAAAAATCTGAAGAGTCTTTCAAAGAGTACGCTCAAAGGTGGCATAAACTGGTTGCAAGGGTCCAGCCTCCTCTCTTGGATCGTGAATTGACTTATTTGTTCGTGGGCACCCTGCAAGACCCATATCTCCAACATATACTCGGTAGTATTTCGACCTCCTTTTCGAACTTGGTTACCATCGGGGAATGTATTGAAGATGGCCTCAAGTCAGGAAAAATTCAAGGTACATCTAGCGTTATCAATGGATGTAACAAGAAACCTTGCTTTAGCCTTATCAAGAAGAAATAAGGAGAGACTAGTGTTACTATCAATAAAGGAAAGGCCCTGGTCCATCATCAAGATCAAGCTCTGCACCATCAAACGTCGTTTGTTCATCCTAATGTTCCTCGAGCATATGATACAATCCCAACTCAACAACCGCGGGTGACTCAACATCAGTCAATCCATCATCAACATCATTACACACAGAGACAACTGTATGTTCAACAAGCACGATCTGGGTCTTTTCAGCCGAGTCATCAACCCCAGGGGCAAAAAGGACGAAACAGGAAGAAAGTTATTGAAAGGAGGGTGGATCCCATTCCCATGTCTTATGCTCAACTTTTCCCTCAGTTGTTTGCCAATCAGTCGGTTCAACTACGTGAACTTGGTCCTACACCAAATCCTCTCCCACGAAGGTATGATGTCAGTGCTCATTACGAATTCCATTCAGGGGCTCCAGGCCATACAATTGAGAATTGTAGGAAATTAAAAAACAACATTAAAGACCTCCTTGATGCCAAAGTTATCACGTTCACTCTAAAGGGTCTGATAATGGATTGAATCCCCTTGCTGAGATAGGTGTCAAGACTGCAAGAGCGTCTCCTCAAATGAGCCAGGGCTCAAGAAGTCTCCCAAGCATAGCAATTTCTAATTTCATTTTGCATTATCATTTGTAACCTTTCTTGTTTTGTTCAGTACCCATTGTATGCAAAATTGTTTGTCTTTTTATATTGAATCACCATGCATTGACTGTGTTTGTCTTGAACTAATCCATTTGTATTCACTCATTTACGTTTTGTTATTGTACTTGCTTTTGATGCTTAACTCTTTTTAATTTAAATAAAAAATAACTCTTGAGAGAGGATAATGAAGATCTGATATTTAGATTCTCAAACGGTATGCTTTTGAATAAAACCTTGCTGATGATGTACAAGCATTGTTTTAAATCCCCAAACACCGGAGTTATAAGGAATATAGACCCTCGTCAACCCTTTCGAGATTTGAGGTAGGAGTTTCTTTTACACAGAAAAACCCTCAATTTTAACCTCGGGGCGGGTAGATTTCAGTTAATCCGATCGAGCATCCATGACTCGTCAAGAGGGAGTTCCTAGGAATACAACAATGGTTATCCATCAAAGTTCTAGGAGAAGTCAACACCATAATGACAAACCGTCACCTACCAGCAGCATGCATCGAGGAGAACAATACCCCGATGGGTATCTCTTGCACAATCAGGAGGTCAGCAAATGACGATACCATAATAGTTATTCTTCATCTATCCAGGACTCAGACAACCATAACCATTTCCAACAAATCGAAGATGGCGCAAAGATCAATAACTTGTTCAAAAAAAAAAGAGACAAAAAGCCTCGTTAAGTCAAAACTTGAAAAAAACAAGAGAGTTAGGCAAAAGTCAGGGCATCCTGCTGGACTGCAACTTCAAAATCAAGAAATTGTCCAGGAAAAAATTAGGGAAAGCGAAATAAAAAAAATAAAAAAAAATAATAATAATAATCCTCAGCAAAGAACAAGATCAAGTGATTAGACGCCAAGAAGCCAGTGATTGTCGGGTCTTAGAAACCCCTGTGGTTCCTCAATCATCACAAACTCTCTTCTCAGGAGATGAGTGCTCGTATCGAGTTAACTGAACATAGGAATGGAGAACATCATGGAGAAGGGGTGGGCACCAAATAATTTTGAGCCTTAAATCTTTTTTCTAAAACCGTGAACCAGGCCACGTTACAACCATTAAAAGTCCTAACTGAAGCATGGGTTAATTCGAAAGCAATACTGTAGCGAGAATACGGAAACCTGACTCCTCGGGGATGTACTAAAATTTGATTTGGTAACACGTCACCTATTCATAAAAAATAAATAAATAAAAAATAAATAAATAAATAAAACTGATGCTTCGACATAATTTCAATGAAAGTTTTTCGAACTTCAAGATAAACATAGGATTTGCATTAGAATCATCATTCTTAGACAAACATTCGTTGCATATAAATAAGTTCTTGAACATAAAGTAAGCTTGCGTGATGAGAATCAATTGAAAACACGGTCATCTTGAAAGGACGAATTGCTGCAGAAACTTGTCAAAAAAATAAAGATTGATCTTATTTTGGGGCATTCCCTCAAGCTACCAATTAGAGGCTATCACGTCGATAAATCTCTTCCATTTTTTGCCAGTCAATCAGAAGCAATCATGTCGATAAATCTCTTTAAACTTCAAATTGGGGGAATCAGGCGGAGTAACCTATTCAAAATTTGTGCAACATGGGGCAGTTATGTCGAGATTCGACAAATCTCTACGAGAATCCATGATCGGAGGCATATATTGGGGCATGCTACTTTGCGTCGTATTATGACACGAATCTTCTAGCATTCCACTCGAAGAGATCCTTGCAGATAGGGGTATTCCTCCTCCCCTCTTTTGGAGCTACTCAAGCAAATTCCTGTCATCCGTACAAATTCAATCAAGCTAAGAGCGTCATGACGTTCACTTTGGTTCAGTTAATATCCTCGGGATCATCATCATTCCCTGCAGATGTTTAAACACGCAACTCCCCAGCAATGAAGTGAACTCGGGGCATATGAAGACACTAATGTCTGTTTCCTAATCCCCAAGTGGTTCGTGAAGTAAGGAAAGTAAGACGGGGCCCTTTCCTCCCTGGCAATAGAGAAAACTTGGGGCATTTGATGAGATCCATGTCTCTATTCAGTCATTCATAAGCAGTCCAGCAGGTGAAGAAAGTCAGATCCAGCTACTCCTCCTCAACAAGATTTAATCCCCAGTGAACTCGACAAGGATATAACTCAATTCTCTCAATTTCAAGCACCAGTCCATATTGGTACCTCAAGATGACGGGCAACAGATCCCAATGAGTTTTTGACATTTTGCATACAATAATCATCACGACATATCGCATTGCATCCTCAAACGCATAGCATATCCATGGATCATCATGTCACACTTCAAATGCGTATGAAGCATGAGCCAGATCAATCCCAAATCAACAAAACATCCTCACAAAGAATTTCATCCTCATAATTCCCAGTTAACATCTGTTATTACGTTACCAACTAAAATAAACCATGGTGCCAGTACGTCATACTCCCCCTAACTCTCAATGTTCATGTTATCTTTGCTAGGGTCGTAGGTCACTCGTAGGTCTTACCCTCACGTTATCTTTCATAGGGTCGTAGGTCACTCGTAGGTCTTACCCTCACGTTATCTTTGCTAGGGTCGTAGGTCGCTCATAGGTCTTACCCTCATGTTATATTTCATAGGGTCGTAGGTCGCTCGTAGGTCTTACCCTCACATTATCTTTGCTAGGGTCGTAGGTCTTACCCTCACATTATCTTTGCTAGGGTCGTAGGTCGCTTGTAGGTCTTACCCTCACTTTATCTTTGCTATGGTCGTAGGTCGCTCGTAGGTCTTACCCTCACGTTATCTTTCATAGGGTCGTAGGTCGCTCGTAGGTCTTACCTTCACCTTATCTTTGTTAGGGTCGTAGGTCACTTGTAGGTCTTACCCTCACGTTATCTTTGCTAGGGTCGTAGGTCGCTCGTAGGTCTTACCTTCACATTATCTTTGCTAGGGTCATAGGTCTTACCCTTACATTATCTTTGCTAGGGTCGTAGGTCGCTTGTAGGTCTTACCCTCACATTATCTTTGCTAGGGTCGTAGGTTGCTCGTAGGTCTTACCCTCACATTATCTTTTCTAGGGTCGTAGGTCGCTCGTAGGTCTTACCCTCAAGTTATCTTTCATAGGGTCGTAGGTCGCTCGTAGGTCTTACCCTCACGTTATCTTTCATAGGGTCGTAGGTCACTCGTAGGTCTTACCCTCACATTATCTTTGCTAGGGTCGTAGGTAGCTCGTAGGTCTTACCCTCACGTTATCTATTATAGGGTCGTAAGTCACTCGTAGGTCTTACCCTCACTTTACCTTTCTCTTGGGTCATAGATCATACGTCTATCTTTACCCGTTGTCTTTACCTTTCTTTTGGGTCATAGATTATACGCTGATCTTTACCCATTATCTTTACCTTTCTTTTTGGGTCGTGAAATATCGCTTGATAGATTCTCTGTCCTCATCAAGTTCTACTCATTGCATTTAAGTTATCATATTGTCAAGTAATTCTAATTTCAGTCATCACGACATTGTCAACCATATCCTTTCAGTCACCCTGCCACTCATTCCCTCAAAAAAACCTTGTATGGGCATCGTTACCCCAGTACGAGCTACTCTTTTTCATCCATGTTTTATCCATCATGACCAGTCCACCAGAAGACTAGTTTGTCTTTCCCTAGCAAACATTCACACTAGTGAATAACACTCACACCATCTCTCCACAGAAAACTTCGGGTCCTAGTATTTAATCATCTTCCACCTCGAACTCTCGAAAGGTTGACGCCAATCTCGCCTTCAGGTTTAAGACGATTAAATAGGGGCAGCTGTCGTACCCCAACTTTGCCCTATCTCTTTACTTTTTGTCTAGCATTGTACTTTGCATTCCATTTGCATCATTTTATTACTCAGTCATTTGCATATCCCGCATCTCATGGAATCAGGAGCTTTGGTTTGAAGTATTAGGGTTGCGCCCTCTTTATGTCTAATCCATTTTTGAGGTTTTCTTATCAGGTAAAAGGGGAACGCATCTGGTTCTCGATTAATGGATCGCGGAATCAATTTTGTCGTCATGTTACAAGGTTGGTTCTCGCTAAAATTTATCAGAGCCTGGTTTAGGGTTTTATTTCCCTATGTGTGCTGGTCAAGATGCTAGGGTTTCGGGAATTTGGTTTCTGAAGATGTTTCTTTCGCCTGCCTCGAGGATGGCTCAAAGCTTAGGGCATTAGGTCAAGAATTTCACCTCCTTGCATTTCAAGTTTCTTCTTAAAGTCTCTAAGCCATGGAGTCGAGAATTTGAAGTTTGAATTGACAAATGTGGAGTTTGAGCACTTCAGGAAATAGGGTTGGAGGTTGATGATAATCAAGACATGTTTCGGTTGTTTAAGTTACAAGCTACTTGCGATGTGAGTGTCAAAGTTAAAGTTCTGTTTAAGAAATGCAAGTTTGGTTCAGGAGAGATATGAAGATCAAGGTTTAAGCGACCGGTGTTTTGGGTCCGAATTAACCAGAGGGAATTAAATTCTTAAGCATTTATTTTGTTTGAGAGTTTGATTGGATTTTGAATGATAATGCGCATTGATTGCTTGAAATACGAGTTACAACATTCGTTCATGATTTCTTGAAATTCAAGTTATAAAAGCAAGACGTGCACTCAAATAATTCAATTGGAAATTGCTTCTTTCATTCAAAATTCAAGAGTTCAGTTTAATTTTCATACAACCAATTCATTCAAAATATTTCATTCAGGTTTTTGTGCTCGTTACACTGTTGAAAAAAAAAGGAAGTTACAAGTCATGTCATCATTTCTTTGGTTTATTTTCAAAGACTCGAATTCAGGGTTGAAAGTCTCGCTTGTGGTTCAGGGATTGAGATATATATCTCACATGATTGTGCTTATCAATTTGGATAAGGGTTTCGAGCAAAATCGTCACATGGTGCGCTTCATGATTAGGTTTTCTTTTTATTCATGTTATGACATATATAGTTGTCTGATTTGATGATATGACGCAAAATGATAATATGATCAAAATAAGAGGTAGAAAGCATTTGAAAAAGCTACCATTCTTCAACAACATTCAAGGAAATTTGCAAGTTTTCTTGTAGATCATTCTTGAGGTTTTATAATGTTAAAGAAAGTTGGATTAATTCAAAGGTTATTCAAGCGCATTCAAAAATAAGATGTATTCAAGATCATTATACATCATTCAAGATTAATTCAAATATTTATTTCAAGTCCCATCATTCAAGACTACTTTCAAGACAAGGTCCAAAATTCAAAATGTCAAGATCTTATTGCATTCAAGAATTCCATTCAAGAATTGAAACCAAACTTAAAGATGCAAGTTCATCAAATTTGATTCACAAGAAAATTCAAGAGCATTTAAAGTTTTAAGTCATGACAACCATTCTCATTTAAGCTTAAAGTTACATGGATTCATTCATATTTAGGAGATACTTTCTTGATCTTATGGTTGCCTTTATCATCAAGTAAATTCAAGAATTACTAGAACGATACAAGTTTACATTAAGAGTTCAATTTTGAATTACAAGAAAGTATTTCCTAAACCTACAAGTCCTACAAAACAACAAAAACTTGTTGCTATAATGATTTCCATAAATCTGCATAGCTGCTGTCCAAACCTGCTTATCATTCCAAATAATTTTCACCAAATAAGCAACACAAATCCTACACCAGAAAGAAAAAATCAGCATACCATATATGTTCAAGTCTCACTAGTTTTCCCCCCAATTTTATCATTTTCCTTAATATAAATGCATCCCTTCACAACACAGAAAGGAGGACCCTGTTGTACCCCAAAATTTTCCCTCTCATTTTATCAAGATTTCCCCTTACAAGACTCTTTGGACTCTAGACAGAATTAGGGTTTGCTCTGCTCAAAACATCTCCTTGCACTGTTGACCTGAAATTAGGGTTTGAGTTTGCACAGGGATTTTTGGAATTCCAATGCCTAAAGTGACTTTCATACTTCCTGTTGGACTTATAAGATTTCCCCTACCAAGTTTCAAGCCTTGAATCAAATTTTTGCCCAGTTAATTGGACAGTTGACCTAGAAATCAGCTGTATTGGGAAAAAAGTCAGTTGTGGCCAATTTACAGTCAAACCACATAATTTTTTATCCACATCAACATTATAGGCTCATATGAACCATTTGATCAAGTTTGGACCACAACTCCTCAAGAAATTTGATCAGATCATCAAAAGGGCAAAATGGTCATTTTTAGGGTTTTGACTGCACAAGGGCAATTTCTGGTTTTTAACCTAGCCAATGGCAAATTGGGTTCAGGCATGGATTCAAGGACTCAATGGCATCATCTTGACCTAATCACAAGGTTCAAAAGATCTCAAAAGCATTGGATTGACAGATGAATTTTCCAGTCAACTAATCAAAAATCGACTGTACACTGAAAAGTCAATCTTTGACTTTTTGGTCAAAATGAAGTGCCAAGGTTCATTTTTCATCAAGATGTGTCAAAACATGAAACTTGTTCATCAAGAAACTTAATTTTGCAAATTAGGGTTTAAGATTGAAAAAATTCATATCTTAAAATTTTTCTAAGTTATGAAATTTTCTTATTTTTTCCCGACTTTGCCCAACATTTTCACCATGATGAAATTGCATTCAAACAAAACTTCCAACATGAAAGTTGTAGTACTCCACAAAATATACAACTTTGATTCACAAAGTTTTCCCAACGGATGCTTGGATATCAAGTTATGATTTTTGAATAAGGGTCCAAAAACTTTCTAACTTAGTGAAATTTTGCCCTAGTTTAGGCATGATTTTGACCTATCTTCATGGCCATTTTTCACCTAGTTCCCATTGGAATTTCAAAATGCATTTCAAATATGGATTGTAGATCATGTTACAAGATTTCCAAAATGTCCAAGAACTCTCCAAAATCATTTATAGTTAGGGAGAATCGAAGGTTTGAATTTGGCAAAATATCACTTTCATCCATGGCATTTTTCACTATGCTACAAGTTGCAATTTATGTCCAGCTTCATTTGTACTTGTTTACAGGTATCTAAACCCTTCCAAACTCAAAAATGCAAACTCAATGGTTTAAGGCATTATTCTGATCAATGGAAGTTTACACAAGGGTTTAATCCATTTTTAGAAAAAAGGCAACAATGTTATTTTCATAAAACACAACTTTATGTCAACTTGTTTCCCTTGAGCCTCGAACCCATCTCTTTGAAGCAAGAAAGCTCCATAAACTTAGGCAAAGGTACAATAATCTTGTGCATGCTTTAAGCTAGCCTGTACAGGCCTGCCTTTTGTCATTTCACACTTTTCTTAAAAGCCAAGTCAACTTGCAAAAACAAAGAGAACTCTTGTATCTGATAAAACCAACTCTTGTAACCATTCAAAACAAGTTTTACATATTGCCTTAAGTTAGAAGCACGAGCTAACCACTTCTCAAGCCTTCCAAAACACCAAAACACCATCTTCTTGCAAAACAGGGCAGCTTTTGCAGTTGCACCTCTATCTCACAAACCACTCGTGCGTTTTGTCCTAAACCTCTTCCAACACACTCCATACAACCCATCTAAGCTCTCCCAACCATTGGCCAGTGACTGTAACTCCATTTACAAGCTTCACCATTTTTAAATTCTGCTTGTGCAGGTTGACTTCTACAGGCTTATTCAAGCAAACTCAAAGCAAACTAAGCATTGGGGAAGGTCAAAGGAAGTTCAAGCAAGCTCCCAAGCATCTCAGGCCTCATTGAAAACCTCCACATTTCCCTACTCGAGTTCAACTGAAGCAGGTATTTTCCAACTTTTTATCTCTCTATTTAGGAATCATTAGGCTTAGGTTTTTGAATAAAAAATGTAGTACTCATTGTCCTTAAGCTGTACATATGCATAGATTTCATTTAAGTTAACTGTGTTGAGAGAATATGATTGATGAACTTTCTGAAAAAGTTAGGTTACAAATTAGGGCCAGAGAAATTCTCTCTGGTCTTTGAGAGTTAGATTAAGTTCTTTACATGGTTGGAATCGTGTTGGAAAATGCTATAACTTTTGTGTTGTGAGTTTTTGCTTTAGAGCACGTATGCAAGATTTCCAGATTTGTACACAGCGCGCGTTTTTTTTGTTCAAAGGTTGAAGACGAAGCTGGATCTGGGCTGGGCCTCGGCATTTCCTTGCTTTTGACACCCCTTGACTTGCTTCTCACACCCCCTTGGCCCATTTAATTTATTTTCATATTTTTCATTTTTTTTATTAATTTCTGACTTTATTTTATTTTTCTAAACTTTAAAAATTACCAAAAATATTTTATTTAATTTTCACATTTTTTTTAGAAATAGAAATAATTATTAAATAATACATACTTTTATTTTCTTTAATAAAAACTTGTAAATAATACAAAAAAATATTATATTTATTATTTATATACTTAAATAATATTTTTTTCTAACATATTTTTATTTTTTGACATTTGTATATATTTTTATTTTATTATTGTATATAAATAATATAATTAATATATATACTTTCTTAAAACAAATTAGGGTTTCCACCCTTAATAAAAATAACCTTTTGTTTTCTTATTTTTAATGCATTAAATATTTTATTTTTACATACATAAAAGTAATACAAAAACTTTTTTTGCATATTTATAATATATTGCATATTTATTTAATTGCCCATTTAAATATTGTAAATTTATTATTTGAACAAAGAATTCAATTTGGTTGTAATATTCTTAGGGTTTTAATTTCTTGCAAATAATCCCCTATTCAAAATTGTATCCCCCTCCCCATATCAATGTTGTAAATAATCTTAGGGTTTTAGTTACTTGATCAAAACATGCAAACATCCTTGCTAATTTAAAAAAAACACACAATTTCAAAACATTTTCCCAAAACAAACTGTCAAACATTTTAAACATTTTTCAAAAGACAATACACCTTTGTATACATTCAAACAAGAATCATTACAAAGGTTGCCTAGACAAGGCCTCTTTTCAAAACATTTTCAAAACCACACACAAAGCACCATTTTAAACAATTGAAAAGAAAAAGCAAGTGATCTAAACAAGTAACTAAGAGCTCATGGAAAATCATGGATGAAAAGGGTGCTAGCACCTTCCCTTTTCATAATCTACCCCCCGAACCCAAGAAAACATCTCAAAGGTCTTTCCTGTGCTTTTTGACCTTTCCTTTGGATAAAATAAAAAGTCGGTGGCGACTCTTGCTAAACCGAAACATTTGCGAACACAAACGCAAAACCTCAAGTCAGTTCTCCCACCGTATCACAGAACTGGCGACTCTGCTGGGGAACTAGATCTAAAAGTGGGGTTACCTTAGGGTTTAGATCACCTTTACATGCTTCCTTTGTTTGCTTTGATTGCTTTACATTTGGTTCTATTGTTTTGGTTTGAAATCCTCTACCCAGATTTGGGAAACATTCATAGGAAAAAATAATATATTGTGGAAACTGTGTGGGGTATACCGACATGGTTGAAGCAATAGCTATATTAGTGCGATATATTTGTGGGTACCGGTAGCCTTTGAGTCAATCAAAGAGAATACGGAGCCGCTGAGTGATGTCATGAAGCACTAATGGACTTTTAGAACCTTTACTTGACCATCTTGGCCTTATTAGGGATAGTGAGATGACCGGCTTTGGTGCAGTCCGAAGTTGGTATATACTTGATACTACACTCATTGAGGGTTGTTTTCTTGGAATATTTTGGTCGCCAGTAAAGTGGCTAATCTGAAACAATGAACACAGAAAATAATCCAGTGATATTGAGCTCCTTAGAACCCGGTTACTATTTATAGGACAGGTTGAGCCAACTAAACTTCAAGAGGGTACTTACCTATGAAACCCCATGCAAGCCTGAAACTAGGGTCTTGTGTGATTTGTTTGTACATATACTTGTGCATAACATCATAAACATCATGAAGCATCATATGCATCCACTAACCATTTCAAGGGTTTGGATCTTCATCTTTGTTCCTGTTTTGTAGGTAATGGATTCACTCCACAGGAAAATAATTCAAGTCAATCTTGTAAGGATTCCACCTCAACTTAAGGAGCTTACTTCCAAGATTCCAGAGAATTCTCCCTTCACTGAAATACATGGTCGACTTCTCAACTTGGTCAACTCCAACATTGAAGAAGACATGGTGAAAGTTCTCTTCCAGTTCTTTGACCCCCTACACCACTGCTTCACATTCCATGATTACCAACTAGTGCCTACTTTGGAGGAATTTTCTCAACTCCTGAGGATTCCTATTCTCCATCAACTACCCTACAATGGTACGGAAAGAGAGCCAAAGCCCGAAGATGTTGCTCAAGCCTTACACTTGCAACCATCTGATATCAAAGGTCATTGGGAAACCAGAAGTGGTGTCAAGGGTTTCTTGGTAAAGTTTCTGTTTGAGAAGGCACAAGACTGCTGGAATTCTCTAGATCTGCAAGCTTTTTAGGAGATCGTGGCTCTTCTCATCTATGGGTTGGTCTTATTCCCAAACCCTGGTCAGCTTATAGATGTGAATGCTGTCAAGATTTTCATATCTCGGAATCCTGGGACTACATTGCTTGGGGATATCCTCCACTCATTTTACACACGAACAATGAGGAAAAGAGGTGTTCTCATGTGCTGCACTCCTCTTCTAGCAAGGTGGTTTATTTCTCACCTTCCCCAGTCAGTCTTGAAGAATGAGCAAGGCTTGAGGTGGTCCCAACGGTTGATGACTCTTACACATTCTGATGTTCATTGGTGTTCTCGGTCCAGAGAAAATGTCATCATCATTGATCATTGTGGGGAATTCCCTAATGTCACATTACTTGGCATTAGGGGAGGCATTACCTACAACCCCTGCTTGGCTCTGAGACAATTTGGGTATGCCCGAAAGGATGGCCCTCATGACATGCTGATTCTAGACTTGGTTTTTGACTTCGACAATGACGCTCAAGGACTTCGACAAAGGTTTATCCGAGCTTGGAGGATGCCCAACAAGATAGACAGTAAGACACTGGGAAACAAGAATCCCATCCCCCTTGAGCCTTACCTCAAGTGGGTATGAACCCGCGCCCAAAGTCTTATGATGCCTTACCCCTACATTATGTCTGTGACCAAAGAGCTTATTTTGGAAGGAGAGGTTCCATACACCCTCTTGCATCCTGACATGCCAACATCACTTGAAGATTTGCAAAGGAGTTGGATACAGCTCAAGGGAGAACGTGACACTTTTGAAGCCCAATTCTACACCAGTGAGAAGAAGGTTTTGGAACTTACTCGCCAACTTCATGAAGAGCAGACTCTCAACACCTACATAGCACCAAAGAGGATGCACAACGTCTTTTTACATTAGAATTTTGTATTATTTTTTCCCATGGGGCATTTATGTACTAACAAGTTATATCTTATTAATATGATGTGCGTTATTTTTGTTTAAAACAACTTTGAATTTCTGAATCCTTGAATGCATTACATGAATACACATCATTCATCATATGCATAAGCAGGTCATCACACCAGGTTTCCTTATCTCTCTGCTGTTTATTTCAGTCAGATGGATATTGAGCAGACGGTTAAAGACTTACAAGCGCAGAATTCACGGTTCCAACAACTACTCATGACCTTGGCAAAGGGTCAGGAGGATCTTAAAGCACTGCTGGAAAAGGAAAAGAAAAAGAAAAGAGTTGGCGTGGCTACTTTGGGAAGAAGATTTAAGAACCAAGCTAGAAGGGTCCTGGATTTCCCCTCAACATTTGATGAAGGGGTAGGAAAAGGAAAGGGAGTTGCAGTGCCCTCCGAGTCTGAGGAAGAAGAAGAAGAAGAGGATGAATACTATTCTGAGCAGCAGTACCCTCCTGCCGACGACAAATACAAGAATCTGGAAGAGCGTCTGGAAGCTATAGAGGTACAAAGGGTGCCTGGGCTGGACTTTGAAGATCTAGGGCTGGTTTCTGGGATTGTCATTCCCCCTAAATTCAAAGTGCCTACATTTTCTAAATACGATGGTTTTTCTTATCCAAAGATGCACCTACGGTCTTACGTCAGAAAGATCCAACCTCATTCTTCTGATAAGGATCTGTGGGTTCATTTCTTCCAGGATAGTCTTTCAGTGACGCAATTAGATTGGTTCTACCAGCTTGAGAGATCTGATGTGCACAATTGGGAGGATTTGGTTGCTGCCTTCTACAGGCAATATCAATATAATGCAGATCTAGCACCAACCCGTACTCAATTACAGAGTATGGGTATGGTCTCCAATGAAGGCTTTAAGGAGTATGCCCAGAAATGGAGGGATTTGGCTGGAAGGGTGCAGCCACCATTGTTTGAGAGAGAGCTTGTGGATATGTTTTTGGGGACCCTGTCAGGTCCATTCTTTAATCACTTTATCGGGAGTTCGTCTGTGGGATTCACCGAGTTAATTCTGACTGGTGAAAGAGTTGAAGCTGGAATCAAGAGTGGTAAAATTCAAAAGGATGCATCTGCTTCCGCTGCTATCAAGAAGACCTTTCCAGCCAAGTAAGAAGTCTCAGCTGTTTACTCCCATAGAAGTCAAGGAAGAGTTGAGCGCCGGCAAGCGGTGGGGGCTGTAATGATTTAGAAGTCTGTAGCCGATCAGCCTCGAAATAGTCAACCCAGAACCAACCAAGCAAGGGTGGAAAGGCCTGCACGGCAATTCACCCAGATCAATATGACGCCTGCTCAGGCTCTGCCTCATCTGTTGAAGCTAAACCTTGCAAGTTTGAAAGAGGCGCCGAAGAATCCGAATACATCCTCACCTTACTACCATGCTAATGCTAAGTGTGCTTACCATTCCGACAGCTTAGGGCATGACACCAACAATTGTTGGGCCCTCAAAAATAAGATCCAAGACTTGATAGATGCTAAAGAGGTGGAATTCGACGCCCCTGAAAAGCCTAATGTGATATCTGCTCCAATGCCAAAACATGGTCACAATGTCCATGCTGTTGAAGAGGATCTTTTTGTGGTTGTCGTTGATGATTTGATGACTCCATTACCAATAATCAAGATAAATCTGTTGAAAGCTGGGATTTTCCTGGGCTATGAAAAAGATTGCTACCTTTGCTCGTCCTTACAATCCGACTATATGTTGTTGAAGTTAGGCATCCAACGCCTAATGGATAATCAAGAAATCCTCTTTGAGAAAACTCCTGTTACTCCAACTCCTGTCAAAGATGTTGCTATAATTACCATTTCCGCCAATCTTTCCAAGGTCTCCAAAAGACCTGTTAAGATTACATCCGATCCAAAGATTGTACCTCTGAAGATAACTATGTTGGGGCCTATCCCATACAAGTCCAACAAATCAATACCGTTGAATTATGAAAGAGAGATCTTCTACCACGGTGTTAAGCAGATTGAATCAGTTGAAGAAAGTTCCGATGAAGAGACTCCTGACATAGGAAATATTGTTGGGACAAGTAAAATCACCCGCAGTGGAAGAATTTTCTCTCCGGAGATTGCTCCTCCAAGGGCGATCTTCAGACCCTCAAATGCTCCTAAAGTTACTCCTGTGTCGGTCAACATATTTGTGCGAACTCTAGTGATTGAATAAATTGTTACTCCCATAGTTGTACCCTTTGTTGTTGCTGCTGATAAAGGTAGGGGGATCCAAGAAGCGCCCGTCAGGACGAGGGCTCAGCCTTTGGTCATCCCCGAGACCACTCAAAAGGAAATGGAGGAGATTTTAAAAATAATTAAGAAAAGCGACTATAATGTCGTAGAACCACTGGGGAAAACCCCCTCAAAAATATCTATGCTGGCCTTGTTGCTCTATTCAGAAGCTCATGCCAAAGCTTTGATCAAATTCTTGAAGACAGCCCATGTGCCCCAGGAAACTTCCGCGGACCAGTTCCAGGAATGTGTAGCTAGCCTAACAGCAGACAACGGTTTAGGGTTCTCCGGTGCCAATCTAACCATCAAGGGGAGAAAGCATAATGATGCACTGCATGTCTCAGTGGAATGCAGAGGGACTACTTTAGCTCACGTTCTGGTTGATACTGAGTCGTCTTTAAATGTCTTACCAAAGAAAGCATTGGATAGACTAGATTGTGAAGGTTTAATTTTGAAGCCCAGCAACATCATTGTCAGAGCCTTTGATGGTTCTAAACGAATGGTCCACGGGGAGGTGGACATCCCGATTAAAGTGGGTACTGAAACTTTCAATTCCATATTCTATGTCATGGACATCCTTCCCTCCTACTCGTGCTTGTTGGGAAGACCCTGGATTCATCATGCTGGAGCCGTTACTTCAACTCTGCACCAGAAGCTTAAGTACCCTGTCCAGGGGAAAACTGTGATAGTTCGCGGTGAAGAGGAATACATGATAAGCCATCTCAATTCTTTCCTTTATGTAGAATTAGATGGTGAATTCATCAAAAAACCCTTTAAGCATTTTGAGGAGGTAGCTCAGGAAATTGCAGCAGTGCCTTCTGTACCCATCATTACCAAACATGTGTCTCGGATGTCATCCCTTAAAGATGTGAAGGCTGTGATTGAGGAAGGAGGAAGCACAGTATGGGGTCAGCTGCCAGATTTTCCTTACAAGACTGATATATTTGGCTTGGGTTTCACTGCTTCTGCTCAAAAGGATGTGCGTCGCTCCCGGGCTGGAGGGTCTCCATTGAAGATCACCCATCATGGAGTTCATGCTTTGTAGGAGGGTGAAGATGAGAGCAACTTTGAAGACTGGATCTTTCCGACTGTTGAAGGAGGACTGAACAATTGGGAGGCAAAGGACTTTATTCCCATTACTTTCATCAATCATTAATTTATCTTTCGAATACTTCTGTTGGTTTGTAATAATTCCTAAACAATTCGTACACTTTTTGCCTTATGCCTTACCCGAAGCATATAGGTCCATTTGTAAGGGTTTGATTTTTCATCTTCATATGCCATTTCTAATGAATCATGGACGTTTTCACGTATAAACTTTTGTGCTCATTTTCTTTCTTTTTGCATTTTATTTGTTTAAAGGTGGCTATCCCTTACACACACCCACACTCACTAATGCAGGTACCCATCCACTCTGGATTCCATGGGTAACAATTTTGCTATGGCCTTCAGTGACTCTGAAGATCTGGTCAATCATGCAGAATACGAAGGTGATGAAGACTGTGAAGTGCCTGGAGAGTTGGCTAGACTGCTACAACAGGAAGAAAGGGTTATTCTACCTCACGAGGAGTTGCTAGAGACTATCAACTTGGGAACAGAGGAAGACAGAAAAGAAGTTAGAGTGGGTGCCAACCTAGAGCCAAGAGTCAAAGAGCGCTTAGTTCAGTTGTTGAATGAATATGTTGAGATCTTCGCCTGGTCCTATGAAGACATGTTGGGACTTGATACAGATATTGTGGTTCACCGTCTCCATACAAGAGAAGACTGCCCACCAATTAAACAGAAAGTTCGTCGCATGAGGCCCGACATGTCTGAAAAGATCAAAGCTGAAGTGATGAAGCAGTTCAATGTTGGCTTCCTTGTTGTTACTTCCTATCCATAATGGGTTGTTAACATTGTGCTCGTGCCTAAGAAGGACGGAAAAGTCAGAATGTGTGTGGATTATAGAGACTTAAACAGGGCTAGCCCTAAAGATGATTTTCCACTACCGCACATTGACATTTTGGTTGACAATACAGCTCAGCATAAGGTATTTTCTTTCATGGACGTATTTTCAGGGTACAACCAGATCAAAATGGCCCCTGAAGACATGGAGAAAACTACCTTTGTTACACAGTGGGGTATGTTCTGTTATAAAGTGATGCCATTCGGACTGAAGAATGTCGGGGCAACCTATCAACGCGCCATGGTGGCTTTATTTCATGATATGATACATCATGAGATAGAGGCCTATGTAGACGACATGATAGCCCATTCATAAACTGGAGAAGAACACCTCGACCATCTGCAAAAGCTGTTTGTCAGATTGAAAGAGTACAAGCTCAGACTGAACCCTAACAAGTGCACTTTCGGAGTCAGGTTCGGTAAACTCTTGGGATTCATCGTCAGTAACAAAGGCATTGAGGTTGATCCTGCCAAAGTCAAAGCTATACAAGAAATGCCTTCCTCTCACACTGAGAAGGAGGTCAGAGGTTTCTTGGGACACCTAAACTACATTCCAAGGTTCATTTCTCACCTAACATCTACATGTGAACCAATCTTCAAGCTGTTGAAGAAAGATCAGGTGGTTAAATGGAATGATGACTGTCAAGTTGCTTTCGATAAAATCAAGGAGTATTTGCTGGAACCTCCTATCTTGATGCCACCCATCGAAGGAAGGCCGTTAATCATGTATCTGACTGTCCTGGAGAATTCAATGGGGTGCGTATTGGGCCAACATGATAAGTATGGCCAAAAAGAGCATGCCATTTATTACCTTAGCAAAAAGTTTACCGACTGTGAGACCCGATACTCACTGCTCGAGAAAACTTGCTGCAATTTGGTATGGGCTGCTCGCCGGCTAAGGCATTATATGTTGACACATACCACTTTGCTGATCTCTAAGATGGACCCGATCAAGTACATCTTCGAGAAGCCTGCTCTATCCGGAAGAATCGCTAGATGGAAGATGATCCTCACCAAATATGATATACAGTATACGACCCAAAAATCTATAAAGGGGAGTGTACTGGCCGATCATCTGGCCCATCAAGCTGTCGAAGATTACCAATCCATGAGGTTCGACTTCCCCGACGAGGATATCATGACTTTGAGCAACATTGAAGAAAACAGACCGTATGACGGACTTGAACAAGGATCCCGATGGACCCTGTACTTTGATGGTCCCTCCAATGCACTTGGCAACAGTATCGGCGCGGTACTTATCTCTCCAGAAGGTTGCCATACACCTTTCACTGCCAGACTCTGCTTCAGCTGCACCAACAACATGGCCGAGTATGAAGCTTGTATCTTTGGTCTCAAGGCTGCCATTGACTTGGGAATAAAATCGTTGATTGTATTTGGGGACTCCGCTTTGGTTATCAGTCAAATCAAAGGAGAATGGGATATTAAACATCTAAACCTCATCCCTTACAAAGAACATGTCCTGACATTGTTACCACATTTCGAGCAGATCACCTTCGAGCATTTTCTGCGAGAAGAGAATCAGCTAGTGGATGCTCTAGCTACAATGTCTTCCATGTTTAAACTTAACTGGGATAATGAGGCTCCCCAAATCACCATTGAGCGGATGGAAGAACCTGCACATTATCACGAGATCAATACCAAAGAAGTAGTGGACCGACCATGGTTTCATGACGTCAAAAGGTATCTCGAAACACAAGAATACCCCGAAGGAGCTTCAGTCAGCGAAAAAAAGTTCTTAAGGAGATTCTCTGCCAAGTTCTTCCTAAGAAATTGTATCATATACAAGCGCAATCATGATTGCATTCTACTACGTTGTGTGGACAAGGTTGAAGCTGAGCAGATCATGGCTGAATTGCACAATGGTACCTTTGGCACTCACTCAAGCGGACATACGATGGCTAAGAAGATTCTACGGGTAGGCTACTACTGGTCTACCATGGAAGCTGATTGTCATCAACATTCCCGTACTTGTCACAAATGTCAAATCTATGCTGACAAGGTACATATACCTCCAGTTCCTCTCAACGTCTTAATAGCTCCTTGGCCATTCGCTATGTGGGGAATTGACATGATTGGAGAGATCAAGCCTACAGCATCCAATGGACACCGTTTCATCCTGGTGGCCATTGATTTCTTTACCAAGTGGGTTGAAGCAGCGTCCTTTGCATCTGTTACAAAGAATGTGGTTGCCCGCTTCATCAAGCAGAACCTCGTTTGCCGGTATGGTATCCCCAACAGGATTATTATTGATAACGGTACAAACTTGAATAACACTATGATCACCGCTCTGTGCGAGCAGTTCCAGATTCAACATCACAATTCATCTCCTTATCGGCCTAAGATGAACGGTGCTGTCGAAGCTGCGAATAAAAGTATCAAGAAGATCATTCAAAAGATGACAGTCACTTACAAGGACTGGCATGAGATGTTACCGTTTCCTCTGCACGGGTACCGTACCACGGCACGAACATCAACTGAGGCAACACCTTATTCTTTGGTATACAGCATGGAAGCTGTTTTGCCTATTGAGGTTCAGATTCCCTCCTTGAGAATCATGAAAGATGCTGGTTTGAGTGAAGACGATTGGATTCAGACCCGGCTTGATCAACTTAACTTGATCGACGAGAAGCGGCTTACTTCTGTTTGCCATGGTCAGGCGTATCATAAACGAATGATCAAGGCATTCAACAAGAAAGTCAGACGCCAGATATATCAAGTCGGGGACCTTGTAATCAAGCGGATCATCTTACCGCAAAGTGATCCCAGGGGAAAATGGACTCCTACTTACGAAGGACTATTTGTGATCAAAAACATATTTTCTGGTGGGGAAATGATCCTGACCACCATGGACAGCGACGACCTGCCGCACCCTACAAACGCAGACATAGTCAAAAGATACTACGCATAAACGACCCGACAAGTTGAAAACCCGAAAGGGCGACTTGGGCAAAAATGGGCATCCCGATGAATCGAAAACCCGAAAGGGCGGTTCAGGAAAAATTAGGGATAAACAAAAAATTTTGTACACCCGGCAAGTTGAAAACCCGAAAGGGCGACTTGGGCAAAAAAGGGTTTCCCGATGGATCGAAAACCCGAAAGGGCGGTCCGGGAAAAAGTTAGGGAATTAAAGCGTAGGAATATGTCACGCCGAATCACTTTAAGGACAATCTCTTCACCAGACAAACTTTGGGCTTCTGATCAATCCAATCATCATCGGATGAAGCAACGAATGAACAAGATATTCAGAGTTACGAAGGCTATAGCAGAATGGGAACCCCATGGAATTTTTACACAAATCTTTGTATAAATTTTTCTCAATTTTTATGACAACATTCTCTTACTGGGATGTCTGGCTCCTTTGTACAAAATACCTACACAAAGTTAATACAAAGATACTTCAAAGTGCAGAAAATTATTTGCCTTTTCCTTTCTTTACACTTATGTTTTATTTGAAAACGTCCAATGGTTTATTAAATGAGCATATGCATTTGAATATAATCACTGTTTACAAATAAACGAAAACGTGAAAGAATAATTACTGACAGGTTGAAAGGATGGGAAAACGTCTTTAGGCCATTCCAAGAGAAACCCCCTGCAGTACGTCATCTAGTTCCCCAGCGAAGCTAACACCTTGAAAAATATATTCCCAGCGGAATTAAATTTCAAAATCCTCGCCAGAGTCGAAACTTCAAACTCCCAGTCCCCGACAGATTCATATTTCAAACCTTTAATTCTAAGCAGAGTTAAAACCCTCAGCGGAGCAAAACCTTTGGGTCATAAATCCCCAGTAAAGATGAAACCTTATTCCCCCAGCGAAGTCAAAATTCCAACTATCAATCTACAGCGGAAACCATCCAGTTTCCCCAGATTCCCCAGCACGAGCTTGTCAGAATTTTTAATCCTCTACAGATTGAAGATTCTCATTCTCACTTCTCCAGTAAAGCCTCCAAGGTTTCAATTCCCCAGAAGAATGAAGTTTCTCATTCTTATTCTTCGCAGAAGCCATCAGAGTTTTCCTTATTCTCCAGCAGATCAAGGTTTTTCTTTTGTCTGATCCCCAGTAGTGGTCTTCAGAGTTTCCCTATTCCCCATCCGAGTAAGGATTCCCATTGGTGTACTCCCCAGCTATAGTCATCGAAGTTCTTTGAATTCCCCAAGCAGGTTTCTCAAGCAGACGTAATGGATTCCCACATCCCCACAGAGTTTGTCAAAGTTCTTGTTAACCCTCACAAGTTGCCAAGGATTTTCTATCCCCAACATTGGTCCAAGGATTTCTCATCTTCAGCAATCAAAGATTTTGAATCTCCAGCAGCAGTCATGGATTTATTTTCCTCGGCAGCAGTCAAGGATTTTATTATCTCCCGCTATCAAGGATTTATTTTCCTCAGCAAGAAAGTTAATCAGCTTACATGCACATACATTACATTCATATATCATAAACATTGATAAAACACATTTTATTGCTTCATACATGTCATGCAACATAACTCTGTGTTTCAGCTAACATTTTACCCTTTTCAGGATAAGATTAAAAGTTATCTTTAACAAATATTCAAAGATTTCAGATACAGTACGGATACACCCCAGACACGGAGGTCATTCTATTACTCATTCAGAATTTCAAGTCGAGATACAGTACGGATACGCTCCAGACACGAATGTCGTTCTATCACTTATTCAGACTTCAACAATCAGATACAGATTAGATATGCTCCAGATACGGAAGCCATTCTATTTCTCATTCAGATTTAACTATCAATTTCAAGTTCAGATACACTCCATACACAGAAGTCATTATGTCACTTATTCAGATCCCAGTTACAGTACATATACACTCTAGACACGAAATTCATTCTGCTACTCATACAGATCTCAACTTCTGATACAGTCCAGATACGCTTCAAACACAGAAGCCATTATGTCACTCATTCAGATTTTTCCCCATCCCAGAGGTGCTCCAGACACGGATGTCATTCTGTCATTTATTCTGATTTCAGATTCAGATACAATACAGATACACTCCAGACACGGTATTCATTCTGATATTCATTCAAGAATCAAATACAGTTACATCTCGGATACGCTCCAGACACGGACGCCATTCCATTGCTCATACAAATTCAATCTCCAGATACAACTCAGATACGTTCCAGATACAGATACCATTCTGATGTTCATTCTCCTGATTTTCAACAAACATTTTGGATGGCATCATTAAGCCCATCTCTAGCAAGATTCTATCATCTACAAATGGCATCTTTAAGCCCATTTCTTCAACTACATCTTGACGAGTGCAAATTTACGAGCACTCTAGTGTCCAATCCTCTTTTACCTTCAAGTCACGAAAGGAAAACTCGCCAATCTAACTCTTCAGGTTCAAGAAGATTGAACAGGGGCAGCTGTTGTACCCCAAAATTTTCCCTCTCATTTTATCAAGATTTCCCCTCACAAGACTCTTTGGACTCTAGACAAAATTAGGGTTTGCTCTGCTCGAGACATCTTCTTGCATTGTTGACCTGAAATTTGGGTTTAGGTTTTCACGGGGATTTTTGGACTTCCAATGCCCAAAGTGACTTTCATACTTCCTGTTGGACTTATAAGATTTCCCCTACCAAGTTTCAAGCCTTGAATCAAATTTTTGCCCAGTCAATTGGACAACTGACCTAGAAATTAGCTGTATTGAGGAAAAAGTCAATTGTGGCCAATTTACAGTCAAACCTCATAACGTTTTATCCACATCAACATTATAGGCTCATACGATCCATTTAATCAAGTTTGGACCACAACTCCTCAAGAAATTTGATCAGATCATCAAAAGGGCAAAATGGTCATTTTTAGGGTTTTGACTACACAAGGGCAATTTCTGATTTTTAACCTAGCCAATGGCAAATTGGGTTCAGGCATGGATTCAAGGACTCAATGGCATCATCTTAACCTAATTACAAGGTTCAAAAGATCTCAAAAGCATTGGATTGACAGATGAATTTTCCAGTCAACTGATCAAAAATCAACTGTACACTGAAAAGTCAAACTTTGAATTTTTGGTCAAAATCAAGTGCCAAGGGTCATTTTTCATCAAGATCTGTCAAAACATGAAACTTATTCATCAAGAAACTTAATTTTCCAAATTAGGGTTTAAGATTGAAAAAATTCATAACTTAGAATTTTTCTAAGTTATGAAATTTTCTTATTTTTTCCCAACTTTGCCCAACATTTTCACCATGATGCAATTGGATTAAAACAAAAGTTCCAACATGAAAGTTTTAGTCCTCCACAAAATATAAAACTTTTATACACAAAGTTTTCCCAAAGGATGCTTGGATCTCAATTTATGATTTTTGGAATAAGGGTCCAAAAACTTTCTAAATTAGTGAAATTTTGCCCTTGTTTAGGCAGGATTTTGACCTATCTTCATGTCCATTTTTCACCTAGTTCCCATTGTAATTTCAAAATGCATTTCAAATATGGATTGTAGAGAATGTTACAAGCTTTCCAAATTTTCCAACAATTCTCCAAAATCATTTATGGTTAGGGAGAATCGAAGGTTTGAATTTGGCAAAATATCACTTTCATCCATGGCATTTTTCACTATGCTACAAGTTGCAATTTCCGTCCAGCTTCATTTGTACTAGTTTACAGGTATCTAAACCCTTCTACACTCAAAAATTGAATGCAAACTCAATGGTTTAAGGCATTATTCTGATCAATGGAAGTTTACACAAGGGTTTAATCCATTTTTGGCAAAAAGGCAACAATGCTATTTTCATAAAGCACAACTTTATATCAACTTGTTTCCCTTGAGCCTTGAACCCATCTCTTTGCAGAAAGTAAGCTCCATAAACTTAGGCAAAGGTACAACAATCTTGTGCATGCTTGAAGCTAGCCTGTACAGGCCTGCCTTTTGTAATTTCACACTTTTCTTAAAAGCCAAGTCAACTTGCAAAAACAAAGAGAACTCTTGTATTTGATAAAACCAACTCTTGTAACCATTCAAAACAAGTTTTGCATATTGCCTTAAGTCAGAAGCACGAGCTAACCACTTCTCAAGCCTTCCAAAACACCAAAACACCATCTTCTTGCAAAACAGGGAAGCTTCTGCAGTTGCACCTCCATCTCACAAACCACTCGTGCGTTTTGTCCTAAACCTCTTCCAACACACTCCATACAACCCATCTAAGCTCTCCCAACCATTGGCCAGTGACTGTAACTCCATTTACAAGCTTCACAATTTTTAAATTCTTCTTGTGCAGGTTGACTTCTACAGGCTTATTCAAGAAAACTCAAAGCAAACTAAGCATTGGGGAAGGTCAAAGGAAGTTCAAGCAAGCTCCCAAGCATCTCAGGCCTCATTGAAAACCTCCACATTGCCCTACTCGAGTTCAACTGAAGCAGGTATTTTCCAACTTTCTATCTCTCTATTTAGGAATCATTAGGCTTAGGTTTATGAATAAAAAATGTAGTACGCATTGCCCTTAAGTTGTACATATGCATAAATTTCATTTAAGTTAACTGTGTTGAGAGAATTTGATTGATGAACTTTCTGAAAAAGTTAGGTTAGAAATTAGGGCCAGAGAAATTCTCTCGGGTCTTTGAGAGTTAGATTAAGTTCTTTACATGGTTGGAATCGTGTTGGAAAATGCTATAACTTTTGTGTTGTGAGTTTTTGCTTTAGAGCACGTATGCAGGATTTTCAGATATGTACACAGCGCGCGTTTTTTTTTGTTCAAAGGTTGAAGACGAAGCTGGATCTGGGCTGGGCCTTGGCATTTCCTTGCTTTTGACACCCCCTGACTTGCCTCTCACACCCCCTTGGCCCATTTAATTTATTTTCATATTTTTCATTTCTTTTTTTAATTTCTGACTTTATTTTATTTTTCTAAACTTTAAAAATTACCAAAAATATTTTATTTAATTTTCACATTTTATTTTATTATTATTATTATTATTTTTAGACATAGAAATAATTATTAAATAATACATACTTTTATTTTCTTTAATAAAAACTTGTAAATAATACAAAAAAAAAGTTATATTTATTATTTATATACTTAAATAATATTTTTTCTATTATATTTTTATTTTTTGACATTTGTATATATTTTTATTTTATTATTGTACATAAATAATATAATTAATATATATACTTTCTTAAAACAAATTAGGGTTTCCACCCTTAATAAAAATAACCTTTTATTTTCTTATTTTTAATGCATTAAATATTTTATTTTTACATACATAAAAGTAATACAAAAACTTTTTTTTTGCATATTTATAATATATTGCATATTTATTTAATTTCCCATTTAAATATTGTCAATTTATTATTTGAACAAAGAATTCAATTTGGTTGTAATAATCTTAGGGTTTTAATTTCTTGCAAATAATCCCCTATTCAAAATTGTATCCCCCTCCCCATATCAATGTTGTAATAGCTTAGATTACTTTTACGCATTTATTGCTTTCAAATATGCCATGATAGATATTAGGGTTTATATGCAATATCCAAAATCAAAATAAATAGCTAGACCTAATACAAGACATAAAAGCATGTAAATTGACAACACAATGCACACATGCATCCCTAGGGTTTCATCCACTTGTTGCCTTTAAAATGGTCATGGTGTGCATGTTGAGTATCTTGGAAAAACAAAAACAAAACAAAATATCATAGTCCCTCGATGACTCTATCTTGGTTGCCTATACATAAATGATCTAGTCCCTCAAACAAAACTTGCTAAGATACTTAGCACAATTGCTATCATGGTCAATACGATGACCCGCGCCTGTCCCGTTTAACATCCAAACACAAGTTTGTTTACCAAATACAATGGTAAAACAACAATGTGAAAGGGTTAAAAATGTGTAGGAAAGATCTTTGAGTAGATAGGGTAGACAACTCTTAGTTACTTGATCAAAACTTGCAAACATCCTTGCTAATTTCAAAAAACACACAATTTTAAAACATTTTCCCAAAACAAACTTTGAAACATTTTTCAAAAGATAATACACCTTTGTATACATTCAAACAAGAATCATTACAAAGGTTGCCTAGACAAGGCCTCTTTTCAAAACATTTTCAAAACCACACACAAAGCACCATTTCAAACAATTGAAAAGCAAAAGTAAGTGATCTAAACAAGTAACTAAGAGCCCATGGAAAATCATGGATGAAAAGGGTGCTAGCACCTTCCCTTTTCATAATCTACCCCCCGAACCCAAGAAAACATCTCAAAGGTCTTTCCTGTGCTTTTTGACCTTTCCTTTGGATAAAATAAAAAGTCGGTGGCGACTCTTGCTAAACTGAAACATTTGCGAACACAAACGCAAAACCTCAAGTCAGTTCTCCCACGGTATCACAAACCCGAAGAGACTGAGAAAAACAAGACAATAAAGAAAAAATTGTTTAATCCATGAAGGAGGGGAGTAGAGAAAACCATACTCCAAACCTTTTCTATTCAAAGTTCCATCAACCTGCAATCACAGTATACAGAAGTTACTCCATAAACTCACAGCTACTTGCAATTTCCAGATCAAGAACTTGATTTAGAAAGAAAATAGAAGAAGCAAAGCAACACTTATTTTCCAGAATTCCAACAACAACAGAGCAAAAACTCAGGCACATGGATCAAACACATTCATCCACAATATACAACAAGCAAGCGAAATCGATTTTTAGAAAGTAAAGAGAGTGTGGAAATTGTACCTGAGAATTTGAAGGCCCGTCGGAGGAGCTCCGACTCGGTAAATTTGCTTTCCATTTATTCGAATCTTGCTTCGTGTTGCTCTTTGTTCTTTATAGTTGTTGTTGTTGTTGAATTCCACAATTGTGATAAAATATTCGTTGTTGTTGGTCTGTTGTTGTTGTTTCCGTAAGCATGAAATTTATGATTGGAAACATGAACCGCAAACCCCATCATACTTCCTCTCTTCCATCTCAAAACCCTAATCCCTTTTCTTCTTCCTTTTTAGTTCTTCTTCGATTCATCTCAATTTCTATGAAAACTCAATGGCCACTCCAAAATCCAAATCCAGGGAGCTCAGTTGCTTTCAAGTTCGAAAACAGCCTAACATGGACGAATGGGTTAAAGTCTTTTACGAGATCAGAGCTATAGCTACTCAGCATGATTGCGAAGACATTGTTCCCCTTGCTCTCTCTTACGCTAAGACCATAAAATATTCTCGCATTCTTGCCTTATCTAATGAGGAAGGCTTTGTTAGCTTGTTTGATACTAGTCGTAAATTTGCTTTGCCTACGTGCTATGAAAGGAAACCAGTTAACAGAGAAAGAACAAAGGAAAGAGTTTTATCAGGAATAGAGAGTGGTATGCGGCTGATACTTAGGGTTTTTCCTCATGTTTTTTTTTTAATTTTGTTTTGGGCCAGTAACTCCAAGCCCGATCCGTTTTTCCTCTAATGCCTAGCCCAATCTAATTTCATTTACACACCCCTTGTTCTCTGTTTTTGCTGATATAACAATAATATTGTTTGGACCTCACCTCCATTTTCACCATACAAGCCCATACGAAATTCATGACAACTCTTTCCCTTTTCTGTTTTACACCATTGTTTTATTCAATTTAGTTTTTTTTAAGCTTTATTTTGTTAATTTAAGTTAGTTAGTTTTAATCAATCATGTAGTTTTCTTCTTAAATTAGACATTTTTTTTAATTAGTTTATTAGAATCAACTTACTATTTATCTTTAGAATTTTTATTTTGTTAGTAATTTTAGAATTTTATTAAGATTAGTTAATAATTTTAGAATTTTATTTAGTTAATAATTTTAGAATATTTTATTTAGTTCAGTTAATAACCTTAGAATATTTTATTTAGTTTAGTTAATAACTTTAAAATGTTTAATTTATTATTAACTTTAAAATGTTTAATTTAGTTTGGTTAATAATTTTATAATTTTTATTTAGTTTAGTTAGTAAATTTTAGAATTTTTAATCTAATTTAGATTTAACCTGATAACCTTAGAAATTTCAATTGTAGGTTAGAGTTTTTTTTGTTATATCTTTATAACCTTATAAATCCTTGTGAAATCTCAAACCCTAATTTTGGACATCAGTGCACAAGGAGGTGTCTTGAGCTGATCAAACCCTAATACAGTCTTGAGCCCAAGGAGATCTTATGAGCAAATTCTTGATAAATGAGAGGGCAAATTTTTGGGTACAACAGTTATTAAGTGTCTTCAAAAAGAAAAGAAAAGCTCAAGTGAGCAAAATTAAAAAAAAGACATAAAGATAAATGCTCAAATGAGCATAGATAAAATGACATAAAGATAAATGCTCAAGTGAGCAAAGATGAAAATAGCATGAAATGTAAATGCTAAAGTAAATTGTGCATAATAGTAAAGGCATAAATAAAGGGCATAAAGTAAAAGAACAAAGTAAAGTCACTTGTTAGTGAATTAGAAGTTAGAGGTTAGTTGAATGACCATCTTGAAACTTTCATTTGAAAACTCATTAGAAGATTGATAAAATCAAAGCTTCTCAACAATAAGTTTCATTTGCTTTTTGTCAAGTATATCATTCATTTCAAGTACTCAAGGCAAGTATATATGATCAACTATGTTTAAATGATTCACTTAGACCAAAATTAATGAAAGTTAATTAGAGGATTGATAAGATCAAAGCCTCCTAACAATGAATCTCAAGGTTATTGGATCAAAAATTTCAAATTAAACATACTTTGGCTTGCAAACATAGGTTTAGGCCACGAATGATCGTGTTTCAAATCGGGAAAAATTTAACGCTATGTTAAGCAATCATAAGTGGACTTATCTAGAAGTCACACCTATTTTAAGGCCGGTCAATAATAATCTATGTACCACATGTTAGAGAAATGATATGTAGATTATTCTCCAACAACATGTAGCACAAGTAAGAAAGGGATAAGATGAAGAGGGAGGAAATGTATCAGATGAAACTAGGGTTTCAAATATCATCAACATCATTCATTCATTTTGGTGGATTTGGTTTTTCAACCTATCAACACCTAATATTCAATGAATTTTAAGAACTTGTCCCAAAATAACACCCAAATCAGGACCAAACAAAAATAATAAAATAATATTTAATAAAACAATATTTAAATGATTAATAAAAGGAAAATAATTGATAAAATGCACAAAGTATATTAAAACACCAAATAAAAATCCTAAAAAAATAGTCAAAGGTCAAACATGAGTCAATAAGTGTTGACAAAAATCTTCAGAATTTTTTTTAAAGTCAGAAACTATTTTTAAAATTTAAATAAATAAGAAAAATAAACCAAAATTGATGAAAAGTAGTAAAATCAGAAATAAAAATAAAATGAGGTCACCAATATTTGTCAAGAGGTCATTGGATCCTTCCATAATTTTCAATAATTTATAAAATAAAATAAAAGTAATTTTAAACAATTAAAACAAGTCAAATAAAGTGAAAAATCATAACACATATCAAATCACAAAATAAAATTGTGAAAAAACTGAAATCGGAAAGAGAAAAATCAAAACTATTTTTGAGAATTTTTTCAGAATTTTTGAAGTTGAAATGAACTTTTTATGAATTTTTTAAGTTTAAAAACATTAAAATATAAAGTCAGAAAATAAAAATAAAACCAAAAAGATGTAGACCAAGGGATCTAGTGTGCTGTACATATCATTGTCATTAGTAAATAAATCACCAGATCATATATATATATATATATATATATATATATATATATATATATATATATATATATATATATATATATATATATATATATATATATATATATATATATATATATATATATATATATATATATATATATATATATATATATATATATATATATATATCTCAAACGATTTGAGAAAAACCAGAAGAAAAAAGTTAGAAAGTGTTGTAGCCTAAAATTTTCCCTCCCATATTTCTCAATACATTTCAAGTGAAGTCCTCAAACTGCTCAAGGAAATCCAAGGATTGACTAGACAAACTCTCTCCTAAGGCAGTCTACCTCAAATTAGGGTTTCATGTTGCATCAAGACACTTGAGTCCAAAGGGTCCCAAATGCTTACCATTGTCCTAATATGTTCTAAATATCATCCATGTCAAGTTTCAAGCCTTGCAGAGGAAGTTTGCTCAGTCAATTGCTCAAAAGCTTGAAAATCGACTATACTAGGGCAAAAGTCAACTATGGTCCACATACAGTCAAACTTCAAGAGTTTTGGTCAACATTCTCATTTTTAAGTATCCTTCATCATTTGGTCAAGTATTGATCATAATTCCTCAAGGATTGCTCATAATTCATCAAAACCCAAAAGTGGCTAAATTAGGGTTTTGTAGGAAAAGTCAACTCAACTTTAACCAAGCACAACTTTCTCATACTTTATCAAGAATGACCCATCCAAAGCTCATTTTGAATAGGACGCAATTCCCTACAATCCATATTCATCTCCCAAGTTCAAAATATTCACTCACAAGAAGTTATGAATTTGGACATTATAGGTCATTTTGAAAAGTCAACAAAAACACATTTTTTGTCAAAGATACATACATGAACATGGAATACTTAATTGAGATGAGACCAAAATGGTTGCTTAGATAACATCTCAAGCTTTCTAAAAAGTCCAAGAACACATCTCTAGGGTCAAAATTGAAGGAGTTATGCATTGGTGAAGTTGGCCATTTTTGCAAAATTGCCAAAAGTAAAAAATGGCCAAAATTGCAATTTTTGTCAAATGGGCCCAACTTGTGAATTTTTTTTATTAATAACCAAGTATTAAAAAAATATTTCGCGAATAACCGGGTTTCGGAAAAAATTACGCAAATAACCATGTTTGAGATGGCTCCATAAAGGAGGAGCCATCTCATTTGGCGCATCCTCCTATTTTTATAAGGGAGGCGCCATCTCATTTGGCGCCTAAGGGCAAATGGCAAGCCCTAAGCCAAATGAGATGGCGCCTATGTGCAAAATTAGGTCAAAAAAAAATTTTTTTTTTCCTTTCCTGCGCGTTGCGTATTAGACAGAGATAACCAAAATTGATTTTTTATTTGAAAAAAAATAATTACATTCAACTGTTTTACATTTAAATAACAGTAAAAAAATAGATACAAAAAATACTGAAAAAAAAAAGATACATCAATGATCCCCAGGAACCCGGTAATGACCCCCAGTTCCGCATCCCCGTCCTCGCCTTTCTCTTGCTGGGTGTCGTCTCGTTTCCTGTTGCGGCAAGGTCGATGGCCCAGCGAAGTCAATGCGATCCGAATCCATAAAATCAGTAAGATCTCCATATCTCGAAGATCCGCTCTGGTACAGTCGGTTACCCATGCCCTCGAAGTTTGGTCGTGTTGGCGGTGGGTGGGGTTCCATGGTTGGTCGGTAGCATTGGTCGTCTGAGTATGGGGGGTAGAAAGGAAATGGATCTTGGGGTGTTTGGTACTGTGGATGTTGGGTTGTTTGGTGATATGGTGGTTGATGGTAGGTTTGGTCGGGTTGGTCGTAATCTTCTGACATTCCCATATCAGGGCTAAGGCTGGATGTTGAGGGCCCCATATTGGGATATGTGGAAGACTGAAATTGTGTATGGGGTATGTGGGTTTGCTGGTATTGGGGTTGGTATTGTGGTTGGGTTTGAGGCATATCTGGGTATTGGTAGTTTGGCGGTGATTGTGGTTGGTAGTACGGCATTTGGTTGTAGTTGTGTTGTGGTGGGGAATGTGGTTGTGTGTTTGTTGGTCTGTTTCTTCTTGGGGGTGGGTTTGAGGTTGATGGATTTTGGGTTTGTTGGTGGGGAATCGAGGGTTGTGCCCATTGTGTGCGTGGGTCAACCAAGTACCTCGGATGAGACACGTGCATATCTGGGTTACTAACCGACCTGTACCACGACATATATTGATCGGTGTGTCGCATGTTACCTTGAGTAAGGAAAACAGGGGATTGCAAGATGTAGCGGTGACGCCTTTGCCACATTTTACACCATTCTGGAGCAAAGTCTTTCCAGTTGGTTAGATTCCACTGGGCGTCGACCCTTTTTAGATGCCAGGGGGACAAATCTGTTGGGTCACTTGGTATCTCTTGGATCATTCCGAACTGCATCTTCACACGGTCGCTGTGGTGCATCTCCACAATGTTGAACCGAATGAGTGCAGTCTTTGCAGTCCAAGTTGCTGCATCCTCTGGATTTGGAGAATGGTCCAAACCCAAATATGGTCTCCAGACGAACTGCGATAAAATTTAAATCAGGTAAGCGCAAAAGTAATGTATAAATAAATAAAATGAACAAAAGTTAAAAGCTACGACTTACGTCATCTGGGCCTAGGTGATCCAACAGATTCCGGTAGAGTGCGACATTGAATCTGGGATTCTTGCCGTAATCCATACCCCTCACGCAGTACCTATAGGAAATGAGAAACATGTTATTTTTAGCATATATTTTGGAAAGAGAAGAATAGTTATAAATGCTATAACTTAATGACTTACTTTGTTGCGTAAGGGAAACCAAAAGTGTTGTTGTTAATGGGGTTTAAGGACTCCATCCTCCACCAACCCCAGGCTTGTAGTAAAAATGCGCACCCATAAAATGTACATTTTTCCTTGACTGCGTTTTTGCACAAGGAACTGTACAGGTGGGCTAATACTGCAGAACCCCAACTAAATTTTCTAGTTTTATCAAAATTGGTTAGTAAATGTAAGTACATGAAATTTACACTATTTCCCGTACTTTCGGGAAATAAAAAAGTACCAAAAAGTATCATAATATACGTTCGGGCTTTTACTACTCGGTCATTTTCTGAGGAATTTTCATTTAATTCCATACTTGCATAATGCCGTTTCAGGTCAGTGAGTAGTATTCCCTGCCCTCTTGCTCCACCACCTTCTACCATGTCCCTACCCAACAGTTCTTCACATTGTGAGTTGGGTTGTTGAACCGACCCGTTCACCGCTTTACCGTCAATAGGGAGGCCCAGTAGCATGTAGACATCTTCGAGAGTGATGGTACATTCACCTATTGGTAGGTGAAATGTATGGGTCTCCGGTCTCCACCTCTCCAACATTGCAAGGATGAATTTGGAGTCAATGGTGCAGTTGGAGATCTTTATCACGTGTCCAAAACCTGCATATTCCAGATAAGGGACGATAAAAGGGTCGGGGGCCAGGTATTTGTGCGAACGGATTCTGAATCTTTGTGTATCCTGAGATCATAATTAAACAAGAGTAAGATTAATTAAGATGAACAACACGTTTTTTAAAGTATGAAAAATGTATAACCAAAGAAGAGACTTACAAATGCAGCAATGTTTTCCCTTGTGCCTCTGTGAGTATCTCCCATTGTTAGAAGGGCCATTCTTCAGAACGCTTGAGTGAATGAAAGACTTAGGAAGAAATAAGGAGTATGATAGACTTAAGAAATATTTCGTAGCAGAGAGTGAGAGAGTGAGAGTTGTGTGGGTGTGAGATATGTTTCATAAGGTATGTATTTATAGGCAAATAATTCTGATGTAGTGGTTGCATGCCTGCGAGGTGTCACATTTGCATGCTTAGGGAGTTACACATATGCATGCATGCATTTACAAATAATGTAAGGTGTCACTCTTGCAGGCTAGGTGGCAGCCCATGCATGTATCACGATTGGACAGTAAGGGAGGCGCCATCTCACTTGGCGAAATAGTACAAAAATGGATGTTGTCACCACCCCATTTGGCGAATAAGAGGTGTCACGTTTTACAGCATTGTCTCAGGCTACGTGACAGCCTTTGGGATTCCTTTCTCTGTTGCATGCAAGGCCATTGGAGCTGATGGGTGGCAGGCTTAGACAAAACTTTTATGTGTGTGAAATAGGGCCAGGCTAGGTGGCAGCATAAGCCCATGCATGTATCACGATTGGACAGTAAGGGAGGCGCCATCTCACTTGGCGAAATAGTACAAAAATGGATGTTGTCGCCACCCCATTTGGCGAATAAGAGGTGTCACGTTTTACAGCATTGTCTCAGGCTACGTGACAGCCTTTGGGATTCCTTTCTCTGTTGCATGCAAGGCCATTGGAGCTGATGGGTGGCAGGCTTAGACAAAACTTTTATGTGTGTGAAATAGGGCCAGGCTAGGTGGCAGCATAAGCCCATGCATGTATCACGATTGGACAGTAAGGGAGGCGCCATCTCACTTGGCGAAATAGTACAAAAATGAATGTTGTCGCCACCCCATTTGGCGAATAAGAGGTGTCACGTTTTACAGCATTGTCTCAGGCTACGTGACAGCCTTTGGGATTCCTTTCTCTGTTGCATGCAAGGCCATTGGAGCTGATGGGTGGCAGGCTTAGACAAAACTTTTATGTGTGTGAAATAGGGCCAGGCTAGGTGGCAGCATAAGCCCATGCATGTATCACGATTGGACAGTAAGGGAGGCGCCATCTCACTTGGCGAAATAGTACAAAAATGAATGTTGTCGCCACCCCATTTGGCGAATAAGAGGTGTCACGTTTTACAGCATTGTCTCAGGCTACGTGACAGCCTTTAGGATTCCTTTCTCTGTTGCATGCAAGGCCATTGGAGCTGATGGGTGGCAGGCTTAGACAAAACTTTTATGTGTGAAGAATAGGTGGCAGCATAAGCCCATGCATGTAATATTATTGGCAGCCTTGGGGGGTTGCATCACTTACTTAATTGAAATATTTTGCCTTAGGTTGAACATAACATTCATTCACTTAAACTGTAAAATTTTCCAACCTTCGAATCAGTCATCTAACCTTCAAACATTCCAGCATTCTTACCTTCATATAATCAATAAACCCAAAACATTCCCACCTTCATACCTAAAACAATTCTACACAATGGCCTCTTCACCACAATTTGTTGTCAAAGCACATTTCAACGGTGAGACATACATGTGTCCCACAGTTGGGTTTTTGTTTAGAAACACCGACAATGTCCGATTTCTCTTAAACGGGAAAGCAAATTTCACCTACTTTAAGAAAAGATTGGAGGCCAAACTTGAACGAGGCCCGGTATCCCAAATATTTTATCAGAGTCCAGTCTTTTTTGGAAACAACCAAGTCATATTTTATAAGGTTGCAATTCAAGATGACGAGGATTTCCAGAACATGATTTCCAGCCATGTCTATTCTGGAAACGACTCTATTGAGTTGTACGTTCTGTTTCAAGAGCCTCCGGTGACACAGGAGGTAGAGCCTCCGGTGACACAGGAGGTTGATCCTTTGGAGAATGAGCAAGATGAGGTGGATGCAGTTGATGATGAGGAAGAAGATAACGAGTTAGAGTTCAATGAAATGGTGAACGACGATTCTGACGATGATGGCATCCCAAGTATTCCTACCGACAAAATCTACACACCACCTACGCACATGACAAACTTCAACATGGGCGGAGATGAACCTTCTACGGACTTGTTTTTCCAACCGTATATGCAATCAGATGAAAATTTAAAAGAGAAGGACAAGTTTCGTAATAGAGAGGAATGCATAAGGGCCATCAAAAAATTTCACATGCTCAACTCGGTTGATTATAAGGTGGATCGTGTAAACCCGGAAAGGTACAAGATCAAGTGTGTCCACCCTGACTGCATGTTCAAGCTGACCGCTTCATACAGACTAAGGGGTGACTGCTGGGTCATAGGTTCCATGACTACCCATACTTGTGTAAGTTCCACTCAATCACAAGACCACCGAAAACTCAACCATGATCTAATATGTCAAGAAATCCTACCCTTGGTCAGCAACGACCCTTCTTTGAAGGTGAAAACAATCATCTCCCACATCACCACGGTTTTTAACTACACTCCGTCTTACCGTAAGGCGTGGTTAGCAAAGACTAAGGCGATTGAAAGGGTGTACGGAAACTGGGAGGAGTCATACCGAGAACTTCCCCGCTACCTAAATGCACTCAAGACATATTCTCCAGGTAGTGTTTATGTTCTGGAAACATTGCCAGCGTACGCTCAAGATGGTAGTCTACTACATGGTAACGGAATATTCAGTCGCGTCTTTTGGGCTTTTCAACCATGCATCGCAGGGTTTGCATCATGCAAACCAATTCTACAAATAGACGGGACTTGGTTGTATGGGAAGTACAAAGGCATGCTTTTGATGGCAGTTGCACAAGATGGCAACAATAACATTTTCCCCGTTGCGTTTGCCCTTGTCGAGGGGGAGACCGGTGGTGCTTGGAGCTTTTTCCTGAAAAATCTTCGTACACACGTGGCTCCTCAACCAGATCTCTGTTTGATCTCGGACAGACATGCCTCCATTGAAAGTGCCTATAATAATCCGGCAAATGGTTGGCATGACCCTCCTTCTACGCATGTCTATTGCGTCAGGCATATCGTCCAGAATTTCTCGAGGGAGGTCAAGGACAAAACATTGAGGAAAGCGGTGATGAATGCGGGATACGCACTGACACAGCCCACATTCAAATATTACCGCAACGAGATCCGTTTGTCTAACCCAGAAGCCGGTACGTGGATCGACAATATACCGGTCGAAAAGTGGACTAGGTCATACGACAATGGCCAAAGATGGGGGCATATGACAACAAATCTGATTGAATCAATGAATGGGGTATTCAAGGGCATACGAAACCTCCCCATCACTGCCTTGGTGAAATCCACATATTTTAGGATGGCTGCGTTATTTGCCAAAAGAGGTGAAATGTGGTATGCGGTCTTGCAATCAGGACAACTATGGAGTGAAAGCTGTATGAAATACATTAAGGCTGAAAGTGCTAAAGCCAACACTCACATGGTTACACGGTTTGACCGCCATAGCCATAACTTCATTGTGAAAGAGACAATTGACCACAATGAAGGCCTGGCAAGACAAGAATACAGGGTCATTTTACCTTCTCAATGGTGCGATTGTGGCAGGTTTCAAGCTTTTCGTATGCCTTGCTCTCATGTCATTGCCGCTTGTGCGCATACCCATCAAGACGCGCTTCAACTGCTCTCAAACGTTTATAAATCTGAAACGTTGCTCACTGTTTACAACAACAACTTTCCTTTGGTGGCAAAACCGGACTATTGGCCTGAATACAACGGTGATATAGTTTGGCACAATGACCATATGCGAAGGAACAAGAAGGGTCGTCCCAAAAGCAGGCGCATAACAACAGAAATGGACGATCTTGACAGGTTGGAAAGAAAGTGTGGTTTATGCCGTCAGGTCGGACACAATCGCAAAAACTGTCCGAATCGGGCGTCTGGCTCGACCACATAAATTTTGTAATACAATAAATCTTTTCAATATTTGTGTTGTAAACATTATGGGTTTTCCGTTAATAAAACTGTTCACACAATTTAAGAAATTCAATATAGGAAATTACATTAGGGTTTTCGCGTACAACAATGATTAACGATACATGCATCATCAGCATTACATCACTGTCTGTTTTGACTTCCTCCAACCACACATTAGGTCTTCCTGTCGCATGCGAGGTTGTTGTTCGTTTTCGCTGGATCCTTCGAATTTTTTCCCCCTCAGCGATGTCTCCATCTAGCCACCGCATCAACTCCCGCTTCAGACGCTCCATGGAGTGAATGTGCCAGAATTTCATTTTCATCGCGGGTTTCGTGGCGGAGAATATAACGTAACCATCTCTGCTAAAAATCATAGGCGACGTCATTACGTAAATAAGGGAGTACAAAATAAAAATACAGTGCGAGAAAGTGTGAGAAATTTCAAAGAAACGGACGAATTATTTATAAAACAGCAAAAAACCCTAGTTTTGCCCTAGGCGCCAAGTGAGATGGCGCCTCCTCTCCTTTTTAAGGAGCATGCGCCATCTCACTTGGCTAAAAGCCAATGGAGGCGCCAAGTGAGATGGCGCCTAGGGCAAAACCCTAGGTGCATGCGCCAAATGACTTGGCTCCTCCTTTGTGGAGCCATCTCAAACATGGTTATTTGCGTAATTTTTTCCGAAACCCGGTTATTTGCGAAATATTTTTTTAATACATGGTTATTAATAAAAAAAATTCCCAACTTGTTGTGCTTGTCTTGAGTTTGTAACATGGTCCAAGACCCATGATCCATCCCACTTGTCTTTATTTTATTTTTGTCATTTATTTTGATTTTTATTTAAATTAAATCAAATTAAATCAAAATAAAATCATGAAAATATCAATACTAATCAAAGCTTGAGATTTTGTGCATGTTTAGGTCTCTTATACAGCTGCGAAGAGAATCAAATCGTGCAAGCCTTGTTTCGACAGAAAAAGATTGCATTTTTCTTGTTTTGGAAAGATTTGATGCAAGGGTGAATCAAGGATCAAATCTTTATAATTGCAAGGATTTGATGCAAACTTGTAACCCTAATGCACTCTGTGATATATATTGAATAAATTCAAAGCAAAAGAACAAGGATTAGAGGCGTGAAAAGAGAAGAACAACTTTCAAAAAAACAAGAAAAAGTGGCAATCTGATTTCATAGTTCCAGGCTATCTCAAGCCTTCCCAGCTATCTCATTCGCTTGCTGGGAATTCAAGGAGTCTATCCCAATCATCAACAAGCATTTTCGTGCCCAGATACGCACTGTAAGCACCTCACGATATCCCTACTTTTTTGAAATCGCAATTCATAATTCTGGCATTGTTAGCATATGTTATGGATATATTCTGAATCTTTGAGACATTTGCAAGCTAATGATGATAATTAATTGCACTTTTGCTAACCATACAGAGATCTTCCATGATTAGGGTTTAGGTTTCATTTTTAGGGATTCTGCTTGCAGGTACAATTGTCCATGAAGAGTGGTACCATGATGCTCGTGAGGTTGCCACGAGTTGATTGGTACCACTAGAATTGATTTACCATGCTTGCAAAGGATTGTGGAGGTTCACAGGGTTGTACGTACGCCCAGAAAACCGTAGGTAAAAGTCCTGGACTTTTGCCAAAGGAGGGAAGAAGAAGAAGGGTGGCGTGGCACCCCCTGAACGGCCCATTCAAAAATTCGCGCATGTTTAATATATTAATTTGTTTTTCATTATAATGTTAGTTTGCTATCTTTTGTACAACAAAGCACGCTAGCTCAGTTGGTCAGGAGGCGTTAGAAATTGCTAAAGGGCCTGGGTTTGATCCCCAGGTCCCCTTGTTTCTTCAATATTATTTTGCTATGTGTATTTCCATGCGCGGGCATCTCATAAATCCACCATGAGTCATCAGCTTTCAACCATTGGATCTATAGCAAACCAAATCCAATGCCTGGCACATGAAGGTCTACCATAGGCCTAGTCAAACTTGCAACATGGAATCTGAAGAGTCAACGTGGGCCAAGGGATTTTGGGCTCAGAAAATGCTATAGACACCCCCTCTATTGCTAGCATAACCAGGCCCATTCCAATTTCTTTTCTTTTCTATTCTTAAATTTATTTTGTTTAAATTTATTTTCTAAATCACAAATTTAATTCTTTTTTACCAAAAAACTCATAAAATCAATTTTCATCAAAATTAGAATTTATGTTTTTTTTATTTATATTGTCAAAATTAATTTAGTATTAGTTTAATTTAATTTTAGGGTAATTTTAACCTTTTGTAAATAACTTAAAATAAATTAGAAAATTAGGGTTCTTGATTTAATTTTTATTTTCTTTTCTTAAAATAACAAAAATGCAAAAATAGGTCAAATTAATTATTTTTCTTAATTTAAATTAATTAGTAATTAGGTTTGTACTTATTTAATTAAAACCTTATTTTCTCAAAATAATCAAAAACAACAAAAAATAATTTTTCTTTCAATTAGGGTTAGACAGGGTCTAAACACTAATTTTTTTCCTCGTTCTCGATTCATCTCTCACATTTATTATATTTTTTTTACGATATTAATGTAATTGTTCATGGTATGTAATAGTTTAATTAGGATTTTTCTTTTATTTATCGTTTTTATGGGTTTTTGGCTATGTAACTAATCCCCCTCCCCGAAGCCTTGTAATAGTATAGTTTTATTTCTCGCATTTTAATTTTCGCAAATATTAACTGTTAGATGTATGATAATAGGATTGCATGACAAGAATGTATGTTAATTTTAAAATGGTTAGCAAACCCTAAATGTGCAAAGATAATAACTCAAATCAAATCACTCGCACAGGTGCACTCCTAGGGTATACTCTCACTTCGGTTGCCTTCGGTAAACGATCATTAAGTATAGGGTGTCTTAGTGGTTTCCCTCTTGTCTAAACAAAGATCAAATGTTGCCTCGGAAATGTTGCCTCGGAAAGGTTTCCTTGGAAATGTTGCCTCGAATATGATCTTAAGACACTAGGGTTATTACTAAGACGTCCTAACATTGCTTTAGTGATCGTACGTCCCTTTCGAATTGACCCTTACAACTCCAACAACGGTGCTACCTACTCAGTAATAGTATGATAGCGATGTCTAAAGGAAACAAGAACAAGAAACATTCTTTTTTCGAGTAGGTAGATGCTAGTAGGTACTTGCTCAAAATCAAACTTTCCCATAATTACACTCTTTTCAAACAAATTTTTCAAAAACACTTCGTAACACTCTTGAAGATAGAAGCAAGAGTTAAAATGAAGTAAAACAAAAACTTTTCAAAAAACACACAAACACGGAAGCATTTTTTTTTAAATGATGAGCAAGTACCTAAGAGCTTGTGGAAAAGAATGGATAGAAAGGGTGCTAATACCTTCCCTTTCTATAATCTACCCCTCGTACTCAAAAATCTCGAAAAAAAGAATTTTTCTGTGCTTTTTTCCTTTCCAATTGGATAAAATAAAAGTCGGTGGCGACTCTTGCTTACCGCGACATTTTGCGAACACAAACGCAAAACGCATACCAGCATTTTTCTCAAAACAGTCTGGTTCTGCCACCGTATCACAGAAGTGGCGACTCTGCTGGGGAGTTTAAATAAGTGGGGTGTACCTTAGGATTGGTTCATCATAAATTGCTTCTCTTGTTTGATTTGGCTGCTTTACTTTTAAGGGTTTTGTATTGGGAGTTACTATAGATCCTAACCCGGATCTGAGGGACACCTTTTAGGTAAGTAGCAATAAACTGTGAGGGAACTGTACGGCATAGACCGGTACGGTTGAAGTAGTAGCTATGTTGATTTGGCACATTGGTTGGTACCGGTATCCCTTGTGGAGAAACGAGGAGAATACAGGGCTGCCATATGTGTCGTTAAGCATCAACTGACCTTAGAACCTATAATTGACCAACTTGGCCATTAGGAAGTAGTGAGATAGCCGGCCTCGGTGTAAAGATGAGAACTGGTTGATACTCGATACTACACTCATTGAGACCATACTCTCGAGATAGTTCTGGCCCCAAGAAAAGATTGCCTGAGCTGAAACCATGACCGATGAAGGATGGTCAGTGATATTGAGAACCTCTAGAACCCGGTTACTATTATTAGGACAGGTTGAAACCGACTGAACTTCAAGAGGGTAATACCTAGACCCCATGAAAGCCTTAAACTTAAGAGCTTTTGTGTGACTTATTTGCCTTTACCATGTCTGTTATCTGCTATACTTGATGTTTGTTTTACCATGACATCATGCATCATAACATAGCATGCATACTTCATTATACTAACCATTTCAAAGACCGAGGGGATTTATCTTTGTTCTATTTTGCAGATTATGGCTTCTGTACGCAGAAACACCATCCGAGTTAACTTTGTGCAAATACCTGCTCAACTCAAAGATTTAGCCTCGAGAGTTTCTGATACTTCTTCATTCATTAGGAGACATGGTCAGCTTCTTAGCTTGGTTACCTCAAGGTTTGATGAGTAGATGATGAGTGTGATTTTCCAGTTCTTTGATCCGGTGCATCATTGCTTCACTTTCCCGGATTATCAGCTAGTTCCCACTATGGAAGAGTTTCCTCACTTATTGGGCATATCCATCCTTGAGCAGATGCCCTTCACAGGTTTAGAAGAGACTCCTAGACCAGAAGACATTGCTTCAACTTTGCATCTAAAAAGGGCTTATGTAGTATCTAATTGGGAAACACGGAGCGGGGTTGAAGGTTTCTTAGCCAAGTTTCTGAAGGATCAAGCTCAACTATTATGGGATAACTTGGACTTTCAGGCTTTTGAAGACACCTTCGCTCTCCTTATCTATGGTTTGGTTCTTTTCCCGAATCCAGATTCCTTCATAGATATGAATGCGGTAAAGATCTTCATGTCTCGCAATCCTTTACCTACTCTTCTGGGTGATATCTTGCATGCCCTCTATACTCGTACTGTACGAAGAAGAGGGACTCTCATGTGTTGCATGCCGTTGCTGGCGAGGTGGTTTATTTCGCACCTCCCCAAATCTGTGTTGAAGAATGAGGAAGGGTTAGGATGGTCTTACAGGATAATGTCCCTTGCCCATACAGACATTCTTTGGAGTTCTAAGTCTATGGAAAGCATTACTGTCATTGATCATTGTGGGGGATACCCTAATGTCCCGTTGCTTGGAATCAGAGGGGGAATAACCTACAGTCCTTGCTTGGCTTTGCAACAGTTTGGTCGTGCTCGGAGAGACGGTCCTCATGAGCTACTTCTTACAGATATTGCCTTTGATTACAAGGAAGACGTTGATGAGCATCGCCGAAGATTTTTACGAGCTTGGGGCATGGTGAACAGGTCTGACCCTCAAGACCTAGGACCAAGGACTTCTCTCCCTATGCAGCCTTATCTCCAGTGGGTCCGATCTCGTGCTCAGAAGCTTGGGATGCCTTATGAAGTTGTGTTGCCAGTGATTGTGGAGCCTACCAATGAAGAGGGCATTCCTTATACAGTCCTTTATCCCTACATGCCCACCGATCTTGGGGCATTGAAGAGATCCTAGATTCAGTTGAAAGAGGAGAGGGATACCTACCGAGAGAAGTACCATGAGCAAGAAAGGAAGATCTTGAAGCTCACCAGCCAACTCGAGAATGAAAGAACGATCAATGACTACGTCGGCACGAATGGGAAGCGTCCATGGGATTTCTGATTTTTGCTTTTTCTAGTTTAGATTTGTTTTTCATTTACTTCTTTGTAAACGCCTTAAAGGCATTGTTAAACATTTTTACAAGTTAATCTAATAAAGTTTGTTTTATTTTTGTTTTACAAATTTAAATCTCCCAAAGTCTTTGAAATCATTACATACGCATCTCATTATCATGCACACCATCACAGGTACCATTACAGGTTTCTCATCTTCTTCGCTGTTTATTTCAGCATTAATGTCTTCTGATCAAGCTATCAAAGATCTTCAGGTGCAAAATGCCCAATTCCAAGAGATGTTCTTAAGCTTGGCTAAAGGGCGAGAGGATTTGAAAGTTCTCATCTTGAAAGGGAAAGATAAGAAGAAGAAGAAGAAGAAGAAGAAGAAGAAGAAGAAGGTTGTTCTTTTTAGTATGGGCAAAAGGTTTTGGGATAGGTTGAAACAACAAGCTGATCTGTCCTTTTCATCCAAGGGAGGGGAAGATCAAGAAGAAGAAAAGGGCCCCAGTCCTGCAGTTTCTGATAATGATACAGATTATGATGAAGAACATTATCCTCCTGCTGAGGATAGGTAAAAACAACTTGAAGACCGGCTGAGTGCTATGGAGTGTCAGAAGATCCCTAGTTTGGATTTTGAAGAACTGGGACTGGCATATGGGGTGGTGATCCCTCACAAGTTTAAAGCTCTGGTTTTTTCTAAGTACGATGGAGTATCCTGTCCAAAACTCCATCTCCGCTCGTATGTCCTAAAAATCCAACCTTACACTGTTGATAGAAATTTGTGGGTGCATTTCTTTCATGATAGTCTATCAGGGACTCAGCTTGAATGGTTTTATCAATTGGAAGGATCTAATGTCCAAAACTGGGAGGACCTTGCTGCTGATTTTTACAAGCAGTATCATTATAACGCCGACCTTGCTCTAACTCGTACTCAGCTTCAGGGTATGTCTATGGGTGCAAGTGGAGGTTTTAAGGACTATGCTCAGAAGTGGAGAAATCTGGCTGGAAGAGTCCAACCCCCTTTGTCTGATAGGGAGTTGGTTGATATGTTTCTAGGGACGTTGTTTGGACCATTTTTCAACCATCTGATCGACAGTTCGTCATCTGGGTTTACTGAATTGATTTTGATTGGGGAGAGAGTAGAAGCTGGTATTCGAAGTGGTAAGATACAGAAGTGTGATACGGTGGGAGAACTGACTATGGTTTTGCGTTTGTTTTCGCAAATGTTTCGGTTGAGCAAGAGTCGCCACCGACTTTTTATTTTATCCTAAGGAAAGGTTTAAAAAGCACAGCAAAAACCTTTGAGATATTTTTCTTGGGTTCGGGGAGTAGATTATAGAAAGGGAAGGTATTAGCACCCTTTCTATCCATGGTTATCCATGGGCTCTTAGGTACTTGCTTAGATCAACTTGCCTTGGTTTTCAATTGTTTGAAATGGTGCTTTGTGTGTGGGTTTTGAAAATGTTTTGAAAAAGATGCCTTGTCTAGGCTACCCTTGTAACAATTCTTTACTCGAATGTTTTACGAAAGGTGTTTGTCTTTTTGAAAAGATGTTTCAAGGTTTTTTTGAAAGTTTGTTTTGAAAGTGTTGGTGAAGTGTGGTTTGAAAAATAGGCAAGTGCTTTTATTTTGCAAGTTGACAAGTACTTAAGAGCTATCTACCCTAAAGTTCTCAAAGATTTTTGTCATGTTTTAACCCTTTTAACAATTTTGTTCCACCATTGCATTTGGTGGACAATCTTGTGTTAGGAGGTGAAAGGGACGGGCGCGGGTCATCGTTTAGACCATAATTGCAACGGTGCCAAGTATCTTTGGGCAATTTCCCTTTAAGGGACTTGATCATTTTTTTAGGCAACTTTCGAAAGCGTCATCGAGGGACTATGATCATTTGAATTGTGTTTGTTTTGCCCAAAGAGACCTAACATGCAATATGGCCCATTTATTGAAGGCAACAAGTGGAATACCCTAGGGGTGCAAGTGTGATTAGTGTTGTCCATTTTCATGCTTGATTATCTTGAAATTAGGTCAAACTATTTTTGTTCTTTTTATTTGCATACAAACCCTAATTCTAACATGGTATAATTAGAAAGCATTAAAGTGCGAAAATTAAAGTTCCTAAGCTATTACAATACAATATGGGAAGGGGGTACAAATGTTCAAATGGGGGGATTTGACAAGGAATTTAAACCTAGCTATTACATCAATTTGGAATTATTTACAAGATAATTAATTGTACAAATTAAATGGAAAATAAAATAAATATGCAAGATGCAAAAAATGTTTTTTATGTGCATGAAAAAAAGAGTATTTTTTATGTCAAGTAAACAAAAATAAAAAGAATTGTTTTTTTGGAGTTTTTTATGTTTAGGGTAAAACCCTAATTTTATTAAGTAAATATATTAACTATTTAATATGTACAATATTTAATAATTATATACAAAAAATAAAATAAAATGAAGTATATTTATAAAAAAAGGTATTTTTTTGAGGTCAAATATTAATAAAAGAAAAATGTAGGTATTTTTGTATTTTAACCTAAATATATATATATATATATATATATATATATATATATATATATATATATATATATATATATATATATATATATATATATATATATATATATATATATATATATATATATATATATATATATATATATATATATATATATATATATATATATATATATATATATATATATATATATATATATATATATATATATATATATATATATATATATATATATATATATATATATATATATATATATATATATATATATATATATATATATATATATATATATATATATATATATATATATATATATATATATTGTATTATTTTCTAAATATGTATTATATATACAAAAATAATAATATTTAATATTTATAAAAAAAGTATATTTTATATAAAATATTTTCAGAAGATAAAATAAAACACAAATGAAAATAAAATGTGTTTACATTACTTTTTTAGTATTTTAAATAAAAAGTGTTTATTTATTTATTTATGTACAAATAACTAATCTAAACAAATAAATACCTAAAAAATTCAAAAATGGTTTAAAAAATTATTTTTATATTTTTAATATCATGAGAAAAAATAAATAAGTCAGGAATAAAAAACAAAAGTCAAAAAATCATAAAAATAAACCAAATGGGCCTAGGGGGTGTCAAAGTAAAAATAGGGTGTGAAGAGAAATAGCACAACAGGCCCAGCCCACCAAGTCTTTCTTCAACCTCCAGCCAGAAATTGTTCAAAAAAACGCGCGCCTGTACACTGATTCAAACATCTGGATTCCTTGATTTTTTGCACAAACTTACAACACCAAAAATGTTAAGCATTGAATCACGATTCTGAATATGTAAAGAACTCCTCCTAACTCTCAAATGAGAGAGAATTTTATCATTCCCAAATCCTAACCTAACTTTTTATCAACATTCAAACCTTAAATTCTCATAGCTCAGGCAAAATAAATGGAAAGTAAAAGTATGTACAGTTTCAGGGGCATGAGTAGAACACTTCTTATTCACAAACTTAGAGCTAATGATGCCTACATTGGGAGATAGAAGTTCAAGAAGATACCTGTTCAGTTGAAGTTGTATCTGATGATGGAGGTACTTTCAGAGCAAGGTGATGATTGGTACAGCTTCCTTGATGTCCAGGGATGCTATTCCAAGTTTTACTTTACTTTGAAACTAGCTGAATCGAGTTGTAGAACTCCACCTACAAATCAGAAAAATGAAAATGGCCAAACTGAATAGAGGAGTTACAGTCCACTTCTAATGCTTTGGATAGTTTGGATTGATGGTAGGGAAGGTGTTTGAACTGGTTTGGGCAAGAATGCACGATGGCAATGAATTGTAGGATTCAATCTGCAGCAAGCCCTGTTTTTGTGCAGTTCAATGGTGATTTTGTGAATGGGAGTGTTTGGGACTTGGTTTGCTCGTGTTCTAGCTTGGGTTTGATGATTATAAAATGTTTGACAAGTTTGCTTAAGCTTGTTTGTGCTGAGATGAGAGTTGTCTTGTGTTATGCTAGCTTTCTTCACACTTAAGCAAACAAATGTCCACTTGAGTTTTAGACAGCTTGAGGCCCCCCTAATGTGCTGCTAACCTTCCCCTTGATCAGTGTGTTTTGTTCATAAACTTGTGCTAAAGAGATTTGATCTGTACTTGCTGATTTGCAACTTTGACATAAAGTTTAACTTTTCAAAAATGGATAAAATGCTTTATCTAAAAATGGATTAAACCACTATGCAATGCTTGAACACATAGAACATGGTCTTGAAACAATGAGTTTACATTAAATTTATGAGTGTAAAAGAGATTTAGGGCCTGTAATCAAGTTGTGCAAGCTGATTTGAAAAATTGCACAAGTTATGAACATGTACATGGCCATGAATCAAAGTGACTTTTTCCCAATTTGCCAAATTCGATTCTCCATAACCATGAGGTTGTTTGATGAGTTCTTTGACATTTTGGAAAGCTTGGAATGTGTACTACAATCCATCTTTGAAGTGCAAATTGAAATTCCAAGTGAAAGTATATGAAAAATGGTCTTGAAGTTGGGTAAAAACCTTGCCTAAAATAGGTCAAATTTTCTCTAAGTTAAGAATGGTTTGGCACCCTTGTTCCAAAAATTGTAACTTGAGATACAAGCCTCTTTTGGGAAAACTTTGTGAATCAAAGTTGTAGATTATGCAATAGGCTACAACTTTCATGTTTTGACTTTTGCTTGAATCCAAATGAATCTTGGTGAGAAAGTGGGGCAAAGTTAGGAAAAAATTAGGGTTTTTCATAACTTAGAAAAATTCTAAGTTATGAAAAATCTTCATTTCAAACCCTAATTTGCAATTCTTGATTTCTTGATGAACAAGTTTCATGATTTGTCATGTTTTGATGAAAAATGAATCTTGACTCTTGATTTTGACCAAAAAGTCAAAGTTTGACTTTTCAGTATACAGTCAAAATTGATCAATTGACTGGGAAATTCAACTGTCAATCTTGTGCATTTGGGATCTTTTGAACTTGTTGAGCATGTCAAGACAATTACATGGGTTCCTTGAGTCCATATGTGAGCTTGGTTTGCCATTGGCTAGGTCAAACAGTCAAAAATTGCCTTTGTGCAGTCAAAACCCTAGAAATGACCATTTTGCCCTTTTAGTGATCTGATCAAATTTCTTGTGGAATTGTGATCCAAACTTGATCAAATGGTCCATGTGAGTTCATAATGTTGATGGGGGTCAATTTTCATGAGATTTGACTGTCAATTGGCCACAGTTGACTTTTTCCCCAATATAGCTGATTTCTAGGTCAACTGTCCAATTGACTGGGCAAAACTTGGAATCAAGACTTGAAACTTGGTATGGATAAACTTGGGAGTCCAATATGAAGCATGAAAGTCATCTTATGCATTTTAGGTCAAAACATCTTTGTGCAAACACAAACCCTAATTTGGGTGATCAGTGCAAGGAGAAGTCTTGAGCAGATGAAACCCTAACTAGATCTTGATCTCCAAGGGCTTTGTGATGAGAAATGTTGAGAAAATGGGAGGGAAAATTTTGGGGTACAACAGTTTCCCCTGTTCAATCTTCTTGAACCTGAAGAGTTAGATTGGCAAGTTTGCCTTTCGTGACTCGAGGGTAAAAGGAGATTGGACACTAGAGTGCCCTTAAATTTGCACTCGTCAAAGCAATGGATGCGGGAATGGGCTTAGAGATGCCATTTGGAGATGGGCTTAACGATGCCATCGGGAGGAGTGACGGAAACTTGTCGGGGATGGGCTTAAAGATGCCATCTGGAATGAGTATCAGGAAGGTGTCCATGCTTTGGACCATCTCTGAACTGGGGGTCTGAATAAGCAATAGATTGACATCCGTTGTTGGGAGGAATCCGTAAACTGTTTTCAAAAATTGCATCTGAACAAGTTGATAGATTAACATCCGTTGTTGGGAAGAATCCATAAACTGTTTTCAGAAGTCTGGAGAAGAATCTGAACAAGCGATAGGTTAACATCCATTACTTGGAGAATCCATGAACTGTTTTCAGAAATCTTGCAGTTGAATAAGCAATAGAGCAGTATCCGTTGTTGGGAAGCGTCCGTAAAATGTTTTCAAAAGTTGCATCTGAACAAGCGATAGATTAACATCCGTTGTTGGGAAGAATCCATAAACTGTTTTCAGAAGTCTTGAGAAGAAACTGAACAAGTGATAGGTTAACATCCGTTACTTGGAGAACCCGTGAACTGTTTTCAGAAATCTTGCAGTTGAATAAGCAATAGAGCAGCATCCGTTGTTGGGAAGCGTCCGTAAACTGTTTTCAAAAGTTGCATCTGAACAAGCGATAGATTAACATCCGTTGTTGGGAAGAATCCATAAACTGTTTTCATAAGTCTTGAGAAGAAACTGAACAAGTGATAGGTTAACATCCGTTACTTGGAGAACCCGTGAACTGTTTTCAGAAATCTTGGAGGTGGAGGAAGAACCGGTGTAGGGTTTCCTGATGATGAGCTCGTATAAAACTGCATCTGGATGAATCTGGAATAAGCATTAGAATGTTTCCATGTCTGGGTCACATCTGAACTATCCCTGGAAAGACTCTCGGAAGATAATGATTTTGTCTGTCGACTGATCTTACCTGAAAAGGTAGGGAGTTAGTTATGTGCAATGTCATGATGTATGATGCAATGTATGTCATATGATATGAATGTAAATGAATGCGCATGTAAGCTGGAGAGATGTCTTGCAAAGGATAGACGAATCCGCGATGGCTGAAGATAGAAGCATCTTGACTGCTGCCGGGAAGAATAATTCCTTGGCTGCTGCTGGGGAAGAGAATTCCTGATGACTTCTACTGGGGAGTTCCAATCTAATAGACTCATACTGGGGAGGTAAGACTGAGAATCTTCAGTTTGGTGGGAAGTATCTCTGTGGGGAGAAGGTTTACTAGTCTGGCTCCGCTGGGGATTGATAGATTGAAGTTTTAGCTCTGCTGGGGATACTGAAACTTAGTTCTGAGGGGAATTGAGTTCTGGAGGATTCTCTGGCTGGGGATAACAAAGATAAACTCCTCTGGGGATTGTATTGATAAGTTATGTTGGGGAACTCTGATGAACTCCGCTGGGGATAGGAAGAAATTTTCCGAGTGCGATCTTCCGTGGCAATGAGCTGAGGATAACCCAGTTATAAGCCCTTGTGAGGAGTAACTTTGAATAAATCTCGGGAGAGACGTCCGTACTCTGCAGGGGATAAGCTTCCAGAATCTACTGGGGATAAGCTTCAAGACTTACTGGGGATATGGATTCCAAATCTCCTGGGGGTTTCCTTTAAAAGGGTATCAAGATATCCAACTGCACCTTCAACCTATCAGTAATCCTCTTTCTTGATTCATAAGGAAATGATTATGTTCAAATGCATATGCCTATTTAACAAAACATTGGACGTTTCTCAAAATAAAACAAATAGTGCAAGAGAAAAGAAAAAGAAAATGACACAAATTTCTGGGAAGAGTATCTGTATTAACTTTCTCTGAGTATATTTGTACAAAGGAGACAATCATCCTAGTAAGAGGATTTCGTCGTAAATATTGAAAGATTTATACAAAATAAAGATGGCTATGTGAAATAATTCCATGGGATTCCACTCCGCTATAGCCTTCACAACTCTGAATATCTGTCCATCCAATGCTTCGTTTGCCGATGACTGGATTGATCAGAAACCTGGAACTGGTTGATGAAGAGATTGTCTTTGAAGTGATCCGACGAGACATAGTCATACGCTTTAATTCCCTAACTTTTGCCTGAATCTCCCTTTCGGGTTTTTGATCCACCGGGAAACCCCTTTTTGCCCAAGCCGCCCTTTCGGGTTTTCAACTTGCCGGGTGTACAGATTTTTTTTCGTTTTTATCCCTAATTTTTGCCTGAACCGCCCTTTCGGGTTTTCGGTTCACCGGGATGCCCATTTTTTCCCAAGCCGCCCTTTCGGGTTTTCGACTTGTCGGGTTATTTTATGCGTAGTATCTTTTGACTATGTCTGCGTTCGCAGGGTGCGGCAAATCGTCGCCGTCCATGGTGGTCAGAATCATCGCACCACTAGAAAATATGCTCTTGATCACAAATGGTCCTTCATATGTAGGAGTCCATTTGCCCCTGGGATCACTTTGCGGCAAGATAATCCGCTTGATTACGAGATCTCCGACTTGATACACTTGACGTCTGACTTTCTTATTAAAGGCCTTGATCATCTGTTTTTGATACGTCTGACCATGGCATATAGCAACGAGTCGCTTCTCGTCGATCAGATTGAGTTGATCAAGTCGGGTCTGCATCCAATCATCTTCATTCAAACCGGTGTCCTTCATAATCCTTAGAGAAGGAATCTGAACTTCCATAGGTAGGACGGCTTCCATGCCATATACCAACGAAAATGGGGTTGCCCCGGTTGAAGTACGTGCCGTCGTACGGTATCCATGTAGAGCAAACGGTAACATCTCATGCCAGTCTTTGTAAGTGACTGTCATCTTCTGAATGATCTTCTTAATGTTTTTGTTCGCAGCTTCAACAGCACCGTTCATCTTCGGCCGATAGGGAGATGAATTGTGATGATAAATCTTGAACTGTTCGCACAAAGCGGTGATCATCGTGTTATTCAGATTTGTACCGTTATCTGTGATGATCCTGTCTGGAACACCATACCGGCATATGAGATTTTTCTTGATGAAGCGGGCAACCACATTTTTAGTAACAGAGGCGAAGGAAGCTGCTTCGACCCATTTGGTGAAGTATTCAATGGCAACTAGGATGAAGCGATGTCCGTTGGAAGCCGTGGGCTTGATCTCTCCAATCATGTCAATGCCCCACATTGCAAATGGCCAAGGAGCAGTCAGAACGTTGAGAGGAACCGGAGGAATATGAACTTTGTCAGCGTAGACTTGACATTTGTGACAAGTACGGGAATGTTGATGGCAGTCAGCTTCCATGGTAGACCAGTAATAGTCTGCCCTTAGGATCTTCTTAGCCATTGTATGCCCGCTCAAGTGAGTGCCAAATGTGCCGCTGTGTATCTCAGTCATGATCAACTCTGCTTCAGCTTTGTCTACGCATCGGAGTAATACACAATCATGGCTTAGTTTGTAAAGGATGTCGTTGCTCAGGAAGAATTTGGCAGCAAATTTCCTTAAGAACTTCTTGTCATTTACGGAAGCTCCTTCGGGATAATCTCTAGTCTCGAGATACCTTTTGATTTCATGGAACCAAGGTTGTTCCACTACTTCTTCGGTATTAATCTCGTGACAATGTGCCGGTTCATCCATTCGCTCGATGGTGATTTGGGGAGCCTCGTTATCCCAGTTGAGTTTAAACATGGAGGACATTGTCGCCAGAGCATCTGCTAGCTGATTCTCTTCTCGCGGGAAATGCTCGAAGGTAATTTGCTCGAAATGAGGCAACAATGTCAGGACATGTTCTTTGTATGGGATAAGATTAGGGTGCTTGGTATCCCACTCTCCTTTGATTTGACTGATAACCAAAGCCGAGTCCCCAAATATGATCAAAGATTTGATCCCCAAGTCTATAGCAGCCTTGAGACCAAAGATGCAAGCTTCATACTCAGCCATGTTGTTTGTGCAGCTGAAGCAAAGTCGGGTCGTGAAAGGTGTGTGACAACCTTCCGGAGAAATGAGTACCGCGCCGATACCGTTTCCAAGTGCATTTGAAGCACCATCAAAGTACAGGGTCCATCGGGATCCCTTTTCGGGTCCGTCATACGGTCCGTTACTTTCAATGTTGTCCAAATTCATGATGTCCTCGTCTGGGAAGTCAAATATCATGGGTTGATAATCTTCGATAGCTTGATGAGCCAGATGGTCAGCTAGTACACTCCCTTTTATAGCTTTTTGAGTGGTGTACTGGATGTCATACTCAGTTAGGATCATTTGCCATCTGGCTATTCTTCCAGATAAAGCGGGCTTTTCGAAGATATACTTGATAGGATCCATTTTGGAAATCAACAAGGCAGTATGAGTCAACATATATTGCCTTAGTCGGCGAGCAGCCCATACCAAAGCGCAGCAAGTTTTCTCGAGCAGTGAGTAGCGAGTCTCACAGTCGGTAAACTTTTTTCTAAGGTAATAAATAGCATGCTCTTTTCGACCAGACTCGTCATGCTGACCCAAAACACACCCCATTGAGTTATCCAAGACGGTTAGATACATGATCAATGGTCTTCCTTCGACGGGTGGCATCAGAATAGGAGGTTCTAGCAAATACTCCTTGATTTTATCAAAAGCAGCTTGGCAATCGTCGTTCCATTCGACTACCTGATCTTTCTTCAAGAGTTTGAAAATTGGCTCACAGGTAGAAGTCAGATGAGAGATGAATTTGGCAATATAGTTCAAGCGCCCCAAGAACCCTCTAACCTCCTTTTCAGTACGGGGAGCAGGCATCTCCTGTATTGCTTTCAATTTTGCTGGATCGACTTCAATGCCTTTGTTGCTTACAATGAATCCTAGAAGTTTACCAGACCTAACTCCAAAAGTGCACTTACTTGGATTCAGCCTGAGTTTGTATTCTTTCAATCTGGCAAACAGCTTTTCTAGATGTTCAAGGTGCTCTTCCTCTATTTGTGACCGAGCTATCATATCATCTACGTAAACTTCGATCTCATGATGTATCATATCATGAAACAAAGCTACCATGGCGCGTTGATAAGTTGCCCCAGCGTTCTTCAGTCCGAACGGCATCACCTTGTAACAGAAAGTGCCCCATTGTGTGACAAAAATTGTTTTCTCCATATCCTCGGGGGCCATTTTGATTTGATTGTAGCCCGAGAATCCATCCATGAAGGAAAACACTTTATATTGAGCTGTATTGTCGATCAAAATGTCAATGTGGGGAAGTGGAAAATCATCTTTGGGGTTGGCCCTATTCAAATCCCGGTAGTCCACACACATCCTGACTTTGCCATCTTTCTTAGGTACTGGCACAATGTTAGCGACCCATAGAGGATAGGACGTAACAGCCAGAAAACCAGCGTCGAATTGCTTCATTACTTCTGCTTTGATCTTTTCAGACATATCAGGCCTCATTCGGCGGACTTTTTGCTTGATCGGTGGACAATCCTCTCTTGTGGGGAGACGGTGAACCACGATGTCTGCGTCTAAACCCAGCATGTCTTCATAAGACCAAGCGAAGATTTCAACATACTCATTCAACAACTGTATCAGGCATTCCTTGACACTTGGTTCCAGATTGGCACCCACTTGCACCTCCTTCCGGTCTTCCTCGGTCCCTAAGTTGACAGTTTCCAATGATTCTTCGTGCGGTAAGATGGCCCTTTCCTCTTGCTGTAGAAGTCTGGCTAGTTCCCCTGGTACTTCACAACCTTCGTCATCTTCATACTCGGCTTGATTGACCAGATCTTCAGAGTTATTGAAGGATATAGCAGAATAGTCACCCATGGAATCTGGAGTGGATGGGTACCTGCATTGGTGAGTGTGGGTGTGTGTAAGGGATAGCCATCCTTAAACAAAAAATGCAAAAGGAAATAAAATGAACACAAGCAGTTTATCAAATGAAAAACGTCCAATGAATCATTAAACATGGCATATGGATATGAAAAATAATCAAAACCCTTACAAATGGACCTACATGCCCCGGGCAAGGCATGAGGTGAAAGATAGTGTACGAATTGTTTGAAAATAAATATTACAGACCAAATAGGAAATGTTTGACAGATAAATTACTGATGAATAAAAGTGATGGGGACAAAGTCCTTTTCCTCCCAGTTGCACAATCCTCCTTTGACAGTTGGGTAAATCCACTCTTCGATGTTGCTCTCTTTGTCTTCATCCTCCAAAGCGTTGATTCCGTAGGGAGAAATTTTGACTGGCGCTCTTTCAATCTTCGAACGGCGCATAGCTTTCTGGCCTGCGGTAGTGAACCCTAATCCAAACTTGTCGGTCTTATGTGGAATATCAGGCAACTGCCCCCATGCTGAATTCTTCCCTTCCTTTATTGCGGCCCTTGCATCCTCCAGAGATGCCATCCTGGCCATCTGCCTCGGTGTCTCAGCTGCCAACTTTGCTACTATTATTTCAGGAAGAACTTCTTCGAAATGCTGGAAAGGCGTCTCAATGAACTCCCCTTCTACCTCCACATACCGGAAAGAGTTCAAGTGGCTAATCATGTACTCCTCTTCGCCATGGACAGTAATGATCTTTCCCTTGACAGGATACTTCAACATCTGATGCAAGGAGGAGGTGACTGCCCCAGCATGGTGTATCCAAGGCCTACCCAACAAGCAAGAGTATGACGGACGGATGTCCATCACATAGAAAGTAGATTTAAACACCTCAGTGCCTATCTTGATGGGAATTTCAACCTCCCCATGGACCATTCTCTTTGAACCATCGAAAGCTCTGACAACAATATCACTCGGCTTCAACTCCAACCCTTCACAATCTAGTCGGTCCAAGGCCTTCTTAGGCAGTACATTTAGCGACGAACCAGTGTCGACCAAGATATGTGCGAGAGTAGTTCCTCGGCACTCGACTGAAATGTGCAAAGCATCATTGTGGTTTCTACCTTTAGGAGTTAGGTCGGCATCAGAGAAACCTAATCCATTGTCCGCAGTAAGGCTAGCCACGCAATTTTGGAATTGATCTGCAGAGGTTTCCTGGGGCACATGGGCTGCCTTCAGGAATTTGATCAAAGCTTTAGCGTGCGCTTCCGAGCAAAGTAGTAGTGCCAGCATGGAGATCTTTGAGGGGGTTTGCCCCAGTTGTTCTACCACATCATAATCACTCCTCTTGATTATCTTCAAGATCTCATCCATTTCCTTCTTGGAGGTCTCCGGAATGACCAAGGGTTGAGCCCTCGTCCTAACGAGCTCATCTTGGATTCCCTTACCTTTGTCAACAGCGGTAGGAGGGACAATACTAGGAACAACAACATCTTCAATCAATGGGGTTCTAGCGGAGAGTTTTATTGGTGCAGGGATAACCTTGTCAGCAGATGAGGGTCCAAAGATTGCTCTTGGAGGGGCAATCTCTGGAGAAAATATTCTCCCGCTCCGGGTGATTTTGCTCGTGCCTGCAATGTTTCCAAAGCTGGCTTCTTCATCGTCCGAGCTTTCTTCAGTTATTTCGATTTGTTTAATACCATGGTAGTAGACGTCACCGCCATAGTTCCATGGTATTGACTTCTCAGAAACATAGGGGACATGCCCTGGCATTGTTATCTTCAAAGGAGCAGATTTCGTAACTGGTGTAATCTTAACAGGCTTTTTGACGGCCTTGGAAAGATTGGCGTGAATGGTTATGATTGAGACATCTTCAGTATGGGTTGGAGTAGCAGAAACTTTTTCAAACAAAATTTATCGACTATCCATTAGGCCTTGGATGCCTTTCTTCAGTAACGGACAATCAAACGGCAAAGAGTAACAACAAAAGCAGTCTTCTTTACATCCTGGGAAGATCCCGGCCTTTAACAGATTCAACTTGATGGTTAACAAAGGAGTTATCAGATCATTGACATCAGCAACATATAAATCTTCTTCAATGGCATTGACATTTCGGCCGTGCTTCGGCATGGGAGCAGATATCACATTAGGCTTCTCCAGAGCGTCAAACTCTACCTCCTTCGCCTCTATCAGGTCTTGGATTTTATGCTTGAGTGCCCAGTAATCATTGGTGTCGTGCCCGACACTATCAGAATGGTAGGCGCATTTAGCATTAGGATGATAATGCGGAGAGGACGTATTCACATTTTTTGGTGCCTCTTTGATAGTGGCGAGATTCAACTTCAGCAGATGGGGAAGCACTTGCGCTGGAGTCATATTAATACGGGTGAACTTCCATTGTGGCCGTTCCACTCGTTGTTGATTTGGTCTGGACTGGTTATAGCGAGGCTGCTCACTTGTCGAATTTTGAATCATTACGGCCCCCACAGTTGGCCGGCGCTCAGTCTTCCCTGCTCTCCTCTGGGAGTATACAACAGTCGTTTCCTTCTTAAAAGGCTTCTTCTCAACACTTGCAGCAACACCCTTCTGAATTTTTCCTGACTTGATGCCAGCTTCTATTCTTTCGCCTGTTAAGATCAAATCGGTAAACCCCGCGGAAGAGTTACCAATCAGATGATTGAAAATGGCCCAGATAGGGTCCCTAGAAACATATCAACAAGTTCACGGTCGGTTAAAGGAGGCTGCACCCTTCCAGCCAAATCCCTCCATTTTTGTGCATATTCTTTGAATCCTTCGCCTGTTCCCAGTGACATACCCTGAAGTTGGGTACGAGTAGGAGCAAGGTCAGAATTGTACTGATATTGTTTGTAGAAGGCGGTGGCCAAGTCTTCCCAGTTTCGGACGCTGGTTCCCTCTAGCTGATAAAACCACTCCAATTGAGCCCCAGAAAGGCTGTCTTGAAAGAAATGGATCCAAAGGTTTTTATCTGCCGTATAGGGTTGGATCTTTCTTACGTAGGACCTGAGATGCATTTTTGGACAGGACAGCCCATCATACCTCACGAAAACTGGCACTTTGAACTTTGGGGGAATCACAATCCCGGCAACCAAACCCAAGTCTTCAAAATCCAAACCCGGTACTCTCTGTAGCTCCATGGCGGCCAATTTGTCTTCTAAACCTTTGTACTTATCATCAGTTGGAGGGTATTGTTGATCAGAGTAATCCTCATCCTCTTCGACCTCTTCTTCTTCCACATCGGACTTGGAAGGTACCGCAGCCCCACCTCCTTTGCTGGTTCCTTCATCAGAAGTAGGAGGAAATTCAAGCACTCTCCTGGCCTCTCCGTCAAATCTTCTCCCTAAAGTAGCCACCCCGAGCCTCTTTTTCTTCTTCTTCACTGGGTATTTATTCCCCAGCAAGGTCTTGAGATCCTCCTGACCCTTAGCCAAGGTCGTCAGGAGTTGCTGGAACTGTGCATTTTGAGCTTGCAGGTCTTTGACTGTTTGCTCGAGATCCATCCTACTGAAATAAACAGCAGACGGATAAGGAAACCTAGCGTGAGACCTGCTTTATGCACATGATGAATGGTATGCTTATGTATGCAATGCATTCAAGGATTTAGAATATTCAAACTTGTTGCAGACAAAAAAGAACGCACGTCATATTAATAAGAAGAAATTTGTTAGTACATAAATGCCCCATGGGCCAAATATTACAAAAACAACTTCTCAAGGTAAAAAGACATTGTGCATCCTCTTTGGTGCGATGTAGGTGTTGAGGGCCTCTTGCTCATGGAGTCGGCGGGTAAGCTCTAGAACCTTCTTCTCACTGGCGTAGAAGCTAGCTTCAAAAGTGTTCTGTTCCTCCTTGAGCTGAATCCAACTTTTCTGCATTTCCTCCCACGATGTAGGCATGTCAGGATGTAGGATGGTGTAGGGAACCTCTCCTTCCTTGACGGGCTCTTTAATCACAGGGAGTACATGAGGATAAGGAATCATTAGACTTTGGGCTCGGGCTCGTACCCACTTGAGGTAAGGCTCAAGAGGGATGGAGTTCTTGTGTCCCAGAGTCTTGCTATCAACCTTGTTGGGCATCCTCCAAGATCTGATGAATCTTTGGCGAAGTCCTTGCGCATTGTTGTCGAAGTCAAAAACTAGGTCAGGAATCAACATGTCATGAGGGCCATCCCTCCGTGCATATCCAAATTGCCTCAAAGCTAGGCAAGGGTTGTAGGTGATACCTCCTCTGATTCCAAGTAAAGGAACATTAGGAAACTCTCTGCAACGATCGACGATGATGACATTTTCTCTGGACCGAGAACACCAATGTACATCAGAGTGAGTAAGAGTCATCAACCGTTGGGACCACCTCGAGCCTTGGTCATTCTTCAAGACAGATTGTGGAAGGTGCGAAATAAACCACCTTGCAAGGAGAGGAGTACAGCACATGAGAACACCCCTCTTTCTCATTGTTCGTGTGTAAAATGAGTGAAGGATGTCCCCAAGCAATGTTGGTATTGGATTTCTGGACAAGAATATTTTGACGGTGTTGACATCTACCAATTGGTCAGAATTTGGGAACAAGACCAACCCATAGATAAGGAGCGCCACAATTTCTTCAAAGGCTTGTAGGTCCAATGAATTCCAACATTCTTGTGCCTTCTCAAACAAGAATTTTGCTAAGAATCCTTTGACGCCGCTTCTGGTTTCCCAATGCCCCTTGATGTCGGATGGTTGTAGATGTAATGCTCGAGCAACATCTTCCGGCTTTGGTTCCTTTTCCGTACCGTTGAAGGGTAGTTAATTAAGGATAGGGGTTCTTAGGAGTTGAGAAAACTCCTCCAAAGTAGGCACCAACTGGTAATCAGGGAAAGTGAAACAGTGGTGAAGAGGGTCAAAGAACTGGAATAGCACTTTCATCATGTCTTCTTCAATGTTGGTGTTGACTAAGCTGAGCAGTCTACCATGTCTTTCACTGAAGGATGAGCTTTCCGGAATTCTTGAGGTGAGCTCCTTGAGTTGAGGAGTGATTCTCACAAGGTTGACTTGGATGGTTTTTCTGCGAGGGATTTCCATGACCTACAAAACAAGAACAAAGATGTAGATCCAAACCCTTGAAATGGTTAGTGAATGCATATGATGCTTTATGATGTTTATGATGTATGCACAAAACATATGTACAGGCAGATCACACCAAACCCTAGTTTCAGGCTTGCATGGGGTTTCATAGGTAAGTACCCTCTTGAGTGTAGTTGGCTTAAAAACCTGTCCTATAAATAGTAACCGGGTTCTAAGGAGCTCAATATCATTGGATTGTTTTCATTGTTCATTGTTTTGGTTTAGCCACTTAACTAGCGACCAAAATATTCCAAGAAAACAACCCTCAATGAGTGTAGTATCGAGTATCTACCAACTTCGGACTGCACCAAAGCCGATCATCTCACTACCCCTAATGTAAGGCCAAGATGGTCAAGTAAGGTTCTAGGTCATTAGTGCTTAGTGACATCACTCAGCGGCCCCGTACTCTCCTTGATTGAACTCAAGGGTTACCGGTACTCACAAATATGTCGCATTAATATAGCTATTGCTTCGACCGTGTCGGTATACCCCGCACAGTTTCCACAACGTATTGCTATCTATGAATGTTCCCCAAAATCCGGGTGTAGGATCGCAAACCCAAACAAAAGAGCCAAGATATAAAGCAATCAAATCAAACAATTAGTCATGCAAGAGGGTGATCTAAGCCCTAAGGTTACTCCACTTTTAAATTTTTCCCCAGCAGAGTCGCCAGTTCTGTGATACGGTGGGAGAACTGACTATGGTTTTGCGTTTGTTTTCACAAATGTTTCGGTTGAGCAAGAGTCGCCACCGACTTTTTATTTTATCCTAAGGAAAGGTTTAAAAAGCACAGCAAAAACCTTTGAGATATTTTTCTTGGGTTCGGGGAGTAGATTATAGAAAGGGAAGGTATTAGCACCCTTTCTATCCATGGTTATCCATGGGCTCTTAGGTACTTGCTTAGATCAACTTGCCTTGGTTTTCAATTGTTTGAAATGGTGCTTTGTGTGTGGGTTTTGAAAATGTTTTGAAAAAGATGCCTTGTCTAGGCTACCCTTGTAACAATTCTTTACTCGAATGTTTTACGAAAGGTGTTTGTCTTTTTGAAAAGATGTTTCAAGGTTTTTTTGAAAGTTTATTTTGAAAGTGTTTGTGAAGTTTGGTTTGAAAAATAGGTAAGTGCTTTTGTTTTGCAAGTTGACAAGTACTTAAGAGCTATCTACCCTAAAGTTCTCAAAGATTTTTGTCATGTTTTAACCCTTTTAACAATTTTGTTCCACCATTGCATTTGGTGGACAATCTTGTGTTAGGAGGTGAAAGGGACGGGCGCGGGTCATCGTTTAGACCATAATTGCAACGGTGCCAAGTATCTTTGGGCAATTTTCCTTTAAGGGACTTGATCATTTTTTTAGGCAACTTTCGAAAGCGTCATCGAGGGACTATGATCATTTGAATTGTGTTTGTTTTGCCCAAAGAGACCTAACATGCAATATGGCCCATTTATTGAAGGCAACAAGTGGAATACCCTAGGGTGCAAGTGTGATTAGTGTTGTCCATTTTCATGCTTGATTATCTTGAAATTAGGTCAAACTATTTTTGTTCTTTTTATTTGCATACAAACCCTAATTCTAACATGGTATAATTAGAAAGCATTAAAGTGCGAAAATTAAAGTTCCTAAGCTATTACAACACAATATGGGAAGGGGTACAAATGTTCAAATGGGGGGATTTGACAAGGAATTTAAACCTAGCTATTACATCAATTTGGAATTATTTACAAGGTAATTAATTGTACAAATTAAATGGAAAATAAAATAAATATGCAAGATGCAAAAAATGTTTTTTATGTGCATGAAAAAAAGAGTATTTTTTATGTCAAGTAAACAAAAATAAAAAGAATTATATTTTTGGAGTTTTTTATGTTTAGGGTAAAACCCTAATTTTATTAAGTAAATATATTAACTATTTAATATGTACAATATTTAATAATTATATACAAAAAATAAAATAAAATGAAGTATATTTATAAAAAAGGTATTTTTTTGAGGTCAAATATTAATAAAAGAAAAATGTAGGTATTTTTGTATTTTAACCTATATATACTAATATATATATATATATATATATATATATATATATATATATATATATATATATATATATATATATATATATATATATATATATATATATATATATATATATATATATATATATATATATATATATTGTATTATTTTCTAAATATGTATTATATATACAAAAATAATAATATTTAATATTTATAAAAAAAGTATATTTTATATAAAATATTTTCAGAAGATAAAATAAAACACAAATGAAAATAAAATGTGTTTACATTACTTTTTTAGTATTTTAAGTAAAAAGTGTTTATTTATTTATTTATGTACAAATAACTAATCTAAACAAATAAATACCTAAAAAATTCAAAAATGGTTTAAAAAATTATTTTTATATTTTTAATATCATGAGGAAAAATAAATAAGTCAGGAATAAAAAACAAAAGTCAAAAAATCATAAAAATAAACCAAATGGGCCTAGGGGGTGTCAAAGTAAAAATAGGGTGTGAAGAGAAATAGCACAACAGGCCCAACCCACCAAGTCTTTCTTCAACCTCCAGCCAGAAATTGTTCAAAAAAACGCGCGCCTGTACACTGATTCAAACATCTGGATTCCTTGATTTTTTGCACAAACTTACAACACCAAAAATGTTAAGCATTGAATCACGATTCTGAATATGTAAAGAACTCCTCCTAACTCTCAGAAATGAGAGAGAATTTTATCATTCCCAAATCCTAACCTAACTTTTTATCAACATTCAAACCTTAAATTCTCATAGCTCAGGCAAAATAAATGGAAAGTAAAAGTATGTACAGTTTCAGGGGCATGAGTAGAACACTTCTTATTCACAAACTTAGAGCTAATGATGCCTACATTGGGAGATAGAAGTTCAAGAAGATACCTGTTCAGTTGAAGTTGTATCTGATGATGGAGGTACTTTCAGAGCAAGGTGATGATTGGTACAGCTTCCTTGATGTCCAGGGATGCTATTCCAAGTTTTACTTTGCTTTGAAACTAGCTGAATCGAGTTGTAGAACTCCACCTGCAAATCAGAAAAATGAAAATGGCCAAACTGAATAGAGGAGTTACAGTCCACTTCTAATGCTTTGGATAGTTTGGATTGATGGTAGGGAAGGTGTTTGAACTGGTTTGGGCAAGAATGCACGATGGCAATGAGTTGTGGGATTCAATCTGCAGCAAGCCCTGTTTTTGTGCAGTTCAATGGTGATTTTGTGAATGGGAGTGTTTGGGACTTGGTTTGCTCGTGTTCTAGCTTGGGTTTGATGATTAGAAAATGTTTGACAAGTTTGCTTAAGCTTGTTTGTGCTGAGATGAGAGTTGTCTTGTGTTATGCTAGCTTTCTTCACACTTAAGCAAACAAATGTCCACTTGAGTTTTAGACAGCTAGAGGCCCCCCCTAATGTGCTGCTAACCTTCCCCTTGATCAGTGTGTTTTGTTCATAAACTTGTGCCAAAGATATTTGATCTGTACTTGCTGATTTGCAACTTTGACATAAAGTTTAACTTTTCAAAAATGGATAAAATGCTTTATCTAAAAATGGATTAAACCACTATGCAATGCTTGAACACATAGAACATGGTCTTGGAACAATGAGTTTGCATTAAATTTATGAGTGTAAAAGAGATTTAGGGCCTGTAATCAAGTTGTGCAAGCTGATTTGAAAAATTGCACAAGTTATGAACATGTACATGGCCATGAATCAAAGTGACTTTTTCCCAATTTGCCAAATTCGATTCTCCCTAACCATGAGGTTGTTTGATGAGTTCTTGGACATTTTGGAAAGCTTGGAATGTGTACTAAAATCCATCTTTGAAGTGCAAATTGAAATGCCAAGTGGAAGTATATGAAAAATGGTCTTGAATTTGGGTAAAAACCTTGCCTAAAATAGGTCAAATTTTCTCTAAGTTAAGAATGGTTTGGCACCCTTGTTCCAAAAATTGTAACTTGAGATACAAGCCTCTTTTGGGAAAACTTTGTGAATAAAAGTTGTAGATTATGCAATAGGCTACAACTTTCATGTTTTGACTTTTGCTTGAATCCAAATGAATCTTGGTGAGAAAGTGGGGCAAAGTTAGGAAAAAATTAGGGTTTTTCATAACTTAGAAAAATTCTAAGTTATGAAAAATCTTCATTTCAAACCCTAATTTGCAATTCTTGATTTCTTGATCAAAAAGTTTCATTATTTGTCATGTTTTGATGAAAAATGAATCTTGACTCTTGATTTTGACCAAAAAGTCAAAGTTTGACTTTTCAGTATACAGTCAAAATTGATCAATTGACTGGGAAATTCAACTGCCAATCTTGTGCATTTGGGATCTTTTGAACTTGTTGAGCATGTCAAGACAATTCCATGGGGTCCTCGAGTCCATATGTGAGCTTGGTTTGCCATTGGCTAGGTCAAACAGTCAAAAATTGCCTTTGTGCAGTCAAAACCCTAGAAATGACCATTTTGCCCTTTTAGTGATCTGATCAAATTTCTTGTGGAATTATGATCCAAACTTGATCAAATGGTCCATGTGAGTTCATAATGTTGATGGGGGTCAATTTTCATGAGATTTGACTGTCAATTGGCCACAGTTGACTTTTTCCCCAATATAGCTGATTTCTAGGTCAACTGTCCAATTGACTGGGCAAAACTTGGAATCAAGACTTGAAACGTGGTATGGATAAACTTGGAAGTCCAATATGAAGCATGAAAGTCATCTTAGGCATTTTAGGTCAAAACATCTTTGTGCAAACACAAACCCTAATTTGGGTCATCAGCGCAAGGAGAAGTCTTGAGCAGATGAAACTCTAACTGGATCTTGATCTCCAAGGGCTTTGTGATGAGAAATGTTGAGAAAATGGGAGGGCAAATTTTGGGTTACTACAAGAAGGATACGTCGTCAAGTGCAGTAAAGAAACCTTTCACCGGTAAGAAAGAAGCTAGTGCAGTTTATGGATCGAGGAGCCAAAGCAGACCTAAACGTCGTTAAGTAGTAAATGCGGTAGTAATATCAAGACCCATCGTTGCCCCACAACGCAATAATCAGCAAAGAATGGAGAGACCGCAAAGACAATACACTCGGCTTAATATGACCTTGTCTCAAATTCTACCATAATTGATAAAGACCAACCTGGTAACTCTGAGGGAAGCCCCTAAGAATCCCAGCACCACATCTCCGCTATATAACCCGAACGCCCGCTGCGCCTATCACTTCGATAGCCCAGGTCATGATACAAACAACTGTTGGGCTTTGAAGAATAAGGTGCAAGATTTGATCGAAGCTAAAGAGATTGAGTTTGACGCTCCGGAGAAACCCAACGTCATAATTGCTCCTATGCCCAAACACGATCATGGAGTGAATGTTGTGGATGATGATTTATTTGTGACCTCTGTGGAAGACATTTCTACACCTTTGATGACAGTTAATAAGAATCTATTATTGGTCGGTTTATTTTCGGGTTGTGGTGAAGGTTTCCACATGTGTTCAATTCTGCCTGCTGGTTTCCACTTATTGAAATCAGGTGTTCAACGCCTGATGGATAACAAAGAGATCCTGTTCGAGAAGACTATGATTCTGTTGGTTCCAATTCAAGATGTTTCCATCATAACCATTTCCACCAATCCTTCCAAGGCTTCCTCGAGAAATCCTGTTAGGATTACACCCGTTCTAAGAGTCACTCCGTTAATCATTACTATCCCTGGTCCTATCCCATACACTTCGGATAAGGCTGTCCCTTGGCACTATGGGACCAATGTATATTACCATGGAGTTAAGCAAGACTTAAAGATTGAAGAAGTTGATGCTGATATCAGCAATATTGTCGGGGCTAGCAAGGTCACCAGAAGTGGAAGACTCTTTTCTCCTGAGATTTCCCCTCTGACTGTCCATAAACCTGTTGTCATTCTATCTGCTGGTACATCAACTACTGTCCCATTTTCTAATCCAGTTACCACCTCTATCGCCGAGTCATCTGGCACTCGGGGCAAAGAAATAACAGGTGAGCCTGCCCGGATGGAGGCACCTAAGAAGGTCATTGTAGAAACCTCTAAGCAGGAGATAGAGGAAATTCTGAAGATTATCAAGAAGAGCGACTACAACATAGTCGAGCAGCTGGGGAAGACCCCATCAAAAATCTCCATGTTGTCCTTGTTATTATGTTCGGAAGCCCATGCAAAGGCTTTAATTGCTTTCCTCAAAACAGCGCATGTGCCGCAGGAAATTTCGGTTGATCAATTCAAAGATTGCGTAGCTAGTTTGACTGCCGACAACGGGCTGGGTTTCTCAGACGCAGATCTGACTGCTAAAGGAAAAAATCACAATAATGCTATGCACGTATCGATCGAGTGCATGGGCACTACTATGGCCCATGTATTGGTGGATACGGGGTCCTCATTGAATGTTTTGCCAAAGAAAGCATTAGACCGTCTGGACTGTGAAGGTTTGATTCTGAAGCCGAGCAATATTATGGTTAGGGCTTTCGACGGGTCAAAAAGGATGGTGCACGGGGAAGTGGACGTCTCTGTTAAAGTTGGCTCTTAGACTTTTGCATCGACTTTCTATGTGATGGATATCCGACCATCATATTCTTGCTTGCTGGGTCGCCCTTGGATTCATAAGGCTGGGACAGTGACTTCTAAGCTCCACCAGATGTTGAAATATCCAGTAAAGGGGAAGATTGTCATGGTACAAGGTGACGAGGAGTACATGGTGAGTCATCTTAATTCCTTTTGCTATGTGGAGATGGATGAAGAGTTCATCGAAACCCCGTGTCAGAACTTTGAAGAGGTCCCCTAGACTTTGGTGTCGATTGAAGCTGCTATTGACGAATCTCCGATGAAGATGGATTCCCTTAAGGATGCCAGGGCTGTAATTGAAAAAGGTGGGTGTGCAAATTGGGGTCAGCTCTTTGAGTTCACACATAAGACTGACAAGTTTGGTTTGGGCTTTACTGCAGAGGCTGAAAGGGTTGTTCGGCGCGTGTGGATTGGAAGACCTCCTCTGCACATCAGTAATCAGGGAGTGAATGCAATTGAGGATGATGAAGAAGAGTCAGATATCGACAATTGGATCTACCCGACTACCAACGGTGGATTGAACAACTGGACGACGAAGGACTTCGTACCCGTTTCTTTTATTACACTATAATTGACTTTTGTTTTGAGATTTGTAACAGACAGTTTGAAACTTTATGGCCCGGTGCCTTGCCCGAGGCACCTTGGCTTTGTTTGTGAGGGCTTATTATTTGTCATTTTCATATATCATCAATAAAGCATTGGACGTTTTCTTGCATTACAAATTTTGAGCTCCTTGTTTTTCCTTTCTATCTCGCACTTTATCAAAATAGCTACTGTCTTACACACACTCACATATCATAATGCAGATCCACATCCACTATGGATCCCATTGATAACAACTCTGCTACTTCCAGTTATGACTTCGAAAATCTGATCAACCAAGCCGAGGACGAAGGTGAGGATGATTGTGAAGTGCCTGGGGAACTTGCTAGACTGTTACTACATGAAGAGAGGGCCATACAGCCTCATGAAGAGCCAATGGAATCAGTGAATTTGGGTACAGAGGAAGACAAGAAAGAGGTCAAGATAGGTGCAAATTTGGAACCTAGTGTCAAGCAACGATTGATACAGATGCTACGTAACTATGTTGAGATCTTTGCTTGGTCTTATGAAGATATGCCTGGTTTGGACATTGACATTGTGGTACACTGCCTGCCGACTAAAGAAGTCTGTCCTCCGGTAAAGCAGAAGGTTCTTTTTATGCGCCCCGAGATGTCTGAGAAAATCAAAGCTGAGGTCATGAAACAGTTTGACGCCGGATTTCTAGCTGTCACTTCTTACCCATAGTGGGTTTCCAATGTTGTGCCGGTGCCTAAGAAGGATGGTAAGGTACGGATGTGTGTAGACTATAGAGATCTGAACAGGGCAAGCCCCAAGGATGATTTCCCACTTCCTCACATTGATGTTCTGGTCGACAACACCATGCAGCATAAGATCTTCTCCTTTATGGATGGTTTTTCTGGTTACAATCAGATCAAGATGGCTCCTGAAGACATGGAGAAGACAACCTTCGTCACGCACTGGGGCACCTTCTGTTAAAAGGTAATGCCTTTCGGGTTGAAGAATGCTGGAGCAACGTATTAGCGTGCTGTGGTCGCTTTGTTCCACGACATGATTCACCATGAGATTCAGGTTTACGTTGATGACATGATCGCAAGGTCCCAGACTGAAGAAGAACACCTTGATCATCTCCAGAAACTATTTGACAGGTTGAAGATGTATAAGCTAAGGTTGAACCCGAACAAGTGCACCTTCGGGGTAAGGTCTGGTAAGCTGTTGGGTTTCGTTGTTAGTAATAAAGGTATTCAAGTGGATCCTGCAAAGGTGAAGGCTATACAGGAGATGCCAGCTCCCCGAAAGGAAAAGGAAGTTAGAGGCTTTTTGGGACGTCCGAATTACATTGCCAGATTCATTTCACATCTGACTGCTACTTGTGAGCCGATCTTCAAGCTACTGAAGAAAGATCAAGTGGTAAAATGGAATGATGAATGTCAGACTGCTTTCAAAAGGATCAAGGAATACCTCCAAGAGCCACCTATTCTGATGCCTCCAGTTGAAGGAAGACCTGTGATCTTATACTTGACAGTACTCGACAACTCAATGGGGTGCGTGTTGGGGCAGCATGACGAGTTTGGCCGAAAAGAGCATGCTATTTACTACCTTAGCAAAAAGTTTACCGACTGTGAGACCCGATACTCGTTGCTCGAGAAAATTTGTTGCGCTTTAGCATGGGCTGCTCGCCGGCTGAGACAGTATATGCTGACTCACACTACCCTATTGATATCAAAGATGGATCCAATCAAGTATATCTTCGAAAAGCCTGCCTTGTCCGGAAGAATAGCAAGATGGCAAGTGATCTTAACCGAGTATGATATCCAATACACAACCCAAAAAGCAATCAAGGTGAGTGTGTTAGCGGATCATTTGGCCCTTTAGGCCGTGGATGATTACCAATCCGTGAATTTCGAGTTCCCGGATGAGAACATCATGTTGGTGACCGACTGTGAAGAACCTGGACTGGATGAAGGACCTAAGAAAGGATCCCGATGGTCTATGTATTTTAACGGAGCCTCAAACGCGTTGGGTAATGGCATTAGCACCGTGATCATATCTCCTGAGGGCTGTCATACTCCATTCACCGCCCGATTATGTTTTAATTGCACCAACAATATGGTGGAGTATGAAGCGTGCATCATGGGCCTTCGAGCTGCTATCGACCTGAGGATTAGGTTCTTAAGTGTATTTGGAGATTCTGCTCTAGTGATCAGTCAGATCAAAGGCGAGTGGGATATGAAGCACCCAAATCTTATTCCTTACAAAGAGTATGTATTGACATTGCTTCTACATTTTGAGGAGATAACCTTTGAACACTTTCCAAGAAAGGAGAATTAGTTAGCGGACGCGCTAGCTACCATGTCTTCTATGTTCAAAGTCAGGTGGGACAATGAAGCTCCCAGATTACCATTGAAAGGTTGGACGAACCCGCACATTGCTGTGATATCGAGACTAAAGAGGTAGCAGATAAACCCTGGTTTCACGAGGTAAAGAGGTATCTTGAGGCTCAAGAGTACCACGAGGGTGCATCTGTTAATGATAAGAAGTTTCTGAGGAGATTCGCTACGAAGTTCTTCATCATTAATGGTATCCTTTACAAGCGTAACCATGATTCAACTTTACTGCGATGTATGGACAAGAACGAGGCAGGAAGGATTATGGCAGAGTTACATGAAGGTACTTTCGGAACTCATTCCAGTGGACATACCATGGCAAACAAAATCCTACGGGAAGGATATTATTGGTCTACTATGAAAGCCGATTGTTATCAGCATTCTCGGACCTGTCATAAGTGCCAAGTCTATGCTGATAAGGTGCATGTACCTCCAGTTCCTCTGAACGTATTGACAGCTCCTTGGCCTTTTGCAATGTGGGGCATCGACATGATTGGAGAGATCAGACCTACTACGTCCAACGGGAATCGTTTCATTCTGGTAGTTATTGATTATTTCACGAAGTGGGTTGAAGCAGCTTCCTTTGCTACAGTAACCAAGAACGTCGTAGCGCGGTTTATCCGACACAATCTAATATGTCGATACGGTGTACCAGAGAGGATCATTACGGACAATGGTACAAATCTCAACAATACGATGATCATCGAGCTCTACAAACAGTTCAAGATACAGCATCACAACTCTTCTCCTTACCGGCCGAAGATGAATGGGGCTATTGAAGCGGCTAACAAGAATATCAAGAAGATTGTGCAAAAGATGACGGTGACCTAAAAAGACTGGCATGAGATGTTACCATTCGCTCTTCATGGGTATCGTACCTCGGCACAGACGTCAACAGGGGCAACACCCTACTCTTTGGTGTATGGCATGGAGGCAGTCCTACCCATTGAAGTCCAGATACCCTCTCTCTGGATTATGAAGGATGCAGGTTTGAGTGAGGACGGCTGGAATCAAACCCGACTTGATCAGTTGAATTTAATCAATGAAAAGAGACTTACTGCTATTTGTCATGGTCAGACGTATCAAAAGCGAATGATCAAGGCTTTTAACAAGAAAGTTAGACGACAGGAATATCAAGTCAGGGATCTGGGGATTAAACACATCATACTGCCACAAGGTGATCCCAGGGGCAAATGGACCCCCACTTATGAGGGGTCATTTGTGGTTAAGAATATTTTTTCAGGAGGAGCTATGATTCTAACCACCATGGATGGTGACGACCTTTCTCACCCCGTCAATGCAGACATAGTGAAAAAATACTACGCATAATCAAAGACCCGCTAGGTCGACTGGCCTAGGCAAAAATAAGGGCTTCCCGGCGAACCAAATGGGTTCGGGCAAAAGTAAGGGATGAAAATTAAAAAAACTGTACATCCGGCAAGTCGAAAACCTGAAAATGTGGCTTGGGCAAAAAAGGGTATTCCGGTGGACTGAAAACCCGAAAGGGCGGTCCAGGCAAAAATTAGGGATTAAAGCGTAACATTATGTCTCATTGGATCATCTTGCGACCAGACTTCGGTGTCGACTATCAAGCTCGGATGGCGCTGATCAATCTGATCTACCTTCAACCAAGTAGCAAAGTGATGAGACGCTCGAAGATATAAAGGCAATAGCAGAGTTGGAACCCAGTAGGATTGTTTCACATAGCTGTTTTTCTTGGTTTCTCACAAATTGTATAAATTCTATCATTCGGCGGTGTTCTCTTACTAGGACGTCATCCTCTTGTATAAAAATGTCTGTTACAGGCTAACTTCAAAAATCAATACAATTCGTTTTCACAAAGAAATTTTAAAATCGTTTTTCTTTTCCTGTTTTGTTTTGCAAGAACGTTCAATGATTCATTTTTGATATATGCATTTGAAAATAATTGTTGCTTATAAATATTTACATGCGAAACAAAAGACAATTGCTCGTAATTCCAGGAACAGGGGAAAACAAGAAATGTCCAAGCCTTACAGTTGCTCAACCCACCAGGTACAAGGATGGAGTTAGCTGGAGAATATGACTAAAGGTACATACACTCCCCACCGAGTAAGAAGTACCCGAAGACAATGATGGTAATTCTCCCCAAGCAGAGTTTATCTATCACCAGCAATAAAAGATTATCCCCAGCGGAGTTTATTTCTTCCACAGGCAGAAACTCAATCCCCAACCGGGTTCATTATCTCCGGCAACGATAATTCATCCCCAGCCGAGGTTTTTTTCTCCAAATCAGCATATCTTTTGGAAGAGTATCTCTCATCCCCACAAAGTCATTTTCTCGCTAGTTTATTCTCCAGCCGAGTTATTCTCCCACCAATTTATTCTCAAATCATCTTCGGTCGTTACCTCCATTAAGAACGAAGAATTCAACTCCTTGCACTCTCCATCAGCAGTCCGGGATTTATTTTCCCCAACTAGAGAATATCATAAGAACATTGCATAATTCATACATCATGGCACATGCATAAGCATCATATAGCATAATCTCATTTATTTTGAGAACATCATTATTCGATACATGTCATGCATCATGACATTACATATGACTAACTCTTTACCTTTCAGGGAAAGATACAATCAAATTCTCACAAGTTTCTCTGGTTCAGTCAAACCGATGCCAAGATTTCTATTCTAGTTCAAGCTATGAAGCCCGGATCCGACTGGATAATATCTTGATTTCTCCATCATACTGTGAAGCCCGGAGAACGACCAGATAACAATACCAAAATACTGTGAAGCCTGGAATCGACCAGATAGTGGTTTATCTTAAATTCGAGCTATGAAGCCCGGATTTGGCCAGATAATAGTTTAATCCCCAGCAAGTTATTGTGAAGCCTGGAGAATGACCAGATAGCAGTACAAAGACACCATGAAGACTGGAATCGACCAGATAGTGGTATATCATAAACACAAGCGGTGAAGCCCGGAAATTGACTGGAAAACAGCTTAACAAATTATTGCGAAGCCTGGAAATCAACCAGATAGTAGTACAGGACACCATGAAGCCTGGATTCGACCAGATAATGGTATAAGACATCGTGAAGCCTGGATTACGACCAGATAGCGGTAAAAGACACTGAAGCCTGGAACTACGACCAGATAACAGTGAGGGACACTGAAGCTTGGATTTCGACCAAATAGCAGTCTACCCGACCAATTACTATGAAGCCCGGATATTAGTAGGCCTTAAAATCAAATGGAAGCCCGGATGCGATTGGATAACCACTTGATTTCTTCTGAAGCCTGGAACACGACTAGATAAGAAGTAAGAAGTTGTGAATCCTGGATTACGACCAGATAGCGGCAAAAGGACTGAAGCCTGGATTACAACCAGATAACAGTATAAGATACAGGGAAGCTTGGATTTCGACCAAATAGTAGTTTATCTGGACAATTACTAAGAAGCCCGGAATCAATTGGATATTAGTGTGCCCTAAATTGAAGTTGAAGCCCGAATGCGACTGGATAACAACTTAATTCTTTCTGAAGCCTGGAGTACGACCAGATAAGAATTGAGAAATTGCGAAGCCTGGAAAACGACCGGATAACAAGTTTAATCTCATCTCCCTGTTAAGTCACTGTAAAGCCTGGAGCACGACCAGATAGCAGTCAATCTTATCACTATGAAGCCTGGATCATGACCAGATAGTAGTTCATTCTCACCTCTTCGACTAAGAGACGATTCCACAGTAGAATAACAGACGGCCGAAGCTCCTAAAATTCAACTTTTACCAAGACAGAGAACAACATTCCCCAGCGTAGTCTTCCTCAATAACAGGTATACAAGATCTCGCAAAGGAATCTCTTATGCGATCGACACTCATTCAGATGGCATCTTTAAGCCCATCCTCTGTCATCAATCTCCAAATGGCATCTATAAGCCCATTTCTGACATCACAAGACAAGTACCACTTCATGCGAGTGCAAATTTCTGGGCACTCTAGTGTTCAATCATCTTCCACCTTTGGATCACAAAAGGCAAGCAAGCCAATTTACATCCTCGGGTTTAGGAAGATTGAATAGGGGCATTTGTTGTACCCCAAAATTTGCTCTCCCATATTTCTCAATACATTTCAAGTGAAGTCCTCAAATTGCTCAAGGAAATCTAAGGGTTGACCAGACAAACTCTCTCCTAAGGCAGTCTACCTCAAATTAGGGTTTCATGTTGCATCAAGACACTTGAGTCCAAAGGGTCCCAAATGCTTACCATTTTCCTAATATGTTCTCAAGATCATCCATGTCAAGTTTCAAGCCTTGCAGAGGAAGTTTGCTCAGTCAATTGCTCAAAAGCCTGAAAATCGACTATGCTAGGGCAAAAGTCAACTGTGGCCCACATACAGTCAAACTTCAAGATTTTTTGTCAACATTCTAATTTTGAAGTATCCTTTATCATTTGATCAACTGTTGATCATAATTCCTCAAGGATTTCTCACAATTCATCAAAACCCAAAAGTTGCTAAATTAGGGTTTTGTAGGAAAAGTCAACTCAACTTTGACCAAGCACAACTTTCTCATACTTTATCAAGAATGACCCATCCAAAGCTCATTTTGAAGAGGATGCAATTCCCTACAATAAATCTTCAGCTCCTTAGTTCAAAATATTCACTCACAAGAAGTTATGAATTTGGACATTATAGGTCATTTTGAAAAGTCAACAAAAACACATTTCTTGTCAAAGCTTCATACATGAACATGGAAGACTCAATTGAGATGACACCAAAAGGGTTGCTTAGAGAACATCTCATGCTTTCTAAAAAGTCCAATAACACATCTCTAGGGTCGAAATTGAAGGAGTTATGCATTGGTAAAGTTGACCCTTTTTGCAAAATTGCCAAAAGTCAAAAATGGCCAAAATTGCAATTTTTGTCAAATGGGCCCAACTTTTTGTGCTTGTCTTGAGTTTTTAACATGTTCCAAGACCCATGATCCATCCCACTTGTCTTTATTTTATTTTTGTCATTTATTTTGATTTTTATTTCAATTAAATCAAATTAAATCAAAATAAAATCATGAAAATATCAAAACTAATCAAAGCTTGAGATTTTGTGCATGTTTAGGTCTCTTATACAGCTGGGAAGAGAATCAAATCGTGCAAGGCTTGTTTGGACAGAAAAAGATTGAATTTTTCTTATTTTGGAAAGATTTGATGCAAGGGTGAATCAAGGATCAAATCTTCATAATTGCAAGGATTTGATGCAAACTTGTCACCCTAATGCACTCTATGATATATATTGAATAAATCCAAAGCAAAAGAACAAGGATTAGAGGCGTGTAAAGAGAAGAACAACTTTCAAAAAATCAAGAAAAAGTGGCAATCTTATTTCATAGTTACAGGCTATCTCAAGCTTTCCCAGTTATCTCATTCACTTGCTGGGCATTCAAGGAGTCTATCCCAATCATCAACAAGCATTTTCGTGCCCAGATACGCACTGTAAGCACCTCACGATATCCCTACTTTTTTGAAATCACAATTCATAATTTTGTTATTGTTAGCATATGTTATGGATATATTCTGAATCTTTGAGACATTTGCAAGCTAATGATAGTAATTAATTGCATTTTTGTTAACCATACAGAGATCTGCCATGATTAGGGTTTAGGTTTCATTTTTAGGGATTCTGCTTGCAGGTACAATTGGCCATGAATAGTGGTACCATGATGCTCGTGAGGTTGCCACGAGTTGATTGGTAACACTAGAATTGATTTACCATGCTTGCAAAGGATTTTGGAGGTTCACAGGGCTGTACCTACGCCCAGAAAACCGTAGGTAAAAGTTCTGGACTTTTGCCAACGGAGGGAGGAAGAAGAAGGGTGGTGTGGCACCCCCTGAATAGCCCATTCAAAAATTTGCGCCTGTTTGATATATTAATTTGTTTTTCATTATAATGTTAGTTTGCTATCTTTTGTACAACAAAGCACGCTAGCTCAGTTGGTCAGGAGGCGTTGGAAATTGCTAAAGGGCCTGGGTTCGTCCCCCAGGTCCCCTTGTTTCTTCAATATTATTTTGCTATGTGTATTTCCATGCGCAGGCTTGTCATAAATCCACCATGAGTCATCAGCTTTCAACCATTGGATCTATAGCAAACCAAATCCAACGCCTGGCACATGAAAGTCTACCATAGGCCTAGTCAAACTTGCAACATGGAATCTGAAGAGTCAACATGGGCCAAGGGATTTTGGGCTCAGAAAATTCTATGGACACCCCCCTCTATTGCTAGCATAACCAGGCCCATTTCAATTTCTTTTCTTTTTTATTCTTAAATTTATTTTGTTTAAATTTATTTTCTAAATCACAAATTTAATTCTTTTTTACCAAAAAACTCATAAAATCAATTTTCATTAAAATTAGAATTTAGGTTTTTTTATTTATTTTGTCAAAATTAATTTAGTATTAGTTTAATTTAATTTTAGGGTAATTTTAACCTTTTGTAAATAACTTAAAATAATTTAGAAAATTAGGGTTCTTGATTTAATTTTTATTTTCTTTTCTTAAAATGACAAAAATGCAAAAATAGGTCAAATAATTATTTTTCTTAATTTAAATTAATAAGTAATTAGGTTTGTACTTATTTAATTAAAACCTTATTTTCTCAAAATAATCAAAAACAACAAAAAAATAATTTTTCTTTCAATTAGGGTTAGACGGGGTCAAAACCCTAATTTTTTCCTCGTTCTCGATTCATCGCGCGCATTTATTATTATTTTTTACGATATTAATGTAACTGCTCATGGTATGTAATAGTTTAATTAGGATTTTTCTTTTATTTATCATTTTTATGGGTTTTTGGCTATGTAACTAATCCCCCTCCCCGAAGCCTTGTAATAGCGTAGTTTTATTTCTCGCATTTTAATTTTCACAAATATTAACTGTTAGATGTATGATAATAGGATTGCATGACAAGAATGTATGTTAATTTTAAAATGGTTAGCAAACCCTAAATGTGTAAAGATAATAACTAAAATCAAATCACTCGCACAGGTGCACTCCTAGGGTATAATCTCACTTCGGTTGCCTTTGGTAAACGATCATTAAGTATAGGGTGTCTTAGTGGTTGCCCTCTTGTCTAAACAAAGATCAAATGTTGCCTCAGAAATGTTGCCTCGGAAAGGTTGCCTCACAAATGTTGCCTCGAATATGATCTTAAGACACTAGGGTTATTACTAAGACGTCCTAACATTGCTTTAGTGATCGTACGTCCCTTTCGAATTGACCCTTACAACTCCAACGACGGTGCTACCTACTCACTAATAGTAGGATAGTGTTGTCTAAAGGAAACAAGAACAAGAAACATTCTTTTTTCGAGTAGGTAGATGCTAGTAGGTACTTGCTCAAAATAAAACTTTCCCACACTTACACTCTTTTCAAACAAAGTTTTCAAAAACACTTCGTAACACTCTTGAAGACAGAAGCAAGGGTTAAAATGAAGTAAAACAAAAACTTTTCAAAAAACACACAAACACGGAAGCAGATTTTTTTTAAATGATGAGAAAGTACCTAAGAGCCCGTGGAAAACCACGGATAGAAAGGGTGCTAATACCTTCCCTTTTTATAATCTACCCCCCGTACTCAAAAATCTCGAAAAAAGGAATTTTTCTGTGCTTTTTTCCTTTCCAGTTGGATAAAATAAAAGTCGATGGCGACTCTTACTTACCACGACATTTTGCGAACACAAACGCAAAACACAAACTAGCATTTTTCTCAAAATAGTCTGGTTCTGCCACCGTATCACAGAAAGGGATTTGAAAATTCATAAGCAAAATTCACTTCTAGCTAAAAACTAATGATGCGACCAGTATCAGAGTGATGAGAGCTACATTGTAGCAACAAGTTTGGAGAGAATTGATGGACAAATCTACCTATTAAAGTTCAAATTCAGAGCTCTGAAAATTGACTTGAATAGCACGATTCAGGACACCTCAAGGCTTGGTTCTTCTTCTGTTAGCTTCAGGGAAGTTCAAGGATGAAGAATCAACAAAGAAATTGGATTGAAAGATGCTTTAGAACCAAATTTGAAGTTGCAGAATTGAGAGGTATGGAGGAAGTTCAACAGAGGTTCTTTGGCTCTCTAAAGCTTGTCTAATGAGTGGGATATTGTCCTCTATTTATAGGGAAGTGAATGGAATCATGAGGAAAGTGTGACTTGCAAGTTGTCAAAACTCAACCATTCCTTGCGTTTTGATGTGATAAACCTTTCAGCCAACTTAGTTAATCATGTTTAAACATCAAACGCGTGACAACATTGTGTTTAGAGGTTACACTAATCAATTTGAAATCTGACTATAAATGAAACTTCAGCTCCAAGGTACCAACTTTGAATCCATGGTGCATAGAGCTCAAGAGGCTTTATGACATAATTCTTGAAGCATTTGAAAGACAAAGTTGCAATATTTACAATGTGTCAAGAAAGACTTCATTTGGATAATTGACCTGGAAGTTATGTCCATTTGAATTTGTGAAAAACACACAGATTTTTTGTACCTAGAAAAATTCTAAGTGTTGAACTTCAAAATTACTTATAATGTTCTTCAAAATTACATGACTTTTCACTAAAAATTTGATCTTGATATCTGAATATGACATGAAGTGTACCTCTTGAATTGAAGTGTGGAATTGAGATCACTTAAAAATCATAAAAATTGAAATAGTTATGGTCTTTGGAAGATGATGAACAAATTTGGGGAAATTCACAAAAGACATATAATATTTTCATTTCTTCAACAACTTTCCAAACATCCTTAAGTCTTGTACATAAAAACAAAGTTATAGCAGACATCCCAAATATTATTATGGAAAATAATGGGCTCAAGGAGATAAAAATTGACCAAGTTATGATCATTTGAAGTCAAACCCTAAAATTCAAAGGCCTTTTAAGGAGACTTGTAATCTTTCTCAACTTTTATTGATCTTCCATTCAAAATTAGATTTAGACTTCTGAAGAGAGCTTGTTAAATACCCTTTAAAGAGAATAATGGATTTGGAACCAATCAAAAATATCAAACAATGAGTAAGGTATGGTCCTTAGAAGCCAACAAACCTTAGCTCAGAGAGTGTCAAAATGACTTGAAACCCCTTTCAACTTTTGATGATTTTTATTGCACAATTGGATCTTGTCATGTGAAGAGAGGTTGTTGTACATGATGATAAGAATCCATAGCAAAAAGAACAAACTCAAAATGTTGAAAATTGAGAGAGTTATGCACTTCTGATCACTTAATATAGTATTTTCTTAATTAGGTCAAACTTGTTGAATCAAACTTGAATCTTTTGGACTTTTTTTGGAAAAATAATCATGATGAATCATAAGAGGCCTTGAAATGATGTTGTATTGATGCACACTCAAAGATGGAGATTAAGTCTCAATGAAGCTTGTTGAAGAAGGCATGGAAATAAACACATGAACCTATGAATCTTCTTGATGAATTCCACCACCAACTTTGAGGAGGTCCTAACCTATATAAAGTGAGAGAGTTACTTGAACAAAAAATCTTTGATGCCATAGACATGATCTTAATGATTGAGCTCTTGCAATCCATTGCAGAACCATTTAATTGAGAATCACCCCCTCAAACCCTAGATTAGATGGTGATATGAATGCAATTTTGATCACCTATAATATGAACATTCAAAAGAGCATATATACACATATTAATATTAGTTAAAATAACACATGTACAAGATACACAATTCAAGGTGCTTGATAATCCCTCTAGAGAAAACTTAAAGATGTGATAAAGAGAGAAACAACCCTAATGTATGTGTGTCTTGATGCATTGTGACATGAGATGATGAGAAATATTAGGGGCAAAATTGGGGTATAACATCAGGAATAAGTTAAAGTTTATGCTCAAGTCGGTGGTTCCTCTCCCCTGCAAGGTGGCCAAGTTTCTCCCCCTGAACAGCCCGCAAAAAGGAAGCACAGGGAGAGTACAGACCGTGTGGCCACTAGAGATAAAGGCAAGAGCGTTGTGGAGAAGTTTGTTTTTCCCCTTGTTATCTCCGCCATGAAATCTTTAGTAGGGACGATGCCCTAGGTCTCCATGAAGTGGAGCGGGAAACCATCATGTCTGCAGGAAAGGAGGTTCGGTGCAAGAATCTGTCTGAGGGCGTGGCGGCCATGATGAGGGTTCTTGAAACAACTTTGACCCTTAATGATGCAAAGACGTGCTCGAAGGAGGTGCTCAATAAAGAATATGGCCAAATTGAAAGGCTGGAGCTTCAGAACCAAAAACTAAATAATGATATCCTCAAGCATCAGGAGAAGTATGAGTCCCATGTGCAACTCCTCAAGGATTTGAACAAGTTGAGACAAAAGATGGAGGAGTTGTCAGAGGAGAATAAGAGGCTTGATGCCCGAGCAAAGTTGGAGGGGATTATGGAGCCTACAAAGAAGGAGGCTGACATAGAGAGGACCCTTCAAACAGGGAAAGAGTTGATTGACTGGATCTGCGTGCTCGAGCAAGATGTCATGGATACCCTCAGCTATGGTTTTAACATCGTCATGGCTTAACTCAAATTCATCAACGGCGGGGTCAAGCTCGTGACCAGGGGGATTGGGCCTTTCAATCAAGTGGTTGACGGGAAGATAATATATGCCCCGATGATGAACCTAGATCAGACAGCAAGGAGGATGACAGAGATTATGAGCTTTGGGTCTGTGTGCCCGTATGTTTTCTCGGCCTACGTGCTAATTTTTTGTTGTTTTGGACAAGGGGCTCTGCCTTTTTTGTATATCTGACTAGTTTGGGCCTGTGTGTCAGATTTTTTTAACCATTTTAGATAAGGGGCTTTTCCCGTTCATATGATTGCTTTTAATTTGGGCATGCGTGCCCCGCTTTTGTATTGTACAGACAACACTGGCCTTCATGGTTGGCTTTTTAATGTTTTTGTTATGCTGGTATATTTTGCACTTTGATATTATGTCATTGTGTTTGACATTTATTTTGGTGTGGAAGAATGATAAGTGGAAAATTTTGCTCAACCTTAGTTGTGGTCGACACATGTGGAGATGTGTTGAGGAGGCGAATTTGGGGCTCGCATGGACGAGGCCAAGATCATGGTCGATGTCTTGACTTCGTGGTGTGAAATTCCCATTGCAAGCTGGGTGTTATGTCTATGAGGTACTTCGGCGGTGGAGCTCGGTCGAGGTGTCCCCATCTGGCTAAGGTTCTGCTTGACCAATGAGAAAAAACCCGCCCTTTGTTATTGGTTGGAGGCCATGTTCGTACCTCAACATGCCTCTGTGGTCGAGCGAGCCCTATCGTTTTTCAGAGAGGGTATGTCAACTGCTTAGCCCCGACGTTTATCTGGGAATTAGCTGTAATATTGTTTCTCCTTTGTAGTGTTCCATGGTCGAGGTAGTGGTTCTCCACTTAAGTGTTTGAGGTGGCAGGCTCAATTGTCCGTCGCCCCACAAACACGGTAAGGTCCTTCCCAATTGGCGTCCAACTTTCCTTCACATGAATCTTTCTGATTTCTCCATAAGACTAGGTTGTCGACCTGGAATTTGCGTTTTATGACTTTAGCGTCATGACACAGAGTGACCTGTTGTTTCAGTGTGGCTTCACGAAGAGCCGCCCCCCGATTGGATTTCTTCGACTAGGTCGAGCTCTTCCTTTAGGGCCTCTTAGTTTAGTTCCTTGTCTAAAGGGACTTAAGTTCTTCTAGATGGCTCCATGATTTCCACGGGGATGATTGCTTCGATTCAATATGTCAGTCTAAACGGGGTTTCTCCGATCGTCGAGTATGGTGTTGTCCTGTAAGTCCATAGGACGTTGTGCAGCTCTTTGACCCATCCCCTTTTGTCTTTACCCAGCCTGCACTTGAGTCCTCGTAAGATGACTTTGTTCGCGGTCTCAACTTGTCCGTTCATTTGAGGGGATTCGACGGATGCGAAGTGTTGTTTGGTGTCGAGCTTGGTGATGAACTCTTGGAAGCTTTGGTCAGTGAACTGCATCTCATTGTTGGTGATGAGCGCTTGTGGTATGCCAAATCAAAAAAGCATGTATCATTTGTAGAAACAGAGAATGTTGTGTGATATGATTCTATCCAGAGCTTTGGCCTCTATCCACTTTGTGAAATAGTCAACGGCCACGATCACAGATTTATTTTGATATGATCCTTGCACGAACGGTATGAGGATGTCCATCCCCCACCAGGCGAATGGCCAGGGGATGATAATGTTTTGAGTTCGTGTAGGGGTGCAAGGTACGTATCTGTGTGTCTTTGACATTTGTCGCATTTTTTGATATGCTCCTTCATGTCTTACTGCATGGTGGGCCAGTAATACCCTGCTCGCAGCGCCTTTCGTGCTAGAGATCTTCCTCCCAAGTGTTGGGCGTTGATTCCCTCGTGGATTTCCCCGTAAGATCTCTGGGATTTTGGGCTCCTCGACGCATTTCAGGAGTGGGATGGAAAATCCCTGTTAATAGAGCTTTTGCTCGACTACTACGTAAGAGCAGGATCGTCATTTGGTCACATTGGCCTCTTTTTGGTCAGCGGGTAACTCTCCCTTTGTGAGATGATTAAATACTGGGTTCATCCAACATGAATTATCCCTGATGGTGTTCACCTCGAGCGATGCGGTGGGTCTTTCAATACTTGGGCGAGAAAGGGATTCTTGAATGATAGACTTTTTCCCACCTTTTTCTTTGTTCTCGCGAGTTTTGAGAGTATGTCGGCCCGCATGTTCTGTTTGCAGGGTACGTGTTTGATTTCTTCCTGGTCGAACGTGTTTATCCTATCTTTGACTAGGTTTGGGTATTCAATGAGGCTATCGTTCTTGGCATGATATTCTCCTCGAACTTGAGATACAATGAGCTAGGAGTTCGTGAATATTTGTACTTCTTGGGCGCCTAGGTCTTCGGCCAGCCTTAATCCTGCGAGCAGGGCCTCGTACTCGGCCTGGTTATTTGACATGGGAAATGATAGGGCAAGCAAATGTTCGATCATAATTCCCTCTTCGCTTTCGAGGAGGATTCCTGCTCCGGTTCCCGTCGAGCTTGATGCTCCATCCACAAAGATGGTCCACTTGTGTTTCCCACCTGCAGGGGGCTGGTGAGTGGTCATATCTGCGACGAAGTCGACCAACACTTGGGCTTTAAGGGCTTTCCTCATTTGGTACTGAATGTTAAACTCCGAAAGCTCTATGGACCATTTCAGCATTCAACTGACCATGTTTGTTCGCCCTAGGAGCTGTCTTATGGGTTGATATGTTCGCACGACGAGCGTGTGGGCCAGGAAGTAATATCTGAGTCTCCTCGCCACATTGAAGAGTGCCAAGGATACTTTTTCAATTTATTGATACCTGACCTTGGGCCTTACAACACTTTTCTAGTAAAGTACACTAGTTTATGCCCATTTGGCGTTTCGCAGACGAGAGCTACACTTACGGCCTCGGTGGACACGGCGAGATAAAGGAACAAAGTTTCCCCGTTCTCTGGTCGTGATAACACGGGAGGTTGTGTAAGGGCTCTCTTGAGGTGGAGGATGGATTTCCCGCACTACTCGGTCCATTCGAAATCCACCTCTTTGCGAAAGAGTTTGAAAAATGGAAGTGTGTGTTGTGCGGATTTTGCGACGAAGTGGGATAGTGAGGTGAGTATGTCGTTCAATACTTGTATGGATTTTTTTGAGTTAGGACTGGGGATCTTGGAGAATTTCCTGCATTTGTCGAGGTTGGCTTCAATTCCCCATTCGGTTAGATAGAAATCGAGGAATTTTCCCACCTTGACCCCGAAGGTGCACTTCTTCGGGTCAAACCTCATCTTACATCGCCTTGCTTGGTCGAAAACTCTTTTGAGGTGGACAGGGTTGTCGGTTTCTGCTCGGTACTTGATGATCATGTCATCCATGTATATCTCGAGCATGTCCCTGATCTCACCACAGAAGACTTTGTTCATCATTCACTGGTATGTTTCCCCTTCGTTTTTAGATCGAAGGGAATTATGTTGTAGTAGTAATTTCCCGACCCGATCATGAAGGAAGTGTAATGTTTGTCACTCATCGCCATGGGGATTTGATTATAGCCCGAGTAAGAATCCATAAATGATAAAATTTTATAGTCGGCCGAGTTGGTGTCCACCATGTCAATGTTAGGTAAAGGAATGCATCTTTGGGATATTCCCGGTTGAGATCAGTATAGTCAACACGCATACGCCATTTTCCGTTATTTTTCTTAACAAGTACAACATTGGAGATCCAGGTTAAATATCGGGCCTCAAAAATAAAATTTGCCTCTAGGAGGTCTTTTACAGTTTTTTCATCAGCCTACGCTTTTTCGGGAGACTGCCTACACCTATATTGTACTACTTCCCTAGCGACTGGATCCATAGGAAGTTGGTGACAGGCGACCTCAGGGTCGAGTCCGAGCATCTCTGCAGCGCTCTATGTGAATAGATAAGTTTTTTCCCTCAGGAAGGCTCTGAGTTGCTTCCTCTCTAGGTCGGGGAGTCCAGCACCAATCTTCACGCCTTTGCTTAGGTCTTCACCGAGGGGGGTGAACTCGAGGTCTCCGTCTGGGATGGGTCGGAGAGGATTTTGTTTTCTATTGAGGGCCTCGACTTCATCTTTAGAAAAGCGAGTGTCGAGGTAAATGGAGTCGACCTTTGGTGGAGCTTTCTATTCTTCAACTCGAGCAGGTTTGTCCGTCGAGGTAGCCGCTATTGTCGAGGAGGATGTTCTTTTGGTCGGTCGTACCCCAGTGTCGACCATGTTTTATCCTTTGGAGGCCGCATTAAAAAATCTCCTGGCAGCTAGGATGTCTCCATGGATGGTGGCGACGCGAGCCTTATTGGTGTAGAACTTCATCTTCAAATGTACCGTGGAGGATACGACGATCAGCTCAGCCAGTGTTGGTCTCTCCAGGATGCAGTTGTGGAGAGAGAGGAAGTCGATCACCATAAAATGCACTTTGACCTATCGGGATGCGGTGTCTTTCCTAAACGTGACAAACAGCTCGACATAACCACATGGCTTGGAGGTTGAACCATTGAATCCTTGCAAATCAGACCCCACATATGGTGACAGGTGGGCATTGTCGAGTTGCATGGTGAGAAACAAGTGGGTGTACATGATGTTGAAGAAACTCCCTTTGTCAACTAGGATGCGATGTACATCAAAGTTATCCATCTTCGCCCTCACCAACAAAGGAATGCTGGAGTTGGGGCCCCATCGGGCAGCTCCTCGAGATAAAAGGTGATTGACTCAGATTTTCCTTTGAACCTTTAAAGGAATACAACCTGGATTGAGGCTGCATCTATTAGCACATTGAATTTTATCTTTGTTGAATTCACCGAGACGTCACTGAAACCCCCGCTGGATATGACCACGGCAGAGGGGAACTTCTCTCATCTGTTATAAGTGAACAAAGGCTCGTCGTCTTCGAGACCGTCGGGGATGTGGAAGTCCTTAGGCCTTGAGACACAGAAGGCTACATGGAGGGAACCATATTCATCGGATGGTCGGGTATCCTTCTCAATTTCTTTAACCTCGCGAGTATCCCATCGAGGGGCGTTGTTCCTCTTGTACTGCCCGAGTCTCCTTGCCTTGATGAGAGTCATAATGGCATCCTTCAGGTGGACGCAGTCTCCAGTCAGGTGACCATGGCTTTGGTCCTTTTGATAGTATTTTGTCTTGTCAGCCTTGGGTTTAGCAGCTAGTCGAGGACGCCTAACCCCGCCGTCCTTGAACTCAGCATTAGAGCACTCTACAAGGATATGCTTGTGGGAAGTGGTCAGTGAGGTGTATTCGGTGAATCACCTGACTGGTTCTCTATGCTCGCGGGAGTCGCAAGGCTTCTCATCCCTCCTCTTATCCCCTGTTCTTCGAGAAGGGCCCACATCATTGTGCCACTGGATGTTAGTTGGCTAAAGGTTCCTCGAATCACAGACGTTGTTGGCAGACTCTTTTTCCTCATAGTCCATGTATACCTGGGCTTTTTTGTGGAGCGTGTCAAAAGACCTAGGAGGCTCGATGCCGACGGCTTTTTTGAACTTAGTGCTCGGGAGGAGTCCCCTCTCGAGCAAGTACCTCTTCATGTGATTGGAAAAGGGGACCTGAGTGGCCTTGTGGTTGAATCAATCAATGTATTCTCTAAGGGTCTCATCGCTCCTCTGGACGATTTCCTCAAGGGCGGCCTTAGTTCTTAGGTGTCGGTGAGATGTTGTGAAGTTGCTGATGAATTGGTTTTTCAGACTCCTCCACGAGGTAATCGACCCGGGGGGGGATCTTGTACGAGTCCATGGTTGTTTTCCTCAGCAACATGGGGAATAGCCTGCATTTAATAGGGCCTCCGACATTGTGATAGTGGAGCATCGCCTCAAAGTGGTTGACGGGGTCAACAATGCCGTCGTACTCCTTCAAATGGGGAGGCTTTTCCATCCCTTTAGGAATAGGGGCCTCCATGATAGCTTGGGACAGTAGACCGTGGGGGTCGTCTTCGTTGCTTCTTTCTGGGGAGCGGGATTGAGACAGGCTATAGCGACGGTCTTTGTGTCGGTCTTGGACATGGGAGGGGGGGATTCCTCGGCCAAGACTTCTTTTCTTTGTCACCCCTGTTCCTTTTATGTTCAGGGGATCGTCTCTCTTTCTGCGCGAGGGGGGAGGGGTGTGTGATTACGCTTCTTGACAACTTTGGGTTGGGTCCTCTCCAATGCATGACCTCGCCCAGTTCGGCAGGGAGAAGGGCTTCGAGAATCATCCCATATATGTCTCCGTGGGGGAGATCGGGAGTGGTCTCATGTCATCGGGGAGGAGGAGTTCGGGAATTAGATCTTTGGTGTTTTTTGGGGGAGCGATGGGTTTGTTCCAGCATCATCAAGCATTCGCTCTGCGAGAAGATCGTGTAGTTTGTTTGGTTGATCACCGCAAACAAGGCCCTGGTCGTGAGATCAGCATTCTCAAGAACGGGGATCTCCTGATACACAGCAGGCTCATAATTTTGTCGAGGTTAGTTAGCATCGTCGCGTGGTTGTGAATGGGTGGAAGAGGATGCGGTCATCCCATCCCTAAAGTCGTTCTCGGCAGCGTTATTATTTCCAGCGTTAGCGTTGTTATTGTCAGTGTTATTGTTGTTGCTAGCATCGGCGAGGTGAACGTTTTGGTGACTGTTGTTAGCTTGGTCGACCATGATGATCAGAGGGTTGAGAAAGAATTGATTTGGTCTTAAATAAATAAAAGACGGGGAAGTTATTTCTCATAAACGGCGTCACTAATCGTACGTGATCAGAAGGGATCGTCAAGGCCCATGAGTTTCAAGTTGAGTAGCGGTTAAATGTAAAGTGGTGGGTACTGTAAGACACTCTGATGTCAAAGTAAGGTTCATAGCGAGAGCAAGTAAAGTGAGTATGGATGAGTGAATGAATATTTGACCCTCTCATGTGAGAGTGTATTTATAACCCCCAGCACTGGACCAAGATCCATGTATTGGGCCAAGTGATTTGGGCCCAATAACAATGAATGCCAGAGTTACGTGGGCAATGGGGTCCAACATGTGTCCCCCTCCCTGGTAAAGCGCCCCGAAAATATAGGAGCGGTGGACCCATTATTCTCGGAGGATAAGTGGCGGTTGATGTGACTAATGATCACGTTTCTTAATGGGCCATAGGCAAAGGCGTTGGTATTGGGCCTGCCCATCCGTGTGCCAAGTGCCAGACCGGCCCAGAACAACTTTATTAACCAATTTTATACATTTTATTAACCAACTTCATTTTATCATTAAAAGTCAATATTCATATACTATTCACGAACAATGTTCATCGACATTGTTCACGCATTGTTCACATATTATTCATATTACTATTCATAAAAAAAATTATTAAAAAAACACTACGGTGAACAGTGTTTGGTATAAGTATTTGGGTATAGGATTTGGTGTATAAATAGCAAACCTGTTAATTTTGAATATGAACCCATTTGTATTTGGCCTGTTTTTATGATTGTCAAAAGAGAAAATAGGTGATGCATTTATTTTATACTGTGAATCAATCATGACTATGAATCTCGCTAAATTAGACTGTAATTTTTAAAAATTTATATGAAATGATGAAACAATATATTTTTATTAGATAATAATATAAAACTTTTTTATACTGTCGATCCATCTCTTTTAAATTCTCGTGGTAAATACTAGATTGACACTAGTGTAAAATCTATAATTATATAGTTTTCTAAAATCTTCATGCATATCCCAAAATATTATAGTCACAACCAATGGAAAATAGTGAAATACTATATATTTTTGGGATTAAAATTAATAACTTGTAGGTAAGATAACCCTGAAGACAATATGATAAAAATGGTAATAAATGATTAATTGCATGGTCAACGGTAAAGAGGTCGTTGTTATTGATTATGGTTAGGATTGAATTATGGAATGAGTCATAGCATATTACAGGTAATGGGCACAGCACAATGAGAATAATGGGTTTGGAAGTTGGGACCATTTATATAAAAGAAAATCTTGAGTCTTGAATATAAAAAAAACATTAATAAAAAAGGTTAATGTATTTAATTTAAAAATAATTAAATTAAATTAATAAAATAGGATGAGGCAGAAACTCTATCTTATATTGATGTTTAAAGATAGATATAAATTTGTCTTACATCAGAGTAATTATACTAAATCTCTGGAAATCATCTACAAAGGAAATATATTGAAAGTAATTGAAACTATACCATAAAGACATTAAATAAGTATTAGTTAAATTAGTTTATAATATTATTCTAATATCCTCTCCAAGTTGAAGAGGTGGAGATAAAGAACGCCTAACTTGGACAGTAAAGAGTCAAATTGACGTTTTCCTAGAGCCTTTGTTAGAATATCTGCGAGTTGTTTGAAAGTATGAACATACAGAGGTTAGATGTTATCCTTGACAATTTTATCTCGCACAAAATGACAATCAACCTCAATGTATTTTGTACGTTCATGGAGTACCGAATTATTGGCAATATGAAGGGCAAATTGGTTGTCACAATAATGATTCATAGAATCACCATGCTCAACACCAAGAGAGCTCAACAATCCTTTCAACCATTTGAGTTCACAAGTAGTTGCAGCCATGGAGCAGTACTCAGCTTCAGCTAAAGATTTAGACATTGTAGTTTGCTTTTTAGTCTTCCAAGAGATGGGAGAACTGCATAACATCACAACATAAGCTGTCAAAGACCGTATAGTGAGAGGAAATCTTGCCCAGTCCGCGTCACAGTAGGCATACAAGCGTAGATCAGAATCATTTTTTAGAAGAATCCCTTGCCCGGGATTACCTTTTAAGTAACAGACAACCCTAAGAATTGCATTCCAATGCTCAATCTTTCGGATTTTCATAAATTGAGTGAGTATGTGAACACAATACTACAACTTCGGGTGAGTAACAGTCAAATAGATAAGTCGTCCAATGAGACTCCTATATCCAATTGGATCTTTGAGGTCTTCCCCTTCAGAAAGGGTCAGCTAATGGTTTTGTTCAATAGGAATGGCCGCAGGCTTTTCTCCAAGAAGTCCATAATCAGATATCAAATCCAATGCATATTTACATTGCGAGAGAAAAATACCTGTAGCATTTCGTGCAACTTCAATACCAAGGAAATATTTCAACTTTCCAAGGCCTTTCATGTGGAAACAGTTGCCCAAATAATCTTTGAATTTATGTATAACATCATTGTGATTTCTTGATATAATTATATCATCAACATAAACCAGGACATATATCTCAGTATTACAGCGACAGAACATGAAAAGAGAATAATCCGAATAGGAATGTTTAAAGCCATAAGTTTTCAAGGCATCCAAAAATTTAGCAAACCAACATCTAGGGACCTATTTCAAATCATACAAAGAATTTTAAAGATGAAACACCTTACTCGATGATTATTTCTCAAAGCCATGCGGAAAATTCATATATACTTCTTCCTCCAAGTCCCCGTGCAAGAACGTATTACAGACATCCATTTGATGTAGTTGGAAGTTCTTGGTTGCCGTAATGGCTAAAAATGTTCGAACTGTCACCATCTTTGCCATGGGAACAAACGTTTCATTATAGTCAATGCCTTCAACTTGTCTGTTGCCATGTATCACCAATCTTTCTTTATGCCACTCAATGGACCCATCCGAATTATATTTGATCTTATAGATCCATTTTCATCCTATAGCTTTCTTTCCCCGTGGTAAATCTTCAGCTGTCCATGTACCATTGTCCTCCAAAGCTTGAATTTCTTCCTTCATGGCATTTCTCCATTTCTCATTCCCTGCAGTAATTGGTGCCAAGAAAGCACAATGTTGTATAGAAAATTTGTCACGATTAACAAAGTGTGCAATAGGATAATATGTACCTGAGGATTTCGAATGAAATAGTGAACTGGATGAGATGCTTACAGTAGCAGTGTGTGTGACATGATCGTTCAGGCGTGTAGATCTATTCTTGATTTTGTGTCCCCGACCAAGAAGTTCTTTTGTTTCAACACTTTGCTCCCATTCGTCTACTTCTTCTGTTGTCTCAGTTTTCGGCTCTAGAGTATGTGCTTCCTCGTGAATTTCAATGCACTCAACATCATTTCTTAAAGTCGCACCACTAGCCCCCAAATCATCCGTAGTCATGACATTTCTTATCTCACTCCCTTCCTCATATTCATCAATTGGATCAACCAGCCAACTTCATTCATCTATGTGTGTTTCACTTATCTTTTCTTTGCTAGAAAAAGGGAATACATCTTCCATAAATTTCACATTCTGAGATACAAAATACTCTTTAGTTTCAATATTATACACTTCCCACCTTTTTTTCCCATAGGTGTAGCCTACAAAAACACACTTCTGACTCCTATTATCAAATTTATCTCCCCCTATTTTCATTGAGAGCATAACACAAACATCCAAATGTCCTAATTGGTGTACATGCTGGCATATCATCAAACAACACCTCATAAGGTGTTTTCCCATCAAGTAGTACAGAAGGAGTTTAGATGATCAAATACGCATCAGTAAGTATACACTCTCCCCAAAACTTCAAAGGAAAATTGGCTTGAAACCTCAATGCCCTTGCCACATTCAGTATATGTCGATGTTTTCTTTCCACCCTTCCATTTTGTTGCAATGTATAGTGAATTGAAAATTGATGGAAGGCGTCACTTTCTTGAAAATAACTTTTCAGTCCTCGAAACTCAGTTCCATTATCACTTCTCAAAACTTTAATTTGTTTTTTATGATGCCTATGTACCATGGAAAAACATTATTTAATAATATGAGGAAATTCATATTTTGTTTTCAATAAGTACACCCATACCGCACGCAAACAATCATCAAATATAGTCAAAAAGTAAACAGCACCACAAGAGGCATGTGTTCTATAAGGGCCCCATAAATTACAATGAATCGAATCTAAATAATTCTTTGCATTATTATCACTCAACAAAAATGATTATTTTATTTGTTTGGATTTAAAACAAACATTACAAGTCTTTATTATACTATCAATATCTTTTTCAACTACATCAGACAACATACTCGTTATCTTAGATGAAGGGTGTCTCATTCTTCTATGCCATAACTCACATAATCTAACTCCATTTTCTTGGTTTTCACAAACTGGTGTCACCACACTAAGCACATAAATCCCCTCAGATTCACCCGCTCCAATCGTTACCCTCGAAGCGCGGTCCTGTATAACACACATCGTTTTAGTAAAGTAAACAATATAATCAGCATCATGTAAAAGTTGAGATATTTATATGAGATTGCAATTCAATTTAGGGAGAAAAAGAACACGCTTCAACATCAACTTGTTGCCAATAGTGATTGTTCCTACTTTTGTTGCATATTTTTGTGTCCTATTGGGCAATCCAACAAGACAAGGCTATATGTCTTGAACATCATTCATGTATGCAAGAGCGCTAGTCATATGATGGAAGGTGTAACGCCCGCAATTTAATTAATTATTTAATTAAATTATTTTTGGGTTATTTGTGAAGTTGTGTTATGATGATAGATGTTGTGTTATGATTAGTTGGATTTAATTATTCTATTAAGTTATGGAATAATATTAGAATAATAATATTGTTTGATGTGGGCTTATTTTTAAGGATTAGAAGTAGTAGAAAGGGGGTGTAGGAGTTTTAAGCCCATTAAGACATAATGAGAATTATAGGATTATTATATTAGTTATTTAGACATAATAAAGAAAAGAAGTAGCAGTAAGAAGAGAAAGAAATAAGGGTTGGAAGAGAACGTGAAAGTTGTAGAAAAGAAGGAAAAGAGGTAGAACGAAATTCAATCGGAAAAGTTGTAGAGCAACCTTCAATCCAAGGTAAGGGTGGGGTTCTGACTCTATAATAGGGTTTATGATGAGTAGTATATGGGATTGGATTTGGAAAAAAAAAATTGTTTATGATTGAAATATATATTGTTGTTTGATGAGGATCAATGATTTAGAGATGAATAATGATGCCCTAATGTTGTATAATTGATGTAGAAACATAGGATTATTATAATTGATGATTACATATGATTAGAGGATGTTTTTAGGACCTAGGGCAGGGAAATTTCCGTGAAAACGCAGTGAAATTGCAGAATATATTCAGCACAGATCAGTATGAGTCGACCTCAAAGGCCATGCGTCGACACATGCAGGATTTAAGACTCAGGATAAGTCGATACATAGGATCATGCATCGATACATGTAGTGTTTTAGACTCAGTATGAGTCGACACAAGGGGATTATGCATCGACTCATGCAGGATTCCAGACCAGTACGCATCGACTCAAAGAAGTATGCGTTGACTCATGCAGTCTGATTTTTGACAGATTCTTCCAATGGCTGTAAGTTGAGTTTTCGGACTCCGTTTGAGGTGTCATTTGAAGCGTTTGATAGCTAACGCGATGAAATTAATTCTTAAGGATTAAAATTAAGGATAAGAAGAATAATCCTAGTACCCAAATTAGGATTAGAGTTAGCTTCCTGCATTAATCGCTATGATGATTTTGTGAAGTATGATGAGGATAAGACGATCTTAGATTATGATTTGTTCATAACAATAAGATTTATAATGATAATGATGTAGTATTACAGAATAATAATATGTAGAGGTTTGGTAATTAGAGATAAGCCTTAGATGATTAATTAATTATAGGCATTATCATGTTGTAGGCCTATGGCCAACATTGAGGGATTGTCGATCTATCGTTGTATTGTTGTTATGGCTGAGTTGCTGTGAATTATATTGATGAATTATGTTGATGAATTATGTTGATGGATTATGTTGATGAATTATGTTGATGAATTATATTGATGAATTATGTTGATGAATGATGTTGAGATGCCTCTAATAATTGGCAGCTATTAAGATGTAGGCTTCTGGCCAACGATGATGTTGTGTTGAGATGTTGTTAATTGTGGTTGTTGTTACTACATTCATGATTGTGTCGCATACATTACATATCAAGATGGAGCTGATGCTCGTTAAGATGGCATGTATTAGCGAATATTAAGATGAAGGCTTATGCCTTGTTAATGCCTCTATTTATTGGCAATTATTTTGAGATGGGAGTTCTGCTCCAATGGTACCATATGCATTTGCATAGTATTGAGTCGCATTATATGATTGCATAAAGAAGTTGTGTATTGATGCGGTAAATGTGTATATTATTGGTATTCTGTTGCGATTATTGTTGTTTATGAGATATGAAATGGTGTTATTATATGAGCTGGTCTAACATATTATTTATCATACGTTTTATTATATTGTTAGATATCTCACCCCTTCTGTTTGAATGTTACCCTTACGTTGGTAACGTGCAGGTAATCCTGAGTGAAGGCAGTATACCTTCAGTAGTTCAAGTCGGTGTCATTGTTTTGATACGTAACACTCGGGGGAATGAACGCTTGCTGCTTTTAGTTATTGATTATCTTAGTTGTTAAACTTTAATTTGATTGTTGCTAAGTATGTGTTATTTTGAAGTGGCTGCAATGTTGGACAAAGATGTTATTATGATTCCGCTGCGTAGTTGTTCAAGTTGTTGAATTAACAAATTAAATTATTTTGCTGTTGGTTCATCTGAAGTTTTAAAGTGTTATGTATCCATGTTGAATGCAATGTGTTTTTAAGTTGAATTTGTGGCATCCTGATTCAGTTGTATGAATTTTATAACTCTGATTTACATTTATAATTGTCGGGTAGAACTGGGGTGTTACAGAAGGCACCCGTGTCAATAATCCATGGATTCTTACCTGTAAATCTTGTACTCGTCCCACCTTTTTATGCATTAATCACATTGATAAGAGCATTCCACTAATTTGAACTCAATCCCGGCTAAACCTGATCATCTTCATCCTTTCTGTCATTCATCACTGCTTTAGTGTCATCTACAACTTGTGCCATATTCACCTTTGCATTATTGCCTCTTCTTTTTCCTGCGCCACTAATTGGTTGATGCATCTACTTCTCGCATCCAAGCTCACGACCTTCAGATCATGGTCTATCTCCATACCAATTTGGATAACCCACTAATAGAAAACATGAGTCGACATCATGCCCAAGACGTTTATAATGTGAACATGGTTTCTGCGACCCTGTATAAGATTTCTTTTCCCATCCTAACGATCTACCAGACTTGACAACAAAAGCAATTGGATCTCCACGTTATTCCTTACCTCGTATCATCATGCCAACTCTCTCATCGTGCCCTCAGATTCGGCAGTAGATCTAGACTCAAGACATTAGACTGCACAATCCTAAACTGAGAATCATTAAGGCTCATAAAAAACTGGTGAAGCTTCTCCTCTTCTCTCTTCTTGTTCAACGTTGCAGACATGCCGCACTTACACCCATTGCATGTGAAAATGGGTATTTTTCAAAATTGTTAAATTCACCCCAAAGCTTCTTAAGCCGTCCAAAATAGGTCACAATCGAGTCTCCATTTTGCTTGCAATTTGTCAATTCACACTTCAATTGTTGGATGCAGGGTCCATTTGAAATAGAAAACATTTGTTTAATATCATCCCATAATTCTTTGGCATTCTCCATGTATGTGATTGTCGATCGAAGTTTCGGTTCAATCGTATTGAAATCCATGAAACAGTAATTGAATTGACTGTCCATCAATCATCAATTTCAGGAGCAACATCATCAGGTTTTTCAATCGATCCGTCTACGAATCAAAATTTCCATCTTGCTCTCAAAGAGCCTTGGATTGCACGAGCTCATTCATCATAATTTTCATCCTTCAATTGTACCTGGGTTATGATATTTCCTAGGTTATCACTTGAATACAAATCGTAGAGAGAGGTATGTTTCTTCAATTCACACCCACTTTCACCTATGTTGGATTTGTCAATTATCTTGTTGTCATCATCCTTTTTCTCAAACTCAAACTCTGATGCTATAATAAAATAGGACGAGACAGAAACTGTATCTTGTATTGATGTTTAAAGATTGATATATACACAATTTACAACTTGTCCTACATCAGTGTAATTATATCAAATCTCTAAAAATCATCTAAAAGAAAAATATATTGAAAGCAATCGAAACTAAATAATTATACTATAAAGACAGTAAATGAGTATTAGCTAAATTAATTTATAATATTATTCTAATATAAATATATCAATTTCTTTGATTAGTTTATACTTTTTCTTAATTTTTGATAGTGTTAACTAAAAAAAAATTAACACTTCAAATGTGATCATCTTTAACTATAAAATCTTCACACACATTTTGTTTTTTAATCACATGGGGCAATAACATTTAACCAGACAATTTGTGGTACACAAATTTTATGTAAAAATAGACTCTCTTAATATATAGGTATAATGTGATTATCCAATTGGTTGGCCGTAATTATTATGTCATTAACTCACAAGCATAAAAAATTAGCAACTACTTGAAATCTTTGAATTTTGCGGAATGTTATTTTGTTTAAAGATAGTTTATTTAGTTTTGGTGAATGTTTTTCTAACATCATTTTATTTGTTTAGGGTTTGACTATGTATTTAGTTTTATTGATATAATCTCATTGCTCATCAAAATAAAACAAAAAAAAGTGTATTACTTTATAAATTAAAAATCAATTATATGAACTCTAAATTGTCTTTTCATCACAAATTTTTACACTAAGAAAATAATATTGTTAAGTATTAATGATTATATTTTTCATTCTCATATTCTATTATAACATGATATGGGATATTAATTTTTCGAGCTTCACCAATTAAATATTACATATATTCATTCTCTTTATTGATTAAAAATTTAAATATCTCAAAAAAAAATTCACACTTTCTCACTTTCATTTTAACTTTTTTCTCTCTATTTATTTATTATCAATAAAAATATAATATTCTATTTTTTATTTTAAGAAAATTAATAATTTATTTATCCCATGAATTACTATTAATACAATATTTATTTTTATTTAATCAATTATTGTCTTAATTAATTTGAAAGACATAATTCTTATTTTTAAATATTAATTCTTTTTCTTTTTTCATCTCATGTTCTTTTTTTTTATTCTTTTTGTATAATTATTTAATATAATTAAATTTATATGATTATTGTTCATTTTATAATTTAGTAAATCATTTTAAATTTTAAATTTGTATTTAAATATATTTTATATCGTATTAAATATTTTTTTATCTTGTTGGTCATTATCAACATAATATTTATTTTACTTTAATCAACAATTATCTTTATTCGAAAGACAATTTTTAATTTTAAATGTTAAAATTTCTTTTTTTTTTCTTCATCTCCCAAATTTTTTTATATAATTATTTGATACCATTAAATTTATATAATCATTATTCATTTATAATTAAATTACTCATTTTAAATTTACATATATTTTATATAATATTAAATAAATTTATTCACAAAAGGACAAATATGTTCCTAGTGTTAAATAGAAAAATTATCTGGAATTGTCGTTTTCAAAATAATGGTTTAGAAGTAAAAGAGATGATACCAAACATTACCACGTGAACATGTCACTTAAATACAATTTAATTTACCTTCCTTGTAGGATGATTGCGAAAACCTTAAATTTAAAAATTTAATACTAGTAGTAATCTATGAGAAAAGTTCATATTGCAGTGACTTTTGGAACTTGCAAAAAGCCTCCTATTAAACTTTTTCTTTTACATCCAAAAAAAATATGAAAAAATTATCTAAATAAGCTAATCACTAATGCATAAATTAAAAATCAGTAAAACAACGAACTTGGTGTGGAAATGAGATTGTGATGTGAACTGGAAGAAATAAAATTAATATCAGCATTATCCGAAGGAATAAGAAAAAAGTGTATAGTTGGTGCATATAGCAATTTGATATCAGATGATTTTATTTGGTGTAAGTGTTGGTCTTTTTTGTGTACAAAAATGGGCCTTAAGGCCCACAAAATATTGGTGTTGAATCCACGACTTACTACTTGGACAAACTTACTAATTTGTTAGTTACTCTCATTATAATGTATATATTACATAATTATGTTAAATTACTTTTTTAAATATTTAGATAAATATTATTTTAAAATATATTATTAATAAATGTATAAATTATATTTTCAAAAATTTAAAAAGTTCTTGTTTATTATAAAATAATCAAAATATTTAAAACATATAAGTAAATAATATATAAGTAAGTAATGTTCAAATCATATAAGTAAATATATTTAAATAAAATACTTAAATATAATATTTAAATAAAATATATAAATAAAATAATATATAAGTAAATAATAATTAAGACATATTTAAATAAATATATATATTTAAATAAGTTACAAACATTTAAGATGTATTTAAATGACTAATATGGATATGTTATCATGCAATACATATATTTCGTGTGAAATTTTAACAACAAAAGCATTACGGCCCATTGATAAAGGTTTTATATCACGGAGTTGGTAAAATTACATCGGAGAAAATAAAAGCTGCCTGTATGATTGAGGGTAAAAATGTTATTAATCTTTTTTTGAAATATTCACATATTTTGTAAAAATTGTAAAAATATTTTTAAAAATTGTATTTTAAATTTCGGATGCATTAAAAATATAATAAACTTTCTCTAAAACACACCAAAGCAAGTGTTAAAAATATTCGGATATTAAAATTTGAATTAATATATTATAGATATTGAAATTCTCACACACCACACTCATATCCGATCCTAGAATCACGCCAACACATTTTAAAAAAAGATTGGATTTCAATGTTTGGAATTCTTACGGAGATTGAAATCGGACACTTTTGTTTAATCACGCTCATACCTTTCTCTTTCTCTTTCTTTCTTTTTTTTATATTTCAGCAAACAAAGTTCGTGAGCATACTATTGTTCTAGAATGTTTCAAGCTTTCTCAGAACTTCTATTTCTTTGCATTCAAGTTTATCACATTTCTGAAGTTTTATTTCAATATAGTCAATCCAAGATCAAACAGACAAAAATTAGGCATGCATTATCTAAATAGTTAATAGATATGATACACTAGGTTAAATGCAATAGATATGTCATATTTGTTTATCCAAAAATACATTGCTTTGAAATTTTAAATCTTTGTTGCTTAGAGTTCACATGCTTTGTTTCTTGATCATCTATTTTGGTTTTGTCAATTCGAGATTTTGAAATCTGGAACCTAAGTCAAGATAACAAAATCCAGATTTACCTTTTTTTAATGTTTTTTGGTTCAGTTTTCCAATATTTTCTTTGGTTATGACATGCTTTTTATTTTTTTTATTATAGGAAAAATGTCAAGAAACCAAGAAAGAATGAGACATGATAGAATGGTCGAACATGCTTTCGTTTGCAGGGAGAAAAATAGACCATCACAATCCTCAGTTGGAGAAACTTTATTTGATGTTGAAGTATAGATCTCGAGTTCATCTATATCCAACACCGTCTTCCTAAATTCATGTGTTTTCGGCTCATCAAGAAGCAATTGTTACCATATAAGCTTCAGTTGTATCAGACGATGTCATGCTCGATAGTTTTATGGGAGGTTCCTCAGACTTTTCACAACTACATTATATGAAAACCATGTTGTTAGGCATTTGTGTGATGGAGAGGTAGCATAAATATTTAATTACTCTTTTAAACACTCGTGTTATAATAGTTGAATTGTCTGATGATGATGTAAATGTATTAACCATAATAAAAAGGTTGTCAAGTTTTCGCAACCTAATGAACCATGGTTTCAAGATGTCTTGTAGTTAGTTGGGATGAAGGATTTATGAAGGACTGTATATACTCATATTAACCATGGTTTATTGTCGGCGTTTATGAGGCGATGACATGCCCCTTCCATTTAATCTTCAGAGTATGTGCACATGTTGCATACAATAGATCATGTACATTGATGTCATACTTTATGGTTTTGATCAACACGTGCATATTTCTGAACAAGAGTGCGACCTATGTCGACATTGTCTATATTAGATACTTTATTGAATTGAAGATGATTCATGAGTACAAACTAAGGGGAAACTTGTTCGGTTTACCTTTACCCCAAGTAACCTGAAGGTAATTAGTGGAAGATGAGGAAGATGGAAACAAACAATTGTCTATTTAGAATATAAAAAATTGCACCCGGACTGATATTAACTACATAATACTTGTATTACACTTTTACTAATATTTTATCTAAACCATTTTAGGCATGGAGCCACACGTATTTTCCATGTTTCTCCGGTTGGGAATATGTTGAAGACTACTCTGAGTAATTTCCAGGTGCTTTCTCGATTATCCCACTTAGCAACCGAGATGTTATGAGTTTCTCTTAACCGCATTGTGTCAGGTGATATTTATTTTATATTATACTTTTAGCACCATGAGACACGACCCTTAGAGGTGACAACTTTGTAGTGTGGGTGAATGACTTATATGCTACGACTTATGTATCCACATCTATCTAGCGAGTACAAAGGCAGTTTAATTAATTGCAAGGTATACTAAAAAACCCATAGTTGCTGCTCCTGACACTGCCCTTCCAGAGATGCTGATGAGATATTTGCATAGCACTATGAGCATTTTGTTCTAGAAGATGTACGCAGTGTAATAGTTCCTCATCCATGGAGTACAATATATAGTTATATCTAATGGTTTTATAGAGTGACATATTCTTACATGACATCAGATTCGAAAGGAGATCCTTCGAGGCCAGCTCACAAGAAGATCGTAGAAGAGGTGTAGGCAAGGGAAAACCATGTCATAAATGTGTTAGGATATATAGATTGGATCCTATAAATTAATGTGTTGCAATCTCAGTTTGAATATTCTCCTAGTTTCATTCACGTGAAGGAGCCTCGTATTTTGTTGTTGCCCCAGAATAAATATATTCATCAGAAACTCATTTATGTTTGGTATGTCGATCAATGCTTGGAGTTGTAGAAGATAATGTAATTGGTTTGGTTAATGGCCGGGAACAGAGCTCTGGTCGTGGCATAAACACATGAAGGAACGGGGACCTCCTAGTATGTATTTGGTTCGTAGTTCTGGGAAGGATGATAGTCGTCCTCGCGCGGTTGCGAGCGGGTTGACAAAGAGGAGGTCAATCCGTCTCTATAGTTTTGCTCGGGACCGACCATGTTGATGTTGTCGCCGATGTTGTTGTTGTCGACACTATTTTCGCTTACGTTGTTGTTGTTGTTATGGTCGGCGAGATGGATGTTTTGGTTATTATCAATAGCTTGGTCAGCCATGACAATCGTACAGTTTGATGAAGAGTTGCTTTGGTCTTAAGAGGAAGACGGGGAAGCTGGATTCCCACAGACGACGTCATTGATCGTACCTGATCAAAAAGGATTGTCAAAGCCCACAAGTTCAACTCGAGCAGCAGTTGGATACGAAGCGAATGGTATAGGTCTCGTGCTCTAATTTTACAGATTGAGCAACCTGATTTTGGGACTGGCTGGAGGTTGAAAATGATCAATGTGTCATCCTTCAACCAATGAAACAACGCCATTTGAAATTTGTGAATTTCTGATTTACATTTGATTCAGTGCTTTATTCACTAACGACCATGATATGCACAGCGCGTCAGTTCCCTTGGATTTGATTACTAACATGTATTGACTCTCATCCAATGGTCCATATATTTATTACTATATTTTTCTTTTCTGATTTTTATAGTTAATTGTTTTAAATTTCAAAAAATCATAGAAAATTCATTTTTAGTCAAAAAAATCTGAAAAAATCATGAAATTTTTTTTTGAGTTTTCTATTTCTGATTTTTATTTTTTCACAATTTTATTTTGTGTTTTAATATTTTTTTATATATTTTCACTTTATTTGAATTGTTTTAAATGTTTAAAAATAATTTTATGCATTTTTAAATTTTGGAAAAATTATGGAATGATTCAATGATATTGTGACAATTATTGGTGACCTCATTTATTTTTTATTTCTGACTTTATTATTTTTTATCATTTTTGGTTTATTTTACTCATTTATTTTAATTTTAAAAATAGTTTTTGACTTTAAAAAATTACCAAGAATTTTATAAAATCAGTTTAGTTCATTTCTGATTTTTCTATGGTCTTACTTTTTATTTCTTGATTAATTTGAATATAGTTGATATTTTTTCTCTTTTATTTCTATTTTAAAATATTTTTAAAACCTTTTTTAATATATATATTAAATGCAATATTATTTTGTGATTATTTTCTGATTGATCTTGGATTAAATTTTTAGTCATAAACTTTGTTAACATCATTGGATCCATGGTGTTGAGTCCAACTCCACAAAAATGGATGAATGATTTTAATAATAGTTTGATTTAAATTTAATCAAATGTGGTTTGTATATTCTCTCCCACCCCTCTTCATCTTGTCCCGTTCTCATTGTACTAAGTGTTGTTGGAGCATGTTCTCTATATCATGTCTCAAAACAAATGGTGCATAGATTACTATTGACCGGTCTCAAAATAGGTGTGACTTCTATATAAGTCCACTTACGATTGCTTAACATAGCGCTTAATTTTGTCCTGATTCGAATAAATGATCATTTGTGGCCCAAACCTATGTTTGCAAGCCCAAGTATATTAATTTGATCTCTTTTATCCAAATAACCTTGAGATTCATTGTGTGGAGGCTTTGGTTCTACCAATCCTCTAACGGATCTACAACACTTTTGGTCAACGCGGATCACTTAAACATCGTTGATCATTAAATGGTACTTTTGAGGATTCAAAATGGATGATATACTTGACAAAAAGCAAATGCAACTTGTTGTGTGGAGGCTTTGGTTATACTAATCCTCTAATAAATTCCAAATGCAAGTTTCAAGATGGTCACCCAACTAACTACTAATTATTAAATTGTTTTTACTTTATGCCCTTTTATTTTTTATGCTTTATGTACCATTTACTTTAAGCATTACATTTCATGTCATTTTTATTTTGCTCACTTGAGCCTTTTCTTTTCTCTTCTAAGACACCTAATAATCAACATGGACCATAAAAACTTTAATGATACTTGGACTACTTGGTTACTATCCTTGGCATTATGGAGCATTGAACTTCTTGGACTTAGGATTAGAAACCTTGGCCTATGTTGGAGACCTTTTGACCATGATAGATATTTTGTCTGTAAGTTCTTGAGGTTTACCTCAAGACATTGGGTTGTTTGCTTGTTTTGTGTGCAGGTTATTGTGATTACATCCTTTGTTTGTAATTTGGAATTCACCCGTATACAGCCGTTACTCTGCCCAATTTTTGTGAAGACTTAATACACTTGAAGTTTGGTTCTCATAAGAGGTCTAGTATCTTTTCTTGCTTGGTTTCAATCCAAAGAATGAGAATTCTATCTTGGCTCATAATGTCAAGTATTGGCTTCTTGTTGGTTAGATGGTTCTTATCCCTAGCTTTTACCTTATGCTTTAGGATAGCCTCTTCTTCTTCTTCACCCATCTTCTTAAATTTCAAAATATCTTCTCCTTCCTTTTGAAAACTCTTCTTATTTTTAAAATTGAACTACTTTCATAATAAACTTGGACTTAGGTCCATGCATTTTCAAAACATCTTTCACAAATAAACTTAAATCAACATTAATAAAACCTTGACATTTTTTCCGTGAGAAAACTAAAAATCAATCAATCTCATTCAAACCATTTCGCCATCTTGGCTTTCATCTTAAACTTTTCTCAAAAGATTCGACTCTTATCAATCCTTGTAGTGATGCAAACAACTATACTTCTACGATATATAGTGAAGTGAGATATTTTCCACTTGAGTGTTAAGTGAGGCATTGTTGATTTTAAAATCCAAGCCATATCCTCCACTTTGAGATGATGCAAATTCTCCTTTCTCAATATTGTGGGTGGTAAGTATGTTTTCCACACGGACAATGACAACGATGTCTTATCTCATAAAATTAACCAACACACTTGTGTTTTTTTTTAAATTTTCAAAGGTGAACTACGTGTACCCTGACCCCCTATTGCATGAAAGGTGGTACGTAGGCACTAAAGGTTCACAACCGCGGCGGGTGCAAAAATCATAAAAAAATATATTTCTTCTCTCATTTCCACCATCTATTTTACATACAATATTTTATAGCCAAAATATTCAAATTTTATAAAGAGATTCCTGCGGAGTACCGTAGATGTTTAGGGTGCTAATACCTTCCCTTTGCATAACCAACCCCCTTACCTAGAATATTTCCCCCTCTTTTTGGGTTATTCTCTCTTTTCCCATTCCTTTGGAAACAATAAAACGCGGTGACGATTTTTATTTTGATTTGTGCAAGTCTAGTCAATCTAATGGCTTAGTCTTAAACATTTCTACTGATACAGAAAAATGGCGACTTCACTAGGGAAAGATTGACCTCTTGTATATGTGCTACTGCTGTCTATGTGTTATATCTTGTATATATGTTTATCTGGATTTTCCTGGTTTTCAGGGTGCTTGGTGATTACTTATAAGTCCTATACCCGGACTTGGGCAAACTTTAAGATAGGACGGACGATATAGTCATGTTAACTTTGAGGGAGTAATCCCAAAAAAGGAGGCATGAGATCCCTCACTCAGTGGAGGCCCCTTTGACTGTAGTGTCGTTTACCGAGTAATCGAGAAGACATACTGCTTTCGACCTGGGAGCCTGCTGAAGCTGAGGACCATAGAATACCAAACCCATCTTGGCCTTTTAGGTGTAGTGCGGAAGCTATGACGAAGTAATCCAGAAATAGTTGTCACGTGATACTACGCTGGGACGAGTTTTTCTTGAGAATATTACTAACTACTGAGCTAATCGGGAAGTTGGTAATATCCGAAGGAAGGATTTAGACTCTAGGAACCTCTAGAACCTTGTTTTGAAGGTGATAACTTTTAGAACAACACCTTATAGGTAGTACCTTCGACCTCATGCTTGTGACGTTGAACTTATGAACCCTATATACGTGATCTTGTACGTGATTGTTGCATCATACATCTATGCACTCATAAGCATCTTTTGAAGAAATCTTATTTCAAGGGAATTAAGAGTTGACTATTTGTGAATATCTCAGGTACTTTTTTTAACCATGGATTCTGGAAAAAGAAAGACTGGGAAGTACAGTTTCAAGGATCCCAAGATAGATGAGTTCATCAGTCTAATTGCCGAGATCGAGTGTTCTGTAGATTTTTGGAAGAAGTATGGATCCATCATTCCTCTTATGAAGCTTAGGATGAAGGAGGGTATTCTCTCGACCTTGGTCCAGTTCTATGATCCGATGTATCATTGATTTAATTTTCCTGACTATCAGTTAATGCCTACACTGGAGGAGTATTCTTATCTGTTGGATTTACCTGTTACTGATCGTGTTCCTTTTACTGTTTTGGAGAGTGATCCAAAACCACATGAGATTGCTGCTTTGATCCATCTGGGGAAGTCTGAGGTGGAAGCCCATATGACTACTAAAGGAGGGATTAGAGGATTACCGACCCAGTTCTTATTGGAGAAAGCTCGTTACTTTGCTAGGGTGAAGAGTACAGTTGCTTTTGAGACCATCTTTGCTCTACTTGCTTACGGGTTGTTCTTATTTCCTAATGTGGACAAATTTGTTGACATTAATGCTATCAGGATCTTCATGATTGGAAACCCATTTCCTACATTGTTGGGTGATTCTTATTACTCTATTCATCTTCGGAAATATTATCATGGAGGGATGATTATCTGTTGCACGCCTTTGTTGTACCGGTGGTTTATCTCTCATATGACTCAGTCTGATGCTTTTTGGGATGTCAGGAAGGAACCCCGTTGGGCTCCTAAGATCATGGAACTTAATCACTCGGATATTGATTGGTATCATTGAGCATACCAGGATATAGAGATTGTTTACAATTGTGGTAGTTTCCCCAATGTACCTCTTCTTGGTACAAAGGGAGGAATTAACTATAACCATGTTCTTGCATGATGACATCTTAGTTATCTGATGAGGGATAAACCAAATAATATTCATTTGAGTAGTTTCTTTCTGAAGGATGGAGAAGACCATAAGGAAGATAGGGAGAAAATTGCAAAGGCCTGGCGTCATATCTACAAGAACAGTAGGAAAGACTTGGGACCTACGAGGGCTGTTTCTTTAGAGCCATATCTTCAGTGGGTCCAAGCGAGGGCTATTCAGTTAAAAATGTCGTATTCCCATGAAACACATATGTCTGATTTCTTTGTGAAAACCACTCCTTCCTTATTGGATGATTCTGCTTTAAAGGCCGGCATGGCCAATCTTACTGCTCTGATGGAATCTCTGGTGGCTACTCAGAATCGGTCACCGAGTGTTCAACCTCAATTGGCAAGGGCTACTGCTGAAGCTCCAATTGTTCCTGTGTCTGCTACCCCAGTTGTTATTCAGAATCTCATGCCTCAAGGTTATCCATAGGGAATTCCAGAGAACTTCGCGCTTGAAGGTTTCAATCTTGGTCCTCAATAAGCTCTAGTTGTTCAGACTATTGTTACTCCTGCACCTTTTGTGGTGCATGTTGCTCCTGCTGCACCTCCTTCGGTGAATATGGTTCTGTTTGTTAACGATGATGTGTGTCGTCCTTTTCCTCCACCAAGTGAATACTTGGGTCTCTATGACAGTATGGATGATTTTCAAGAGCAGTTTGACAAGATGTAGAGGGAGATGAAGGCCCTCAGGGGAAAAGAGTTATTCAGGAAAAATGTGAATGAATTATGCTTGGTCCCGAATGTTAAGATACCTGCAAAGTTTAAGGTCCCAGAGTTTGATAAGTACAAGGTCAACACTTTCTCTCGTGCTCATCTGGCAATATATGTAAGGAGAATGTCTACCAATACTGATGATCAGCGCTTGCTGATTCACTTTTTTCAGGATAGTTTGACTGGTGCTGCACTGAAGTGGTATATGAGCTTGGACATCGTCAATATCCATACTTTTAATGACTTGGGAGAAGCATTTATCAGATAATACAAGTACAATATAGACATGGCGCCTGACCGTGATCAACTTAGGGCCATGGTTCAGAAAAGACAGGAATCATTCAAAGAATATGCACAGAGATGGCGTGAGGTAGCCGCCCAAGTGATTCCTCCCATGGAAGAAAAGGAGATGACTAAGATTTTCTTGAAGACTCTGGGTGCTTTCTACTATGAAAGGATGGTAGCAAGTACGCCAAGTGACTTTACTGAAATGGTAGGCATGGGTATCCGTTTAGAAGAGGCTGTAAGAGAGGGTTGTTTAACAAAGAGTGAAGGATCTGGAGGTGCGAAGAAGCCATCTTATGGGTTTACCAAGAAGAAGGAAGGGGATTCAAATGTTATTATACAAGAGAGGAGGGTTAATCCTCCTATAAGAAATTATCAGCGTCATCAACAAGTTTTCTCAGTTACTCCAGTTGTTGGTGTAGCTCCAACCACTGTTGCTTATCAGAGACCATCCCAGCAGGGGAATCAAGGGTATAATCAGATAAGGGAGAGTTATGATCCTATTCCTATGAGTTATATGAAGTTACTACTGGAATTGATTCAGAAGAAGTTGGTTCAGACCCGACCACCTCCCGCTGTACCATCACCTTTGCCTTGGTATTACAAGGCAGACCAAACATGTGCTTTTCATCAGGGAGCACCAGGGCATAATGTTGAGAATTGTTATCCTTTGAAGACTGAGGTGCAGAAACTGGTGAAGTCTGGTATTCTATCTTTCAAGGATGTGGGTCCTAATGTGATGGACAATCCTCTACCCAAGCATGGAGGAGAAAATGTTATGAATATGATGGCCGGTTGTCCAGGCGACTTCCGGATTTTTGATATTCATCCAGTTAGAGGAGATTTGGTGAAAATGCATGCATACCTATGTGAATTTATCTATTATACGCATAACCATTCCGGTTGTGCTATTTGCAGTATAGACATACAAGGTTGCGACTAGTTAAAGGCTGATTTGCAGGAGATGATGGAGGAGGGCCTCATCCACATAATCAGGCCTAGGGCAGAGTATGAAGAGGAGGTGGATATGGTTTCTGGATGTCCTGGAGAGTTCAGAATTTTTGATGTGGAGTATATGAATGAATACCTTGTGAATTTACATGCTACTTTCTGCCACTCGGCTGGTCAGGTGGAACATCAGTATGGATCTTTCCGAATTTAGTATCGAGAATTTCGCGGATGTTCAATCGTGAAGAAAGGTGTTCAGTTGTTGTTGGACCATGGAACTATCAAGGTTACAGGTCAAAGGGATGATTACCATGAAGTTGATATGATTGAGATTTGTTTGGCTGAAAAAGAGTCAGGTGATGAGTATGCCTATGCATATGAGTATTTCTCCTCAGACGAGGATTTGTTTTTAAGAGATAACTCGATAATGACTGATTGTGTTGAAGAAGGGGTAAACGTCATTGTGCCTTGTTTTGGTGCACCCGCCCATTTGAAAGTTGAGTATTATAGCAAGCCAGCTGTTACCTCATTGGTGATTAGTATTCCGGGTCCTGTTCCCTACAAGCCAGATAAGGTTGTACCCTAAAAATATAACGCTACAATCTTTGAGGATGGTATGGAAATTCCCATCCAGCCAATGCCTGATGTTGGAAATATTGTTGAGACTAGCAGAGTGACCTGTAGAGGTCGTGTATTTACACCAGTTGTTTGAGGAGATGTTAGTGTTGGAAAGAAAATTGTTGAGAAAGTTGAACCCAAGAAGGCTACGGGTGAATCTAGTGGAACTACGTTAGAGAAAGAAGTGGATGATATTTTGAAGATAATTAAGATGAGTGACTACAGAATTGTAGATCAGCTACTGTAGACTCCTTTAAAAATATCTATCTTGGCTTTATTGATGAACTCCTCTGAATCTTTGATGAGGGTACTGGATCAAGCTTTTGTGGAAAGTTACATGCCTATAGACCAATTCAGAAGTGTAGTAGGGAACATTACGTCATGTAATAACCTGAGTTTCTACGACGATGAATTGCCAGATGAAGGAAGGAATCACAACCTGAACCTCCACATCTCTATGAATTGTAAGAATGATTCATTATCCAATGTGCTGATTGATAATGGATCTACATTAAACGTTATACCGAGGAGAACACTTATGAAGTTGAAATATCTAGGAACGTCCATGCGCCCAAGTGGCATTACTGTGAAAGCATTTGATGGATCAAGGAAATCTGTTATCGGTGAAGTGGACTTGCCTATTCATATAGGCCCACATTTGTTCCATATTACCTTCCAGGTCATGGATATTGTACCTGCTTATAGCTGTTTGCTAGGAAGGCCGTGGATACATGAGGCAGGGGCTGTCACTTCAACTTTACACCAGAAACTGAAGTTTGTACGTGAAGGAAAAATGGTAATCATAAATGGAGAACATGCATTATTGATATCTCATTTATCTCATAAAATTAACCAACACACTTGTGTTTTTTTTTTAATTTTCAAAGGTGAACTACGTGTACCCTGGCCCTCTATTGCACTAAAGGTGGTACGTAGGCACTAAAGGTTCGCAACCGCGGAGGGTGCAAAAATCATAAAAAAATATATTTCTTCTCTCATCTCCACCATCTATTTTACATACATAATTTTATAGCCAAAATATTCAAATTTCAAAAAGTGGTTCCTGCGGAGTACCGTAGTTGTTTAGGGTGCTAATACCTTCCCTTTGCATAACCAACCCCTTTACCTATAATATTTCCCCCTCTTTTTGGGTTATTCGCTCTTTTCCCATTCCTTTGGAAACAATAAAGCGCGGTGGTGATTTTTATTTTGATTTGTACAAGTCTAGTCAATCTAATGGCTTAGTCTTAAACATTTCTACTACTACAGAAAAATGGCGACTTCACTGGGGAAAGATTGACCTCTTGCTGGTCTATCCCTAAGTGGGTTGAGCCTATCTTTGTTTATATCTGTATATGTGCTATTGCTGTCTATGTGTTATATCTTGTATATATGTTTATCTGGATTTTCCTAGTTTTCAGGGTGCTTGGTGATTACTTATAAGTCCTATACCCGGACTTGGCCAAACTTTAAGATAAGACGGGCGGTATAGTCATGTTAACTTTGAGGGAGTAATCCCAAAAAAGGAGGCATGAGATCCCCTACTCAGTGGAGGCCCCTTTGAATGTAGTGTCGTTTACCGAGTAATCAGAAAGACGAATTGCTTTCGACCTGGGAGCCTGCTGAAGCTAAGGACCGTAGAATAACAAACACATCTTGGCCTTTTAGGTGTAGTGCAGAAGCTATGACAGAGTAATCCGAAAATAGTTGTCACGTGATACTACGCTCGGACGAGATTTTCTTAAAAATATTACTAACTACCGAGTTAATCAGGAAGTTGGTAATATCTGAAGGAAGGATGTAGACTTTGGGAACCTCTAGAACCTTGTTTGGCAGGTGATAACTTTTATAACAAGACCTTATAGGTAGTACCTTCGACCTCATGCTTGTGACGTTGAACTTATGAACCCTATATGCGTGATCTTGTATTTGATTGTTGCATCATGCATCCATGTACTCATAAGCATCTTTTGAAGAAATCTTATTTTAAGGGACTTAAGAGTTGACTAGTTGTGAATATCTCAGGTACTTATTTTAACCATGGATTCTGGAAAAAGAAAGACCGGGAAGTACAACTTCAACGATCCCAAGATAGATGAGTTGATTAGTCTAATTTCCGAGATCGAGTATTCTGCAGATTTTAGGAAGAAGTATGGATCCATCATTCCTCTTATGAAGCTTAGGATGAAGGAGGGTATTCTCTCGAACTTGGTCCAGTTCTATGATCCGATGTATCATTGATTTACTTTTCCTGACTATCAGTTGATGCCTACACTGGAGGAGTATTCTTATCTGTTGGATTTACCTGTTACCGATCGTGTTCCTTTTACTGGTTTAGAGGGTGATCCAAAACCACATGAGATTGCTGCTTTGATCCATCTGGGGAAGTCTGAGGTGGAAGCCCATATGACTACTAGAGGAGTGATTAGAGGATTATCGGCCCAGTTCTTATTGGAGAAAGCTCGTTACTTTGCTAGGATGAAGAGTACAGTCGCTTTTGAGGCCATCTTTGCTCTACTTGCTTACGGGTTGTTCTTATTTCCTAATGTGGACAAATTTGTTGACATTAATGCTATCAGGATCTTCATGATTGGAAACCCAGTTCCTACATTGTTGGGTGATGCTTCTTACTCTATTCATCTTTGAAAATCTTATCATGGAGGGATGATTATCTGTTGCATGCCTTTGTTGTACCGATGGTTTATCTCTCATATGCCTCAGTCTGATGCTTTTTGGGATGTCAGGAAGGAAAACCGTTGGGCTCCTAAGATCATGGAACTTACTCACTCAGATATTGATTGGTATCATTGAGCTTACCAGGATATACAAATTGTTTACAATTGTGGTAGTTTCCCCAATGTACCTCTTCTTGGTACAAAGGGAGGAATTAACTATAACCATGTTCTTGCATGATGACAGCTTGGTTATCCGATGAGGGATAAACCAAATAGTATTCATTTGAGTAGTTTCTTTCCGAAGGAAGGAGAAGACCATAAGGAAGATATGGAGAAAATTGTGAAGGCATGGCGTCACATCTACAAGAAGAGTAGGAAAGACTTGGGACCTACAGGGGCTGTTTCTTTGGATCCATATCTTCAGTGGGTCCAAGCGAGGGCTATTCAGTTAAAAATGTCGTATTCCCATGAAACACCTATGCCTGATTTTTTTGTGAAAACCACTCCTCCCTTATTGGGTGATTCTGCTTTGAAGGCCGGCATGGACAATCTTACTGCTCTGATGGAATCTCTTGTGGCTGCTCAGAATCAGTCACCGAGTGTTCAGCCTCAACCGACAAGGGCAACTGTTGAAGCTTCGACTGTTCCTGTGTCTTCTTTCCTAGATGTTATTCAGAATCTCATGCCTCAAGGTTATCCATGGGGAATTCCAGATAACTTCACGCTTGAAGGTTTCAATCTTGGTCCTCAAGAAGCTCCAGTTGTTCAGACTATTGTTACTCCTGCACCTCATGTGGTGCATGCTCCTCCTGCTGCACCTCCTTCGGTGAATATGGTTCTGTTTGTTAACAATGATGTGTGTCGTCCTTTTCCTCCACCAAGTGAATACTTGGGTCTCTATGACAGTATGGATGATTTTCAAGAGCAGTTTAACAAGATGCAGAGGGAGATGAAGGCCCTCAGGGGAAAAGAGTTATTCGGGAAAAATGTGAATGAATTATGCTTGGTCCCGAATGTTAAGATACCTGCAAAGTTTAAGGTCCCAGCGTATGAGAAGTACAAGGTTAACACTTTCCCTCGTGCTCATCTGGTAATGTATGTAAGGAGAATGTCTACTAATACTGATGATCAGCGCCTACTGATTCACTTTTTTCAGGATGGTTTGACCGGTGCTGCACTGAAGTGGTATATGAGTTTGGACAACGTCAATATACATACTTTTAATGACTTGGGAGAAGCATTTATCAGATAATACAAGTACAACATAGACATGGCGCCTGACTGTGATCAACTTAGGGCCATGGTTCAGAAAGACAGGGAATCATTCAAGGAATATGCATAGAGATGGCGTGAGGTAGCCGCCCAAGTGATTCCTCCCATGGAAGAAAAGGAGATGACTAATATTTTCTTGAAGACTCTGGGTGCTTTCTACTATGAAAGGATGGTAGCAAGTACGCCAAGTGACTTTACTGAAATGGTAGGCATGGGTATCCGTTTAGAAGAGGCTGTAAGAGAGGGCCGATTAACAAAGAGTGAAGGATCTGGAGGTGGGAAGAAGCCATCTTATGGGTTTACCAAGAAGAAGGAAGGGGATTCAAATGTTGTTATACAAGAGAGGTGGGTTAATCCTCCTATAATAAATTATCAGTGTCATCAGCAAGTTGCCTTAGTTACTCCAATTGTTGGTGTAGCTCCAACCACCGTTGCTTAGCAGAGACCATCCCAGCAGGGGAGTCAAGGGTATAATCAGATAAGGGAGAGTTACGATCCTATTCCTATGAGTTATACGAAGTTACTACCGGAATTGATTCAGAAGAAGTTGGTTCAGACCCGACCTCCTCCCGCTGTACCATCACCTTTGCCTTGGTATTACAAGGCAGACCAATCATGTGCTTTTCATCAGGGAGCACCAGGGCATAATGTTGAGAATTGTTATCCTTTGAAGACTGAGGTGCAGAAATTGGTGAAGTCTGGTATTCTATCTTTCAAGGATGTGGGTCCTAATGTGAAGGACAATCCTCTACCCAAGCATGGAGGAGAAAATGTTGTGAATATGGTGGCTGGTTGTCCAGGCGACTTCCAGATTTTTGATATTCATCTAGTTAGAGGAGATTTGGTGAAAATGCATGCAGACCTCTTATAATTTAGCTATTATATGCATGACCATTCTGGTTGTGCTATTTGTAGTACAAACATACAAGGTTGCGACAAGATAAGGGCTGATTTGCAGGAGATGATGGATGAGGGCCTCATCCACATAATCAGGCCTAGGGCAGAGTATGAAGAGGAGGTTAATATGGTTTCTTGATGTTCTGGAGAGTTCATAATTTTTGATGTGGAGTATATGAATGAAGACCTTGTGAAATTGCATACTACTTTCTGCCACTCGACTGGTCAGGTGGAACATCAGTATGGATCTTGCCGAATTTGCTGTCGAGACATCTGTGGATGTTCAATCGTGAAGAAAGGTGTTCAATTGTTGTTGGGCCATGGAACTATCAAGGTTACAGGTCAAAGGGATGATTACCATGAAGTTGATACGATTAAGATTTGTTTGGATGAAAAAGAGTCAGGTGATGAGTATGCCTCTGCATATGAGTATTTCTTCTCAAATGAGGATTTGTTTTCTAGAGATAACTCGATAATGACTGATTGTGTTGAAAAAGGGGTAAACATCATTGTGCCTTGTTTTGGTGCACCTGCCAATTTTGAAGTTGATTATTATAACAAGCCAGTTGTTACCTCATTGGTGATTAGTTTGCCGGGTCCTGTTCCCTACAAGTCAGATAAGGTTGTACCCTACAAATATAACGCTACAATCTTGGAGGATGGTGTGGAAATTCCCATCCAGCTAATGCCTGATGTTGGAAATATTGTTGAGACTAGCAGAGTGACCCGTAGAGGTCGTGTATTTGCACCAGTTGTTCAAGGAGATGTTAGTGTTGGAAATAAAATTGCTGAGAATGTTGAACCCAAGAAGGCTACAGGTGAATCTAGTGGAACTATGTTAGAGAAAGAAATGGATGATATTTTGAAGATAATTAAGATGAGCGACTACAGAATTGTAGATCAGCTACTGTAGACTCCTTCAAAAATATCTATCTTGGCTTTATTGATGAACTCCTCTGAATCTTTAATGAGGGTACTGGATCAAGCTTTTGTGGAAAGTTAGATGCCTATAGACCAATTCAGTAGTGTAGTATGGAACATTACGTCATGTAATAACCTGAGTTTCTACGATGATGAATTGCCAGATGAAGGAAGGAATCACAACCTGGCCCTCCACATCTTTATGAATTGTAAGAATGATTCATTATCCAATGTGTTGATTGATAATGGATCTGCATTAAACGTTATACCGAGGAGCACGCTTATGAAGTTGAAATATCAAGGAACGCCCATGCGCCCAAGTTGCATTATTGTGAAAGCATTTGATGGATCAAGGAAATCTGTTATCAGTGAAGTGGACTTGCCTATTCATATAGGCCCACATTTGTTCCATATTACTTTCCAAGTCATGGATATTGTACCTGCTTATAGTTGTTTGCTAGGAAGGCAGTGGATACATGAGGCAGGGGCTGTCACTTCAACTTTACACCAGAAACTGAAGTTTGTACGTGAAGGAAAAATGGTTATCATAAATGGAGAACAGGCATTATTGATATCTCATTTATCTCATAAAATTAACCAACACACTTGTGTTTTTTTTTAATTTTCAAAGGTGAACTACGTGTACCCTGACCCCCTATTGCACGAAAGGTGGTACGTAGGAACTAAAGGTTTGCAACCGCGGCGGGTGCAAAAATCATAAAAAATATATTTCTTCTCTCATCTCCACCATCTATTTTACATACAACATTTTATAGCCAAAATATTCAAATTTTAAAAAGAGGTTCCTGCGGAGTTCTGTAGATGTTTAGGGTGCTAATACCTTCCCTTTGCATAACCAACCCCCTTACCTAGAATATTTCCCCCTCTTTTTGGGTTATTCGCTCTTTTCCCATTCCTTTGGAAACAATAAAGTGCGGTGGCGATTTTTATTTTGATTTGTACAAGTCTAGTCAATATAATGGCTTAGTCTTAAACATTTCTACCGCTACAGAAAAATGGCGAATTCACTGGGGAAAGATTGACCTCTTGCTGGTCCATCCCCAAGTGGGTTGAGCCTCAGTTTGTTTATATCTGTATATGTGCTATTGTTGTCTATGTGTTATATCTTGTATATATGTTTATCTGGATTTTCCTGGTTTTCAGGGTGCTTGGTGATTACTTATAAGTCCTATACCTGGACTTGGGAAAAATTTAAGATAGGACGGGCGGTATAGTCATGTTAACTTTGAGGGAGTAATCCCAAAAAAGGAGGCATGAGATCCCCCACTCAGTGGAGGCCCCTTTGTCTGTAGTGTCATTTACCGAGTAATCAGGAAGGCGTACTGCTTTCGACCTGGGAGCCTGCTGAAGCTGAGGACCATAGAATACCAAACCCATATTGTCCTTTTAGGTGTAGTGCGGAATCTATGATGGAGTAATTCGGAAATAGTTTTCACGTGATACTACGCTCGGATGAGTTTTCCTTGAGAATATTACTAACTACCGAGTTAATCGGGAAGTTGGTAATATCCGAAGGAAGGATGTAGACTCTAGGAATCTCTAGAACCTTGTTTGGCAGGTGATAACTTTTAGAACAACACCTTATAGGTAGTACCTTCGACCTCATGCTTGTGACGTTGAACTTATGAACCCTATATGCATGATCTTGTATGTGATTGTTGCATCATGCATCCATGCACTCATAAGCATCTTTTGAAGGAATATTATTTCAAGGGACTTAAGAGTTGACTATTTGTGAATATCTCAGGTACTTTTTTAACCATGGATTCTGGAAAAAGAAAGACCGGGAAGTACAATTTCAAGGATCCCAAGATAGATGAGTTGATCAGTCTAATTGCTGAGATCGAGTGTTCTGCAGATTTTTGAAAGAAGTATGGATCCATCATTCCTCTTATGAAGCTTAGGATGAAGGAGGGTATTCTCTCGACCTTGGTCCAGTTCTATGATCCGATGTATCATTTCTTTACTTTTCCTGACTATCAGTTGATGCCTACACTGGAGGAGTATTCTTATCTGTTGGATTTACCTGTTACCGATCGTGTTCCTTTTACTGGTTTGGAGGGTGATCCAAAACAACATGAGACTGCTGCTTTGCTCCATCTGGGGAAGTCTGAGGTGGAAGCCCATATGAGTACTAAAGGAGGGATTAGAGGATTATCGACCCAGTTCTTATTGGAGAAAGCTCGTTACTTTTCTAGGATGAAGAGTGCAGTCGCTTTTGAGGCCATCTTTGCTCTACTTGCTTACGGGTTGTTCTTATTTCCTAATGTGGACAATTTTTTGACATTAATGCTATCAGGATATTCATGATTGGAAACCCAATTCCTACATTGTTGGGTGATGCTTATTACTCTATTCATCTTCGGAAATCTTATCATGGAGGGATGATTATCTGTTGCACGCCTTTGTTGTACCGGTGGTTTATCTCTCATATGCCTCAGTCTGATGCTTTTTGGGATGTCAGGAAGGAACCCTGTTGGGCTCCTAAGATCATGGAACTTACTCACTCAGATATTGATTGGTATCATTGAGCTTACTAGGATATAAAGATTATTTATAATTGTGGTAGTTTCCCCAATTAACCTCTTGGTACAAAGGGAGGAATTAACTATAACCATATTCTTGCATGATGACAACTTGGTTATCCGATGAGGGATAAACCAAATAGTATTCATTTGAGTAGTTCCTTTCTGAAGGAGGGAGAAGACCATAAGGAAGCTAGGGAGAAAATTGCGAAGGCCCGGCGTCACATATACAAGAAGAGTAGGAAAGACTTGGGACCTACGGGGGTTGTTTCTTTGGAGCCATATCTTCAGTGGGTCCAAGCGAAGCCTATTCAGTTAAAAATGTCGTATTCCCATGAAACACCTATGCCTGATTTCTTTATGAAAACCACTCCCCCCTTATTGGGTGATTCTGCTTTGAAGGCCGACATGGCCAATCTTACTGCTCTGATGGAATCTATGGTGGCTGCTCAGAATCAGTCACCGATTGTTCAACATCAACCGACAAGGGCTACTGTTGAAGCTCCGACTGTTCCTGTGTCTGCTACCCCAACTATTATTCAGAATCACATGTCTCAAGGTTATGCATGGGGAATTCCAGAGAACTTCGTGCTTGAAGGTTTCAATCTTGTTCCTCAAGAAGCTCCAGTTGTTCAGACTATTGTTACTCCTGCACCTCCTGTGGTGCATGCTGCTCCTGCTGCACCTCCTTCGGTGAATATGGTTCTATTTGTTAACGATGATGTGTGTCGTCCTTTTCCTCCACCAAGTGAATACTTGGGTCTCTATGACAGTATGTATGATTTTCAAGAGCAGTTTGACAAGATGTAGAGGGAGATGAAGGCCCTCAGGGGAAAAGAGTTATTCGGGCAAAATGTGAATGAATTATGCTTGGTCCCAAATGTTAAGATATCTGTAAAGTTTAAGGTCCCAAAGTTTGAGAAGTACAAGGTCAACACTTTCCCTCGTGATCATCTGATAATGTATGTAAGGAAAATGTCTACCAATACTGATGATCAGCGCCTGCTGATTCACTTTTATCAGGATAGTTTGACCGGTGTTGCGCTGAAGTGGTATATGAGTTTGGACATCGTCAATATCCATACTTTTAATGACTTGGGAGAAGCATTTATCAGATGATACAAGTACAACATAGACATGGCGCCTGACCGTGATCAACTTAGGGCCATGTTTCAGAAAGACAGGGAATCATTTAAAGAATATGCACAAAGATGTCATGAGGTAGCCGCCCAAGTGATTCCTCCCATGGAAGAAAAGGAGATGACTAAGATTTTCTTGAAGACTTTGGGTGCTTTCTACTATGAAAGGATGGTAGCAAGTACGCCAAGTGACTTTACTGAAATGGTAGGCATGGGTATCCGTTTAGAAGAGGCTGTAAGAGAGGGCCGTTTAACAAAGAGTGAAGGATCTGGAGGTGCGAAGAAGCCATTTTATTGGTTTACCAAGAAGAAGGAAGGGGATTCAAATGCTATTATACAAGAGAGGAGGGTTAATCCTCCTAAAAGAAATTATCAGCGTCATCAGCAAGTTACCTCAGTTACTCCAGTTGTTGGTGTAGCTCCAACCACCGTTGCTTATCAGAGACCATCCCAGCAGGGGAATCAAGGGTATAATCAGATAAGGGAGAGTTATGATCCTATTCCTATGAGTTATACAGAGTTACTACCGACATTGATTCAGAAGAAGTTGGTTCAGATCCGACCACCTCCCGATATACCATCACCTTTGCCTCGGTATTACAAGGCAGACCAAACATGTGCTTTTCATCAGGGAGCACCAGGGCATAATGTTGATAATTGTTATCCTTTGAAGACTGAGATGCAGAAATTGGTGAATTCTGGTATTCTATATTTCAAGGATGTGGGTCCTAATGTGAAGCACAATCCTCTACCCAAGCGTGGAGGAGAAAATATTATGAATATGGTGGTCGGTTGTCCAGGTGACTTTCGGATTTTTGATATTCATCTAGTTAGAGGAGATTTGGTGAAAATTCATGCAGACCTCTGTGAATTTAGCTATTATACGCTTCACCATTCCGTTTGTGCTATTTGCAGTACAAACATACAAGGTTGTGACAAGATAAAGGCTGATTTGTAGGAGATGATGGATGAGGGCATCATCCATATAATCAGGCCTGGGGCAGAGTATGAAGAGGAGGTGAATATGGTTTATGGATGTCTTGGAGAGTTCAAGTTTTTTTATGTTGAGTATATGAATGAAGACCTTGTGCAATTGCATGCTACTTTCTGCCACTCGGCTGGTCAGGTTGAACATCAGTATGGATCTTGCCAAATTTGCTGTCGAGACTTTTGCGGATGTTCAATCGTGAAGAAAGGTGTTCAGTTGTTGTTAGACCATGGAACTATCAAGGTTACAGGTCAAAGGGATGATTACCATGAAGTTGATATGATTGAGATTTGTTTGGCTGAAAAAGAGTCAGGTGATTAGTATGCCTCTGCATATGAGTATTTCTCCTCATATGAGGATTTGTTTTCCAGAGATAACTCAATAATGACTGATTATGTTGAAGAAGGGGTAAATGTCATTGTGCCTTGTTTTCGTGCACCCGCCCATTTTGAAGTTGAGTATTATAGCAAGCCAGTTGTTACCTCATTGGTGATTAGTTTGCTGGGTCATGTTCCCTACAAGTCAGATAAGGTTGTACCCTACAAATATAACGCTACAATCTTGGTGGATGATGTGGAAATTCCCATCCAGCCAATGCCTGATGTTGGAAATATTGTTGATACTAGCAGAGTGACCCGTAGAGGTCGTGTATTTGCACCAGTTGTTCGAGGAGATGTTAGTATTGGAAAGAAAATTGTTGAGAATGTTGAACCCAAGAAGGCTACGGGTGAATCTAGTTGAACTACGTTAGAGAAAGAAGTGGATGATATTTTGAAGATAATCAAGATGAGCGACTATAGAATTGTAGATCAACTACTGTAGACTCCTTCAAAAATATCTATCTTGGCTTTATTCATGAACTCCTCTGAATCTTTGATGAGGGTACTGGATCAAGCTTTTGTGGAAAGTTACATGCCTATAGACCAATTCAGTAGTGTAGTAGGGAACATTACGTCATGTAATAACCTGAGTTTCTACGAAGATGAATTTCCAGATGAAGGAAGGAATCACAACCTGACCCTCCACATCTCTATGAATTGTAAGAATGATTCATTATCCAATGTGCTGATTGATAATGGATCTGCATTAAACGTTATACTGAGGAGAATGCTTATGAAGTTGAAATATTAAGGAACGCCCATGCGCCCAAGTGGCATTACTGTGAAAGCGTTTAATGGATCAAGGAAATCTGTTATCGATGAAGTGGACTTGCCTATTCATATAGGCCCACATTTGTTCCATATTACTTTCCAGGTCATGGATATTGTACCTTCTTATAGCTGTTTGCTAGGAAGTCCGTGGATACGTGAGGCAAGGGCTTTCACTTCAACTTTACACCAGAAACTGAAGTTTGTACGTGAAGGAAAAATGGTAATCATAAATGGAGAACAGGCATTATTGATATCTCATTTATCCTCTTTCAGCATTGTGGAGGTGGATGAAGCTGCTGTTGGAACCCAGTTCCAAGCCTTATCCATTGATAATATAAGAGGAAATGAAAATTCCATGGTTTCGCTTAAGGATGCGCGGCAAGTTGTGCGTAAGGGTCATAGTGAAGTATGGGGACAGATTGTGGATCCACCTGTAAACAAGAACAAAGCTGGCTTGGGGTTCTATGTGAAGAATGATAAAGGCAAGAGCATGAAACCAAAGTCTGCTGCAGGTAAGTATCAAGGCATCTTCTGTAGCGGGGGTTATCTTCATCCAACTGTCGCCGGGATTAATGCCATTGTGGAAGATGAAGCAGCGCAGGAAATGCCAAATTACGTGACGCACGAAGTTAGGGTTCAGAACTGGATCACCATTGATGTTCCCTCTTGCATACATGTTTCAAAGTAATTTGATTTGTTAATCTTTTTGAAAAGCTTTCACTCTTCCCAAGGTGGAAGTATTAATATTGTATGGGCTTATCTATTTGCTGTGACTTTTAAGATCAATAATAAAAGTTGTCTTTGATTCCCAAATTGTGTCTTTATTTTCTACTTTTTCTTGGAAAATGGTAATTAGAAAAAACCTTTCAAAATAAATCATAATTGAAATACAATCTGCATGATCACTTATTATATGTGTCAGTTTCTAAATGCAATCATAAATCATATGTGTAGATTAATTAAAAAACCCGTTGAATACAATGACCCTGCACCCTTTCCCAATTTTGAATGTCCTGTGTATGGGGCCGAAGAAGAAGACTATGATGAGATTCCTGAAGAGGTCTCATGGTTGCTTGAGCGTGAGGAAAATGCCATTCATCCGTATAAAGAGCCATTGGAAGTAATCAATTTGGGTTCAGAAGAAGATCCGAAAGAAGTCAAGATTGGAGCATTGTTGCATACTGATGTGAAGAGCAGGTTGATTGAGTTGTTGGAAGAGTATGTGGATATTTTTGCTTGGTATTATCAAGATATGCCTGGTCTAGATAGAGATATTGTAGAGCACCGTTTGTCGTTGAAGCAAGAGTGTCCGCCAATCAAACAGAAGTTAAGAAAAACTCACCTAGATATGGCAGTGAAGATCCAAGAGGAGGTTCTAAAGCAGATTAATGCCAATTTCCTTGTGACGTCACTGTATCCTTAATGAATTGCCAATATTGTCCCAGTTCCAAAAAAAGACGGAAAAGTTCGCATGTGCATAGATTACAGAGATCTAAATAAAGCTAGTCCAAAAGATGATTTTCCATTGCCACACATTGACATGTTAGTGGATAGCACAACAAAATTCAAACTATTCTCGTTCATGGACAGATTTTCCGGGTATAATCAAATAAGAATGGCTCCAGAGGACATGGAAAAAACAACATTTATCACACCCTAGGGAATATTCTGTTACAGAGTGATTCCCTTCGGGTTGAAGAACGCTGGTGCAACGTACCAGAGGGCTATGACAACCCTATTCCATGATCTAATGCACAAGGAAATAGAGGTATATGTTGATGATATGATTTCTAAATCCATGACTGAAGAAGGGCATGTAGAAGATTTATTAAAGTTTTTTCAGCGTTTGAGGAAGTATCGTCTCCACTTGAATCAAAATAAATGTACCTTCGGTGTTTGATCGGGGAAATTGTTGGGTTTCATTGTTATCTAGAAAGGAATTGAAGTTGACCCTGATAAATTCAAAGAAATTCAAGAGATGCCAGCACCGAGAACTGAAAAGCAAGTCAGAGAGTTCCTCGGGCGTTTGAATTATATTTCGAGATTCATTTCCCACATGACTACAACGTGTGAACCGATATTTAAGTTGTTAAAGAAAGATCAAAGTTGAGTGTGGACGGATGACTGCCAAAGGGAATTTGAAAGTATTAAAGAATATTTGCTTGAACCTCCTATCTTGCTCCCTCCTGTTGAAAGAAGACCGTTGATTATGTATCTGACAGTGTTAGATAAATTCATGGGTTGTATTCTAGGATAACAAGATGAAACGGGGAAGAAAGAGTACGCCATTTATTATCTCAGCAAAAAGTTTACTGATTGTGAGTCGCAGTATTCCATGCTGGAAAAGACATGTTATGCTCTGGCCTGGGTGGCAAAACATTTGCGGCAGTATATGTTGAATCACACCACTTGGTTGATCTCCAAAATGGATCCAATCTAGTACATTTTTGAAAAGCCTGCTCTTACTGGGAGAATTTCCCGCTGGCAGATGCTATTATCCGAATATGATATCGAATATCACACTCAAAAAGCTATTAAAAGCAGCGTGTTGGCAGATTATCTTGCTCACCAACCAGTTGAGGATCATCAGTCTGTGAAGTATGAATTTCCCGATGAGGATGTAATGTTTCTAAAAGTGAAAGATTGTGATGAACCATTTCCTGAGGAAGGCCCTGATCCTGAATCTCGTTGGAGTATGATATTTGATGGAGCTATGAATGCTTATGGTAAAGGAATTGGTGTTGTGATTGTTACTCCACATGGATCGCACATTCCTTTTACTGCAAGGTTGAAATTTGATTGTACTAATAATATAGCAGAATATGAGGCTTTCATCATGGGTTTCGAGGAAGCTATTGATCTCAGAATTAAAATTCTAGATGTGTATGGTGATTCAGCTTTGGTAATAAATCATATTAAAGGAGAATGGGATACTCGTCACCCCAACTTGATCCCTTACAAATATTATGCTAGAAAGTTGTTACCCTTCTTTAATAAAGTTGAATTCCATCACATTCCTAGAGATGAAAATCAAATGGCGGACGCTCTGGAAACTCTGGCTTCTATGTATCAAGTGAATACTTGGAATGATATACCTCAAATTATGGTTCGGCGACTGGATAGGCCCGCTCATGTGTTTACAACAGAAGAGGTAGAAGATGAGAAACCTTGGTATTATGATATCAAGCATTTTCTCCAAACTCAGGAATACCCGATTGGTGCATCGAATAAAGATTGAAAGACATTGAGAAGATTGGCTGGCAGTTTCTTCCTTAGTGAAAATGTGTTGTACAAGAGAAATTATGACATGGTCTTGCTTAGATGCGTTGATAGACACGAAGCAGACATGTTGATGCATGAAATCGATGAAGGCTCCTTTGGCACTCATGCTAATGGACATTCAATGGTAAAGAAGATGCTTAGGGCAGGTTACTATTGGCTGACAATGGAATCTGATTGTTACAAATTTGCAAAGAAGTGTCATAAATTCCAGATTTATGCGGACAAGGTTCATGTACCTCCGACACTTCTCAATGTGATCTCTTCCCCACGACCTTTCTCTATGTGGGGTATTGACATGATTGGAATAATAGAACACAAAGCTTCGAATAGACACCATTTTATCTTGGTAGAAATTGTTTACTTCACCAAGTGGGTGGAGGCTGCTTCATATGCTAATGTTACTAAGCAAGTGGTTGTGCGCTTCATTAAGAATAATCTTATATGTTGATATAGTGTGCCGAACAGAATTATCACTGATAATGGCTCGAATCTGAAAAACAAAATGATGACAAAACTGTGTGTAGAATTCAAGATTGTCCATCACAACTCATCTTCGTACAGGCCAAAGATGAATGGGGTTGTTGAAGCTGCTAATAAGAATATCAAGAAGATTATCCAGAAAATGGTTGTTACTTATAAGGATTGGCATGAAGTTCTCCCTTTTGATTTGCATTGATATCGAACATCTGTCCGCACTTCAACAGGAGCAACCCCATTCTCCCTTGTGTATGGAATGGAAGTTGTGCTCCCAATCGAGGTTGAGATTCCCTCTTTATGTGTGATAATGGAAACCAAGTTGTCAGAGGCTGAATGGGTCCATAACCGGTTTGAGCAATTAAATTTGATCGAAGAGAAGAGGATGACAACTTTGTGTCATGGACAATTATATCAGAAAAGGATGAAGAAAGCTTTTGATAAGAAGGTCAAACCTTGTGAATTCAGAGAAGGCGACCTCGTGCTCAAGAAGATCATGTCTTTGAACACTGATTATAGGGGAAAGTGGACTCCCAATTTTGAAGGCCCATATGTTGTCAAGAAAGCATTCTTTGGCGGTGCATTAATTCTTGAAACTATGGATGGCGAGGATTTCCCACGTCCCATGAACACTGATGTCGTCAAGAAATACTTCGCCTAAAGAAATAAAAGAACAACTCGCTAAGTTGAAAACCTGAAAGGGCGGCTTAGGCAAAAGAAGAGCGTATCAGTAGGCCGAAAACCCGAAAGGGCTGTCTAGGAAAAAATTAGAGACATAAACAAAATAAATTTCCCGCTAAGTTGAAAACCCGCAAGGGCAGCTTAGGCAAAAGTTAGGGACTTTCTTGGCAAGTAACTACATCAGACAAGACTTGATCATTGGAGCAACAATCTTCTCGGATCCTCATCATAGTTCAACAGAAGCTGCTGCTCAGGATTTCAAAAATTGTTATAGGGGATAGTGGTCATTGTATCTCAATGTATCTTTTCCATTATATATTACCATTTTCTGAACTTTGTAATTATCCATGGAGTCTCACCATTCGCAGACTACCATTCTATTAATGAAATTTGAGCTTTTACCCAATTCTTTGTATTTCTTATTTTATTTAGCTTGCAAAGAATCCATTTATTATTGATAATAACTTTCAAAGCGAAAAGATTAAATAAAAAAATTGATTTTCAAAAAGAATTTACAATTTGCCTTTACTTTAAAATTTGTGACACAAGAGAGAAAAAACAACAAAAGTGGTGATCCCAGGAATAGACGAACTCCAGTTGTTTTAAGAGGTTTTATTTCCCGGAGAAGTTTTTCTCAAGATGTTTTTCCATATAGGGTTTGTAACCCCAGTATCCCCGATCAAGTTTTGGTTCATTTCTCCTCTTTTCTGAGTTTGCATGATATGAAGATTCAATCCAAGATTTCTCTATTGAAGGTTTCATTTGTTTAATAGAAGTTCTTTCTTCCGAGAGAAGTTGGTACAATGATTACTCTCGAAGAACACGGGCCTCTGGTTTCCCCAGTGAAGAACATATATTGGTTTTCCCTTTGTCAATGTGGTGTTGACCTCCCCAATGAAGTCAGCATGAATCCCCCAGTGAATGTTTTGATGATTTGATGTCCGCCTGCTCTACTTGAAATTGATTTTTCAAATCCCCAATATAGGCATTACTTTTGAAAATATTTGATTCCTCATTAAAGTCTGAGTGCTATTCCCTGTTAAAGCATAGGAGTGGATGTTATATCTCTATATCTGTACTGTTTGGTCGCTATGTTTTGTTTACTTCCGAATTATATTTCTCCCTAATAAAGTTAAACCAGGCAGTAGGTTTTGTTTCCTCAATTGGCGCTTACTTTTTCTTGGATCATTCATCTTGGATGTAATTTAGCCGAGTGTTGATTATGCCCGAGTTAGTTTTGCCTGTTTACTCCCAGTGTTATATATCTGTTTTGACAGCATATGCGTGATAACACTCATAAATTCATACATACATCATGCATAGCTAAAATTGGAAAATCATCGCTCATTCACATTCATTAATATTTTGTTGGCATATTACCCTGTTTTGTAGAGTTATGTTGTCCTCTCTCCAATATAGTGTTGGCCTTAAGCAGAAAGCGTATATTCTTTCAATTTCCCCACCGAGTTATCCCTCGTGGAAGTTTTTTTTGCTTTAGCCTTCTCGTACCGCTCTTTTTCTGGATAATTTGGGTTTCCTTATTGAGTTTATTTCTCAAAGGAAGTGTTTCAGACGTCTGTCTCATTCCAGTTAATTTCTGGTTTGAATTTTTGATCCTCGACAATATTATTACTTTGGATATCTGCAAGCTTCGAGCATTGGTTTGAGAATGTACGTTTATTTTGCACAAGAAGACCTTCATCTCCTTAAGCAGGAATATATTGGCATTTCCCTAGGAAGTCATATTGCTCTCATCGAAAATCATTTATTTATTTTTACAATCGTTCCTATAACAACAAGTAGCAGGTCACTTTATTTGAGCAACCTGTACTTCCCTGTAAAAGTCGACGTAACTTTTTTTGCTATCTTCTCTATGAGTGGATAGTTTGCAGTCCGTTGCCAAATTACTCCAGTGGATGGCAAGACTTTCAATATTCCAGAGACAATTCATTGATAAATATTTGCAAGTGGTAGTCTCTTTATTTGAGAAAGCTTATATATTACCCTTTCCAAGAGGAGTGCCTTGGTTAAAGAAGAAGTTGAGACCCGTTCTAGGTGAAATGCCAGAATTTTAGGGAAACCTTTTATCTTTTTACTACCCTCAGTGAACGTTGGTAGTTCATCATTAGTGAACAGCGGTGCTATGATATATTTTCTCTCTACCTTCATTGAAAGTTGGTAGGTCACCTTCAGTGAAAGTTGGTGATTTTTATCTTTTTGCTACCCTCAGTGAATGTTGGTAGTTCATCGCCAGTGAACGACGGTGCTATGATATATTTTCTATCTACCTTCAGTGAAAGTTGGTAGGTCACCATTAGTGAAAGTTGGTGATTGTTATCTCTTTGCTACCCTCAGTGAACATTGGTAGTTCATTGTCAATGAACGACGATGCTTGATATCTTCTTCTTTCTACCTTCAGTGAACATTGGTAGCTCACCGTCAATGAATGTCAGTGTTGTTGTTTATTTCCTCTTTCTACCTTCAGTGAACGTTGGTAGTTTCTCCTTCAGTAGGAGTTGGTGTATCCTTTGACCATTTTACCATCCTCTCTAAGTCGGGTCTTTTGATCCACCAGTGATTTATTTTCCTGGTCGGGTTGCTCTCTTGTTTCTTTATTTTGCTACATCCCCAGTGGTGTTTTACATCCCTTTGGAGTTGGCCATGTGCACTAATATTCATAAGCATTGCATGGCATCTTAGGGCCAAAAATAGGGTTTGTTTTATATTTAAGTATCTTCGATCACGTCGACACGAATATTTTTAACCTTTGTATCTCAGGATAGAAGAAACTTAAATAAGGGAAGTTGTTGTACCCTAATTTTCCCCCTAAGATCCATTCATCATACCATTTTTATTCAATCACAACAAGATCACATCAGGGTTCTTGATTCTCCTCCTTACCTTTAGCTTTGCTCTTTGAGGAATCACCAAGCACCTTGACTTGTTTCATTTTGTGGTCATGAATATTTTGTCTAGATTTTTCCTTTTTAATTAATAAAATGCAATGTTGGTTTGTCTTGCTTGTTACTAATGTAGGTAAAGGCAATGAGATTTAGCAAGTTTCTCCACCGGTTCATGAGTTTATTTTCATGCCCTAGTCAATAAAGCTGGAGAAGTTCAAACCTCACCGTTGAAATTGTTTTGTAAGAAATGGAATGGCAAGGTTATTTTTGTTCACCACATTTCAAGGTTATCAAATTTGATTCAAAAGTACAAGGGGTTGATTGAAGAAGTTGTCATGCTTGGACAAGACTTTGTTCCCATTGGTCACAAGTGCATATTTCTCTCATTTCTCAAGATATGGAAGTGGTTTTGGTGGCTATGAGTTATCATTTTCATCCTTAACAAACTCTATTTACAAAGCATTTGTGTTGGTACAAGAAGTTTGTTCAAAATTGTCAAAGTTCCTCAAAGCATTTTCTTGATCTAGGAGCTAGGGTTTTGAACTTCAAAGAAGCATATCTTGCTCATCTTTTGGTATTTTTGAGTGATTCCAAAGACATACTTCTCTTAAAAGGGTTATAAACAAATCACTTCAAAAGGTTCAAGGATTTCTCATGTGGAAGAAGCTTGATGATGAAGAAAGATTACAAGTCCTTCAGATGAACCCCCAATTTCTCATGTGTGACTTCAAATGATCATAACTTGGTCAATTTTTATCACCTTGAGCCAATTCTTCCACAATGATCTTGAGGATGTGAAATTTATGCCTTCTTTTATGTGAAAAGTGAGAAAATGTATGGAAGATGCCCTAAGGATACAAAAAGATTATAGATCATTTCATGATTTTTTGCCAACTTCAACAATTCATATCTCTCTCAATTTTTGGATATTTTGAATGGTTCAAGTTTCAAAATGTCATTAAAGAGGTCTATTTCATGCCATCTCTTTTGGTCAAGAGCAAATTTCAAGTGGAAGGCCATGTTTGGATGCAAAACATTATAGGTCACTTTTGAGGAAAAACTTGAAATATTTCTAAGTATGGAAAGTCAACTTCTTTTTCCAAACTTTGACTCAATGCAACTTTTAGCTCAAGCATCCATTTGATTCCATTTTTTCCATTGCAAAGATTGTAACCTCATCTTTCTAAAGCATCAAGAGTCATTCCCTAAGACCCCTTGAGTTGAGAATGCCATTGATTTGAACTTGGTAACTTGGATCTGAAGTTTCTTCAAAAGTTAGAATTTTAAATCATTGGTTTAGCTTCTAAACACTTTGTTTCTGTGCGTTTTTGCTTCTAAACATGTTTAGTGAACTTCCAGAAGTGATTAGCACAACAATATGCATGTTTTGAACGAGTTTTGATCAAATTAGAAGTCACACTTTTCTTGTTTGCAACTTCACACGATTTCCTTCCAAACTTCATCATTTCACACGCTTGGACATTCCATTTGATTCCCTATAGGGTCATCCCCCATTCATTTCTCAAGCTTGGATAGCCAGAATCACCCTGCCAAACTTGTTCTATAACTCAAAATTGTGCAACTTCGAAATTTGTTTTCAAGCCATTTTCAATCCATTTTTTTTAATCAATTTACCTTCCTTGATCTTCCCTGAAGCTTACCATATAATTACATTCAAGAATCGTGCTCTATATTGCTCCATAGAAGTCCAGTTTCAGAGCTCTGCAACTCAACTTCAATAGGTAGATTTCTTCATCAATTCTTCAAAACTTTGATATCATTGTGATGCTCTCATTTCCCTGGTTCTAGTCGGAACACTTACTTTCATCTGGAAACTTGTTTTGACCATGAAATTTCAAATCCCTTTCAAAACTTTCTTTCCAAATTACTTGAGCTACAGTTTATATAAATTTATCGCGAAGGTGCGGTTTTCTTCGTCTTGAAGAGACGAAGCGAATGACATAGGTCTCGTGCTCTAATTTTACAAATTGAGCAACTTGGTTTTGGAACTGGCTAGAGGTTGAAGATGACCAACGTGTCATCCTTCAACTAATGAAACAACACCATTTGAATTTTTTTGAATTTCTGATTTACATTTGATTCAGTGCTTTATTCACTAATGATCATGATATGCACGGCGCGCCAGATCCCTTGGATTTGATTACTAACGCGTTTTGACTCTCATTCAATGGTCCATATATTTTTGACTTTATTTTTCTTTTCTGATTTTTATATTTAATTGTTTTAAATTTCAAAAAATCATAGAAAATTCATTTTTAGTCAAAAAAATCTGGAAAAATTATGATTTTTTTGTTGAGTTTTCTCTTTGATTTTTAATTTTTCACAATTTTATTTTGTGTTTTAATATTTTTTTCTGATTTACATTTGATTCAGTGCTTTATTCACTAATGATCATGATATGCACGGCGCGCCAAATCCCTTGGATTTGATTACTAACGCGTTTTGACTCTCATTCAATGGTCCATATATTTTTGACTTTATTTTTCTTTTCTGATTTTTGTATTTAATTGTTTTAAATTTCAAAAAATCATAGAAAATTCATTTTTAGTCAAAAAAATCTGAAAAAAATTATGATTTTTTTGTTGAGTTTTCTCTTTGATTTTTATTTTTTCACAATTTTATTTTGTGTTTTAATATTTTTTATAAATTTTCACTTTAGTTGAATTGTTTTAAATGTTTAAAAATACTTTTATGCATTTTTAAATTTTGGAAAAATTATGGAATGATCCAATGATATTGTGACAAATATTGGTGACCTCATTTATTTTTTATTTCTGAATTTGTTATTTTTTATAATTTTTGGTTTATTTTACTCATTTCTTTTAATTTTAAAAATAGTTTGACTTTAAAAAATTACCAAGAATTTTATAAAATCATTTTAGTTCATTTATGATTTTTCTATGGTCTTACTTTTTATTTCTTGATTAATTTGTATATAGTGGATATTTTCTCTCTTTTATTTCTATTTTAAAACATTTTTAAAACCTTTTATTATTGTATATATTAAATGCAATATTATTTTGTGATTATTTTTTGGTTGATCTTGAATTGAATTTTTGGTCATGAATTTTGTTAACATCATTGGATCCATGGTGTTGAGTCTAACTCCACAAAAATGGATGAATGATTTTAATAATAGTTTGATTTAAATTTAATTAAAATGTGGTTTGTATGTTCTCTCCCACCCCTCTTCATCTTGTCCCTTTCTCATTGCACTTAGTGTTGTTGGAGCATAATCTCTATATCATGTCTCAAAACAAATGGTGCATAGATTTTTATTGACCAACCTCAAAATAGGTGCGACTTCTATATAAGTCCACTTACGATTGCTTAACATAACACAAAATTTTGTCCCGATTCGAATAAATGATCATTCATGGCCCAAATCTATGTTTGCAAGCCCAAGTATGTTAATTTGATCTCTTTGATCCAATAACCTTGAGATTCATTGTGTGGAGACTTTGGTTCTACCAATCCTCTAATGGATCTACAACACTTTTGGTCAACACAGATCACTTAAACATCGTTGATCATTAAACGGTACTTTTGAGGATTCCAAATGGATGATATACTTGACAAAAAGAAAATGCAACTTGTTGTGAGGAGGCTTTGGTTCTACTAATCCTCTAATAAGTTCTAAATGCAAGTTTCAAGAGATCACCCAACTAACCACTAATTATTAAATTGTTTTTACTTTATGCCCTTTTATTTTTTATGCTTTATGTACCATTTAATTTAAGCATTACATTTCATGTCATTTTTATTTTGCTCACTTGAGCCTTTTCTTTTCTCTTCTAAGACACCTAATAATCAACATGAACCATAAAAACTTTAATGATACTTGGACTACTTGGTTACTATCCTTGGCATTATGGAGCATTGGACTTATTGGACTTAGGATTAGAAACCTTGGCCTATGTTGGAGACCTTTTGACCATGATAGATATTTTGTCTGGAAGCTCTTGAGGTTTACCTCAAGACACTGGGTTGTTTGTTTGTTTTGTGTGCAGATTATTGTGATTACATTCTTTGTTTGTAATCTGGAATTCACCCGTATACAACCGTTACTCTGCCCAATTTTTGTGAAGACTTAATACACTTGAAGTTTGGTTCTCACAAGAGGTCTAATATCTTTGCTTACTTGGTTTCAATATAAAGAATGAGAATTCTATCTTGGCTCATAATGTCAAGTATTGGCTTCTTGTTGGTAATATGGTTCTTATCCCTGGCTTTTACCTTATGCCTTAGGATAGCCTCTTCTTCTCCTCCCATCTTCTTAAATTTTAAAAAATATTCTCCCTCCTTTTGAAAACTCTTCTTATTTTCAAAATTGAACTACTTTCATAATAAACTTGGACTTAGGTCCATGCATTTTAAAAACATCTTTCACAAATAAACTTCAATCAACATTAATAAAACCTTGACATTTTTTTTCGTGAGAAAACTAAAAATCAATCAATCTCATTCAAACCATTTCGCCATCTTGGCTTTCATCTTAAACTTTTTTTAAAAGATTCGAGTCTTGTCAATCCTTGTAGTTATACAAACAACTATACTTCTATGATATGTAGTGAAGTGAGATATTTTCCACTTGAGTGTTGAGTGAGGCATTGTTGATTTTAAAATCCAAGCATATCCTCCACTTTGAGATGATGCAAATTATCCTTTCTCATGATTGTGGCTGGTAAGTATGTTTTCCACACGAACAATGATGATGATGTCTTATCTCATAAAATTAACCAACACACTTGTGTTTTTTTAAAAATTTTCAAAGGGGAACTACGTGTACCTTGATTCCCTATTGCACGAAAGGTGGTACGTAGGCACTAAAGGTTCGCAACCGCGGTGGGTGCAAAAATCATAAAAAAAAATATTTCTTCTCTCATCTCCACCATCTATTTTACATACAACATTTTATAGCCAAAATATACAGATTTTACAAAGAGGTTTATGCGGAGTACCGTAAGTGTTTAGGGTGCTAATACATTCCCTTTGCATAACCAACCCCCTTACCTAGAATCTTTCCCCCTCTTTTTGGGTAATTCTCTCTTTTCCCATTACTTTGGAAACAATAAAGCGCGGTGACGATTTTTATTTTGCTTTGTACAAGTCTAGTCAATCCAAAGGCTTAGTCTTAAACATTTCTACCGCTACAATAACCACAAAAGGTTAGTGAAGCCTATCAAGCCCACACGCCTTGGTCCAATTATTAAGTCGGCCATGGACGGGTCAAGCGGCTCGTCGGGTCCTTACGATGTCGTGCCGAGTGTGGCTTCAACGGAAAAGTAGAGGATTCTCCCTGAAGGCGGGCCTGCGGATTCGATTGATGAGAGTTCAGCTGCTTAGGCCTTCACCCTTCCTTCTTGCTTCATCAAGAAGAACTTCTTTGAGGGTTTTCCCTTGGCTGTATTTGATGGTGAATCTGACGTCATCAGGCGCCTTGATGAGGAAGGCAGGAGGCGACATCTGGCCTCGGGCATGGCAGGTATGATGAAGGTTGTAGAGATGGTTGTCGTCCTCGCAGGTGAGGGCACCAATTCCTTTGCACTAGCGAACAAACTGGAGTTGGAGAAGGCGGCTCTCCAGGAAAAGATGCAGAAGATGGAAGCTTCCCTCGAGTAAAGCAAGGAAAAGTTCCGGGGGCAGGATGACGAGTTGGAGAAAGATAAATAGAAGGTGGTTAAAGCCTCAGAGGAAAGGGATTCCTTGCTGCTCAAGAGAGAACGCCTGAAGAAGGAGGCCGTTGACCCAAAGGATGCCATGCTGCCCATGAAAGACGAGTCCGAGGGAGTTTCTAACCTGAGAACTCATGCATAACTGGTTGCTTGAATTCATGTCCATGAGTCGAACTGTGTGGATGCTCTAACCGACAGTTTCGAGACCGTGATGGTTCAGTTGTCCGTGCTGAGTCCGGGGCTCAACACCGAAGGTGCCAGAGTTTTTTCTCAGGTAGTTAATGGTAAGTTGGTCCCTCTTCCTGATTCTCCCAAGCTAGAAAGTGAAATAGGCTCTCTATGGAGCAAATAATAGTTTATTAATGATTTGTTTGTTTATATTTGGGGCATGCGTGCCTGTAATATTTATAATATTCAGACAACATCGGCCTTCATGGTCGGAATGTATAAATATTTCTACTTTTCCCCTACGCTTTTTGTTACATATTTTTTATTGTTGTGCATGACTTATTTATTTTATGAAATGTGGAATTTCTAAGAGTGGAGATTTATGCTCAACCTTAGTTGTGGTCGACACTTGTGAGGATGTGTCAAGGAGGCAGAGTAGGAATCTGAAGAAAAAAATTCAAGATCACGGTTGGGGTCCTAATTTCGTGGCATGAACTGCCTATCACGAGCTAGGTGTTCTGCCTGTTAGGAACTTCAACATCGGAGCTCGATCAAGGTGTCCCTGTCGGGCTAAGGTTCTACTCGAGAAATGAATAACAAAACTACCTTTCATCAATGATTGGAGGCTACGTCCGTACATCGACATGCCTCCATGGTCGAGCCCATCCTGTCGTTTGTTGGAGAGGACACGTCGACTACTAGGCCCCGATGTTTAAAAAGGGCCTAACTATAATATTGTATCAGCTTCGTGGAATTCCATAGTCGAGGTAGCGGTTCTCCACTTAGGTGTTCGAGGTAGTATGCTCTGGTGCCAGTTGCTCCGCGAATGCGGTACGGTCCTTCCCAGTTGGCGGCCAGCTTTCCCTTGCGGGAATCTTTTTGATTTCTCTGTATGATACGGTGGGAGAACTGATTTGAGTGTTTTTCTTTTGATTGCAAGTTTTGCGGATAGCAAGAGTCGCCACCGAATTTTCTTTTATCCAATAAAGGAAAGGGTGAAAAGATCAGGAAAGACCTTTTGAGAATTATCTTGAGTTCGGAGGGTAGGTTATGAAAAGGGAAGGTGTTAGCACCCTTTTCATCCGTAGTTATCTACGGGCTCTTAATTACTAGCTCACTTTGAAATGCTTTGTGTTTGTGTAAGTTTGAAAATATTTTGAATATGTTCTTGAAAATGGTAATTTTGCAATGATTCTCGTATTATTGAGAATGTATACAAAATGTTTGTTTCGGAAATATTTTGAAAATGCCTTAGTACGGAAAACTTTATAATGATTCTCGTATCGTTGAGAATGTATACAAGTGTTGATTTTGAAAATATTTGTTGAAAGGAGAGTGTTTGAAAAGATGTTTGTTTTTGAAAGTTGGAGGTGTGAAAAGGGTTTTAGTTTGTGAGCGAGCAATTACGAGCAATCTACCTACTCAAAAAGTCTTTGTTCTTTTCCTCCTCCTTTAGATAGTGCTTTTTTACGATTGATTGGTAGAGAGTCATATCATTGGATGTGAGGGACGGGTGTGGGTCGTCGTACAGTCATAGAAGGCAACTTGTAAGATGTTTTAGAAATTATTGTAAGGGACTAAGATTGTTTACCGAAGGCAACATTGAAGGGTCATCGAGGGACTACGATCTTTTAATCGAGGGTCTTTGCTAAAACATCTCACGTTCGAGGGACATGATTGTTTTAATCGGATTCAACAAGCGTGGGTTACCCTAGAGGTGCAAATGTGTAAGGTGTTTGATTTCAAATATTTTATCTTTGAATTAGAGTTTTAGTAAGTTTGATTTTAATTCTTGTCATGCAAACCCTAATTACTAGAAATTATAAGGAAAGCGATAAATTGCGGAAATTAAATGTCATACGCTATTAAAATGCTTTGGGAATGAGGGGGTACAATTTTGTGAATAGGGGGGAAAGCAATAAAGCTCTAATTACTATTACAAACCACTGATCATGAATTACAACAATAATTATGCATAAAATATAAAGATGAAGGAGAAATGCTTTTAGGGTTTTTTAAATAGAAAAATGTTTAATGTTTTAACCTAATTAGACTAATTAATTTTATTTACAAAAGAAGTTAATTATATATTTAATCAAAACCTAAAATCTAAGTTAATTAAAATAAAACCTAAATCTAATTTAATTGTTTTAGAAAATAAATTTGTTATTGTAAAAAAGAAAATATTTTATGATGTAAAAGAACTAATAAAATATAATTTAGAAAAAAAAGAAATAAAGTATTTAAATTAAAATATTTTTAATTTAAGAAAATATATATTTTTGTATTTTTAGTTTAAATAAAATAAATAAAGAAGTAAAAAAATAAGAAAATATAAAGAATATGAAAATATTGGGCTTGGGGGTTAAAAAGTGAAAATGGGGGTTAACAATTAGTAAAAGGCCCAAGTCTGTTTTTGTTTGAAATCAGAAAACAAAACAAAATAAAATAAAAGAAGATCACTGGGCCTGCGTTGTCTCTTAGTATAAAGGGGGGGGGGGGAACCCAGTCAATGGCCCAAAAGCAAAAGTCTATCGTTTGGTGATCCAGTGTGAATGCATTCTGAGAGTGTATCATGGACATGCGCCTTGGTGTATTGGATTTGATGGCTTGGATGATCTGATGGTGATGGAGAAAGGCACATGGTATGCGCACTAGCTTGGAATGCACATGATCTAATACAAAAAATATGAAATAAACAAAAGGGTACCGTTGGGGCTCGAACCCAGGTCCCTATAGGGTAATGCCTTACGCGCGCTTCTCCTGCCTCTGGGGTGGCTGTTTCATTAGTTATTAAGACAAATTGCAATAAATATAAAATAAACCATTCCCTGATTGCACTTCATCCCTAACCTCGCGCCAGCCTCCATTGACAAAATTTTTGAATTTCTGATCTTGCTCACTTCTTAACCATTTGCAAAAGTATAAACATAAAACTTGCTCCATTTTTAATACGAATTCAACCATGTAAACAACTTAAACTATAAATCAAAGATGAACATTAATTTTTGTTGGTACCAAATAAAACCTAATTTTTTCAGAAAGTTCAAACTCAAAATTCGCATCACTCAGGGAACATAAATGAAAACTAAGGGCATGGTTAGCTTCAGGGCTATGATGTCTACATTTTTTATTCACAAAGTAACCATTAATGATGCTTGTAGAGAGAGTTCAAAGTTGAGAAAACTTACCTCAAAACTGGAAATCGTGTATGAAGTTTGAGCACTTCTGAAGGTGTTGTGATGATCTGAATAACTTCACTGGTCTCCTAGGAAGCTATTGCAATGCTTACTTTGGATTGAGAGTGGAAGAATCTTCCTGTAGAAGTCAATGTGTAGAGTTGAGTTTTGAAAATGGTGGATGCCTGCAAGAAAGATTATGCAGCATAACTTTGATATTCAATTATGTGTTCATCAAGAAAATGACTTGTAATTCAAGAATGGATGTCCAACTTCATCTCTTCGAATCTCGTAGCTCAAATATGATCTCTTCAAGTTCTTGGACATTTTGGAAATCTTGAAACATTGTCTACAACCTTCATGCTGACTACTTTGGCTAAATCCTCTTGGAACTAGGTGAAAATTGGTCAAGTAGTTAGGTCAAAAATCTCCCTAAACTTGTTAAAATTTTCACTAAGTGTTTTATGAAAAATGTCATAACTTCATGAGCCTAATTATTCAAATCTAAACATTTTTTGGACATCAACCCTAAGGGAAAAGTTATAGAATTCATCAAGATCTACAACTTTCATGTTGAAAGTTTACCTTGAATCATCTTGCATCATGGTGAAAAATTGTCATGAAGTATTGAAATTATCAAGTTTAAAAACACTTAGAATTTTTCTAAGCCTTTGAAATCTTGACTTTTTTGTTGAATTTTTGACTTTCTCGATTCTTGATGATCAAGTTTGATATTTTTGAATGCCTTGATTAATTTTGATCTTTGAAATTTAATGTTGACCAAAAAGTCAATGTTCAACTTTTTGTGTATTAGTTGACTTTTCATCAGTTGATCCAATTTTAACTATTAATCTATTGATCTTGAGAAATGATTTGGGTCATGAAATTAGGTCAAGATTTTATGTTTGAGTCCTTGAGATCATGTTTCAAGCCATTAGGTCATGTACTAGGTCAAAAGTCACTGATCAGTTTTTCTCAATCAAAACCCTAATTTTGACAAATTTGCCCCTTTAATGATTTAAGTGCTTTTCTTGAGGAATTGTGATAAAACCTTGTTCAATTGATAAGTATAATTTTAAAATGTTGATGTTGGCAAAAAAACTCATGAAGTTTGACTGTATATTAACCACAATTGACTTTTTACGCAATATAGCTGATTTTCAGTCATCTGAGCAATTGAATGAGCAAACTTATGATGCAAGGCTTGAAACTTGGTATGAGAAATCTTGGAGACCCATAATGAACCATGAAAGTAATTTGAGGCATCAAAAGTCCAATTGTCCTTGAGAAAAATAAAACCCTAATTTGGAGGTCCAGTGCTTAGGAGGTGAGCTTGTCTGATCCAACCCTTGAGAACCCTTGAGCCTTTGAGATCTTTGGTGAGAAATGTCTTGAGAAAAGAGAGAGAAAATTTTGGGGTACAACAGCTGCCCCTGTTCAATCTTCTTAAACTTTAAGAGTTAGATTGGCTTATCCTCCATTCGTGACCTGAAGGTGGAAGATGATTGAACACTTAAGTGCCCAGAAATTTGCACTCGTTTGTGCATGAAGTAAAATTGTTTGTTGATTATACCGGAAATGGGCTTAAATATACCATTTGGAAAGATGATGGAGAGTTGTCGGAGATGGGCTTAAAGATGTCATCCAAAGTAACTTTTGATAGAAATATCAGAGTGAGTCTACGCTCGACTATATTTGAGGAGTATCAGAATAAATCTATGCTTGATTTAAACTGAGCCAAAAGATGTCTGCATCCGTCTTTAACTGGAAAAGAATTAGAATAAATCTTTAGTCGATTTAAACTGAAATAGAAAAAGTATCTACTTGGAAAAGTATTAGAATAAATCTTTGGTCGATTTAAAGTGAACCAGAAAATGTCTGTGTTGTCTTTAACTGGAAAAAAATTAGAATAAACCTTTAGTCGATTTAAACTAAACTAGAAAAAGTTCCTACTGGAAAAGTATCAAAATAAATCTTTGGTCGGTTTAAACTGAAACAACAAATGTATGTGTTGTCTTTATCTAGAAAAGAATCAGAATAAACCTTTAGTCGATTTAAATTGAACCAGAAAAGTGTCTACTTGGAAAAGTATCCGAATAAATCTTTGGTTGATTTAAACTGAACCAACAGATGTCTGTGTTTCCTTTAACTAGAAAAGAATCAGAATAAACCTTTAGTCAATTTAAACTTAACCAAAAAAGTGTCTACTTGGAAAAGTATCAGAATAAATCTTTGGTCGATTTAAACTGAACCAGCAGATATCTGTGTTGTCTTTAACTTTAGTCGATTCAAACTGAACCAAAAATGTGTCTACTGGAAAAGTATTAGAATAAATCTTTGGTCGATTTAAACTAAACCAGCAGATGTCTGCGTTGTCTTTAATTGGAAAAGAATCAAAATAAACCTTTAGTCGATTTAAACTGAACTAGAAAAAGTGTCTACTGGAAAAGTATAAGAATAAATCTTTGGTCCATTTAAACTGAACCAACAGATGTCTGAAGGGAGTGTTCATCATGTAGATATTCGCCCCGTCCTGTTTCGGGAGTTAATCTGGAGCTGTTTGAAAATTGTCGATGATATTCGTCTGTTGATTGATCTTTCCTGAAAAGGTAAAGAGTTAGTTGTATGCAATGTTATGATGTATGGAATGAATTGCGTAGTGATGTTCTCAAAATAAATGAGATTGTGCTATATGTATTTCGTTTGCATATGTTATGATGAATAAATGTGCAATGTTATTGAAGTGTATTTGTCTTGGAAATCCCTGACTATTATTGGGGATGAAGAGTATGTATATCTTCAATCTTGTTTAGAATTCTTCTGTTGGGGATTCTTAGTTATTTTTTTGAGGAAAATATGCAGGGGATGTATTGATTTCTGTTTGGGGAGTAGGAACATTGGTCATCTGTCGCTCTATTGGGGAATTTATTTCTTATATATCCTGACTGGGGATGGATATCTTTCTGGCTCGTTTAGGGAAGATAATTCTTATATACCTTGATTGGGGATAAAAGATATGGTTAAACTTCCAACTCGTCTAGGGAAGATAAGACTTAACTGACATCTGGTTCAATTCCAGGTTTTGCAGCAAGTCTCTGGGGATAGTGACAACTTTACTAGAGAGAAGACTTTTGTTACTGACTTGTAGTAGTCTGAGGAATAGACTCGAGTTGGGAAACATGTAGTCTGTTGGGGGAAATAACCCTGTTGGGGAAATAAACCCTTGTTGATGGATAAGTGCACTATTGAGGAAAGTAACTCTCTTGGGGAGATTGAATTTTCTAAAGAGAAGAAACTCTGCAGGGTCTCTTTCTTCAGTTTTGGAGGAACAAACTCAGTTGGGGAAGAGAATTTCCATAAATTTTACTGATGGAGGCTCTGTGGGGAGATTTAACGTGGAGGAGATTATACTCCTTTATTTGTTAAAGTGATCTTCCGGGGAGATTGTGAGGAATGTACCCTTATTTGTGAAGATTACTCTGTGGGGGATAATCTCATAGAAGTGGCTCTGGCAACTTCACTGGGGATAACCTTATGAAAGAGATTATGTGGGTATTTACGGATAGCTTGAGTGTCATCCCAACTCTTAGAGACTTGAGTAAATGTTTATTCCCGTTCTTATGAATTTATTTGTTAACAGTTAATCATATTCATATGTATATTCTCATTCAATTTTAGTCATTGGACGTTTTTGCAAATAAAATAGAAAAAAAAGTTTGGACTTTAAAGTATATTTGTATTGATAATTTGCCTATGAATAGGCGATTTTGTACAAAGAGACGAAAATCCTTGTAAGAGGAAGTCGTCGTGAAATGAAAGAATACAAAGTGAAAACAAATATATATATATATATATATATATATATATATATATATATATATATATATATATATATATATATATATATATATATATATATATATATATATATATATATATATATATATATATATATATATATATAGCCATGTGGAAGTGATCTCATTGGGTTCTAACTCTACTATTTACCCTATGTCTTCGAACGTCCCGTCTTTTGCCATTAGAAGAAGTTGATTGAACTGTTTGAACTTTCGACTTTGGTAATAAAGGTTACTTGTAAGTGATCCAACGGGACATATTCGTACGCTTTCAATCCCTAATTTTTTCCTGGACCGCCCTTTCGGGTTTTCAGTCCACCAGGATACCCTTTTTTGACCAAACCGCCCTTTTAGGTTTTTCGACTTGCCGAGTGTACAGTCTTTTGCATATATCCCTAACTTTTGCCTGAACCCTTTTGGTTCATCGGGATGCCCTTATTTTTGCCTAGTGTTGTACCCCAAAATTTTCCCTCCCATATTCCTCAAAACATTTCAAGAAAGATCCCCAAGTTGCTCAAGGTAGTCCAAGGGTTGGCCAGACAAGCTCTCTCCTAAGGCAGTCTACCTCAAATTAGGGTTTCATGTTGCATCAAGATACTTGAGTCCAAGGGACCCCAAATGATCAACATTGTCCTAATATGTTCTCAAGATCACCCATGTCAAGTTTCAAGCCCTACAGAGGAAATTTGCTCAGTCAATTGCTCAAAGGCCTGAAAATCGATTGTGCTAGGGCAAAAGTCAACTGTGGCCCACATACAGTCAAACTTCAAGATTTTTGGTCAAAATCCTCATGTTGAAGTATATTTCATCATTTGATCAAGGGTTGATCATGATTCATCAAGGATTGCTCATAATTCATCAAGAACCAAAAGTTGCTAAATTAGGGTTTTGCAGGAAAAGTCAACTCAACTTTGACCAAGCATAACTTTCTAATACTTTATGATAAATGATCCATCTAAATCTCATTTTGAAGAGGAGGCAATTCCGTACAATCCATCTTCATCTCCCAAGTTCAAAATATGCACTCACAAGAAGTTATTAATTTGGACATTATAGGTCATTTTGAAAAGTCAACAAAAACACCTTTTTTGTCAAAGCTTCATACTTGAGCATGGAATATCAAATTGAGATGAGACCAAAAGGGTTGATTAGAGAACATCTCAAGCTTTCTAAAAAGTCCAAAAAAACCTCCGAAGAGTCAAAATTGAGGAAGATATGCATTGGTGAAGTTGACCCTTTTTGCAAAATTGCCAAAATTTAACTATGCCTAAAACTTCAATTTTTGCCAAATGGGCCCAATCTCTTTCACTTGTTTTGAGTTGGAAACATAGTCCATGATCTCTAGCCTTTGCCACTTGTCCTTATCATGTTTTTATTATTTATTTTGATTTTTATTTGAATTAATTCAATTTAAATCAAAACAAATCATATAAAATCCAAAATATTGAAAACAAAAGATTTTGTGCTTGTTTCAGGTCTTATTATACAGCTAGCATCAAATCAAATTCGTATCAAGGCATGGTGTGTACAAAAAGATTGAATTAAGCCATTTTTTGAAATATTTTTAAGGTGTATCAAATCAAGATCCAATTCATTGATGGGAGAAGATTGAGATCAATTATCAACCCTAATACATTCCTTGATACATATAGAAGGGAGGCAGACCTAAAAGAGAGGTTGGAAGCAGGCGCAACAAGGAGAACAGAATTGGAAAAAATACCAAGAAAGTGCAAACACGAATTCCTATTTCCAGGCATCCTCAAGGCCTTCTAGCTATCCCAATCGATTCCTGGGAGTGTCAGCAAGCTAAAGCCATCAAGAACAAAGCCTTTCCAGTACCCAAAAGCGCTGTAAGTCCATCACAACATCCATGAATTTTTGAATTCGGTTAGCACGATTTAGGCATTGTTAGCATGAATTAGCCACATATTCTTGATCTATGGAACATTTGCAAGCTTTCTGCATCATTTAATTTCATTTATATGTCCTGTGCAAGATTTCACCATTGCTAGGGTTGCTTGTTTCGATTTGGGGTTTTCTTTTACAGGATAAATTAGACCATGAAAGGGCCACCACTGTATTCAGGAGGTCCAGACGAATTGATTGGTGGCCCTAGTTTTCATTTATCGTGCCCATGGAGAATTTTGAGAAGAACTAGGCTTGTAGCTACGGACAAATGTCTGTAGGTAAAAGTTTGGAACTTTTACCCACGGAGCGAGGTCAGGGATGACCCATGTTTCACCTTTCCATTGGCCTATTCAAACTCTGGCGCGCATTTTTTGACATCCTCCACTATTTCTTGTTTTTATATATTATTATTATTATTATCCATTATATGTACAACAAATACAAAGTGATGCAGTGGTAGCCAGGCAAGCGTTAAGGCGCTGGGAAGCTTGAGGTCAGGGGTTCGACCCCTGCCTCCAACGTTTATTTTTCTAAATTCCTTTCAGGCAATCCAGCGTGTACCAAAGACCAAGGACCATTGTGCACCCTCACCATCCAACCAGCCAAGTGTCCTAAGACCCAGATCCAAAGGCCATTAAACGGAGGAATACCATGGAGCATAGTCAATGTGCAACACAAGATCCTGAGAGTCAAACGTGGACCTCTTTGGTCTTGGGCCAGCATGATATTTGCACCCCCTCAAGATGCTAATCAGGCCCAAGTTTTCTATTTCTTTTCCTTTTTATATTTAATTTAATTTATTTATTTTATTTTACTAACAATTAATTAACTTTCTTTTTATCAAAAAATCACAAAAATATTATTTTTCACTAATTAGATTTAGGTATATTTTTTATCAATAAATTAATTAATTTAATTAGGTTTGATTAATTTAGATAACTTTGATTTCTTTTTGTACATAATTAAAATTAATTAGAACAAATAGGTTTTTATTCCAAATTTAATTTTTCTTTCTTTTCTTAAAAATAACAAAAAACCAACAATAGGCTATGTAATTATTTTTATTAATCACTAATTAATTGTATATTTAATTTAAAAACTTAAATTCTTTTCTTTAAAAAATATTAAAAACAACAAAAAAACAATTTTTTTTTTAATTAGGTTAGAAGGGTCAAAATCCTAATTTCTCGTCGATCTAATTCTTCTCGCGCGCTTTATTTTTGTTATTTATCATATTGATGTAACTGCCTACAGTTTGTAATAGTTTAATTATGACGTTTATTCCCATTTATCGTTTTATTTTCAAAGGGTTTGTTTTTGACTATGTAAATATCTGAAGCCTTGTAATAGCGTAGTTTAATTTCCGCATTTTAAATTCTACAAATTATTAAACTGTTAGATGTATGATATTAGGATGCATGACAAGAATGTATGATTAATTTTAAAACAGTTAGATCACCTTAACATGTGCAAAGATAAATAATCTGAAACTGAACCATTCGCACATGCGCACTCCTAGGGTACACTCCCACTTGGTTGCCTTCGGTAAACGGTCATTGAGTATAGGATGCTTTAGTGGTCGTCCTTTTGTCTAAATAAAGATCAAAGTCCCGATTCAGAAAATTTGCCTCGGAATGGTTGCCTCGGAATTGTTGCCTCAAATAAATTGATCTAAGACATTAGGGTTATTACTAAGGCATCGTAATATTGCTTTAGTGACCGTACGTCCCTTTCAAATTGACCCTCAAAACTCCGACGATAGTGCTACCTACTCACTAATAGTGGGATAGAATTGTCTAAAGGAAACGAACATAGAACGATTCATTTTTCGAGTAGGTAGATTAGTTCTTAAGTACTTGCTCAATCAAAACAAATTTTTTCACACTTACACTCCTTTACAAACAAAGTTTTCAAAAACACTTCATTACACTCTTGAAGAAAGAAGCAAGAGTCAAATCGAAGTTAAAACAAAAACTTTTCAAAGCATACAAATACAAAGAAAACAATTTTGAAAATGATGAGCAAGTACCTAAGAGCCCGTAGATAACTACAGATAGAAAGGGTGCTAATACCTTCCCTTTCTATAATCTACCCCCCGTACTCAAAAATATCTCGAAAAAGGAATTTTTCTGTGCTTTTTTCCTTTCCTTGTTGGATAAAATAAAAGATGGTGGCGACTCTTGCTTACCGCAACATTTTCCAAACACAAACGCAAAACGCAAACCAGCAAATTCCTTAAAAAATAGGGAAACACGTCCCGGTTCTGGCCACCATACCACAGAACTGGCGACTCGGCTGGGGACTTTAATAAGTGGGGTGTACCTTAGGATTAGTTCATCATACTATTTTCAATTGTTTGATTTGTTTGCTTTATTTTGTGGGATTTGTATTGGAGTTACTATAGATCCTAACCCGGATCTGGGGACACCTTTTAGGTAAGTAACAATAGACTGTGGGGGAACTGTACATCGTAGACCAATACGGTTGAAGCAGTAGCTACGTTGGTGTGACACATTAGTTGGTACCGATATCCCTTGTGGAGGAACAAGGAGAGTATGGGGCTGCTAATGGGTCATTAAGCATCAACTGACCTTAGAACCTATAATTGACCAACTTGGCCATAGAAAGTAGCAGTATGCTACACTCATTGAGACCATACTCTCGAGATGGTTCTGTCCGCGAGAAAATATTGTGTGTCTGGAGTTATGAACGATGGAGGATGGTCAGTGATATTGAGAACCTCTAGAACCCGGTTACTATTACTAGGACAGGTTGAACCAACTAAACTGCAAGAGGGTAATACCTAGGCTCCATGCCAGCCTGAAATTTAAGGGCTATTGTGTGACTTGTTTGCCCTTACCATGTTTGCTATCTGTGATACCTGTTGTGTGTTTTATCATGACATCATGCATCATGACATCGCATACATATTTCATTAGACTAACCATTTCAAAGACCGAGGAGATTCATCTTTGTTCTGTTTTGCAGATCATGGCTTCTATGTGCAGAAATACCATTCAAATCAGCTTCGTGCAAATCCCTGCTCAGCTCAGAGAGTTAGCCTCAAAAGTTCCCGATACTTCTTCCTTTGTTAGAAGACATGGTCATCTCCTTAGCCTGGTCACTTCAAAGTTGGATGAACAAATGATGAGCGTGTTTTTCCAGTTCTTTGATCCATTGCATCACTGTTTCACCTTCCCGGACTATCAGTTAGTCCCTACTTTGGAGGAGTTTTCTGATTTACTTGGCATATCTATTCTAGAGAAGACACCCTTCACAGGTTTGGAGATAGCTCCTAGGCCAGAGGATATTGCTTCAGCCCTACATCTAACAAAGGCTGATGTAGTGTGTAACTGGGAGATTCGGAGTGGGGTTAAAGGTTTCTTGGCTAAGTTCTTGATTGATGAAGCTCAACAATTCTGGGACAACTTGGACTTTCAAGCTTTTGAAGACATCCTGGCTCTCCTCATTTACGGCTTGGTCCTGTTCCCGAATCTAGATGCCTTCATAGATGTGAACATAGTCAAGATCTTCATGTCTCGTAACCCAGTGCCTACTCTCTTAGGAGATATTCTGCATGCTCTTTATACCCGTACTGTTCGGAGAAGGGGAACCCTCTTGTGTTGTACACCACTGCTAGCGAGGTGGTTTATTTCTCACCTCCCCAAATCTGTTTTGAAGAATGAGGAAGGTATGGGTTGGGCTTACAGAATTATGTCCCTTGCTCATACGGACATCCTTTGGAGTACTAAAGATATGGAAACGGTAGCTGTCATTAATCAGTGTGGGGAATACCCCCAATGTTCCATTGCTTGGAATTAGAGGAGGAATAAACTATAATCCTTGTTTGCCCTTAGGACAGTTTGGACGAGCTCGGAGGGACGGTCCTCATGAGCTGCTGCTTGCAGGCATTGTCTTTGAGTTCAAGGGGGATGTTGAGGGACATCACCGTTGGTTTATACGAGCGTGGGATAGGGTGAACAGGTCTGATCCACATGAGCTAGGAATGAAGACTTCTCTCCCAATGCAACTGTATCTCTAGTGGGTTCGAGCTCGTGCTCAAAAGCTGGGGATGCCATATGAAGCCGTTTTACCGGTGATTGTAGAGCATGCTGATGAAGAAGGGGTTCCTTATATGGTCATCCATCCATACATGCCTACTGATATTGGGGCATTGAAGAGATCTTGGATCCAATTAAGGGAAGAAAGGGATACTTACAGAGAGAAGTATCATGAGCAGGAACGGAAGATCCTGAAGCTTACAAGGTAGCTAGAGAATGAGAGGACAATCAACGATTATGTCAGCACGAAAGGAAAACGACCATGGGAATTCTGATGTCTTTTATTGTTTCTAGTTTAGATTTTCTTTTCAGTATTTCTTTTGTAACGCCTTAAAGGAATTTGTTAAACATTGTTTCAAGTTTTAATCTAATAAAGTGTGTTTTATTTTGGTTTACAAATTTGAATCTCCCTAAGTCTTTGAAATCATTTCATACGCATTCCATTCCCATGCACCTCATTACAGGTACCCTTACAAGTTTCTTATCTTCTTCGCTGTTCATTTCAGCACAACATGTCTTTTGAAACACCTACTGATCAAGCCATCAAGGCTCTGCAAGCTCAGAATGCTCATTTCCATGAAATGTTCTTGAACTTGGCCAAGAGTCAACAAGATTTGAAGACTCTTATCTTGAAGGACAAGAAGAAGAAGAAGAAGAAGAAGGTGGTCCTCCTGAATATGGGTCACAGATTTGGGAACAGGTTGCGAGAAGAAGTTTATTTGTCTCATTCATCTGGAGGAGGAGAGAATCAAGAACAAAGGAAGGCTCCCAGCCCTGTGGTTTCTGACAATGACACTGACTTTGATGAAGACCAGTATCCTCCGGCTGAGGATCGATATAAACAACTTGAAGACCGGCTAAGTGAAACGGAGATCCAGAAGATACCTAGGTTGGACTTTGAAGATTTGGGTTTGGCATCTGGGGTGGTGATCCCACACAAGTTTAAAGCTCTTGTCTTTGCTAAGTACGATGGGGTCTCCTTCCCAAAGTTACACCTTCGCTCGTATGTCAGAAAGATTCAACCATATACTGCTGATAGGAACCTCTGGGTTCATTTCTTTCAAGATAGTCTGTCAGGGACTCAACTTGAATGGTTCTATCAAATGGAAGGAGCTAATGTCCGCAACTGGGAGGACCTCGCTACTGCTTTTTACAAGCAATACCAGTATAATGCCGACCTTGCTCCCACGCGTACCCAACTTCAAGGTATGTCTATGGGTGCGAGCGAAGGTTTCAAAGACTACGATCAGAAGTGGAGAGATCTTGCTGGAAGAGTACAACCCCCTCTGGCTGATAGGGAGTTGGTGGATATGTTCCTTGGGACTTTGTCTGGTCCATACTTCAATCATTTGATCGGTAGTTCATCGTCCGTGTTTACTGAATTGATTATGACTGGGGAGAGAGTTGAAGCTGGTCTCAAAAGTGGAAAGATACAGAAAGGTGCATCGTCGAGTACAAAGAAGAAGCCTTTCAAGAAGGAATCTAGTGCAGTTTACAGCTCGAGGAGCCAAAACCGACCTGAGCGCCGCCAAGCGATTAACACGGTAGTAATATCAAGACCTGTTGTTACCCCGCAACGCAACAATCAGCAAAGAGTAGAAAGACCGCAAAGGCAGTATACTCGGCTCAGTATGACTCTATCGCAAATTTTGCCGCAACTGTTAAAAACCAACTTGGTGATTTTGAAGGAGGCTCCAAAGAATCCCAGCACCACATCACTGCTGTATAATCCGAACGCCCGCTGCGCTTTTCACTCGGATAGCCCAGGGCATGATACAAACAACTGCTGGGCTTTGAAGAATACAGTGCAGGATCTGATTGATGCTAAGGAGATCAAGTTTGAAGAGCCGGAAAAGCCTAATGTCATGACTGCTCCTATGCCCAAGCATGGAGTAAATGCTGTGGACGATGATTCATTTGTAACCTCTGTGAAAGACATTTCTACTCTGTTGTTGACTGTTAAGAAGAACTTATTGTTGGCCGGTTTGTTTCCGGGTTGTGGCGAAGGTTGCCACCTATGTTCCATCCTACCTGCTGGTTGTCATTTGTTGAAATCAGGTGTTTAGCACCTGATGGACAACAAAGAGATCTTGTTCGAGAAAACTTTGGTTCCATTGATTCCTGTTGAAGATGTTTACATAATCACCATTTCCGCCAATTCATCCAAGGCTTCCTCAAGAAAGCCCGTTAGAATTACATCTGTTTTGAGAGTTGCTCCATTGATCATTACTATTCCTGGACCTATCCCTTACACGTCGGATAAGGCTGTCCCGTGGCACTATGGGGCCGATGTGTATTATCATGGGATTAAACAAGACTTGAAGGTTGAGGAGGCTGATACTGATGTTAGCAATATTGTCGGGTCTAGCAAGGTCACCCGCAGCGGAAGACTTTTCTCTCCTGAGATCTCCCCACCAACTGTTCAGAAGCCTATTGCTATTACACCTGCCAGTACATCTGCTACAGTCCCTATTCATGTTCCAATCATTACCCTTGTCGCCGAGTCATCTGACGCTCGGGGCAAAGGGATCACCGGTGAGCCTTCCCGGACGGAGGCACCGAAGAAGATTATTGTTGAAACCTCTAGGAAGGAGATAGAGGAGATTTTGAAGATCATCAAGAAAAGCGACTACAACTTAGTCGAACAGCTGGGGCGAACCCCGACGAAGATCTCCATGTTATCTTTATTGTTGTGCTCAGAAGCCCACGCTAAGGCTTTAATTGCTTTCCTGAAAACTGTGCATGTGCCGCAGGAAACATCTGCTGATCAATTCAAAGACTGTGTAGCTAGTTTGACCGCTGACAACGGGTTGGGTTTCTCCGACGCAAATTTGACTGCCAAAGGAAAGAATCACAATGACGCTCTGCATGTTTCAATCGAGTGCAGGGGCACTACTCTAGATCACGTACTGGTGGATATTGGGTCCTCGTTGAATGTTTTACCCAAGAAAGCATTAGATCGGTTGGACTGTGAAGGGTTGGTGCTGAAGCCAAGCAATATTGTGGTTAGGGCCTTTGACGGGTCCAAAAGGATGGTACATGGAGAGGTGGATGTTCCAGTTAAGGTTGGTTCTCAGGCTTTCGCGTCTACATTCTATGTGATGGACATTCGACCATCTTATTCTTGTTTTCTGGGTCGCCCGTGGATCCATAAGGCTGGGGCGGTAACTTCTACGCTCCATCAGATGTTAAAGTATCCAGTGAAGGGGAAAATTGTTACGGTACGAGGATAAGAGGAGTATATGGTGAGCCACCTTAACTCTTTTCGGTATGTGGAGATGGATGGGGAGTTCATTGAAACCCAGTGTCAAAACTTTGAAGAAGTCCCCCAGACTCTGGCGTTGATTGAAACTGTTGCTGAAGATCCTCCAATGAAGATGGCTTCCCTCAAGGACGTCCGGGCTATTATTGAAAAAGGTGGGTGTGCGAATTGGGGTCAACTCCCTAACTTTGCACACAAGACTGACAAGTTTGGTTTGGGTTTTACTGCAGAAGCTCAAAGGGCTATTCGGCGTGCGCGGATTGGAAGACCTCCCCTGCGTATCAGTAATCCGGAAGTGAATGCAATTGAAGATGATGATGAAGAGTCTGAGTTTGACAGTTGGATTTACCCGACTACTGACAGCGGATTAAGCAATTGGACGGCAAAAGACTTCGTGCCCATTTCTTTTATTACACAGTAATAGACTTTTGTTTTGAGTTTGTAATAGACAATTTGAAACTTTATGGCCCGGTGCCTTGCCCGGGACACCGTGGCTTTGTGTGAGGGCTTAATATTTGTCATTTCCATATATCATCAATAAAAGCATTGGACGTTTTCTTGCATTACGAATTTTGCGCTCCTTGTTTTTCTTTTCTATCTTGCAAAACAGCTATTTGTCTTACACACACTCACATATACAGGTCTACATCCACTCTGGATCCCACTGATAACGACTCTGCTACTGCCAGTTATGACTTCGAAAGTCCGATTAACCAAGTCGAGGACGAAGGTGAGGATGATTGTGAAGTGCCTGGGGAACTTGCTAGACTGTTACTCCAGGAAGAGAGGGCCATACAACCGCATGAAGAGCCAGTGGAAACAATAAATCTGGGTATAGAGGTAGACAAGTAAAAAGGTCAAGATCGGTGTAAATTTGGAGCCTAGAGTCAAGCGACGATTAATTCAGATGCTGCGTGACTATGTTGAGATCTTTGCCTGGCCTTATGAAGATATGCCTGGGTTGGATACCGATATTGTGGTTCATCGCCTGCCAACCAAAGAGGAATGTCCTCCAGTGAAACAGAAAGTTCGTCGAATGTGCCCAGAGATGTCTGAGAAAATTAAAGCTGGGGTGATGAAACAGTTTGATGCCGGTTTTCTAGTTGTTACTTCTTACACACAGTGGGTTGCCAACGTGGTTCCAGTGCCGAAGAAGGAGGGTAAGGTTCGGATGTGTGTTGACTATAGGGATCTGAACAGGGCAAGCCCCAAGGACGATTTCCCTCTGCCTCATATCGACGTTCTGGTTGACAACACCGCACAACATCAGGTCTTCTCCTTTATGGATGGCTTCTCCGGTTACAATCAGATTAAGATGGCTCCCGAAGACATGGAAAAGACAACCTTTGTTACTCAATGGGGTACCTTTTTCTACAAGGTCATGCCGTTCGGATTGAAGAATGCTGGGGCAACGTATCAGCGCGCCATGGTCGCTCTGTTCCACGACATGATTCATCATGAGATTGAGGTATATGTTGATGACATGATTGCAAGGTCCCAGACTGAGGAAGAACACCTCGACCATCTTCAGAAGTTATTTGACAGGCTGAAGTTGTACAAACTGAGGCTAAATCCGAACAAGTGCACCTTCGGAGTGAGGTTTGGTAAGCTGCTGGGTTTCGTCGTTAGTGATAAAGGTATTCAAGTGGATCCTGCAAAGGTGAAGGCTATACAGAAAATTCTAGCTCCCCGAACAGAAAAAGAAGTCAGAGGCTTTTTGGGACGGTTGAATTACATTGCCCGATTCATTTCACACCTGACCGCTACTTGTGAGCCAATCTTCAAGTTACTGAAGAAAGATCAAGTGGTAAGATGGAACAATGAATGTCAAGACGCTTTCGAAAGGATCAAGGAATATCTCCAAGAGCCACCTATTCTAATGCCTCCAGTTGAAGGAAGACCTTTGATTTTATACTTGACGGTACTCGACAATTCGACGGGGTGTGTGCTGGGGCAGCATGACGAGTCTGGCCGAAAAGAGCATGCTATTTTTTACCTTAGCAAAAAGTTTACCGACTGCAAGACTCGATACTCGTTGCTTGAGAAAACTTGATGCGCTTTGGCATGGGCTGCTCGCCGGCTGAGACAGTATATGCTGACTCACACTACTCTATTGATATCGAAGATGGATCCAATCAAGTATATTTTTGAGAAGCCTGCCTTATCCGGAAGAATAGTAGGATGGCAGATGATCTTGACGGAGTATGACATCCAATACACGACCCAAAAGGCAATCAAAGGAAGTGTGTTGGCAGATCATTTGGCGCATCAGGCCGTGGATGATTACCAATCTATGAACTTTGAGTTTCCGGATGAGAACATCATATTGGTGACTGACTGTGAAACACCTGGACCGGATGAAGGACCTGAGGAGGGATCCCGATGGTCTATGTATTTTGATGGAGCTTCAAACGTTTTGGGTAATGGCATTGGCGCAGTGATCATATCTCCTAAAGGTTGTCATACTCCGTTCACCGCCTGATTAACAACATGGCGGAGTATGAAGCGTGCATTATGGGTCTTCGAGCAGCTATTGACCTAAAGATTAAGTTCTTAAGTGTATTCGGAGATTCCGCTCTCGTGATCAGTCAGATCAAAGGCGAGTGGGATATGAAACACCCAAATCTTATTCCTTACAAAGAGTATGTGTTGACGTTGCTTCCTCACTTAAAGGAGATAACCTTTGAACACTTCCCCAGAGAGGAGAATTAGTTGGCGGACGTGCTAGCTACGATGTCTTCTATGTTCAAGTTCAGGTGGGACAATCAGGCTCCCCAGATTACCATCGAGAGGTTGGACGAACCTGCATATTGCTGTGACATTGAGACTGAAGAGGTAGCAAATAAACCTTGGTTCCACGAGGTGAAGAGGTATCTTGAGGCTCAGGAGTACCCCGAGGGTGCATCTGTTAATGATAAGAAGTTTCTGAGAAGGTTCGCGATGAAGTTCTTCATCAGTAATGGTATCCTTTACAAGCGTAACCATGATTCGACGTTATTGCATTGTGTGGATAAGAACGAGGCAGAAAGGATTATGGTAGAGTTACATGAAGGTACTTTCGGGAGTCATTCCAGTGGACACACCATGGAAAAGAAAATCCTACGGGAATGATATTATTGGTCTACTATAGAAGCTGACTGTTATCAGCATTCTCGGATTTGTCATAAGTGTCAAGTCTATGCTGATAAGGTGCACATACCTCCAGTCCCTCTGAACATCTTGACAGCTCCTTGAACTTTCGCAATGTGGGGTAACAATATGATTGGCGAGATCAGACCTATTGCGTCCAACGGGCATCGTTTCATCTTGGTAGCAATTGATTACTTTACAAAGTGGGTTGAAGCAGCTTCCTTTTCTACAGTGACCAAGAACGTAATGGCACGGTTTATTCGGCACAATTTGATCTGTCGATATGGTGTACCAGAGAGGATCATTACGGACAACGGTAAAAATCTCAATAATATGATGATCACCGAGCTCTGCAAGCAGTTCAAGATACAGCATCACAACTCTTCTCCTTACTGGCCGAAGATGAATGGGGCTGTTGAAGCGGCTAATAAGAATATCAAGAAGATTGTGCAGAAGATGACAGTGACATACAAAGATTGGCACGAGATGTTACCATTTTCTCTCCATGGGTATCGTACCTCAGCGTGAACTTCAACAGGGGAAACACCCTATTCCTTGGTATATGGCATGGAGGCTGTCTTACCCATTGAAGTTCAGATACCCTCTCTTCGGATTATGAAGGATGCAGGTTTGAGCGAAGATGACTGGATTCAGACCCGGCTTGATCAGTTGATCTTAATTGACGAAAAGAGACTTACTGCTATTTGTCATGGTCAAACGTATCAAAAATGGATGATCAAGGCATTTAACAATAAAGTTAGATGACAAGAGTATCAAGTTGGGGTTCTGGTCCACAAGCGCATCATACTACCGCAAGGTGATCCTAGGGGAAAATGGACTACTACTTACGAAGGGCCATTTGTGGTTAAGAACATTTTCTCGGGAGGAGCTATGATTCTAACCACCATGGATGGTGACGACCTTCCTTACCCTGTCAATGCAGACATAGTGAAAAGATACTACGCATAATCAAAGACCCGCTAGGTTGACTAGCCTAGGCAAAAAAAGGGCTTCCCGGCGAACCAAAAGGGTTCGGGAAAAAATAAGGGATGAAAATGAAAAAATATGTACACCCGGCAAGTCGAAAACCTGAAAAGGCGGCTTGGGCAAAAAAGGGTATCCCGGTGGACTGAAAACCCGAAAGGGAGGTCCAGGCAAAAATTAGGGATTAAAGCGTAACACTATGTCTCATTGGATCATCTTGCAACCAGACTTCGGTATCGACTATCAAGCTCAGACGACACTAATCAATCTGATCTACCTTCAACCAAGTAGCAAAGTGATGAGATGCTCGAGGACATAAAGGCGATAGCAGAGTTGGAACCCAGTGGGATTATTCACATAGCTGTTTCTCTTTGTTTTCCATAAATTGTATAAACTCTATTGTTTGGTGGCGTTTTCTTACTAGGACGTCAGCCTCTTGTACAAAAACGCCTATTTATAGGCTACTTTCAAAGTTAATACAATTCACTTTCACAAATAAAATTCAAATCATTTTTCTTTTTTCTGTTTTGTCTTTCAAGAACATCCAATGTTCATTTTTGATATATGCATTTGACATTAATTGCTGCTCATGATATTTGCATGCGAAACAAAAGACGATTACTCAGAATATCAGAAACAAGGGCAAACGAGAAATGTCCAAACCTTACAGTTTCTTTATTCATCAGGTATAGGGATAGACCTAGTTGGAGAAATCCATTAAAAGTATATTTACTCCACGCAGAGTAAGAGAAGGACAATGGTGTTAACTCTCCCCAGCTGAGGCTCACAACCACAAATGGGTCGACAATATTCTCCCCAAGCATAGTTTATCTACCATCAGCACTGAAAAATTATCCCCAGTGGAGTATGAAAAATTATCCCCAGCGGAGTTTGAAAAAATTATCCCCAGTGGACTCTGGAAGATTGTCCCCAGTAGAGTCTAAAAGATTATTCCCCGTGAAGTCACAATTGGAAAATTATCCCCAGCGTAGTTCATTCCTTTTTACAAACAGAAACTCAATCCTCAACAGAGTTTATCATCACCGGCAATGATGATTCATCCCCAGCCGAGGTTATTTCTCCAAATCAACAGGTTCTCTAGCAAGATATCACCTCCCCACAGAGTCATTTCCTTGTTAGTTTATTCCCCAGCAGAATTATTCTCTCCTGCAGGCTTATTCTCACAATCATCTTCATCCATTATCCCCAGCGGAAACGAAGAATTTAACTATTTTCTCTAGCAACAATCCGGGATTTATTTTCCCCAGCTAAAAGCATCACATTTCCATACATCATGACACATGCATGTACGCAATCATACAAACACAAACTCATTTATTTTGAGAACATCATTGCTTGATACATATCATGCATTACATACAGCTAACCTTTACCTTTCAGGAAATATACAATCGAATTCTCACAAAATTCAAGCTGTGAAGCCCGGGTACGACTAGATAATAGTTTAATCCCCAGTTGAATAACGGACGACCGAAGCTCCCAAAATTCAACTTTCCTCTTCAATAGAGATGATCCCCAGCTGAATAACGGACGACTGAAGCTCCTAAAATTCAACTTTCCTCTTCAACAGAGATGATTCCTCAGTCGAATACGGACGACCGAAGTTCCTAAAATTCAATAGAGATGTTTCCTCAGTAGAATACGGACGACCGAAGTTCCTAAAATTCAACAGAGATGATTCCTCAGTAGAATATGGATGACCGAAGTTCCTAAAATTCAAACAGAGACGACTCACCAGCAGAATAACAGACGACCAAAGCTCTTAAAATTCTACTTCTCTCAATAAGGATCAGCCTTCCCCAGCAGAATCTTCCTCAATGACAGGTATACAAGCTCACGCTAAGGAATCTCTTATGCGATCGACACTCCTTCGGATGGAATCTCTAAGCCCATCTCCCGTCATCAGTCTCCAAATGGCATCGTTAAACCCATTCCCGACATCACAAGACGGGCACCACTTCATGCGAGTGCAAATTTCTAGGCACTCTAGTGTTCAATCATCTTCGACCTTCGGATCACGAAAGGAACGAAAGCCAATCTACATCCTCAGGTTTAAGAAGATTGAACAGGGGCAGCTGTTGTACCCAAAAATTTTCCCTCCCATATTCCTCAAAACATTTCAAGAAAGATCCCTAATTTGCTCAAGGTAGTCCAAGGGTTGGCCAAACAAGCTCTTTCCTAAGGCAGTCAACCTCAAATTAGGGTTTCATGTTGCATCCAGATACTTGAGTCCAAGGGACCCCAAATGCTCAACATTGTACTAATATGTTCTCAAGATCACCCATGTCAAGTTTCAAGCCCTACAGAGGAAATTTGCTCAGTCAATTGCTCAAAGGCCGAAAAATCGACTGTGCTAGGGCAAAAGTCAACTGTGGCCCACATACAGTCAAACTTCAAGATTTTTGGTCAACATACTCATTTTTAAGTATATTTCATCATTTTATCAAGGGTTGATCATGATTCATCGAGTATTGCTCATAATTCATCAAGAACCAAAAGTTGCTAAATTAGGGTTTTGCAGGAAAAGCCAACTCAACTTTGACCAAGCATAACTTTCTCATACGTTATGAGAAATGACCCATCCAAAACTCATTTTGAAGATGATGCAATTCCCTACAATCCATCTTCAGCTCCCAAGTTAAAAATATGCACTCACAAGAAGTTATGAATTTGGACATTATAGGTCATTTTGAAAAGTCAACAAAAACACCTTTTTTGTCAAAGCTCCATACTTGAGAATGGAATATCAAATTGAGATGATACCAAAAGGGTTGATTAGCGGACATCTCAAGATTTCTAAAAAGTCCAAAAATACCTCCAAAGAGTCAAAATTGAGGAAGTTATGCATTGGTGAAGTTGACCCTTTTTGCAAAATTGCCAAAAGTCAACTATGCCTAAAACTTCAATTTTTGCCAAATGGGCCCTATCTCTTTCACTTGTTTTGAGTTGGCAACATAGTCCACGAGCTCTAGCCTTTGCCACTTGTCCTTATCATGTTTTTGATTTTTATTTGAATTAATTCAATTTAAATCAAAATAAATCATATAAAACCCAAAATATTGAAAACAAAAGATTTTGTGCTTATTTCAGGTCTTATTATACAGCTAGCATCAAATCAAATTCGTATCAAGGCATGGTGTGTACAAAAAGATTGAATTAAGCCATTTTTGGAAAGATTTTTAAGGTGTATCAAATCAAGATCCAATTCATTGATGGGGGAAGATTGAGATCAGTTATCAACCCTAATACATTCCTTGATACATATAGAAGGGAGGTAGACCTAAAAGAGAGGTTGGAAGCAGGCGCAACAAGGAGAACAGAATTGGAAAAAATACCAAGAAAGTGCAAACATGAATTCCTATTTCCAGGCATCCTCAAGGCCTTCTAGCTATCCCAATCGATTCCTGGGAGTGTCAGCAAGCTAAAGCCATCAAGAACAAAGCCTTTCCAGTACCCAAAAGCGCTGTAAGTCCATCACGATATCCATGAATTTTTGAATTCGGTTAGCACGATTTAGACATTGTTAGCATGAATTAGCCACATATTCTTGATCTATGGAACATTTGCAAGCTTTCTTCATTGTTTAATTTCATTTATATGTCCTGTGCAAGATTTCACCATTGCTAGGGTTACTTATTTCGATTTGGGGTTTTCTTTTACAGGCTAAATTAGACCATGAAAGGGCCACCACTGTATTCAGGAGGTCCAGACGAATTGATTGGTGGCCCTAGTTTTTGTTTATTGTGCCCATGGAGAATTTTGAGAAGAACCAGGCTTGTAGCTACGGACAAATGTCCGTAGGTAAAAGTTTGGAACTTTTACCCACAGAGCGGGGTCAGGGATGACCTATGTGTCACCTTTCCATTGGCCTATTCAAACTCTGGCACGCGTTTTTTGACATCCTCCACTAATTCTTGTTTTTATATATTATTATTATTATTATTATCCATTATATGTACAACAAATACAAAGTGATGCAGTGGTAGCCAGGCAAGCGTTAAGGCGCTGCGAAGCTTGAGGTCAGGGGTTCGACCCCTGCCTCCAACGTTTATTTTTCTAAATTCCTTTCAGGAAATCCAGCGTGTACCAAAGACCAAGGACCATTGTGCACCCTCACCATCCAACCGGCCAAGTTTCCTAAGACCCAGATCCAAAGGCCATTAAACGGAGGAACACCATGGAGCATAGTCAATGTGCAACACAAGATCCTGAGAGTTAAACGTGGACCTCTTTTGTCTTGGGCCAGCATGATATTTGCACCCCCTCAAGATGCTAATCAGGCCCAAGTTTTCTATTTCTTTTTCCTTTTTATATTTAATTTAATTTATTTATTTTATTTTACTAACAATTAATTAACTTTCTTTTTATAAAAAAATCACAAAAATATTTTTTTTTCACCAATTAGATTTAGGTATATTTTTTATCAATAAATTAATTAATTTAATTAGGTTTGATTAATTTAGATAACTTTGATTTCTTTTTGTACATAATTAAAATTAATTAGAACAAATAGGTTTTTATTCCAAATTTAATTTTTCTTTCTTTTCTTAAAAATAACAAAAAATCAAAAATAGGCTATGTAATTATTTTTATTAATCACTAATTAATTGTATATTTAATTTAAAAACTTAAATTCTTTTCTTTAAAAAATATTAAAAACAACAAAAAAATAAATTTTCTTTTAATTAGGTTAGAAGGGTCAAAACCCTAATTTCTCGTCGATCTAATTCTTCTCGCACGCTTTATTTTTGTTATTTATCATATTGATGCAACTGCCTACAGTTTGTAATAGTTTAATTATGACGTTTATTTCCATTTATCGTTTTATTTTTAAAGGGTTTGTTTTTGGCTATGTAAATACCCGAAGCCTTGTAATAGCGTAGTTTAATTTCCGCATTTTAAATTCCGCAAATTATTAAACTGTTAGATGTATGATATTAGGATGCATGACAAGAATGTATGATTAATTTTAAAATAGTTAGATCACCTTAACATGTGCAAAGATAAATAATCTGAAACTGAATCATTCGCACATGCGCACTCCTAGAGTACACTCCCACTTGGTTGCCTTCGGTAAACGATCATTGAGTATAGGATGCTTTAGTGGTCGTCCTTTTGTGCTAATACCTTACCTTTCTATAATCTACCCCCCGTACTCAGAAATATCTCGAAAAAGGAATTTTTCTGTGCTTTTTTCCTTTCCTTGTTGGATAAAATAAAAGACTATGGCGACTCTTGCTTACCGCAATATTTTGCAAATACAAACGCAAAACGCAAACCAGCAAATTCCTTAAAAAATAGGGAAACACGTCCCGGTTCTGACCACCATACCACATAAGTGGCGACTCTGCTGGGGACTTTAATAAGTGGGGTGTACCTTAGGATTAATTCATCATACTGTTTTCAATTGTTTGATTTGTTTGCTTTATTTTGTGGGCTTTGTATCGGAGTTACTATAGATCCTAACCCAGATCTGGGGACACCTTTTAGGTAAGTAGCAATAGACTGTGAGTGAACTGTACAACATAGACCGATACGGTTGAAGCAGTAGCTACGTTGGTGTGACACATTAGTTGGTACCGATATCCCTTGTGGAGGAACAAGGAGAGTATGGGGCTGTTAATGGGTCATTAAGCATCAACTGACCTTAGAAACTATAATTGACCAACTTGGCCATAGAAAGTAGCAGTATGCTACACTCATTGAGACCATACTCTCGAGATGGTTCTGGCCATGAGAAAAGATTGCGTGTCTGGAATTATGATCGATGGAGGATGGCCAGTGATATTGAGAACCTCTAGAACCCGGTTACTATTACTAGGACAGGTTGAACCAACTAAACTGCAAGAGGGTAATACCTAGACTCCATGCCAGCCTGAAATTTAAGGGCTATTGTGTGACTTGTTTTCCCTTACCATGTTTTCTATCTGTGATACCTGTTGTGTGTTTTATCATGACATCATGCATCATGACATCGCATGCATATTTCATTAGACTAACCATTTCAAAGACCGAGGAGATTCATCTTTGTTCTATTTTGCAGATCATGGCTTCTATGTGCAGAAATACCATTCGAATCAGCTTCGTGCAAATCCCTGCTCAGCTCAGAGAGTTAGCCTCAAAAGTTCCTGATACTTCTTCCTTTGTTAGAAGACATGGTCATCTCCTTAGCCTGGTCACTTCAATGTTGGATGAACAAATGATGAGCGTGTTTTTCCAGTTCTTTGATCCATTGCATCACTGTTTCACCTTCCTGGACTATCAGTTAGTCCCTACTTTGGAGGAGTTTTCTGATTTACTTGGCATATCTATTCTAGAGCAGACACCCTTCACAGGTTTGGAGATAGCTCCTAGGCCAGAGGATATTGCTTCAGCCCTACATCTAACAAAGGCTGATGTAGTGTCTAACTGGGAGATTCAGAGTGGGGTTAAAGGTTTCTTGGCTAAGTTCTTGATCGATCAAGCTCAACAGTTCTGGGACAACTTGGACTTTCAAGCTTTTGAAGACATCCTGGCTCTCCTCATCTACGGCTTGGTCCTGTTCCCGAATCTAGATGCCTTCATAGATGTGAACGCAGTCAAGATCTTCATGTCTCGTAACCCAGTGCCTACTCTCTTAAGGGATATTCTGCATGCTCTTTATACCCGTACTTTTCAAAGAAGGGGAACCCTCTTGTGTTGTACACCGCTGCTGGCGAGGTGGTTTATTTCTCACCTTCCCAAATCTGTTTTGAAGAATGAGGAAGGTATGGGTTGGGCTTACAGAATTATGTCCCTTGCTCATACGAACATCCTTTGGAGTACTAAAGATATGGAAACGGTAGCTGTCATTGATCAGTGTGGGGAATACACCAATGTTCCATTGCTTAGAATTAGAGGAGGAATAACCTATAATCCTTGTTTAGCCTTATGACAGTTTGGACGAGCTCGGAGGGACGGTCCTCATGAGCTGCTGCTTGCAGGCATTGTCTTTGACTTCAAGGGGGATGTTGAGGGACATCACCGCTGGTTTATACGAGCTTGGGATAGGGTGAACAGGTCTGATCCACATGATCTAGGAATGAAGACTTCTCTCCCAATGCAACTGTATCTCTAGTGGGTTCGAGCTCGTGCGCAAAAGCTGGGGATGCCATATGAAGCTGTTTTGCCGGTGATTTTGGAGCATGCTGATGAAGAAGGGGTTCCTTATACGGTCATCCATTACTCAGGAAGAACTTGGATGAGAACCTCCACAGGAATTTCTTGTCGTTGACTAATTCCCCTTTAGGATACTCTTGAGCTTCAAGATATCTTTTCACCTCATGAAACCAAGGCTTATCCTATACACCATCAATGTCAATCTCATAGTAGTGTGTTGGTTCGTGAAATATTTCAACAGTAATTTGGGGAGCTCCGTTGTCCCATCTGACCTTGAACATAGAAGACATGGTAGCTAGAGCATCAACCAACTGATTTGCTTCCCTCAGAATGTGTTCAAAGGTAATCTCTTCAAAGCATGGGATAAAGGTTAGCACAAGTTCTTTGTATGGGATAAGATTTAGATGTTTTGTATCCCGCTCTTCTTTAACTTGACTGACTACCAAAGCCGAGTCTCCATATACACTTAAGAATTTAATTCTTATGTTAATAGAAGCTTTAAGACCCAGGATGCATGCTTTACACTCGGTCATATTGTTGGTACAGTCGAAGCAAAGTCTAGCAGTGAAAGGCGTATGGAAACCTTCGGGGGAAATGATCACAACACCAATTCTGTTACCCAGTGCGTTGGAAGCTCCATTAAAAACCATAGTCCATCAGGATCCTTGCTCAGGTCCTTCATACAGTCCTGGCTTTTCACAATCCGCGATTAACATGATATTCTCATCCGGGAATTCAAAGTTCATAGATTGGGAGTCATCTTTAACTTGATGCGCTAAATGATCTGCCAGTACACTTCCTTTTATTGCTTTTTGTGTAGTGTACTGGATATCATATTCAGTTAAGATCATTTTCCATCGGGCTATCCTTCTGGAGAGAGTTGTCTTCTCAAAGATATACTTGATGTGATCCATTTTAGAGATCAATAGAGTGGTATGAGTGAACATATATTGTCTTAGTCGGTGAGCAGCCCATGCCAAAGTGCAAAAAGTTTTCTTGAGTAGTGAATATCTTGTTTCACAGTCGCTAAAATTTTTGATAAGGAAGTATATCGCATGCTCTTTTTGACCAGAGTCATCATGTTTCCCCAACACACACCCCATTGAACTCTCTAACACGGTTAATTACATGATTAGAGGTCTTCCTTCAAATGGAGGCATCAGAATTGGAGGCTATTGCAAGTACTCTTTAATCTTGTAAAAATATATTTGGCAGTTATCGTTCCATCTGACTACTTAATCTTTCTTCAGTAGCTTGAAGAGTGGCTCATAAGTAGCAGTTAGGTGAGAGATGAATCGGGCGATGTAGTTGAGGCATTATAAGAAACCTATGACCTCCTTCTCAGTATGAGGATCTTCCATTTCTTAGATAACTTTAACTTTAGCGGGATCGACCTCAATTCCTTTGCCACTGACGACGAAGCCTAGGAGCTTTCCAGACCTTACCCCAAAGATGCATTTTCTTGGATTCATCCTTAGCTTGTATTTCTTCAACCTATCAAACAGTTTCTGCAAATGAACAAGGTGCTCTTCCTCAGTTTGCAATCTTGCTATCATGTCATCAACATAAACGTCTATCTCATGATGAATCATATCATGAAATAAAGCGACCATAGCCCTTTGATAAGTTGCGCCTGCGTTCTTCAACCTAAAAGTCATGACCTTATAATAGAAGGTTCCCCACTGTGTGACAAAGGTGGTCTTCTCCATGTCTTTGGGCGCCATTTTGATTTGGTTATAACCTGAGAATCCATCCATAAAAGAAAATACCTTATTTTGAGTAGTGTTGTCAACCAAGACATCAATATGTGGTAGTGGGAAATCGTCTTTGGGGATTTCCCTATTTAAATCCATGTAGTCTATGCACATACTGACATTACCATCTTTCTTCGGCACTGGAACAACATTTAAAACCCATTAGGGATACGACCTCACTGCCAAGAAACCTGCATTGAACTGTTTCATTACCTCCGCCTTGATTTTCTTGGACATATCAGGGTGCATGCAATGAACCTTTTGTTTGATCAGAGAACAACCCTCTTTCATTGGTATACAATGAACCACGATATCAGTATCGATCCCTGACATATCTTTGTATGACCAAGAAAAAACTTTAACATATCCGTGCAACATCTGTACCAATCTACTCTTGACACTATCTTCTAAGTTGGAGCTGATCTTGACTTCTTTCTTATCCGCCTCAGTACCCAAGTTTATTACTTCAACTGGTTCTTCTTGCACTTGAATAGCCTTTTCCTCTTGCATCGGGAGTCTGGCGAGTTCTCTAGGTATCTCACAATCTTCTTCACCTTCGTCTTCGGCTTGATAGATTGTATTTTCGAAGTCATAAACGACAATAGCAGAATGATTGTCAATGAGATCCAGAGTGGATGTGGATCTGCAAATGTGTGTGTGCATGTAAGGTCACATGCGTATTTTGAAAATGTAGTAAAAATAAAAGAAAGACAAGGAGCCCAAAATTTGAATGCAAAATCGTCCAATGTTTTCATTAAATGAGCATATGATATATGAAATGACAACCCTTAACAAATGGACCATTATGCCCCTGGAAAGGCACATGGTTTAAAGTCATTATTTTTTAAAGAAATTACAGACAAACTTCTTAAAGCAATAAACACAAGAAATAGAAATTATTACTAGCTGAAGGAGATCGAGATGAAGTCTTTGGCCTTCTAGTTGTTGAGTCTGCCGTCAGCAGTTGGGAATATCCAGTCATCCAAGTCATCATCAGTATTAGTGTCCTCCAGAGCATTGACTTCATTCTTGCTAATATAGAGAGGTGGTCCATCGATCGAGCTGTTGAACCTCTTTTTGAGCCTTTGAAGTAAAACCCAACCCAAATTTGTCAGATTTGTAGGGGATGTCAGGAAGTTGTCCCCATATAGTGGAGCCTCCATCTTCTACAACAGCCCTAGCATCCTTCAGGGAGGCCATTCTTGGTGTGTCTTTAGATATCTTAGGAGTAGCAAGAGTAGCAACAATCATTGGAGGGATTACTTCAAATGCTTGACAAGGAGTTTCAATGAATTCTCCGTCCATTTCAATATATTTGAAAGAATTTAGATGACTAACCATATATTCTTCCTCTCCACAGACTGTGACAATTTTCCCTTTCATTGGGTATTTCAGCTTTTGATGTAATGTAGAGGTAACAACACCTGCCCCATGAATCCATGGGTGTCTGAGAAAGCAAGAATAGGCCGGGAGGATATCCATTACATAAAATGTTGAATTGAATACTTGACATCCCACCTTGATCGGGAGATCAACCTCTCCATGGACCATTCTTTTCGAACCATCAAAGGCTCTTACCACAATATTGTTGGGTTTCAGCACCAGCCCTTCACAGTCCAGTCTATCCAAAGCATTTTTGGGTAAACCATTGAGGGAGGATCCAATATCTACTAACACATGCGCCAGAGTGGTGCCTTTGTATTCAATAAAGATGTGCAGAGCTTTGTTGTGATTCTTCCCGGATGGAGTTAAATCTGCTTCAGAAAACCCCAAACCATTATCACCAGTTAGGCCTGTAACACAATTCTCAAATTGATTAGCAGTGGTCTTTTGTGGTACATGGGCATTCTTCAGTAATTTCAGCAGAGCTTGGGTATGTGCTTCGAAGCATAACAACAAGGCAGCATGGATATCTTAGAGGGTGTCTGCCCCACTTGCTCAACTATTTTGTAGTCACTTTTACGGATGATCTTCATAATTTCTTCTATCTCTTGTCTAGATGGGCCTTCAATTTTCACTTCTTTTGAGGGTGTCCCCGTTAAGGCAGGCTCAATAACTTTCTCTTTACCTCGGGCATTGGCAATTGGCCCAGCAGCAAGCATGCAGACATGTGTTGTTGTATTTGTTGGAGGAGAGATCTTCGGAGATAATACCCTTCCTGTCCTAGTGTCCTAACTAGTTCCAACAATGTTTGTAATTTTAGGCTCTTCATTTTCAATAATCTATGGCTCTTTCTTGACACCATGATAATATACTTCTTCCCCATAGTTCCAAGGCACTGCTTTGTCGGAAGAATAGGGGAATAGCCCCGATGTAGTGATAATCAGGGGAGCCACTCTTGGCTCAGCATGAATCCTTATAGGGCCTTTAGATTTGATCCTAATAGGAGTATTGAAAATTGTGATTATGGAAACATCTTAAGGTATACTTTCAAGTAAACCCTTCATGGACGAAGTTTTCTCGAACAAAATTTCATGGATGTCAATTAGGCGTTGGATACCTTTCTTCAGCCACATACAACCATTAGTTCAGGAAGCACAATGGTAACAATTTTCAAGGCAGCCAGGAAATAAATTGGCTCTCAATAGATTCTTCTTAACAGTCAATAATGGAGTAGTCAAATCATCAACGGTGGAGACAAAGGAGGCATCGTCAATAGCATTGACACCTTTACCATGACCGGGCATGAGAGCAGTAATGACATTAGGGGTTTTTGGAGGGTCAAACTCGATCACCTTGTTATCAATCAAATATTGTATCTTGTTATTCAACACCAATAATTGTTGGGGTCATGGCCAAGACTATTTGAATGATATGCGCATTTCACATTCGAGTTATATTTGGGAGAGGCAATATTGGGATTTGGAGGAGGGTCTTGCAGCGTTACCAAATCTGCCTTCAACAAATTTTGTAAAGCTTGAGACATTGGCATGTTGATTCTAGTGAATTGCCTCCTTGGGACATCAAGCCTTTGTTGATTGTTTAATTGTTGTGGTCATTGAACTGGGGTTAGATTTAAAATCAATACGGCTCCTACCGACTGGTGATGATCGTTCTTGACACGGATCCTTTGTCCATAAACAGGATTAGTCTCTTTCTTTCCAATGAATGGTTTTTTACAGTACTAGAGGATGCAGATATCTGAATCTTCCTTCTTTTGATTCCACTTTCAACTTGTTCACCAGTCATAATTAACTCAGTAAAGCCTGACGAAGAACTCTCAATCAGCAAATTAAAGAATGGACCAGTCAAGGTGCCCATAAACATGTCCACTAATTCTCTGTCAGTCAAAGGGGGTTGCACCCTTCCAGCTAGGTCCCTCCACTTTTGAGTATACTCCTTAAAGCCTTCATTTGAACCCATAGTCATATTTTGTAATTGCACGTGGGTTATCGCAAGGTTAGCATTGTATTGGTATTGTTTATAGAAGGAAGCAACTAGATCTTCCCATGTGTGGATATTAGTCCCCTCAAGTTGATAGAACCAATCCAACTGTGTTCCAGATAAGCTTTTTTGGAAGTGCACCCATAACTTCCTATCGGTGGCGTGTGGTTGAATCTTGCGGACATAAGACCTCAGATGCATCATTGGACAGGAGACCCCGTCATATTTGGCAAAGATAGGAACCTTAAATTTGTGGATAATGACCACCCCAGGGACCATACCTAAGTCTCCAAAGTACAAACCAGGCACTGTTTAAATCTCTACACCCTTAAGTTGGTCTTCCAGTTGTTTGTATTTCTCACCCGCTGTTGGATACTACTCTTCGGAATAGTCTTCATCCTTAGTAATCTGGTTATTTTCACCCCAACTCTGATGCTTCTAACTTCCTCTCCTTGATTGTCTTCATCCTCAGAAGAAGCCTATTCTATTTGAGCCAGTCGGGCGGGGCCCTTGAACCTTTTTCCCATGTTGAGAATAAAAACTTGTTTCTTGGTCTTCTTTTTGGTGGCAAGGAGTGCCATCATTTCTTGTTGACCTTTTGCTAGGTTGAGGAGAGTCTCTTAGAACTGTGCATGTTGAGTTTGTAGATCTTTGATGGTTTGCTCTAGGGCCATCTTATACTGAAATAAACAGTAAAAATATGAGGAAACCTGTATCAGAAAACTTGCTTATGATATGATGCATGCTATGTGGATGCAATGTTTTCAAGGACCTCAAGAGATTTAAATTTTCTAGCCAAAAAGGAAACAGAAACAACAATTACATTAATAATTTTAAGAGTTACAATTGCCCCTTAAGCTTACAATGAGTAAAGAAAAAAGGTATCAAATAGAAAATAAAATGAACTCCTAAAACAAAAGCTCAAGTCTCCCATAGACGCTTCCTCTTTGGTGTAATGTATGCATTTAGGCTTTGCTCCTCGTGAAGTTTCCTTGTGAGCTCTAACACTTTATTCTCGCTTGCGTAGAATCGAGCTTTAAAGGTGTCTCGTTTCCTCTTGAGTTGAATCTACAATCTCTGCAATTCCTTGAAGTCGGTAGGCATGTCAGGATGGAAAATAGTATAAGGAGTATCCCCTTGGCAATAGGCTCCACAACTATTGGTAGGATAGCTGGATATGGCATCATGTGGTTTTGAGCGCGATCTCGCACCCATTTGAGATAAGGCTCAAGAGGGATGGCATTCTTATGCCTCAAAGTCTTGCTATCAACCTTGCTTACCATGCCCCAAGCATGTACAAACCTTCGATGATAACCTTGGACATCGTTCTCATAGTCGAATACAATACATTGAATGAGTGCATCGTGGGGACCATCTTTTCAAGCATAGCCAAATTGTTGTAGAGCCAAAGACGGCTTATAAGTAATACTTCTCCTAATGCCCAAGAGTGGAACATTAGGTAACTCCCCATAACGATCAATGATAGTAATGTCCTCTTGAGACCGAGAACACCAATGGATATTCGAATGAGAGAGCGACATTATCCTTTGAGACCGCATCAATCCTTGCTCATTCTTCAATACTGATCGAGGAAGGTGCAAAATAAACCAACTAGACAGAAGCGGAATGCAACAGATAAGAGCCCCTCTCTTCCTCATGGTACGAGTGTGAAGACAATGTAGAATGTCTCCAAGCAAAGTAGGCACGGGGTTACGAGTAAGGAAAATTTTGACAGCATTCACATCTATGAGTTGGTCAAGGTTAAGAAAAAGTACCAACTCATAGATTAGAAGAGCCAAGACTTCCTCAAAATCTTGTAAATCCAAAGCATCCAAAAACATACAAGCCTTCTCCATCAGTAATTTAGCCAAAAATCCTTTGACCCCACTTCTTGTCTCCCAATTAGCTACAATGTCAGAACTCTTCAAATGTAAGGCTTTGGCAATAACTTCAGGCTTTGGAATTTCCTCTAAATTTGTGAATGGTAATTGATCAAGGACTGGTACTCCCAATAGTTGAGAGAATTCTTCCATTATGGGCACTAGTTGATAGTCGGGAGAGGTGAAACAATGATGTACAGGGTCAAAGAACTGAAAGAGCACCCTCATCAAAGAACTAAAAATTTGATGAAGCATGTGAAAGTTATGATTGGTCAAAGTTCAGTTGACTTCTCCTAAGGAAACCCTAATTTGACAACTTTTAACTTTTGATGATTTGAGGACTTTCCTTGAGGAATCATGATAAAATCTTGATCAGATAATGAATATCACTTCAAAATGTTGATGTTGACCAAAAATCTTGAAGTTTGACTGTATGTTGACTATAGTTGACTTTTTACCCAATACAGTTGATTTTCAATCATCTGAGTCATTGACTGAGCAAACTTGTGATGCAAGACTTGAAACTTTGACATGAACATTATTGAAAATCTATGGAGAATCATGGAAACCACTTGAGACATTTTCAAATCAAACTTCCTTGAAAAACACAAGACCCTAGTTGTGGACCCCTTGCTTAGGAGGAGAATTGACTGGTCAACCCTTGAGTAGCCTTGAGTACTTGAGAGCCTTAGAAGAATGTTTTTTTGAAGAAAATGGGCGGGGGGGGGGGGGGGGGGGGAGGGGAATTTTGGGGTACAACAATTTCGCTTGTATAAACGGAGGATATTCTATGACGTGATTCTGGCCAGGGCTTCAACTTTTGTCCACTTCGTGAAATAGTCGACGACCATGATCAGGTATTTATTTCTATATGAACCTTACACAAACGGTCTGAGGATGTCCATCCCCCACCAGGAGAACATCCATGGGGATGAAAATGTTGAGTTTGTGCATGGGCGTGAGGCGCATGTCCGCGTGTCTCTAACATTTGTCGCATTTTCGACGTGTTCCTTTGCATCTTGCTGCATGGTGGGCCATTAATAGCCTGCTCGCAGTGCCTTTCGTGCCAGGGACTTTCCGCCCGAGTGTTAGGCATTAATTCCATCGTAGATTTCCCGTAATATCTTGGGGATTCGTGATTCCTCGATACAGTTAAGGAGCGGGATGGAGAATCCTCGCTGATAAAGTTTGTGCTCGACCAACATGTAAGAGCAGGCTCATCGTTTGGTTGCAGTCGCCTCTTTTTGGTCAGCGGGTAATTCTCTCATTGTGAGAAAGTTAAAGACCGGGGTCATCCAACACGAGTTGTCCCCAATGGCATTCACCTTGAGTGGTGCGATGTTTTTTTCAATGCTCAGGAGAGAAATGGATTCTTGTATGACTGATTTATTCCCACCTTTCTTCTTAGTGCTCACGATCTTCGAGAGTATGTCGGCCCGCATGTTCTGTTCGTGAGGTACGTGTTTTATTTCTTCCCTGTCAAAACTTTCCATCTATTCTATGACTATGTTCATATATTCGATGAGGTTGTTGTTCTTAGCCTAATATCCTCCTTGTACTTGAGATGCAATGAGTTGGGAGTATGTTAATATTTGTATTTCACGGGCACCGAGATCCTCGGCTAACCTTAATTCTGGAAGCAGGGCCTCATATTCAGCCTAGTTGTCCGACATGGGAAATGAGAGGGTGAGGGAATTCTCGATCACGATGCCTTCTCTATTCTCAAGGAGGATTCCCACTCTGCTCCCCGTCGAGCTGGAAGCCCCGTCTACAAATATGGTCCACTTATGCTTTTTTTCTTGTAGGGCGATCGTGAGTGGTCATCTCTACGAAGAAGTCGGCCAACAGTTGGGCTTTAAGAGATTTTCTTCTCTCGTACTGAACTTTGAACTGTGAGAGCTCCAAGGACCATTTCAACATTCGACCGACCATATCTGGTCGACCTAGGAGCTATCTCACGGGTTGGTCAGTTTGTACGACGACCATGTGCGTGAGGAAGTAATATCTAAGTTTCCTTGCTGCGTTGACAAGGGCTAATTCCACTTTTTCAATCTGTTGGTACCTAACTTCGGGGCCTTGTAACACTTTTCTCGTAAAGTACACTAGTTTCTGCCCACCCAGTGTCTCATGAACGAGGGTCGCGCTTATATCCTCGGCGGAGATGGCCAGGTAAAGGAACAAAGTCTCCCTGTTCTCTAGTCGTGATAACATGAACAATTCTGAAAGGCTTTGCTTGAGGTGGAGGAGGGCTTTTTCGCACTCCTCGATCCACTCGAAAGCCACTTCTTTGCACAGGAGTTTGAAAAATGGTAGCACGTGTTGCATGGACTTTGCCATAAAATGTGAAAGCGAGGTGAGCATACCATTTAGGAATTGTATGGATTTTTTTGAGACAGGCGTGGGAAGCTCAGAGAATGCTCGACATTTGTCGGGGTTTTCTTCGATTCCTCATTTGGTTAGATAGAAACCGAGGAATTTGCCCGCCTTAACCCCAAAGGTGCATTTTTATGGATTGAATCTCATTTTGTATTGCCTCGCTTGAGCGAAGTCTCTCCTGAGGTGGCCAACATGGTCTGCTTCTGTTTGAGATTTGGTGATCATGTCGTTCATGTATACCTCGAGCACGTTTCTGATCTTGTGGAAAAGACTTTGTTCATCATCCGCTAGTATGTTACCCCATGCATTTTTAGGCCAAAGGGCATTACGTTGTAGAAGTAAGTGCCCGAACTGGTCATAAAGGCAGTGTAATGTTTGTTACTCATCACTGTCGGAATTTGGTTATAGCCCGAGTAGGCGTCCATAAATGATAAAATTTTATCGCAGGCCGAGTTGTCGACCAACATATCAATGTTAGGTAAAGGAAAAGCATCTTTGGGACATGCCTGATTAATATGAGTATAATCAACACATATTTTCCATTATTCTTTTTTACAGGTACAACGTTTGAGATCCAGGTTGAATATCGGGCCTCAGAAATAAAATTTACCTATAGGAGTTCTTTTATAGCTTTTTCAGCAGCCTCCGATTTTTCGGGAAATTGCCTACACCTACGTTCCACTACTGCCCTAGCGGCTAAATCAACTGTGAGTCGATGACAGGCGACCTCAAGGTCGAGTCAGGGAATCTCTGTAGCACTCCATGCAAACAAATCAATTTTCTCCCTTAAGCAAGCTTTGATTTTCTTCCTCGCCAGATCGGGGAGTCCAGCACCGATCTTCACGCCTTTGTGGGGATCTTTGCCAAGGAGGATGAACTCGAAGTCTCCGTCTAGGATGTGTCGGAGAGGATCTTGTTTTCAATTGGGGGCTTCGACTTCATCTTTATTAAAGCGGGCGTCGAGCGAAATGAAGTCGACCTTTGGTGGAGCCTTTTGTCCTTCGATCTGAGCATGCTTTGATTCAGCCCGAGCTGTGTTTGCTCTTTTGGCGGGCCGTGCTCCAGTGTCAATCATGCTTTGCCCTTTGGAAGCTGTGTGGAAACATCTCCTGGAAGCTATGATGTCTCCATGGATAGTGGTTACGCGGGCCCTCTCAGTGTAGAACTTCATCTTAAAATGGACCGTGGAGGAAACGACGGTCAGCTCAGTCAATGTCGGTCTCCCCAAGATGCAATTTTAGAGAGACGGGCATTCGATCGCCAGAAACTGCACCTTGACTTGTCGGATTGCAGTTTCTTCCACGAATATCACAAAGAGCTCCACGTAGCTCCATGACTTGGAGGTAGAGTCGTTGAATCCTTTCAGGTCAGACCCCACATATGGTGACAGGTGGGTATCGTCGAGCTGTAGGGTTCAGAACAAATGGTTATACATGACATTGATGGAACTCCCATTGTCAACCAGAATATGATATATGTCAAAGTTGGCCATCCTTCCCCTCACCAGCAGAGGAGTGTTTGAGTTCGGGGCTCCACTGGGCAGCTCCTCCAGGTAGAAAGTGATTGGCTCAGATTTTCCTTTGAACCTTTCAAGTGTTACTGCCTGGGTTGGGGTTGCATCCATCAACTCATCGAGCTTCCTCTTCGCCGAGTTCACTGAGATATCATTGAATCCCCCTCCCGATATGACCATGGTAGAGGGAAATTTTTACCATCTACTGTGTGTGGACAAGGGTTCATCCTCATAGCTATCGGGAACGTGGAAGTATCTGGGCCTTGTCACAGAGAAAGCCACCCAGAGGGGACCCGACTCCTTGGACGGTCGAGTTTCTTCCTTGATTTCTTTTACCTCGCGGGTGTCTCGTCGAGGGGCGTTTTTGCGTCTATACTGCCTGAGTCTCCCACCCTTGATCAGAGTCTCGATGGCATCCTTGAGGTGGATGTAGTATTCTGTCAAGTGTCTGTGGCTCCGATGGTACTGAAAGTATTTTGTTCTATATTCCCCGAGCTTTGTAGGAGCGGCTAGATGACGTCTGCCACCGCCGTCCTTGAAATTGGTATTAAAGAACTCTGCAAGGATACAGTCATGGGAAGCGGGAAGTAGTCAACGGGGTGTACTCTATGAACCATCCCGTTGGTCCTCTATGATTGTGGGATCACGCGATTTCTCCTCCCTTCTATACTCCCCAGTCCATCGAGAAGGCCCGCATCCTGGTGCCGTGGGATGTTAGTCGGTCAGTGATTCCTTAACTCACGGGCTTTATTGGATGCTTCTTTCTCCTTGTAGTCCATGTATGCTCGGGATTTTTTGAGGAGATCGTCGAAAGACCCAGGGGGCTCAATACCGACGACCTTTCTAAATTCAGTGCCTGAAAGGAGTACCCTCTCGAGCAGGTATCTTTTCATGTGATCGGTGCATGGGACCTGAATGGCCTCGCAGTTGAACCGATTAATGTATTCCCTGAGGGCCTCATCACTCCTTTAGACGATTGCCTCAAGGGTTGCCTCAGTCTTTAGATGTCAACGAGACGCGGTGAAGCTGCTGACCCAGGGGAGAGGTTCTTGTACTAGTCCATGGCTGTTTTTCTGAGTCGTGGGGAATAGCCTACATTTAATTGGCCCCCTGATGTTGTGGTAGTAGAGCATTTCTTTAAACTCATCAATGTGGTTGATAAAATCAGCAATGTCATTTTAATCCTTTAGTTGGGGAGGTTTTTTAATTCCCCTAGGAATGGGAGCCTCCATTATTGCTTGGGACAATGGACCACGGGGGTCGTCTTCATCACTTATGTCTGGAGAGAGGGAGGGGGTACAGTTTTGGCGTTGTTCGTTGTCACAGCCTTGGCCATGAGGAGGATCCCTTAGCCGAGATAATCTTTCTCTATTCCCCTGTTTCTGTTGTCTCCGGGGGAATGTAACTCCCTGAACGGAGGGGGGGGGGTGACCGCGCCTCCCTGTAGTCACAGGATGGTTCCTCTCCAACGCAGGGTCTCGACCAGTTCGTCACAAAGGAGGGTTGTGCAAGACATCTCGTTTGCATCTCTGCGGGGGAGATTGGGGAAGGTCTTCATTTTTTCGGGGAGGAGGAGTGTCTGATCTTCTGTGTCTTCTGGGGGCCTGGCGAATTTGCTCGAGAATCCTTAAACACTGACCCTGCGAGAAGATCATGTAGTTAGTTTGGTTGATGGTTGTGAATAGAGCTCTGGTCGTGGCGTCAACACCTGCAAGAACTTAGACCTCTTGGTATGCATTTGGTTTGTAGTTCTGGGAAGGATGATAGTCGTCCTCGCGCAGTTGCGAGCGGGTTGACAAAGAGGCATTCAGTTCGTCTCTATAGTTTTACTCGGGACAAACCATGTTGATGTCATTGTCAGCATTGTTATTGTCGACACTATTTTCATCGATGTTGTTGTTGTTGGAGTCGACGAGATGGATGTTTTTGTTATTGTCAACAACTTGGTCAGCCATGATAATTATACAGTTTGATGAAGAGTTGCTTTAGTTTTGAGAGGAAGACGGGGAAGCTAGATTCCCATAGACGGAGCCATTGATTATACCAGATCCGAAGGGATTGTCAAAGCCCACAAGCTTCAAGTCGAGTAACAGTTATATGTGAATTGGAGGGGGGTATCTGCAAGACACTCTGATGCCAAAGTGAGGTTCAAAGCTAATGCAAGTGAGTATGAGAATATGAATAAGTGAATGAATACATGTGCCTCTCAAGTGATAGGGTATTTAAAGCCCCTAGTGCTGGGCCAAGATCTCCATTGTTGGGCTGAGCAAACAAGCCCAAGAATTAAAACTGACAGGTCCTACGTGCGTAAGAGGGGCCAGCACGTGGTCCCTAACCTAGATGGATTCCTCTGAACTATCAGAAGGATATGGATGCAGTATTTTCGGGGTTAAGAGGACTCCGATATTTGGGGGTGTTAAGTGTCATCCATATGACAAGGATGCTTAGAGGATTTGTCTTGGTCCACGAGAGGTGTGGATGTTGTTCGTGAGGAACTTCCGAGCATTATTGGTTCTGCTTGCCATTCATGGGTTATCCCCGTAGGTCAAAACCAAGTCGACTAGAAGAGTGGAGTTCCTTCTCGACATGGTCGGGGGTAGACTTTTCCTGCTAGCCTTCTCATGTTACGTAGTTGGATTGGGCCTTGTATGATGTTTGGAACAAGTTCAGGCCCAGTCCAGAACAGGTTGGATCCTATAAATTAATGTGTTGCAATTTCAGTTTGAATCTTCTCCTAGTTTTATTCATGTGAAGAAGCCTCGTATTTTGTTGTTGCCCCAGAATAAACATGTTCTTGAATTAATAAGTTCTTTTTGTTTATGTGAACTATGTATTTATCAAATAATACATGTGTGTATGGTATCCCTAACCAGATAAGAGATACTCATAAGTCTTAATAGTTTTATAATAGTTAGGACTTTTCCGCGACGTCGAGATGCCCTATATGGTGGTTACAGTGTTTATGGTGGAATCCGAGGACCAACTCACATTAAGTGAGAGACTTTGCATATATGCATTATGTTGAGTCAATTGTGTTATGTCTTCTACCCTCAAAGGGTCAAATATTTATAGAGGCTATTAGGTCCAAATTTAGAAAAATCTAAGAAGTGGTATAACGCGTTCTTGTACAACTAGTGGGAATATAAGAGTATTATACATGAGATATGTCATAAAGGTGAAACCTCATTTTGTACCCCAAAATTTTCCCTCCCATTTTCAAGACAAATTAATTCAAGACACATCCTCATGCTCTTGAAGGTCTCAATTGCTCAAGATTTATCAAAGATTGATCAAATGGACTCTCCTCCTAAGCAATTGACCTACAACTAGGGTTTTTCTTTTCTCAAAGGAAATTGATTTTGTAATGCCTCAAATGGACTTCATGGTTTCTCATATGTCTCAAATTAACCTCATGCCAAATTTTAAGCCTTATAAGTTTGCTCAATCAATTAGTCAGATGATTAAAAATCAACTGTATTGGACAAAAAGTCTACTTTGACTAATCTACAGTCAAACTTCAAGATTTTTGGTCAAAACCAACATTTTTAAGTCACATTCATAATTTGATCAAGGTTTGTTCATGATTCATCAAGAAAACTCACGATTCATCAAAAGTCAAAAGTTACTAAATTAGGGTTTTTTCAAGGAGAAGTCAACTAAACTTTGACCAAGCATAACTTTTGCATGCTTCATCAGAAATTCCTCAACCAAAGCCTATCTTGAAGGAAATTCAATTCTCTACAACTTTGTCTCTTTAAGATCAAGGCCAAAAATGATTCATTTAAGAGATATGAGCCAAAACTTTACAGGTCATTTTGAAAGTCAACAAAAAGCCATATTTTCTCAAAGCAATTTACATCAAGTTAAAGACTTCAAATGAAAAAATGACCAACTTGAAAGTTGTAGGAGACATCTTGAGGTTTCCAAAAAGTCTAAGATTGTCTTGATGTGACAAAGACTGAGAGAGTTATGATTGGTTCAAGTTGAGTAATTTTAAGAAAATGTGTGAAGTCCACTTTGAGCAAAGTTGGATTTTTGGCCTAATGGGCCTAAGTTTTTAGGTTCAAACGTGTTCATGACCTCATATTAGACCTCCAAACCCATTCATATATATATTTTTTTTTTATTTCTTTTTATTTTGGTTTTATTCAATTAAATTCAAAATAAATCAAATAAAATATAAAACTAATGGATTAAGGCACAAGACTTTTGTTTTGGATCAGATTTGAAGCCCAAAAAGCTCACAACCAGCTAGCAAAATCGTGTGAGGATGATTGGCACAAGATTAAAAAATAAACTTTTCATACAAAATTCAAATCAAATATCTTCACCATGAAATACAAAGATTCATCTCACTTTTGTTAACCTAATCCAAGCACTATAAATACACAACACCTTCAGACATTCAAGGACACGAATGCTGCCTCCAAGAAGCAACCCCAAAATCTTAAGTTTTCAAGAAAATAGGGCAAACGCAAACCCTCGTGTGCAGCCTTTATCAATCCATTTCAAGCATTCTATCACACTCTTGAAGGTCCCAGGAGTTAATCCCAATCATTACTAAAGCTCGTAGCATCACAGATCATCACAACCAAGTATCATTAGTTTGTTGAACTTTCTTGAACTCAAACTCATAATTCATGCATTGTTAAATGATTTGATGCATACATGTATGTTCATGATGATGTTTGAAACTGTTTTGATACATTACTTGTGAGACATAGCGCAGGAATAGAATTTCACCATTGCTAGGGCACGGAGCTCTGAAAGCTTCGAATTTCTAGATGCAGGCTGTTTCAGGCCAAATTAATCACACCATTGAACTCATATCATGCTAATTAGTGGATATGAGTCATTAGATCCTTCATTTTCATCCATTTTTTCAGGTTTTCAAAACCCCTTCATCGGAGAAGATGAAGTTGACCACCCTCCACTTTGGAAATTTTAGTTTAATCCTTTTCCTTTTATTATTACTAACTATTATTATTATTATTATCATCATTATTATTATTATTATTATTATTATTATTATTATTATTATTATTATTATTATTATTATTATTATTATTATGTTATCAGTAGTTTTTTTTTTGTCATAATAAAAAATCAAGTTTGGGACCACTCTCTCCATGCTACAATATGTCCATATCAGTCAAAAGTATTGCTCAAAATCAGTCCCAAAACAATAAAACAAAACATCTAAAAAAATGCCAAAAATATGTCCACAAGATTACTGCTATGCTGCTGTCAAACTTGCTCCATCAGCCTGCACCCTGCTACTGTTTTGCTGTAAAATCTGCACCACAACTTGCCAAAAACTTGCATAATGATGCCACACCCTAGCCCTGCTGTCCTGTACTAAAACCTTGCCATCTATCCTGTTACATAAGTCCAAAAAACGCAGACAATACATTAAATCAGCAAAACACAAAATTAAAGAAAAAAGCTATAAAAACAGTTTAACAATTTGGTTCAAGTGCACCAACTTTCCCCCTCAAATCTTATCATTTTTTTACTATAAAACTAAGGCATTATGAAGAGGGGGAAGGACCAACTTATCAGGGGCAGCAAAAATATATCACTTGACTGCTATTCTTCAATCTCCAACATAACACAACCTACAATTTGTTAACCAAATACCTCAAGCTTCATACAGTACTTAAACTAAGCTTCAATCTGCAACTGCAAAATGCATCAGCATCACAACTTCAAATGCAACATGTGACATGAAAACATAACAACACAAACAGAAGTGCGACATCGACACACACCTGTTTCATCCGGTGAAGTCCTCATCTCCGTAGAACCGGCAACATCAAAGGATAGAATAAGAAGATCAAAAGCAAAATAAACTCACCAATTATCATAGTTTGTCACTGAGTAACTCACTTTCTCATTGATAACACCATATTCGATCTCTTTTTTTAATGATTTTGAAAATCTTGATATGAATGCATTGCTTTATCTTCTCTAAACTTTATCCTCATGTCTGTTTACATCGAATTCATGTTTTACTTTGTTGTGATTTGTTGTTGTTGAGAGAGATGCAGAGTGAGCGTTGGTTGTTATTGTATATCGAAACTAAATCGAAATAGAGAATGTAGGAATCGATCAATAGAGTTGTTGTATACAGTTGAGCGTGAGTTTGAGGGAGAGCCGCAGAGAGAGGCGATCGAGAGATGAGATGGAGACAAAGCTATAGAAAAATAGAGTTGGGAAAGCGATGAGATCTCGATCTGAGAGAGGAAAGATGGAAAGCAGATAGAATAGTTATGTTTGGATTTTTGTAAGGATTGATGAAACAGAGGGAATTTTCACGTTTGTTTGAAATAAAACTTGAGAGAGACAACTCCTAGCTTCTGTTTAGAGAAGTCCTATGGTTTTGTCTCACCTAAGGAATCCGAGTGGGCTTAAGAAGAGGCCAAACCCGACCCATCATCATATTTTTGTAGTTTTTTTATTGTTTTTTTTATGATAACTTGGGCCTTGATTTTTTTTAATTAAATTTCCTAGGCTCATTTTTTATTCCTCCCTATCTTCCCAATAATTCTGCTCACACCTTTAATATATTTAGATTATTTTATTTCTTTTATTATTTTTTTCCTTAGTTTCATTAATTTAAATTAATTAGTTCAAATTTAGAATCATTGTAGTAAGTTTGAAATTTTAATTTTAATGTAGTTAGTAAATTTTAAATTTTAATCTAGATAGATTTAAATTAGCAATTTTAGAACCTTTAATTAGTTTAGATTTTGTTAACTCTTTAACCTTATTTCCTAAAAAAATAATATTAGTAAATCTTATAATTAATTTAGTTTAGTATTAATTTAGAATTCTTTAATTAGTTTAGATTTTGTTAACTCTTTAACCTTATTTCCTAAAAAAAAAATTAGTAAATCTTATAATTAATTTAGTTTAGTATTAATTTAGAATTCTTTAATTAGTTTAGATTTATTTTATAACTTTAAAATGCTTAGGATCTAATTTAGTAACTTTAGAATTTTCATTTGATTTAGATTTAATTTAATAGCTTTAGAATTTTTATTTGATTTAGATTTAGTTTAGTAGTTTTAGAATTTTTATTTGATTTAGATTTAATTTAATAGCTTTAGAATTTTTATTTGATTTAGATTTAGTTTAGTAGTTTTAGAATTTTTATTTGATTTAGAATTTGTTTAATAACTTTAGAATTTTTATTTGATTTAGAATTAGTTTAATAACTTTAAAATTTTTATTTGATTTAGAATTAGTAACTTTAGAATTTTTATTTGATTTAGATTTAATTTAATAGCTTTTAAATTTTTATTTGATTTAGATTTAGCTTAATAATTTTAGAATTTTATTTGATTTAGAATTAGTTTAATAACTTTAGAATTTTTATTTGATTTAGAATTTTAGTAACTTTATAATTTTATTTGATAACTTTAGAATTTTTAGTTGATTTAGATTTAGTTTAGTAGTTTTAGAATTTTATTTGATTTAGATTTAGTTTAGTAACTTTGGAACTTTTATTTGTTTTAGATTTAATAGCAACCTTGGAATTTTAATTTAGTTTAGATTTAATTTACTAATTTTAAAATTTTAATTTAGTTTAGATCTAATTTAGTAATTTTAGAACTATTTTTACAACCTTAGAATTTGTAATTAGTTTAGAATTATTTTAGTAAGTATTCTTAAATTTTTAATTTAGTTCAAATAACTTCTTTAGATAATTAGTTACATTCTCTTTTATTTGTATTTAAATATCTCTGTCATTTTAATTTCTCGATGCCTTTTGGTCATTAATCTGTTTCGTTAGATTTATTTCTTGTGAATTTTTGAATGTTTATATTTTGATGTTCATTTTATTATGCTTGCTCGATTTACTCCAAAGGGAAGAATTAAATTTGTTGACTTCATGTAATCGAGTATCTAATACGATTGTGTGAAGCCCTTTCATATATTTTAGCTTTTGTTTGTTAAACCTAAGATAATTTCCCCAAAAACTCGATCTTCAAACTCAAACCTTTTAGGTCAAAATTTCTACATTAGGTCGTCGTATATTCGAAATCTCATCCGCATCCATTTTTAGCCAAACTTATCATTCACAAATCAAAAATCCAAAAACACTTAATCATTACTTGAATTTATTTTAAAACCCGCAAAACACTCAACAAATCAAAACTCCCCCAAAGGGCATGTTATCTCCGTTCTGCCGCGATACCGGCCGTGCCTATTGCTAGAATGCATGCGTTAACATCGCCCACAAAAAACACAAACAAACCAACCATTTTCTAGAGGAACTACGGTGTTCTGATTCCTTCATTGGATACGTAGGCAAAGGGTCACGAAACCCTCACGAACGCAATAATAAAAACCATTCATTTCCCTTTAAGAAAACATAGTTGTAGATAAATACCCCCTTTAAGACAAACAAACAAAATGGATTCCATTGAGTACAACAGATGCGAGGGGTTCTAATACATTCCCCCTGCATAACCGACTCCCCACCCTTTCTCTTGGTCGCAAGACCATCTTATCCATTCCCTTGTGGTTTTATCGATATTTCCCCTTCCTTCGAGATAAATAAAGTTCGGTGGCGGCTCTGTGATTTCTGCCGGTGGCTTCAACGGTGTTTAGTTTTGTCCTGATTCCTTTGATGATACACATCACTAACCTCTTTCTTCCCAGCAAATGGCTTCCTTGCTGCATTGGAGGATGCATCCTTTTGGATCTTACCACTCCTAATTCCACTTCCACCCTTTCTCCTGTCAAAATTAATTCAGTAAAGCCGACTGAGGAGCTTCCCATTAGGTGATTAAAAAATGGACCAGATAGGGTACCGAGAAACATAACCACTAGCTCCCTATCAGACAGGGGAGACTGGTCTCTTCCTGCTAAGTCCCTCGACTTCTGAGCATAGTCTTTAAAGCCCTCACTCGAACCCATAGACATATTTTAGAGTTTTGTACAGGTTTGAGAAAGGTCTGCGTTATACTGATACTTCTTGTAGAAAGAAGCAGCCAGGTCTTCACAATTATGGATATTGGCCCCCTCCAGCTGATAGAACCATTCTAGTTGAGTTCCAGACAAGATATCCTTAAAGAAGTGGACCTACAAGTCCTTGTCAGCAGTGTGAGGCTGGATCTTCCTCACATAAGATCAGAGGCGCATTTTGGGACATGAAACGCCATCATATTTGGAAAACACTGGCACCTTGAACTTTTGTGGGATGACAACCCCAGAGACCAAACCCAGCTCTTCAAAGTCCAGACTCGGTACCTTCCGGACCTCTATTGCATTCAAACGATCCTCCAGCTGTTTCTATTTTTCATCTGTAGGAAGATACTGCTCCTCATCATAGTCGAATTCATCATCGTATTCTTTTGGACTAGAGTCTTCCTCTCTTGTTTCCTCCTCTTGATTGTTTCCTTCCTTTGATGAAGTTATCAGTTCAGAGGCTCGCTGCACTGGTCCTATGATCCTTCTTCCCAGATTCCCTAACCCAGTTGCCTTCTTTGGCTTCTTCTTTTATTTAATAAGCAGTGCTTTCCGTTCTTCTTGCCCCTTGGTCAGAGCCATGATCATCTGTTGAAACTGGGAATTTTGAGTCTGTAGATCCTTCATTGTTTGTTCTAGAGCCATTGCTGAAATAAGCAGCGAAGAGGATGAGAAACCTGTTTTGAAACCTGCTTATGCAATGATATGTATGATATATGTATGAAATGTTTTCAAGGATTTCTAAGACTCGAATTTTCTTAAACAGAAAGAGAAGAAACATTAATTGCATTAAGAAGTTTTATTGGTCACAATAATGCCTCTTGGGCTTACAAAGCAAACAAAGCAACAATAAAATTTTCCAAGCACAAGGAAGACCTCAAGCTTCCCACAGGTGCATTCTCTTTGGTGCAATGTAGTCATTTATGCTCCTCTCCTCGTGAAGTAATCGGGTGAGCTCTAAAACCTTCTTCTCACTGGCATAGAATTGGGTTTCAAAGGTATCCCATTCTTCTTTGAGTTGGATCCAGGATTTCCGTAGCTCCTCAAAATTAGTTGGCATGTCAGGATGAAGCACAATGTAAGGAGTGTCTCCTTCAGCAATTGGCTCCAAAATCATAGGTAATATGGCAGGGTAAGACATCATAAGACATTGAGCACGAGCTCGAACCCATTTGAGGTAAGGCTCAAGAGGGATGGAATTCTTGTGCCCCAGTGTCTTACTATCAACTCTGTTTATCATTCCCCAAGCTCAAATTAACCTCTTGCGATAACCATGAACATCATTCTCATAATAAAATATGATTACTTGGACGAGTGTGTCGTGAGGGCCATACCTTCTAGCATAACCAAATTGTCGCAACGACAAACAAGGATTATAAGTGATTCCTCCCCTAATGCCTAAGAGAGGGAAATTAGGGAATTCCCCATAGCGATCAATGATAGTGACACTCTCCAAAGACCGAGAACACCAATGAATATCCGAATGTGTAAGGGACATCAACCTACGAGACCATCTCATACCCTACTCATTTCTCAAAACAGACCGAGGTAGGTGCGAATAAACTACCTAGGTAATAGAGGAGTGCAACACAGAAGGTCCCTCTTCTCTTTAGAGTACGAGTATGCAGAGAGTGTAGAATATCCCTAAGTAAAGTAGGCACCGAATTATGAGACCGAAAAACCTTAACCGCATTCACATCTATGAGTTGGTCTGTGTTAGGGAATAATACCATCCCATAGATGAGAAGGTCCAACACTTCTTCAAAAGCTTGTAAATCCAGGTTATTCCAAAAATAGTGAGCTTTCTCAAATAGAAACTTAACCGGAAATCCTTGGACACCTCTTCTGGTTTCCCAATTTACCAATACATCAGGCCGTTGTAAAGATAAAGCTTGAGCAACCTCTTCAGGCTTTGGGTCTCTTTCTGTACCGTTGAATGGTAGCTGGTTAAGGATAGGTACCCCCAATAACTGAGAAAACTCCTCCATAGTAGGCACTAACTGGTAATCGGGAAAAGTGAAGCAGTGGTAGAACGGGTCAAAGAACTGAAAGAGCACCTTTAACATTTCTTCATCAGGGTTTGAAGTGACCAAGTCGAGAAGTCGACCATGTTTTTCAGTGAAGGGAGAGATTTCAGGGACCCTTGCTGCTAACTCATTAAGTTGAGGAGGTACTTTCACAAGGTTGATTTGGATAGTGTTCCTGCGAGCGGATGTCATGTCCTACAAAACAAGACAAAGATAAGCCCTAGAAAATCCTTGAAATGGTTAGTATGATATGCCATGTTATGATGTCGTGATTATGCTAAGAAACCACATATATAACAAGCACAAGCAAATCACACAAAAGACCTTAGGTTTAAGGCTTGCATGGGTTTTAAGGTCATACCCTCTTGAAGTTGGATTGTTTCAACCTGTCCTATAAATAGTAATTGGGTTCTAAGGGATATCAATATCACTGACCTTTCCCACAAGATTCATTTGATAAGCGACAGACTCGCAACCAAACAAAACTCAGGAGTCAAGTCACAATGAGTGTAACATCGAGTATTTGCCGACTTTGGGAATACACCAAAGATGGCCATCTCGCTACGTCCTAATGGCCAAGTTGTTCATTTAAAGGTTCTAAGGTCAGTTGACGCTTTATGATACCACACAGCGGCCCCGTATTCTCCTTGATTAACTCAAGGGCTACCGGTACCAACCAAAGTGTCGCATCAACGTAGCCATCGCTTCAACCATGTCGGTATACCCCGCACAGTTTCCAAAATCTATTGTTACTTACCTAAGAGGTTTCCCCAGATCCGGTGTAGGATCTATAGTAACCCAAACAATCCCTTAAAAGTAATACAAACAAACAAGCAAACAATTTAGAAATGATCTAGACCCTAAGGTAAATTCAACTTTTATAATATCTCCCTAGCAGAGTCGTCAGTTCTGTGATACAGTGGTAGAATCGACTGTCTAATATTGGTTTGCATTTTTTATTTGCAAATATCGCGGTAAGCAAGAGTCGCCACCGACTTTTCTTTTATCCATCGAAGGAAAGGGTGAAAAGAACAGAAAAAGACTTTTTTCGAGACTTTCTAAGTAAGGGGGTAGATTATGGAAAGGGAATGTATTAGCACCCTTTCCATCCGTGGTTTTCCACGGGCTCTTAGGTACTTGCTCATTTTTTAAAAATATTTGTGTTTCTGTGTTTTGAAAGATTTTTGTTTGCTTTATGGTAACTCTTGTATCAGTCCTCAAGAGTGTGATGAAGTGTTTTTGAAAAGTATTTTGAAAAGTGTGTAAGTGTGAAAAATTCAGATTTGAGCAAGTACTTAAGAACTATCTACCTACTCGAAAAAGGATGTTCTTTTCCTCCTTTCCTTTATATAGTTCTATCCTCCTATTAGTGAGTAGGTAGCCCTATCGTTGGATGTTGAGGGGCTATCGAAAGGGACGCTATGGTCATTGAAGGCAACATGTAAAGATATCTTAGCATTTCGAAGGGACTGTTATCATATAGGCAACATCGAGGGACAAGATCATTTACCGAAAGGCAAATCGAGGTACGTTTAGGGACCATGATATTTTATGATGACTTTTATACCGAGGGTCTTTACTAAGATATCCCTATGTTCGAGGGACATGACCATTTCCTAGGCAACCGAGTGAGGAATACCCTAAGGATGCAAGTGTGAAAAGTGTGTTTTTTCAGTTATATTATCTTGAGATTAGTGATCTAATGGTTAATTGACTTTATCTTGTCATGTACGGCTAATTTACTAGCAGTTAATATTTAGTAGAAATTTAAAGTGCTGGAATTTATCTACGCTATTACAATATTTTTTTTTGGGGGGGGGGGGGGGGGATTTACATGTCCAAATGGGGGAAAGAAAATAAAGAAAAGCAGTAAAGTCCTATTTTAATCTATTACATTCCATCAGCAGGTACAATATTATAAAAGATGCGAGAATAAGATAAACGTGCGTGAAAATGGAAAGAAACGTCTAACAACCTACAAAAGTCTAAGTAAAAAAAAAACTTTTTGTTTTGTTCTTTTTAAGAAAATAATTAAACTAAATTAACTAAAAAAAACTAAATAAAATCCTAATTAATTAAAAAAATTAAAAAAAGATTGTTGATTAAAAATTAATTCTAATAAAACTACTTCTATTATTTTTGGTATTTTTGTTAAGAAAATATTTGAGTTATAAAAACCTAGCTCTAATTATTTTTAAATTATTAAAATGATGTCAAAAATAATTTAATTAATTAATTTAATTAATTTAAAAAAAATCTTAAATCTATGATTATTATTTTTGATTTTTTTATGATTTATAAAAAAAGATTAAAAAGAAGTAGATAACAAAATAAAATAAATACGGAAGCTAATGGGCCAGGCTGAATAGTAAAACAGGGGGGTGTTGTTTGAAAATTGATAGGCCCAGATAAAATCAGCCCAGCCCTGCGCCTGATCCGGTACTACTGATCCATGAGGGTGCTTGATGGATTAGTGCCTCAGGGGCGCTTGATCTTTAACCTATTGATGGTCATTGGTCCAGATGTGGAAGTCTATGAAACGCGCATGAATTTGCTCAACACTGGATCTTGAAAGGAAAAGTATGAGATAAAATGCCAAAACCTGGGGATCAAACCCAAGTTCCTGAGATTCATACACGTATGCTTCACCGCTAGGCCAAGTCTGTTCAATCGTTAGTATAATGGCAAGAAAACAATATAATATAAAACATGAATTAATGATAGCTCATCAACGCGCGCCTTCACTGTGGGTCCCTGTATTTTAAATGGGCGAATCAATGATCACAGTCTAGCCATGTCAGCCGCTGGCAGAGTCAACTGAAGTCAAAGATTCTGAAGCCAACTCCGGTTGTCTTCTCCGACATCCCCAAATCTTGATCCGAAAAAAACACAAGCATTAATGGGTGGTAGGGACCATACCCCCTAAATTGATGGCCCTGAGTTCAATGGTGGCCTTAGATTGGCCTGAAACGAGCTACAAATGGAGCTATGACACAAATATGAGAAACACGGTTAAAAATGGAAAATGGTCATGCACACGTCCAAGCTAGCATATAAGGCTCTTTTTCAGACCTAATCATCATCGTGATCACATCTAAACACAAAAGATCAATAAAAAAATGCATAGATTTAAGGTTTCAAAAATGAGAACTTTACCAATCGGAGAGTGAGGCTTTGGCTACTTCTGGGCACAACGGGGAGTGGAATTGGTCTGGATTTGTTCCTGAGAGGGTCAAGAAGGAGAGTGGATGCCTGGAATTTGTTGAAAATGGCTGGAGAACAAACTTTCCGATTGCCCTAACTTTGAGAAAAATAGAGAATTTGGAGAGCTTTTGTGTGTTGTATATGCCTGTGTTTGTCTTGCCAAAGGGGTGTACTTATAGTATAAAAGAAGGGGACAAGATAATGAGGAAAGAATCAAGTCCATAAAGCCATGGTTTGAAGCCATTATCACCATTTTGAAAAATTACCAAACTTGATATTTCATGCCATTTTTCCATGTTCAATGTATCTGGTCAAGTTTTCACGAATCATTGGGCCTCCAAGCAAGCTAAAACACTAGCCCACGTGCCTAAGCCCATTTCCAAATATTTTATACCATTTATTTTATATTTACCTGAAATAAATTAAAATAAATATGTAAAAAATGGGTAGAAAATATAAGACAATGCCAGAATAAGATTAGAGGTCCTCTATGAACTTAGGAAGACATTTGAACCTTAAAAAGTTAGGCCATTAACTCAAAAATCCAAATTTGCTCAATACACCATTCTTGAAATTTCCAAAATTTTCCCAACTTGGGCAATCCATAACTTTCTCAATTCTTATCTCATGATGATGATCTTTAATTTTTGGAAATCCCAATATGTCTACTTCAATCCCTCATTTGACCAATTTTGCATTTGAAGATGTTATCTTGATGTAAAAAGTCTTGGAAAAAAGTGGCTTCTGTCGACTTTTTGAAAATGACCTGTAATGTTTGAGTTTATATCTTTCAAATGGTGCATTTCTTGATCTTGGGTGTTGAAGAGAAGTTATAGGGGATTGGATTTACTTCAAAATGAGCTTTGGTTGGAAAATTTCTGATAAAGTATGAGAATGTTATGCTTGGTCAAAGTTTGGTTGACTTTTCCTATAGAAACCCTAATTTGCCATTTTTGACTTTTCATGGATTAGGAGCATTTCTTGAGGAATCATGATCAACCCTTGATCAAATGATGGATATCACTTCAAAATGTTGATGTTGACCAAAAATCTTGAAGTTTGAGTGTACATGGGCCACAATTGACTTTTGACCTAGGACAATTGATTTTCTAATACTTGAGCAATTGACTGAGCAAACTTATTGAGCAAGGCATGAAACTTGGCATGGATGATCTTGAAGATATATTAGGACAACAAAGAACATTTGGGATCCTCTGAGCTCAATCATCTTGATGAAAATTGAAACCCTAGTTGGGGGTTCATTGCCTTAGGAGGAGAATTTGTCTGGTCAATTCTTGGTCAACCTTGAGCAATTGAGAACCTCTAGGAGTATGTCTTGAGTGAAAATGGGAGGGAAAATTTTGGGGTACAACACATTGTTTGAAGGAAGACCTCTGATCATATACTTGACAGTATTAGAGAACTCAATGGGATGTGTATTGAGGAAACATGCGAGTCTAGTCGAAAAGAGCATGCAATATACTACCTTAGAAAAAAGTTTACCGATTGTGAAACAAGATACTCACTGCTCAAGTAAACTTGTTACACTTTGGCATAGGTTGCTCGTCGACTAAGACAATATATGTTGACTCATACTACTTTGTTGATATCTAATATGGATCTAATAAAATACATATTCGAGAAACCCGCTCTCTCTACAAGAATAGCAAGATGGCAAATGGTCTTGACAAAATATGATATTCAATACACTACTCAGAAGGCAATCAAAGCAAGTGTACTGGCAGGTCATTTGGCTCATCAAGCTGTAGATAACTACCAGTCTATGAATTTGAGTTCCCAGATGAGAATATCTTGTTAGTTACTGATTATGAAGAACCTGGATCATATGAAGGACCTAAATTGGGATCCTAATGGACTATGTTTTTGATGGAGCGTCCAACACGCTTGGTAATGGAATTGGTGTTGTGATAGTCTCTCCCAAGGGTTTCTATACACCCTTCACCGCAAGATTATGTCTTGAATGTATATGGGGACTCGGCCCTAGTGATCACTCATATTAAGGGAGAATAGGACACGAAGCATCCAAATCTCATTCCTTATCAAGAGCATGTGTTGACATCAATTTCGTACTTCGAAGAAATCACTTTTGAACATATTATGCGAGAAGAGAATCAATTGGTAGACACACTAGCTACCATGTCATCTATGTTCAAAGTCAAATGGGATAATGAAGCTCCTCGAATTACTATTGAGATACTAGACGAACAAACACATTTCTACGAAGTTGATACTGATAGAGCAGAGGAAAAGCCTTGGTACCATAAAGTAAAAAGATACCTCGAAACTCAATAATATCCTGAAGGGGCATCTATCAATGATAAGAATTTCTAAGGAGGTTCTCTACCAAATTCTTTCTGGGTAACAAAATCTTGTACAAGCGCAACCATGATTTGACTTTGCTTTGTTGTGTAGACAAGAAGGAAACTGACAAAATTATGGAAGATATGCATGAAGGTGTCTTTGGTACTCATTCCAGTGGACATAAAATGGCTAAAAAGATTCTGTGAGCAAGTTATTATTGGTCAACCATGGAAACCGATTTCCATCATCATTCCAGAACTTGCTACAAATGCTAGATTTATGCTGACAAAGTACATGTTCCTCCAGTTTCTTTGAATGTCTTGACTCCTTCTTGGCCGTTTGTAATATGGGGCATTAATATGATTGGAGACATCAAGCCTACTTCTTCCAATGGAAATCATTTCCTCCTTGTCACTATTGATTACTTCATAAATTAGGTAGAGGCAGCCTCGTTTGCTTCCGTTACCAAGAATATTATGGCTCGGATCATTAAGTATAACCTTATTTATCGGTATGGTATCCCTGAAAGGATCATCACGGATAATGGTATCAATCTTAACAATACTATGATTATGGAACTCTACACACAATTCAAGATTAAGCATCATAATTCTTCTTTGTACCGGCCAAAGATGAATGGCACAGTAGAAGCCGCCAACAAGAATATCAAAAAGATCTTATAGAAGATGACGGTGACATAAAAAGATTGACATGAGATGCTACCATTTACTCTTCATGGTTACCGCACTTCAGTATATACATCAATTGGAGCAACCCTGTTCTCTCAAGTCCATGGTATGGATGTTTTCTTACCTGTTGAAGTCCAGATTCCTTCCATAAGGATTATGAAAGACACAGGTTTAGATGAAGACGAATGGATTCAGACTTGACTTGACCAGATGAATTTGATTGATAAAAAAAGGATTGCGGCTGTTTGTCATGGTCAGATGTATAAAAAATGCATGATCAAGGCATTTAATAAGAAAGTCAAACATCAGGTGTACCAGGCTGGTGATTTGGTAATAAAGCGCATTATCCTACCACAAGGTGATCCCAGGGGAAAATAGACTCCTACATATGTGAAACAACCGACTAAACAAATCATCGAGATGAAATCAATGAAGTCGCCATCGAACATTTTTTATCCTATACCATGGGAAAGGTAAACATCGAGCAAACCTGAGAAGGGTGAAATCACGATCAAATGATTGAGAGATCGGGTAAGGGAACCGGTTACGCGAGAGGAAGGTATTAGCACCCCACACTCCTATAGTACTCTATGGTATCCACTCTTGTTGTGTATGTAATGGGTGTGTAAGAATATATATATATATATATATATATATATATATATATATATATATATATATATATATATATATATATATATATATATATATATATATATATATATATATATATATATATATATATATATATATATATATATATATATAAGTTGTACAAGGAATGCATGCAAGAAGAAGAGAAAGGAAAGTGTAGGGAAAATAAAATTGTGCTCGCTTGGGCCCTACCCCAATACCTACGCATCCCTTTCATAGAATCAGAGAAGCCGTATTTCGACTCACATATTTTGATTTGTTTTATGTTTTTTATTTGAACAATGTTAAATTCAATCATTCCACAGCCGCTCGACCATTGGAGACTCACGCATCTATAGTGGAAAGGAAATAACATGCTCTCACCTAAACAGGTGTTTTTAAAAGAAAAAAGTTCCCGAAGGAGGATGATATTACATTCGCGACTCTTAGCAAGTAGACATGATGCAACCCGACCATTGGGGAATTACGCATCATATTGCATAGAGCAGAAAAATAACACATCCTTTTCAAGTTTCGAAAAAAGGCCCGAGGGAGGAAAAAGTTTGTATTGGTTGATATTTTTTACCTTAAATAAGGATTTGAAAGTTGTTAGATGTTTTATGCATTTACCAAGAAAGGAGTTTTAGTCTTAATGCAATGACGCAAAAGAAAGAAAAAACATCTAAGGGAGACTATCCAGTTCTATCCCTAATGTTATGATACAATGATTGATCCTAAGGCGAGGATGAAAAGGGAAATCTCTACCCTACATTAGCATGCATGGATATCTATCCTAATGTCTAGCTCGAAAGACACTCTAATCGAGCGATCCTAAAGGGATCATGTCATAGCAAACAAATAAGCAAACAAGTGCTTTGGAAAAAGCACAAAAACATGATTAGCACATACTGACTCAAAATGATGGGGGAAACAAGAGAAATGATTTAGCTAAGGGGAGTGTATCACCCGAAGTAAACAAGTGGGAGACATATGAAATAAAAAAGAAAAGTATTACTTTAGCTAAGGGGAGCCGATCACCCGAAGCAAACAAGTGGTTAGCAAAGTCTAAACAATGGCCATTGTGAACTCCTGAGAAAGTATGGGGGTTTGATTCTGGAACCCTTTTCCACTTGGCCGACTCGATACACATGATCTTCACAAACCCAAAGCATCAACGTACAACGTGAGCTAAGGATGACACGAACAAAATGTGGGGTTCGATTGTGAACCCTTTCCGCTCGCCTCCTTTGGAGGGCTTAATGGGATGGGAGGAATATACGAACACAAATGTAAACACATGTGCAAAATACCTACTTTAAATATAGTATTTAAACAAACACAAGTAGCATACAAGTTACATATGAAAAATTGCCTTAAACAAGTCTTTAAATAAACCAGAGGGATTCCTAACATATATCCATAACATAAATCCCTGTTATACATCTCTATTCCTACTTCTTATGGCAAGGAAAGTGGAAAAGTCCCTACTTCTCATGATCTCTAGAAAGCAATAAGATGTAAAAAGGAAAATAGAAGGAAAATGTACCAAACGGATAACAATCTGTAGATGCTAAGAAATAACAAAGAAAACCATAAAACTTCACGAGTTTCTAGCACCAATAAAGAAAATACCATAAGCATATGTGTCAAGGCATCAATAGTCAAAATCGGAATGTGCAGCTGACACATCTGAGTATTAAGATACACCTGCACTAGATATCGATCCAGACACAAGTATAACAACACGATGCACAACAAATGTGGGCACATGGTACGGAATATGTATCAGATATTCTCGCACCATTAACAAAGTACCTACATGAATCACAATCCATACAAGACACAAAAGTAAAAATCACACAAAGGAACATGTAGCAAACATATCCATATGATCTTCGGGTACCTGCACGAAAACAGGATTTATGCGAGAACAAACATCATTTGCATATCATACACAAATTTCCACTTAACAAGTGATCGCATAAGGTGTCCTTTCAACCAATAATCATGCATCTAATTAAAGGTTGAAGGCCTAACAATGTACCTTGCAAAGCGTTCATAAAAGGAGTTAGAAGAAACAAGGCAATGTTGCAAACATGCAATAAAAAAAAACAAAAATCAACATTTTTGTCTGGGTAACCCGGTTACCTTAACTGGGTAACCGATTACCAAAAGTTGAAAATTTTGGAAATTGGCTACTGACTTGGGGTAACTGGTTACCATAACTGGGTAACCGGTTACCAAAACTTTGAAGGTTTTGGCCATTTGCTTATGACTTGGGGTAATCGGTTACCATAAATGTGTAACTGGTTACCATGTAATAGTTTTGAAAAAAATTGTGAAGGAATGAATGGTAACCGGTTACCATATTTGGGTAACCCGTTACCCAAACAGAAAACAGTTTTAACAGATTTTTGAGATTTGGCTCATGGCATAGGCAATTGATCAAAGACAAAATCTTCACACATTTAACACATGACTTTGCATAATTCAAGGTCTAGATTCAAATTATACATGATGGATTAAGGATCAACAATTAAGCTTCATGCAACATCATTAATTTGTTTCAACAATTAAGCACTTCCATGTAAATCAACTTAATTCAATAAGCACTTAACTCAACTATCTAATTCCGAATTTACACATGATTATCAAGTCAAATCACAATTCTAGGCTTAGATCTATATTCTTAATTCAAAATTCAACCTATATTCAATTCATGTTTGATCAAAAAGTGCTTCTCAAATAATCACTTATTTCAAAAAATGCTTAATTAAAAAAAATCACCGATAGAAGTAAAAAGGAGGCTTAGGTAAAGAGATCGTAACGAAGGGATCAACAATCGGAGAAGAATTACTCTTGATCTTGAATTTTGGATCTTGATGAAATTGTTGTTATGTTCTTGATGAAAGAGGTGTAAAACCTTGATTTTGATCTTTGAGAGAATTGGAAGAAAAATTTAGAGTGTTTGGGAGATTTTGTGAATTATGAGAGCCTCCTCTGAAAATTGGAGTCAAAAGGAATATATAATGTGGGATTATGTGAATGGATTTGGTTAATGAGCCTCAAATAACCACAAGCCAAAGTGCAAATTTTCAGAGTTTGACACATTCGGGTCAAATTCGCAGGAACTTCGGTGCGATTTCTGAAGTTGAAACATGAAACCAAAGTGTAGCCAATGTCAAGGATGACCTCGTGTCTGAATATGGGCTCAATCGGATAAACAATGAGAAAGTTATGAATTTCCGAAGTTTCGCCTCACACAACTTTAATTCCCAACTCAGGATTTTCAGTGCGTTGCACACGCTTCGGGTCAAAAACGAAAGCCTTCGGGGTATCGTTTGCTCTTGAAAATAAAATAAAAAATTTAGTTAACTCAACAGTGAGACAATACCACTAGAACAAGCTCGATATAATAAAAATTGGCTGAGTTATGATTTTTTGAATATGGTGTAGATAAACACTTACAACAATTTTCCCGTGTGAACACACTTGATAAATCCACAATTTTGGAGACCTTCTAAGCAGAATTAGCTTATGTTTGTAAGACATGAAATGTAAAGGACATCGAAATGGAGTTTTATCCACCGGAACAAGGTCAAAATGATACGCAGGCTTTGAGTTATGAATTTCCTAGTGCCCAAAAATTGCACTTTCAGCACACATTTTCACTGTATTTCTTCAAGAAAAACTTGCACATTCGAAGACCTTCTTCAAAGAATTTGATCTTGAGCCACACATGAATTTGAGAATACCTCACCAGGGATATCTTGGTGAAAGAACGCCTGAATATGACGAACTGATTGGCCTTGTGAACTTCTGAATACCTGAAACATTGCGAAACCGCGGATCGATTATCAGCATAAAAAATATCCTGAGAGCGCTTATTGACGAAATAAACGTATCTTGTAATTTACTGAGGCTCATCGAAATACCTTAATCTCATAACCATAGAACTAATGATATGTATGCACATGATGATGCAATATAAGCCAAATTAAAGTCGAAATGAAGAGGGTAAATTTTGGGGTACAACAGTTTCCCCTATTCAAACTTCTTAAACCTAAAGCGAGATTGGCAACGACATCCTTTCGAGCAATAAGGTGGAAGGGTATTGAATACAAATATGAACTTAAAAATTTGCACTATGAATTGAGACGACAACGCATATCAACACAACGTATAATCTTGATGGCCTCTTGGCACTAGACTAAAGAAACAAGTTCGTAGATGGAAGATAAAAACCAAAGACCGTGGAACTTGATCCCAAAAACGCTAGTAATTACTAGACTTCTCAGAATGCCAGAACGCTGCATTCTGAGACAAAGAACGCGAGTAACAAATTAACTCCACAGAGTGCTAGAATGCTGCATTATGAGGAATAAAAGTAACAACCAAAAGATGCTAGTAACAACTAGACTTCACAAAATGCTAGAACATTGCAATCTGAGAAAGATGGTAAAGACCGAAACATGCTAGTATCAACTAGACTTTACAGAATTCCAGAATGCTTCACTTCAAAAAAGGTAAGGACCAAAAGACGCTAGTAACAACTAGAGTTCACAGAGTGCCATAATGCGGCATTCTGAGAAAGAATAAAGGCCTTACAGGGGAAGACTAGTAATAATAAGACTTCTCAAAATACTAGTAACAACTGGTCTCGATCAAACTGGAACAATGTCTTTCTGAACCAAAACCCATTGGCACGTTAATCACAATGTTGGGGGACCGAGTGAAGGTACGAGTAACGACTTGACCTTAGTAATACTTCAAAGGATGTGTCACGACTGAATCAAAAACCAAAATCAAGAGTACCGACTCCTGTTTTAAAAGGAACTAGTAACAACTAGACCTTCATGAGTACTCCTTAGGATACCAATAACAAATGGATCCTCAAAACAAGGTGAACACCTGATAATCTCGAACCCGAAAGAAGCACTGATGACTAACCCAAACCAAGGAATTAATCTGACTTGGTAGAACCTAGTAATGACTAGATTCAACCAATATTAAATGAATGACAGAACGCTGCACTCAAAAATCAGGTGACAAGTCGTGAACTTGACCTTGGTAGGAATGGTATCAACCAACCTACAAAGTTGCGCTAGGGAGAAGCTAACAGCAACAAGGAAAACGAGTAACAACTCGATAGGGGAGGACTAGCAACAACTAGACTCCTCAGAATACCAGAACATTGTATTCTAACAAGATATACGAGTAACAACTTGACAGGGGAGGACTAGTAATAACTAGACTCCTCAAAATACCAGAACAATATATTCTAACAAGATATATGAGTAACAACTCGACATTAAAGGTGCTAATAAAGACCAGACCAACAGAAATGATACGCTAGGACAGAACTGGATCGTGACAAGTATAATGAGTAGCAACTCGAAAAAGGATGACATCGAATAAGGACTAGAAACGCCAAGACCAAAAATGGAGGTACATCAATAACGACTGAACACGACCCACAAGAACCTTCATGGAGATATGGAATTCCCTTAAGTGAGAGGCAAGAAGGGGAATGACTTACACAAAGTAAGGGATCAGAGGAGAAAACACATACAACAAACTCACAAAGAACATAGACAAGTCGAGGGGAACTCTTGGGAAAGAACTTACTGGGGATTCACATTTGTATTGAACCCAAACAGAATGCCGGTCGAAGGCAAACTTGCAATTAGAAACAAGAGACCAATTGTAGGGACCCTAAACAAGGATTGCCAACACACGTTGGGCTTTAAGAGATTGAAAATATGCAATAACTACAAAAACCCTCAGGCCAAAGGCGGAGTGTAATTCTTCAAGAGTGGCAATTATCTGAATTACCATACACCAAGTATGGATACTCAAATACTTAAGAAGCAAGAAAGGTTATACAACGACTCTTACTCGCACTCTAATCGCAAAGGAAAACACGGGAAAAATACCACAATAAGGGTTTTCAAAAAGCAAGACACTTGGTAAATGAATTGGGTTGTGGATTTGTGAGAAACCGACATGAGGTCAAGAATGCTTACAGATAGAAACACAAGAATATATGTCTTGAGGAAAACCTGTGGAGAATACCACTTGTATTTATGACTGATAGAATCTCTTCGGAGATACAAAGGGTGACTGAAAAAGACTTTAATTTGGCTTATGCTTCAATGCATGTTTGAGATTTTTTTTAGCGTAATGCTCCAAATCAATGGAAATGCTACGCGCTTTTAGGAGATACAATGCAATGCAATGGTAATTACTATATGCAAGGTGCTGAAGTGAGGATATATGATGGGAACTCAAAGGATAGAATTCCATCTTCTAACTTCTGCTGAAGAAAACCCAAAACTAGGCATTAAATCATGATCTCGGCTGAGGATAACAATATTAACCTCAGTTGGAGATGATAATCCTTGACTTTAGTCGAAGAATAACAACAACCCTAACTTAGGTCTCTGGATTTTTTATGGAGGAACACCAATACATGATTTACATCCCTGGCGGGTTGAGGATAACGGTCCTGACTTCCCAACCTGCTCTTCAAATTTACAAATTGTTTAGCCTGCGATTGGACTTAACCTGATAAACTCTGATGTGGAGGAATTCCCCTGTATAATGTCTTGCCCATGTCTAACGGGCTTTTTAAAAAAACTTACCTCGAGAGGACTTTCTGAGATTTGTACCATCAAGATAAACAACCCCAGTATTATGAACTTTGGAGCACGAATCTGGGCTAACCAAAGTTGGAGATGGTTTCAACCATGCCTGTGCGAATTCCCTTGATTACTCAACACTTTGAGAGATTCGTCGAATCTTGGCATAACTGCCACAGATTAATGGAACTCTTACTCAATGGAGTACTCATACACTTCGGCCCCTTAGGGCACTCAAACTCTGAGACACCTCCATCTTTTCCTGACAAAGTACTATCACTGAAAATAACTTTCCCTTTCTCAACAGAGGCTCGACAAACCATTTCCTTTACCTCATGCTGACAAAGGGATGAGAAACTTGAGGATTTTGAAGACACCATACCCTTAGGGTAATTGACTTACATCTTCAGACTAGGTTAGTACACAACCATACTTCTCAACTTAAACTGCTTTATTCTCCAACAGATACTTGAAGAAATCGGCTCCCTGGGACCAATTGAAAGTGAGTAATGCATCACTACTCGATAGAGACTCTGGGAAATCAACTTTTGCAATCTGCTTTAGAATATTTCTCAAACTGGTATTATTTTACTCAACAGAGTCAATAGAAGGTCTGCACCAGATTAAGGTCCTTTTTTATTCAAAATGATTTGCGCTTCAACACGTCCCTGAAGCAAATTGTCCCTTGGGATAATCAAACTTACATCTGATGCTCATTATGCAAGCTCACTTGATGTTTAATCACTTGTTCATATGAAAAGAATGTTTATTCTAAGAAATGATAATTCTAATGCAAAGTTCATGTTTGTCTTGAAGTTTAAAAACTTTTATTGAAAATATGTCGAAACATCAAATTTTTCTTGTTCGAAAGAAAGTAAAAAGATGGAGTGATACCAACTCAAAAGTTTTAGCAAGCCTCCTAGAAGTCAGATTACCGTACTCTCGTTACAAACTTTGTCCAACATTTTACTATTACTTTTTTTACAACATAATTAGTTTTTTAGTTTAATTAATTAAAATTAATTTAGAATTTTAGGTTTTTTTAATTAATTTAACTATTCGACTCTTTTTTTAATGATTAAATTAATTTATTTTTTTATCAAAATTAATTAAATTTTTTTTTAGGTTTTATTTTAATTAATAAATTTCTTTCTTAATCAACATTAATTAGGTTTTTCAGGCTAATCATCAAAACCTTTTTTATCAAAAAATCATCACAAAAAACAATGTCATTTTTTTTCTCCCTATTTTTATGTTTTTTTTTTGTAGCTTATTCTTTGCGCATTTTTTCCGAATATTGTAACTGCTCACAGTTTAAAATAGTAATTAGGTTTACTTTCCTGCACTATTATTATTTTTGTACTTCTCCCAAAGCCATGTAATAGTCTAGGGTTTTATTTTCTGCTTTTACTTTCGGCTTATTTACCGCTTTCCTATTTTTTTACTGTTATTGTTAGTAATTAGGTCATGTATGGCAAAATAAAATAAAACGGTAGCAACCCCTAATTTTCAAAGATAAATAACTGAAAATAATACACTCCTCACACTCGCACCTCTAGGGTAACCTATCTTGTTTCCTTACGAATATCAGTCATGTCCCTCGAACATGGAGACGCTTTAGCATTGTCCCTCGAAAACAAAGATCGTAGTCCCTCGATGACCCTTTCGATGTTGCCTTCGGTAAACGATCTAGTCCCTTAATGATAAATTTCTAAAGCGCCCTTACCAGTTACCTTTGATGATTGTATGATGACTTACGCCCGTCCCTTCACATCTAATGATAGGGCTTCCTACTAACTAATGGTAGGATAGCATTATATAAAGGAGGAGGAAAATTACAAGAAAGACTTTGAGTAGGTAGAACGCTTGTAATCGCTTGCTCACAAACATTTCAAAATAAAACAAAACATTTTTTTCATGAACACTTTTCAAACAAATATTTTCAAACACTTTGTACGCGTTCTCGAGAACAAAAACGAGAATCATTACAAAGACTTGCCTTAAAATTGGCATTTTCAAAATATTTTCGTAAACACCCATTCACAAAGCAATTTTCAAAACAATGTGAGCTAAGCGATTAAGAACCTGTAGATAACTACGGATGAAAAGGGTGCTAACACCTTCCCTTTTCATAACCTACCCCCCGAACTCAATAATCTCAAGGTCTTTCCTGTTCTTTTCACCCTTTCCTTATTGGATAAAAGAAAGGTCGCTGGCGACTCTAACTATCCGCGTATCTGCGAATAAAATGCAAAAACAAGTCAGTTCTTCCACCGTGTTACAGAACTGGAGACTCTGTTGGGGACTAACTAAAAAGAAGGGTTACCTTAGGGTTAGATCACTTTACTTATTTTACTTGTTTGGTTTGTTTGCTTTTATATTTGGGGTTTGCTCGGATTTTACTTTCATACAAAGATCCTACACCCGGATTTGGGGACCCAAGGTAATTAGCTATAGATCATGGAAACTGTACGATGTAGACTGACATGGTTAAAGTGATGGCTATGTTAGTGTGACACATTGGTTTGTACTGGTGTCCCTCGACTCAGTTGAGGATAATACTAGACTGTCGTGTGGTGTCATAAGAACTAACTAACTTTTAGATCCTTAATTGACCCAACTTGGCCATTAGAAGGTAGTGAGATAGCCGGCTTTGGTGCAGAATGAAGTTGGTTGATACTCGATGCTACGCTCATTGAGATTTGACTCTCGGGTTTTTTTTGGTGGCAAGTCAGTTGTCAAGCTAAACGAAACCTGTGAGAAAAATCAGTGATATTGAGATCCCTAGAACCCAGTTACTACTTTAGGACATATTGAGCCAACTAAACTTCAAGAGGGTACTTACCTACGAACCCCATGCAAGCCTTAAACCTAAGGCTCTTGTGTGCTTTGTTTGTGTTTTTTATTTGTTCAAACATGACATCATAACATCATAACATCATATAATTACATTTTCACTAACCATTTCAAGGATCTAGGGGATTTATCTTTGTTCTTTGTTTCAGGGTCATAGCTTCCAGTCGCAGAAATACTATCCGAATCAAATTTATAAAGGTACCTTCCAAGCTTGGAGAATTAGTCTCAAGGGTTCCTGGAAATTCTCAATTCACCAAGAGACATGGTCATCTACTCAATTTGGTTACTACCGGTTTCAAAGAAGTTATGATGAGTGTTTTGTTCCAGTTATTTGATCCTAAGCATCACTATTTTACCTTCCTGGATTATCAATTAGTGCCCAAAATGGAATAATTCTCTAAGTTACTCGGAGTGCCTATTCTTGATCAGATACCTTTCACCGGTCTAGAGCAAGTTCCAAAACCTGAAGGCATTGCAACATCCTTACATCTTAAAAGATCGGACATCGTATCTAATTGGGAAACAAGAAATGGAGTCAAGGGATTTCTTCCTAAATTTCTGATAGAAAAGGCTCAATGGTTTCTAGATTCCATGAGTTTTCGTGCTTTTGAGGATACTTTGGCTTTGCTGATCTATGGTTTGGTGCTTTTCCCTAATCCAGACCAAGTCATGGACATAAATGCCATCAAAACATTTCTTATCCATAATCTGGTGCCTACTTTTCTTGGAGATATTATGCATTCTCTTCACACTCGTACTAGGAGAAAGCGAGGGACTCTCATGTGTTGCATGCCTCTACTTTCCAGATGGTTTATTTGCACCTTCCTCGATCAGTAATGAATAATGAACAAGGCTTGAGGTGGTATCAAAGGGTGATGCCACTCACCTATTCAGATATCCATTGGTGTTCCCGATCTCAAGAGGACATCACTATTATTGACCGCTCTAGGGAATTCCCTAATGTTCTTCTCCTTGGCTTAAGAGGAGGTATCACTTACAACCCTTCCCTAGCTCTACGTCGGTTTGGTTATGCTCGAAGAGATGGTCCTCATTATATGCTCATCCAGGGTATAGTATTCGACTATGAGAACGGTCCTCAGAATTACTGTTAAAGGTTTATACGTGCTTGGGGCATGGTCAACAAGATTGACAGCAAGACTTTGGGACATAAAAATTCCATTCCTCTAGAGCCCTACCTCAGATAGGTGCGGTTTCATGCTCAAAATCTTATGATTCCATATCCTGCTGTCCTACCAGTGATCGTAGAACTTGTTGTTGAAGGAGATATTCCTCATACCATTCTTCATCTCGAAATGCCTACTGACTTCAAAGAATTACAGAAGTCCTGGATTCAACTCAAGGAAGAAAGGCATACCTTTGAAACTCAGTTCTGTGCTAGTGAGAAGAAAGTACCAGAGCCGATGAAATGAAGAACAAAGCGTTAATGCATATGTCAACACAAAGAGGCAGCGCCCATGGGAGACTTGAGTTCATATTTTGTTTCTTTGTAACTCTTTTGTTGTCATTATAATCCTAGAAGGAAATTATAATTTGAGCTCGTTACTAAAATTTATTTTGTTCCTTTTTGTTTAAACAAATTTAAATCCCACTAAGATACTTGAAAACATTGAACTTGCATCTACATATCATGCATATCATCACACAACATGTACTTTCTAGACATGTTTTCTCATTTTCTTGCTGTTTATTTCAGTGAAATATGGCTCTCGAACAAACTGTGAAAGAACTTCAACCTCAGATTGCTAAGTTTCAGCAAATGTTTCTGGACTTATCTAAGGGACAAGACGAGCTGAAGACCCTCATTAAAAAAGGGAATAAAAAGAAAACTAAGAAGCCAAGAATATTTCGTAATATGGGCAGATGATTCAAAGGTCTGGTCAGAAGGGCTCTAGATTCCGAGGTCCCCCTAAATGAAGACGATAACCAAGAAGAAGATGACAAGAGTGTGAAAGCTAAATAGAATAATAACCTTGGTTCTGGACAAGATTCTAATGAAGACTATTCTACTGAACAGTATCCTCCTGCTGATGACATATACAAACAGCTGGAAGATAGACTTAATGTTATGGAGATTCAGAATGTTCCTGGACTGGATTTTGAGGAGTTAGGTCTTATTTTGGGGGTTGTTATCCCTCATAAGTTTAAGGTCCCTACTTTTTCCAAATATGATGGTGTGTCTTGTCCAAAGCATCATCTGCATTCTTACGTTCGAAAGATCCATCCCCATACTGCTGATAGAAAGTTATGGGTTCACTTCTTTCAAGAGAGTTTATCTGGGACACAACTTGAATGATTTTATCAGTTGGAGGGAACCAACATCCGCACTTGGGAAGACTTGGCTGCTACTTTTTACAAGCAGTATCAATATATTGCTGATCTTGCATCAACCTATGCGCAGTTACAAAGTATGACCATGGGCTCGAATGAAGGGTTCAAAGAGTATGCCCAAAAGTGGAAGGATCTGGATGGAAGAGTACAACCCCCTCTGTCTGATAGGGAGCTGGTTGATAAGTTCATGGGTATATTAACATGGCCCTTCTTTAATCACCTGATCGGAAGTTCTTCATCTGGTTTTACCTAGTTGATTCTAACTGGGGAACATTTCGGATGGGGTATCAAAAGTGGAAAGACTCAAGTGGTTGCGTCTTCGAGTGTTGTAAAGAAGATATCAATAGTAAGAAGGAAACAAATGTTGTGTATGGCCAGAAGGGTCGTGCTAGAAGTGATCGCAACCAATTTGTGGGGGCGGTGCTAATTTCTAATCCTGCGCTTGTACAACAACAACATGGCAATCATCGTAGGTCAGATGCATCAAGAAGACAATTTACTAAGATCAGCATGCCATTATCTTAGGTATTACAACACTTACTGAAAGCAGAGCTGATAACCTTAAGGGATCCTCCTTAGAATCCCAACACCTCCTCTCCTCGTTATAATCCAAATGTGAAGTGTGCCTATCATTCCAATAGCCCTGGGGACGACACCAATAGTTGTTGGGCCCTGAAGAACAAAATTCAAGACATGATTGACAATAAAGGGATTGAGTTTGATCCACCCGAGACTCCTAACGTGATTACTGCACCTATGCCGAAGCATGATAAAGGAATTAGTGTTATTGATGATGGTATTTATATTTCTATTGTAAGTGATTTGGCTACTCCTCTCCCAATTATCAAGAAGAATTTGTTGCAGGTCGATTTATTTCTAGGCTGTATTGAAAGGTGTTATTGCTGCGCAGCCCAACCAAATGGCTGCAAGTTGCTGGAAGAAGGTATTCAACGCCTAATGGACAATCACTTAATTCTGGTTGAGAAGATTCCGTCTGTTAAGAATTTGTTGCAAGACCTGGAGCTAGAGAGGTATCTGTAATATCTGGTACTTCTATCAGGATCACTTCCAAGGGTCATGTAAGGATCACTGCCAAACCCAAAATTTCTCCTTTGATAATTACTTCACCCGGACCTATTCTATATTCTTCATATAAAGTTATCCCCTAGAACTATGGAGCCGATGTCTGCTACCACGACGTCAAGCAATAACTATCGACTACTATGAATGAATGTACTGAAGTTGTTGATCCCAATATTAATAACATTGCTGGGACCATTAAGGTTACTAGAAGCGGAAGGGTTTTCTCTCCGGAAATCTCTCCGAAGAGTATCGCTACACTTGTTCGAGTTACTGATGTTGAGCCAACTGCTGTGGCTCGGGGAAAAGAATAAATGGCGAAGCCTGCCCAGACGGAGGAACCTAAAGAAGTCACCACTGATGACACCTCCAGGAAAGAGTTGTAGGAGGTATTAAAGATTATCCACAAAAGTGATTACAAGATTGTTGAACAACTGGGGAAGACCCCCTCTAAAATCTCCATGTTATCTTTGTTACTGTGTTTTGAAGCCCATGCACATGCTTTAGTAAAGTTCTTAAAATATGCTTACATGCCACAAGAGATTTATACTGATCAATTTGGAAGTTATGTTTATAGTCTAACAACGGATAATGGTTTAGGTTTTTCTGATGATGACTTGACTCCTAAGGGAAGAAACCACAACAAGGCTCTGTATGTCTCTATTGAATGCAGGGGCACTACTTTGGCGAATATATTAATTGATACTGGTTCCTCGCTAAATTTTCTACCAAAAGGTGCTCTTGACATACTTGATTGCGAAGAGGTTATACTGAAACCTAGTGATATTGTGGTGAGAGCCTTTAATGGTTCGAAGAGGATGGTACATGGAGAAGTGGATCTTCCGATCAAGATAGGTTCATAGGTCTTCGAATCTACCTTCTATGTGATGGATATCTGGCCAACGTATTCTTGTTTACTCAGGTGCACTTGGATCCACGGGGTAGGTGTTGTTACTTCAACCCTACACCAGAAGCTGAAATATCCTGTGAAAGGAAAGGTTATTACTGTTTATGGTGAAGAGGAGTATATGGTAATTCATTTGAAATTATTTCGGTATGTAGAGATGAACAACGAATTCATCGAGACTCCCTATCAGACTTTTGAAGTTATCCCTCCTGCCACTACTGAAGATGTTTCTGCTATTCCCAAGATTACCAGGGTTCCACCCAGAATGGCTTCTTTGAAGGATGCTAGAGCTGTCGTAGAAGAAGGTGGTTATACTACTTAGGGTCAGCTTCTTGACATTCCATATAAATATGACAAATTTGGTTTGGGTTTCACTGCAGAAGCTCAGAGGGCTGTTTGTCACGCTCGTGCTGGAAGACCATCATTCCATGTTAGCAACAATGGAGTCAACGCTATATAAGATATTGACAGTGACTATGACCTTGACAGCTGGATCTTTCCTACCATTAGCAATGGGCTCAGCAATCGGAATACTCAAGACATTAATCTCTTTTAGTCAGGAGTAATACCTACTTTCTTTTTTATTGCTTTCAAAGTTTTGGTTATATAATTTGTTTTAAACAATGACTTTAAGCCTTGTGCCTTACCGGGGGCACAATGGCCCATTTGTTAAGGGTTGTCATTTCATAAACATATCTTCATTGAATAAATCATTGGATGTTTTTCACTCAAACTTTGTGCTCTTTGTCTTTCTTTTATTTTTATCACTTTCAAAATAGCTTGTGTTCTTACACACACCCACACAATAAATTGCAGATCCTCATCCTCTCTAGATCCCGTTGATAACAATTGTACTATTTTCACTTATGACTTTGAAAATACGATCTACCAAGATGAGGAAGTTGTGAAATACCTAGAGAACTCGCCAGAATGGTAGTGCAAGAGGAAAAAGCTATACAACCACATGAAGAGTCAGTCGAGGTTGTGAACTTAGGTACTGAAACAAACAGGAAATAAGTTAAAATACGTGCCAACTTAGAAGACAGTGTCAAGAACAGACTAATCCTGATGTTGCATGATTATGTTGAGATCTTTTCTTGACCGTACAAAGACATGCTGGGCTCAATACTGATACTGTGGTTCACCGTTTGCTGATGAAAGAGGGTTATGCTCCAATAAAGCAGAAAGTTTGTCGTATGCGTCCCGAGATGTCCGAAAAGATCAAGGTTGAGGTTATGAAGCAATTCAACGCATGGTTATTAGATGTTACATCATATCCTCAATGGATTTCAAATGTGGTTCTGGTACCAAAGTAAGATGGCAAAGTGTGTATGTGTGTAGATTACAGAGATCTGAATAGGGCAAGCCCCAAAGATGACTTTCTGCTTCCACATATTGATGTTCTAGTTGAAAACACCGCTCAACACAAGGTTTTCTCCTTCATGGATGATTTCTCAGGTTGTAATCAGATCAAGATGGAACCTGAAGACATGGATAAAATAACCTTCGTCACACAGTGGGGCACTTTATGCTACAAGGTTATGCCTTTTGGGTTTAATAATGCAGGCGCTACATATCAGCATGCCATGGTAGCTTTATTCTATGATATGATCCATCATGAGATAGAGGTATACGTTGAAGATATGATAGCCAGATACCAGACCAAAGAGGAACATCTTGACCATCTACACAAGTTGTTTACGAGGCTGAAAAAGTACAAGCTAAGGTTGAATTCGAACAAGTGCACTTTTGGGGTGAGAACCGGTAAGCTACTGGGCTTCGTCGTCAGTTGTAAAAGTATTGAAGTTGATCCCTCCAAGGTCAAAGCTATTCAAGAAACTCCAGTCCCCTGTACTGAGAAGGAAGTCAGAGGTTTCTTGGGATGACTGAATTACATTGCCAGATTTATTTCCCATCTGACCACTACTTGTGAGCCAATCTTCAAGTTATTAAAGAAAGATTAGATAGTGAAGTGGAATGATGATTTCCAGATAGCCTTTTACATAATCAAGGAGTACCTTCAAGAACCTCTGATTCTGATGCCACCAGTCGAAGAAAAACCTATGATCATGTACATAATAGTGTTAGAGAACTCAATGGGGTGTGTACTGGGCCAACATGACGAGTCTGGTCGAAGAGAGCATGCAATATAGTACCTTAGCAAAAAGTTTACCGACTGTGAAACAAGATACTCACTGCTCGAGAAAACTTAATGCGCTTTGGCATGGGCTGCTCGCCGACTAAGACAATATATGTTAACCCATACTACTTTGTTGATCTCTAAAATGGATCCCATCAAATACATATTCGAGAAGCCTGCTCTCTCCAGAAGAATCGCCCGATGGAAAATGGTCTTAACAGAATACGAAGTTCAGTACATCACTCAGAAGGCTATTAAAGGAAGTGTATTGGCAGATCCTTTGGCGCATCAAGCCGTAGACGACTACCAATCTATGAATTTCGAGTTCCCAGATGAGAATATTATGCTAGTTACAAATTGTGAAGAATCTGGACCGTATGAAGGACCTGAGCCAGGATCTCGATGGACTATGGTTTTCTACGAAGCTTTCAATGCACTTGGTAATGGAGTTGGTGTTGTGATTATTTATCCCAAGGGTTTCCATACGCCCTTCACGCCAGATTGTGCTTTGACTGTACCAACAACATGGCAAAATATGAAGCGTGCATCATGGGAATCAGAGCTGCTATTGATCTAAGAATCAAATTCTTGAATGTGTATGGGGATTCATCCCTATTCATCATTCAGATCAAGGGAGAATGGGACATGAAGCACCCAAATCTCATTCCTTACCGAGAGCATATGCTAACCTTAATCCCATACTTAAAGGAAATCACTTTTGAGCATATCTCGAGGGAAGAGAACCAGTTGGAAGACACATTGGCAACCATGTCATCTATGTTCAAAGTCAGATGGGACAACGAAGCTCCTCGAATTATAATCTAAAGACTAGATGAACCGGAACATTTCTATGAAGTTGATACTGATGGAATAGAAGAAAAGCCTTGGTTTCACGAAGTGAAAAGATACCTTGAGGTTCTATGCCAAGTTCTTTCTGACCAATGAAATTTTGTACAAACGCAACCATGATTCGACTCTACTTCGTTGTATGGATAAGAGGGAAGTTGATAAGATTATGGAAGATATGCATGAAAGTATCTTTGGTACTCATTCCAGTGGACATACTATGGATAAGAAGATTTTGAGAGCGGGTTACTATTGGTCAACCATGGAAACTGATTTCCATCACCACTCCAGAATTTGTCATAAATGCCAGATCTATGCTGACAAAGTACATGTGCTTCCAGTTCCTCTGAATGTCTTGACTTCTCCTTGGCCATTCATAATATCGGGCATTGATATGATCAGAGAGATTAAGCCTACAGCTTCTAATGGACACGGTTACATCATGGTCGCTATTGATTATTTCACGAAGTGAGTTGAAGCAGCCTCATTTTCCTCTGTCCCCAAGAATGTTATTGCCTGATTCATTAAACATGATTTTATCTGTCAATATGGCATCCCCGAAAGGATTATCACGGACAATGGTACTAATCTTAACAATACTATGACCATGGAACTTTGCATGCAGTTCAAGATTAAGCACCATAATTCTTCTCTGTATCGACCGAAGATGAACGACACAGTGGAAGCCGCCAATAAGAACATCAAGAAAATTATACAGAAGATGACGGTGACATATAAATATTGGCATGAGATGTAACCACTTGCTCTTCATGGCTATCGCACTTCAGTACGAACATCGACTGGGGAAACTCCATTCTCTCTAGTCTACAGTATGGAAGTTGTCTTACCTGTCGAAGTCCATATTCCTTCTCTAAGGATTATGAAAGACACAGATCTAGATGAAGACGAGTGGATTCAGACTAGGCTTGACCAGTTGAATTTGTTTGACGAGAAGAGGCTCACAGTTGTTTGTCATTGTCGTACCCCAAAATTTTTCCTCTTATTTCTCAAGACATTTTCTCATAAGGATTTTCAAAAAGTTCAAATCTGCACAAGTACAAATGGGCTTTCATACATCAAATAAAAAAAGAGCATGCCTGCTTCGATTTCGCATCCTTCGATTGCACCATTAGCCTTACATATTTGTTGGATTCACAAGTGCAATGGTTTTCTGCATGCAAGTCTCATTTGTGGATTTAGGTTCCCTGCATACATCCTTCGATTGAGCGTTGGTCCCTGACATGTTTGTTTTGATTCACAAAGTAATGGCCATCTGCATACAGCCTTCGATTGAGCAATGGCCTCTTTCTTGCATGCTTCGATTCATAAAGCCAGGGGCTCCCACCATGCTAGAGTACACAAAGGAAAAGGCTTCCCTATGCATTCATGTTAGCACCCACGGGGCTTTGGATATCTTCATGCTAGCTCTGACTGGGGAAAGTCTCCCTTTAAAATAACTTGTTTTCGATCTACAAAGGAAACGCCTATCTTTATACGAGTCTCATTGGGACAAGAAGAGACCTCCTGCATGTAAGCTTTGATTACACTAGTGACTCCTTACAAGTTGGCCTTTAGTTCACATGGAAAAGCCTCATATAGCCTCATTCGATTCAAAGGGGAAAAACCTCTTGTAGCCTCCTTCGATTCAAAGGGGAAAATCCTCCTATAGCCACCTTCGATTAAAAGGGGAAAAGCCCCCTATTGATGTACTTCGATTCAGAAGTTGGTCGATTCCTGCTGGCCTCCTTAAACTCAGAAGATAAGTGCCTTCTTTACGCTTGCCCCCAATTCACAAGGCAAGAACCTTCTTCAAGTCAGCAGGCACAAGGCAATGGTTTCCCGCAGCTATCTTTCGACTCAGAAGCCAATATTCTTGCATGTATTCCAAATTCACAAGGCCTAAATTTCCCTTCATGCTAGCGCTCACAAAGCAAGGGACCTCCTGCATATAAGCTTTGCTCCCCTCTTGAAAACCCTCAACACGCAGAGTCTTTATACTATGACATATCTGGGTGTCCCAATCGAAGGTTATACTTGGGTGGCCCATCTGAAGAATTGCAAGTGATGCACACAAGTGATGCATGTGGTCTCTTCAAAAGGACACATACATGTTTCAAATCAAAGAACACCCATTTGGACCCCTTCGAATGATGCACAAAAAGGGTTCATTCGAAAGACACATGCTATTTGGAAACAAATATTATTGTCTAAAGAAATGACCTGATCGAAGGTTAGACTTATGAAGTCAAAACGAAAGGTTGAAATATCAAAAGATACTTACTGGCCAGAGTCCTATGTGCTTCCAAGTACAAGCTTGCTGCACTGGCCACAATACTCCAAAACTGCTACAAAGCAGTCCTGCCACGCTGCTCCCATACTTGCACCAAATTGGCGTACAAAAACTGCACCTCGAAGACTACAAGAATAGCATACCCAATTTGTTCAAATCTTATTTATTTTACCTCCCAAACTTTAGCCAAACTCACCTATAAATAAGATCCTCCATCACACATCTTAGGGGCCCCTGGTAGTTGCAAAAATTCTTGTTGTGAGAAAATTATTAATTTCTCAAAACTCTCAAACACTATCAAATGTTCTCAAACATTCCTAAACACTCCAACTCAAAAAACTCAGATCCCTTCATACACTAAGCGAACCTTTCGATTCACTCCTCAAACTGTCAGATAATAAACCTTCAACTCATTCCCCAACTACAACATGATAGTCTTTTGATTCACTCCCTACACTGTTATAGAACAACCTTTAATTCACTCACCACTATCACATGCCCTCCTTTGATTCAATGACTGCCCAAACAAAGCAGTAACTGAACTAGCTTCAGGAAGATTCCAGCAAAGTTCCATTCACCACCAAGGAAGTCACTTGTAGCTCCTTCGATCAAGCACTTCAAGAGGTAAGTTTTTCCTCCAAACTTGGAACTTGTTCATTTAAATATCATTTACACATATAAATAAAAGAAAAATGTAGATATCCCATCTAGGAAGTTGACCATGCCTTAACTTTCGATCCTCATTGCATGTATGTTGAAAATCTTAACCCTGACTAGTTAGACTATGGATTTTGGTGCCCAATGATGTTGTGCTAACCCCTGGCTTGTAGGTTTCGAAAGTTGCACTTGTTAGTTTCATTTTTAAGTTTAGACATGTATGTTGTATCCTTCGATTGGCTAAACATTGAAGCCTTTCGAATCTCAACTTGGGAGCTTTTCATTCCTGCAATATAAGGAGGAAGCAAAGAGTTTGAAACGAAGAGTGTACCTCACGCTGACTTCCAGGCCAATCGAAAGAATCAGGAAAAGGATAAAATCGAAAGGCATGTTAATAGTGAAGGATGAAACGAAGGTTGCATTTCACACTAATTCCCAATCGAAGGAAGCCAAAGAAGGGGGAATCGAAAGAGCCTACTTCCAGGATCGAAGGACTCACTTTTTTGTCTCTTTTTATTTTATTCTTGTTTTGTCTTTATATTTTCTTGCTATTCAATATGGTTGTAATAGTTAGGATATTTATTTTCTACATTTTTATTGCTTTATACAAATGTTAGTAATTAGGATGTATGGCAAGATAAAACCAACAAGTAGACAACCCCAAAAAACTCAAAGTAAAAAATGCATGCAATCAAACACACTTTGCACACATGCACCTCTAGGGTAATCCCATTCGTTTCCTCAGAAAATAGTAACGTCCCTTGAATATGGGCGTTTTAGAAAAGACCCTCGATAAAAGATTGTAGTCCCTCGATGACCCTAGATGTTGCCTTCGGTAAACAATCTAGTCCCTAACGAAATTGCTAAAATGTCTCATAGGTTGCCTTCTATGACTATATGTGATCGGTGGATCTGGAACTGACTGTTTAACGCTGGTTCGCGAAATATCGCGGAAGCAAGAGTCGCCACCGTCTTTTATTTTCTCCAATATGGAAAGGACAAAAGCACAGAAAAATTCCTTATGAGATTAGTTCTCGGTTCGGGAGGTAGATTTATAGAAAGGGAAGGTGTTAGCACCCTTTTTATCCATGGTTATCCATGGGCTCTTAGATACTTGCTCATTTGTGTTTTCAAAAGTGTTTGTTTGCTTTTCAACTGTGGGTTTAAAAAGTTTCGTTTAAAATTTCAGTTCGACTCTTGTATCAGTCCTCAAGAGTGTTTGAAAAGTTGTTTTTGAAAGCTTTTTGCAAAGTGTCGGTGTGAAAAGAAGTTTTTGATTTGTTTTGAATTAGAGCAAGTATCTACGAGTCATCTACCTACCCTAAGGAATTAGTCTGTGTAAATGTCCTTGAGGTAGTGCCATCCCACCATTGAGGGGTAGGTAGCACCACCGTTGGAGGTGTTCGGGTCAATTCGAGGATTAGGGACAGTGTGGTCACCAGAGCAATAGGAAGACACCTTAGAAGCTACCCCCATGCCATGTTCATGGACATGAGGACTTACTAAAACGGTCTCTACTCGACGACCACGTTTCGAGGGGCAAGGCAACAATGAGGCGTACCCTAGGAGTGGTGTGTCATTTTCAGTTATAGTTTATCTTGATCATGCATTGAGTGTTCTACGTTTTGATTTTATTTGAGCATACATTCTTTCATGTGATTAACAGTTTAAAAGTGCGGAATTTAAAGTGCGGAAAAAATAAAAGTCCTACGCTATTACAAGGCGCGGGTCTACATCGCCAAATTAAACCAAGACCCGATTTGAATAAAAGTACGGAAAGTAAATAAGTCTCTAATTATTATTACAAGGCCTTGGGGCAATTACATAATATTTAAAAGCAAAATGTAAATAAACGCGCGAAAAGAATTAAGAATCGAGTGCGAGGGCGTTGGACCCTTTAAAGAAATTAAATTGGAATTGAAAATTGATTTAATTATTAAATGAGAAAAAGAACTTATTTTTTTATGTTTTTGGATTTTATGAAATTAAAGAGAATTAATTGGAATTAAAAGTTGAATAAAACTCTAGTTCTAAATTGTTTATTAATTTATTAAAAAAAAGTTTAAGTTTGACCTAATTTAACCTAATTGTTTAATGACAAGTTTATTTACAAAATAATTAATGGTTAATAAAAATAAGAATAAAAATTATTTATTTGAGAAAAAAGAATAAAAATCTAAAACCTAATTTCTACCTATTTTAGTTATTTAGAAAACAAATTAAAATTTAAACCCTAAATTAAAACTAAATTGATTATTAAATTTATTTACAAAAAACTATTAATGGATTAAATTAAATATATATTTTATTTTTGACTTTTTGATTTTTTGTATTTTTGTATTATTAAAATTAATTTTATGAATTAAAGGAAAATCATTAAATTAAAACAAATAAAAAAAGAAAAAGAATGAGAGAAAGAAATACAAACATAGGGGGTGTTGACCCAATTTGGAGGTCATATTGGAGCAATTAGGCCCATGAAATGCAAGCCCATGTTTACTTTCCTGGCGCGTGTGAGGAACAGCTGACTAATGCATATGGTAGACTCCAGATCCTGACCTTTGGATTGACCCCTGGTGACATGTGGCATGCCAAGGTGTTGGGTGTATGATGGACCCTGGGCAGGGAATTGTACCTGAATGCATTATGAACAAAATTATGAAGAATATGGGGGACCTGGGAATCGAACCCAGGTCCCAGTGCTTGAAGGACAACACACTTTCCACCCAGCCAAACGCGTTTGTTTGATATATAATGGACTATGAATAATAAGAGATAGAAAGCAAGTGTTAGTGGGACAATAAAAAAAAGGGCGCCAGTTATTCAAACTGGCCAGTCATCATTCAACACCTCATCATCTCTTTCCTGGCTTCTTCGCTTTTGATTGAAAATACAGATGAATAGAGGGGGTTTTAAACCCCCACTAAATGGTACCTACAAAAATAGCGAATAGAGCACCGTTAATCATAAATTGAGCGCGAGGTAGTCAATCATTTCGTCCAGATGCCCTGGTTTTGATAGTACTAGTCAGGTTGTCCAATTTTTCCTCAAGCGTAAAACCCCAATTCAAGGTTCCTGAAACCCTAAAAAATGTTCATGGCAACTTTGGATACAGATGATATTAATTCAATTAAAAGACACCAAAAGATTCAGAGAGTTCATGTTAGTGTAAAACAATAATGAAAATGCATTGATATGGCATGAAATTCAAAGTACGATTATGCAAATTTCCATGAACCGGGCAATGGCGTTCTACCAGTTCTTGTGGTTAGGGGATGTGTTTTTGATTGCAATCCCTTCCTGGATGTATAAGCAAGCTATCGGAATCCTTCTTAGGCCTTGAAAGGAGCTCTATGTATGTTTTCAGTTTTGAGAATTTTGTGAAAAAATGCAAAGTTGTTTGGTGTTCTTGGGCGCAGCTTCTGTGTGTCTAGCATTAGGTTATTGTTTGTGCATATATGAGGAATGAATTAGGTTAGAAAACAAAGCCCAAAATCCATTCAATCAATGTTTTTGAATTTGTGATTTTCATGAATCTTTTTCAATCTTTTTGTCATGAAGAACATGCCTATTTGCATAGAATCTTTCCTTTTTTGATGTGCACGAAATCTTGAGTGAATAAGGAGTGGAAATGCTGCACAAAAAGATTCCAAAACATTTGTTTAGTATTTTTCTCATATTTAATTTTAATTAAATGAATTAATAGATTTAAAAATTCAATTAATAAATTAAAAATAAGAAAATAACTCCCCTTTGGGTCAATGGGTCGTGCATAGCTTTTGGGTGATGATTCTTGGAAGAAATTGAGGCCCATTAGCAATTTTGAGGTATTTGAAGCAAAGTTGACTTTTCAAAATTCCCAAAAATTTCCCAACTTCCACAAGGAATATCTTGCTCAATGTTTAAGCTTTGATCATGTTCTTGGACATTTTGGAAAGGTATTGAAGTCCTCTAACCAATTCCTTTGGTCCCATGTCATTTTGATTTACCAATCTCAAGTTATGGTCTTTGACTTAAAGTGCCTTTTTGTTGACTTTTGAAAATGACCTATAATGTTGAGATTGATAACTTTTTGTGAGAGCATTTCTTGGACTTGAAGTGTGAAGATGAGTTGTAGGAAATACCATTCTCTTCAAAATGAGCTTTGGATGGAATTTTTCTGATAAACCATGTGGAAGTTATGCCTTGGTCAATTTGTAGTTGACTTTTCCAACTGTCCAAAAATAGCAACTTTTGCATCTTGAGACTTTTTGAGCCATGCCTTGAGAATCATGATCAAGAATTGATCAAATGATGTTTGTGGCTTCAAAATAAGATGTTGATCAAAATTTTTGACTTTTGACTGTCAAATGACCATTTTGCCCCTGCAGTTGACTGTAGAGCAATTAGGGTTTTTGACTGTGCAATTTTGTGCTGTAAGTCTTGAAACTTGACAATGTTTATAGGCATGTGGGACTTGTTTGGACCCTTGGAAACTTCAACTTCTTTGCCAGAACCAAAACCCTAATTTTTGGCTGTTAGGAGGCCATTGAACTGTGCAACCCTTGGGAGATTTTGAAGCATGCTCTTTGCAAATCTTGAAGAATATGGGAGGGCAAATTTTGGGGTACAACACTATACAAACGACCCACGCCCGTTCCTTCACATCTAATGATGGGGCTTCTTATCAATCAATGGTAAGATAGCAACATCTAAAGAAGGAGGAAAAGAACACTAGACCTTTTGAGTAGGTAGGATGCTCATAGTTTCTCGTTTGCTCACAACAACAAAATTATTTTCACACCAACACTTTCAACTAAAACATTTTCAAAAGACAAAGCTCTTTATATGCATTCTTATAGAGACGAGAATCATTACAAAGGCAATTTTCAAAATCACTTTCAAAAACATCTTCCACAAACATCTCTTTGAACTATTTTCAAAACCAACACTTTATACGCATTCTTATAGAGACTAGAATCATTACAAAGACGTTTTCAAAATATTTTCAAACCCACATCACAAATCAAATTTCAAGCAAAAGCGAGTGATCTAGAAAGCAACTAAGAGCCCGTAGATAACTATGGATGAAAATGGTGCTAACACCTTCCCTTTTCATAACCTGCCCCCCGAACTCAAGAAAATATCTCAAAAGGTCTTTCCTTTTCTTTTCACCCTTTCCTTCATTGGATAAAATAAAAGTCAATGGTGACTCTTACTAACTGCAACATTTGCGATAAAACACAAAACATCTAAGTCAGTTCTTCCACCGTGTTACAGAACTGGCGACTCTGCTGAGGAGTTTATTTAAAAGCGGGGTTACCTTAGGGCTAGATCACCTTTACTTTATTTCTTTGTTTGATTGCTTGCTTTACATTTATGGTTCCTTGTTTGGGTTTTGTTTTGATCCTCTACCCGGATCTGGGGCACCTTTTAGGTAAGTAGTAATAAATCGTGGAAACTTTGTAGGGTATACCGACAAGGTCAAAGCAATAGTTATATTAGTGTGACACATTTATTGGTATCGGTAGCACTTGAGTAGTCAAGGAGAATACGAGGCCGCTGGTAGTGGTGAGGTAGCCAGCTTTGGTGGAGTCCGAAGTTGGTTGATATTGAATACTATGCTCATTGAGATCGGACTCTCGAGATATTTCGGTCTCCAATAAAGAGGCTTGTGCTGAAACAATGCACGATGAAGAAAGATCAATGATATAGAGATCCCCTAGAACCCGATTACTTTCTAGGACAGGTTGAACCAACTAAACTTCAAGAGGATACTTACCTGTGAACCTCATGCAAGCCAAAACCTAAGGACTTGTTTGATTTTCTTGTGTATATACTTGTACATAACATCATGACATCATACCATAGCATTTTACACTAACCATTTCAAAGATTTCGAGATTCATCTCTGTTCTGTTTTGTAGGACATGGCTCCCACTTGCAGGAATAAGATCCAAGTAAATCTTATATGAGTACCTTTTCAACTCAAAGAATTAACATCAAGGGTCTCTGAGAATTCTCCGTTCACCAAAAGGTATGGACGACTTCTCAAACTGGTTACCTCAAGTTTTGATGAAGACATAATGAAAGTTCTTTTCCAATTCTTCGACCCATTGCGCCATTACTTTACCTTCCCCGATTACCAACTTGTGCCTACTATGGAAGAATTCTCTCAACTCTTGGGAATTCCTATTCTCGATCAATTACCTTTCAACAGTATGGAAAGAGACCCAAGCCTCGGGGAGATTGCTCGAGTTTACATTAGCAACAATCCTATGTTATGACTAACAGGGAAACAAGAAGTGGTGTCAAAGGGTTTCTAGCCATGTTTTTGTTGGAAAAGGCTCAAGACTGTTGGAATACTCTAGATTTACAAGCCTCTAAAGAAGTCTTAGCTCTTCTCATCTATGGGATGATACTATTTTCTAATCCTGACCAACTTATAGATGTGAACGCAATCAAAAATTTTATATCTCACAATCCGGTGCCTACTTTGTTGGGAGACATCTTGCATTCTCTCCATTATCGCACCATGAAGAGAAAAGGGACCCTCATATGTTGAACTCCTTTGTTGGCTAGATGGTTTGTTTCGCACCTACCCCGATTTTTTGTACAGAACGAGCAAGGCTTGAGATGGTCCAATAGGTTGATGTCACTCAGACATTTGGATATTCACTGGTGTTCTCAATCCTGTGAGGACATTACTATCATCAACCGTTGTGGGGAATTCCCTAATGTATCTCTGCTTGGTATTAGGGGAGGTATTACTTATAACCCTTGCTTAGCTTTGTGGCAGTTTGGGTATACACAAAGAGATGGTCTCATAATGCGCTCATCCAAGGTGTGGTATTCGACTACAAGAGCAATGACCAAGGATATAGTCAAAGGTTCATACGAGCTTGGATAATGGTAAACAAAGTGGATATTAAGACATTGGGACACAAATTCTATTCCCCTTAAGCCTTACCTTAAGTGGGTACGAACTCGTGCTCAAAGTCTCCTAATGCCTTACCCTTCCATCCTACCTATCATCATGGAGCCTGTTGCTAAAGGAGATGTTCCGTATATTGTCCTTTATCCTAACATGCCTACATCTCTTGAAGATTTGCAAAAGGATTGGATTCAGATAAAGGAAGAATGAGACACGTTTGAAGCCCAGTTCCACGCGAGTGAGAAAAAAGTTTTAGAGCTTACGAGACAGCTTCATGAAGAGCGAAGTTTGAATGCCTACATTGCACCAAAAACAATGCACTCGACCTTTTTGTCTTTGGAGTTTATTTTTATGTTCATTTCCTCCATTGTAATCCCCAAGAGGCATGATGTAATCAACTTGGATTTATTAATATAATGTGTGTTTTCTTTTGTATAAGCAAATTTAAATCTCCTAGTTTCCTTGAAATCATTTGCATATGCATTTTCATTCATCATAACACAAACATGTTTTTCACAAACAGGTCTCCTTATCTTTCTACTGTTTATTTCGATGAGATGGATATTGAACAGACAGTAAAGGATCTTCAAGCACATAATGCTTAATTCCAACAGATGTTCCTAGTTCTGGCTAAAGACAAGAAAATCTAAAGGCTCTCATGATCAAATATAAGAAGAATAAGGCGAAGAAACCAGCCGGTGTTTTGAATTTGGGAAGAAGGTTCAGAGGACCGGCCAAGCGAGCTCTAAATTTCACAACCTCTTCAGGTGAAGGAGATTATCAAGAAGAAAAGAACAAGGAAGGAAATGACAACCCAGAGTCTGAGGAAGATGAAGTTGACTACTATGAAGAACAATATCCTCCGGATGATGATAAATACAAACAGCTAGAGGATCTCCTCAATCCTATGGATATCCAGAGGGTACCCGGGCTACATTTTGAAGTGCTAGGACTGGTCTCAGAGGTGGTCATCCCACTGAAATTCAAGGTCCACACATTTTCTAAATACGACGGTGTCTCTTGTCCTAAGCTGCATTTAAGGTCATACGTCAGGAAGATTCAACCCCATACTGCTGATAGGAACCTATGGGTACATTTCTTCCAAGAAAGTTTGTTAAGGACGCAGTTGGATTGGTTCTATTATTTGGAAGGAGCCAAAATTCAGAATTGGGAAGATCTGGTTGCTGCTTTTTACAAGTAATACCAGTATAATGCTGACCTAGCTCCAACTCGTACACAATTGCAAAGTACGTCTATGGGTTCTGGTGAGGGTTTCAAAAATTATTCCTAGAAATGGAGGGGTCTCGCAGGAAGAGTCCAACCCCTTTTATCTGATAGAGAATTGGTGGATATGTTCTTAAGCACGTTGTCTGGTCCATTCTTCAACCATCTGATTGGAAGCTCTTCAGCAGGATTTACCGAGCTGATCTTGACTAGTGAGCGAGTAGAAGTTGGTATTAAGAGTGGAAAAATTCAAAGGGATGTATCCTCAAGTACGATGAAGAAACCCTTCACTAGAAAGAAGGAGCTCAGTGCTGCTTATGTCCAGAGAAATCAAAACAAAAATGAACATCGTCCGACGGTAGGGGCTGTTATGATCTCCAATCATGTATCAAATCAACAACAAAACCATCAGCGCAGGCGGATGCACCCATAAGACGATTCACTCGGGTCAACATGACCTTGTTCCAGGTTTTTCCACATTTGTTAAAGTCCAACCTGGTGACTCTAAATGAAGCTCCAAAGAATCTTAATACTACTTCTCCTGGATACAACTTGAACGCTCGATGTGCCTATCATTCTGAGAGCCCAGGGCATGATACAAACAATTGTTGGGCTCTGAAAAATAAGGTAAAAGACCTTATCGAGGCGAAATAAATTAAGTTTTGTGATCGGTGGAAATAGAACTGACTGTTTTGAAATGCTGGTTCGAGAAATGTCGCGGTAAGCAAGAGTCGCCACCGTCTTTTATTTTCTCCAACAAGGAAAGGACAAAAGCACAACAAAATTCCTTTTCGAGATGTTTCTCGGTTTGGGAGGTAGGTTATAGAAAGGGAAGATGTTAGCACCCTTTCTATCCGTGGTTATCCACGGGCTCTTAGGTACTTGCTCACTATGTTTTCAAAAATGTTTACTTTTCTTGTGTTTTGTGGGTTTTGAAAAAAAAGTTTGTTTGAAAACTTCGTTTTGACTCTTGTATCTGTCCTCAAGAGTGTCATGAAGTGTTTGTTTGAAAACTTTTGTCAGAAAAGTGTAAGTGCGAAAAGTTGTTTTTTTTTTTTGAGAGAGCAAGTACCCAGGAGAAATATACCTACTCAAAAGAAATTAAGCTGTGTAAATATCCTTTAGACAGTACTATCCCACTATTGAGAAGTAGGTAGCACCGTCGTTGGAGTTTTCGGGTCAATTCGATTATAGGGACATGTGTGGTCACCAAAGCAATAGTAGGACGCCGTAGCGGTAACCCTAATGTCCAAGATCCTTTTTATCAGAGGCAACCGTTTCGAGGCAACTTGGATCTTTAGACAGGAGGGCGACCTCTAAAACACCCTATACTTAATGACCACGTCGAGGCAACCAAGTGAGGCGTACCCTAGGAGTGGCATGTGCGAGTGTGTCAAGTTTCATGTTAAGTTATCTTTGCATATTTCATGGTGAGCTACGATTGATTTTATTTTCATACAAGTCTGGTCATGCATAGCAGTTAATAATTGTACGGAAAGTAAATTGCGGAAAGTAAATCTACGCTATTACAAGGCGTCGGGTATTTACATCGCCAAAAACAAATCCTTGGAAAGTAAATGCGAAAAAATAAAAGAAAGCGATAAAAAGTCCTAATTACGCTATTACATCCTCGGAACAATTACATGAATATGATCAAAAAATAACATACGCGAAAAGGAATTAAATCGGAGACGTCCTTAGGGTTTTGACCCTTTTTTAAGAAAGAATGAAATTTTAGTCCTCTTTGCATTTAATTAAACCTAATTCTAATTAATTAATTAATTAAAAGAAAGAAGAAAAAAAATGTATTTTTTATGTTTTTTATGTTTTAATGAAATAAAAGAAAAGAAATTAAAAGTTGTCAAAACCCTAATTCTATGTTGATTTTATTTATTGTGAAAAAAAAAGTCAAATTTAACCTAATTAAACTAAATTAGTTATATTAGTATTTATTTACAAAAATAATTAAATTAAGGTGAAATTAATAATAATAATAATAATAATATTTCTGATTTTATTATGAAAATAATAATTTGTGAGTTAATTAAATAATAATAATAATAGTTATTAAAATAAAATAATTTAAAGGAAAAGGAAATAAAAAGTAATAATAAACCAGGGGGGTGATGGGCCAGCTTTGGAGGTATGCTAGCAATTCTCAGGCCAATTTGTTTCCAGTTCGTTTGACCTTTTTTGATGGTCTACGTGTGGGTTGACCAGGAGCATGATGGTCTTCATCTTTTGACCATTGGATTTGTGACTGTGGCCACTGGGCGTGTTGATAATTGAAGCACATGGTGGAACGCTCTTGGACTGCCTGCATGTGAACATGTTAAACAAAATAACATAAGCATTTGGGGTGGACCTGGGATTCGAACCCAGGTCCCAATGATTACCAGCCAGCGCATCAACCACCAAGTCATCTGCACGCGTTTGTAATTATAATGGACAATGAATATAATATATAATAACAACAACTATGCTGGAAAACAAATAAAAACGCGCGCTATTTTAAACCACCCAACCATACGCTTACACCTCATCATCGTCCTCCTTTGTACCTGTAAAAAACAAATAGATAGCGGGGGTTTTTAACCCCCACAAACTGCAATGACCAATAATAGCGATTAGGGCTATGATGAATATAAATATTTCGTGATAGTCCAGCTAGGTTTGTCTTGTTCTGACGGTTCCAACCATGGGTCTTAAGAGCCTCAATTTTTCTTGTATTGTAAAGCCCCAATTTTAGAGCTCAAGAACCCTAGAATTCATCAATGGCGTTTTACGATTCTGTGCATTTTAATCCAATTACACTATACCATTAGCTTTATATGAATTCAACAACACAAAACAAACAAAATATCATGTCAAATTCTTATGAATCATGAGTTTCGATTATGAGAAAAATATGCAAACCGTGAGTTTGTTCTTGAGTATTTCTTGAGCTTTAGTGTGTGGTTTTGATTGCCAAGCGTCACTGAGAGTTCCTGCAATAGATTAGAATCAATAAAAGTCTCTGAATCGTGCTAGAATACAGAAAACAGTTTTCAAGTTTTCTTGAATTTTCTTGAATGTGGTTATGGCTTTTCTGCAGCAAATTCACGTGTGCATGAATAGGGTTCACTTGTGTATTTATAGAGGAAGAGAATTAGGTCAAAATCTTGCAAAGAAATCCATGGAATGATGGTTTGAATATTTGATTGCAAATCAAATATTTTTGAATCTTTTTGATTGAAGAAACTTGCTAATTTTGGAGATTTTGATGTCCTTGATTGGCACACGAATTTGCCAGCCTTTTTAGGTCATGCTTGCTTCATAAAAAGATTGAAAAATCAAATCTTTGTATTTCCTACATTTTAAATTAATTAAATGAATTAATATTGACTAAAAATCCAATTAATTAATAAAAAATAAGAAAATAATTCAATTAAGCTTGATGGGTCATGCATAGGCCTTGGATAAAGTTTCAAGAAGAAATTTGAGGCCCATTAGCAAAAATAAGATGTTTTGAGCAAAGTTGACTTTTGCAAATTCACAAATATTTCCCAACTTCTCTAATGCATATCTTGCTCAATTTTGATCTTAAGAACATGTTCTTGGACATTTTGGAAAGGTATCTAACCAATTCCTTTGGTCCCATGGCATTTGGATTCACCAATCTCAAGTTATGGCCTTTGACTTAAAGTGCATTTTTGTTGACTTTTGAAATTGACCTATAATGTAGAAATTGATAACTTTTTGTGAGAGCATTTCTTGGACTTGGAATGTGAAGATGAGATGTAGGAAATGTCATCCCCTTCAAAATGAGCATTGGATGGTATTTTTATGATGAACCATGAAAAAGTTATGCCCTGGTCAAGGTACAGTTGACTTTTCTACTGTCCAAAAATAGTAACTTCTTGCACCTTGATGATTTTTGAGCCATGCTTGTAGAATAATGATAAAGACTTGATCAAATGATGATTGTGAACTCAAAATAAGATGTTGACCAAAAATTCTGACTTTTGACTGCAAAATGACCATTTTACCCTTGCAGTTGACTGTAGGTCAAATGGAGCTTTTGACTTGTGCAAATTGGTACTGTGAGTCTTGCAACTTGGCATATAGATGCTTGAGAATATATATAGGCTCATGAGACTTGATTGGACCCTTGAAAACCTCAAACTCCTTGAAAAAACCAAAACCCTGATTTTTACTGGCTTATGAGGCATTTGGACTGTGCAACCCTTGAGCAATCATGAACCATTTGAAGATGATTCTTGACAAACCTTGAAGAATATGGGAGGGCAAATTTTGGGGTACAACAGTTGCCCCTGTTCAATTTTCTTAAACTTGAGGATGTAGATTGGCTGGCGTGCCTTTCGTGATCCGAAGGTGGAAGATGATTGAACACTAGAGTGCCCAGAAATTTGCACTCGCATGGTGGAGTATCAGCAATGTGATGTCGGGAATGGGCTTACAGATGCCATTTGGAGAGATGATGGATAGGAGGATGGGCTTATAGATGCCATCTGGAGGTGTGACAGAATCTTGTCAGGAATGGGCTTACAGATGCCATTTGGAAATATAATGGATTATGGTGGAGATGGGCTTAAAGATGCCATCCAGGGGTGTCGATCGCGTAAGAGATTCCTTAGCGAGAACTTGCATACCTGAGAGAGAAAGATAGTTCTCCTGTCTGGTTTCAGGTATTGATCTTCAAACTCTTCGTGTAGATAACTTTCCTGGCTAGATACAGGTATCGAATCTACAATCAATCGCTCACAGATATGCCCTGGCTAGATACAGGTATCGAATCTGGAACTTCAAAAGGTTGGTCGAGATAGCTTTCCTGGCTGGATACAGGTGTAGAACTCTGACCTGAGAATGAAAGATAATTTCCTGTCCTGTTACAGGTGTTGATCTTCAAACTCTTCATGCAGATACTTTCCTGGCTAGATACAGGTATAGATCTACAATCAATCGCTCACAGATATGCCCTGGCTAGATACAGGTATCGAATTTGGAACTTCAAAAGGTTGGTCGAGATAGCTTTCCTGGCTGGATACAGGTGTAGACCTCTGACCTGAGAATGAAAGATAATTTCCTGGCCTGTTACAGGTGTTGATCTTCAAACTCTTCATGCAGATACTTTCCTGGCTAGATACAGGTATCGAATCTACAATCAATCACTCACAGATATGCCTTGGCTAGATACAGGTATCAAATCTGGAACTTCAAAAGGTTGGTCGAGATAGCTTTCCTGGCTGGATACAGGTGTAGACCTCTGACCTGAGAATGAAAGATAATTTCCTGGCTAGATACAGGTGTTGATCTTCAAACTCTTCATGCAGATACTTTCCTGGCTAGATACAGGTATCGAATCTACAATCAATCGCTCACAGATATGCCCTGGCTAGATACAGGTATCGAATCTGGAACTTCAAAAGGTTGGTCGAGATAGCTTTCCTGGCTGGATACAGGTGTAGAACTCTGACTTGAGAATGAAAGATAATTTCCTGGCTGGATACAGGTGTTGATCTTCAAACTCTTCATGTAGATAACTTTCCTGGCTAGATACAGGTATAGATCTACAATCAATCGCTCACAGATATGCCCTGGCTAGATACAGGTATCGAATCTGGAACTTAAAAAGGTTGGTCGAGATAGCTTTCCTGCCTGGATACAGGTGTAGACCTCTGACCTGAGAATGAAAGATAATTTCCTGGCCTGTTACAGGTGTTGATCTTCAAACTCTTCATGCAGATACTTTCCTGGCTAGATACAGGTATCGAATCTACAATCAATCGCTCACAGATATGCCCTGGCTAGATACAGGTATCAAATCTGGAACTTCAAAAGGTTGGTCGAGATAGCTTTCCTGGCTGGATACAGGTGTAGACCTCTGACCTGAGAATGAAAGATAATTTCCTGGCTAGATACAAGTGTTGATCTTCAAACTCTTCATGCAGATACTTTCCTGGCTAGATACAGGTATCGAATCTACAATCAATCGCTCACATATATGCCCTGGCTAGATACAGGTATCGAATCTGGAACTTCAAAAGGTTGGTCGAGATAGCTTTCCTGGCTGGATACAAGTGTAGATCTATGACCTGAGAATGAAAGATAATTTCCTGGCTGGATACAGGTGTTGATCTTCAAACTCTTCATGTAGATAACTTTCCTGGCTAGATACAGGTATAGATCTACAATCAATCGCTCATAGATATGCCCTGGCTAGATACAGGTATCAAATCTGGAACTTAAAAAGGTTGGTCGAGATAGCTTTCCTGGCTGGATACAGGTGTAGACCTCTGACTTGAGAATGAAAGATAATTTCCTAGCCTGTTACAGGTGTTGATCTTCATTATCTTCATGCAGATACTTTCCTGGCTAGATACAGGTATAGATCTACAATCAGTCGCTCACAGATATGCCCTGGCTAGATACAGGTGTCGAATTTGGAACTTCAAAAGTTGGTCGAGATAGCTTTCCTGGCTGGATACAGGTGTAGAACTCTGACCTGAGAATGAAAGATAATTTCCTGGCTGGATACAGGTGTTGATCTTCAAACTCTTCATGTAGATAACTTTCCTGGCTAGATACAGGTATAGATCTACAATCAATCGCTCACAGATATGCCCTGGCTAGATACAGGTATCGAATCTGGAACTTAAAAAGGTTGGTCGAGATAGCTTTCCTGGATGGATACAGGTGTAGACCTCTGACCTGAGAATGAAAGATAATTTCCTGGACTGTTACAGGTGTTGATCTTCAAACTCTTCATGCAGATACTTTCCTGGCTAGATACAGGTATCGAATCTACAATCAATCGCTCACAGATATGCCCTGGCTAGATACAGGTATCAAATCTGGAACTTCAAAAGGTTGGTCGAGATAGCTTTCCTGGCTGGATACAGGTGTAGACCTCTGACCTGAGAATGAAAGATAATTTCCTGGCTAGATACAAGTGTTGATCTTCAAACTCTTCATGCAGATACTTTCCTGGCTAGATACAGGTATCGAATCTACAATCAATCGCTCACATATATGCCCTGGCTAGATACAGGTATCGAATCTGGAACTTCAAAAGGTTGGTCGAGATAGCTTTCCTGGCTGGATACAAGTGTAGATCTCTGACCTGAGAATGAAAGATAATTTCCTGGCTGGATACAGGTGTTGATCTTCAAACTCTTCATGTAGATAACTTTCCTGGCTAGATACAGGTATAGATCTACAATCAATCGCTCATAGATATGCCCTGGCTAGATACAGGTATCAAATCTGGAACTTAAAAAGGTTGGTCGAGATAGCTTTCCTGGCTGGATACAGGTGTAGACCTCTGACCTGAGAATGAAAGATAATTTCCTAGCCTGTTACAGGTGTTGATCTTCATTATCTTCATGCAGATACTTTCCTGGCTAGATACAGGTATAGATCTACAATCAATCGCTCACAGATATGCCCTGGCTAGATACAGGTGTCGAATCTGGAACTTCAAAAGTTGGTCGAGATAGCTTTCCTGGCTGGATACAGGTGTAGACCTCTGACCTGAGAATGAAAGATAATTTCCTGGTCTGTTACAGGTGTTGATCTTCAAACTCTTCATGCAGATACTTTCCTGGCTAGATACAGGTATAGATCTACAATCAATCGCTCACAGATATGCCCTGGCTAGATACATGTATCGAATCTGGAACTTCAAAGGTTGATGGTAATCCTCTTTTGATTGACCTTTTCCTGAAAAGGCAAAACATTAGTTGTATGCAATGTCATGATGTATGAAATGCATGATGTCATGATGTTCTCAAAAATAAATGAGATCGTGTGATATGATGCGTATATGCATGTATCATGATGTATGACAATGTGATGTTTATGAATGTATCTCCGTCTGGGAAAATAAATCCTTGACGAATGCCGGGAAGTTCGTTGAATCCTGGGCTGATGTTGAAGAGTAGAGTTCTTCTTTTCCGCTGGGGATGATGAACAAAGATGATTGCAAGAATAAACCGGTAGGAGAAGATGACTCCGTTGGGGAATAAGCATGGCGAAGAGATTACTCTGCGGGGAAATACTCTGTGGGGAAGTGATGTTCTGCTGAGATTTTAACGATAACTCCGCTGGGGATTCCGTTGATAAGTTTTGTTGGGGATATAAGATGAACTCCGGTGGGGGATAGAAAGAACTTCGCTGGGGATGATCTTTCAGTTGTAACTTGCTGAGGATAACCCAGTTAGACTCTGGTGGGGGATAACCTCCTGACTATGGCTGGGGAGAGATATTTGTACTCTGCAGGGGACAAGCTTCCAAAATCTACTGGGGAGATGATTCAACTCTCCTGGGGAAACGTTTGAGGAAATGACTCCACTGGGGGTATCTTGTATTCTGCCGGGGAACAATCTTATATTTTATCGAGGAATATTAAGACTGCATGGGATGCTTGCTGAAGAATATCTGTATACTCTGCTAGGGAATATTAAGATCTTCTGGGGATACCCAACTTCTTCAGGACTGATGATAGACCAACTCTGCACGGGGGAGAGTATTGCTGACTTGCTGGAGATACTGTGCCTTTTAGGGCTGATGGGAGACCAACTCTGCTTGGGGAGAGTTTTGTTGAATCTTGCCTTACTCTGCGGGGAGTGAAGGTATCTTGGTCATATTCTTCAGCTGAACCTACCTTGTACCCAGTGGACAGAGCAGCTTGTCCAGTTCGGACAATCCTTATTGCCCCGGTTTATGCGGGAGAAGAAGGCCTGTGGAGGAGCTTGATAACTGCCGATTGACCAATCTTCTTCTGGTAGGCAAGTGACGAGATGAAGGGACATAGTCGTACGCTTTGATCCCTAATTTTTTCCTGGACCGCCCTTTCGGGTTTTCAGTCCACCGGGATACCCATTTTTGCCCAAGCCGCCTTTTCAGGTTTTCGACTTGCCGGGTGTACAGATTTTTTCATTTTCATCCCTTATTTTGCCCGAACCCTTTTGGTTCGCCGGGAAGCCCTTATTTTTGCCTAGGCCAGTCGACCTAGCGGGTCTTTGATTATGCGTAATATTTTTTTTACTATGTCTACGTTCTCAGAGCGCAGGGAGTTGTCACTGTCAGCAGCATTGTGTTGCCATACTACCAGAAGATGTTTGATCATGCAAGATTTGTTGCGGGAATCCATGTCCAATGCCCCAAGTGACTCAGGCGGAGATTTTCCCCTAGCTATTTGGCATCTTGAGAGATTCCTTGAATCTTGACTGGAATGCCCCAGATGACGGACCATGATCATGTCTGCCCCTTGATTGGAAGTGCTTTTGTTCACTAGATATTCGTCGTGCGAATTTTCTCTGCTGTTCGAACAAATAGTCATATGCAAACAAATGTTATATTAAAAATGCAAAGCTTATGTCGGTCTTGAAGTTTTTGAAAATGCAGTTTTCAATAAAATGAGTGAATTTTTGTAAAATGTGATGTCAACTCAGGATTTTACAACAAGCCCTACAGGAGTCAGGATACCTTTTGTAACAGTATGCTTTCGAACTAACCCATGCTTCAGCTAGGACTTTTTAAGGGTTATGACGTGGCCTGGTTCACAGTTTAAGAAACAAAGGATAAAGGCTCAAAGTATATTTGTACCCACCCGCTCTTCGTGATGTTCTTCAAACCTAAACTCAGCTAATCATGCATTAGATCTTGTTTGAGTCTTTGCTCTGACATTCCGGTGATGGTTCGGATACTGATAGTTTATTTTGAATAGGCAGTCATTTCTTTTTGTTAAGGGTTTGTAGGACCTCTTTCTTTTTGATTTCGTTATCCCTGTCTTTTGCCTGAACTGTTTCTTTTGTGATTACAGTCAGCGGGATGCCCCAGTTTTGTAAGTCTCCTTCACAGGTTTTGACTTAGTGGGCTTTTATTTTGAGAGATAATGACTGCCTATCCTTACGATTATACGGAACTATCACTGTCTTTTGTTTTGGAAGGACTCCTTTGATGCCATTCATTGTGCACCTGGATCAACTGAGAACTACCCTGCCCCAGGTTATGATTAAGGGTTTTAATTTTTGAAAAGAAAAACTCTGACTTCTTTGGCTCAAAGGGGTTGACGAGGGATTATCTTCCTTATAACTCCACTGTTTAGGATTTGAAACAATGCCTGTACCTCATCAGCGGGGTCTGTTCAAAAGCATACTGTAAAGATCATGGTATCGTTTTCGTCATCCTCCCTCAAAAGGCTTAAAAAATTTTTAATCGAGAGTTGAACATCACAAAAAAATGAAAGTAGTTTAAATATAGTGAATACGAATGGATTGATTCAAAACAGACATATGCGATGCATTGATGAAATAAAAAAGTTTGCCATGACAATAATCGTTTGAATCAGCAAAGAAAAATACAACTTGAACATTCAAATGAACAAAAGTCTCTTAGTTTGAACTAGTCATCTCAGATGGAGAATTCTCCGCGGAAGATTTTCATCTCGCCATCCGGCATGAACTCCAACACCCTTCCGTCGATCAAGTCTTGGATCTTGTTCTTCAAACTCCAACAGTCGTCGGTGTCGTGTCCAGGACTGTCAGAATGGTAGGCACATCTCACACTCGGGTTATACTTGGAAGAGGAAGTATCAGGATTTTGAGGAGGATCCTTTAGTGTGATCAGTTTCACCTTCAGCAATTGTTGTAACGCTTGAGACAAAGGCATGTTGATGTCAGTATACTGCCTTTCTTGATATCTTACCCTACGCCTATTGCTCTGCCTTTGTTGAACAGGCGTGGGATCGTAGATCTGGGTTGCCCCTACATGTTGATCACGATGACTCTTTTTACCAGACACAGCATTGGACTCTTTTTTTTCATTGTAGGGCTTTTTCTGAGTATCAGAAGGTGTAGCCTCTTGAATCTTCCCACTTTTGATGCCAGGTTCAATTCTTTCCCCAGTCAAGATAAGGTCTGTAAACCCGGCTGAAGAATTTCCAATCAAATGGTTGAAGAACGGGCCAAACAGGGTCCCCAAGAACATATCCACAAGTTCACGGTCAGTTAGAGGTGGCTGCACCCTTCCAGCCAGATCTCTCCACTTTTGGGCATATTCCTTAAATCCTTCACCCGTCCATAGTGACATACCCTGGAGTTGGGTACGCGTAGGAGCAAGGTCGGAATTATACTGATACTGCTTATAGAACGCAGTAGCCAAATCCTCCCAGTTACGAATACTGGCTCCATCCAGCTGATAGAACCATTCGCGTTGAGTCCCTGAAAGACTATCCTGGAAGAAATGGATCCACAAATTCTTGTCAGCTGTGTAAGGTTGGATCTTACTTACATACGACCGGAGGTGCAGCTTAGCAGGATACTCCGTCGTACTTGGCAAAAGCAGGTGCCTTGAACTTATGGGGGATCACCACCCCAGAGGATAAGCCTAGGTCTCCAAAGTCCAACCCAGGCACATTCTGAATCTCCATAGCACTTAAGCGGTCCTCCAATTGTTTATACCTATCCTCAGCAGGAGGGTACTACTCTTCATCATAATCCATCTCGTTGTCGGAGACCACGGGACTAGGAACCCTTCTCTCTTGTGGGCTGTCTTTCCCTACAGATGAGGTAGTTAGCTTAACCTCGTTCTGCAGTCCATTCCCAAATCTGCGTCTAGTGTTGAACAAGACGGTCCTCTTCTTCTTCTTCTTCCTCTCTTTCAGAATCAGAGTCTTCAAATCCTGTTGACCCTGGGCTAGGCTCATAACCAACTCTTGGAACTGGGCGTTCTGGGCCTAGAGGGCCTTGATAGCTTGTTCAGTGGAAGGTTCGGTGGACATGATGATTGCTGAAATAAACAGCGAAGAAGATAAGTGACCTGTAGAAAAGGTACTTGTTATGCATATGATGGCATGAAATGCGTATGATTTATGTATGCAATGTTTTCAAGGATCTCGCGGGGTAAACAGAGAAACTTGTAAGAATTTGAGTTTGGTAGCTTGATTGAAGGAACTTCATGTTGTTGAGAGTCCTTCTTCAAGAGTCAAAGCTCACCATATCCAATGGGTCATAGCCCCTGACTCAAGTTATCATGTTTTGATCTCCGAACAACCTTGGCTAGAGGAAAATAAATCCTCTTTGCCCCTTGCTAGACAGTTGGTTCATCATGACCTGCATCAGAAACCCTTGAGATCCTTGAAATGGATTAGTCCTTATGCAGGATGCATGCAATGTTATGATGGTATGATGTTATGATAAAGGCACACCACAAGTATTCACAAAAGGCAAACATGGTAAGGCACACAAGTCACACAAGACAACCCTTAGAGTTCAGGCCAACATGAAGTTTAGGTACTACCCTCTTTCAGTTTCAGTTGGTTAAGACCTGTCCTAAAAATAGTAACCGGGTTCTAGAGGATCTCAATATCACTAACTACCCTCGATCGGTCATAACTCCAGCTTAGCAACCTTTTTTTGCAGCCGGAACCATTGCGAGAGTTTAGTCTCAATGAGTGTAGCATACTGCTACTGTTCTATGGCCAAGTTGGTCAATTTAAGGTGCTAAGGTCAGTTGGTGCTTAATGACTCCTCAGAAGACCCATATTCTCCTCGTTCCAACACAAGGGATATCGGTACAGACCAAGGTATCACACCAACGTAGCTACTGCTTCACCCGTGTCGGTCTACGCCGGACAGGTCCCTCACAGTTTATTGCTACTTACCTAAAGGGTATCCCCCAGATCCGGGTTAGGATCTATGAAACACCGATACAAGCCCACAAAACTAAAGCATACAAGGCATACAATTGAAAACATAAGTGATCTAATCCTAAGGTATACCTCACTTATAAGTCCCCAGCAGAGTCGCCAGTTCTGTGATCGGTGGAAATAGAACTGACTGTTTTGAAATGTTGGTTCGCGAAATGTCACGGTAAGCAAGAGTCGCCACCGTCTTTTATTTTCTCCAACAAGGAAAGGACAAAAGCACAGCAAAATTCCTTTTCGAGATGTTTCTCGGTTCGGGAGGTAGGTTATAGAAAGGGAAGGTGTTAGCACCCTTTCTATCCGTGGTTATCCACGGGCTCTTAGGTACTTGCTCACTATGTTTTCAAAAATGTTTGCTTTTCTTGTGTTTTGTGGGTTTTGAAAAAAAAGTTTGTTTGAAAACTTCGTTTTGACTCTTGTGTCTGTCCTCAAGAGTGTCATGAAGTGTTTGTTTGAAAACTTTTGTCAGAAAAGTGTAAGTGCGAAAAGTTGTTTTTTTTTTTGAAAGAGCAAGTACCCAGGAGAAATCTACCTACTCAAAGAAATTAAGCTGTGTAAATATCCTTTAGACAGTACTATCCCACTATTGAGAAGTAGGTAGCACCGTCGTTGGAGTTTTCGGGTCAATTCGATTATAGGGACATGTGTGGTCACCAAAACAATAGTAGGACGCCTTAGCGGTAACCCTAATATCCTAGATCCTTTTATCCGAGGCAACCGTTTCGAGGCAACTTGGATCTTTACACAGGAGGGCGACCTCTAAAACACCCTATACTTAATGACCACGTCGAGGCAACCAAGTGAGGCGTACCCTAGGAGTGGCATGTGCGAGTGTGTCATGTTTCATGTTAAGTTATCTTTGCATATTTCATGGTGAGCTACGATTGATTTTATTTTCATACAAGTCTGGTCATGCATAGCAGTTAATAATTGTACGGAAAGTAAATTGCGGAAAGTAAATCTACGCTATTACAAGGCGTCGGGTATTTACATCGCCAAAAACAAACCCTTGGAAAGTAAATGCGAAAAAATAAAAGAAAGCGATAAAAGTCCTAATTACGCTATTACATCCTCGGAACAATTACATGAATATGATCAAAAAATAACATACGCGAAAAGGAATTAAATCGGAGACGTCCTTAGGGTTTTGACCCTTTTTTAAGAAAGAATGAAATTTTAGTCCTCTTTGCATTTAATTAAACTTAATTCTAATTAATTAATTAATTAAAAGAAAGAAGAAAAAAAAGTATTTTTTATGTTTTTTATGTTTTAATGAAATAAAAGAAAAGAAATTAAAAGTTGTCAAAACCCTAATTCTATGTTGATTTTATTTATTGTGAAAAAAAGTCAAATTTAACCTAATTAAACTAAATTAGTTATATTAGTATTTATTTACAAAAATAATTAAATTAAGGTGAAATTAATAATAATAATAATAATTATATTTCTGATTTTATTATGAAAATAATAATTTGTGAGTTAATTAAATAATAATAATAATAATAGTTATTAAAATAAAATAATTTAAAGGAAAAGGAAATAAAAAGTAATAATAAACCAGGGGGGTGATGGGCCAGCTTTGGAGGTATGCTAGCAATTCTCAGGCCCATTTGTTTCCAGTTCGTTTGACCTTATTGATGGTCTACGTGTGGGTTGACCAGGAGCATGATGGTCTTCATCTTTTGACCATTGGATTTGTGACTGTGGCCACTGGGCGTGTTGATAATTGAAGCACATGGTGGAACGCTCTTGGACTGCCTGCATGTGAACATGTTAAACAAAATAACATAAGCGTTTGGGGTGGACCTGGGATTCGAACCTAGGTCCCAATGATTACCAGCCAGCGCATCAACCACTAAGCCATATGCACGCGTTTGTAATTATAATGGACAATGAATATAATATATAAAAACAACAACTATGCTAGAAAACAAATAAAAACGCGCGCTATTTTAAACCACCCAACCATACGCTTACACCTCACCATCGTCCTCCTTTGTACCTGTAAAAAACAAATAGATAGCGGGGGTTTTTAACCCCCACAAACTGCAATGACCAATAATAGCGATTAGGGCTATGATGATTATAAATATTTCGTGATAGTCCAGCTAGGTTCGTCTTGTTCTGACGGTTCCAACCATGGGTCTTAAGAGTCTTATTTTTTCTTGTATTGTAAAGCCCCAATTTTAGAGCTCAAGAATCCTAGAATTCATCAATGGCGTTTTACGATTCTGTGCATTTTAATCCAATTAAACTATACCATTAGCTTTATATGAATTCAAGCAACACAAAAAAAACAAAATATCATGTCAAATGCTTATGAATCATGAGTTTCGATTATGAGAAAAATATGCAAACCATGAGTCTGTTCTTGAGTATTTCTTGAGCTTTAGCGTGTGGTTTTGATTGCCAAGCGTCACTGAGAGTTCCTGCAATAGATTAGAATCAATAAAAGTCTCTGAATCGTGCTAGAATACAGAAAACAGTTTTCAAGTTTTCTTGAATTTTCTTGAATGTGGTTATGGCTTTTCTGCAGCAAATTCACGTGTGCATGAATAGGGTTCACTTGTGTATTTATAGAGGAAGAGAATTAGGTCAAAATCTTGCAAAGAAATCCATGGAATGATGGTTTGAATATTTGATTGCAAATCAAATATTTTTGAATCTTTTTGATTGAAGAAACTTGCTAATTTTGGAGATTTTGATGTCCTTGATTGGCACACGAATTTGCCAGCCTTTTTAGGTCACGCTTGCTTCACAAAAAGATTGAAAAATCAAATCTTTGTATTTCCTACATTTTAAATTAATTAAATGAATTAATATTGATTAAAAATCCAATTAATTAATAAAAAATAAGAAAATAATTCAATTAAGCTTGATGGGTAGTGCATATGCCTTGGATAAAGTTTCAAGAATAAATTAGAGGCCCATTAGCAAAAACAAGGTGTTTTGAGCAAAGTTGACTTTTGCAAATTCACAAAAATTTCCCAACTTCTATAATGCATAGCTTGCTCAATTTTGATCCTGTGAACATGTTCTTGGACATTTTGGAAAGGTCTTGAAGTCCTCTAACCAATGCCTTTGGTCCCATGTCATTTGGATTCACCAATCTCAAGTTATGGCCTTTGACTTAAAGTGCATTTTTGTTGACTTTTGAAATTGACCTATAATGTAGAAATTGATAACTTTTTGTGAGAGAATTTCTTGGACTTGGAATGTGAAGATGAGTTGTTGTAAATGTCATCCCCTTCAAAATGAGCATTGGATGGGATTTTTCTGATGAACCATGAAAAAGTTATGCCCTGGTCAAGGTACAGTTGACTTTTCTACTGTCCAAAAATAGTAACTTCTTGCACCTTGATGATTTTTGAGCCATGCTTGTAGAATCATGATCAATACTTGATAAAATGATGATTGTGAACTCAAAATAAGATGTTGACCAAAAATTCTGACTTTTGACTGCAAAATGACCATTTTACCCTTGCAGTTGACTGTAGGTCAAATGGAGCTTTTGACTTGTGCAAATTGGTACTGTGAGTCTTGCAACTTAGCATATAGATGATTGAAAATGTATATAGGCTCATGAGACTTGATTGGACCCTTGAAAACCTCAAACTCCTTGAAAAAACCAAAACCCTAATTTTGACTGGCTTAGGAGGCATTTGGACTGTGCAACCCTTGAGCAATCATGAACCATTTGAAGATGATTCTTGACAAACCTTGAAGAATATGGGAGGGCAAATTTTGGGGTACAACAAGTTTGATCTTTCAGAGACACCTAATGTAATAACAACTCCAATGCCCAAATATGACCAGGGTGTCAATGCTGTTGATGACAACCGTTTTGTTTCCTCCGTGGATGAATTAACTACTCCTCTTCTGATCGTTAAAGAAAATATGTTGCGAGTCGGTTTATTTTTGGGTTGTGGTGAAGGTTGCCACTTATGTATGTCTCTACTAGATGGCTGTTTGTTGTTAAAAATGGGTGTCCAGCGCTTAATGGTTAACAAATAAATTTTGTTCGAAAAAATTCCCCTTACAAAAAGTTGTTGTGAAGATGTCTCGATAATCACCATTTCTGACAATCCTCCCAGGGTCTCCACCAAAAGAACCGTCGGGATTACATATGTTCCCAAGTTTTCTCCCTTGATCATCACCATGTCGGGGCCAATACCATATTCCTCGGATAAAGCTGTTCCCTGGAATTATGGGGCTGACTTCTATTATCATGGCGTCAAGCAAGACCTGTTGGCTATTAAAGACGAAATTGTTGAAGATGTTGATCTTGACATTGACAATATCGTCGAGACTAGTAAAATTAAGAGAAACGGAAGAGTTTTCTCTCCCGAGATCTCTCCGAAAACTGTTATTATTCCTGTGATTATTCCTGATGTCGCTCATGTCAGTATTCCCATTGTTACCCCTACTGTTAGTCTTGTTGTTGTCCCTGCTGTTGAGTCGGCCGAGACACAAGGCAAAGAGGTATTGGTTAAGCTTGTCCAGACGAAGGCGCATCCAATAGTCATCCCTCAGGCTTCTAAAAGGGAAATAGAAGAGATATTAGAGATAATCAAGAAAAGTGATTATAATGTCGTGGAGCAGTTGGGGCAGACCTCCTCAAAAATCTCAATTTTGGCCTTACATTTTTGCTCTGAAGCTTGTGCTAAGGCTTTAGTAAAATTCCTGAAGTCTACCCATGTGCCTCAAGAGACCTCTGTTGATCAATTCGAGAATTATGTGGCCATCCTGACTGCTGATAATGGACTAGGTTTTTCTGACACTGACTTAACTCCCAAGGTAAGGAAACACAATGACGCCCTACATGTCTCCATTGAGTGCAGGGGCACTACATTAGACCATGTTCTGGTGGATATAGGTTCGTCGCTGAATGTCTTGCCCAAGAATGCTTTGGATAGGTTAGATTGCGAAGGACTCACATTGAAGCCCAGCAACATTGTGGTGAGGGCCTTTGATGGTTCTAAAAGAATGGTACACGGGGAGGTGGACATCCCTATCAAAGTTAGTACTCAGACTTTTGATTCAACCTTCTATATGATGGACATCCACCTGTCTTATTCCTGTTTATTGGGTAGACCCTAGATCCATGGGGCTGGTGTTGTTACTTCTACCCCGCATCAGATGTTGAAGTACCCAGTCAAGGGAAAGATTATCACAGTCCATGGTGAGGAGGAATACATGGTAAGCCACTTGAACTCTTTCAAGTATGTTGAAATGGACGGCAAGTTCATTGAGACCCCCTGTCAAAACTTTGAGGAGGTTCCACAGACGGTTGTTGTAACCAAGACAGTTACTAAGATTCCAAATATTACCATACCTTCAATGAAGATGGCTTCTCTGAAGGATGCTAAAGCAGTAGTTGAAGAATGTGGATGTATCATTTGGGGTCAACTTCTGGAAATTCCCTACAAATATAACAAGTTTGGTTTGGGTTTTATTTCGGAGGCCCAAAGAGCTGTTCGACATGCTCGCGCTAGGGGATCGCCACTACGTATCAGAAATCACAGGCTAAATGCGTTGGAGGACAGTGTGTGATCGGTGGATCTGGAACTGACTGTTTAACGCTGGATCGCGAAATGTCGCGGAAGCAAGAGTCGCCACCGTCTTTTATTTTCTCCAAATGGAAAGGACAAAAGCACAGAAAAATTCCTTATAGAGATTGCTCTCGGTTCGGGAGGTAGATTATAGAAAGGGAAGGTGTTAGCACCCTTTCTATCCATGGTTATCCATGGGCTCTTAGGTACTTGCTCATTTGTGTTTTCAAAAGGTTTGTTTGCTTTTCAACTGTGGGTTTTAAAAAGTTTCTTTGAAAATTCCAGTTCGACTCTTGTGTCGGTCCTCAAGAGTGTTTGAAAAATTGCTTTCGAAAGCTTTTTAAAAAGGTGTCGGTGTGAAAAGTATTTTTTGATTTGTTTTGAAATTAGAGCAGGTATCTAGAGTCGTCTACCTACCCTAAGGAATTCGTCTGTGTAGATATCCTTTAGAGTAGTGCCATCCCACCATTGAGAGGTAGGTAGCACCACCATTGGAGGTGTTCGGGTCAATTCGAAGGTTCGGGACATGCTGATCACCAGAGCAATAGGAAGATACCTTAGAAGCTACCCTCATGCCAGGTTCCCGGATCATGAGGACTTACTAAAACATCCTCTACTCGACGATCACCTTTCGAGAGGCAAGGCAACAGTGAAGCGTACCCTAGGAGTGGTGTGTGATTTGTGTGTCGTTTTCAGATATTTTGTCTTGTTCATGTCATGGGTGATCTACGCTTTTGTTTTTATTTTAACATTCATTCTTGCATGCAATTTATTAGCAGTTAAAAAGTTGCGAGAAATATAGAGTTCCTAAACTATTACAAAGGCGCGGGTCCACATCGCCAAATTAAATCCAGGATCCGATTTGACATAAAATAAAGTAAAGTGCGAGAAATATAAATATCGAATTTACATGGCTTTGGGAGAATTACATAAAAGGAGGAAATAAAATAAACGCGCGACTTGGAATTACGATCGAATGCGAGGGCGTTGGACCCTTTTAAACGAAATTAAATTATGATTAACAAATTAATTAAATTAAAGTAAAAAGAAAATATTTTTGAGTTTTTGTATTTATGGATTTTTAATAAGAGAATTAAATGAAACTAAGAAATTAATTAACCCTAATTCTAACTATTTTTATTTATTAAGAAAAAATATTAAAATTGAACCTAAAATTAAACCTAATTAATTAATGCAATTTTATTTACAAGAAAATAATTAATAATTAATAATGATAAAAGAAAAGAAAAAGATAAAAGTAATTAAAACCTAATTCTACAAATTTTAAGTTTATAAAAAAAATATTAACATTAATCCTAGAATTTAAAACTAAATTAATTAATGAGATTTATTTACAAAAATAACATTTAAATAAAATATTTTTTTTTATTTTGTCTTTCTGATTTTTTCTATTATTTTTATGTTTAAAAGAAAAATATTGATGGAATTAAATAAGCTAGAGGAAAGAATTAAAATAACTAAAAAAATATAAAAGAAATAGGGAGAAGAAGGCAAACATGGGGGGGGTTTGTAGGCCCATTTGGAGGTATAATTCAGTAATTCAGGCCCATCTTTGGAGGCCTTTCGTTGACTTCTAGTAATCACATGTGTAGGCATTGACTGAACCATTCCATAGGCTTTAGATCTGGACCATTGGACTGAGATTATTGAGCGCGTGGCAAGCGTGGATGGTAGTCATATGATAAGCCCCTGGAATATATGCTGCATGGGAATATAGAAAAGAAAATAATATGGGAAAGGGAGGGGACCTGGGAATCGAACCCAGGTCCCAGTATTCAGTGGACAACGCACTAACCAGCTAGGCCAAACGCTTTCTTTGTAACATTAGTGGAAGGAAATTATTATAAGAGAAAAAAAGTTAGTGGCCTGAATAAATAAAAAAGCGCGCTAATCTTTGAATTGCCCATTCATGTTGTGACACCTACGCATCTTCTCCAATTGCTCTGTGTTTTCCTGAAAAAAGAAACAAGATTGCGGGGGTTTTAAACCCCCACTATATGCTGTGTGAAAAAATAGCGAATAGAAATCCTTGGATCATAAATTAGGCGCGAGCTATGCCTTGAATTCGTCTGAAGCTCCTGGTTTTAATGGTCTAAGTCTCATATCCCAATTTTTCTTTAAACGTAAAGCCCCAATTTTGAACCTCTGCAATCCTAAAACGCTCCAATGGTGATTTCGCGTATGGGTGAGGAAAACTCAATTAAACAATAGGGTTAGCTTCAGAATGATAAGAATAATACAAAACAAGCATTAGAACTTAAAATCATGGCATGAATGATGAAATACGATTATGCAAAAAAGATGACACAGTCTGACTTCTAGTTACCAATTCTTGATGTTAGAGTTGATGATTTTGATTCAGACACGTTCCTTGAAGCCTCAGGAATGCAATGGGATAGTTTTCTTGCCTTGAAATGCTTTGGAACCACGTTTTCAGTTTTGGAATTTTTCACAAAAAAGTGCAATGTTCTTCTTCAGCTTTGGGCGCAGCTTAGAGGTTTCTTGGCATTAGGTTTTGATCACACTTATATGAGGATGGATTAGGGTTGAGTTTTTGATCCAAAAATCCTTGCATTGATGGAATGAATATTTGATTTTCATGCATATATTTTCAAATCTTTTCCATGCATATTTGATACCAATCATGTCCAAATCACCTTGATTCTTTCCATACCAGATAATGCACGAAATCTTGAAGTTATTCCATGCATAAAAAGATTTGAAAAGCTTGTTTTAGTATTTTTCACATATTTTATTTTATTAAATGAATTAATAACAATTAAAAATTCAAATAAATAAATAAAAATGATGAATAGGCTCCCTTTGGGCCAAATGGTCGTGCATATGCTTTGGATGATGAATCTTGGAAGAAAATGTGGCCCATTAGCAATTTTAAGGCATTTGAAGCAAAGTTGACTTTTCAAAATACCCAAAAATTTCGCAACTTCCACAAGGCATATCTTGCTCAATGTTTAAGCTTTGATCATGTTCTTGGACATTTTGGAAAGGTCTTGAAGTCCTCTAACTAATGCCTTTGGTCCCATGTAATTTTGATTTACCAATCTCAAGTTATGGCCTTTGACTTAAAGTCCCTTTTTGTTGACTTTTGAAAATGACCTATAATGTTGAAATTGATAACTTTTTGTGAGAGCATTTCTTGGACTTGAAGTGTGAAGAGGGGTTGTAGGAAATGTCTTTCTCTTCAAAGTGAGCTTTGGATGGAATTTTTCTGATAAACCATGTGGAAGTTATGCCTTGGTCAAGTTACAGTTGACTTTTTCAACTGTCCAAATATGGAAACTTTTGCATCTTGAGACTTTTTGAGCCATACTTTGAGAATCATGATCAAGCATTGCTCAAATGATGTTTGTGGCTTCAAAATGAGATGTTGACCAAAAATTTGAACTTTTGACTGTCAAATGACCATTTTGCCCCTACAGTTGACTGCTGAGCAATTAGGGTTTTTGACTGTGCAATTTTTGTGCTGTAAGTCTTGAAACTTGACATGAGGATACTTGACAATGTTTATAGGCATGTGGGACTTGATTGGACCCTTGGAAACTTCAATTACTTTGCCAGAACCAAAACCCTAGTTCTTGACTATTAGGAGGCCCTTGAACTGTGCAACCCTTGGGGAATTTTGAAGCATGCTCTTTGCAAATTTTGAAGAATATGGGAGGGCAAATTTTGGGGTACAACAGTTGCCCCTGTTCAATCTTCTTAGACCTGAGGATGCAGATTGGTTGACGTGCCTTTCGTAATCCGAAGGTGGAAGATGATTGAACACTAGAGTGCCCAGAAATTTGCGCTCACATAGTAGTGTGATGGTGGGAATGGGCTTACAGATGCCATTTGGAGATTGATGGATAGGATGATAGGCTTATAGATGCCATGCTGAGAGATGATGGATGGTGGATGGGCTTATAGATTCCATCTGGATGTCGATCGCGTAAGAGATTCCTTAGCGAGAACTTGCGTACCTGCAAAGGAAATAAGTACTTGGCTTGTTACAGGAGCTGGTCTTCAAACTCTTTGTGTAGATGTGTCCTGACTGGTCACAGGAGCTGGATCTGGAGCTTCAAACGGCGATGAATGAACCAGGGATGGTCACTACCTCAACAGGAACGGTGAGAGAACCTTGGATGATTACTACCTCAACAGTAACGCTGAGAGAATCTTGAGCGACTTCTACCTCAACAGTAACGCTGAGAGAATCTTGGGCGACTTCTACCTCAACAGTAACGCTGAGAGAATCTTGGGCGACTTCTACCTCAACAGTAACGCTGAGAGAAACTTGGGCGACTTCTACCTCAACAGTAACGCTGAGAGAATCTTGGATATCTTCTACTGAGTCTTCATCAGGAAAATCTTTTAGGGGTCGATTTAACTGGACTAGAGAAGGCCTTTGACTGGATAAGAAACAGGAAAATCTTAGGGTCGATTTAACTAAACCGGTCTAGGTCTTGAAATCTTCAACTGGATAAGAAACAGGGAGATCTTAGGGTCGATCTGACTGAACCAGAGAAGGCCTTTGACTGGATAAGAAACGGGAAAATCTTAGGGTCAATTTAACTGAACCGGTCTAGGTCTTGAAATCTTCAACTGGATAAGAAACAGGGAGATCTTAGGGTCGATCTGACTGAACCAGAGAAGGCCTTTGACTGGATAAGAAACAGAAAAATCTTAGGGGCGATTTAACTGAATCGGTCTAGGTCTTGAAATATAGCTGAGAACTTAACTAGATCTTTCCTGAAAGGTAAAGGTCAGTCATATGCAATGCATGATATGGATCACGCAATGATGTTCTCAATATAAATGAGATTTGTAGGATATGATGCGTATATGCATGCTGCAATGTATAAAAATGCGATGTTTATGAATGTATGTTTTCGTCTTAGGAAAATAACTCCTTGACGGGTGCCGGGAAGTCACTCCTGGGCTGATGTTGGAGAATAGTGCTTTGTTGTCTCTGCTGGGGATGATAGTTGCAAGAATACCGGTAGGATAAGATGATTCCGTTGGGGAATAAAACTTGGCGAATAGAGCACTCTGCGGGGAGAGAATACTCTAGCTACCTTGCTGGGGAACAATACTCTGTAGGGAGAGAGGTACTTTGTTGAGATGTTGATGGTAACTTTGCTGGGGATACCATTGTTGTGTTGGAAGTGTTAATAGACCTCGCTGGGGATAAGAAGACTTCGTCGAGGACGATCTTTCCGTGACTTTTGGCTGAGGATAACCCAGTTATATCCTGGTAGGGAAATAACTCTTTGAATAAAGCCGGGAGACGCGTTCGTGCTCTACGAGGATAAGCTTCCAGAACCTACTGGGGATAAGCTTTCTGCTAGGGGAGATGGATTCCAACTTTCCTGGAGAAACTGGATTGGACTCTCCTGGGGAAGTCTTGAACTGTACCGGGAAAGTGACTCTGTTGAATATTTGATATACCGCCGGGGAACAATCTTTAGGCCAAGACTGCCGGGGATGCTTGTTACTGTCGGGGAATGTTGAGATCTGCTGGAGGATACCCAACCTCCTTAAGGCTGACGTTATAGCTTTGCTTGGGGTGAGTATACTGTCTTGCTGACTCACTCTCTGGGGAATTAAAGATATCTGGTTATGTTCTTCAGCTGAACCTATCTTGATACCTTGGTGGACAGAGCAGTTAGATCGTTTGGACAACTCATCATTGCCCCTGTTTCTGAGGTGGGAGAGGAAGACCTGTGGAGGTGCTTGATGACTGTCGATTGACAACTCTTCTTCTGGTAGGCAAGTGACGAGATGCCAGGACATAGTCGTACGCTTTAATCCCTAACTTTTGCCTGGACCGCCCCTTCGGGTTTTCAGTCCACCGGGATACCCTTTTTTGCCCAAGCCGCCTTTTCAGGTTTTCGACTTGCCGGGTGTACAGATTTTTTTCATTTCATCACTTATTTTTGCCCTAACCATTTTGGTTCGCCGGGAAGCCCTTATTTTTGCCTAGGTACGTCAACCTAGCGGGTCTTTGATTACGCGTAGTATTTTTTCGACTATGTCCATGCTCTCAGGATGTAGGGAGGTGCCCCTGTTATTGTGTTGCCACGCTACTAGAAGATGTTTGGTCATGCAAGATTTGTTGCTGGGAATTCATGTCCAATGCCCCAAGTGGCTCAGGCGGAGGTTTGCCCCTGGCTGTTTGGCATCTTGAGAGATTCCTTGAATCTTGACTGGACTGCCCCAGATGATGGACAATGATCAGGCCATGCCCCTTGATTGGAGGTGCTTTTGTTCATTAGGCATTCGTCGTGCGAATTTCTATGATGTTCAAACAAAAAGTCATATGCAAACAAAGTTATGTTAAAAATGCAAAGCTTATGTCTGTCTTGAAGTTTTTGAAAAATGCATTTTTCAGTAAAACCAGCAAATTTTGTAAAATGTGATGTCAACTCAATATTTTATAGCAAGCCTTAAGGAGTCAGGATACCTTTGGTAACAATATGCTTTCGAACTAACCCATGCTTCAGCTAGGACTTTTAAGGGTTGTAGCATGGTCTGGTTCACGGTTTAAGAAACAAAGGATAAAGGCTCAAATTATTTGTACCCACCCGCTCTTCGTGATGTTCTTCAAACCTAAACTCAGTTGATCGTGCATTAGACCTTGTTTGAGTCTTTGTCCTGATGTTCCAATGATGGTTTAGATAGGCAGTCATTTTTCTTTTGTTGAGGGTTTGTAGGACGCTTTCTTTTGGATTTTGTTATCCCTGTTTTCTTTTGCCTGAACTGTTTCTTTTTGGAATTACAGTCAGCTGGATGCCCCAGTTTTGTAAGTCTCCTTCATAGGTTTTGACTTATTGGGTTTTAGTTTTTTTTTTGGTAATGACTACATGTCTTTATGATTGTTCGGAACCATCACTGTCTTTTGTAAGGACCTATTTGGTGCCATTCGTCGTGCACTTGGATCAACTGAGAGAACTACCCTGCCCCAGGTTATGATTAAGGGTTTTTAATTTTCGAAAAGAAAAACTCCTACTTCTTTGGCTCAAAGGGGTTGACGAGGGATTATCTTCCTTATAACTTCAGTGTTTAGGAATTGAAACAATGCCTGTACCTCATCAGCAGGGTCTGTTCAAAAGCATACTGTAGATTGTGGTATCGTTTTCATCATCCTCCCTCAAGAAGCTTAGAATTATTAATCGAGAGTTGACCTCAAAAAATGAAAGCAGTTTGAATATAGCGAATGCGAATATATTGATTCAAAACAGACATATGCGATGCATTAATGAAATAACAACGTTTAACAGGAGTAAATGTTTGAACAATCAAAAGAAAATTACAACTCGAAAATTCCAATAGACAAAAAGTCTTCTCATCTCAGGACTGGTTACTTCAAATGGTGAATCCTGTAGGGATGGTAGAAGCACTCAGCCTGACCCACCTGGGTGAAATCCACTACTCCTTCATTAATCAGGTCCTGGACTTTGTTCTTCAGAGCCCAGCAGTCAGCGGTGTCATGTCCGGGACTATCAGAGTGGTATGCACATCTTCTGTTGGGATCATAGATAGGAGATGCTGTGTTGGGGTTCTGGGGATGAGCCCTTAATGTGATCAGATTCAACCTCAACAGGCGTTGTAAAGCTTGAAACAGCGACATGTTGAGCTGGGTGAATTGCCTCCTGGGCTTGTCTGTCTGAAGCTGGTGAGGTTGGTGCTGAACTTGTGACCTTGAAGCCTTTTGAGGAGTTCTCTTATCCTCTTGCCTCAAAGGTGGTTGAATGACGACTGGCCCTTCAACCTTGGATGTTTTCCCCAGGTGGTTACCCTGAAGCAGTTGGTTAACGAGAACTCCGAGCTCTTCTTGTATTTGAGCTAAGCCTTGAATGGCAGCCACCTGCCCCAGCATCTGGTCTCTCATTGCATCCACTTCAGCTTGCAGATGTTTCAGCCGTTCGTCCTTAGCGCTGTTCCTGACCAAAGTCTCCATGAGAAGTGTCCTCAACTCCTCCTGCCCCTTGGATAAATTCAAGAGGATTTCCCCGAGCCGAGTCTCTTGAGCCAGAAGGTCCTGGTTATCTTGTTGGGAAGCCATTGCTGAAATAAACAGCGGGAAAGGTAAGTGACCTGCAACAAGGGTACCTGTTATGCAATGATGTGTATGACATGCATGTAATGTTTTCAAGGACCTCGCGGGATAAACAAGAAAATTTGTTAGAACTTGGGTCCGGTAGCTTGATTGAAGGAACTCCATGTTGCTGAGAATCCTTCTTCAAGGGTCAAGGCTCACCATATCGAGTGGGTCATAGCCCCTGACAATCTTGGCTCGGGGAACCTTCTTCAAGTGTCAAAGCTCACCATATCTAGTGGGTCATAGCCTCTGACAACTTTGGCTAGAGGAAAATAAATCCTCTTTTCCCCTTGCTGGGATAGTTGATTCACCATGACCTGCATCACAAGCCCTTGAGATCCTTGAAATGGGTTAGGATGTATGCAATGGTATGATGTTATGCTATGCATGGGGTAAGGTAGGTAAACCCTGTTATGAGTCCCTAATTAAGGACTCTAAACAAAACCTGCAAGAAACTCAGTAACCTTGTTATGAGTCCCAATTAAGGACTATAAACAAAACCTGCAAGAGAACCCAGTAACCCTGTTATGAGTCCCAATTAAGGACTATAAACAAAACCTGCAAGAAAACTCAAATGTCAGATAACAAGTAGTCCAGTTGGAAGGCACACAAGTCACACAAGAGAAACCCTTAGAGTTTAGGCCAGCATGGGGGCTGGGTATTACCCTCTTGAAGTTGGTGGGCTCAACCTGTCCTATCAGAAGTAACCGGGTTCTAAGGGTCCCAATATCACTGGATTGCTTTCATTGTTCATTGTTTCGATTTAGCCACTGAACTGGCGACCGAAATATTCCAGGAAAGCAACCCTCAATTAAGTGTAGTATCGAGTATCAACCAACCTCGGACTGCACCAAAGTCAGTTATCTCACTACCCTAAAGAGGCCAAGATAGTTCAATTAAGGTTCCTAAGGTCTGTTGATGCTTCACGACACCACGCGGCGGCCCCGTACTCTCCTTGACTGGACTCAAGGGTTACCGGTACACACCAAAGTGCCACATCAACGTAGCAGACTGCTTCAACCATGTCGGTATACCCCGCACAGTTCCCTCACAGCCTTGTTGCTACTTTCTAAGAAGGTATCCCCAGATCCGGGTTAGGATCTATAGAACTTCCAAGACAGTACCCACAATTTAAAGCAAACAATTCAGACAATTGAAAACACAAGTGATCTTAGTCCTAAGGTACACCTCACTTTAAAATAATTCCCCAGCAGAGTCGCCAGTTCTGTGATCGGTGGATCTGGAACTGACTGTTTAACGCTGGATCACGAAATGTCTCGGAAGCAAGAGTCGCCACCGTCTTTTATTTTCTCCAAATGGAAAGGACAAAAGCACAGAAAAATTCCTTATAGAGATTGCTCTCGGTTCGGGAGGTAGATTATAGAAAGGGAAGGTGTTAGCACCCTTTCTATCCATGGTTATCCATGGGCTCTTAGGTACTTGCTCATTTGTGTTTTCAAAAGGTTTGTTTGCTTTTCAACTGTGGGTTTTAAAAAGTTTCTTTGAAAATTCCAGTTCGACTCTTGTGTCGGTCCTCAAGAGTGTTTGAAAAATTGCTTTCGAAAGCTTTTTGAAAAGGTGTCGGTGTGAAAAGTATTTTTTGATTTGTTTTGAAATTAGAGCAAGTATCTAGAGTCGTCTACCTACCCTAAAGAATTCGTCTGTGTAGATGTCCTTTAGAGTAGTGTTATCCCACCATTGAGAGGTAGGTAGCACCACCATTGGAGGTGTTCGGGTCAATTCGAAGGTTCGGGACATGGTGATCACCAGAGTAATAGGAAGATACCTTAGAAGCTACCCTCATGCCAGGTTCCCGGATCATGAGGACTTACTAAAACATCCTCTACTCGACGATCACCTTTCGAGAGGCAAGGCAACAGTGAAGCGTACCCTAGGAGTGGTGTGTGATTTGTGTGTCGTTTTCAGATATTTTGTCTTGTTCATGTCATGGGTGATCTACGCTTTTGTTTTTATTTTAACATTCATTCTTGCATGCAATTTATTAGCAGTTAAAAAGTTGCGAGAAATATAGAGTTCCTAAACTATTACAAAGGCGCGGGTCCACATCGCCAAATTAAATCCAGGACCCGATTTGACATAAAATAAAGTAAAGTGCGAGAAATATAAATATCGAATTTACATGGCTTTGGGAGAATTACATAAAAGGAGGAAATAAAATAAATGCGCGACTTGGAATTACGATCGAATGCGAGGGCGTTGGACCCTTTTAAACGAAATTAAATTATGATTAACAAATTAATTAAATTAAAGTAAAAAGAAAATATTTTTGAGTTTTTGTATTTATGGATTTTTAATAAGAGAATTAAATGAAACTAAGAAATTAATTAACCCTAATTCTAACTATTTTTATTTATTAAGAAAAAATATTAAAATTGAACCTAAAATTAAACCTAATTAATTAATGCAATTTTATTTACAAGAAAATAATTAATAATTAATAATGATAAAAGAAAAGAAAAAGATAAAAGTAATTAAAACCTAATTCTACAAATTTTAAGTTTATAAAAAAAATATTAACATTAATCCTAGAATTTAAAACTAAATTAATTAATGAGATTTATTTACAAAAATAACATTTAAATAAAATATTTTTTTTTATTTTGTCTTTCTGATTTTTTCTATTATTTTTATGTTTAAAAGAAAAATATTGATGGAATTAAATAAGCTAGAGGAAAGAATTAAAATAACTAAAAAAATATAAAAGAAATAGGGAGAAGAAGGCAAACATGGGGGGGTTTGTAGGCCCATTTGGAGGTATAATTCAATAATTCAGGCCCATCTTTGGAGGCCTTTCGTTGACTTCTAGTAATCACATGTGTAGGCATTGACTGAACCATTCCATAGGCTTTAGATCTGGACCATTGGACTGAGATTATTGAGCGCGTGGCAAGCGTGGATGGTAGTCATATGATAAGCCTCTGGAATATATGCTGCATGGGAATATAGAAAAGAAAATAATATGGGAAAGGGAGGGGACCTGGGAATCGAACCCAGGTCCCAGTATTCAGTGGACAACGCACTAACCAGCTAGGCCAAACGCTTTCTTTGTAACATTAGTGGAAGGAAATTATTATAAGAGAAAAAAAGTTAGTGGCCTGAATAAATAAAAAAGCGCGCTAATCTTTGAATTGCCCATTCATGTTGTGACACCTACGCATCTTCTCCAATTGCTCTGCGTTTTCCTGAAAAAAGAAACAAGATTGCGGGGGTTTTAAACCCCCACTATATGCTGTGTGAAAAAATAGCGAATAGAAATCCTTGGATCATAAATTAGGCGCGAGCTATGCCTTGAATTTGTCTGAAGCTCCTGGTTTTAATGGTCTAAGTCTCATATCCCAATTTTTCTTTAAACGTAAAGCCCCAATTTTGAACCTCTGCAATCCTAAAACGCTCCAATGGTGATTTCGCGTATGGGTGAGGAAAACTCAATTAAACAATAGGGTTAGCTTCAGAATGATAAGAATAATACAAAACAAGCATTAGAACTTAAAATCATGGCATGAATGATGAAATACGATTATGCAAAAAAGATGACACAGTCTGACTTCTAGTTACCAATTCTTGATGTTAGAGTTGATGATTTTGATTCAGACACGTTCCTTGAAGCCTCAGGAATGCAATGGGATAGTTTTCTTGCCTTGAAATGCTTTGGAACCACGTTTTCAGTTTTGGAATTTTTCACAAAAAAGTGCAATGTTCTTCTTCAGCTTTGGGCGCAGCTTAGAGGTTTCTTGGCATTAGGTTTTGATCACACTTATATGAGGATGGATTAGGGTTGAGTTTTTGATCCAAAAATCCTTGCATTGATGGAATGAATATTTGATTTTCATGCATATATTTTCAAATCTTTTCCATGCATATTTGATACCAATCATGTCCAAATCACCTTGATTCTTTCCATACCAGATAATGCACGAAATCTTGAAGTTATTCCATGCATAAAAAGATTTGAAAAGCTTGTTTTAGTATTTTTCACATATTTTATTTTATTAAATGAATTAATAACAATTAAAAATTCAAATAAATAAATAAAAATGATGAATAGGCTCCCTTTGGGCCAAATGGTCGTGCATATGCTTTGGATGATGAATCTTGGAATAAAATGTGGCCCATTAGCAATTTTAAGGCATTTGAAGCAAAGTTGACTTTTCAAAATACCCAAAAATTTCCCAACTTCCACAAGGCATATCTTGCTCAATGTTTAAGCTTTGATCATGTTCTTGGACATTTTGGAAAGGTCTTGAAGTCCTATAACCAATGCCTTTGGTCCCATGTCATTTTGATTTACCAATCTCAAGTTATGGCCTTTGACTTAAACTCCCTTTTTGTTGACTTTTGAAAATGACCTATAATGTTGAAATTGATAACTTTTTGTGAGAGAATTTCTTGGACTTGAAGTGTGAAGAGGGGTTGTAGGAAATGTCTTTCTCTTCAAAGTGAGATTTGGATGGAATTTTTCTAATAAACCATGTGGAAGTTATGTCTTGGTCAAGTTACAGTTGACTTTTTCAATTGTCCAAATATGGAAACTTTTGCACCTTGAGACTTTTTGAGCCATACTTTGAGAATCATGATCAAGCATTGCTCAAATGATGTTTGTGGCTTCAAAATGAGATGTTGACCAAAAATTTGAACTTTTGACTGTCAAATGACCATTTTGCCCCTACAGTTGACTGCTGAGCAATTAGGGTTTTTGACTGTGCAATTTTTGTGCTGTAAGTCTTGAAACTTGACATGAGGATACTTGACAATGTTTATAGGCATGTGGGACTTGATTGGACCCTTGGAAAATTCAATTACTTTGCCAGAACCAAAACCCTAGTTCTTGACTGTTAGGAGGCCCTTGAACTGTGCAACCCTTGGGGAATTTTGAAGCATGGTCTTTGCAAATTTTGAAGAATATGGGAGGGCAAATTTTGGGGTACAAAACAGTGATAGCGATTGTGACATGAACAAGTGGATTTTCCCAACTGTCTGCGGTAGACTCAACAATTGGGAGGCCAAAGATTTTGTTCCTATTACTTTTATTCAAGAGTAATTGTCTTTTAATTTATGGACTTGCAATATTTAAACAATTGAAACTCTGAAACCTTGTGTCTTACCCGAGGCACAATGGTCTATTTGTGAGGGTTATTACTTCATCTTCATATGTCATTAATAAATCATGGGATGTTTTTGCATGCAAATTTTACGCTCTTTGTTATTCTTTTTCTACCGTTTACTTTATCAAAAATAGATATGCTCTTACACACACTCACGAATCAAAATGAAGATCCACATCCACTCGGGATCCCATTGGTAACGGATCTGTTGTTGCCAATTATGACTTTGGAAATCCGATCTACAAAGCCGAGGACGAAGGTGAGGAAGATTGTGAGGTGCCAGGGGAACTTGCCAAACTGTTACAATAGGAAGAAATGGCAATACAGCCCCACGAAGAGCCAATTGAGAAATTAAATTTGGGTACTGAAGAGGATAAGAAGGAGGTCAAAATATGTGCTAATCTGGAGCATAATGTTAAGGAGTGTTTAATTCAGATGCTGCATGACTATGTCAAAATCTTTTCCTGGTCATACAAAGACATGCCAGGACTTGACACTGATATTATGGTCCATCGTCTTCCGACAAAAGCAGACATCCCTCCAGTGAAACAGAAGGTTCGTTGTATGCGGTCAGAGATGTCAGAAAAGATCAAGACTGAAGTCATGAAGCAGTTCAACGCCGGTTTATTAACTGTTACCACCTATCCACAATGGGTTGTTAATTTTGTTCTGGTACCTAAGAAGGACGGTAAGGTACGGATGTGTGTGGATTACAGAGACCTAAATAGGGCAAGCCCCAAGGATGACTTCCCGCTTCCCCATATGGACGTTCTGGTTGACAAGACTGCATAACAAAAGGTATTCTCCTTCATGAATGGCTTCTCCGGGTACAATCAGATCAAAATGGCACCTGAGGACATGGAGAAAACGACCTTCATCATGCATTGGGGCACTTTCTGTTATAAAGTTATGCCATTTGGGTTAAAGAACTTCAGGAAAACCTATCAGTGTGCCATGGTAGCTTTGTTTCACGATATAATCCATCACGAGATAGAGCTATACATTGATGATGTGATAGCCAAATCTTAAACTGAAGAGGAACACCTTGACCACCTGCAGAAACTATTTGAAAGACTGGAGAAATACAAACTGAGGTTGAACCCGAATAAATGCACCTTTGGAGTAAGATCTGGTAAGCTCTTAGGCTTTGTTGTCAGCGACAAAGGTATTGAAGTAGACCCCGCAAAGGTAAAGGAAATACAAGAAATGCCAACTCCTTGCACTGAGAAGGAAGTTAGGGGATTCTTAGGAAGTCTAAACTACATCGCCAGATTCATTTCACATCTAACCGCTACTTGTGAGCCAATCTTCAAATTACTGAAGAAAGATCAAGTGGTGAAGTGGAATGACGACTGCCAGGCTGCCTTTGACAGGATCAAGGAGTACCTTCAAGAGCCTCCAATATTGATGCCTCTAGTTGAAGGAATACCTCTGATCATGTACTTAATAGTATTGGAAAATTCAATGGGGTGTGTGCTAGGGCAGCATGACGAGTCTGACCGAAAAGAGCACACAATATACTACATGAGCAAAAGGTTAATCGATTGTGAAACCAGATATTCACTACTCGAGAAAACTTGCTGTGCTCTGGCATGGGTTTCTCGTCGGCTAAGATAGTATATGCTGACTCACACCACCTTATTGATATCCAAGATTGATCCTATCAAATACATATTTGAGAAGCCCGCCCTCTCTAGAAGAATAGCAAAATGGAAAATGGTCCTGACCGAATACGAAATTCAGTACACTATCCAAAAAGCAATAAAAGGAAGTGTACTAACTGATCATTTGGCTCATCAAGCTATGGATGACTATCAATCCATGAACTTTGAATTCCCGAACGAGTACATCATGTTGGTGAATGATTGTGAAGAACTCAGACCATATGATGGACCTGAACAAGGATCCCGATGGACTATGGTTTTTGACAGAGCTTCTAACACACTCGGCAATGGCATCAGTGTTGCGATCATATCTCTTGAAGGTTTTCATACTCCTTTCACTTCCAAGTTGTGTTTCAACTGTACCAACAATATGGCTGAGTATGAAGCGTGCATTATGGGTCTCAAAGCTACTATAGATTTGGGGATCAAAACCTTAAGTGTATTTGGAGACGCGGACTTAGTAATCAGTCAGATTAAAGGAGAATGGGACATGAAGCATCCTAATCTCATCCCTTACAAAGAGCATGTGTTGACATTGATCCCACATTTTGAAGAAATTAACTTTGGGCATTTTCCACGAGAGGAAAATCAACTAGCAGACGTGCTAGCTACTATGTCATCCATGTTCAAAATCAGGTGGGATAATCAGGCTCCTCAGATCACTATTGAGAGGATGGAAGAACTAGCATACTGTCATGAGATTGATACTGAAGAAGTAATGGATAAACCTTGGTTCCATGAATTTAAAAGATATCTGGAAGCCCAAGAATATCCTAAGGGAGCTTTAGTCAACGATAAAAAGTTCCTAAGAAGGTTCTCTATTAAGTTCTTCCTCAATAACGGAATCCTCTATAAGCACAACCATGACTCTACTTTGCTTCGGTGCATAGACAAGAGTGAGGCAAAAATGATTATGGCTGATTTACATGAAGGTACCTTTAGCACCTATTCTAGTGGGCACACGATGGCTAAAAAGATCCTACGGGCAGGATACTTTTGGTCCACTATGGAACCAGATTGTTATCAGCATTCACGAACATGTCACAAGTGTCACATCTATGATGATAAAGTACACGTACCATCGGTTCCTCTGAACGTCTTGACTTCTCCGTGGCCATTCGCAATATGGGGCATCGATATGATTGGGGAGATCATACCTACAGCTTTAAATGGACACCGTTTCATCCTCGTCGTCATCGATTACTTCACAAAATGGGTCGAGGCGACTTCATTTGCTTCTGTTACCAAGAACGTTGTGGCCCGATTCATCAAACATAACATAATCTGTCGGTATGGTATTCTGGAAAGAATCATTACAAATAATGGTACCAATCTCAATAATACTATGATCACCGGACTATGCGCATAATTTGAAATCCAGCATTATAATTCTTCTCCTTACCTCCCGAAGATGAATGGTGTTGTGGAGGCCACAAATAAAAACATCAAAAAGATCATACGGAAGATGACAGTGACCTATAAAGACTGGCATGAGATGTTACCATTTTCTCTTCACGGTTACAGTACCACGATGCGCACATCAACATGGGCAACTCCTTTCTCTTGGGTATACGGTATGGAAGTTGCCCTACCGATTGAAGTCCAGATACCTTCATTGAGAATCATGAAGGATGTAGGTTTGGATAAAGACGAATGGATTCAAACTCGACTTGACCAATTGAATCTGATTGATGAGAAGAGGCTCGCGGCTGTCTGCCATAGTCAGATGTACCAAAAACGTATGATTAAAGCTTTTGACAAAAAGATCAGGCGTCAGGTATATCAGGCTGGTGACTTAGTAATCAAGTGTATCATACTGCCACAAGGCGATCCCAGGGGCAAATGGACTCCTACATACGAAGGACCATTTGTGATCAAGAACATATTTTCTGGTGGAGCAATGATCTTAACCACTATGGACGGTGACGACCTCCCGCACCCTGTAAATACAGACATAGTTAAACGATACTACGCATGAACAAAGACCCGCTAGGTTGACTGGCCTAGGAAAAAATAAGTGCATCCCAGAAAACCCAAAGGTTCGGGCAAAAATTAGGGATATACATATGAAAAATCTGTACACCCAGCAAGTCAAAAACCTAAAAAGGTGGCTTGGGAAAAAAAGGGTATCTTGGTGGACTGAAAACCCGAAAGGGAGGTCCAGGAAAAATTTAGGGATATAAAGCGTATAACTATGTCCCATTGGATCACCTTACATCCAATCTTCAGTATCAACTGTCAAACTCAAACGGTACTAATCAATCCAATCAGCTTCGGAGAAGCAACGAAGGGATAAGACGCTCAAAGACATAAAGGCAAGCAGAATGGGAACCCCATGGGATTATTTCACATAGCTGTTTTTCTTTGTATTAGTTTTCATTCTTACGACGACATTCTCTTACTAGGATGTTCTTCTCTTTGTACAAAAACACTTATTCAAATTAATACAAAGCTATTCCTTTGAAAGTGCAAAACTATTTGCTTTTTATTTTCCTGTTTTGTTTGCAAAAACGTCCAGTGATTATTTTTGAACAGATGCATTTGAACATGATTACTGCTTACAAATATACGCATAAAAAAGAAAAGAAAAAAGAAAAGATAGTTACTAATGGCTTTAAGAAATAGGACAACGTCTGAAGGCTATTCCACCAAACTCCCGCAGATACTTTCTCCAGCAGGAACAGAGGCAGAGACATCCTGCTACTAGGTCACTACCATATCTTTAGTATGAAGCCTAATGGTATCAGGTACTCTCATATCCCCGGTAGAGCCAAATTTCCAATTACTGCTCCAAAGATTCCCCAGTGAAGTCACCAAGCTTCTCAGGATTCCCCAATAGGATTTCACAAAATCCCCAAACAATACGCGGAATTTCCCTTCTCAAACAGAGTTTATTTCTCTAATAATTGAAACCTGTCTATCAGCACTTCAACTTCAACAAAATATGAAGACTTACACTCCTCATCCCCAGCAGTAGCCAGGGATTTATTTTCCCTAGTCCAGCAACATTGCAGCAGAATAACTGATATGTTCATACATTGCATTCATACACCATAGCATCGACAACACAAATGCATATATCACAATCTCATTTATTTTGAGAACACGATTACTCGACACATTTCATGCATCATGACACTGCACACAGCTGACTCATTACAGAAATGTTAGCAAGCAAATAAATACCATTACCAATTTTCATTAATTCCAGATTAATACCTAACACGGGACAAGACAACTATCTGTGAGAAAATTGATTGTAGATCAATTCCCAAAACCGGACGGGATGATTATCTGCATGACAAACACTTTATTCAAGATCTCTGTTGGTTCAGTTTAAATCAATCAATGGCTTATCTTGATTCTGTTCTGGTGGAAAATTTCTCTGGTTCAAATAAATCGCTCCAAATATTTATTCTGATTCTTTCCTAGTTAAAGATTATTCAAGATCTCTGTTGGTTCAGTTTAAATCGATCAATGGTTTATCCTGATTCCATTCCGGTAAGCACTTTCTCTGGTTCAAATATTTATTCTGATTCTTTCCCAATTAAAGATTATTCAAGATCTTTGCTGGTTCAGTTTAAATTGATCAACGGTTTATCCTGATTCCATTTTGGTAGACACTTTGTCTAGTCAAATAAATCGCTCCAAAATTTATTCTGATTCTTTTCTTGTTAAAGATTATTCAAGACCTCTGTTGGTTCAGTTTAAATCGATCAATGGTTTATCCTGATTCCGTTCCGGTAGACACTTTCTCTAGTTCAAATAAATCGCTCAAAAGTTTTATTCTGATTTTGTTCCAGTTAAAGATTATTCAAGACCTCTGCTGATTCAGTTTAAATTGATCAATGGTTTATCCTGATTCCATTCTAGTAGACACTTTCGCTGGTTCAAATAAATCTCTTCAAATATTTATCCTAATTCTTTTCCAGTTAAAGATTATTCAAGACTTCTGCTGGTTCAGTTTAAATTGATCAATGGTTTATCCTGATGCATGTGGTATCTTCAAAAGGATACATACACGTTTCAAATCGAAGAACACCCATTTGGCCCCCTTCGAAGGATGCACAAAAAGGGTCCATTCGAAAGACACATGCTATTTGGAAACAAATATTATTGTCTAAAGAAAGGACCTGGTCGAAGGTTATACTTATGAAGTTAAAATGAAAGGTGGAAATATCAAAAGATGCTTGCTGGCAAGAGTCCTATGTGCTGCCAAGTACAAGCCTGTTGCACTGGCCACAACACTCCAAAACTGCTACAAAGCAGTCCTGCCACACTGCTCCCATACTTGCACCAAATTGGCATACAAAAATTGCACCTCGAAGACTACAAGAATAGCATACCCAATTTGTTCAAATATCATTTGTTTTACCTCCCAAACCTCAGCCAAACTCATCTATAAGTAAGAGCCTCCATCACACATCTTAGGGTCCCTGGTAGTTGCAAAAATTCTTGTTGTGAGAAAATTATTAATTTCTCAAAACTCTCAAACACAATCAAACGTTCTCAAACATTCCTAAACACTCCAACTCTAAAACTCAGATCCCTTCATACACTAAGTGAACCTTTCGATTCACTCCTAAAACTTCCAGATAAAAAGCCTTCGACTCATTCCTCAACTACAAAATAATAGTATTTTGATTCACTCCCTAGACTGTTATAGAACAACCTTCGATTCACTCACCACTATCACATACCCTCCTTCGATTCAGTGACTGACCAAATAAAGCAGTAACTGAACTAGCTTCAGGAAGATTCCAGCGAAGTTCCATTCACCACCAAGGAAGTCACCTGTAGCTCCTTCGATCAAGCACTTCAAGAGGTAAGTTTTTCCTGCAAACTTGGAACTTGTTCATTTAAATATCATTTGCACATATAAATAAAAGAAAAATGTAGATATCCCATCTAGGAAGTTGACCATGCCTTAACTTTCGATCCTCACTGCATGTATGTTGAAAATCTCAACCCTGACTAGTTATACTTTGGATTTTTGTGCCCAATGATCTTGTGCTAACCCCTGGCTTGTAGCTTTCAAAAGTTGCACTTGTTAGTCTCATTTTAAAGTTTAGACAGGTTTGATGTATCCTTCAATTGGCTAAACATTTAAGCCTTTTGAATCACAACTTGGGAGCTTTGCATTCCTGCAATCGAAAGAGGTAGCAAAGAGTTTGAAACGAAGAGTGTACCTCACGCTGACTTCTAGGCCAATCGAAAGAAGTAGGAAAAGATCGAAATCGAAAGGCAAGTTAATACTGAAGGATGAATCAAAGGCTGCATTTCACACTAATTCCCAATCGAAGGAAGCCAAAGAAGGGGGAATCAAAAGAGCCTACTGCCTGGATCGAAGGACTCACTTTTTTCTCTCTTTTCATTTTATTCTTGTTTTGTATTTATATTTTCTGGCTATTCAATATGGTGGTAATAGTTAGGATATTTATTTTCTGCATTTTTATTGCTTTATACAAATGTTAGTAATTAGGATGTATGGCAAGATAAAACCAACAAGTAGACAACCCAAAAAATTCAAAGACAAAAATGCATGCAATCAAACACACTTTGCACACATGCACCTCTAGGTTAATCCCATTTGTTGCCTCGAAAAATAGTCATGTCCCTCGAATATGGGCGTTTTAGCAAAGACCCTCGATAAAAGATCGTAGTCCCTCGATGACCCTTGATGTTGCCTTCGGTAAACGATCTACTCCCTAACAAAATTGCTAAAATGTCTCATAGGTTACCTTATATGACTATACAAACGACCCATGCCCGTCCCTTCACATCCAACGATGGGGCTTCTTATCAATCAATGGTAAGATAGCAACATCTAAAGAAGGAGGAAAAGAACACTAGACTTTTTGAGTAGGTAGGATGCTCATAGTTGCTCGCTTGCTCACAATAAAAAAATCATTTTCACACCAACACTTTCAATTGAAACATTTTCAAAAGACAAAGCTCTTTGCACGCATTCTTATAGAGAAGAGAATCATTACAAAGGCACTTTTCAAAATCACTTTCAAAAACATCTTCCATAAACACCTCTTTGAACTATTTTCAAAACTAACACTTTGATTCTTATAGAGACGAGAATCATTACAAAGACGTTTTCAAAATATTTTCAAACCCATATCACAAAGCAAATTTTCAAACAAAAGCAAGTGATCTAGCAAACAACTAAGAGCCCGTAGATAACTACAGATGAAAAGGGTGCTAACACCTTCCCTTTTCATAACCTACCCCCCTAACTCAAGAAAATATCTCAAAAGGTCTTTCATGTTCTTTTCACCATATCCTTCATTGGATAAAAGAAAAGTTGGTGGCGACTCTTGCTAACCGCAACATTTGCGATAAAATGCAAAACATCCAAGTTAGTTCTCCCATCTTGTTACAGTCATGGTCATATGTATCAAAAGCGTATAATCAAAGCCTTCAACAAGAAAGTCAGGCATGAGGTATATCAGGATGGTGACTTAGTAATAAAGCGCATCATTCTACCGCAAGGTGATCCCATGGGAAAATGGACTCCCACCTAGAAGGGCAATTTGTGATCAAGAAGATATATTTTGGCGGTGCTATGATACTTACCACCATGGACAGATAAGATTTTCCGCATCCTGTGAATGCGGACATAGTCAAAAAATACTACGCATGAATATGACCCGCTATGTTGACTGGCCTAGGAAAAAATAAGGGCATCCCGGAGAACTAAAATGGTTTGAGCAAAAATTAAGGATATACATATAAAGACTGTACACCCGCGAGTTGAAAACCTGAAAAGGTGGATTGGGCAAAAAAGGGTAAACCGATGGACTAAAAACCCGAAAGAGCGGTCCAGGAAAAAGTTAGGGATTAATTCGTACGAATATGTCCCGTTGGATTACCTACTTACAACAAGCTTTGTTAATGATGTCAAGTTCAAATGGTACAAATTATTTCAGTCAACTTCTTCTGACAGCAAGGGATGAGATGCTTGAAGACATAAAGGCGATAGCAGAGTTGAAACTCAATGAGATCGTTTCCATATAGTTGTTTTCTCTTTGTTTTACTTTGTACTCTTTTCATTTCATGATGATTTCCTCTTACTAGGATTTCTATCTCCTTTGTACAAAACTGCTTATTTATAGGCACACTTTCAATACAAATACAATTTCAAAACTCAAATTTATTTTTACTTTCTTTGTTTTGTTCGCAAAAATGTCCAATGATTAAATTGAATGAACATATGCATATGAATATGATTACTGTTAACAAGTATATACATAAAAATAGGAATCATCATTTACTAAAGACTCTAGGAATTGGGATAATGTTCAAGTCATTCACAAATCCCCATAGAGCAACCACCATGGTATTATCCCCACAGAGTTACCTTCGCAAGCTCATCCCATACAGAGATGCATTCCCCGCAAGTCTAATAAGTCTTCAAGACATAAATTGGGGCATCCTCCAGTTATTAACATGACAATTCTCCCCAGCAGATCCCCCTAGCGGGTCAACGAGTTTGATCATTTCCCCAGCATACAGTGGAAATTCCCTCAACATAGTTCACATAATCTAATACCCCATCTGAGTTTATTTCTCCAACACTACAAAATCCCCTACAGAGTTCTCTTCTCCAACAAGGGCTCATTACCTCAACAGAGTATATATCTCTGGTAGAATCTATTTCCCCAGAAGGGTTTATTTCCCCAACGAAATTTAATTTCCCAAGCAAAGCTCATTTCTCTGACTACTGCAATTCACCGTCAAAATTCTCTTCTCCAGCAAATTATAGGTTGCTATCACGAGAGAGTTACTACGGAACCTGAAATCGGACCAGATGTCATTTAACTTTTCCTTTCCCAGAAGAGTTGACATCCATATTAAAAACTCGGTCATACAACACCTCAGAAGGTTATCCATCTCTTTTATCCCTAGTCAGGGTATATAAGAACTAAATTCCCAATAGAACGATGAACGACCAATGTTCTTGGACGCCTCTATCCCCAAACAGAAGTCAAACATTCCTAGCGGAGTATCCTCGAACAGAAAGCAAGAATCCCCAGCGGAGACATTCTAAACAAGATTGAAGATTCATATCCTTCTTCCCCAGCGGCAGACAGGGATTTATTTCCCCCAGCAAAGATGTTATGTGAAGCTATCGATACACTTCAACAACATCTCACATCCATACATCATTTACAAGTATCATAGCATATGCATACAAAACATATATAGCACACTCTCATTGGCTTTGAAAACATATTTACGCAATACATCACATACATCATGACATCACATAAAGACTAACTTTATATTTTCAGGTAAAAGTCTACAAACAGACAAACATCATCCGCAATTTTCAAACAGGCCATAGATTAATTGTCGAAATAGGACGGATCAACTATCTAGATGATTAGGTCCAAGATTATTCTCGAAACAAGATGGGGAAACTATTCGTACGATAAGACGGTATGAATTTCTGAAACAAGACGAGTTCGCCAACCAAAAGTAGGTCCTAGGTTAACTCCCAAAACAGGACGGGAAAACTATCTATATGACCTGGCATAGATTAACTCCCGAAATAGAACAGGGAAACTATTTATATAACAAGGCAAAGATTAACTCCCGAAATAGGGCGGGGAAACTATCAATGGCCAAGTGGTGTGAATTCCTGAAATAGGTCAGGTTAACCAACAAAAGCAGATTATAGATCAATTCCCGAAACAGGACGGGACAACTATCTACATGACTAAAACACATCCTTTAGAGACAGAATTCTAACAAGCATTTCCCTTAGAGACTAAATCTGACAAGCAGCTACTTGAACACCTTCCCCAGAGGTTCATTTTGGAAAGCATTCTTCAGATATGGTCAAGTAGAGACTCATTCTAATACTTCTATCAATAGTTACTTTAGATGGCATCTATAATCCCATATCCGACGACACTTTGTCACCTCTCTGAATGGCATCTTTAAGCCCATTCAAGCAAAATTATCAACGAACAGTGTTACCTCTTGCACATGCAAATGCAAATTTCTGGGCACTTAAGTGTCCAATCCTCTTCCACCTTCAGATCACGAATGGCGGACAAGCCAATCTAACTCCTTAGGTTTAAGAAGATTTAATAGGGGAAGCTATTATACCCAATAATTTTCCCACCCTTTTACTCGAGACATTCTCCTAGAATTCTCAAATGCTCAAGGTTGCTCAAAAATTGACCAGACAAATTCTCCTCCTAAGCAAGGGCCTACAACTAGGGTTTTGTGTTTCTCAAGGAAGATTGGGTTTCAAAGGTCTCAAGTGGATTGTGTGGTCTCTTATATGTCTCCAAGAATGCTCATATCAAGTTTCATGCTTTGCATCACAAGTTTGCTCAATCAATTGCTCAGATGACTAAAAATCAACTATATTGAGTAAAAAGTCAATTGTGGTCAACATATAGTCAAACCTCAAGATTTTTGGTACACATCAATATTTTAGAGTCACATTCATCATTTGATCAAGGGTTGATCATGATTCATCAAGGAAAACTCTCAAATCATCAAAAGTCAAAAATTGTCAATTTAGGGTTTTCTTAAGGAGGTCAACTGAACTTTGACCAAGCATAACTTTCACATGCTTTATCAGAGTTTCCTCAACCAAAGCTCATTTTGAAAGAAATTAAATTATCTACAACTTTGTCACTCTAAGCACAAGTCTAAGAAATGCTTCATTTGAGAAATATGGGCCAAAACATTATAGGTCATTTCAAAAGTTAACAAAAAGACTTTTTTTTTATCAAGGCAACTTAAATCATAATAAAGTCTTCAAATACAAAAATGGTCAACATAGAGTTTGTAGAGGACATCTTGAGTTTTCCTAAAAGTCTAAGATCACCTTCAAATGATGAATATTGAAAGAGTTATAACCAGTGCAAGTTGGGAAATTTTGAGTAAATGCATGAAGTTCAAATTGAGAAAACTTGAAATTTTGGGCTCTTGGGCTTTTGATTTAAAGATCAAGCATGTTTTACACTTCATATACACCTCAAGACTTGTTCAAACACTCCCTTTTTGATTTATTTTTTTTTATTTTTTATTTTTATTCATTTAAAAGTCAAAATATAACAAAATAAAACAAAACCTTATTATAAGAGTCCAAGCCCATGAAATTTTTGACCTAAATTCTCTTATATATATTGCATGTACTCAGACATCAAAAGGTCACGAAAAACCTTGTCCAATAAATCTCCGAAAAATCACAAAATTTTCAAATCTAGGGCAACTTGCAAAACCTATTTGTAGTCGTTTTCAATACATATTAACCATCCTATTCATTACCAAGAAGATTAGAGGGTAAGATGAGATCATTTGCAATGATCTAAAGGGATCTAAACACCTCTGCATGCATCATCGTCCTATAATTATTTCATAAATGCATATTTTAATTTTCTTACTATTTTGATTAAAGTTAACGTTATTGATGTGTTTCTGAGGTTCATTAGTGCAGAACTAGACCATCGCAGGCATCCCTTGCTACCAGAATCATGCATCACCATGATTGCACCGATTCCATGTAATTTTGTCATAGCTCTCAAACTAGTTTGTTTTAGACAAAAATAACCACTCTATTGGACTTGTAGGGCCTGACTTAGTGGGGTAGGGTCCCCCTGGTTTGATAATATCTCTTACTTCGCAGGTTGAATGAAAGGGAGCTACCGGAGAAGACGACCAAAGCTAGGGCTCCAGCGTCTCTCTGATCTATGCGTTTTTGTTTAATATTTGTTTTAATTGTTTTAGTTTAAACACGGATGTATGGCCACCCCAGTGGTAGCGCGCTTGCCTCTAAGTCAATATTATGCCCATACGCGAGTTCGATCCTTGCGCGTCACAATCTTTTTTCATGTTTTCTGATTCTTGCAGATCAAGTGTGATACGTCTTATGCTTCAATGGTACACCATTAACTTATGCTATCATCAGATCTGGTCATCACGGTTGACCAGAGGATCCAGCGCCCCAGATCTACATGCCTATGGTAAACCCTCCCTGGAGCAAAGCACAGGATCATACAGACGTTGTCCAGCATTTTGGGCCTCTCCTCTTTGGGCCTAGCGAAATGCTTTTCAGCACCCCCCTGGTTGCTATATTTCAGGCCCAATTTCTATCTTTTTTTTTATTTTACTATTACTTTTTTTTACAACATAATTAGTTTTTTAGTTTAATTAATTAAAATTAATTTATACTTTTAGGTTTTTTTAATTAATTTAACTAATCAACTCTTTTTTTAATGATTAAATTAATTTCTTTTTTTAATAAAAAATTAATTAAGGTTTTTTTAGGTTTTATTTTAATTAATAAATTTCTTTCTTAATCAACATTAATTAGGTTTTTTAGGCTAATCATCAAAACCTTTTTTATCAAAAAATAATCACAAAAAACAATGTCCTTTTTCTTTTTCCCTATTTTTATGTTTTTCCGTAGCTTATTCTTTGCGCATTTTTTTTCCAATTATTGTAAATGCTCACAGTTTGTAATAGTAATTAGGTTTACTTTCCCGTACTAAATTATTTTTGTACTTCTCCCAAAGCCATGTAATATTCTAGGGTTTTATTTTCTGTTTTTACTTTCCGCTTATTTACTGCTTTCCTATTTTTTACGGTTACTGTTAGTAATTAGATCATGTAGGGCAAGATAAAATAAAATGGTAGCAAACCCTAATTTTCAAAGATAAATAACTGAAAATAATACACTCTTCACACTTGCACCTCTAGGCTAACCTCTCTTGTTGCCTTAAGAATATCAGTCATGTCCCTCGAACGTGGGGACGCTTTTGCATTGTCCCTCAAAAATAAAGATCGTAGTCCCTCGATGACTCTTTCTATGTTGCCTTCGGTAAATGATATAGTCCCTTAACGATAAATTGCTAAAGCATTCATACCAGTTGCCTTTGATGATTGTATGATGACCCGCGTCCGTCCCTTCACATCCAATGATAGGGCTTCCTACTAGCTAATGGTAGGATAGCACTATCTAAAGGAGGAGGAAAATTACAAAATAGACTTTGAATAGGTAGAACGCTTGTAATCGCTTGCTCACAAACATTTCAAAACAAAACAAAACATTTTTTTCATGAACACTTTTCAAACAAATATTTTCAAACACTTTGTACGCGTTCTCGAGAACAAAAACAAGAATAATTACAAAGCCTTTCCTTACAATTGGTATTTTCAAAATATTTTCTCAAACACACATTCACAAAGCAATTTTTAAAACAAAGTGAGCTAAGCGATTAAGATCTCGTATATAACTACGGATGAAAAGGGTGCTAACACCTTCCCTTTTCATAACCTACCCCCCGGACTCAATAATCTCAAGGTCTTTCCTGTTCTTTTCACCCTTTACTTATTGGATAAAAGAAAAGTCAGTGGCGACTCTAGCTATCTGCATATTTGCGAATAAAATGCAAAAATAAGTCAGTTATCCCACCGTTTTACAGAGAATAAGCAAGTTTAGCATACAAGAAAGTACTAAACCAAACAAGGAAGATTACAAATGAGAATGCAAATGTAATTTGAAATTTCCATGTTTAGGAGACTAGTCTCCATTTGGACTTGTTACTTCATAAGATGATCTCACAGTCTTGACATTCACTAATTCAAAGGAGACTTCAAGTCTGACTGGTTGGCCCAAAATTGATAACTTTGTGTCAAGCAGGTCTTGAACCTTTTCTTTAAAGACCATGCAGTCTTCAATGGAATGGCCTAGTGCCCTAGAGTGGTAATCACATTTCACATTAGGATCAAAATCCACAGAATAAGGAGGAATGACAAGCTTCAATGGATTGGGTTCCATCAAGAAAAGCTTGAGCAACTGAGGGAACAACTGACCATAAGTCATAAGAACAATGTAGAACACTCTTTTTGGCTTCCTGTCCCTTTGCTTACCCTGTTGCATACGTCTCTGTCGATAGTGAAATTCCTGGTATGTCACAGACTCAGGATGTCTAATGAAATGTTAAGACATCTGATCTGACATTAAGCGCTGTACAGGTAGAATAGGTTGTACTTTTGATATCAGTTCTACAACAGACACTAAACTATCATACCAGAACCTGCAACACCTTTGACGAATGCAGATTCTGATTTACTGAAGTTCAGAACAGTTAAGGTTAATCATATACATTGATGTCATGAAGAATGCTGTGACATCAAACAAATAACCAATGCAGAAAGTAAATAACGCACAGAATTGTTCACCCAGTTCGGTTCAACCAACCTACATCTGGAGGCTTCCAACGCAGGGATAAAGTTCACTATTAGTAGTATCAGTTCAAAGACCCTACAGCCAACACACCCGTTGACAGCCTTCTCACTTAATCACTACCCAATGACACTTTTACCTAAGATCCAATCCTAGATATGAGACCCCTCTCACTCCCCCTCAATCACCGCAGTGATAACTTTCTACAGTACATAAACTGTTCAGAAGATACACTTCCATTACACATCTTGATCATGCTTAAAAGCTTCAATCAAGTACAATGCATACATCCTCTAACCTACAGGTTTCAAGGAGTATGGTGACCATCCCACAGCCCGGGTGGTTCACAACAAAACTAGCCCTAAAATATTACATCTTGTCAATATTCGACCTACTTAAATTAGGTTACAATGCTTCTATTTATAACCCTTTTTACCCAACTGGATTTGGGCCTTCATATGACAGCAATGGAGCTTTAACGACCTGCATAAAGTAAGCAGAAAACTTCTGCTGTAAGTTAGGTCTTCCATCGATCTTTTCTCCTTATCCTTAGCTTCTGATTGAATCTTCTAGGGCTCCACATATGCCTTCAATTTTCGCTACTTGTTATGCATTCTATTTGGCAGAATATTCTGCATAACTTCAGGAACAGAACTGCATTGAACTTGACAGTTCAGTAGCTTGATGTCTGGTATGATGTTATGACATCTCTTGAGACATGTTGTTCCAGATGTTGATTCAACACAACATGTTTAGGCATTTACAATAGGATTTTCAGGCTGTTCCTATTGTACATTACATTACATTATTGTTGTTACTATTTGTTTTACAGAAATGAGCCAATCCTAAACGAAGGCACTTACAATCTCCCCCTTTGGCAAATTTTGGCTAAAACAAATACAACAATAAAAGTGTTCAGGATACACACAGAAGGATGTCTTGACATTGATCTTGACATCTTTGGTTGTAACCACACTAACCATTCAGGACCTCTTGAAGCACAGGAGGAAGAGGATGCACCTCATTCCCTTTTAGACCACGAACCATTTCTTGTCACTGGTGGTGGAAAAAGAGGACCGTGGGAGATAAACTATCCTTTCAGAGGCATCAGAGAACCTTTAAGGAGTGACCAGAATATCTCCCTTGTAACTCAGAACACAGGTCACAACTGTGTTCATAACTCAGATCACAAGTCACAAAGAAATTCACGCCATTTGAATTTCTGCTGAATTTGTGACAAGTCTTTGTGATCAAAATTTTGAGTAGCTGCTGCAACGAGGACAATGTCAAACCGTAACAGTACTCCTTTACTCCTTTCTCCCCCTTTTTGGCCAAAAATTGACAAAGAAAGCCCTCACAAAACCAGATCCAAGAACAGTTTTCCCAGATCCGTACAAACCCCATGATGGTTGTGAGAGAAAAGAATGTGTGACAGGAGGTTATATAAGGAGATAACAGGTTCAAGAAGATGGCAATATAAAATCTTGGTCAAGGATACCTGTTAAAGTTGTTGCATGTTTCAGACTGACTGTGCATGAAATTTAGAAGCATTTGTTTGTTTCTGCCAAAAGAACCAGTCCTAATACATGCATAAGTTTAGGTCAAAGCAATTCCTGAATAAAATCAGCCTTTGACCGACTTTTAAGGTTGAAGATTCTTTTGGGAAACAGAATACCAAATATAGCTCCTGAATAGCTACAATTACGTGGTGAAGTTATTTTCCACGTATTCTTCTTGATTTCCCCAAGGTTGCAATGTCGTTGGTAATGTCATGACACTTACTTAGACATTCTTCAACAACAGCAGCCTTCTTTTTACTTCTCTCAGTTAGGCACAGAGAAGGACACTTTAAACAGCCAGTAGCAAGAGACTAGTAGCATTAAGCATGGCCATCAATCATGCTTTCTTAAGTGTTGCTGAGATCCACCACAATTACTTTCTACCTTCTTCCAGACAGCAAAATAAGGAAGGAGGGAATAAACCAGAAGACTCCAAAATGCTTCACAAGACATCACAGATTAGTTCTAATACACAAAATTTAGATGCCACTTCAATTTCTTGTAGTCAAAGAACCCCTTGAACATATGCTGAATATATCAGATTTCTGATTTACCAGACCAAGTTGTTATTGATAAGATCTGAATCTTCCAAATTGCTCCAAAAGTATCAAAACTGCCACTTATGAGATTTTTAAGAATCTCTGAGATTTTCTTCCTAAACCCAGACAGATAACAAGAGCAATTCTCCAATCTCCTGATGTTGAGACATTATTCATGACTTCACTTAGAAGTTCACAATGTCATATTATCAGAACACATAAACATCAGCATACCACCGTCCTCTTCTGACTTCTGATCTTCAGATTAAGTCTCCCTACAATGTATATTGTAATTGGGGAAAGTGCAACACTCAGTGACTCCCCTTGTTAATGCCAATCAAAACCGTAGCGTGGAAACCAGTAGCACTAGCTCTGAGGTGGTAACTTCAAGCACCCTGAACTAGTCTTAGAACAGTAAGGACATCTCTGATTCATGACTCTCTAGATGGCTGAGAAATCATGTAGCCATAGTCTGAAACCAACCTTCAACCTTCTTAGTGTGCTTACAAGCTTTACTAAGATTCAGACTTTCTAGAAGGATTATCCTTTGATCATGTCATCCTTCTATATAATATATTTACTAGTAGTTGCTAATACTAGTAAACTCTTCAGACCACAACAGTAGTTATGCATTGTTAAGCATACTACTTTTAAACACAAGTAGAATCTACTTATTCCAAACCAACAATAGAACTGCCACACTAGAATATTAAGATTCACAGTCCCAAGTCTCTGCCACAGACTTCTAACAATAATGATGTTACAGCATGAACCTATCTGCTTGGGTTCTGAAGTTAACATCCAAGGGATTGATGCCCTTTTTTATATTCCCCATAAGAAAGGTATGATTACTCACCAGAATACTCTTAGAGAGAAATAAACTCTCTACCAAGTTCTGAGAAATAGGTTCAGAATACAGCCTTGCATGCATATTATACAAACACTTAGTCTCCCATCAAAGTGCTTATATATATCTTTATGCAAGATCCTAATGAATACTTAGTCTCCCGTCAAAGTATTCATTATTAGTTAGATTATGCCATCTTATCAAGGTAGGATAATTATTCTAACAATCTTATGCTCCATGCATGAAGAACCAACTGGTCCTTACAAGCTTCCTTTGCTGAAGCGGCCCTTTGTTTGAGATGATGTTGCAACATCAGATCTGACATTGATCTCAACCATATGAGCCTGGCTTATACTATGGTTTTGGATGAACATCCATAGCAATCAAAGCACACTTTTCTTACATCCTTTATGATCAGACCCACAACAACCACATAACCATGCAGCAACTAGCATGTATCACCTTCACCTTGTCAGCTGACCCTTGAACAGTACAAAGGAGTTAATTGTACCATACTCCTGTAGACAAGAGCAGACCAAGTTGTTCTATTATGTGAGGACACCACATAAATGAACTTCAAGTAAAAAGAGGATCTTCTCAGGAACCCATGATCTTTTGAAGATAACTCCTCCTTGCTACATACAACTAACAAGTTCATCCTAGGTGATGGGGATGACTTGTCAAAGTGCAGATATCCACCATTTGACTTTGGTCCAGGATGTCAAGACATTTTGTATGACATGTCTTCCAAGATCTTTAGGTTAAGGACTCCCCCTGAAACTCAGCTCAGATCTTTGTAGAGAATTAAGTGAATTCTCCTTCACATGCTGCAGTTTATGTGATTGGTAGACATAACCTGTTCTATTCCTATCCTCCTAGGAAATCACTAAGATCATGAGAAATAAACTCAAGCATCTTATAGAACAAGGTAAGATGAACTCCCTTTCACATCAGCTTGATCATACTACTCCCTCTGAACAAAATGTTATCCAACTTCCCTCTTTATGGATACAGTGTTGAGCTCTTTACTTTAGACACATAGTAAGTACTCTTTATTTTGAATTTGCCACAGGTTTCAAATTAAGAGTCCTTAGTTTGCTTGCTGTACAAGTTTCAGGTTGCCACATTCTGTAACTTGTACTAGAAGAAACTTCATTATCAATCATGAGGATGTTCACTAAATCTGGAACTTATCTGTCTTTCCTCAACAACTGATGTCTTCAACAGTTGTGATGTTGTACATCCTTTATCATCACAAGCTTTAGAACTTTTGATTCTGATTTCCACATATTTATCACATAAAGATTCTGCTTCCATCATTTATTCAGTTAGAATTATCTAATCACACTAGAGGATCCTGACTGATTACTTCTTCATGCTTGCTAAGCATATTTACTTGGCTGAAGACACAGAAATGATGCTCCATCATCCATCACATGAGGGGAAACCTGGAAATCACAGCTTTAAAGTCCTTTTAAGTGCATTTAGCTCAGCACATATACTCCCTTAAACTCACAACTGGAGTAGATGACCTGTTGATCGTGTCCTGATCAATTATTTCAAAACAGATGTCTCCTCTTCCAGATCAGGAGTAGGTTCCAAACATATGTACTCACATTACATGTGTTTAGCACCCAGAACATCTGTTCTTCAACTGGCAGTTGCATGATGTTCTAACATCCTTAAGAACATCAGTTCCATCTCCTTGGAACACATCATCCTTGATAATCTTCAAGGTCTTCAAGCAGCTTGCAGATGTATATGAGAATCATTGATCAATTGATACTCATCAACACTAATAATAAAAGCCTTTATGAGTGGACTTGAGGAAATCTCAAGTATCTTTGACATTATTGATAGATTGCAAAATCTGCTTACAAATTCTGTTGAAAATAATAACCCTAGAGTTCTTCTTTCACTTCAGGGGTTGTATCAGAAGCTATGCAGCGGAATAGCAGTACTTCACCAGAACTTACACAGTGCTTACTCCATATAGAAAGCATGACACATAAGGATTGAAAATAAATCAATCCTACAAGTTGTTTGCTTCTTCACCAAGCAACTTTCTAGGCCCAACTCTACAGCCCTGTTAACAGAAAGCTTTATAAACACATATGATGCCTTATCAATATCTTCACTCCCGCATGAAGGTTTTGATAATATTCTTCTCTGTGCTGAATACAGGTTGAACAATGCACTCCAAAATCTTCACTCCCGCATGAGGTCTTTGAATTTGTTCAAACATAGCTGATCTAGTTTCTCCCAAATTGGTCCATCCTCCACTCCTAGGGACCAAACAATATGAACACTACTGGTTCAAACAATATTCTACCTTGTACACAACCGGAAAGTATCCCCCATGGATCTCATCCAGAGACAGACAGGATGCCTGCTCTGATACCAATTGAAATTCCTGGTATGTCACAGACTCAGGATGTCTAATGAGATGTTAAGACATCTGATCTGACATTAAGCGCTGTACAGGTAGAATAGGCTGTACTTTTGATATCAGTTCTACAACAGACACTGAACTATCATACCAGAACCTGCAACACCTTTGACGAATGCAGATTCTGATTTACTGAAGTTCAGAACAGTTAAGGTTAATCATATACATTGATGTCATGAAGAATGCTGTGACATCAAACAAATAACCAATGCAGAAAGTAAATAACGCACAGAATTGTTCACCCAGTTCGGTTCAACCAACCTACATCTGGAGGCTTCCAAGCCAGGGATAAAGTTCACTATTAGTAGTATCAATTCAAAGACCCTACAGCCAACACACCCGTTGACATCCTTCTCACTTAATCACTACCCAATGACACTTTTACCTAAGATCCAATCCTAGATATGAGACCCCTCTCACTCCCCCTCAATCACCGCAGTGATAACTTTCTACAGTACATAAACTGTTCAGAAGATACACTTCTATTACACATCTTGATCATGCTTAAAAGCTTCAATCAAGTACAATGCATACATCCTCTAACCTACAGGTTTCAAGGAGTATGGTGACCATCCCACAGCCCGGGTGGTTCACAACAAAACTAGCCCTAAAATATTACATCTTGTCAATATTCGACCTACTTAAATTAGGTTACAATGCTTCTATTTATAACCCTTTTTACCCAACTGGATTTGGGCCTTCATATGACAGCAATGCAGCTTTAACGACCTGCATAAAGTAAGCAGAAAACTTCTGTTGTAAGTTAGGTCTTCCATCGAGCTTTTCTCCTTATCCTTAGCTTCTGATTGAATCTTCTAGGGCTTCACATATGCCTTCAATTTTCGCTACTTGTTATGCATTCTATTTGGCAGAATATTCTGCATAACTTCAGGAACAGAACTGCATCAGACTTGACAGTTCAGTAGCTTGATGTCTGGTATGATGTTATGACATCTCTTGAGACATGTTGTTCCAGATGTTGATTCAACACAACATGTTTAGGCATTTACAATAGGATTTTCAGGCTGTTCCTATTGTACATTACATTACATTATTGTTGTTACTATTTGTTTTACAGAAATGAGCCAATCCTAAACGAAGGCACTTACAGATAGGTTTGCTGCTGAGGAGCATACTGAACTGGATGAACATAAGGAACATGCTAATTTTGATTAACCAACTGCTTTCCATAATTTGTAAATGGTTGTCAGTGAGAACTTTCTGGGAGTATAGGTTATGTACAATGTGACTCGGGTCGTGAGATTGAACTTTGAAAAGGAGAAGGCGTAACCCTATTCTCTATAATAGTTGGCATAGGATTGATTGGCATAGGAGAATTGTCCCTGCATCAAGAAAATCCTAGACTTGGTGCTTAAAAGCTATGCAATCTTTAGTATCATGACCAGGTTCCCCAAAATGGAATTCACACATAGCATTGTTGTCAAAGCCATGCGAGAGCCTTTTGCGTGTAGCGAAGATTTGGAGTTTAACCAAATGAAATCCTAGCAGGCAAGGAAGCAATTATGCATACAACATTGGAATAGGATCAAGTTGTCATTCGAGCTGTTTTGGCCTCTGTTGACGGGATTTGCCCTTTGGGTCCTCTTGGGAAACGAAAACTGGTTGGGGATGGGAAGATCCTAGAACGCAAGGTTATGGAGGAGATACTCCCTGACTCGAAAGAGTCCCCATATTATGGGGAGGAATGGTAACTCCTATTGCAGCACGTATAAAACCATCTTCTTTCCTCAACACTATCCCCAAAACTTCCATAACCAAACTCAATCGAGCCTTCAACTAAGTGTTCTCCTCTCTAGAGAGTTCTTCCTCGCAGACCAAATCCTGCATGTCTAGCATCAAAATCCCCACCTGCTATTTCATCTCATCCAATTCCCCACGAATTTGTTCCATATCTTGAATCTAATCACGGAGCCGCGACAAGTCAAGATTTACAGTTCTGAAAAGAAAACACCGAGTCTGAATAGGGATTCCTCATTCTGAGTACCTGTTATGGATGCATGAAGATGCATGAAGTTGCATGAGGTGAATGACAGGATGCAATGTCGTGTTCAAACATTTTCAAGGAACCCGCATGCTTTTAATTTGATTTTGATTTGATAAAAGATGGATAGCCACAACATAAGGCTCACAAGCAAAATTCCTTGGAAATAGAAAGAACATGTGTGTTAACTTTTTCGTGCATATATTTTTTCATATTTCTTTTGTAAAAAAAATAAATATGCTATGATGTAGGTGTAATGGTCATGGGATCAAGGTTTCCATAATAAGAGATATATGCCATTCCGTTTCTGAGCATATGCTGAGAAAACCAGGATCAAAGGCCCGGAACACAATCTAAAAGAACCTCTAAAAAACAAATCAAAAACTCAGAAAATAAATCTGAGACCCACATAGTCACCAACAGAAAATAACGGTCACAATATGAACATAATCACCATCTATACCTATAAGATATATTCCTGCCCCACTCACGGGTCAAATCTAGGTCAGGGTAAGGCAAGGGTAACTCAGAATCATGGGTCATCCTGAGGCCACTATCATCGAAACACCAACGTGAAACGATAACACCTTATGTGTACCTCAACTGAGCGTGGACGACATGACCGTACTAGAAAACCAAATTCAACTAGTCGTTCATGTTCCACTTTATTCCTAGGGTTCCTATGGTCGTCACTTGGCATTGGTATTGGACCTTTTACCTCTTGTAACACCCACCCAACATGAATAGAACAGGCACATGATCCACCGGCATATGGAAAGCGATAAAATGCAATGCACATATATGCTCACATAGACATGTATGAATAAATAAACTATAAAGCATAAAAAATAAACAACCCACAGATAAACCAAACAAGAGCTAGGATCGACTTTGGGATGGACCAACAATTGGTCGATCTATCCCCAGTGAAGTTTCCAGCTGAAATAACCGGCTGAACAAATCATCGAGATGAAATCAATGAAGTTGTCATCAAATATTTTTATCCCATATGAAGGGAAAGGTAAACATCGAGCAAACCTGAGAAGGGTGAAATCACGATCAAACGACCGAGAGATTGGGTAAAGAAGTTGGTTACGCGAGAGGAAGGTATTAGCACCCCCACACGCCTATAGTACTCTACGGTATCCACTCTTGTTGTTTATCTAATGGGTGTGTAAGAATCTATATCTAATATGTACAAGGAATGCATGCAAAAAGAAGAGAAAAGAAAGTGTAGGGAAAATAAAGTTTTACTCTCTTGGGCCCTACCCCAATGCCTACGTATCCCTTTCAAAGAATCAGAGCAGTCGTAGTTCAGCTCACATATTTTGATTTGTTTTATGTTTTTTAGTTGAAAAATGTTAAATTCAATCATTCCATCATCGCTCGACCATTGGAGACTCACACATCTGTAGTGGAAAGGAAATAACATGCTCTCACCTAAACAAGTGTTTTCAAAAGAAAGAAAAAAGTGCTCGAAGGAGGATGATATTATGTTCGTGACTCTTAGAAATTAGACATGATGCAACTCGACCCTTGGGGAATTACGCATTGTATTTCATAGAGTAGGAAAATAACACATCCTTTTCAAGTTTCGGAGAAAGGCCCGAGGGCGGAAAAAGTTTGTATTGGTTGATATTTTTTACCTTAAAGAAGGATTTTAAAGTTGTTAGATGTTTTATGCATTTACCAAGAAAAAAGTTTTAGTATTAATGCAAGGATGCAAAAGAAAGAAAAAAAATCTAAGGGAGACTATCTAGTTATATCCCTAATGTTATCATACAATGATTGATCCTAAGTTCAAGGATGAAAAGGGAAATATCTACCCTACATTAGCATGCATGGATATCTATCCTAATGTCTAGCTCAAAAGACACTCTAATCGAGCGATCCTAAAGGGATCATGGCATAGCAAACAAATAAGCAAACAAGTGATTTGGCAAAAGCACACAAACATGATTAGCACATACTGACTTAAAGGGATAGGGGAAACAAGAGAAATTCTTTAGCTAAGGGGAGCGTATCACTCGAAGAAAACAAGCAGGAGACAAATGAAATAAAAAAGAAAAGCATTACTTTAGCTAAGGGGAGAAGATCATCCAAAGCAAACAAGCTGGTAGCAAAGTGTCAGCAATGGCCATTACGAACTCCTGACAAAGTGTGGGGGTTTTATTGCGGAACCATTTTCCACTTGACTGACTCGATACACATGATCTGCACAAACCCAAAGCGTCGACATGCAACGTGAGCTAAGGATGACACGAACGAAATGCAGGGGTCGATTGCGAACCCTTTCCGCTCGCTTCTTTTTGAGGACTTAATATGGTGGGGGGAATATACAAGCACAAATGTAAACACACGTGCGAAATACCTTCTTCAAAGGTAGGATTTTAAACAAACACAAGTAGCACACAAGTCACATATGTGGAATTGCCTTAAACAGGTTTTTAAATAAACCAGAGGGATTCCTGACATATATCCACAACGGAAATCCCCATCATACATCTCTGTTCCTACTTCTCATGGAAAGGAAATATGTAAAGGCCCTAATTCTCATGATCTCTAGAAAGTAATAAGATGTGAAAAGGAAAATAGAAGGGAATGTACCAAACAGATAACAATTCGTAGATGCTAAACAATAACAAAGAAATCCGGAAAACTTCACGAGTTGCTAGCACCAATAAAGAAAATACCATCAGCATATGCGTCAAGGCATCAATATTCAAAATCAGAATGTGTAGCAGACACATCCGAGTATTAAGATACACCTGCACTAAATATCGATCCAGACACTAGTATAACAACATGATGCACAACAAATGTGGGCACATGGTACAAAATATGCATCGTACAAGATACTAAAAAACAATCTAACAACGGAAAATGTAGCAGACATATCCGTATGATCCCGGGGTACCTGCATGAAAATTAGATTTATGCGAGAACAGACATCATTTGTGTATCATACGCAAATTTCCACTCAGCAAGTGATCGCATAAGGTGTCCTTTCAACCAATAATCATACATCTAATCAAAGGTTGAAGGTCTAACAATGTACCTTGCAAAGCATTCACAAAAGGAGTTAGAAGTAACAAGGAAATGTTGCAAACATGCAATAAAAACAAAACAAAAATCAACATTTTTGTCTGGGTAATCAGTTACCAAAAGTTGAAAATTTTGGACATTGGCTACTGACTTAGGGTAACCGGTTACCATAACTAGGTAACCGGTTACCAAAAATTTAAAGATTTTGGCCATTTTCTTCAGACTTGGGGTAACCAGTTACCATAACAGGGTAATCGGTTACCACGTAACAGTTTTGAAAATTTTTATGAAGGAATGGATGGTAACTGGTTACCATATTTGGATAACCCGTTACCTAGATAGAAAACAGTTTTAACAGATTTTTGAGATTTGGCTCATGGCTTAGGCTATTGATCAAACACAAAACCTTTACATATTCAACACATGATTTTTCATAATTCAAGGTATAGATTCAATTTATACATGATGGATTAAGGATCAACAGTTAAGCTTCATGCAACATCATCAATTTGTTTCAACAATTAAGCACTTCCATGCAAATCAACTTAATTCAATAAGCACTTAATTCAACTATCCAATTCCGGATTTACACATGACTATCAAGTCAAATCACAATTCTAGGCTTAGATCTATATTCTCAATTTAAAATTCAACCTAGATTCAATTCATGCTTGATCAAAAAGTGCTTCTCAAATAATCATTTATTTCAAAAAGTGCTTAATTTAAATAAAAAAACTCATCGATAGAAGTGAAGAGGAGGCTTAGGTATAGAGATCGCAACAAATAGATCAAAAATTGGAGAAAAATTATTCTTGATCTTGACTTTTGGATCTTGATGAAATTGTTGTAATGTTCTTGATGAAAGAGGTGTAGAACCTTGATTTGATCTTTGAGAGAATTAGAAGAAAAGTTTATAGTGTTGGTGAGATTTTATGAATTATGAGAGCCTCCTCTGAAAATTGGAGACAAAAGGAATATATAGTGTGGGATTATGTGAATGGATTTCGTTAATGAGCCTCAAATAACCATAAGCCAAAGTGAAAATTTTCAATTCATCAGAGTTCGACACATTCGGGTCAAATTCTTAGGGACTTTGGTGCGATTTCTGAAGTTGAAATGTGAAACCAAAATTTAGCCAATGTTGAGGACAACCTCTTGTCTGAAGATGGGATCAATTGGATAAACGATGAGAAAGTTATGAATTTCCGAAGTTTCTCCTCACACAACTTCAATTCCCAACTCAAGATTTTCAGTGCATTGCACACGCTTCAAGTCAAAAACAAAAGCCTTCGGGGTATCGTTTTCTCTTTAAAATATAAAAAAATTCAGATAACTCAATTAGTGAGACAATGCCACTAGAATAGGCTCGATAAGATAAAAATTGATCGAGTTATGATTTTTTTTTAATATGGTGCAGATAAACACTTGCCACAATTTCCTCGTGCGAACACACTTGATAAATCCCCAATTTTGGAGACCTTCTAAGAAGAATTAGCTTACGGTCGTAAGAAATGAAATGTAGAGGACATCGAAACGGACTTTTAGCCACTAGAACGAGTTCAAAATGAGCCGCGGGCTTTGAGTTATGAATTTTCTAGTGTCTAAAAATTGCATTTTTAGCAACTTTTTCACTGTATTTCTTCGAGAAAAACTCGCACATTCGGAGACCTTCTTCAAAGAATTGGCTCTCGAGCCACACATGAATTTTAGAATACATCACCAGGGATATCTTGACGAAACAACACCTGAATAAGATGAACCGAATTGGCCTTGTGAATTTCTGATTACCCGAAACATTGCAAAGCGGCAGACCGATTATCAGTATAAAAAAATATCCGGAGAGCTTCTATTGACGAAATAAACGTCTCTTGCAATTTACCGAGGCTCATCGAAATACCTTAATCTCATAACGATATAACCAATAATATGTATGCACATGATGATGCAATATAAGCCAAATTAAATTCGAAATGAAGAGGGTAAATTTTGGGGTACAATAATACGAAGGACCATTTGTGATCAAAAAGATATTTTCTGGCGGTACTAAGATACTTACTACCATGGAAAATGAATATTTTCCGTACCCTGTGAACACGGACATAGTCAAAAAATACTACTCATAAAAGAGACCCGCTAGGTTGACAGGCCTAGGCAAAAATAAGGGGATCCCAGTGAACCAAAAGGGTTCGGGAAAAAATTAGGGATATATATATATATATATATATATATATATATATATATATATATATATATATATATATATATATATATATAATTTTACATCCGACAAGTCGAAAACCTGAAAAGGCGGCTTGGGCAAAAAAGGATATCCCGATGGACTGAAAACCTAAAAGGGCGGTCCAGCCAAAAGTTAGGGATTAAAGCGTACGACTATGTCCCATTGGATCACCCATCTACTTACAACCAACTTTATTACTAGTGTCAAGTTCAAACGATACACATCAATTCAATCATCTTCTTCCAACAACAAGTGATGAGATACTTAAAGACATAGGGGCAATAGCAGAGCTGAAACTCGATGGGATCGTTTCCACATAGTTGTTTTTCTTTGTTTATCACTTTGTACCACTTTTTCAATTTTTATGATGATTTCCTCTTACTAGGATTTCTGTCTTCTTGTATAAAAATTGCCTACTTATAGGCAAATTTTCAGAATCAATGCAATTAAATATATTTCAAAACTCAAAATTGTCTTTACTTTCTCTGTTTTGTTTGCAAAAACGTCCAATGATTATATTGAATGAACATATGCATTTGAATATGATTACTACTTACAAAATATATGCATGAAAACAAGATTAGGATTTACTAAAGACCCTAGGATTTGGGGTAATGATCAAAAGTTATCCATAAATTCCCACCGAGAAATCTCTATGGGACTATCTCTATAGAGCTATCTTTGCAAGCTCATCCCCAATAGAGATATATTCCCCAACAAATCTAATATTCCCTACGATAGAAACTGGGGAATCTTCCAGTTGTTCACCTCCATATCCCTGATGGATAGCTTGACATGATCATCTTCCTGAATAGGTTCCTTAGCAGATAAGGAAGTTAGACCATTTCCCCAGCATACAATGGAAACTTCCTCAGCACAACCTATGAATATCCAACCCCCATCAGAGATTATTTCCTCAACACAGCCTATAGGATTTGATTCCCCAATGGAGTTTATTTCTCCAATACTGCAAATTCCCCGACAGAATTCTCTTCTCCATCCAGATGTCATTCAATGTTGTCCTCCCTAGAAGATCTGATAGCCATTTCTGAAAACCTGGTCAGATAGCGCATCAGAGGAATATCCATCTCTTTTATCCCCGGTCGGGGTACATAAGAATCAAATCCTTCAACAAAAAAAGAACGACGAACGACCGACCCTCCTTGAATGCTTCTATCCCTAAGCAGAAGTCGAACATCCTCAGCAGAGTGTCCTCAAACAGAAAGCGGAAATACCCAGTAAAGTCGTTCTAAACAAAATTGAAGAATTACTTTCTTCATCCCCAATAAAAAATCAGGGATTTATTTTCTCCAGCTAGACGTTGTTACAAGAAGCTACCGATACGCTCCAACGACATATTGCATCCATACATCATTTACAAAATATCATAACATATGCATACAAAACGTATATAATATTCTCATTTATTTTGAGAGTATCATTACATAATGCATTACATACATCTTGACATTGCATGAAACTAACTTTGTCTTTTCAGGTTAGTTCCCGAATAGATAGATATTGTCAATAGTTTATCATCCTTCAGATATAATCAGTCGATGATTCATTCTGATACCCCTTTGGATACAGTCAGGAGTAGACTTATTCCAAAACATCTTCTAGATACAGTTCAGATATGACCTAGATATAGATTCATTCTGACACTCATTCTGATTCTCTTATAGATACAGTCAAGACATAGACTCATTCTAGAACATCATTAGATACAATCAAGACATAAGATTCATTCTGACACTCCCTAGCACATCTTTTAGATACAGTCGGGCGAAGACTCATTATGGTCCATTTCTAGATACAGTCGGGCGTAGACTTATTCTAATATATTTTTCAGATATAGTCGGCCGAGGACTTATTCTGATCTACCTTTAGATACAGTCGGGTGTAAACTCATTGTAATACTTTTTCAGATATAGTCGGGCATAGACTCATTCTGATACTCATGTCAATAGTTACTTTGGGTGGCATATATAAGCCCATCTTCGACGACATCCATCACCCTCTTCAAATGACATCTTTAAGTCTATTCAAGCCGTACAATTAACCCACAGTGTTACTTCATGCACATGTGAGTGCATATTTCCGGGCACTTAAGTGTTCAATCCTCTTCCACCTTCAGATCACGAATGGCGAGCATGCCAATCTAACTCTTCAGATTTAAGAAGATTGAACAGGGGAAGCTGTTGTACCCCAAAATTTTCCCTCCCATTTTCAAGACAATTTAGTTCAAGACACATCCCCATGCTCGTGAAGGTCTCAATTACTCAAGACTTATCAAAGATTGATCAGATGGACTCTCCTCCTAAGCAATTGACCTACAAATAGGGTTTTGATTTTCTCAAAGGAAATTGAGTTTCTAATGCCTCAAATGGACTTCATGGTTTCTCATATGTCTCAAATTATCCTCATGCCAAATTTCAAGCCTTACAAGTTTGCGCAGTCAATTAGTCAGATGATTGAAAATCAACTGTATTGGATAAAAAGTCAACTTTGACCCATCTACAGTCAAACTTCAAGATTTTTGATCAACATCAACATTTTGAAGTCACATTCATCATTTAATCAAAGGTTGATCATGATTCATCAAGAAAACTCAAGATTCTTCAAAAGTCAAAAGTTACTAAATTAGGATTTTCTTAAGGAAAAGTCAACTGAACTTTGACCAAGCATAATTTTTGCATGCTTCATCAAAAATTCCTCAACCAAAGCCTATCTTGAAGGAAATTTAATTCTCTACATTTTTTTCACTTTAAGCTCAAGGCCAAACATGCTTTATTTGAGATATATGAGACAAAACTTTATAGGTCATTTTGAAAGTCAACAAAAATATATCTTTTGTCAAAGCAATTTACATCAAGTTAAAGACCTTAAATGAAAAAATGACCAACATGAAAGTTGTAGGAGACATCTTGAGGTTTCCAAAGAGTCTAAGATCATCTTCATATGAAAAAAATTGAAAGAGTTATGATTGGTGCAAGGTGAGAAATTTTAAGAAAATGCATGAAGTCTACTTTGAGCAAAGTTGAATTTTTGGGCTAATGGGCCTAAGAGTTTAGGTTCAAACGTGTTCATTACCTCATATTAGACCTCTAAATTTGTTCATATATTTTTGTTATTTTTATTTCTTTTTATTTTGATTTTACTTATTTGAATTCAAAATAAATAAAATAAAATATAAAACTAATGGATTAAGGCACAAGACTTTTTTTTGGATCAGATTTGAAGCCCAAAAAGCTCACAACCAGCTAGCATAACCGTGTGAGGATGATTGGCACAAGATTGAGCTTAAAAAGGAGACTTTTCATGCAAAACTTCAAATACAATCTCTTCACCATGAAATACAAAGGTTCACCTCACTTTTATTGACCTAATCCAGCACTATAAATACACAACACCTTCATCCATTCAAGGACACAAATGCTGCCTCCAAGAAGCAACCCTAAAATCTCAAGTTTTTAAGAAACTAGGGAAAACTCAAACCCTCATGTGCATCCTTTATCAATCCATTCCAAGCATTCTATCACACTTCTGAAGGTCCCAAGAGTTCATCCCAATTATTACTGAAGCTTGTAGCATCCTAGATCATCACAACCAAGTATCACCGGTTTGTTGAACTTTCTTGAACTCAAACTCATAATTCATGCATTGTTAAATGATTTGATGCATACATATATGTTCACGATGATGACTGGAACAATTTTGATGCATTACTTGTGAGATATAGCGCAGGAATAAAATTTCACTATTTCTAGGGCACAAAGCTCTTAAAGCTTCGAATCTCCAATTGCAGGCTGTTTCAGGCCAAACTAATCACACCATTGAACTCACAACATGCTAATTAGTGGATCTGAGTCATTAGATCCTTCGTTTTCATCCATTTTGTAGGTTTTTAAAACCCCTTCATTGGAGAATATGAAGTTGACCCCCCTTCACGGTGGTTTAACTCTCCCGACACAAGCGACCTAGGCGTGGCGTTCTCCCATTGGTCCATTCAAAAAACCTGGCCCCACCTCTTACACGCGTTTTGTGTTTTATTTGATTTCTAACTTTAATCCTTTTGTTTACTATGTAATATTTAATTCTCATGTTATGAACGCGCAACAACAAGTGAACGGGTGGTAGGAGTGATGACTGTTAACCATAAGGGCGTGGGTTTGATCCCTCCTCTTGTAAAATTTCTTTTGTTTTTCAGGATAACGCGCAGGTTTATAATAGATTGATTGGTTCCTATTCCATAACACAAACAATAATATGGCGCAGTGGTAAAGGGAATGATCATTGAGGCTGACGGCGCGGGTTCAACTCTAACCCATGTATTTGTTTTTTTCTTCCTATTCTACTAACCCTAGTTTTTTATTCTATTTTTCCAACTATTTTTTTAATTAACCATTAACAAACTTTAAACTTTTTTCAAAATCATAACAAAGTAGGATTAGGCTTTTTAGTTAGTAATTAAATTTTTGACATATTTTTATTTATTTATTAATTAGTTAATTATCTTTTTCTTAATATTAAAATAAAATAGAATTTAGGTTATAATTATCATCCCTAACCCTAAATCATTTTCTAAAAACACAAAAACATATAAATATTTTTCTAACATTTTTCTTATTTCTTTTTGCTATTTATTTTCTTAGACAAAATATATAGGTTTGCACTCTGTTTACCGTGGTTATTGGTAAACAACCGCTGATCCTCCAAATGGTTACTTATTTGGTTACTCGCAGGATCGATCAGATTGATCCTAAGACATGGTTGATTTTGAGGTTTTGATTAAGTTGGATAATGGTTAAGTGACAAGAAAATAAAAATGCTTTAAGTAAATTGCATGAAGAAAGGGGCTTGATAGAATAAATGAAGGCTTGAAATAAAGGGCTTCGACAGGAAAAGTAAAGAAGAAAGCAAGTAAAGTTTCTGGAAAATAAATGACTTTGATTAATAAAAGTGGTGTTTCACACATACATTCTCAACAATTCTTTCTCACACGCTGGGTACTCGAATCTATATGAGTGACTTTGTATATAATTGTGAACACACGTGAAAAACTGCGTGACCTACTACTATTTATACTAAAACATCCCAAGTAACCGTCGGGCAGTTACACTGCTTCGAGATGACTCCACTTGGCACGTTCTCAGCGTTCGACGCTTCAGATCTTTGCACGTTGCACTTGGTAACCGCTGGAAACCGTTTTCCCTCCAAACGCTTGAATTTCAAACCGTTCCACTCTGAACCATCGAACACCTTCGTCGAGAAGCATCTTCGACGAGAAACACCTTCGACGTCGAAGGTAACCAACTTCTCCCTTGGAAGAAATCCTCTAAGTACATTGCCACCTTTCGATGGGCATTTCGACAAACCCAGCTGGTCGAAAACATCCTTCAGCTTTAATGGCTGATATTAATAAAACAAGGGTGTCGAATTTAGGAGCCAACAAATTGCCCCCCAAGAATGCCTTATTTCGACTCTGAAAGAAAAAGGCATTCTTTGAAATGCCATTCGACACCTGTCTTTTCATTCTTAGTCACAAATTAAATTATGCACCTTTTTTGTCTTCTACCAACCACTGACAATCCCAAGGAAAAGCCATCATTTCATCCGTACCTAAGACGTCACTTCAGTACGGCGTGCAGTGTGCCAAACGTCTTTTCACAAATTGTCATCATGACAATTCCCAAAAACGAGGGCGCACGCTGCACCCTTTCATTTCTGCAGAACGACTACAACAACAGGGAGACGCCACGTGTCCCACTACCTTCTGCAACATTAAATGGCATTAAATGTCCTCGAATTTGGGGATTTCCCCAACTACTATAAATAGCGCTAAGTACCCATTGTGGGACTTTTTCACGCTACCTTGCCTTCAGATATTCCTCATTGCATGCAAACTCTTGCCTCCTTTGCAAACCACCTGTTTTTCGCTTCATCTTCAACCTTAGTATCAACAATGGCATCTGGTTCTTCCAACGCTCCTAGCGCCAACACTCCCTCTGGAAATGTCAAACCCAGGATTTTCTCCACTGCTCCCGTAGTGACTCCCACGGGCCAACGAAGGGTCCCTGAGCCTTTGGACATTGCTGTACGTGATGCTTATTCATGCCACCTCATGATTCCGGTTGGATATTCCAACCAAATCTTTGCCATGTCTGGCCCACTATACCCAAGCATTGCTGAAGCCATGAAGATTAAAAGCTACTTTCCGGTACTTGAAAAACTCAAACCGGTTGGATGCTCCAAGAAAGATGCAGAAGATAATGAAGATCCTGCTAAGGAGAAAATCGACCTTCGTTTTTTCAACAGAGGTGTTAGGGCTTTCAGGTCTAGCCCTAGCCTTACTCCTGACTATAGTGCTTGGCTGGAAAAAATGGAGAAACGCCAGGCTTCGATCTGGAAAGACATGGGGATATTCGACCTGGTTATGTTGTCGAAGACAGGTCTTAACTATTCCCCAAAAATGCTGATAGCTTCCTTACTCTTCTGGGATTACACCCATTTCACCTTCCATCTTCCCTGTGGAATACTGACTCCCACGCTCTTCGACGTGGCCGCCATCACTGGCCTTCGACCCACTGGGGACTACTTTGACCCAGAGGAAATGTCGGAGGATCAGATTGGATTCTCTGCCAAAAAACCAACCTACACCACCTTCATCAATCACTACCATGATAAGTCGATGGACGCTGTGTCGGACGTAGAACATATCGCGTTTCTAGCCCTATGGCTGTCACGCTTTGTGTTTTGCACCAAGTCTTTACAGGTGACCAAGAAGATGGTCACTCTCGCCACTCAACTCCACCATGGCCAAAATATCTGTTTGGCAGAATTGATTTTGGCGAATCTGTACGAGTCGATTAGCAACGGAGCGACTCTTCTGAAGATCATCGAGAACAGAGCCAGTCTGCTGCTTGCTGGACCTTTTTGGCTGCTTCAGCTGTGGCTCAATTCCACCTTCGAGTCTTTCTTGCCTCAGAAGACTCAAATAAATGAGCAGGCTCCAGAAATAGCAAATAGGTGCATCGAAGGCACCAGATTGGCTTTGTTGACTCCAACGGAAGATGGGCTGGAGCTTCACCAAACTTTTACAAACTTCGTCTTGATGTTTGCTAAAAGGAAAGACTTTGCTTCGACCATGGCTCCGTTTGCTCGACGAAAGGTTGGCCCAGAGTGGTTCACGAGGCCACATCCTAAGGCGTCAAGTGGTCCTCAGGTCGAAGAGCATACAACAGTGTGGGAGGCATTTCTCACGCCAAGAATAATGCCCCTACGATTCAAGAGCTCCAAGACTCACTTGAGTCTAATCGCGTATCAACCAAACTTGGTGTCTCCCCAGTTTGGTATTATCCAAACACTACCTTCTCCAATTTTTCCCAGGGAGAAGTCTATGTTATACTTCTGCAACGACTACACTGAAGACGCTGCCACTAAGCATATCGGCAGATATGCTGGTCGAACAGTTCTTTCGTTGTTTGACTATCAGCTTAACTTTCTCTGCTCACCATCCTTCGAGGAGTGGTGGAAAAGTTACTACACTGAGGAGTTTTTCGACGAGAAGGACTTCGTGGACGAACTTCAGAAGTCTTTTGTCCTTGTCTTGGACAAAATAAAGAAATGTAAGTTCATCATTCCAAATTACTCTGTCTTTCCCTTTCGACTGGTAGCCTGTTAATTATTTTGTCTGCTTTCAGTTGTTCGAAAGCCTGCAGCCAAGAAGGCTGCAGAAGGCCATCAGGGAGGAGGCCCCTCAACAAAACCTCCACCACCGGCGAAAACTATAGCGCCGGCGAAGACCACAACAAACCAACAGGGGGAAGGCCCTTCGAAAAAGCCTTCTGCATCGGTAACCAGACTTTTATCATTTTCTTCTGGCTTTAACATTCTGACTTTCGATGCAGCTTCTAAGTCGAACTCCAATTGGTTTTTTTTTTTTTTAGGCACCTTCACCCAAGAAACGGCCAGCACTGACGGTCGAATCTGGGAGTGATGAAGAAGATGATTCTCCCCCTGCTCCTCTTAAAAGACGAAAGCTGAAGAAGGATGTTCCTCTGCCTGAGGCTCGAACAATCAGAATAAAGGTTGCTGGGAGAAAGCCCAGGCCACCTCCAGTAATCATTGAAGAGCCGACGGAGGAGGAACTAAATGTTCTTCTCAATAAACCTGTCGAAAGCGACAATTCCAGCCTGGGGGCTGAAGCTCCTTTGCAGGTAATCTCTTTGATCCCTTTGTAACTCAGGTGTCGATACCCACGTTCGATTATGTCTCTTTCGAATTTAGAAGATTCTTCTTCTTCTCTTTTCAGGACACCACTGAAAGCTCAGCGCCAAGGACTTCTGAAACATTGGATTCTGCTGAACTCAGCAGGCCACAAGAAAAAGACTTGGCGAACGATGAAGCCAATACTGAAATAAATGAAGCCAATGCTGAGACAGCAGAACAACCAACAGAAGATCCACAAACAGAAGAGCAACAACCAAAAGAGATTCAGGTGGTTGATCTGTCGGAAGAAAATCGTGACGAAGGGGACCGCGGTAACGCTGGCGAAGAGGATCAAGGTGACGCTGGCGAAGGGGACCATGATGACGCTGGTACTTCCGCAGTCCGAGTCGAAGAGAGTCAAGTCGAGGCAAATGCTACTCAACAGCCTCAACCCCAAGACAACGCTGTTGCAAAGGTTGTCACCTCAACAAAGCATAGGTCGAAAGAAGACTTAGAACTCCTGAAGCAAACGGATCCTGTTGGCTATCTGAATGCCATCATCGAGAGCAAGGGAAGTTCGTCTGATGTTAGTCAGGAGGCTCCTACTCTGTCGGGGAAGTCCACTGAAACTTCTCCTCTCGATGAGGCTTTGACGAAGGTTAAGGCTCAGTTCTTCAAGAAGGATTTGATGAAAGCTTTGGAGGGGGACCCTACTGCTCCATCATATTTGGGGGCTGTTTTGAATGCCGTAGACTTGCTAGCTGTGCCTCCGGAAGTTTCAGGCTTTATCATGGAGTTACACTCCATTATTGATCAAGTCTCAGCAGATTATCGGCGACAAAGGGGCTTTAATAGCCAGCTTGAAGTGTTATATGGCAAAAGCTCTTCTGCATGGACTGCTGTAGCAGAGACAACTTCTCGAATTGCGGAGTTGTCGAAGCAAAAATCATCTAAACAAGAAGAAGTTGATGCCATCGACCGAGAGAATGCTTCCATCAAGGCGCAAATCGAAGAACTAGAGGCTAAGATGAATGCCAATACTAAGCGCAAGGAGGAACTTCTCTCGACTGTTCCAGACACCGAAAGTCAAGCTGAAATCACACAAGGCCTAGAATTTGCTGAGAAAGCTCAAGCCTTCGACGATCAAATTGCCAAGCTTGCGCAGGCGAATGCCTTGTGCAACAAAAGATTGGAGTTGCAACAAGCTAAATACCTTCGACTCAAGGACTCCATCCCCTTCTGATCGATTCAGCCCTTTAACCATATATTGTAATATGTATTCGACAATATTGCCATTTTGGCTAATTTATAAAAAATTTCCATTTTGGCTTATTTATGGTTAATTTAATCGTTACTTGTTATTTATTTTTATTTCTTGGAGTATAGGTTTATACTTTTTCAAATATTTACCATTTACTCTCAAGAGCCTTTTATCTTCACCTAGCTCTTCGACTTCATAAGCTCCACCGGAAAAAGTCTGGATAACTCTGAATGGTCCTTCCCATTTGGGTGACCATTTTCCCATGCTTCGATCCCTTCGATCCATGGGAAGAATCACCTTCCAGACTAGTTCTCCAGGCGAAAATGCCTTAGGTTTCACCTTTTTATTATAAGAGTCTTCTACTCTTTTCTTCTGAAGCCTGAGTAGGTCAAGAGCGCGCAATCTTTCTTCGTCAAACTCCACTAGTTCGTCTAACATCATATCCCAATAAATTTCAGAGGGAATATCATAATGTCTCTGAACCCTTGCAGATTGAAGACAAATTTCTGCTGGCAACACTGTGTCATGGCCAAAAGTTAGCCTATATGGTGTTGTACCTATGGCTTCTTTTGGGGACGTTCGACAGGTCCACAAGATCTGGTCTAACGTCTTATGCCAATTTTTTGGCTTCTTCCCAACATGCTTTTTTATCAAGCCAATCACTACTTTGTTCGCTGCTTCGACTTGACCATTTGCCTGTGCATAATAAGGCGTTGATGTTAGGAGTTTAAAGCCCGTTTCCTGAGCGAATTCCTGCATCTTTCGACCGGTGAAAACTGATCCTTGATCAGTAGTTATAGTCTCAGGGATTCCATATCTAAAGATAATGTTCTTTTGAATAAATTTAATGACATTTTCTTGGTCTACATTGACTAAAGGGATAGCTTCGATCCACTTAGTAAAATAATCAATGCCTACCAATATATACTTCTGGCTCTTTGATGATGCTGGTCGAATCTCTCCAATGAGGTCCAACGCCCATCCTCTAAAAGGCCAAGGTTTCACTATCGAGTGAAGTTCGCTTGCTGGTACATGTTGGATGCCTGTATGGACTTGACATTCTTGGCAACCTTTAGAGAACTCGACACAATCTTTCAACATGGTGGGCCAGTATAGTCCTTGTCGAAACAACAACCATTTCATCTTATGGCCTACTTGGTGAGCCCCACATGCTCCAGCGTGCGTAGTCGAAAGGGCTATGTATGCCTCAGTTTCACTTAAACATTTTAGCAATACCCCTTCAGGCGTCTTTTTAAATAACTCATTACCCATGAGTACATAACTCAACGCCCTGTACTTTGTTTTTCGTTCTGTCGAAGCTACTGGATTTTGAAGATAATCCACAATGGGCTTCCTCCAATCTTGCTCTGACAAATTATCTATGAACGAAATTTCGAAGTTACTTTGATCAGCATATCCTAGTCTTGTCGATTCCAAGTCTGTTGGTGATAGACAAGTTGCTTTTATCTTTTCTCGAACTTCGATTGCTCTTTGTAATCTCGTTTTTGAAATCTTGTATCCAGATGCAATTTGTGCCAAGTCGTTGGCTATTTGATTTTCCAATCTGGGTATGTGTCGAATATTGACCATTTCAAATTTTTTCAATAAACGATTTGCTATCACGAAGTACATAATGAGATTTTCTCTTATGCATTTATATTCTTTCGTGACTTGCTTAATGACTAACTCTGAGTCTCCCATTATTTCGACTCGAGTTGCCCCCAATTCCAACAATATCTCAAGGCCAGTAATTAGAGCTTCATACTCAGCCTCATTGTTCGAACAAGAACCTGATATCTTGTACTTGAATGTTGTTGGAATTTTTTCTGGAGAAATAATCAAGACTCCTACTCCTGTTCCATCTTTATGGCTGGATCCATCGAAGTAGAATTTCCAAGGTTCTATCTCCATATAATTAACATCCTCAACTTGAATTGAGTGATCGACTATAAAGTCTGCAACCACTTGTCATTTTACTGCCTTAAGAGGCATAAAGGTCAAGGAGTATTCGGTTAATGCTAGCGCCCACTTGCCAATTCGACTGTGCAAGATGGGTTTCGACAACATGTACTTGAAAACATCAAAATGAGACGAAACATACACATCAACTGGTTTTATATATTGCTTGAGTTTTGTACACGAGAAATACAGACATAGACATAATTTTTCAACTTCGCTATATCTAGTTTCTACATCGTTTAAAACTCTACTAAGATAATAAATGGGTCTTTCGACTCCATTCTCATCTTCTTGGGCTAACATGCTTCCCAAAGTTTTGTCGGACGCAGCTATGTACAATCTCATACTCTTATTGCTACAAGGAGGCACCAAAATAGGTGGCTTGGTGAGGTACCCTTTGATTTTGTCGAAGGCTTCTTGTTGCTCTTGCCCCCATTCGAATCCCTCTTTATTCAGTCGAAGTAAGGGTGAAAAGGCTTGAGCTTTCCCACTTAGGTTAGATATAAATCTCCTTAAGAAATTTATCTTGCCTAACAGAGATTGCAGTTCCTTCTTATTCGATGGTGCTTTCGCTTCCAGAATAGCCTTCGTCTTGTTCTGGTTGATTTCGATTCCTTTCTTGTGGACAACGAAGCCCAAGAAATCTCCAGCTTTCACACAAAATGCACACTTCAAAGGGTTCATCTTCAGACCATATTCTCTCATTCTTTCGAATGATTGTCGAAGGTGGTCAATATGATTCTTCCTGGAAACAGATTTTATAACAATGTCATCAATATATACTTGCATAAAAGTGTTAATAAAATCATGGAAGATAGAATTCATTGCTCGCTGGTATGTTGCCCCAGTGTTCTTTAGGCCAAAAGGCATCACTACCCATTCGTAAGTGCCTAGAGCCCCAGGGCATCGAAAAGTTGTTTTCGACACATCTTCTTCAACAATGAATATTTGATTATATCCTGAATAACCATCGAGCATACTCAGGTATTCATAGCCAGCGGCAGAATCGACTAGCATTTCCGCCACAGGCATAGGATATTCATCTTTGGGTGTAGCAGCATTCAAATCTCTGAAATCTATGCACACCCTCAATGTGCCATTTTTCTTAATTACTGGCACAATGTTTGCAATCCATTCGACATACCTCGTAACGCGTATGAATTTGCACTTCAGCAGTCTTTCGACTTCCGTTTTGATCTTCGACAGTATTTCTGGAGCGAAGCGTCTTGGACTTTTCTTGATTGGCTTCTTCCCAAGTTTGATTGGCAACTGAAGTTCTACCAATCCTCTGTCGAGACCAGGCATTTCGTCGTAATCCCATGCAAAACAGTCCTTGAACTCTTTCAACAATTGGATTACTTCCAACCTAAGTTCTGGGTCAATTTTGGCGCTGATGTAAGTTGGCTTTTTCTCTGACCCTTCGCCTAAGTTGATTTCTTCTAAAGGATCTTGCGCTAACATTTTAATGTTGTTCGCCAAGGGGTCCTTTTCGAAGCCCAAAGGCTCATCGTCATAGATGGCGTCGAGCCTCTGTTCCTGCATTTCTTCTGGCATGATATCAGGAGGTTCTGGATCGAAATCCTTTCCCGGACCTGCAGCAGATAACTGTTGATCATTGACCTGTGTGGCCATGTACTTTACTTCGGCTTCGAGAGCCGTTATCATCTTTGTTTCGGCTACATAAGCCGAAATCCGTTTCAATGATTGTGACTCAGTCATTATCACTGAACTCACTTCCCCAACCAGTTGGTTGGATATCAGTTAACCCACTGAAGTCTATGTGGGACAAGTCTTCTCTGTCCCATTGAAAACCATGCTCAGGGTGCAGGTATAGGGAACAAAAAGTATTTGGCGCTGGCGCCAAGTCGAAGTCAGGTGTTGGACATGGCCCTATGTGAGCCAAGTTCTTGTCGAAATCTGCCAGCCCTAGGTGATTCACTTCGCCCAGGTAATAGCTTTGATCTGCCTCTATGTTTTCGACCATCCCATCTGGACTCCATAGCAGCAACCTCTGGTGCATTGATGATGGCACAGCTCCAACACCATGAATCCATTCACGGCCCAACAAAAGATTATAGTTAGATTTGGCCGATATGACCATAAACATTGTTGGTCGAAGGATAGATCCTACCTTGATATCCAGTTGGATCACTCCCATAGTGGTCCCTATGCCGCCCTCATAGTTCGACAGGACCATGTTGTGAGGCTTGATGTCCTCATCCCTTTTGCCTATTTTCCTTAGCATAAAGTGAGGAATAATGTTGATGGTTGCCCCACAATCCACCAAGATTTTATTCACTGTAGTTTCTTCGAGTTTAGCCCTTATAAATAAAGGCTTGAGGTGATTTTTCATCGCCTCTGTAGGTGGTTCGAAGAACCCATTTTGTTCCTCAGTAGTGCCATTGTCCATGACGAAATAGCACACTGGCCTATGTTTGGCCATTTCTTGCTCCACTTCCCAATCACTTGTTTCAACCTCCACCTGTCGGTTGAACTCTCTGGGCAGCACTGAGACTATATTCACCATGATGTCCAAAGTATCATCAGACTCAGAACCATCTTCGTCCTCAATTTCACCTTGGTTAGGCCAAACTAGCCTGTTGGTTACTGGATCTCTTTCCAGAGGTTTCCTTTGCTTCCTTAGAGGAACATTTGAACTGGTTTCTGCCTTTGGTTCATTGGCAGCCTCCCTCTCAGCTTTTCGTCGCCTCTGGTATCTCCTCCATTGAGATCGAGACATGGGATTTTTCCCTTTGTAGTTGCTTGACACCTGTGTAACTTTAGGGGCAGCAACTTGAGGCTCTTTCTTTTATGTTAAAGATGAACCCCTTGGCACATCGAAAGAGTGTCATCTCTCCTCGCTTGGCCTCTTTCGACCAGATGTTTTGTACCATGTATCTACTGGCACATTAGTTGGAGGCCTGAAAGTCAATGGCCTCTTTTCTTGGTTTGAACCTCTTTGGGAGGCTCTTCTGGGGTCATGTCGAAGATCAACATTTTCCCTTCTCTTATTTGCTGCTCTTACGCCTTGAATATGTTCAGCAGCTTTTTTGTCAAAGATCGAACTGCATCTTGGACACAGCATCACTTCTGACTTCTTCTTCTGGCATCTTTGCAGGAAATCTTCCAGATTTTCATTCTCCCGAGGGAAAGCAGTCTTGTTAGCTTTTTCTTGCCTCATGGCCTCCTCTGATGCTTTCGGTTCAGAGACTTCGACCATGTTGACATTCATGGTATCTTTGTTGGCAAGAGTCAACTGCTTCATTTGAATCTCCAAGTCCTCTGTCTGGCCTTGAACTGGGGCCAAGTGAGAACTGGGTTTTGGTCCAGATTTTTTGGCTCCAACCGTCTCCAGCTTTGGGCTTTCGACCGCTTTCTGAACCGCTTCAATTGTCTTTCTGGATAAATTCCCAGAAAAACTGCCAAAGATTGGCATGTTGACATGGTCCTTTGAGACTTCGACCATTGTGATTCCTGGCCTCTTCGACTGGCTTCTGGATGCCTCGATCACGTTCACCTCTGAAGGCTCAGCATAGTGGGCTTCAGCCTGCAACGGATTAGAGTCCACAGCCATCGGGGTCTTGTCAGCAAACTTCAACCTCCCTTCTTCGATAGCGTCTTGCACAAGATTCCTGAAAAGAAAACATTGAGACGTTTTATGGCCCAAAAAATTATGATATTTACAAAAGCCTCTCTTCTTTCTTTGATCAAGAGGAGGCACTTTTACCCCTGGAGGTATTATCATTTGGCCATCTTTTACAAGCAAGTCAAAGATCTCATCACATTTTGTAATATCAAAACTATAAGTCTTTTTGGGGAACCTATCGTTGGTCCTTTCTGGACCAGTGGGGTTTTTCCCACTTGAGGGGACTAATAGTTTGCAAGAGTATGGTGGCCCTTGTTTTAGTTCCGCTAAATCGACTTCTCCTTCTTCAACAGTTATAGTATCATCGAAGGATTCTGGATCTTCGTCATCCATCTCAACATACGCTATCCTCTCTCTCTTATGAGTTTTCGTTGCCTTTGCTTTTTCAACTTTGAGGCGTTCTAACTGTCGAACTCTATCGGCCAGTTGGGCCATGTCTCTCAGGTATTGAGTGTCTAACTTCTTCCTAGTGGAATAATCTAAACCGCCTGCGGCTATTTCGACTAACTCATGTTCTGGCACTTGTGTAAAACATCTTGCTTTGAGCAACCTAAACCTATTTAGATATTCGTCTATAGGTTCAGTGAAACGTCTCTTTACACTGGCCAATTCTTTCAGGCTTATCTTGGTTTGCCCCATGTAGAATTGTTCATGGAACAATCTTTCCAACTGGGTCCAATGATGGATCGAATTGGGGGGAAGAGTTGTAAACCAAGTAAAAGCGTTCTTTGTTAAAGAACTTGGGAAGTACTTAATCCTCAGGTTTTCGTTGTTCGAAATATCTCCTGCTTCGATCAAGTATCTCGCCACATGTTCGACAGTAGATTCTGTCGTGTCCCCAGAGAACTTAGTGAATTTAGGGACTTTACATCTAAGAGGTAAGTCTGTTTGTAACACGTATTCTGACAACGGGGATGTAAAGTTGGGCCTTCGAAAGCCCATGTTCATCCCATTTTGAGTCATGATCCTTTCGATCATGGTTGCCAGATTATTTTCCAAGCCCATATTTTGGTATTGGATATGCTGAATTACTTCGTCAGCATTTTGGTTTCTGTTAACTAACCTTACCTCTGGGGTTATTACCCTAGGTTCCTCGACAGGTTGCTCTAATCGTGCCCTAAGGTTTTCTTCGACAGGCTGTTGGACTTGGTTGATAGTGGTTTCTTCCTCTAAGAATACACCCTGGTTTCCCCTTATTTGCGCCCTTTGGGGCTGTCGAATAGGTTGGGGTACTCCAAAGAAATCAGCCAAACGCGTCATTTGCGCTGTCATCTGCTGATTCGATTGAGTAGTGTTTTGTATTAGAGGGTTCAGCATTGTACTTAAAGTTTGTGCCAACATTTGAACCATATCATGGTTGCTTTCGTCCATTTGTTGCCTCAAGACTGCTGTCGAGGCATTTGTAAGGCCATGTGCTACTTGGGACGTTCCTCCTAAGAGTTGGGTCCTATTTCTATTCGCCATACCTACTCCAGAACCTTGGAATGGCGAAGAGGCACTCACTAAAGGGTCTGAAAAAGTGGACGCAGCGTTCGTCAGGCTAGCCAAGTCAGAAGTTGGCATGCCATAGAGTGGTTCTCGATTATGACCGCCTGTCATAAATCCTGGGGGAACATAAGGCCTTGTGCCTAAATTTCCCCTTGGTGGGGGAGTTCCCAAAGGCACTCTGGGGCCTGTGAACGGAGGTAATGGCCCCGTTGTTGTGACCGTTACTGCTGGTGTTGAACCAGCGGTTATCACTTCACTTACGGCCGGGATAACCGTTGCTCCCACATTCGTTTGTGGGATTTCGTTATTGTTTGGCGGATTCGCCATCTCTTCTCTTCTTCTGGCAGTATTGGTATCGTTAGTGTATATTCTACCACTTCTCAATAACATACAACACTCCTCGAAAAAGATGAGATTATGTTTAAAAGGGTTAAACTTCAACAATCAACACACAGTCCCACCAGGTGTGCCAATTTGTTTACCGTGGTTATTGGTAAACAACCGCTGATCCTCCAAATGGTTACTTATTTGGTTACTCGCAGGATCGATCAGATTGATCCTAAGACATGGTTGATTTTGAGGTTTTGATTAAGTTGGATAATGGTTAAGTGACAAGAAAATAAAAATGCTTTAAGTAAATTGCATGAAGAAAGGGGCTTGATAGAATAAATGAAGGCTTGAAATAAAGGGCTTCGACAGGAAAAGTAAAGAAGAAAGCAAGTAAAGTTTCTGGAAAATAAATGACTTTGATTAATAAAAGTGGTGTTTCACACATACATTCTCAACAATTCTTTCTCACACGCTGGGTACTCGAACCTATATGAGTGACTTTGTATATAATTGTGAACACACGCGAAAAACTGCGTGACCTACTACTATTTATACTAAAACATCCCAAGTAACCGTCGGGCAGTTACACTGCTTCGAGATGACTCCACTTGGCACGTTCTCAGCGTTCGACGCTCCAGATCTTTGCACGTTGCACTTGGTAACCGCTGGAAACCGTTTTCCCTCCAAACGCTTGAATTTCTAACCGTTCCACTCTGAACCATCGAACACCTTCGTCGAGAAGCATCTTCGACGAGAAACACCTTCGACGTCGAAGGTAACCAACTTCTCCCTTGGAAGAAATCCTCTAAGTACATTGCCACCTTTCGATGGGCATTTCGACAGACCCAGCTGGTCGAAAACATCCTTCAGCTTTAATGGCTGATATTAATAAAACAAGGGTGTCGAATTTAGGAGCCAACACACTCTCAAATGTAATAGCTTAGATTTACATTTCTGCATTCTTTTTCCTATTATGTATATGCCCCAAAGCCATGTAATAGCTTAGGTTTTACTTTCCGCACATTATATTTTATAACTGTTAGTAATTAGGGTTTGTATGGCAAGAATAATAATTAGACATAGATAACCCTAAATTTCAAGATTAAATAACTGAAACTAATACACTTTGCACACTTTGTACCTCTAGGGTAACCTCTCTTGTTGTCTTACGATACTATATGGTAATGTCCCTCGAAAGTGGGGATACTTTAGCAAAAGACCCTCGATAAACAATATCATCATGGTCCATTTCGAATAAAGATCATAATCGCTCGATGACCTTTCGAGTTGCCTACAAAATGATTTAGTCTCTCGATGATCCTACGAGCAAAATGATGATAGTCCCTCCGATACAATTGCTAAAGTATCCTTACATGTTGCCTTCGATGACCATACGATGATCCTACGCCTGTCCCTTCACATCCAATAGATAGGATTACTTACCAACTAATGGTATGGATAAATGTTATCTCCAAGGAGAAGGAAAATAACAAGAAAGATCATACTTAGTGGGTAGGACTCTTGAATGTTTGCTCACAAAATAAAATATTTTCCACACTACACTTTCAAACAAGATATTTAAAAAAAAAAAGCACTTTGTATACATTCTTGAGGACCGACACAAGGATTATTACAAAGTTAGCTTTACATTGACATTTCAAAATATTTTCAAACGAATCACACACACAAAGCAAGTTTTTAAAGTGAGCTAAGCAATTAAGAGCCCGTAGACAACTACGGATCAAAAGTGTGCTAACACCTTTCTTTTTCATAACTTACCCTCGAACTCAAAATCTATCAAAGGTCTTTCATGTTCTTTTCACCTTTCCTAATTGTTGGATAAAAGAAAAGTCGTTGACGACTCTTGCTAACCGCAACATTTGCGATAAAACAAAAAAGTTAATTCTCTCACCGTATTACACTCATACTTCGTAAAGGTAGTGTCCGAGCAAAGCTTTACTAGGTGAGGACTTTGGCGTCGTCTCTTTTTTGGACTTTCACAAATATAACACTATAAATTATACACACACTTAAATTAATTTTAAAAAAATTTAAACATACGACACTTCACTTATTCATCTTTAAAAGGTGAATTTCAGCCACAATATTATTTAAAAAAACATTAAAAATAAGTTGTTACTAAACCAACGTGATTTTATCCAATACCAAATACTTTAAACATTAATTGTCTTTTTATTTACTAATAATATCTTATAATACGTGGGAAAGAAGTTAATGCGGTGGTTTAAGTATAACTTAGAGAGTATCAAACGATTAGTAAAAATAATGTTTTTAAGCAAGTTGTTCTTAGAAGCCATTTATTTTCATTGTTCTAAAGTCCATGGCTTTGTTAAGTCAATACTCAACACGCGTGAAAACCAGCTAATTAGAGGCAATGCAAAAAAATGAAAGTCAAGTCAACCCATATTGCATATTGAGGTTAATCAAGTATATATAGACCCAATGAATTTAACTACACTTGTAGAAACAGCAATGGCCACCGTGATCCGCCCACTACCGGTGACTGACGCACTTCCCGCCGGGAAAGAGGATCCTTTACACGTTAGAGCTACTAATACCTATGTAGATTATTTTTCTTGACTTTTTTTATTGAGTTTTACAAGTATAAGTCTATGAGTGCTTATCATGTTCTAGAAACTTATATTCTTTAAAATTTAATTAGTTATGTTTAACTTTTAAACTAGTGGCAAAGTTTGAACCACACTTAGATTTGAAATAGAGGGAATTGATATTGTGCAATAAGTTGCCAATAGAAATATTAAAGTTCTTGAAACTTGAAACCAGTCGATTCCAACATGTTTGAGATTTAGATTTGATTTGACAATTAAGTGGTTGAGTTAATGTTCACCAACTATGCATCTACATTTATAAAATTAGTTAAGAAAATTTATTCAAATTTATTTATAGAAGTTAGAGTTCTTAAATTTAAAATCCCATCATGTTAAATAATTTATCGAATCCTTATTTAAAGTTATAGATAGAAGTCAAATTTTAAATAGTAAAATAGATTTTATAGAAATATTTTTCATGTTAAATAATTGGTCTATATGACATCTATTTTTTTTTAAATGATACATGTCCTCTTCAATTCATGAGTTTATAATTATTAAATGCATTGATATCAAATGCCGATCTCCTCCCGTACTTAGAATCATACAAGTTAATTGGTATTTTCTAGTCGTAATTAGATTAAGTTTAACACTAATGAAACTTCAAGAGAAAGTCCTGAAATATCAACTTGTGGCGGCATATATAGGGCTAATACATTTCGTATGTCAAATCGTACCATGAGAACATGTTTTAGGTAGCTAATCCAAAATAAACACTAAGAACGAAAAATCATCAATATTAAAGGTTAAGAAGAGTGACATAAAACGCCATGACCGTAATGAGTATAAAGATGACTACACATAATTCCAACAAAAGAGAATTATCTACGCTTACTCATCATAGCTTTATGATTCAAACTAAGAAGAAAGAGGTTAAACAACATCTACAAGAATTCCTCGAGCAATGCTTCCACCTTCGATCTTCTTCTCATTATTCTCTCCAGCTAAAATTTAAGGTGAACCTACTTTCTTTCTGTACTACCTTGAATCCACTGAAACTCCATTTGAACTGAACCTTGACCCTGTATTTATAGGATTGAGAAAGGTAGGCTTGCTAGGGCACCACCCATCTTCACCCAGTAATAGCACGTAAATGTATCGTATTTTAGACCCGATTCACATGCTATTTAGTATCTTTTTGTTATGTTTTATTACTTTCATGTCTACTTCTGTTTGTATTTAAGGTGTAAATCATTTATGCGAAGAAATCGGAAAAGGAACAAGAAAGGAAGAAAAGAGCAGAAAATAGCACTTTCTGGTGCATGGTGGTCGCCGCCAGCCTAATGGCAGTTGCCATGGACGTGCAATGCAGAATTTTAAGCAGAATTGGAACTGCTATCTCCCACTTTCCTGATTGATCTCCGCCACTTCTCACACGATTTTGGAAGCAGTTTCTACCAATTTTCACTATATAAAAGACCTTGCATTTAGTTTCAAGGCATCTAAGTTTGTGCGTGAAAGTGTTGTTCGTAGTTTTAGACAGAAGTTATTTTTGTAAAAGTGGTAGTTTCTCACATCGAGGAACCACCTCACCATTAATACTAGGAATCTTTTGTGTACGCTTGGATCAACAATCTTGCAAGTATTAATAGAATTTATTTCCAGTTCCATTTCAATTTAAGTCTCATTTATTTTTCTGCCTTTACATGTTCCTTAATTTATCCCTTTATTATTATCGTTGTTCCATTTTTATAATTGTTAAGCATGATGTCCATAATTATGTTTATCATGTTTATTTTGTTTGCAATTTATCACATGTGTAGCTAAATAACTTTGAGTCCGGTATGTGAGGATCATCGTTTCCGACGGGACTTGATAATGAAATTGGCGTAAGTTTTGCATAAATTATGTTGTGGCTTTTGTTTCCAAGTTTAATTTAAATAGCTTTGTCACGAAAGTGAGATGTTACTTAAAATTTGTTGTATCCCAAAATTCCTCTCATATTCCCCAAGATTGTCTCTTATATGGGTGGTCACAAACACTTGATTAAAGAAAAATAAATTTTTTGAAGATAAATAAGGTGTCTTCGATTGGCTTTGAGACAAGGTGTTTTCGATTGGCGCCTGAGCATTTTATTTTTCGATTGGCATCTGGACAAGGAGCTTCAATTGGGCATCTAAAACCCTTTGATCAGGCTTTGGTCCGCAAGTCTTCGATTGAACATTGGGCCTCTTTCGACAAAGATAAGTTCACAAAGTCTTCGATTGGGAGTTGGACTTCCTTTGATCAAGTTAAGTTCACAAGGCTTCGACTGCGCAAGGAAAGAACCCCCTACAAGTTCGTTTCTATTCACGAGGGCAGAGGCTTCCTCTGTGCTTGCTTTCAATGCACAAGGACAAGACCCTTTCAACTGGCCTTTGATTCACAAAGCAATGACATCCTCATGCTAACATCCACAAGGCATTGGCTTCCTTTGTGCTAGTTTCGACTGGGCAATGGTTCTCTTCGAAACTGCTTGCATCAACTCTATCTCTAAACCTTTCAGCACATGATTGCCACATTATGAGCACACATTGGTGACCCATTCAAATAATGCACAAGGCATAGATGCATGCTATTCTAAAGACACATAAAAGGGCCATTCAAAGGATGTACATGTGTTCCATTCGAAGGATGTACAGGTGTTCCATTCGAAGGAAGTAACAAAAGGTCCATTCGAAGAAGCATTCGTAAGGTCCATTCAAAGAAGCATTCATAAGGTCCATTCGAAGGGTACAAAAGATGTCCATTCGAAGAAAGTAACTCAGAGTCAATCGAAGGGAAAGACTTGGAGGCATTCGAAGGAGTTAGGAATTGAAACATGTCCAGGTTCATTCAAAACCCAAGAGGGTAGGAAACCATAAAAAATGGCAACTTTTCAAATACTTGATCTTTGCTTTCAAAGTCATGGTTAATGGATGATATCCTTTGATTCTACTTTCAAAGCCATAGTTAATGGTTGTCCCTTGCCATTTCCATGCACATCACACTCCTATAAATACAAGGCCTAGGATACATTACAGAGGAACACGAAAAAGAAGGCATAAAAAAACCATTATGGATACACACACACTGCATCAGACATAAGCATTCTTTCCCATACAAGCATTAGCTAGACAAAAACCTTGCATCCAGGAGTCCACACCAACCCCTAAACAAGCCTCTCCACGCCCAGAAGTGCCAAATCGAAGCCTCCCACTGTTGGTAAGAATTGGAAAAAGACCAAACTTTACATTTGCATGATATATTAACACTTATAATGCATTCAATTTGTATTCAAGAGTAAGGACCCGGGTTCGACACCCAGGTCTGCATTTGTTTTGTTTCTAACACTTGTTGCAGATCCAGCATGAACAGACCAAACACACACAAGATCGAAGGACCTGGGTTCCATACCCAGGTCCTGCATCTTTGTTTTGCTAACATATCTTTACAGATTCAATGCCCTCACAGGTGATCCATTAGGCCCTTTCAACAATTCCCTCTGGATCGAAAGCCACATCCTTTCACTGGATCGAAGGGTAACATTCTTTCACTGGATCAAAGGATAACCATCTTCCCCTGGATCGAAGGATGCCCCCTTTGTATTTTTATTTTTGTTCGTTATTTTTTTATTGACTTTATCATTTAAATCAACTTTAAATCAAAAAATCACAAAAAAACATTAGGTTAGTGTTTTATTAATCAAATTAATTTTGCAAACAAATTAATTAGTTATTTTAACCTTTTCTTGAAATTAAAATTGAATAGACCTAAGTTATTTTATTTTATAAATAAAAACAAAACAAAAAGATTTTCTTTTACCTTAGGATTTTTAGGCGTATTTTCGGTTCGCCCACTTATTTTAAATTTCACATTTTTATTATTAATGTACCTGCTCATTGGATATAATAGAAATCAATTAGGACTCTTTACCGCTTTTCTTTATTTTTCCCCCAAGTTTTAGACTTGTAATAATCCCCTCCCCGATGCCTTGTAATAGCGTAGGATTTACGATTACCGCACTTTAAATTTCTGCAAAATATTAACTGTTAGTAACTAGGCTTGTATGAAAAGACTGAAATCAAACACTAGCAAACTTAATAACAAATATAAATAAACTGAATTGAATCACATTTCACATATGCACCTCTAGGGTACCCCTACTTTGGTTGCCTTCGAAAAAATAGTCACAACTCTCGAAACGTGAGAGGTTTTAGTGGCTACCCTATGGTTCAAAAAGATCATAAGTCCCTTAATGACCCGCTCGATGTTGCCTCAGTAAAAATATGATCTCAGAACCTTAGGGTGGTTACTAAAGCTTCTTTCCCAGTTGCCTTTATGACTATAAAAACATCCCTTCGAATGTCCCTCTTACATCCAACGATAGGGCTACCTACTCACTAATAGTAGGATATAACTGTCTAAAGGATAGGAGGAAAAGAACAAATATTTTCGAGTACAAGTAGATAGCTGTTAGATGCTTGCTTAAAAACAAACTTTTTGCACTTACACAAAACATTTCAAAAGACTTTCAAAAAAACATTTTCTTTATCAACACTCTTGAGGACTGATACAAGAGTTATCATGAAGCAAATTGCCGCACTAAGGTATTTTCAAACTTCTTTATAAAAACACGCAAAGCACACGATATTACAAAATGAACTAAGCATCTAAGAGCCCATAGAAAACTATGGATGGAAAGGGGAATTTTTTTTATTAATAACCATGTATTAAAAAAATATTTCGCAAATAACCGGGTTTCGGAAAAAATTACGCAAATAACCATGTTTCAGATGGCTCCACAAAGGAGGAGCCATCTCAATTAGCGCATGCACCTAGGGTTTTGCCCTAGGCGCCATCTCACTTGGCGCCTCCCTTGTCTTTTAGCCAAGTGAGATGGCGCATGCTCCTTAAAAATGAGAGGAGGCGCCATCTCACTTGGCGCCTAGGGCAAAACTAGGGCAAAATGCTGTTTTATAAATAATTTGTCCGTTTCTTTGAAATTTCTCACACTTTCTCGCACTGTATTTTTATTTTGTACTCCGTTATTTGCGTAATGACGTCGCCTATGATTTTTAGCAGAGATGGTTACGTTATATTCTCTGCCACGAAACCTGCGATGAAAATGAAATTCTGGCACAATCACTCCATGGAGCGTCTGAAGCGGGAGTTGATGCGGTGGCTAGATGGAGACATCGCGGAGGGGGGAAAAATTCGAAGGATCCAGCGAAAATGAACAACAACCTCGCATGCGACAGGAAGACCTAATGTGTGGTTGGAGGAAGTCAAAACAGACAGTGATGTAATGCTGATGATGCATGGGTCAGATGAAATTGTGTTAACAGTTGTAATTTCCTAGATTGAATATCGTTAATCATTGTTGTACGCGAAAACCCTAATGTAATTTCCTATATTGAATTTCTTAAATTGTGTTAACAGTTTTATTAATGGAAAACCCTAATGTTTACAACACAAATATTGAAAAGATTTATTGTATTACAAAATTTATGTGGTCGAGCCAGACGCCCAATTCGGACAGTTTTTGCGATTGTGTCCGACCTGACGGCATAAACCACACTTTCTTTCCAACCTGTCAAGATCGTCCATTTCTGTTGTGATGCGCCTGCTTTTGGGACGACCCTTCTTGTTCCTTCGCATTTGGTCATTGTGCCAAACTATATCGCCGTTGTATTCAGGCCAATAGTCCGGTTTTGCCACCAAAGGAAAGTTGTTATTGTAAACAGTGAGCAACGTTTCAGATTTATAAACGTTTGAGAGCAGTTGAAGCGCGTCTTGATGGGTATGAGCACAAGCGGCAATGACATGAGAGCAAGGCATACGAAATGCTTGAAACCTGCCACAATCGCACCATTGAGAAGGTAAAATGACCCTGTATTCTTGTCTTGCCAGGCCTTCATTGTGGTCATTTGTCTCTTTCACAATGAAGTTGTGGCTGTGTCGGTCAAACCGTGTAACCATGTGAGTGTTGGCTTTAGCACTTTCAGCCTTAATGTATTTCATACAGCTTTCACTCCATAGTTGTCCTGATTGCAAGACCGCATACCATATTTCACCTCTTTTGGCAAATAACGCAGCCATCCTAAAATAAGTGGATTTCACCAAGGCAGTGATTGGGAGGTTTCGTATGCCCTTGAATACCCCATTCATTGATTCAATAAGATTTGTTGTCATATGCCCCCATCTTTGGCCATTGTCGTATGACCTAGTCCACTTTTCGACCGGTATATTGTCGATCCACGTACCGGCTTCTGGGTTAGACAAACGGATCTCGTTGCGGTAATATTTGAATGTGGGTTGTGTCAGTGCGTATCCCGCATTCATCACCGCTTTCCTCAATGTTTTGTCCTTGACCTCCCTCTAGAAATTCTGGACGATATGCCTGACGCAATAGACATGCGTAGAAGGAGGGTCATGCCAACCATTTGCTGGATTATTATAGGCACTTTCAATGGAGGCATGTCTGTCCGAGATCAAACAGAGATCTGGTTGAGGAGCCACGTGTGTACGAAGATTTTTCAGGAAAAAGCTCCAAGCACCACCGGTCTCCCCCTCGACAAGGGCAAACGCAACGGGGAAAATGTTATTGTTGCCATCTTGTGCAACTGCCATCAATAGCGTGCCTTTGTACTTCCCATACAACCAAGCCCCGTCAATTTGTAGAATTGGTTTGCATGATGCAAACCCTGTGATGCATGGTTGAAATGCCCAAAACACGTGACTGAATATTCCGTTGCCATGCAGTAGACTAACATCTTGGGCGTACGCTGGCAATGTTTCCAGAACATAAACACTACCTGGAGAATATGTCTTTAGTGCATTTAGGTAGCGGGGAAGTTCTCGGTATGACTCCTCCCAGTTTCCGTACACCCTTTCAATCGCCTTAGTCTTTGCTAACCACGCCTTACGGTAAGACGGAGTGTAGTTAAAAACCATGGTGATGTGGGAGATGATTGTTTTCACCTTCAAAGAAGGGTCGTTGCTGACCAGGGATAGGATTTCTTGACAGATTAGATCATGGTTGAGTTTTCGGTGGTCTTGTGATTGAGTGGAACTTACACAAGTATGGGTAGTCATGGAACCTATGACCCAGCAGTCACCCCTTAATCTGTATGATGCGGTCAGCTTGAACATACAATCAGGGTGGACACACTTGATCTTGTACCTTTCCGGGTTTACACGATCCACCTTATAATCAACCGAGTTGAGCATGTGAAATTTTTTGATGGCCCTGATGCATTCCTCTCTGTTACGAAACTTGTCCTTCTCTTTTAAATTTTCATCCGACTGCATATACGGTTGGAAAAACAAGTCAGTAGAAGGTTCATCTCCGTCCATGTTGAAGTTTGTCATGTGCGTAGGTGGTGTGTAGATTTTGTCAGTAGGAATACTTGGGATGCCATCATCGTCAGAATCGTCGTTCACCATTTCATCAAACTCTAACTCGTTATCTTCTTCTTCATCGTCAACTGCATCTACCTCATCTTGTTCATTCTCCAAAGGATCAACCTCCTGTGTCACCAGAGGCTCCACCTCCCGTGTCACCGGAGGCTCTTGAAGCAAAACGTACAACTCAATAGAGTCGTTTCCAGAATAGACATGGCTGGAAATCATGTTCTGGAGATCCTCGTCATCTTAAACTTCAACCTTATAAAAAATTACTTGGTTGTTTCCAAAAAAACTGGACTCTGATAAAAAATCTGGGATACCGGGCCTCGTTCAAGTTTGGCCTCCAATCTTTTCTTGAAGTACGAGAAATTTGCTTTCCCGTTTAAGAGAAATCGAATGTTGTCGGTGTTTCTAAACAAAAACCCAACTGTGGGACACATGTATGTCTCACCGTTGAAATGTGCTTTGACAACAAATTATGGTGAAGAGGCCATTGTGTAGAATTGTTTTAAGGTTTGAAGGTTGGAATGTTTGAGGTTTATTGATTGTATGAAGGTATGAATGCTGGAATATTTGAAGGTTTGATGACTGATTCGAAGGTTGGAAGATTTTACAGATTATGTGAATGAATGTTATGTTCAACGTAAGGCAAAAAATTTCAATTAAGTAAGGGATGCAACCCCCCAAGGCTGCCAATAATATTACATGTAATAATGAAACCCCATAGCCTGCCACCTATCCTGGCCCTATTCTGCATGCAACAAAGAATGGAATCCCAAAGGCTGTCACGTAGCCTGAGCCTATGCTGTAAGAAGTGACACCTCTTATTCGCCAAATGGGGTGGCGACACCATTCATTTTTGCACTCTTTCGCCAAGTGAGATGGCGCCTCCCTTACTGTCCAATCGTGATACATGCATGGGCTTATGAAGCCACCTAGCCTGCCACCTACCCTGGCCCTATTCTGCACACATAAATGTTTTGTGTAAGACTCCACCCATCAACTCCAATGGCCTTGCATGCAACAAAGAAAGGAATCCCAAAGGCTGTCAAGTAGCCTGAGCCTATGCTGTAAGAAGTGACACCTCTTATTCGCCAAATGGGGTGGCGACACCATTCATTTTTGTACTCTTTCGCCAAGTGAGATGGCGCCTCCCTTACTGTCCAATCGTGATACATGCATGGGCTTATGAAGCCACCTAGCCTGCCACCTATCATGGCCCTATTCTGCACACATAAATGTTTTGTGTAAGACTCCACCCATCAACTCCAATGGCCTTGCATGCAACAAAGAAAGGAATCCCAAAGGCTGTCACGTAGCCTGAGCCAATGCTGTAACAAATGACACCTCTTATTCGCCAAATGGGGTGGCGACACCATTCATTTTTGTACTCTTTCTCCAAGTGAGATGGCGCCTCCCTTACTGTCCAATCGTGATACATGCATGGGCTTATGAAGCCACCTAGCCTGCCACCTATCCTGGCCCTATTCTACACACATAAATGTTTTGTGTAAGACTCCACCCATCAACTCCAATGGCCTTGCATGCAACAAAGAAAGGAATCCCAAAGGCTGTCACGTAGCCTGAGCCAATGCTGTAACAAATGACACCTCTTATTCGCCAAATGGGGTGGCGACACCATTCATTTTTGTACTCTTTCTCCAAGTGAGATGGCGCCTCCCTTACTGTCCAATCGTGATACATGCATGGGCTGCCACCTAGCCTGCAAGAGTGACACCTTACATTTTTTGTAAATGCATGCATGCATATGTGTAACACCCTAAGCATGCAAATGTGAAACTTCGCAGGCATGCAAGCACAAGCAACCACTACATCAAACTTATTTGCCTATAAATACATACCTTATGAAACATCTCTCACACCCACACAACTCTCACTCTCTGCTACGAAATATTTCTTAAGTCTATCATACTCTCTATTTCTTCCTAAGTCTTTCATACTCTCAAGCATTCTGAACAATGGCTCTTCTAACAATGGGCGATACTCACAGAGGCACAAGGGAAAACATTGATGCATTTGTAAGTCTCTTCTTTGGTTATACATTTTTCATACTTCAAATAACGTGTTGTTCATCTTAATTAATCTTACACTTGTTTAATTATGATCTCAGGATACAAAAAGATTCAGAATCCGTTCGCACAACTACCTGGCTCCCGACCCATTTATCGTCCCTTATCTGGAATATGCAGGTTTTGGACATGTGATAAAGATCTCCAACTGCACCATTGACTCAAAATTCATTCTTGCAATGTTGGAGAGGTAGAGACCGGAGACCCATACATTTCACCTACCAATAGGTGAATGTACCATCACTCTCGAGGATGTGTACATGCTACTGGGCCTCCCTATCGACGGTAAGGTGGTGAACGGGTCGGTTCAACAACCCAACTCACAGTATGAAGAACTGTTGGGTAGGGATATGGTAGAAGGTGGTGGAGCAAGAGGGCAGGGAATACTACTCACTGACCTGAAACGGCATTATGCAAGTATGGAATTAAATGAAAATTCCTCAGAGAATGACCGAGTAGTAAAAGCCAGAACGTATCTTATAATACTTTTTGGTACATTTTTATTTCCCGAAAGTACGGGAAATAGTGTAAATTTCATGTACTTACATTTACTAACAAATTTTGAAAAAACTAGAAAATATAGTTGGGGTTCTGCAGTATTAGCCCACCTGTACAGTTCCTTGTGCAAAAACGCAGTCAAGGAAAAATGTACATTTTATGGGTGCGCATTTTTACTACAAGCCTGGGGTTGGTGGAGGATGGAGTCCTTAAACCCCATCAACAACAACACTTTTGGTTTCCCGTACGCAACAAAGTAAGTCATTAAGTTATAGCATTTATAACTATTCTGCTCTTTCCAAAATATATGCTAAAAATAACATGTTTCTCATTTCCTTTAGGTACTGCGTGAGGGGTATGGATTACGGCAAGAATCCAAGATTCAATTTCGCACTCTACCGGAATCTGTTGGATCACTTAGGCCCAGATGACGTACGTCGTAGCTTTTAACTTTTGTTCATTTTAATTATTTATACATTACTTTTGCGCTAACCTGATTTATATTTTATCGCAGTTCGTCTGGAGACCATATTTGGGTTTGGGCCATTCTCCAAACCCAGAGGATGCAGCAACTTGGACTGCAAAGAATGCACTCATTCGGTTCAACATTGTGGAGATGCACCACAGCGACCGTGTGAAGATGCAGTTCGGAATGCATCAAGAGATACCAAGTGATCCAATAGATTTGTCCCCCTGGCATCTAAAAAGGGTCGACGCCCAGTGGGGTCTTACCAACTGGAAAGACTTTGCTCCGGAATGGTGTAAAATGTGGCAAAGGCGTCACCGCTACATCTTGCAATCCCCGGTTTTCCTTACTCAAGGTAACATGCGACACACTGATCAATATATGTCGTGGTACAGGTCGGTTAGTAACCCAGAAATGCACGTGTCTCATCCGAGGTACTTGGTTGACCCACGCACACAATGGGCACAACCTTCGATTCCCCATCAACAAACCCAAAATCCATCAACCTCAAACCAACCCCCAAGAAGAAACAGACCAACAAACACACAACCACATTCCCCACCACAACACAACTACAATCAAATGCCGTACTACCAACCACAATCACCGCCAAACTACCAATACCCGGATATGCCTCAAACCCAACCACAATACCAACCCCAATACCAGCACACCCACATACCCCAGACACAATTTCAGTCTTCCACATATCCCAATATGGTGCCCTCAACATCCAGCCTTAGCCCTGATATGGGAATGTCAGAAGATTATGACCAAGCCGACCAAACCTACCATCAACCACCATATCACCAAACAACCCAACATCCACAATACCAAACACCCCAAGATCCATTTCCTTTCTACCCCCCATACTCAGACGACCAATGCTACCGACCAACCATGGAACCCCACCCACCGCCAACACGACCAAACTTTGAGGGTATGGGTAACCGACTGTACCAGAGCAGATCTTCGAGATATGGAGATCTTACTGATTTTATGGATTCGGATCGCATTGACTTCGCTGGGCCATCGACCTTGCCGCAGCAGGAAACGTGACGGCACCCAGCAAGAGAAAGGCGAGGACAAGGATGCGGAACCGGGGGTCATTACCGGGTTCCGGGGGATCACTGATGTATCTTTTTTTTTCCCAGTATTTTTTGTATCCATTTTTTTACTGTTCTTTTAATGTAAAACAGTTGAATGTAATTATTTTTTTTAAAATAAAAAATCCATTTTGTTGATCTCTGTCTAATAGGCAACGCACAGGAAAGAAAATAAATAAAAAATTTTGCCCTAATTTTGTACATAGGCGCCATCTCACTTGGCTTAGGGCATGCCCTAAGCACTTAGGCGCCAAGTGAGATGGCGCCTCCCTTAAAAAAGGAGGTGCATGCGCCAATTGAGATGGATCCTCCTATGTGGAGCCATCTCAAACATGGTTATTTGCGTAATTTTTTCCGAAACCCGGTTATTTACGAAATATTTTTTTAAGACATGGTTATTAATAAAAAAAATTCTGGAAAGGGTGCTAACACCTTCCATTTCCATAATATACCCCCCTTATTCAGAAAATTCTCGAAAAGGTCTTTTTCTGTTCTTTTCACCCTTTCCTTAATTTGGATAAAAGAAAAGTCGGTGGTGACTCTTGCTTACCGCAACATTTACGAATACAAAATGCAAAACCAGTATAATAGTCAGTTCTGCCACCGTATTACAGAACTGGCGACTCTCTTGGGGAATTATAAAAGTAGGGTTACCTTAGAGCTTAGGTCATATTTAACTTACTTTCCTTGTATGCTTGTTTGATTTATCTTAAAGGGTTTTTATTGGGTTTACTTGTAAAGATCAGTGATACGGTGGCAGAACCGACTGTTAAATACTACTGGTTTTGCGTTTGTGTTTGTAAAATGTTGCGGTAAGCAAGAGTCACCACCGACTTTTCTTTTATCCAACAAAGGAAAGGGTGAAAAGAACAGAAAAAGACCTTTTTCAAGAATTTCTGAGTAAGGGGGGTAAATTATGGAAAGGGAAGGTGTTAGCACCCTTTCCATCCGTGGTTTTCCACGGGCTCTTAGGTACTTGCTCATTTTTGAAAATTGCTTCCATGTTGGTGTGTTTTGAAAAGTTTGTTTGCTTTATGATAACTCTTGTATCAATCCCCAAGAGTGTTGATAAAGCGTTTTTAAAAAATGTTTTGAAAGTGTAGTGTGAAAAAGTTATTTTTAAGCAAGTACCTAACAATTATCTACCTACTCAAAAAAGAATGTTCTTTTCCTTCTTTCCTTTAGACAGTGTTATCTACTATTAGTGAGTAGGTAGGCCTAGTCATTGGATGTTGAGGAACTATCGAAGGGACGTTTACAGTCACTAAGGCAATTGGGCAAGAACTTTTAGTAACTGTCCTAAAACTCTAAGATCACCTTTTTTACTGAGGTAACATTGAAAGGGTCATCGAGGGACTTGTGATCTTTCGAATTAGAGCACTGCCACTAAAAATGCTCACATTTCGAGAATTGTGATCATTTTCGAAGGCAACCGAAGTGGGAGATGCCCTAGGGGTGAGCATGTGCAAGTGTATTGATTCAATTCATTTATCTTGCGCATTCAGGGTTATCTAATCATTTTCTTTTAGAATCTTTCCATACAATCCTATTAATCTAGCAGTTCAAATATTAGTGCAAGAATTTAAAATGCGAAAATTGAACCTAGCTATTACAGGGCCTCGGGGAGGGGGATACATAACTAAAACTAGGGAGTACGGAAATCAAAAGCAGTAAATAAACCCTAATTTAAAACTATTACAAACCATCAGCAGTTACAATAAATTAGAAAAGAAAATAAAAGGGAAACTGATAAACGCGCGAAGATCAAGACGGGAACAAGTTGAAAAAAATCTAATTATTAAAAAAAACTATTTTTGGTATTTTATTGAGAAAAAAGACTTGAAGTTTTTAACCTAATTCTAATTGATTCTTATTAATAAAATAATCAAGTTAAAGTAATTTAATTAATTAATTTACAAAAATTTAAATTTAATTATGAAAACCTAAGGCTACTTTTTTTGTGATTTTTTTATTATTATTATTATTATTATTGATTTAAAAAATGAATTTAAGAAATATAAAATAATTAAAACAAAATAAAACAATGAAAAAAAAGAAAGGCAAACGGCCTGCGGTTTATGGAGTAATTTGGGGGGTGAGGCGCTGAATTTGGCTAGGCCCAGATCAAATAAGCCCAAACGCCTGCATGAGATCCAATGTTGCTACGTCTGGAAAGTCCGCCACGGGCTCTCAGATCTTGGATGTTAGATCTAATGCTGCATAGATCTAATGGTGATCCCTTGATGACACATAGTGTGTGCGCCTGGCCTTGGAGCATTGCATCTGAAACAAACTTATTAGAAAATGCAAAATATGGAATTCCAGGGTCGAACCCAGGTCCTTCTTCTTACATGCTTTATGCCTTTACCATCTGCGCTATCTGCTTATTCATATATATAATAACACAAAAATAGTATAATATGAAAATAGATCTATGGTTGAGTCAGCATAACACGCATGCCATGTGGGGCCCTGTATTTTAAATGGACGAATCATAAGATGTTATCCAGCCAGCCAGCACAGGGAGGGTCAAACCACCCCCACGGTGGTTGACCACCATCGTCTCCAGCAACCTCAAATCTCTAACCTGTGAAATAACATGATTCTGGACCAGAAATTGAACCTACCCCCCCTAAATCATAGGCTGCAAATTCAACCATGGGGTTAGTTTAATCTAAAACGTCCTGCATCATTGAAACCGAAGCTTGCACTTCTCTAAACCCTAAAAATGGTGATTTGTATTTTTGGCATTGTTGCTTACATGAAATACGTCAGAAAATTCACAAGCTATGATAACAATATGGATATACAATCAAAAGGGATTTATATTAAGAATTAAGCAAGTTTTGAGATCAAGAATTTTTACCAAAGTGAAAGGATCGGGTGAGGATGATTTTGTATGCTTTGGCCTTCAAGGATGGATGGGTTGACTTGTTGGGAGTCTAAGGGACGTGGATAAATGGCTGGAAGTGCTTGAAACTGACTGAAAAGGGAGATCTCGAGTTGCACCACTTTTGACAATTTTTGAAAGTTTGTTAGGGTTATTTGGATGTAGTTGCGCTCTCCCATGGCTTGGCCTCTTGTTGTGCATATATAGTGAATCGTATTAGGTCAACAAATGTGTCCTAAATCAAATGGAATCAATGTCTTTTATTTTGCTTCCAAACTTTCCTATTTTTGAATATTTTTTCCTTTCATGGCTTGCATGATTTCCCTTGATAGAATCAGCATATATTGTCCGTTATTTAATAGAAAAATGATTTCAAATCAATCTTATATTATTTCCATTATTTATTTATTTATTTTTGAATTATAATGAATAAAACATCAAAATGAATATCATAAATAATAGAATAATGCATGGGTGGTCTTAGAGGTCGTGGACCATGTTGGAAATAAGTTCAGATCATAGAAACCAAGGCCCATTTGAAAGAAATCCATGATTGATCAATATTCTCTTCATGCATTTCTTCAAAATTGATCAATTTTAGTAATGCATATCTCTCCCAATTTTAACCCTATGAGGGTGTTCTTGGAATTTTTAGAGATTTAGGATGTCCTATAAACAACCATTTTAGTTTCATCTCAATTGGATTTTCCATGTTCATGTACCAAGCTTTGACCCAAAAGGTGTTTTTGTTGACTTTCTGAAAGGACCCACAATGTCTGAGCTTGTATCTTTCAATTGGTGCATTTCTTGAACTTGAGGGATGAAGAGAAGTTGTAGGGAATTGGATTTTCTTCAAAATGAGCCTTGTTGGAAAAATTTCTGATAAGGTATGAGCAAGTTATGCATGGTCAAAGTTTGGTTGACTTTTCATATAGAAACCCTAATTAGCAATTTTTGACTTTTGATGAATTAGGAGCATTTCTTGAGGAATCATGATCAACCCTTGATTAAATGATGGATATCACTTAAAAATGTTGATGTTGACCAAAAATCTTGAAGTTCGATTGTATATAGGCCACAATTGACTTGTTACCTAGCACAGTTGATTTTCAGGCGTTTGAGTTGTTAACTGAGCAAACTTGTTGTGCAAAGCATGAAATTTGGCATGGACTATCTTGAAGACATATTAGGGCCATGTAAAACACTTGAGACCTTTTAAGCTCACACATATTTGATGAAAATCGAAACCCTAGTTAGAGGTTCATTGCCTTAGGAGGAGAATTTGTCTGGTCAATTTTTAGTCATCCTTGAGCAATTTGAGGACCTCAATGGGCCTGCCTTGAGTAAAATGAGAGGGAAAATTTCAGGGTACAACAGCTGCCCCTGTTCAATCTTCTTATACCTAAGGATGTAGATTGGCTTGTCTGCCTTTCGTGATCTGAAGGTGGAAGATGATTGAACACTAGAGTGCCCAGAAATTTGTACTCGCCTGAAGTAACATTGTTGGTTGATAATATCGAGAATGGGCTTACAGATGCCATTTGGAAACAGTGACATAAGTCCGTTGGAGATTGGCTTAAATATGCCATCCAGAGAAAGTGACGAAGAGTCGTCGGAGATGGGCTTAAAGATGCAATCTAGAGAACATGCTGATGATTTATAAATATGGAATGTTGTTGCGACATTTCCTAGTCTAGGAAAATAAATCTCTGACTGCTGCTGGAGAGTACTAGGAAGCTGAATCCCGGACTACTGTTCGGTAGATGAGGAAAGTGGTTCTTTCATTTCCGCTGGGGAGATGATTTTCCGGGAATCTCCTCTTTCTGTTTGAGGATACTCTATCGGGGATTTTTGACTTCTGCTTGAGAATGCTCCGCTGGGGAGAAGATGCTCTGTTAGAAGATTTTATGAAATGTAGAGAAATAAACTCTGTTGGGGGATGAACTTCTGCAGCTAGAGAAATAAACTCTACCGGGGATGAGGATTTACAAACTGTTTGAGATTATGAAAACTCTGTTGGGCCAGAAGAGGTCAAAACTTCGGTTGTTTTCACTATGCAGGGATATAGGCACCACTAGGACGTGTGTCGAGGGCGTAGCAGTGACTTTTCATCAAGACGTCTCTGCCTCTGTACCTGTTGGACAAAGTAATTACGGGGGCTACAAATGGCTTTTTTTAGGCATTGTCTTGTTTCTTAAAGTCATTAGCAACTGTCTTTCTGTTTTTTATGCAAGTATTTGTAAACGGTAATCATATTCAAATGCATATGTCAAAAATAATCACTGGACGTTTTTGCAAAACAAAACAGAAAAATAGAAAACAAATAGTTTTGTACTTTCAAAGAAATGATTTGTATTGATTCTGAAGTTTGCCTGTAACTGGCGTTTTGGTACAAAAAGAAACTGACATTCTATTAAGAGAATGTCGTTGTAAAAGTGGAAACTATAGTATAAAGAGAAAATAGCTATGCGTAATAATCCCATCGAGTTTCAATTATGCTATTGCCCTTATGTTCTTGAGCGTCTCATCACTTTGCTACTTGTCTGAAGCTGACTGGATTGATTGGTACCGTTTGAGCTTGATGGTTGGTACTGAAGTCTGGTTGCAAGGTGATCCAACGGGACATATTTATACGTTTTAAATCCCTAATTTTTGCTTGGACCTCCCTTTCGAGTTTTCAGTCCACCGGGATACCCTTTTTTTCTCAAGTTGTCTTTTCAGGTTTTTGACTTGCCGAGTGTACATATTTTTTATATTTATCCCTAATTTTTGCCCGAACCCTTTTGGTTCGCCGGGATGCCCTTATTTTTTCCTAGGCCAGTCAACCTAGCGGGTCTTTATTCATGCGTAGTATCTTTTAACTATGTCCGCATTCACAGGGTGAGGAAGTTCGTCACCGTCCATAGTGGTTAAAATCAGGGTCCACCACAAAATATGTTCTTGATCACAAATGGCCCTTCGTATGTGAGAGTCAAATCTTCCCTGGGGTCACCTTGTGGCAGTATGATGTGCTTGATTACTAGATCACCAACTTGATATACCTGACGTCTGACCTTCTTGTTAAAAGCCTTAATCATACGCTTCTGGTACATCTGACCATGACAGACCGCCGCAAGTCTTTTCTCATCAATCAGGTTCAGTTGGCCAAGTCGAGTCTGAACTCATTCGTCTTCATTCAGCCCTATTCAGCCCTGCATCCTTCATGATTCTCAAAGAAGGGATCTGGACCTCAATAGGTAGGACAAATTCCATACCGTATACCAAAGAGAAAGGAGTTTCCCCTGTTGATGTGCATATTGTAGTGCGGTAACCATGAATAGAAAATGGTAACATCTCATGCCATTCTTTATATGTCACCGTCATCTTTTGGATGATCTTCTTAATGTTCTTATTAGCAGCCTCTACATCGCCATTCATCTTCGGCCGGTAAGGAGAAGAGTTATGATGCTGGATCTTGAATTACTTACAGAGTTCAGTGATCATAGTATTGTTGAGATTTGTACCATTATATGTAATGATTATTTCAAGGATACCATACCGACAGATAAGGTTATGCTTGATGAACTGCGCCACAACATTCTTGGTAACAGTAGCAAAAGAGGAAGCCTTAACCCACTTTGTTAAGTAATCAATGGCAACAAGGATGAAGCGATGCCCATGCCGCACATTGCAAATGGCCAAGGAGCAGTCAAGACGTTTAGAGGAACCGGAGGTACGTGCACCTTATCAGCATAAATCTGGAACTTGTGACAAGTCCATGAATGTTGATAACAGTTTTCTTCCATAGTGGACCAATAGTATCCCACCCGTAGGATATTTTTAGCCATAGTGTGTCCATTAGAATGGGTGCCAAAGGTACCTTCATGTAAATCATCCATAATCTTCTGCACTTCATTCTTGTCTATACACCGAAGCAAAGTAGAATCGTGGTTGCGTTTGTAGAGGATCCTGTTACTCAGAAAGAATTTGGCAGAGAACCTTCTTAGAAACTTCTTATCATTGACTGAAGCTCCTTTAGGATACTCTTGACCTTAGATATATCTTTTGACTTCATGGAACCAAGTTTTGTCCACTACCTCTTCAGTATCAATCTCATGACAATATGCTGGTTCATCCATTCTCTCAATAGTGATCTGAGGAGCCTCATTATCCCACCTGACCTTGAACACGGATTCCATAGTGGCTAGCGCGTCCTCTAATTGATTTTCCTCTCGTGGAAAATGCTCAAAAGTAATTTATTCAAAATGTGGAATCAATTTCAACACATTTTCTTTGTAAAGGATGAGATTAGGATGCTTCGTGTCCCATTCTCCTTTGATCTGGCTGATTACCAAAGCTGAGTCTCCGAACACACTTAAGAACTTGATCCTTAAATCAATTACATCTTTGAGACCCATGATACATGCTTCATACTAAGCCATATTATTGGTACAATTGAAACATAATCAAGCAGTGAAAGGAGTATGACAACCTTCAGGAGAGATGATCACAACACCGATGCTATTGTCAAGTGCGTTGGAAGCTCCATCAAAAACCATAGTCCATCGGGATCCTTTCTCAGGTCCTTATCCGGTCCAGGTTCTTCATAATCAGTTACTAACATGATGTTCTCGTCCGGGAACTCAAAATTCATGGATTGGTAATCGTGCACAGCCTGATGAGCCAAATGATCAGCTACTACACTTCCCTTGATTGCTTTCTGGGTTGTGTATTGAATGTCGTATTCGGTCAGGATCATTTGCCATCTCGCTATTCTTCTGGAAAGAGCGGGTTTCTTGAAGATATACTTGATAAGATCCACTTTAGAGATCAACAAGGTAGTGTGAGTCAACATATATTGTGTTAGTCGGCGAGTAGCCCATGCCAAAGCGCAACAAGTTTTCTCGAGCAGTGAGTATCTTGTTTCACAGTCGGTAAACTTTTTGCTAAGGTAGTATATTGTATGCTCTTTTCGACCAGACTCGTCATGCTGCCCCAACACACACCCATTGAATTCTCTAATTCCGTTAAGTACATGATTAGAGGTATTCCTTTAACTGGAGGCATTAAAATTGGAGGCTCTTGAAGATATTCCTTGATTTTGTCAAAGGAATTCTGGCATTCATCATTCCACTTCACTGCTTGATCTTTCTTCAGTAGCTTGAAGATTGGCTCACAAGTAGCGGTCAGATGAGAAATGAACCTAACAACGTAGTTTAGGCGTCCCAAGAACCCCCTGACCTCCTTCTTAGTGCGAGGAGTTGTAATTTCTTGTATAGCTTTAACCTTTTCAGGGTCTACCTCAATACCTTTGCCGCTGCAACAAAGCCTAAGAGTTTACAAGATCTTACTCCAAAGGTTCACTTATTTGGGTTCAGCCTCAATTTATAATTCTTCAGCCTTTCAAATAGCTTCTGCAGGTGATCAAGGTGCTCTTCTTCAGTCTGAGACCTGGCTATCATATCATCTAGATAGACCTTTATCTCGTGATGGATCATGTCATAAAATAGAGCTACCATGGCGCGCTGATAGGTTGCCCCAGCATTCTTCAACCCAAAGGGAATAACCTTGTAGCAGAAAGTGCCCCACTATGTGACGAAGGTTGTCTTCTCTGTGTCCTCAGGTGCCATTTTGATCTGATTATACCCTGAGAAGCCATCCATGAAGGAGAATACCTTATGTCGTGCAGTGTTGTCAACTAGAACATCAATGTGGGGAAGCGGAAAGTCATCCTTGGGGCTTGCCCTGTTCAAGTCTTTGTAATCCACATACATACATACCTTACCATCCTTCTTAGGTACCGACACTATGTTAGAAGCTCATTGTGGATAGGAAGTAACAGCTAAGAAACCAGCGTTGAATTGTTTCATGACTTCGACTTTAATCTTCTCTGACATTTCAAGGTTCATACGACGAACCTCTGTTTTACTGGAGGGAAGTCCTCTTTTTTCGGCAGGCGATGAACCACATTATCAGTGTCAAGTCCGGGCATGTCTTTGTATGACCAAGTAAAGATCTCCACATAATCATGTAATATTTGTATTAAATGCTCCTTGACACTATGCTATAGATCGACACCTATCTTGACTTCTTTCCTGTCCTCTTCAGTACCCAAGTTCATTGTTTCAACTGGCTCTTCATGGGACTGTATTGCCCTTTCTTCCTGTTGTAACAGTCTGGAAAGTTCTCCTGGTACTTCACAATCTTCCTCACCATCGTCCTCGGCTTGGTTGATCGGATATTCAAAGTCATAACTAGCAATAGCATAATTGTTATCAATGGGATCCAGAGTGGATGTGGATCTACATTTTGATACGTGAGTGTGTGTAAGAGCATAGCTGTATTGATAAAGTAAAAAGTAGAAAATAAAGACAGAGAGCACAAAATTTTTATGCAAAAACGTCCAATGCTTTATTAATGACATATGAGATTGAAAATTATAACCCTCACAAATAAACCATTGTATCTCGAGTAAGAAACAAGGCCATAGAGTTTATATTGTTTATTTATTACATATCCGAAAACAAGAAAGAAAATTACTCATGAATAAAAGTAATCGGCACACAGTCTTTATCCGTCTAATTACTGGGTCCACCGTTGGTAGTAGGGAAGATCCAGTTGTCCATGTTATAGTCACCATCACTGTCTTCTAAAGCGTTGATCCCATGATTGCTGATGCGTATGAGAGGTCCTCTGGCACGAGCATGACAAACAGCCCTTTGAGCTCCTGAAGTAAAACCTAAACCAAACTTATCATATTTGTATGGAATGTCAGGGAGTTGGCCCCAAATGGTACACCCACCTTCTTCAATTACTACTTTGGCGTCCTTGAGAGAAGTCATCTTCAATGGAGGTCTGGTGATCTTTGGCACACTGGTAACAGTCTTGGTTGCAGCCATGGTCTGAGGCGCCTCTTCAAAGTTCTGACAAGTGGTCTCAATGAACTTGCTGTCCATTTCGACATACCTGAAAGAGTTCAGGTGTCTTACCATGCACTCCTCCTCACCACGTACCGTGATAATCTTTCCCTTCACTGGGTACTTCAACATCTAATGTAGAGTGGATGTAACAGCTACAGCCCCATGGATCCAGGGGCGTCCTAACAAATAGGAATAAGATGGTCGAATATCCATCACGTAGAAGGTGGAGTCAAAGGTTTGGGAACCAACATTGATAGGGATGTCCACCTCCCCGTGTACCATTCTTTTCAAACCATCGAAAGCCCTCACCAAAATGTTACTGGGATTCAGAGTCAAACTTTTGCAATCTAATTTGTCAAGAGCCTTCTTGGGCAAAACATTCAGCGATAAGCCGATATCCACTAGAACATGGGCCAAAGTACTGCCCTGCATTCGATGAGGACATGTAGCGCATCATTATGTTTTCTTCCTCTGGGTGTCAAATCAGCATCAGAAAAACCGAGTCTGTGATCGGTGGATCTGGAACTGACTGTTTAACGCTGGTTCGCGAAATGTCGCGGAAGCAAGAGTTTCCACCGTCTTTTATTTTCTCCAAATAGAAAGGACAAAAGCACAGAAAAATTCCTTAAAGAGATTGCTCTCGGTTCGGGAGGTAGGTTATAGAAAGGGAAGGTGTTAGCACCCTTTCTATCCATGGTTATCCATGGGCTCTTAGATACTTGCTCATTGTGTTTTCAAAAATGGTTTGTTTGCTTTTCAATTGTGGGTTTTAAAAAGTTTCTTTGAAAATTTCAGTTCGACTCTTGTATCGGTCCTCAAGAGTGTTTGAAAAGTTGCTTTCGAAAGCTTTTTGAAAAGGTGTCGGTGTGAAAAGTATTTTTTTGATTGTTTTGAAATTAGAGCAAGTATCTAGAGTTGTCTACCTACCCTAAGGAATTCGTCTGTGTAAATGTCCTTTAAAGTAGTGTCATCCCACCATTGAGAGGTAGGTAGCACCACCGTTGGAGGTGTTCGGGTCAATTCGAGGTTTGGGACATGGTGATCACCAGAGCAATAGGAAGACACCTTAGAAGCTACCCTCATGCCAGGTTCCCGGATCATGAGGACTTACTAAGACATCCTCTACTCGACGATCACCTTTCGAAAGGCAAGGCAACAGTGAGGCGTACCCTAGGGGTGGTGTGTGATTTGTGTGTCATGTTCAGTTATTTTGTCTTATTCATGTCAAGGTGATCTATGCGTTTGTTTTTATTTGTCATTTATTCTTGCATGCAATTTAATTAACAGTTAAAAAGATTACGAGAAATATAAAGTTCCTAAACTATTACAAAGGCGCGGGTCCACATCGCCAAATTAAATCCAGGACCCGATTTGGCAGAAAATAAAGAAATAGAGTGCGAGAAATATAAAATGTCCGAATTACACGGCTTTGGGAGAATTACATTAATATTGAAAATAAAAGAAATAAATGCGCGAATTGGAATTAAAATTGGAAGCGAGGGCGTTGGACCCTTTTTTAATGAAATTAAATTAAATTATTAAATTAATGAAATTAAAATGAAAAAGAAATTATTTTTGAGGTTTTTTGTATTTATGGTTTTTTATGAGAGAATTAAATGAAATCTAACCCTAATTCTACAATTTTTATTTATTAAGAAAAGATTAAACTTTAACCTAAAATTAAACCTAATTAATTAATTGCAAGTATTTACAAAAAATAATATTAAATAATTAATTATGGTGAGAATTTAAAAGATAAAAGAAAAAGTAATTATAATAATTAACCTAATTCTACAAGTTTTTTAATTTATTAAGAAAAGATATTAAAATTAACCCTAAATTTAAATCTAATTAGTTAGTGAGATTTATTTACAAAAATATTAATTAAATAAATATATTTTAATTTTATGACTTTCTGGTTTTTATTGTTATTTTTATGTTTTATAAGTTAATTTAAAGATTTAATTAAAAAGAAATAATTGAAACAAATAAAATAAAGAAAAGAAAAGAAATACAATACCTTGGGGGGTTCTGTCCCCAATTGGAGGTATGATCCTAGCAATTCTGGCCCAATGACCCTTTGGCCTTGTTGACTTTTTGGCTAGCGTGTGCACGCGTTGACTCATGTCCATTATGTTCTTCAGATCATAGGCCTTTGATTGATCTTGATATATGCGTGGCAAGCTGAGATTGTGGATGTATGATGCACCCAGGAATTGAAGCTGCATGGAATTATATTGGAAGAAAAAATATTGAGACAAAGAGGGGGGGCCTGGGATCGAACCCAGGTCCCAGGGATTACCACTACACATGCCTGCCACTGAGCTACCAACGCTTCTTTGTATATTATATAACTAACAATTAATATAAGATAAAATAAGGGTTAGTGGGATTTTAGCGCGAAAATTCAAATGAACCACTTACTGCTTTACACCTCATCTTCTTCTTCCTCGTTCGTGTTTTACCTGAAACATAAAAGACTTAGCGGGGGTTTTAAACCCCCCCAAAATACACTCTTTTTCCAAAATAGCGATTAGGCCATATGGTTATATAAATTAGGCGCGAGGGGTGTTTTCAAATCGTCCAAGCTTCCTGATTTCAACCATGGCATTGAGGTGTCTCAATTTTACAGTAGGTGAAAGTACACAATTTCAAGTTTGAAGAACCCTAATAATCGTCCATGGTAGTTTCGTGTATGGGTGATGAAAACTTAATTAAACAATACAATTAGCTTTAGAATCAATCAAGGAACATAAATCAAACATTAAAAATTACTAAAAATGCATGAATCATGATGCAAGCATATGAAAAAAATCTTGTACAAGGCACGATCGTTCTACCATTTCTCTGCGTTAGGATGGATGGTTTTGATCTGAAAACCTTCCTTGAAGTCTCAGGAAGGTAATGGAATGGTTATTTGGCCTTTAATCGCACTGGAAGATGGTTTTCAGTATTTGAGTTTTCTTGAAAAAATGCAAACTTTGTTATGGTTTTCTGGCGCAGCTTAGAGGTTATGAGCATTAGGGTTATCATGTATATAAGTACTGGAATGATTAGGGTTAGAAATTGGATCAAAAAACCCTTTGCATTGATGAAGAGATATTTGATTTTCATGGCAAATATTTTTCAATCTTTTTCACATGTTTTTGATGCCAATCATATCCAATTGCCTTGATTCTTTCCAAATCTGATCATGCACGAAATATTGAGTGTATTTTATGCATAAAAAGATTTAAAAACTTAGGTTTGGTATTTTTCATATATTTTAATTAATTAAATGAATTATTAGCAATTAAAAATTTAAATAAATAAATAAAAATGATGAAAAACTTCCCTTTGGGCCAAATGGTCGTGCACATGCCTTGGATGATGAATCTTGGAAGAAAAAGAGGCCCATTAGCATTTTTAAGATATTTGAAGCAATGTTGACTTTTCAAAATACCCAAAAATTTCCCAACTTCCACAAGGCATATCTTGCTCAATTTTTAAGCTTTGCTCATGTTCTTGGACATTTTGGAAAGGTCTTTGAGTCCTCTAACCAATGCCTTTGGTCCCATGTAATTTTGATTTACCAATTTCAAGTTATGGCCTTTGACTTAAAGTCCCTTTTTGTTGACCTTTGAAAATGACCTATAATGTTGAAATTGATAACTTTTTGTGAGAGCATTTCTTGGACTTGAAGTGTGAAGAGGAGTTGTAGGAAATTTCTTTCTATTAAAAATGAGCTTTGGATGGAATTTTTCTGATAATCCATGTGAAAGTTATGCCTTGGTCAAGTTACAGTTGACTTTTTCAACTGTCCAAATATGGAAACTTTTGCATCTTGAGACTTTTTGAGCCAAGCTTTGAGAATCATGATAAAGCATTGATCAAATGATGTTTGTGGCTTCAAAATGAGATGTTGACCAAAAATCTGAACTTTTGACTGTCAAATGACCATTTTGCCCCTACAGTTGACTGTAGTGCAATTAGGGTTTTTGACTGTGCAATTTTGTGCTGTAAGTCTTGAAACTTGGTATGATGATGCTTGAACATGTTTATAAGCATGTGGGACTTGATTGGACCCTTGGAAAATTCATTTTCTTTGTCATAACCAAAACCCTAATTCTTGACTGTTTAGGAGGCCCTTGAACTGTGCAACCCTTGGGGAGATTTTGAAGCTTTGACTTGGCAAATTTTGAAGAACATGGAAGGGCAAATTTTGGGGTACAACAGAGTCCATTACCAGCTGTCAAACTAGCCACACAATCTTCGAATTGGTCAACAGAGGTTTCCTGTGGCACATGAGCTGTCTTGAGGAATTTTAACAAAGCCTTTGCATGGGCTTCAGATCACAATAGTAGGGACAGAATTGAGATCTTGGAATGAGTCTTCCCCAGTTCTTCAACCATATTGTAGCGAATCTTTTTAATTATTTTTAAGATTTCTTCCATTTCCTTCTTATAAACCTTAGGGATAGCTTCTGGGTACGCCTTCGTCTGGACAGGCTCAACCAATATCTCTTTGCCCCGAGTCTCGGCCGACTCGATGACAGGGGTGGAAGCAGGGCTAGCAGTAGGAGTTGTCATAGGAGTACCAATAGGAGTAGCAGCAGGGATAATCACAGGATTAGTAATGGGAGTATTAGCAGGAGCAACAACATGAATGATCACAAAAGTATTAACAGTTTTAGGAGGAGAGATCTCGGGAGAGAAAACTCTTCCACTTATTATTATTTTACCGGTCCCTACAATATTGCCGACGTCGAGATCAGCACCTTCAGTAACTTTGTCTTCAGCAGCTAACAGGTCTTGCTTGACGCCATGGTAATATACGTCAGCCCCATAATTCCAGGGAACATCTTTATCCGAGGAATATGGTATTGGCCCTGGCATGGTGATGATCATGGGAGAAAACTTTGGAACAAATGTAATCCTGACGGGTTTTTTGGTGGAGACCCTGGGAGGATTGGCAGAAATGTTTATAATAGAAACGTCTTTACATGAAACACTTGTGACTGGAGTCTTCTCCAATAAAATTTCTTTATCATCCATCATGCGCTGAACACCTTCTTTCAAAAAATGGCAACCAATTGGTAGAGATAAACATAAGTGGCAACCTTCACCACAACCCAAAAATAAACCGACTTGCAAAAGATTCTTTTTAACATTCATGAGAGGAGTAGCGAGCTCATCAACAGAAGCAACGAACATATCATGTCAACAGCATTAACACCATGGTTGTTCTTGGGCATGCGGGCAGTTATAACATTAGGAGTCTCTAGAGCATCGAATTCAATCTCCTTTGCCTCAATTAGATCCTGCACCTTGTTCTTCAAAGCCCATCATTCGTTTGTATCATGGCCTGGACTTTCAGAATGGTAGGCACACCGAGCCTTTGGATTATAGTGAGGGGGTGCAGTGTTGGGATTTTTTGGAGCTTCCCTAAAAGTTACCAGATTGGATTTCAGTAAGTGTGGTAAAACTTGAGACAAGGTTATATTGATCCGGGTAAATTGTCTCATAGGCCTTTCTGCTCTGAGCTAATTGTTCCGTTGTTGAGTAACTACATGCTTGGATATCATTACAGCCCCTACCGTTAGACGACGTTCGGTTCTACCTTAATTTCTTTGACTGTAAGAATCACTAACCTCTTTCTTTCCTATGAAAGGTATCTTTCCTGCACTTGAAGAGGTATCCTTTTGAATCTTACCGCTCTTAATCCCAGCTTCCACTCTTTCTCCAGTTACGATCAGCTCAGTAAAACCAGCTGAGGAGCTTCCAATCATATGGTTGAAAAACGAACTAGATAGAGTACCCAAAAACATGTCCACCAACTATCTATCAGACAGAGGAGGCTGGACCCTTCCTGCTAAGTCTCTCCACTTCTGAGCGTAGTCTTTAAAGCCCTCGCCAGAACCCATGGACATACTTTGGAGTTATGTACGGGTCAGAGCAAGGTCATCATTATATTGGTACTGCTTATAGAAAGCACAAACCAGGACTTCTCAGTTACGAATATTAGTTCCCTCCAGCTGATAGAACCACTCTAACTGAGTTCTGGATAGACTGCCTTGAAAGAAGTGAACCCACAAATCCCTGTCAGCGGTGTGAAGCTGAATCTTCGTCACATAAGATCGGAGATGCATCTTTGGACATGATACCCCATCATACTTAGAAAAAACCGGAACCTTAAACTTTTGCGGGATTACAACCCTAGAAACCAAACCCAACTCTTCAAAATCCAGCCCGGGTACCCTTTGGATTTCCATTGCATTCAGACGATCCTCCAACTGTTTGTATTAATCATCAGCAAGAGGATACTGCTCCTCATTATAATCAGATTCATTATTAGATCACTTAGGGCCGAGGTCTTCCTCTCTTGTCTCCTCATCCTGAGTGTCTCCTTCTTTTGACGAAGTTGATAATTCTAAAGCTTTCCGCACTGGTCCTCTGATCCTTCTTCCCAAATTCACTATACCAGTTGGTTTCTTTGGCTTCTTGGTCTTTTCTTTGATCATCAGGACTTTCAGCTCTTCTTTCCCCTTGGACAAAGCCATGATCATTTGTTGAAACAGAGCATTTTGAGTTTGGAGGTCCTTCACTGTTTGTTCGAGAGCTATTTCTTTTGCTGAAATAAACAGCGAAAAGAATAAGAAACCTGTCTTGAAACCTGTTTATGCAATGATATGTATGATATGCGTATGCCATGTTTTCAAGGATTTCTAAAACCTAAATTTGCTAAAATAGAAAGAGAACAAACGTTAATTGCATTAAGAAGTTTCAACGGTTAAAAAGATGCCTCTTGGGCTTACAATAGGAGAAACCTAGGGTAGATAAACTCTCAAAGCAAAAAAAAAAGACTCAAGCTCCCCACGGGCGCATCCTCTTTGGAGCAATATAGGCATTTATATTCTTCTCTTCATGAAGTAGCCTGGTGAGCTCTAAAACCTTCTTCTCGCTGGCGTAGAACTGGGTCTCAAAGGTGTCTCGTTCCTCTTTGAGGTGAATCCAAGATCTCTGCAATTCCTCGAGAGTAGTTGGCATGTCAGGATAGAGAATAGTATGAGGTACATCTGTATCTACAACGAGTTCTATGATGATGGGTAGAATGGAGGGATAAGGCATCATGATATTTTGAGTGTGTGCTCGCACCCACTTAAGATAAGGCTCCAAAGGGATAGAGTTCTTATGCCCCAGTGTCTTGCTATCCACTTTGTTTACCATGCCCCAAGCTCGTATGAACCTCTGACGGTAACCTTGAATAGATCCTCATAATTGAACACAATGCCTTGAACCAATATATTATGAGGACCATCCCTCCTAGCATACCCAAACTATCGCAATGCCAAACAAGGATTATAAGTGATTCCTCCCCTAATGCCTAGGAGAGGGACATTAGGGAATTCCCCACAGCGATCGATGATGGTAATATTCTCCAAGGACCGAGGACACCAATGAATATTTGAGTGTGTGGGGGAGGTGTGAAATAAACCACCTAGCCAACAGAGGAGTGCAACACAAAAGAGTCCCTCTTCTCTTTACAGTGCGAGTATGCAGAGAGTGTAGAATGTCTCCAAGTAAAGTAGGCACCAGATTGTAGGACACAAAAACCTTAACCGCATTCACATCTATGAGTTGGTCCGTATTAGGAAATAGTACCATCCCATAGATTAGAAGGGCCAACACTTCTTCAAAAGCTTATAAATCCATGGTATCCCAAAAATGATGAGCCTTCTCAAATAGAAACTTAGCTAGAAACCCTTTGACGCCTCTTCTTGTTTACCAATTTGCCACGACATCTGACCCTGTAAAGACAGAGCTTTAGCAATTTCCTCAGGTTTTTGGTCTCTTTCCATACCATTGAAGGGTAACTGATCAAGAATGAGCATCCCCAATAACTGAGAAAACTCTTCCATAGTGGGCACTAACTGGTAGGAAAGGTGAAGCAGTGATGTTAAGGGTCAAAGAACTGAAAAAGCACCTTTAACATTTCTTCATCAGGGTTTGAGGTGACCAAGTTGAGAATTCGACCATGTCTTCCAGTGAATGGAAAGCTTTCAGGAATTCTTGATGCTAATTCCTTGAGTTGAAGAGGTACCCTTACGAGGTTGACTTGGATAATATTCCTGCGAGTGGATGCCATGTCCTACAAATCAAGACAAAGATAAGCCCAAAAAATCCTTGAAATGGTTAGTATGATATGCCATGTTATGATGATATGATAATCATGATTATGCTAAGAAAAACATAAATATAGTCAACACAAGAAAATCACACAAAGACCTAAGGTTTAAGGCTTGCATGGGTTTCAAGGTAAGTACCCTCTTGAAGTTTAGTTGGCTCAACCTGCTCTAGAAATAGTAACCGGGTTCTAAGGGATCTCAATATCACTGATCTTTCCCATAAGTTTCGTTTCGATAGACAATTGACTTGCCACCAAACAAAACTCGGGAGTAAAATCTCAATGAGTGTAGTATTGAGTATCAACCGACTTTGGGCTACACCAAAGACGGCTATCTCACTACTTCCTAATGGCCAAGTTGGTCAACTAAAGGTTCTAAGGTCAGTTGATGTTTCATGACACCATGCAGTGGCCCCGTATTCTCCTTGATTAATTCAAGGGCTACAGGTACCAACCAAAGTGTCACATTAATGTAGCTATCACTTCAACCGTGTCGGTATACTCCGTACAGTTTCTACGATCTATTGCTACTTACCTATAAGGTATCCCAGATCCGGGTGTAGGATCTATAGTAACCCAAACATACCCTCAAAAAGTAAAGTATACAAAGCACAAAAAAGCTGCAAAATGATGAACTAAAACTCTAAGGTAACCCCACTTTTTTCATCCCCAGCAGAGTCGCCAGTTCTGTGTTACGGTGGCAGAACAGACTGTTTAATACTACTGGTTTTGCATTTGTGTTTACAAAATGTTGTGGTAAGCAAGAGTTGCCACCGACTTTTCTTGTATCCAACAAAGGAAAGGGTGAAAATAATAGAAAAAGACCTTTTTCGAGATTTTCTGAGTAAGGGGGGTAAATTATGGAAAGGGAAAGTGTTAGCACCCTTTCCATCTATGGTTTTCCACGGGCTCTTAGGTACTTGCTCATTTTTGAAAATTGCTTTCGTGTTGGTGTGTTTTGAAAAGTTTGTTTGTTTTATGATAACTCTTGTATTAGTCCTCAAGAGTGTTGATAAAGCATTTTTGAAAAATGTTTTGAAAGTGTAGTGTGAAAAAGTTATTTTTGAGAAAGTACCTAACAGTTATCTACCTACTCGAAAAAGAATGTTCTTTTTCTCCTTTCCTTTAGACAATGCTATCTACTATTAGTGAGTAGGTAACCGTAGTCATTGGATGTTGAGGGACTATCGAAGGGACGTTTACGGTCACTAAGGCAATTGGACAAGAAGTTTTAGTAACTGTCCTAAAACTCTAAGATCACCTTTTTAACCGAGGCAACATCGAAAGGGTCATCGAGGGACTTGTGATCTTTGGAATTAGAGGACCTCCACTAAAAATTCTCACTTTTCTAGAATTGTGACCGTTTTCGAAGGCAACCGAAGTGGGAGATTCCCTAGGGGTGAGCATGTGCAAGTGTATTGATTCAATTCATTTATCTTGCGTATTTAGGGTTATCTAATCATTTTCTTTTAGAATCTTTCCATACAATCCTATTAATCTAGCAGTTCAAATATTAGTGCAAGAATTTAAAATGTGGAAATTGAACCTAGCTATTACAGAGCCTCGGGGAAGGGGATACATAACCAAAACTGGGGAGTACAGAAATCAAAAGCAGTAAATAAACCCTAATTTAAAACTATTACATACCATCAGCAGTTACAATAAATTAGAAAAGAAAATAAAATGGAAACTGATAAACGCACGAAGATCAAGATGGGAACAAGTTGAAAAAAAATCTAATTATTAAAAAAAACTATTTTTGGTATTTTATTGAGAAAAAAGATTTGAAGTTTTAACCTAATTCTAATTAATTTTTAATTAATGAAATAATCAAGTTAAAGTAATTAAATTAATTAATTTACAAAAATTTAAATTTAATTATGAAAACCAAGTCTATTTTTTTTTGTGATTTTTTATTATTATTATTGATTTTAAAAAAATGAATTTAAGAAATATAAAATAATTAAAACAAAATAAAACAATGAAAAAAAGAAAGGCAAAGGGCCTGCAGTTTATGGAGTAATTTGGGGGGTGAGGCACTGAATTTGGCTAGGCCCAGATCAAATAAGCCCAAAGGCCTGCATAAGATCCAATGTTGCTACGTCTGGAAGGTCCACCATGGTCTCTCAGATTTGGGATGTTAGATCTAATGTTGCATAGATATAATGGTGATCCCTTGATGACACATAGTGTGCGCGCCTGACCCTAAAGCACTGGATCTGAAACAAACTTATTAGAAAATGCAAAATATGGAATTCCAAGGTCGAACCCAGATCTTTCTTCTCACGTGCCTTATGCCTTTACCATCTACGTTGCCTGCTTATTCATATATATAATAACACAAAAATAATATAATATGAAAGTAGATATATGGCTGAGTTAGCATAACACGCATGCCCTGTGAGGCCCTGTATTTTAAGAGGACAAATCGTAGAATGTTATCCAGACACGCCAGCACAGGGAGGGTCAAACCACCCCTCACGGTGGTTGACCTCCATCGTCTCCACCGACTTCAAATCTCTAACCTGCGAAATAGCACGATTCCAGACCAGAAATTGAACCTACCCCCCTAAATCATAGGCTGCAAATTCAACCATGGGGTTAGTTTAATCTAAAATGTCCTGCATCATTGCATCATTGAAACTGAAGCTTGCACTTCTCTAAACCTTAGCAATGGTGATTTGTATTTCTGGCATTGTTGCTTACATGAAATACGTCTGAAAATTCATAAGCTATGATAAAAATATGGATATACAATCAAAAGGGGTATATATTAAGAATTAAGCAAGTTTTGAGATCAAGAATTTTTACCAAAGTGAGAGGATCGGGTGAGGATGATTTTGTATGCTTTGGCCTTCAAGGATGGATGGGTTGACTTGTTGAGAGTCTAAGGGACGTGGATAAATGGCTGGAAGTGCTTGAAACTGACTGGAAAGGGAGATCTCGAGTTGCACCACTTTTGACAATTTTTGAAAGTTTGTTAGGGTTATTTGGATGTAGCTGCGCTTTCCCATGGCTTGGCCTCTTGTTGTGCATATATAGTGAATCGTATTAGGTCAACAAATGTGGCCTAAATCAAATGGAATCAATCTCCTTTATTTTGCTTCCAAACTTTCCTATTTTTGAATATTTTTTCCTTTCATGGTTTGCACGGTTTCCCTTGACATAATCAGCATATATTGTCCATTATTTAATAGAAAAATGATTTCAAATCCATCTTATATTATTTCCATTATTTATTTATTTAATTTTGAATTTTAATGAATAAAATATCAAAAATAAATAGCATAAATAATAGAATAATGTATGGGTGGGCTTAGAGGTCGTGGACCATGTTGTAAATAAGTTCATATCATAGAAACCAAGGCCCATTTGAAAGAAATCCAAGATTGATCAATATTCTCTTCATGCATTTCTTCAAAATTGATCAATTTTAGTAATGAATATCTCTCCCAATTTTACCCCTATGAGGGTGTTCTTGGACTTTTTAGATATATTAGAATGTCCTCTAAACAACCCTTTAGGTTTCATCTCAATTGAATTTTCCATGTTCATGTACCAAGCTTTGACCCAAAAGGTGTTTTTGTTGACTTTTTGAAAGGACCCATAATGTCTGAGCTTGTATCTTTCAATTGGTGCATTCTTGAACTTGAGGGCTTAAGAGAAGTTGTAGAGAATTGAATTTTCTTCAAAATGAGCCTTGGTGGAAACTTTTCTGATAAGGTATGAGCACGTTATGCCTGGTCAAAGTTTGGTTGACTTTTCCTATAGAAACCCTAATTAGCAATTTTTGACTTTTGATGAATTAGGAGTATTTCTTGAGGAATCATGATCAAACCTTGATCAAATGATGGATATAACTTCAAAATATTGATGTTGACCAAAAATATTGAAGTTCAACAGTATATAGCCCACAGTTTACTTTTGACCTAACACAGTTGATTTTCAGGCATTTGAGCAGTTGACTGAGCAAACTTGTTGTGCAAAGCATGAAATTTGGCATGGACTATCTTGAAGACATATTATGACCATGGAAAACACTTGATAGATTTGAATCTCCTACATATTTGATGAAAATTAAAACCCTAGTTAGAGGTTCATTGCCTTAGGAGGGGAATTTCTCTGGTCAATTCTTAGTCATCCTTGAGCAATTTGAGGACCTCAATGGGCATGCCTTGAGTAAAATGAGAGGGAAAATTTGGGGGTACAACAAGATGCTACACCTGGATCTGTGGCGCCTTTTAGGTAAGTAGCAATAGATCATGGGGACTATGCGGGATATACCGACATGGTTGAAATGATAGCTACGTTGATGTGACACATTTGTTGGTACTGGTAGCCCTTAAGTAGTCAAGGAGAATATGGGGCCACTGTGTGGTGTCATGAAGCATCAACTGACCTTAGAACCTTTAATTGAACCAACTTGGCCATTAGGAAGTAGTGAGATAGTCGGCTTTAGTGTAGTCTGATGTTGGTTGATACTTGATGCTACACTCATTGAGATCTGACTTCTGGGATATTCGGGTCGCCATTAAAGAGGCTTGCGCTGAAACAATGCTCGATGAAGAAAGATTAGTGATATTGAGATTCCCTAGAACCCAGTTACTATTGATAGGACAAGTTGATCCAACTGAAACTTCAAGAGGGTACTTACCTATGGAATCCATGCAAGCCTAAACCTAAGGTTGCTTGTGTGACTTGTTTGCCTTCATTATCTAACAACTTGAAATCATTGTAGGGCTTTATTTGTACTCCTTGCAAGACTTGTTTGTAGTTATTATCCAATAACTCGAATTTCCAGAAAAACATACTTGTCTTCATCGCCCTCATTGTAGTCATTATTCAACTTCTGACATTTTCTTGTGTTTACCCTACGAGACCCTTGAAAACATTGCATCCACACATCATGAATGTCATTTCCTAATAGGTCTTCCAGTACAAGTTTCTCATGTTCTCGCTGTTTATTTCAGCAAGGAAAATGGATTTCAAACAGAACAGTAGAGATCTCCAGAATCAAGAGGCTCAGTTCATGGAAATGTTCCTCAACCTATCCAAGGGACAGGAAGAATTGAAAACACTCCTCAACAGGAACTTGACCAAGAAACATCCTGACAACAATAAGGATGACCAGTTAGAACAACTGCAAGCTGAAATGGAAAGGATGGGAATCTATATGAGTAGTCAGATGGTCCTTATCCAAAGTTTAGCTCGGGAACAAGAAGAATTGAGGATTCTCATCAACAAGCTTCTTCAGGACAGATACGACAGTCTGGGGAAAACTGCTAGAGCTTGGGGCCTAATCAATGATCAATCTCTCTTGGCAGATAGGGAATTTTGGTTACATGTTCATACGGGGGCATGCTGGAAATAAACTCAGGAGCATTGACAATCAAGGGACTGCATCTTCAAGTACTCAGAAGAGACCATACAATGGGAAGAAAGAGTCAAATGCCATGTACGACCAGAAGGGCCGCAATAAGAGTAATCTCAACCAATATGTGGGTGTAATGCGGACTTCTATTCCAGCACCGATGGAGAAACAACGACAGGGAAATCAGCATAAGCAGGACACGCCCTAAAGGCAATTCACCAAAATCAACATGTCCTTGACTCAGATATTGAAACACATGTTGAAGATGGAGTTGATTACGTTAAGGGATCCTCCTTGAAATCCCAATGTCTCTGCTCCTAGCTATCGTCTTGATGCAATATGCGCATACCATTCCAATAGTCCTGCACATGATACAAATGACTGTTGGGCATTGAAAAATAAGATTCAAGACTTGATCAACGAAGGAGTACTGGAGTTCACACAATATGGCCAGACTGAATTCTTCTGCCATCCCTCAAAGGCACATCATCTGAAGTGACAAGTTCAGACAAATAGGCTTTTATTCATTAGAATTTTCAAGTTGTAATTTTCCTTTGATTGTTCGAACATTTATTTATGCCAAACTTTGTTATTTCATCAATGCATTGCATATGTTTATCTTGAATTATTTCATTCGTTGTCACTATACTTAAACTGTGCTTTTACTTCCTGTTTGTGATATTCAACTCTTGGTTAAAAGCTATAAGATTTTAGAGGGAGGATGACAAAAACGATACCATAGTCTCTACAGTATGCTTTTGAACAGACCCCACTTACGATGTATAGGTGTGTTTCAAATCATAAACAGTGGAGTTATAAAGAAGATAATCCCTAGTCAACCCCTTTGAGCCTAAGAAGTAGGAGTTTTTCTTTTTTCATACAAATTAAAACCCTTAAACATAGCCTGGGGCAGGGTAGCTTTCTCAGTTAATTCAAAGGTGCATTCATTCGCAAGATCATCCTTCATACACGCCAAATAGTGTAGAAGATGCCTTCCAAAAGATGGTGATGGTTCCACATAATCGTCAAGAAAGACAGTCATTATCTCTCGAGAGAAAATCTCATGAAGTCAAATCTATGAAGGAGACTTAAGAAAAAAAACTGGGGCATCCCGCTGACTGTAATAACAAAAGAAACAATTCAGGAAAAAGTAGGGATAAAAAAATCAAAAAAAGAGGTCCTACAAATCCTCAACAAAAAAGAAAAGGTTACAAAAATGACTGCCTTCTCAAACAAACGTTCAATTTCTGAAGCATCACCAAGTATCAAAGCAAAGATTCTAGACTTAATTGGGATCTAAACGCACAATTAGCTTAGCATAGGATTGAAGAACATCACGAAGAACGGGTTGGGTACAAATAAAATTTGAGCCTTTATCCTTTGTTTCTTAAACCGTGAACCAGGCCATGTTATAACCCTTAAAAGTCCTAGCTGAAGCATGGGTTAGTTCGAAAACATACTGTTACAAAAGGTATCCTGACTCCTGTAGGGTTCGCTATAAATCTTGAGTTGATATCACACTCTTACAAAATTTGTTTGTTTTACTAAAATGAATTTTCAAACTTTAAGACATACATAAGCTTTGCATTCTTAAATACCATTGTTTGCATATGACTATTTGTTCAACAACAGAGAAATTCGCACGAGGGATATTCGATGAATAGAAATCCTCTCAGTGGATAGAATCACCTCAGGTGGAAATATATTCCAGTGACAGGCCTTTCATAATAAAGGGGCATAGCATGGTGTCCAACTGATCTGGGGAATTCAAGTCAAGGTTCAAGGAATTTCTTAAAAATTCCAAATATCCAAGGGCAGATCTCCATCTGAATCACTTGGAGCATTGAACATGAATTCTATTAAAAAATCATGTACGATCAAACAAACATCTTTTGGCAGTGTGTCAACACTTACTGCTATGGACAGTGACAATTCTCCATACCCGGTGAACATGGACATAGTCGGAAAGTACTACACATGAACAAAGACCCGTTAGGTTGACTGGCCTAGGAAAAAACAAGGGCATCTCGGTGAACCAAAAGACTTCGGGGAAAAATTAGGGATATACATATGAAAAATCTGTACACCCGGCAAGTCGAAAACATGAAAAGGTGGCTTGGGCAAAAAAGGGTATCCCGATGGACTGAAAATATGAAAGGAAAGTCTGGGAAAAAGTTAGGGATTAAAGCGTACGATTATGTCTCGTCATCATGTCACTTGTCTATCAGTAGAAGGTTTATTACCCTGATCTACATTCACCAAGGACTCCAAGAGTTTGGATAACAGTCAAATCATCCATAAAATCCCTGCAGATACCTTCTCCAGCAGGTACAGAGGTAAGGGAATCCTACTACAAGGTCACTACCATATTCTCAGTATACAGCCTAACAATGTCAGGTGTTCTTATATCTCCGGCAGAGCAACAATCCCCAGTTAGTGCTCCAACATCTAAAATTTCCCAGTAAAGTCGCCAAGCTTCTCAGGATTCCCCAACATGATTTCAATAAAATCTCCATGCAGTGCACGAAGTTTCCCTTCCCCGACAGAGTTTATTTTTCTTATAACAGAAATCTGTCTACCAACATTTCAACTTCAACAAATCTGAAGACCTACATTCTTCACCCCCAGTTGCAATCAGGGATTTATTTTCTCTAGTTCAACAATACTGCAATAGAACGACTGCCATGTTCATACATTGCATTCATACATCATTTCTACAAACATCATAGCATATGCAGCACAAATGCCTATATCACAATATCATTTATTTTGAGAGCATCATACAATTCATACATCATGACATCGCATGAAACTGACTTTACCTTTTTAGGTTGAATTCGCAGACAAACGAATATTATCAACTTATATGCAGCAGACCACGGATTAATGCCCGAAACCAGACATGGAAGCTATCTATGTGACCGACAAAAACAAGTTCCAGATTAATACTATAACAAGCCAGGACAACTATCTGTGGATGATCGATTGTAGATTAATACCTGTAACAAGCCAGGAAAACTATCTACATGAGAAGATTGAAGATTAATACCTGCAACAAGCCAGGAAAACTATCTTTCCTTCTAAGGTTAGAGATTAATACCTGAAACCAGCCAGGACAACTATGAAGATGTGAAAAACACAAGAAGGGGGGTTGAATTGAAAACTTGGATCTAAAAACAGCTTAATGACATAGTATTTTTATCCTGGTTCGTTTGATCTCAAACTACTCCAGTCCACCCGTCAAGGTGATTTCGCCTCTCTCCAACGAGGTCTTAATCCACTAATCTCAACAAGATTACAAAGCTACTTTAACAACTGTTAAAGTCTTCTTGAGTACAACCACAATTCGGTTAATCTCAAGGAAATCTTTTACAATATGATTAAAACAAAATGTGTTGTTGTTTTCTAACAAAAACAGTTTATCACAACTGTGATAAGTTACACAGGTTTGGCTTAGAATAAGGATTGAATTTGCTTGAGCTTGAATATGCGTGGTTTTTGTTCTTAGCGAATTGTTGTGTGCGTACGTATGTGCTTCATTTTGAAAGTTGACTTGTTTATATAGGAAATGTAATAACATTGTCCATAAAGCAAGTTTAATGTTATTAACACACTTTCCTTTTGGAGAAGATCTTGTCTGAAGAAAGCCGTTGGCATTAATTCTATCTTGAATTTTCAGTAACGCTTCAGAGTCTTCTTTCCTTACTGATGATGACGCTTCAGAATATTGATGACTTGTTTGATATGTCTTTGTTCAGAATCAGAGTTTATTGTAATTAAGCGCAAGTTCTGGTCACCAATCTTCAGCGTATAATCTGATTGCTTCAGCGTGTAATACTTTACGGATGATCTTCTGATGCTGATTTGATCAGAACTTCTGCATACATAAAACATATTTTTAAGGTGCATATTTATTCTTTGTATTTAATTATTCTTTGTATTTTTTTATCATCAAAACTCTAATCAAGGGTTGTAGAATCAAACTATGTTCTAACAATCTCCCCCTTTTTGAGGATGACAAAAACCAGATTTTTCAATTAAAAAATAAAGAATAAAAAGTATAGAATAGAGAAGAAAAACTCCCCATGAGTTGATTACTTCCCTTAAATTCCTTGAGTCTTTGAGCACCAGAGTTTAACTACGTCTTTTATCAGAGTTTGTACTTGTTCAAGCTTTTCAGAAGATAGAGGTTAAGTAGTTCAGAATGTTTGAGACTTCTGTCTCAGTAATCCGTTATTAAAAATATCTTACTTTCTCCCCCTTTTTGTCCGTTATCAAAAAGGCTATATAATCAGAGCTAAAAAGTTGATTTATATTTAAAAATAAGAAGCAATGATAAGTAGTTCAGAACAGAAGCAATGTAAAACAAATGTTACAGATAAGCAGATTTTAAAACAGAAAGGAATCTAAGAGGGAAGAGGAAGTCGTGTGAACAAAGCTTCCAGCAAGCCCTTGATCTGGGTGTTGGTTTCCTCTTGTTTTCTCAAAATGCTCTTGATTTCTTTGTTGGTGTCTTCCTGTTTATCCAATCTTTCCTTGATAACAACATTTGCTCTCTTCAATTCTTCCAGAGTTTGCCTGTCATAGGAAGGAGCTGGAGATTCTTCAGTTTATGGACGCTTCTTAGAGAATTCTACAACTTGATCATTTTGAACCAATTCCTCTACTGAGATCATCTCATCTGGAGCAGCAGTCAGAATGAGACCTTCTGATTCTGGTTGAACTATGTATGAGGGACGATGTTCTGACCAGGGAGCATTATCCAGAGGGAGAATCTCTTCCTTGAGTAGTTGGCTCAGAACTTCGTCTTCAAAAACCTTTAGCATAGCACTGAAATTCCATTGAACCTGTTCATAGATCTGTTCATGCAGCTTATGTGTTTCGGAACTTAGCCATTTTCTGAAACTTGTCCATAGATAATCTGAAGCAGCAGGGTTAGTCATCTCTAGACTAGCTTGCTTCAAGGAGGTTATCCATTTCTGCATTTCTGTTTCAAACATCAACAAACTAGTACCAACATCTGGTGTGGTTTCAGTTGGTTTTGGTTTTGGAATGGCAGCTTTGGTTTTGTGAGATATAGCAGCTAAACGTTCAAATATAGTTGGATCAATGATAAGTCTGACGTTGTCAGCTGGATTGCTCTTGGGTGAGGGAGTGGGAGAGTCGGGTATGATGATTGGACTTGTTGGGGAATTTGGTGGTGTGGATTCCAGAGAAGAAGGAATTTGTGGAATGTCCAGGATGGTGAGAGGCAAGCGGATGGCAAGAGGTTCAGTGATTCCTGGGATGGGGATTGTATCTGAATCTGAAGTAGGTTCTTCAGATTGGTTGGATGGAACATTGTGAGGTTCTGGCTCATAGGTCTCAGATGGTTGAATCTCGGAAGTTTCAGCTTCTGGTTGTGATTGTTCAGGTTGAGGTGATTGTGGATGAGGAATATCTTATTGTGGAGAGAGAGGTAGTGGAATATCTGGTTGTGGAGAGAGAGGTAGTGGAATATCTGGTTGTGGAACTTCTATTGTAGTTTCGGAGTTTGGATTATCAGGGATTAGAGGATTTGGATTTTGTGGTGTATGAGCTGAAATGTCTTGGTCAAAAGAGTCAATATCAGACAGAACTTTGGCAAGTTCTGGTTGAGTTTGTTCAGGGTTTGGATTGATAGGAAGGGAGTGAGTTTCTCTTAGACTTAGAGTTTCTGAGGGATCAAACCTTATGTCAAAGTCATCAAAAGTTTGTGGGGTTGGAAGTTCTGATTGGGTAGTTATGGGTTCAGATATTGATATAGTTATTGATTCTAAAACAGTAACAGAAGAAGGATTACCTTTCTTTTTAGCAGCTTTTGGAGTCCTCTAGGATGATCCTTCTACTGCTGCCTTCCTTTTCTTGGTCTTCTTCAAAACATCTTCTGGAGCCGCCTGATGCAAGTCCTGAATATTTAACCCTGGTGCAGTGCCATCTGCCTTACACGCATCCAAATATCTGACGATTATCTCAGGCTTGGAGTCAATCTCAGAGAAAAGAGGAAAATCATCCAGAGGAATTCTTCTGGAAGTGATGGTTGCAAAAGAAGTAACGTTGGGTTCCTTCTTGATGTTCTCAATAATTTTCATCTTTTTCAGATTCTTTGCATTCAGAGGCTTCCCAGCAGTTGCTTCTAGAGAGCTAATTTCCTGTGCTTCAGTCAGATTCTCTATCAGCCTATTCTCTGTCAGAATATCTGATATGAGTCTTCCTAGGGGTATCAAGTCCCTTTTGGTACGCTCATCTTCTCTGGTCTCTTTTACACTGGTCCTCAGATGATTAAATAGCAAGTGAGGGAGATTTACCTTAGTCTTCTTGGAGATAAAGTAGATCAGAAACTGCTGATCAATGTTTATGTAATCAGGAGAGCTGGTTGGCTTCCTGTGGTTGATGCATCCCAGAATTATCTTAGCCCAGATTTTGTGATGATCCTTCAGATCCCTAATCTTGCTGGAGGGAAGGCCCAAAGTGAATATTTCTCTTGCAATTGAAGCAACATCAGAACATCTTTCAGCCATGTCTATACACCTGACGCCTCCACCATTGTAACCTATAAGTCTTGAAATTAGGTCTTCAGTAATGACTATCTTCTTCCCCATGACATACGAGGTAACTTGATGGTTTGAGGAGGAAGCATGAATCCAGAATTCTTTTACAAGAATTGGAAACGTTGGCCCTAGAAGACGGTCAAAATATCTGTTCCGTCCTTGAGCATTGACCTCTTCAGAGAGATTGAAACCATTTTCTTGAAGACTCTCAAAATCAACAATCAGTTCTGAAAGAACTTCCAGGTTGTCAATGGGCGTGAGTAGAGTTCTGTATGGTTCTTCGTACTGTTCCATAAAATCAGTTCCCTGAGTATTGGTGTTTTGGACACTTGAAGAAGCCATGTTCACACAAGAAATTTGAGAAAGATGAAAGGGTTTTTTGAAAGTACGAACAAAAAACAATTAGAATGTATTGAGAGAGTAAAAGTAAAAGAATGTAAAGAGTAAAACTTGAGTTTAAATAGATTTTTTTTAAAGCATAAACTGTAAGAGAGAGAAACAATTAGTAATGATTATAAGCATTAATGACAGCTGATTTTAGGGGATTCAGAAAGATATTGGAACGGCTACCCATGACATGTGTCTCAATGCACCCAATCAGCGCTTTTGACCTTTCATAAAAGTGAACGCGTGTTCAGCCTCAGAAGGTAGCTGATGAATGGACGACAACTGTTTGCTTACGTGAACAACACACTTTTATCCTTGAAATGAAACGCTCAGATCTTCATGGATAGATTCTGATACAATCTGTACTTCTAAAATTCTAAAGGCAGGTTGATCAGTAGTTCACAGAAAATAACTAAAATTCTGAAGGTTAAGATATATAGATAAAACAATTTATTATGGGCAAAGCTTCATGCTGAGATGTTTCAGAATGAAGTTAAACCTATCTTCAGAAAGAGGTTTTGTAAAGATATCAGCCCATTGATGGTCTGTGTCAATGAATTTTAAGTTAAGAATCCCTTTCTGAATATAGTCCCTAATAAAGTGATGTTTTATTTCTATATGCTTAGCCCTAGAATGCAAAATAGGATTTTTACTGAGACAAATAGCAGAAGTATTGTCGCAGAGGATAGGGATGTTACTCTCAAATATATTGAAGTCCTCAAGTTGACTTTTCATCCAGAGCATTTATGTACTACATCCAGCTGCTGTTATGTATTCGGCTTCTGCTGTTGATAGTGCTATTGTGGATTGTCTTTTGCTGGACCATGAGATCAGATTTTCTCCCAGAAATTGGAAGCTTCCAGAAGTGCTTTTACGTTCTACTCTGTCTCCAGCAAAGGCAGTGTCACAGTATCCTACTAAGCCGTAATCACTTGATTTTCTATAAAACAAACCCAGATTAGCAGTACCTTTTAGATACTTGAAAATTCGCTTAACTGTTGTTAAGTGAGATTCTCTAGGATCTGATTGGAATCTAGCACAAATGCAAACACTGAATAGAATGTCAGGCCTTGAAGCCGTTAGATAGAGAAGAGAAATAATCATACCTCTGTAGACCTTATGTTCTATCTTTTTACTTACCTCTTCTTTTTCCATAATGCACGTGGGATACATTGGAATCCTTGAGGGCTTACATTTTGAGAGATCAAAATTCTTCAGAAGTTCTCTGACATATTTGCTCTGATGAATGTAAGTTCCTTCTGGAGTTTGATTTATCTGAATGCCCAGAAATAATTTTAGTTCCCCCATTAGACTCATCTCAAACTCTACCTGCATACATTTAGCAAACTATCTTCCCATAGAGGGTTTAGTGGATCCAAATATGATGTCATCAACATAAATATGACATACTAACATGTCATTCTTAACTGTCTTACAGAACAAGGTTGTGTCCACTTTCCCTCTGGTGAATTCCTTTTCTAACAGGAAGTTACTTAGTCTTTCATACCAAGCTCTGGGAGCTTGTTTCAGACCATAGAGTGACTTCTTTAGTTTGAAAACATATTCTGGATTTTTAGAAATTTCAAAACTAGGGGGTTGGTGCACATATACCTCTTCATCTATATAGCCATTTAAGAATGCACTTTTGACATCCATCTGATACAGAGTGATGCCTTTATTAACAGCAAATGGTATTAAAAGTCTAATAGATTCTAACTTGGCGATTGGAGGAAAGGTTTATGTATAGTCTATCCCCTCTTGCTGACTATAACCTTGTGCTACCAGTCGTGCTTTGTTTCTGATGACTTCACCTTGTTCGTTCAGTTTGTTTCTGAACACCCATTTTGTACCAATGACGTTGAACCCTTTTGGTTTGGGAACCATATCCCATATGTCATTTCTGGTGAATTGATTTAGTTCCTCTTGCATTGCCAGAATACAGTCATTGTCCAGAAGTGCTTCATCAATTGTAGTTGGTTCAATCAGAGAAACCAGTCCCATGAGGGATTCTTAAGAGTTTCTGAATGTTGATCTTGTTCTGATTGGATCTTCATTCTTTCCCAATATTGTATCTTCTGGGTGATCAATGCTGCTTCTGGATAGTCTTTTCTGGAGTTGATCAACAGAAGGTGTTGGCTTGCTTGTAGTGACTCTTTCTGCTGTTGAGGGAGTGTCTCTGTTGAAAGCCTCTAATGAGTTGTCTTCAGTACCTATGAGTTCAACTTCCATGCCTGCAAGGAATTCATTCTGCTTTGACTTTTGAGAGTCAAGCTTATCATCAAACCTAACACTGATTAACTCTTCAACAATCTGTGTTTCTGTATTGTATACTCTGTACCCTCTTGAGCGTTCAGAGTATCCTAACATAATACACTTTTGTGCTTTAGAGTCAAACTTGTTAAAATAATTTTTTGTATTCAGAATAAAACATGTGCATCCAAATGGATGAAAATAAGAAATGTTGGGCTTTCTGTTCTTCCACAATTCATATGGAGTCTTTTCCAGTATAGGTCTTATGGAGATTCTATTCTGAATGTAACATGCTGTGTTTATTGCCTCTGCCCAGAAGATCTTAGCAGCGTTAGTCTCGTTGATAATGGTTCTGGCCATTTCTTGCAATGTTCTGTTCTTTCGTTCTACAACTTCATTTTGCTGGGGAGTTCTAGGACAAGAGAAATCATGCAGAATGCCTTTTTCATTAAAGAATAGTTCAAAATCTTTATTTTCAAATTCTCCACCATGATCACTTCTGACCTTGACAATTCTAAGATCCTTTTCAATTTGAACTTGGTTGCAGAAGGTAACAAACACAGAGTGTGACTCGTCCTTGTGTCTTAATAACTTTACCCATGTCCATCTGCTATAGTCATCTACGATTACTAACCGATACTTCTTGCCACTGATTGAAGCAGTTTTTACTGGTCCAAATAAGTCAATGTGCAGAAGTTCTAATGGCTTAGAGGTGGAAACAACATTTTTGGATTTGAAAGCAGGTTTTGCAAACTTGCCTCTCTGACATGCTTCACACAGAGCATCTGAATTGAACTTCAAGTTAGGAATTCCTTTGACCAGATTGAGTTTGTTAATCTGAGATATTCTTCTCATACTAACATGTCCCAATCTTCTGTGCCAGATCCATTGCTCGTTGTTAACAGACAGTAGACATTTTACATTCTGACTCTTTAGTTCAGAAAGTTTTATTTTATAAATGTTGTTTTTCCTCTTTCCATTAAATAGGATAGTCCCATCTTTCTGACTAACAGCTTTGCATGAATTTTGATTGAAGATTATATCATAACCGTTATCACTTAATTGACTTATGGATAACAGGTTATGCATTAATCCATCAACTAATAAAACATTACTTATAGAGGGAAGATTTCCATTACCTACTGTTCCAGAGCCAATGATCTTTCCTCTCTGATTGCCTCCAAAGCCCACGTGGCCTCCAGGCTTAAGTTCCAGGATTTGGAATATATGCCTTTTTCCCGTCATGTGTCGTGAGCAGCTAGAGTCCAGGTACCATGATTGGTGTCTTTGCTTTGCTGCTAAAGATATTTGCTACATGTATGATTTTATCCTTAGGTACCCATATTTTCTTGGGTCCTGGTTTGTTAGTTTTACCAAAATTCTGATTGAATTTTGGTTTGACAGAATAATCACTACTCGTGTATTTTATGTCATGTGTGTGCCCATATATAAAATGTGAATTGAGTGGTGTGCGTTTTATAACTAAGTCCATGGCATTTTTTGGTGTAGGTACCTTACCTTGATATCCTATCCCTTTTCTGCCATTTCTGCTAACTCCATAGATCATTGAAGCCATTTTGCTTTTGTCTATGTTTTTAGCTAGAAACTTCTGAAAGCTGTGATCATACTCTTTGATGATCTCATCAGCATTGCTGGGAGTTTCAGAGATTGTTTCCTTCTGAGAGTTTTGCAACTGGTTTTCTAATTTTGAAATTTTTTCTTTTAACTCAGAATTTTCCAATATGAGACTCTCAGTCTTATCAGAGTCAGAGGCAAGATTCCTTTTCAGGTTTCTAAATTGACTCTGATCTGCTGATACCTTTCCAGAATTTCATTTAGGCTTTCAGCAAGTTCAGCCTTAGTAAAGTTTATAGTAAAGTCAGGGAATACCTCTTCAGTGTCTGATTCTGAGTCTGAACCAGAAGCTTCACTATCTTCTGATATGTTTGCCATGAGAGCTATGTTTTCTCTTTCATCATCTGATTCTGAGTCAGCTTCAGATGTGTCTGAATTATCCCATGTAGCCATGAGGCTTTTCTTCTTTTCCTTGAGAAACTTCTTTTTGGGCTTTTCCTTCTGAAGCTTTGGGAAGTCACTTTTGTAGTGCCCTTGCTCGTTACATTCATAGCAGCTGATGTCTTTGTTGTTTGGCTTTCTGTATCCTGAAGAACCTTCAGATATTCTGTGTCTAGAGGAAGATTCTGACCTTCTATATCTGGAGGAGGATTCATTCTAATTTTCTGATCTTCTGGGATTCCTGAACTTCCTTTGTCTCTACTTCCACAGTTGGTTCACCCTTTTGGAGAGGAGAGACAATTCATCTTCTTCTGATGAGGATCCATCAGAGATTTCTTCTACAGCCTGCAAAACTTTGGAGTCAAATTTTCTATTAGATTTTAAAGCTAATGGCTTACCTTGCTTTTGAGGTTCATCTTCTTCTAGCTCTATCTCGTGACTTCTGAGGGAGCTAACAAGTTCCTCTAGAGAGATTTTGTTGAGATCTTTGGCTAGCTTAAGTGCTGTGACCATTGGCCTCCATTGTTTTGGAAAGCTTCTGATGATCTTCTTAACGTGATCAGCAGTAGAATACCCTTTGTCAAGAACTTTCAGTCCAGCAACAAGAATTTGAAATCTTGAAAACATAGTTTCTATTGATTCACTATCTTCCATCTTGAATGTCTCATACTTCTGAATGAGCGCAAGGGCCTTGGTTTCTTTGACTTGAATGTTGCCTTCATGCGTCATTCTCAGAGAGTCAAACATATTCTTGGCAGTTTCTTTGTTTGATATTTTCTCATATTTTGAATATGAGATGGCACTGAGGAGAATTGTTCTGGCCTTGTGGTGGTTTCTGAATTCACGCTTTTGCTGATCAGGCATCATTTTTATGTCTATCTTCTGACCACGTCCATCCACTGGGTGCGTGTATCCATCAGTCACCATGTCCCACAGATCAGCATCATGGGCCAGAAAGAAACTCTCAATTATGTCTTTCCAGTAGTCAAAGTTTTCTCCATCAAAGACTGGAGGTTTACCATTGAATTTGTCCCTTTCTTCATTGTTGTCATTGCTGATGTTTTGGCTTGGTCCCACCATAGTGTTTTTCTGATGCTTGGATCTTGTACTGACGCGGTTAAGTGTTTAAGCTCAGAACCAGGTTCTCTGATACCAATTGAAGATGTGAAAAACACAAGAGGGGGGGGTGAATTAAAAAATTGGATCTTAAAACAGCTTAATGACACAGTATTTCTATCCTGGTTCGTTTGATCTCAAACTACTCCAGTCCACCCGTCAAGGTGATTTCGCCTCTCTCCAACAAGGTCTTAATCCACTAATCTCAACAAGATTACAAAGCTACTTTAACAACTGTTAAAGTCTTCTTGAGTATAACCACAATCCGGTTAATCTCAAGGAAATCTTTTACAATATGATTAAAACAAAATGTGTTGTTGTTTTCTAACAAAAACAGTTTATCACAACTGTGATAAGTTACACAGGTTTGGCTTAGAATAAGGATTGAATTTGCTTGAGCTTGAATATGCGTGGTTTTTTTTCTTAGCAAATTGTTGTGTGCGTACGTATGTGCTTCATTTTGCAAGCTGACTTGTTTATATAGGAAATGTAATAACGTTGTCCATAAAGCAAGTTTAATGTTATTAACACACTTTCCTTTTGGAGAAGATCTTGTCTGAAGAAAGCCGTTGGCATTAATTCTGTCTTGAATTTTCAGTAACGCTTTAGAGTCTTCTTTCCTTACTGCTGATGACGCTTCATAATATTGATTACTTGGTTGATATGTCTTTGTTCAGAATCAGAGTTTATTATAATTAAGCGCAGGTTCTGGTCACCAATCTTCAACGTATAATCTAATTGCTTCAGCGTGTAATACTTTATGGCTAATCTTCTGATGCTGATTTGATCAGAACTTCTGCATACATAAAACATATTTTTAAGGTGCATATTTGTTCTTTGTATTTAATTATTCTTTGTATTTGTTATCATCAAAACTCTAATCAAGGGTTGTAGAATCAAACTATATTCTAACAAACTATCTCAATGAACGACCAAAAACAAGTTCCAGATTAATACCTGTAACAAGCCAGGAAAACTATCTGTGGACGACCGACTGTGGATTAATACCTGTAACAAGCCAGGAAAACTATCTGTGGACGATCGATTGTAGATTAATACATGTAAAAAGCCGAGAAAACTATCTACATGAAGAGATTGTAGATTAATACCTGTAACAAGCCAAGAAAACTATCTGCATGAAGAGATTGAAGATTAATACCTGTAACAAGCCAGAAAACTATCTACATGAGCAGATTGAAGATTAATACCTGTAACAAGCTAGGAAAACTATGTTTCTTTCTCAGGTCAGAGATTAATACTTATAACAAGCCAGGACAACTATCTCAGCCACCGGCAATTTTCAAGTTCCAGATTAATACTTGAAACCAGACAGGACAACTATCTGCGAACAAGTGATTTGTAGATTAACACCTAAAACTAGACAGTAAAATTATCTATGTGACTAGATGAAGCAATCTTACACGGGTTCCTTCTCATCATCCAGATGCAGTCTAACACGAACCCATCCCGAAACAGCCCTACACAGGCTCTTTCTAATACATTTTCAAGTAACAGTTAATTCTCTTATCCCCAGCAAGTTACTATGAAGCCTAAATTTCAACCAGAAAATAGCAAACTTTCATCTCTCCAGAGATAACTCTTCAGTAGAGCCTTGGACAACTAAAGTTCCTAAAATTTATTCCCCACAGAGTTTCCTCAAGCAGGAGAACAACAGAAACCCACATTCCCCAGCAGAATCCTCCTCAGACAGCAGGAACAGGAATCCCCACAAGGAGCCCTCTTAGGAAGTCAGTATCTACTTTGGATGGCATCTTTAAGCCCATCTCTGACGACTCTTTGTCATCTTCTCCAAATGGCATCTATAATCCCATCCCCGGTATCATCAACCATCAGTGTTACTTCATGCGAGTGAAAATTTCTAGGCACTTGTGATCGGTGGATCTGGAACTGACTGTTTAACGCTGGTTCGCGAAATGTCGCGGAAGCAAGAGTCGCCACCGTCTTTTATTTTCTCCAAATGGAAAGGACAAAAGCACAGGAAAATTCCTTAAAGAGATTGCTCTCGGTTCGGGAGGTAGGTTATAGAAAGGGAAGGTATTAGCACCCTTTCTATCCATGGTTATCCATGGGCTCTTAGATACTTGCTCATTTGTGTTTTCAAAAATGGTTTGTTTGCTTTTCAATTGTGGGTTTTAAAAAGTTTCTTTGAAAATTTCAGTTCGACTCTTGTATCGGTCCTCAAGAGTGTTTGAAAGATTGCTTTCGAAAGCTTTTTGAAAAGGTGTCGGTGTGAAAAGTATTTTTGAATTTGTTTTGAAATTTAGAGCAAGTATCAAGAGTCGTCTACCTACCCTAAGGAATTCGTCTGTGTAGATGTCCTTTAAAGTAGTGCCATCCCACCATTGAGAGGTAGGTAGCACCACCGTTGGAGGTGTTCGGGTCAATTCGAGTTTTGGGACAGTGAGGTCACCGAGCAGAGGTAAGATACCTTAGGAGCTACCCTTATGCCATTGATCTTTTATTCCGAGGCAACTATTCCGAGGCAACTGTTTCGAGGCAACTTGTTTTGAGGCAACCAGATCAATGGGACATAAGGACTCACTAAGACGTCCTATAGTCGGCGACCACGTTTCGAGGGACAAGGAAACAGTGTGATCACCGGAGTAATGGGAAGATACCTTAGAAGCTACCCTCATGCCAGGTTCCCGGATCATGAGGACTTACTAAGACATCCTCTACTCGACGATCACCTTTCGAGGCAAGGCAACAGTGAGGCGTACCCTAGGGGTGGTGTGTGAATTTGTGTGTCGTTTTCATTTATTTTTATCTTGTTCATGTCAAAGTGATCTATGCGTTTGTTTTTATTTTTGTCATTCATTCTTGCATGCATTTGTTAACAGTTAAAAAGTTGCGGAAATTAAAAGTTCTAAACTATTACAAAGGCGCGGGTCCACATTGCCAAAATTAAACCGAACCCGATTTGACGAAAAATAAAAGAAATTAAAAGTGCGAGAAGTAATTACAAGGCTTTGGGAGAGGTACATAATTAATTAAGCGAAATAAAATAAATATGCGAAATTAAACAATTAAAAATATGGGCGTTGGACCCTTTTGCAAAAATTAAAGTTAAAGAGGAATTAAAATTAAAATTAAAAGAAAGCAAGAATTTGTTTTTGGTGTTTCTTAGTGTTTTAAGATTTAATAGAAAAAAGAATTAATTAAAATTAACTAACCCTAATTCTAATGGTTTTTAAGTTGTTAAGAAAAATATTGAAGTTTTAAATCTAAATGAAACCCTAATTAATTTACAATTTTAATTATGAAAATAAAATAAATAATATTATAGTGACAAAAGAAAAATTAAAAGGAATAAAAACATTAAACCTAATTCTATATTTTTTGGATTTTGTTATGAAGGGAATTAAAATTACAAACCCTAATTTAAACTAAATTTATTTACATGCAATTTGTTTATGAAAATAATTAAAATAAAGTGTTTATTATATTTTTTCATCTTTTCTGATTTTTATGCATTTTTTATATTTATGAAAAATTATTAATTAAATCAAAACAATAAAGCAAAATAAAACAATAATTGAAAATAAAACATAAAGAAAAAATATAGAATTTGCAAACCAGGGGGGGTGGAAGTCCCAATTTAGGAGGTATGGGCTCAGCAATCTGGCCCATTTAGCTTTGGCCTCGTTAGACTTTTTAGAATGGCCTACTGACATGTTGACCAGCGTTTATGGTGTTCATCAATCTTGAGCCTTTGATCTGAAGCAGCTGGACGCGTGGAAGGAGAGATTCTTGAGGTGTATGGTGCGTCTTGGCATAGGCGCTGCATGGGAACACATATGGAAAAATAATATGGAGATAATACAGACCTGGGGTTCGAACCCAGGTCTTGGACGTCAACACAATCAACACTTGCCAGCTGAGCCACTACAGCGCATTTGTTATATAAATAACTAACAATCATTATAAGAATAAAACAAAGGGTTAGTGGATTAAAGCGCGAAAATTCAAACCGGCCTATCACGTTTGGACAACACATCGTCTTCTTCGCGTGTTTTGTTTTTTTTTCTGAAACAAGGATATAAAGCAATGGTTTTAGACGCGTTTTCTTAGGCCAGCTATTGAAAAATAGCGATTAGCTCCCAAGCGTTCATAAATTGGGCGCGATGGGTGGTTCAAGATCGTCTTCATGCGCTGAGTTGAATGGTGTAACTCATGTGTTCCAATTTTTCCTTGTCTTGAAATCCCCAAATTCACATCCTGTAAACCCTAGAAAATAGACATGGCAAAATCGCGTATAGCACAGAAAAAAGCAATTGAATATATTGGTTAGCTTCAAAACATCATAATGAACATGAATCAACGAATAAATTTCACAAATAATGCATGGAATGGGATATACGATTATGAAATTTTCTTGATACAGCTTGCGTTCATGTTACCAATTCTTGGAGTTTGAATGGATGTTTCTGATTGGAATGTGATCAGTAATCCTTGAGGAAGCTATTGGAATGGTTTTTATGCTTTGAATCGCCTTGTAAAGATGTTTTCAGAATTGAGTTTATGGAGAAAAATTTCAAGTTTGTGGAGAGCTTTCTTGCGCAGCTTTCAGTCTAGTAGGATTAGGGTTGTGTTCTAGCATTTGTACTGAGTCCATTAGGTTAACAAAAACCAATCAAATCCATGGCATTCATTGTTTTTGAAAATTTGATTTCTTAAGATCTTTTTCATATCTTTTCCATGTGTTCTTGTGTCAATTATGATCCAATCACCCCAAATCTTTCCACATTTGCATATGCACGAATTATAGAGGCTAAAACATGTATAAAAAGATTTATTAGGTTAGGTTAAATATTTTTCACATTTTTAAATGATTTAAATGAATTAATATAAATAAAAATTCAAATAAATAAATAAAAAATGAGAAAATACTTCCCTTTGGGCCAAGTGGTCGTGCACATGCTTGGAATGATGAATTGTGGAAGAAAAATGGGCCCATTAGCATTTTTAGGTCATTTGAATCAATGTTGACTTTTCAAAATATCCAAAAATTTCCCAACTTCCACAAGGCATAACTTGCTCAATGTTTAAGCTTTTCTCATGTTCTTGGACATTTTGGAAATGTCTTTGAGTCCTTTAACCAATTCCTTTGGTCCCATGTCATTTTGATTTACCAATCTCAAGTTATGGCCTTTGACTTAAAGTCCCTTTTTGTTGACTTTTGAAAATGACCTATAATGTTGAAATTGATACCTTTTTCTGAGAGCATTTCTTGAACTTGAAGTATGAAGATGAGTTGTAGGAAATGTCTTTCTCTTCAAAATGAGCTTTGGATGGAATTTTTCTGATAATCCATGTGAAAGTTATGCCTTGGTCAATTTCAGTTGACTTTTTCAGCTGTCCAAATAAGGAAACTTTTGCATCTTTGATGATTTCTGAGCCAAATTTTGAGAATCATGATCAAGAATTGATCAAATGATGTTTGTGGCTTCAAAATGATATGTTGACCAAAAATTTGAACTTTTGACTGTCAAATGACCATTTTGCCCCTACAGTTGACTGTAGTGCAATTTAGGGTTTTGACTGTGCAATTTTGTGCTGAATGCCTTGAAACTTGATATGAGGATGCTTGACCATATTTGTAGGCATGTGAGACTTGATAAGGCCTTTGAAAACTTCATTTCTTTGATCAGAACACAAACCCTAGTTTTGACTGTATAGGAGGCTCTTGACTGTGCAACCCTTGGGGAATTTTGCAGCTTGACTTGGCAATTTCTTGGAGAATATGGGAGGGCAAATTTTGGGGTACAACAGTTGCCCTTGTTCAATCTTCTTAGACCTGAGGATGCAGATTGGCTGACGCGCCTTTCGTAATCCGAGGGTAGAAGATGATTGAACACTAGAGTGCCCAGAAATTTGCGCTCACATGTTAGCAGTGTGGTGGGAATGGGCTTATAGATGCCATTTGGATATTGTTGGATAGGATGATGGGCTTATAGATGCCATCTGGATGTTGATCGCGTAAGAGATTCCTTGGCGAGAACCTGCATACCTGCAAAAGGAAAAATGAGTACCTGACACATTGCAGGAGCTGACTTTCAAATGCTTGGTATAGATGTATCCTGACTGGTTACAGGAGCTGAGGCTGGAGCTTCAAACGGCGGTGAATGAACCAGGGATGGTTACTGCCTTAGCATGAATGGTAAGAGAACCTTGGGCGACTTTAACTTCAACAACGCTCGTTGAGAAAAATCTTGGGTGTCTTCTACTGGGATAAGAATCAGGGAGATCTTAGGATCGATCCGACTGAACCAGAGAAGGCCTTTGACTGGATAAGAATCAGGAAAATCTTAGGGTCGATTTAACTGAACCGGACAAGGTCTTGGAATCTTCAACTGGATAAGCATCAGGGAGATCTTAGGGTCGATCTGACTGAACCAGAGAAGGCCTTTGACTGGATAAGCATCAGGAAAATCTTAGGGTCGATTTAACTGAACCGGACAAGGTCTTGAAATATCTTCAACTGGATAAGTATCAGGGAGATCTTAGGGTCGATCTGACTGAACCAGAGAAGGCCTTTGACTGGATAAGCATCAGGAAAATCTTAGGGTCGATTTAACTGAACCGGACAAGGTCTTGGAGTGTCTTCAACTGGAATAAGTGTCAGAATGTCGCCATCTCTGGTTCATATCTGGACTATATCTGGAAGGAAATCTGGAAGCAGCATCAGAACGTCACCATATCTAGTTTACATCTGAAACTATATCTGGAAGGAAATCTGGTTTTACATCTGAAACTATATCTGGAAGGAAATCTGGAAGCAGTATCAGAACGTCACCATCTCTGGGTCATATCTGAAACTATATCTAGAAGGATATCTGGAAGCAGTATCAGAACGTCGCCATATCTGGGTCATATCTGAAACTATATCTAGAAGGATATCTGGAAGCAGTATCAGAACGTCGCCATATCTGGGTCATATCTGAAACTATATCTAGAAGGAAATCTGGAAGCAGTATCAGAACGTCGCCATATCTGGGTCATATCTGAAACTATATCTAGAAGGAAATCTGGAAGCAGTATCAGAACGTCGCCATATCTGGGTCATATCTGAAACTATATCTAGAAGGAAATCTGGAAGCAGTATCAGAACGTCACCATGTCTGGTTTACATCTGAAACTATATCTAGAAGGAACTCTGGAAGCAGTATCAGAACGTCACCATATCTGGGTCATATCTGAAACTATATCTAGAAGGAAATCTGGAAGCAGTATCAGAACGTCACCATATCTGGTTTACATCTGAAACTATATCTAGAAGGAAATCTGGAAGCAGTATCAGAACGTCGCCATATCTGGGTCATATCTGAAACTATATCTAGAAAGAATTGCGATAGTTGATAGTAATCATTTGGTATTGATCTTTTTCCTGAAAAGGCAAAACATAATTGTATGCAAAATCATGATGCATGAACTGTATGTCTTCAAAATTAATGAGATTCGTGTAATATGATGCATATGCATGCTATAATGTATGAAGATGTGATGTTTATGAATGTATTTTTGTCTAAGAAAATAAATCCTTGACGGGTGCCGGGAAGTCACTCCTGGGCTGATGTTGAAGAATAGGTTTTGCTTCCGCCGGGGATGATAGTTGCAAGAATTCCGATAGGAGAAGATAACTCTATTGGGGAATAAACTTGGCGAATGGGTTACTCTGCGGGGAGACAAATACTCTAGTAATCTTGCTGGGGAGCAATACTCGGTGGGGAGAGAGACACTCTATTGATTGTTGATAGTAACTTGCTGAGGATATCCTTGTTGTTGGAAGTGTTGATGGACTTCGCTGGGGTAAGAAGACTGTGTCGACGACGCTCTTTCCGTGGCTTTTGGCTGAGGATAACCCAGTTATATCCTGTTAAGGAAATAACTCTTTGAATAAAGCCGGGAGACGTATTCGTGCTCTGCGAGGATAAGCTTCCAAAATCAACTGGGGATGAGCTTACTACTTGGGGAGATGGATTCCAACTTTCCTGGGGAAACTGGATTGGACTCTTCTGGGGAATTAAGATGTACTGGTCATGTTCTTTAGCTGAACCTACCTTGGTACCTTGGAGGATAGAACAATCAGATTGCTTAGACCACTCTTTATTGCCCCTGCTTCTATGGGGGAGGCACTTGTGGGGTGCTGATAGTTGTTGATGGACAAACCTTCTTCTGGTAGGCAAGTGATAGGACGTAGTCGTACGCTTTGATCCCTAACTTTTGCCTGGACCGCCCTTTCGGGTTTTCAGTCCAACGGGATACCCATTTTTGCCCGAGCCGCCTTTTCAGGTTTTCGACTTGCCGGGTGTACAGATTTTTCATTTCATCCCTTCATTTTGCCCGAACCCTTTTGGTTCGCCGGGAAGCCCTTATTTTTGCCTAGGTATGTCAACCTAGCGGGTCTTTTGATTTTGCGTAGTATTTTTTCGACTATGTTCGGGCTCTTAGAATGCAGGTAGGTGCCCCTGGCTGCTTGTGTTGCCATATTACCAGAAGGTGTCTGATCGTGCAAGATTCGTTGCTGGAGTGCCCCAAGTGACTCAGGCAGAGATTTGCCCCAGGCTTTTTGGCCTTTTGAGAGATTCTCTGGATCTTGACTTAACTGCCCCAGATGATGGACCATGCTCATGTCTGCCCCTTGATTGGAAATGCTTTTGTTCACTAGGTATTCATCGTGCGAATTTTCCTGCTGTTCAAACAAAAAGTCATATGCAAACAAAGTTATGTTAAAAATGTAAAGCCTATGTCTGTCTTGAAGTTTTTGAAAATGCATTTTTTCCATAAAACAAGTGAATATTTGTAAAGCGTGATGTCAACTCCGTATTTTACCGTGAGCCTTAAGGAGTCAGGATTCCTTTCGTCACAGTATGCTTTCGAACTAACCCATGCTTCAGCTAGGACTTTTAAGGGTTATAACGTGGCCTGGTTCACGGTTTAAGAAACAAAGGATAAAGGCTCAAATTATTTGTACCCACCCGCTCTTCGTGATGTTCTCCAAACCTAAACTCAGTTGATCGTGCGTTAGACCTTGCTTGAGTCTTTGCTTTGATGTTCCAATAAGGGTTCAGATGTTGATAGTTTATTTTGAATAGGCAGTCATTCCTTTTTTGTTGAGGGTTTGTAAGACCTCTTTTTTTTATTTATTTCGCTATCCCTAAATTTTGCCTGAGCTGTTTCCTTTTTGGAATTACAGTCAGCGGGATGCCCCAGTTTTGTAAGTCTCCTTCATGGGTTTTGACTTAATGGGCTTTTCATTTATGAATTTTTTGATAATGACTGCCTGTCTTTACGATTGTTCGGAACCATCATTGTCTTTCTTTTTTCGTAAGGATCTCTTTGGTGCCATTTGTTGCGCACTTGGATCAACTGAGAGAACTACCCTGCCCCAGGTTATGATAAAGGGTTTTAATTTTCGAAAAGAAAAACTCCTACTTCTTTGGCTCAGAGGGGTTGACGAGGGATTATCATCCTTATAACTCCAGTGTTTAGGGATTGAAACAATGCCTGTACCTCATCAGCGGGGTCCGTTCGAAAGCATACTGTAAATATCGCGGTATCGTTTTCGTCATCCTCCCTCAAGAGGCTTAGAATTATTAATCGAGAGTTGACATCAGAAAAAATATGAAAAGAAATTTGAACATAATGAAAACAATTGTATTAATTCCCAAAACAGACGTATGCGATGCATTGATAGAATAAAAGAGTTTGCTATGACATTAATTGTTTGTATAAGCAAAGAAAAATACAACTCAAAAATTCAAATAAACAAAAGGCTTCAATGATAGGGCAACGGGGCAGTGATTATGTTCGGAGTCTCAGGCACTTCAAACTGAATCTCCCCGGCGTCGATCATGTCTTGAATCTTGTTCTTGAGAGGCCAGCAGTTGTCCGTAGTATGCCCCGGGCTATCAGAATGATATGCGCACCTATCATTGGGATGATAGTTGGGAGCAGAAGTGTTCGGATTCCGAAGAGGAGCCCTTAAGGTGATCAGCCCTGCCTTCAACATTTGTTGCAGTGCTTGATCCAGCGACATGTTGATTTTGGTGTACTGTCGTTTCTCCTTGCGCTGCTGCCCCTGTCCTTGTTGAGCAGGTCCAGGATTGGAGATCTGGATTGCCCCTACCTCATGACGGCTCTTTTTACCGTGCACAGCATTGGATTCTTTCTTTCCATGATGAGGCTTTTTATCAGAAGGTGCAGCCTCTTGAATTTTCCCAGACCGGATGCCAGCTTCTATTCGCTCTCCAATCAAGATAAGATCTGTAAATCCAGCAGACGAATTCCCAATTAGGTGGTTGTAGAACGGACCAGACAGGGTCCCCAAGAACATATCAACAAGTTCCCGATCAGTCAGAGGTGGTTGTACCCTTCCAGCAAGATCCCTCCATTTCTGCGCATACTCTTTAAAACCTTCACTTGATCCTAACGACATACCCTGGAGTTGGGTACGCGTAGGAGCAAGGTCGGCATTATATTGATACTGATTGTAGAAAGCAGTAGCCAACTCCTCCCAGTTACGAACCTTGGTCCCATCTAGCTGATAGAACCATTCGAGATGAGTCCCTGAAAGACTCTCCTGGAAGAAGTGGATCCACAAATTCTTGTCCACTGTATATGGTTGAATCTTCCGAACATAGGACCTGAGATGTAACTTGGGACAAGACGCCCCGTCATACTTGGTAAAGGATGGTGCTTTGAACTTCCGAGGAATAATCACACCAGTTGACAAACCCAGATCTCCAAAATCCAGCCCAGGTACCTGTTGGATCTCCATAGCATTCAGCCTATCCTCCAACTGTTTGTACTTGTCTTTGGCAGGAGGGTATTGTTCGTCGTTGAAATCTGTCTCGTTGTCGGAGACCACTGGACTAGGCACCTCTCTCTCATGGTGACTGCTTTCCCTCACAGATGGAGTAGTCCTCTCAGTTTCAGTCTGCGGTGTATTCCCAGATTTGCGTCTAGGGCTGAACAAAACAGTCCTCTTCTTCTTCTTTTCCTTCTTCAAGAGCAGAGCCTTCAGATCTTGTTGCCCCTGGGTCAAATTCATGATCAACCCTTGGAACTGGGCGTTCTGAGCCTGGAGGGCCTTGATAGTGTGCTCGGTTGAGGATTCAGGATTCATGATGCTGAAATAAACAGCGAAGAAGGTAAGTAACCTGCAGAGAAAGGGTACCTGTTATGCAATGAGGTGTATGATATGCATGCAATGATTTCAAGGACCTCGCGGGGTAAACAAGAAAATTTGTTAGCATTTGGATCCGGTAGCTTGATTGAAGGAAACCCATGTTATTGAGAATTCTTCTTCAAGGGTCAAAGGCTCACCATATCCAGTGGGTCATAGCCCTTGACAACCCTGGCTAGAGGAAAATAAATCCTCTCTGCCCCTGGCTAGATGTTTGATTTATCATGACCTGCATCACAAGCCCTTGAGATCCTTGAAATGGGTTAGGATGTATGCAATGGTATGCAATGGTATGATGTCATGCTATGCATGGGATAACGTAAGTGACCCTGTTATGAGCCCCAATTAAGGACTATAAACAAACCCTGCAAGAAACTCAGTATACTTTGTTATGAGTCCCAATTAAGGACTATAAACAAAACCTGCAAGAGACCTAGTAAACCCTGTTATGAGTCCCAGTTAAGGACCATAAACAAAACCTGCAAGACTTAGTAACCATGTTATGAGTCCCAATTGAAGACTATAAACAAGACCTGCAAGTAATTCATGTGTCAGATAACATGCATGCAATTAGTCAAGTACGAAGGCACACAAGTCACACAAGAGAAGCCCTTAGAGTTTAGGCCAGCATGAGGTCTAGGTGTTACCCTCTTTCAGTTGGTTGGTTCATACATGTCCTATCAAAGTAACCGGGTTCTTAGAGGATCCCAATATCATTGACTATCCTCAATCGGTCATAACTCCAGCATCGCAATCTTTTCTTGCGGCCAGAACCATCACGAGAGTTTAGCCTCAATGGGCGTAGCATACTGCTACTGTTCTAACGGCCAAGTTGGGTCATTTAAGGTTCTAAGGTCTGTTGGTGCTTAATGACTCCTTGGAAGACCCATATTCTCCCCGTTTCAACACGAGGGATATCGGTACAGACCAAGGCGCCACACCAACGTAGCCACTGCTTCACCCATGTCGGTATACGCCGGACAGGTCCCTCACAGCTTATGCTACCTAAATAGGGTATCCCCAGATCCGGGTTAGGATCTATGTAACTCCCATGCAACCCACAAATTTAAAGCAGACAAGTCAATACAATTGAAAACACAGTTATGAACTAACCCTAAGGTACACCTCACTTTTAAGTCCCCAACAGAGTCGCCAGTTCTGTGATCGGTGGATCTGGAACTGACTGTTTAACGCTGGTTCGCGAAATGTCGCGGAAGCAAGAGTCGCCACCGTCTTTTATTTTCTCCAAATGGAAAGGACAAAAGCACAGGAAAATTCCTTAAAGAGATTGCTCTCGGTTCGGGAGGTAGGTTATAGAAAGGGAAGGTATTAGCACCCTTTCTATCCATGGTTATCCATGGGCTCTTAGATACTTGCTCATTTGTGTTTTCAAAAATGGTTTGTTTGCTTTTCAATTGTGGGTTTTAAAAAGTTTCTTTGAAAATTTCAGTTCGACTCTTGTATCGGTCCTCAAGAGTGTTTGAAAGATTGCTTTCGAAAGCTTTTTGAAAAGGTGTCGGTGTGAAAAGTATTTTTGAATTTGTTTTGAAATTTAGAGCAAGTATCAAGAGTCGTCTACCTACCCTAAGGAATTCGTCTGTGTAGATGTCCTTTAAAGTAGTGCCATCCCACCATTGAGAGGTAGGTAGCACCACCGTTGGAGGTGTTCGGGTCAATTCGAGTTTTGGGACAGTGAGGTCACCGAGCAGAGGTAAGATACCTTAGGAGCTACCCTTATGCCATTGATCTTTTATTCCGAGGAAACTATTCCGAGGCAACTGTTTCGAGGCAACTTGTTTTGAGGCAACCAGATCAATGGGACATAAGGACTCACTAAGACGTCCTATAGTCGGCGACCACGTTTCGAGGGACAAGGAAACAGTGTGATCACCGGAGTAATGGGAAGATACCTTAGAAGCTACCCTCATGCCAGGTTCCCGGATCATGAGGACTTACTAAGACATCCTCTACTCGATGATCACCTTTCGAGGCAAGGCAACAGTGAGGCGTACCCTAGGGGTGGTGTGTGAATTTGTGTGTCGTTTTCATTTATTTTTATCTTGTTCATGTCAAAGTGATCTATGCGTTTGTTTTTATTTTTGTCATTCATTCTTGCATGCATTTGTTAACAGTTAAAAAGTTGCGGAAATTAAAAGTTCTAAACTATTACAAAGGCGCGGGTCCACATCGCCAAAATTAAACCGAACCCGATTTGACGAAAAATAAAAGAAATTAAAAGTGCGAGAAGTAATTACAAGGCTTTGGGAGAGGTACATAATTAATTAAGCGAAATAAAATAAATATGCGAAATTAAACAATTAAAAATATGGGCGTTGGACCCTTTTGCAAAAATTAAAGTTAAAGAGGAATTAAAATTAAAATTAAAAGAAAGCAAGAATTTGTTTTTGGTGTTTTTTAGTGTTTTAAGATTTAATAGAAAAAAGAATTAATTAAAATTAACTAACCCTAATTCTAATGGTTTTTAAGTTGTTAAGAAAAATATTGAAGTTTTAAATCTAAATGAAACCCTAATTAATTTACAATTTTAATTATGAAAATAAAATAAATAATATTATAGTGACAAAAGAAAAATTAAAAGGAATAAAAACATTAAACCTAATTCTATATTTTTTGGATTTTGTTATGAAGGGAATTAAAATTACAAACCCTAATTTAAACTAAATTTATTTACATGCAATTTGTTTATGAAAATAATTAAAATAAAGTGTTTATTATATTTTTTCATCTTTTCTGATTTTTATGCATTTTTTATATTTATGAAAAATTATTAATTAAATCAAAACAATAAAGCAAAATAAAACAATAATTGAAAATAAAACATAAAGAAAAAATATAGAATTTGCAAACCAGGGGGGGTGGAAGTCCCAATTTAGGAGGTATGGGATCAGCAATCTGGCCCATTTAGCTTTGGCCTCGTTAGACTTTTTAGAATGGCCTACTGACATGTTGACCAACGTTTATGGTGTTCATCAATCTTGAGCCTTTGATCTGAAGCAGCTGGACGCGTGGAAGGAGAGATTCTTGAGGTGTATGGTGCGTCTTGGCATAGGCGCTGCATGGGAACACATATGGAAAAATAATATGGAGATAATACAGACCTGGGGTTCGAACCCAGGTCTTGGACGTCAACACAATCAACGCTTGCCAGCTGAGCCACTACAGCGCATTTGTTATATAAATAACTAACAATCATTATAAGAATAAAACAAAGGGTTAGTGGATTAAAGCGCGAAAATTCAAACCGGCCTATCACGTTTGGACAACACATCGTCTTCTTCGCGTGTTTTGTTTTTTTTTCTGAAACAAGGATATAAAGCAACGGTTTTAGACGCGTTTTCTTAGGCCAGCTATTGAAAAATAGCGATTAGCTCCCAAGCGTTCATAAATTGGGCGCGATGGGTGGTTCAAGATCGTCTTCATGCGCTGAGTTGAATGGCGTAACTCATGTGTTCCAATTTTTCCTTGTCTTGAAATCCCCAAATTCACATCCTGTAAACCCTAGAAAATAGACATGGCAAAATCGCGTATAGCACAGAAAAAAGCAATTGAATATATTGGTTAGCTTCAAAACATCATAATGAACATGAATCAACGAATAAATTTCACAAATAATGCATGGAATGGGATATACGATTATGAAATTTTCTTGATACAGCTTGCGTTCATGTTACCAATTCTTGGAGTTTGAATGGATGTTTCTGATTGGAATGTGATCAGTAATCCTTGAGGAAGCTATTGGAATGGTTTTTATGCTTTGAATCGCCTTGTAAAGATGTTTTCAGAATTGAGTTTATGGAGAAAAATTTCAAGTTTGTGGAGAGCTTTCTTGCGCAGCTTTCAGTCTAGTAGGATTAGGGTTGTGTTCTAGCATTTGTACTGAGTCCATTAGGTTAACAAAAACCAATCAAATCCATGGCATTCATTGTTTTTGAAAATTTGATTTCTTAAGATCTTTTTCATATCTTTTCCATGTGTTCTTGTGTCAATTATGATCCAATCACCCCAAATCTTTCCACATTTGCATATGCACGAATTATAGAGGCTAAAACATGTATAAAAAGATTTATTAGGTTAGGTTAAATATTTTTCACATTTTTAAATGATTTAAATGAATTAATATAAATAAAAATTCAAATAAATAAATAAAAAATGAGAAAATACTTCCCTTTGGGCCAAGTGGTCGTGCACATGCTTGGAATGATGAATTGTGGAAGAAAAATGGGCCCATTAGCATTTTTAGGTCATTTGAATCAATGTTGACTTTTCAAAATATCCAAAAATTTCCCAACTTCCACAAGGCATAACTTGCTCAATGTTTAAGCTTTTCTCATGTTCTTGGACATTTTGGAAAGGTCTTTGAGTCCTTTAACCAATGCCTTTGGTCCCATGTCATTTTGATTTACCAATCTCAAGTTATGGCCTTTGACTTAAAGTCCCTTTTTGTTGACTTTTGAAAATGACCTATAATGTTGAAATTGATAACTTTTTGTGAGAGCATTTCTTGGACTTGAAGTATGAAGATGAGTTGTAGGAAATGTCTTTCTCTTCAAAATGAGCTTTGGATGGAATTTTTCTGATAATCCATGTGAAAGTTATGCCTTGGTCAATTTCAGTTGACTTTTTCAACTGTCCAAATAAGGAAACTTTTGCATCTTTGATGATTTCTGAGCCAAATTTTGAGAATCATGATCAAGCATTGATCAAATGATGTTTGTGGCTTCAAAATGATATGTTGACCAAAAATTTGAACTTTTGACTGTCAAATGACCATTTTGCCCCTACAGTTGACTGTAGTGCAATTTAGGGTTTTGACTGTGCAATTTTGTGCTGAATGCCTTGAAACTTGATATGAGGATGCTTGACCATATTTGTAGGCATGTGAGACTTGATAAGGCCTTTGAAAACTTCATTTCTTTGATCAGAACACAAACCCTAGTTTTGACTGTATAGGAGGCTCTTGACTGTGCAACCCTTGGGGAATTTTGCAGCTTGACTTGGCAATTTCTTGGAGAATATGGGAGGGCAAATTTTGGGGTACAACAGCACTCTAGTATTAAATCCTCTTCCACCTTCAGATCACAAAAGGCAGACAAGCCAATCTAAATCCTCAGGTTTAAGAAGATTGAACAGGGGCAGCTGTTGTACCCCAAAATTTTCCCTCTCATGTTCACCAAGATTGTCTCTTATATGGGTGGTTACAAACACTTGATTAAAGAAAAATAAAATTTTTAAAGATAAATAAGGTATCTTCGGTTGGCTTTGAAATAAGGTGTTTTTAATTGGCGCCTGAGCAGTTTGTTTTTTGATTTGCATCTGGATAAGGAGCTTTGATTGGGCATCTAAAACCCTTCAATCAGGCTTTGATCCACAAGTATTCGATTGGGTGTTGGGCATCTTTCGATTAAGATAAGTTCACAAAGTCTTTGATTGGGCGTTGGGCTTCCTTCGATCAAGTTATGTTCACAAGGCTTCGACTGCGCAAGGCAAGAACCCCCTACAAGTTTGTTTCGATTCACAGGGGCAAAGGCTTCCTCTATGCTTTCTTTCAATGCACAAGGCCAAGACCCTTTCAACTGGCCTTCGATTCACAGAGCAATGACCTCCTCATGCTAACATCCACAAGGCATTGGCTTACTTTGTGCTAGTTTCGACTAGGCAATGGTTCCCTTCGAAACTGCTTACGTCAACTCTATCTCTGAACCTTTCAGCACATGATTGCCACATTATGAGCACACATTGGTGACCCATTTGAAGAATGCACAAGGCATACATGTGTGCTACTTGAAAGACACACAAAAGGGCCATTTGAAGGATGTACAGGTGTTCCATTCGAAGTAAGTAACAAAAGGTCCATTCGAAGAAGCATTCAGAAGGTCCATTCGAAGGGTACACAAGAGGTCCATTAGAAGGAAGTAACTCAGAGTCAATCGAAGGGTAAGACTTGGAGGAACACGAAGGAGTTAGGGATTGAAACATGTCTAGGTTCATTCAAAATCCAAAAGGGTAGGAAATCATCAAAAATGGAAACTTGTCAAATACTTGATCTTTGCTTTCAAAGCCATGGTTAATGGCTGATATCCTTTGATTCTACTTTCAAAGTCAGAGTTAATGGTTGTCTCTTGCCATTTCCATGCATATCACACTCCTATAAATACAAGGCCTAAGACACATTACAGAGGGACACGAAAAAGAGGGTAGAAAAGAAAAACCATTGGGAGTACACATACACTGCATCAGACAAAAGCATTCTTGCCCATACAAGCATTATCCAAATGAAAACCTTGCATCCAGGAGTCCACACCAGCCCCTAAGCAAGGCTCTACACGCCTAGAAGTTCCAAATTGAAGCCTCCCATTGTTGGTAAGAATTGTCAAAAGACCAAACTTTACATTTGTATGATATATTAACACTTATAATGCATTCGATTTGTATTCAAGAGTAAGGACATGGGTTCGAGACTCAGGTCTACATTTGTTTTGTTTCTAACACTTGTTGTAGATCCAGCCTGAACAGACCAAACACACACAGGATCGAAGGACCTGGGTTTGATACCCAGGTCCTGCATCTTTGTTTTGCTAACATATCTTTGCAGATTCAGTGCCCTCACAGGTGATCCATCATGCCCTTTCAACAATGCCCTCTGGATCGAAAGCCACATCCTTTCACTGGATCGAAGGGTAAGATTCTTTCACTAGATCGAAGGATAGCTGTCTTCCCCAGGATCGAAGGATTCCCCCTTTGTATTTTTATTTATTTTTCATAATTTTTTTTATTGACTTTATCATTTGAATCAACTTTAAATAAAAAAATCACAAAAAATATTAGGTTAGGGTTTTATTAATCAAATTAATTTTTAAACAAATTAATTAGTTATTTTAACCTTTTCTTGAAATTAAAATTAAATAGACTTAAGTTATTTTCTTTTATAAATAAAAACAAAACAAAAAGATTTCCTTTTACCTTAGGATTTTTAGGCGTATTTTCGGTTCGCGCGCTTATTTTATATTTCGCATTTTTATTATTAATGTACCTGCTCATGGGATGTAATAGAAATTAATTAGGACTCTTTACTGTTGTACCCCAAAATTTGCCCTCCCATAATCTTCAAAGTTTTGCCAAGCATCACCTCAAATGGCTCAAGTCTACTCAAAGGCTACACAGTCAACCATCCTCCTAAGCCAGTCAAACTAGGGTTTTGGTTCTTACAAGGAAGTTGAAGTTTTCAAGAGCTCAATCAAGTCTCCCATGCTCATACACATTGTCAAGCACCTACATGTCAAGTTTCAAGGCTCACAAAGTCAAGTTGCACAGTCAAAAACCCTAATTGCTAAACAGTCAACTGTAGGGGCAAAATGGTCATTTGGCAGTCAAAAGTCAAAAATTTTGGTCAACATCTTATTTTGAAGCCACAAACATCATTTGATCAATGCTTGATCATGATTCTCAAAAGTATGGCTCAAAAAGTCTCAAGATGCAAAAGTTTCTATTTTTGGACAGCTGAAAAGTCAACTGTAACTTGACCAAGGCATAACTTTTTCATGGTTCATCATAAAAATCCAATCCAATTCTCATCTTGAAGGGGAAGACATTTCCTACAACTCATCTTCACACTCCAAGTCCAACAAATGCTCTCACAAAAAGTTATCAATTTCAACATTATAGGTCATTTTCAAAAGTCAACAAAAAGGGACTTTAAGTCAAAGACCATAACTTGAGATTGTTAAATCAAAATGACATGGGACCAAAGACATTGGTTAGAGGACTTCAAGACCTTTCTAAAATGTCCAAGAACATGATCAAAGCTTACAAATTGAGCAAGATATGCATTGGAGAAGTTGGGAAATTTTTGTGAAAATGGCCAAAATCATTTATCCTTGAAACTTCATTTTTGACAAAAGGGGCCCACTTTTTTCACTTGAATCAGCTTGGCCATGCTTCCCACGTGTCCCACATTTTATTTCAAATTTTAAATTTAATTTTTTCATTTTTATTTGATTTTATTGGATTTAATTCATTTTAAATCCTTTAAAATCAAATAAAAATCAAGAAGTTCAATTAAGGGGGATATTTGGTCTTAACTAGCTTTGAATCATCATTATGCAACATCCCAATTTCGTTTCAAGGCCTAATCAAGCAAGAATTCAAAAATAGGTTCAAAAATGGAAGGTTGTTAATGGAGTTATGTCAAAATCTTGAACATGAAGGCAAGGCATTATGAGGCCATAACTCTGATCAAAACATGTTACATAACACATATGCAAGTGATCAGACAAAGGAACAAGACCTAAGCTGCGCCCAAAGCTCAGAAGCAAACTTGCATTTTTTGCCAAAATTTTCAAAACTGAAAACACTTCTAGAGCTTGTTTCAGACCCTCATTCCTATCCAAACACGTTGCTGACCTCCCAAGGAAAGTCTAGCAATCAAATTCAGACCTTCACACGCAAAGAACAGGTATAACCAAGTCCGGTTTTCTTTGAAATTTTTGATATTCGCATTTCATTATTCATGCTGTATTTGTCATTTTTAATCATGGATTTGGACTAATGTGAATGTTTTGAAGCTGATAGCATGATTTAATTGAGTTTTCAAAGCCTGTACGCGAATTCACCATGGCCATTGCTTAGGGTTTCAGAGCTCTAATTTTAGGGCTTTGCATATCTGGAATAATTGGACTATGAGACCCCTACCATTAAAATCAGAACCTTCCAATGAATGGATTTTAACCATCGCGCCTTATTTCTTTTCCAGCATGAGCTATTCGCTATTTTCTGTGGACGGTGCTTTGGGGGGGTTTAAAACCCCCGCTATTTCATTTTATTACAGGCACAATTGGAGACGAAGGCTAGCGTGGCATGGCGTGAGTGGATGGTTTGAAATCCAGCGCCTTTTTTTTATTTTTATAACATTAATGTTGATTTTGTTTTATAATTTTTATTCTCCATTTTATGTACAAAGCGCGTTGATAGCTCACTTGGTAAAGGCTTTCATTGGTAAACACTGGGACCTGGGTTCGAATCCCAGGTCCCCTCACATTATTTCTATTATTTTGTTTAACCCTTTCCCATGCAGTGCATCATTCAGTAGTCCATCATACACCCAGCATTTGTGCTTGCCATGTGTCCCTGATGATCCATCCAGTGGCCAAGAACCAAGAGTCCATGGAATACTCCAGTCAACGCGTAAGCATGTGATTCAAAAAGTCAGAAAAGGGCCTCATTCAAATGGGCTTAATTCATCAAACCACCTCCTCAATTGGGGTCAACACCCCCCCCCCCCCCCCCCCCCCCCACAGTTTGCATTTTTGTTTCCTTTCTTTTCATTTTTTTATTATTATTCCTAATTAATTCATCAAAACTATTTTCATAAAACAAAAAATCATAAAATCATAAAAAATAAAAATAGGTTTTATTTTAATTTAATTCATCAACATTTTTTTGTAAATAAAATTCAATAATTGATTTAGTTTTAATTTTAGGTTGTTAACTTTAATTCTTTTTTTCTCAATAACCAAAAATATAAAAAAAAATAGGTCCTTAGCACATTTTTATCTTTTTTAAATAAATATTTATATTTTCTTATTATAATTATTATTAACCATTAATTAATTTTGTAAATACTTGTAATTAGTCAATTAGGTTTAAATTAGGTTTAACTTAGACAGTTTTCTTTAATAAATTAAAAAAAAATTAGAACTAGAATTATTTGACTTTTAATTCCAATTTAATTTTCTTCAATTCCATAAATCCAAAAACATAAAAAATAAATTCTTGCTTTATTTAATAATTAAATCAATTTTCAATTTCAATTTAATTCCTTTAAAGGGTCCAACGCCCTCGCATTCGATTATATTTTCTTTTCGCGCGTTCATTTTATTTCTTTTTATGAATGTAATGTATCTGCCCCAAAGCCTTGTAATAGTTAATTAGGCATTTACTTTCTGCACTTTATTTTAAATCGGGTCTTGGTTTAATTTGGCGATGTAGACCCGCGCCTTTGTAATAGCGTAAGACCTTTATCTTTTCCACACTTTAAATTCCCGCACCTTTTAACTGTTAACAATCACATGAAAGAATGAATGCCCAAAAATAAAAATCAAAACGTAGATCACCAATGCATGACAAGACAAATAATAAACTGAAAATGACACACAATTCACACACCACTCTTAGGGTACGCCTCACTGTTGCCTTGCCCCTCGAAAGGTGGTCATCGAGTATAGGACGTCTTAGTAAGTCCTTATGTCCATGAACATGGCATAAGGGTAGCTTCTAAGGTATCCTATTGTTGCTCTGGTGATCACACTGTTGCCTTGCCCCTCGAAACGTGGTCGTCGAGTACAGGACGTCTTAGTAAGTCCTTATGTTCCATTGATCTAGTTGCCTCGAAACGGTTGCCTCGAAACAAGTTGCCTCGAAACGGTTGCCTCGAATTAAAAAAGGATCAAGGACATAAGGGTAGCTTCTAAGGTGTCCTAATTGTTGCTTCGGTGACCACACTGTCCCTACAATCGAATTGACCCGAACACCTCCAACGGTGGTGCTACCTACCTCTCAATGGTGGGATGGCACTACCTTAAGGACATTTACACAGCTTAATTCCTTAGGTTAGGTAGATGAATCATAGATACTTGCTCTTTTAAAAAACCAAATCAAAAATCTTTTCACACTGACACTTTCAAAATCTTTCAAAACAATTTTTCAAACACTCTTGAGGACAGATACAAGAGTTATTCAGAAATCTTTCAAAGAAACTTTTTCTCAAACCCACTCACATTTTAAAGCAAACATTTTGAAAACAAGTGAGCAAGTATCTAAGAGCGCATGGATAACCATGGATAGAAAGGGTGCTAACACCTTCCCTTTCTATAAATCTACCTCCCGAACCGAGAAACAATCTCAATAAGGAATTTTTCTGTGCTTTTGTCCTTTCCATTTGGAGAAAATAAAAGACGGTGGCGACTCTTGCTTACCGCGACATTTCGCGAAACCAGCTAAAAAACAGTCAGTTCCAGATCCACCGATCATAGAACTGGCGACTCTGCTGGGGACACTTTTAAAGTGAGGTGTACCTTAGGACTAAGATCATTGTGTTTTCAATTGCTTTGACTTGTTTGCTTTAAATTGTGGGACTGTCTTTGGAGTTCTATAGATCCTAACCCGGATCTGGGGATACCTTCTTAGAAAGTAGCAACAAGGCTGTGAGGGAACTGTGCGGGGTATACCGATATGGTTGAAACAGTCTGCTACGTTGATGTGGCACTTTGGTGTGTACCAGTAACCCTTGAGTTCAATCAAGGAGAGTACGCGGCCTCCGCGTGGTGTCGTGAAGCATCAACAGACCTTAGGAACCTTAATTGAACCATCTTGGCCTCTTTAGGGTAGTGAGATAACTACTTTGGTATAGTCCGAAGTCAGTTGATACTCGATACTACACTCAGTTGAGGGTTGTTTTCTTGGGATATTTTGATCGCCAGTCAGTGGCTAAATCGAAACGATGAACAATGAAAGCAATCCAATGATATTGAGATCCTTAGAACCCGGTTACATTGATAGGACAGGTTTGAGCCCACCAACTTCAAGAGGGTAGTACCCCTAACCTCGTGCTGGCCTAAACTCTAAGGACTGTGGTGTGACTTGTGTGCCTTATCATGTTTGCTTTTTGTGAATACTTGTGGTATGCCCTTATCATAGCATCATAACATCATACAGCATCATATGCATCCACTAACCATTTCAGGGGTTCGAATCTTCATCTTTGTTCTTGTTTTATAGGACATGGAAACTATCCGCAGAAAGAAAATTCAGATCAACCTTGTAAGGGTCCCTCCTCAGCTTAAGGAGCTTACATCCAGGATTCCCGAGAACTCGTCATTCAGTGAAAGGCATGGTAGACTCATCAGCCTAGGCAATACCAATATTGAGGAAGAGATGGTAAAGGTCCTCTTCCAGTTCTTTGACCCTCTGCATCACTGTTTTACTTTCCCGGATTATCAGTTGGTGCCTACTTTAGAAGAGTTTTCCCAACTTCTGAAGATTCCCATTCTCAATCAACTACCCTACAACGGTACGGAAAGGGAACCAAAACTGGAAGAAGTAGCTAAAACATTATGCCTACAACCATCTGACATCAAGGGGCATTGGGAAGCCAGAAATGGTATCAAAGGGTTCTTGGCAAAATTTCTGTTTGAGAAGGCCCAAGAGTGTTGGAATTCCCTTGACCTACAAGCCTTTGAAGAAGTTGTAGCCCTCCTTGTCTATGGGTTGGTGCTGTTCCCTAAGCCAGATCAGCTTATAGATATCAGTGCTGTCAAGGTCTTCATGTCCAGGAATCCTATACCTACGTTACTGGGGGACATCCTTCACTCATGTTACACTCGAACCATGAGAAAAAGGGGTGTTCTTATGTGCTGCACTCCCCTCCTGGGAAGGTGGTTTATTTCGCACCTTCCACAATCAGTTTTGAAGAACGAGCGGGGTTTGAGGTGGTCACAACGATTGATGACTCTTACACATGCAGATATACATTGGTGCTCTCGGTCCAGAGAGGATGTCACTATCATTGATCGTTGCGGGGAGTACCCTAATGTTCCTTTACTTGGAATCAGAGGAGGTATTACTTACAACCCGTGCCTGGCTTGGAGACCGTTTGGTTATGCTCAGAGGGACGGACCACATGACATGTTAATCCCTGACATAGTTTTTGACTTCGACAACGATGCACAAGGACTTCGCCAGAAATTTATCAGAGCTTGGAGGATGCCCAGCAAGATAGACAGCAAGACCCTAGGGCACAGGAACTCCATCCCATTGGAGCCTTATCTCAAATGGGTACGAGCCCGCTCCCAGAAGCTGGTGATGCCATATCCTCATGTTCTCCCTGTGATCAAAGAGCCAGACTTAGAAGGAGAGGTGTCCTACACCATTCAACATCCTGACATGCCCACGTCCTGGGAAGAGATGCAGAAGAGCTGGATCCAGCTTAAGGAAGAACGGAATTCTCTGGAGACCAGTCTACATGCTAGTGAGAAGAAGGTCCTGGAGCTCACCCGCCTACTGCACGAGGAAAGGAATCTCAATACCTATATTGCTCCGAAGAGGATGCGTAGTGTCTTTTGGGATTGATCTTCTTTGTAATGTTTGCCCATGAGGCTTTGATGTATCAAACAATTATTTCCTTAATGATAACGTGTGTTCCTTTTTGTCTACAACAAATTTGAATTTTCGAACCCTTGAATGCATTGCATAAACACATATCATTCATCATGTGCATCACAGGTACTCTTCTTTTCAGGTTGCTTACTGTTCTTCGCTGTTTATTACAGCATCATGAACCCTGAATCATCTACCGAGCGGACCATCAAGGCCCTTCAGGCGCAGAACGCACAATTTCAGGAGCTGATCATGGGTTTGGCTCAAGGTCAAAAAGAGCTGAAGGCTATGCTCCTGAAGAAGAGTAAGAAGAAGAAGAGGACTGTGCTATTTAACACTGGGCGCAGGCTCGGGAATACTTTGCAAAATGAAGCTGAGAGGACTACTCCATCTGTGGGGGAAGGTAGTCACCAAGAAAGGGAGGTCCCTACTCCTGTGGTCTCTGATACTGAAACAGACTTCAACGACGAACAGTACCCTCCTGCTGAAGACCGGTACAAGCAGCTGGAGGACAGATTAAATGCTATGGAAATTCAGCGTGTGCCTGGACTGGATTTCGGAGACTTGGGGTTATCTACTGGGGTGGTGATTCCACACAAGTTCAAGGCGCCTGCCTTTGTGAAGTATGACGGGGCTTCCTGTCCCAAGATGCACCTCCGTTCTTATGTAAGGAAGATCCATCCTTACACAGCAGACAGGAACTTATGGATCCACTTCTTCCAGGAGAGTCTTTCAGGGACTCACCTCGAATGGTTCTATCAGCTGGATGGAACCAACATTCGTAACTGGGAGGATCTGGCCACTGCTTTTTACAAGCAGTATCAATATAATTCCGACCTCGCTCCTACGCGTACCCATCTCCAGGGTATGTCGCTAGGATCGGGTGAAGGTTTTAAGGAGTACGCACAGAAATGGAGAGATCTGGCTGGCAGGGTGCAGCCACCATTGATGGACCGAGAGCTGGTGGATATGTTTTTGGGGACCCTATCTGGGCCATTTTTCAATCACCTCATTGGTAATTCCTCTGCTAGGTTTACTGATCTGATCCTGACTGGTGAGAGGATCGAGGCTGGTATAAAATCGGGGAAGATACAGAAGGTTGCCTCCTCTAATGCTGAAAAGAAGCCCTTCAAGAAAGAGGCAAGTGCTGTGTATGGTCCAAGAAGGCAAGACAAACATGAACGCCGCCAAGCTGTCAACGCGGTGGTAATCTCTAAGCCTGCTACTGCTCCATAACAGTACAACCAACCCAGAGCTGAGAGGCCCAAACGGCAGTATACTCGGCTCAGCATGACTCTCTCTCAGATCCTGCCACAACTGCTGTCAACTAGCTTGGTGACTGTTAGAGAGGCCCCGAAGGTTGTGAATACTACCTCTCCTAAGTATAATCCAAATGCCCGTTGTGCTTATCACTCCGATATCCCGGGGCATTCTACTAATGACTGCTGGGCCTTAAGGAATAAGGTGCAGGACCTCATTGATGCGAAGGAGGTACAGTTTGAGGCACCTGAGAAGCCTAATGTGGTGACTGCTCCCATGCCTAACCACGGAGTGAATTCTATTGGGGATGAAGATGAAGTGGAAGAATCTGAGTTCAACAGCTGGATATACCCGACAACCGAAGATGGACCTAGCAACTGGACTTCCAAAGACTGCATGCCTGTTACTGTTGTCACCCAGTAATGAACTTCTTTGTTTTGGATTTGTAATAAACAATAATTTGAAACTTTATGGCCCGGTGTCTTACCCGGGGCACCGTGGTCTTATTTATGAGGGCTTTTGTTTGTCACTGTCATATATCATAAATAAAAGCATTGGACGTTTTTCACATTTCAAATCTTGCGCTCCTTTTCTTTCCTTTCTTTATATATTGCAAAACAACTGTATTTACACACACTCACTCATACAGGTTTCAATCCACTCCGGACCTCACTGGTAACGACTCTGCTACTGCCAGTTATGACTTCGAAAATCCGATCAACTTAGCCGAAGACGAAGGTGAAGATGATTGTGAAGTGCCTGGTGAGCTTGCAAGACTGTTACTCCAGGAAGAGAGGGCAATTCAACCGCACGAAGAGCCGGTGGAAACAATAAATCTGGGTACTGAGGCGGACAGAAAGGAAGTTAAGATTGGTGCCAACCTAGAGCTCAGCGTGAAGCAACGGTTGACTCAGATGTTACAGGATGATGTGGAGATCTTTGCCTGGTCCTACGAAGACATGCCTGGGTTAGATACTGATATCGTGGTCCATCATCTGCGTACCAAGGAAGACTGCCCTCCGGTTAAGCAGAAGGTCCGCCGTATGCGTCCAGAGATGTCTGAGAAGATCAAAGCCGAGGTTATGAAGCAATTCGATGCCGGTTTTCTTGCAGTGACTTCTTATCCTCAGTGGGTTGCTAATGTGGTGCCAGTACCAAAGAAAGATGGTAAAGTCAGAATGTGTGTCGATTACAGGGATCTGAACAGGGCCATCCCCAAAGATGACTTCCCTCTACCTCACATTGATGTCCTTGTTGACAACACGGCTCAGCACAAGGTGTTCTCCTTCATGGATGGTTTTTCAGGGTATAATCAAATCAAGATGGCTCCTGAAGACATGGAAAAGACTACCTTTGTTACTCAGTGGGGCACCTTCTGCTACAAGGTCATGCCATTCGGGTTGAAAAATGCTGGGGCAACCTACCAACGTGCCATGGTTGCTTTATTTCATGACATGATCCATCATGAGATAGAAGTGTATGTTGACGACATGATTGCAAGGTCCAAAACTGAGGAAGAACACCTTGATCATCTGCAGAAACTGTTTGACCGTCTGAAGTTGTACAAGCTGAGGTTGAACCCGAACAAGTGCACCTTCGGGGTAAGATCTGGAAAGTTTCTAGGCTTCGTCGTAAGTGATAAGGGTATTCAAGTGGACCCTGCCAAGGTCAAAGCTATTCAAGAGATGCCAGTTCCTAAGACAGAGAAAGAGGTCAGAGGCTTTTTAGGACGCCTGAATTACATTGCTCGATTCATCTCGCACCTAACTGCTACCTGTGAACCAATCTTCAAGCTGCTGAAGAAGGATCAGGTAGTACGTTGGAACGATGAATGTCAGGCCGCTTTTGACAGAATCAAAGAGTATCTCCAAGAACCACCCATTCTTATGCCACCGGTTGAAGGGAGACCTCTAATACTATACCTGACAGTACTTGACAACTCAATGGGGTGTGTGCTGGGGCAGCATGACGAGTCTGGCCGAAAAGAGCATGCCATTTATTACCATAGCAAAAAGTTTACCGACTGTGAGACCCGATACTCACTGCTTGAGAAAACTTGTTACGCTTTGGTATGGGCTGCTCGCCGGCTGAGACAGTATATGCTGACTCACACTACCTTGTTGATCTCAAAGATGGATCCTATAAAGTACATATTTGAAAAGCCTGCTCTGTCTGGGAGAATAGCAAGATGGCAAATGATCTTGACAGAATACGACATCCAGTACACGACTCAGAAAACTATCAAGGGAAGTGTATTGGCAGACCACTTGGCACATCAGGAAGTAGACGACTATCAGTCAATGAACTTCGAGTTTCCAGACGAGAGCATCATGATAGTGACTGATTGTGAAGTACCTGGACCTGATGAAGGATCTGAGGAAGGGTCCCGATGGTCTATGCACTTTGACGGAGCCTCCAATGCTTTGGGTAACGGTATCGGCGCTGTGATCATATCCCCTCAAGGCACTCATACTCCACTCACTGCCCGACTATGTTTCAACTGCACCAACAACATGGCGGAGTATGAGGCGTGCATCATGGGACTCAAAGCTGCAATTGACTTAAGGATCAAGTTTCTGAGTGTCTTCGGAGATTCCGCTCTCGTGATCAACCAGATCAAAGGCGAGTGGGATACGAAACATCCGAATCTTATTCCTTACAAAGAATGTGTGTTGACAATGATCCCCCACTTCTCAGAGATAACCTTTGAACATTTCCCGAGAGAGGAGAATCAGTTAGCGGACGCGTTAGCTATGATGTCTTCCATGTTCAAGGTCAAGTGGGACAATGAGGCTCCCCGGATCATCATCTGGAAACTGGACGAACCGGCATACTGTTGTGATCTTGAGACTGAATTAGTGACTGAGAAGCCTTGGTACCATGAGGTGAAGAGATACTTGGAAGCTCAGGAATACCCTGAAGGTGCATCTGTCAACGATAAGAAGTTTCTGAGAAGGTTCGCAGCGAAGTTCTTCCTTAGCAACGACATTCTGTACAAGCGAAACCATGATTCGACCTTACTGCGTTGTGTGGATAAGACTGAAGCAGAAAGGATCATGGCAGAGCTACATGAAGGGACCTTCGGAACATATTCCAGTGGACATACTATGGAAAAGAAGATCCTTCGGGCAGGGTATTTCTGGTCCACAATGGAAGCCGATTGTTACCAACATTCTCGGACGTGTCACAAGTGCCAGATTTATGCTGATAAGGTGCATGTTCCTCCAGTTCCTCTGAATGTTTTGACGGCACCTTGGCCTTTTGCAATGTGGGGCATTGATATGATCGGCGAGATCAGACCTACGGCATCCAACGGGCATCGCTTCATCCTGGTAGCAATTGATTACTTTACAAAGTGGGTTGAAGCAGCTTCCTACGCTACGGTAACCAAGAATGTCGTGGCACGGTTCATTCGGCATAACCTGATATGTCGATACGGCGTCCCAGAAAGGATCATTACGGACAACGGTACCAATCTCAATAACAAGATGATCACTGAGCTCTGTGAACAGTTTAAGATACAACACCACAACTCTTCTCCTTATCGACCGAAGATGAATGGGGCTGTAAAAGCAGCGAATAAGAATATCAAGAAGATTGTGCAGAAGATGACAATGACTTATAAAGATTGGCACGAGATGTTACCGTTCGCTCTTCATGGGTACCATACCTCAGCAAGGACGTCAACCGGGGCAACTCCTTTCTCCCTGGTCTACGGTATGGAGGCAGTCTTACCGATCGAAGTGCAGATACCCTCTCTCCGGATAATGAAGGATGCAGATCTGAGTGAAGATGATTGGATCTAGACACGACTTGATCAGCTAAACCTAATTGACAAAAAGAGACTTGCTGCTATTTGTCATGGTCAGACGTATCAAAAGCGGATGATCAGGGCATTTAACAAAAAGGTCAGACCACAAGAGTATCAAGTTAGGGATCTGGTAATCAAACGTATCATCCTTCCTCAGAGTGATCCAAGGGGAAAATGGACCCCTACGTACGAAGGGCCATTTGTGGTTAAACATGTGTTCTCAGGAGGAGCCATGATTCTGACCACCATGGATGGTGACGACCATCCTCACCCCGCCAATGCAGACATAGTAAAAAGATACTACGCATGATAAAAGACCCGCTAGGTTGACATACCTAGGCAAAAATTAGGGCTTCCCGGCGAACCAAAAGGGTTCGGGCAAAATGAAGGGATGAAATGAAAAATCTGTACACCCGGCAAGTCGAAAACCTGAAAAGGCGGCTTGGGCAAAAATGGGTATCCCGATGGACTGAAAACCCGAAGGGGCGGTCCAGGCAAAAGTTAGGGATAAAGCGTAATACTATGTCTCGTTGGATCACCTTGCATCCAGAATCCGGTATCAGCATCAAGTTCAGACGGCATCGATCAATCAGCTTCATCTTCAGCTAGGTCATCAAGTGATGAGACGCTTGAAGATATAAAGGCGATAGCAGAGTTGGAACCCAGTGGGATTATTCTTTTCACGCAGCTGTTTTATTTTCCTTTGTACAAATTTGTATAAACTCTGTTGTTCGGCGGCGTTCTCTTACTAGGACGTCAGCCTCTTGTACATAAACGCCTATTTACAGGCAATTCAAAAATCAATATAAAATCACTTTTTAGTTAAAATTGCCAATTGTTTTTTTCCTTTTCTCTTTTGTCTTGCGAAGAACGTCCAAGGTTCAATTTGTGATACATGCATTTGACACTAATTGCTAAACTCATAAATATTCGCATACGAAACAAAGGATTAATTACAGGTAACATTAGAAACAGGGGCAATAAAGAGTTGTCTAAGCGATCTAATTGTTCCGTCCACCAAGGTACCAAGGTGAGTTCGGCTGAAGAACATAACCAGCATATCTTAATTCCCCAGAGAGTGCGTCAACAAGTCAGTGCACTCTCCCCAAGCAAAGTTACAGTCAACCTTAAGGAAGTTGGGTATCCTCCAGCAGATCTCAACATTCCCCAGCAATATACAGGCATTCTTAACAAGCATCCCCGACAGTCTTGACCTAAAGATTATTCCCCGGCGGCATATCAAACATTCAACGGAGTCACTTCCCAATGAAGTTCAAAATTTCCCCAGGAGAGCCCAATCAAGATTTCCCCAGGAAAAGTTGGAACCCATCTCCCCAAGCAGTAAGCTTATCCCCAGTAAATTCTGGAAGCTTATCCCTGCAGAGCACGAACGCGTCCCCCGACTTTATTCAAAGGTTATGCTCCACCAGAGCTTATAACTGGGTTATCCTCAGCCAAAAGCCACGGAAAGATCATCCTCGGCAAAGTCTTCTTATCCCCAGCGGAGTCTATTAAAACTTCCAATATAACGACGGTATCCCCAGCGAAGTTACTACCAACATTTCAACAAGAGTACCTCTCTCCCCACAGAGTATTGTTCCCCAGCAAGATCGCTAGAATAATTTTCTCCCTGCAGAGTAATCTCTCCAACAAGTTTATTCCCCCAACGGAGTCATCTTCTCCTACCGGTTTATTCTTGCAACCATCACTCCCCAGTGGAAACACTATTCTCTAACATCAGCCCAGGATGTGACTTCCCGGCACCCGTCAAGGATTTGTTTCCTAAGACGAAAACATACATTCATAAACAACACATCTTCATATATTATAGCATGCATATACGCGTCATGAACATACAATCTCATTCATTCTGAGAGCATCTCGCATGTCATACATCATGACATCACATACAACTAACGTTTTGTCTTTTCAGGACAAAAGTTAATACAAAGATAATTGCTATCAACTGTCGTGATTCCAGATCTGATTCCTGTATCTTGCCAGGGTGTATCTGTTGACGACTACAGTACCAAACTCGATTCTTGTATCTTGACAGGGCACGTCTGAAGAGTTCGAAGATCCGATTCCTGTATCTTGCCAGGGAGTATCTGTTGACGACTACAGTACCAGACTCGATTCTTGTATCTTGACAGGGCACGTCTGAAGAGTTCGAAGATCCGATTCCTGTATCTTGCCAGGGTGTATCTGTTGATGACTACAGTACCAGACTCGATTCCTGTATCTTGACAGGGCACATCTGAAGAGTTCGAAGATCCGATTCCTGTATCTTGCCAGGGTGTATCTGTTGACGACTACAGTACCAGACTTGATTCCTGTATCTTGACAGGGCACGTCTGAAGAGTTCGAAGATCCGATTCCTGTATCTTGCCAGGGTGTATCTGTTGACGACTACAGTACCAGACTCGATTCCTGTATCTTGACAGGGCACGTCTGAAGAGTTCGAAGATCCGATTCATATATCTTGCATGGGAGTATCTGTTGACGACTACAGTACCAGACTCGATTCCTGTATCTTGACAGGGCACGTCTGAAGAGTTCGAAGATCCGATTCCTGTATCCTGCCAGGGCGTATCTGTTGACGACTACATTTCCAGATTCGATACCTGTATCCAGCCAGGGAGCATCTACATAAAGAGTTTGAAGATCAACACCTGTAACGGCCCAGGTAATCATCTTTCTTTCTCAGGTACGCAAGTTCTCGCTAAGGAATCTCTTACGCGATCGACACCTAGATGGTATCTATAAGCCCACCCACTTACCAACAGTTCCAAATGGCACCTATAAGCCCATTCCCGACAAGGTTCTGTCACATCTCCAGATGGAATCTACAAGCCCATCCTCCTATCCACCATCTCTCCAAATGGCATCTGTAAGCCCATTCCCGCTGTTACACTGCTGATACTCAACTATGTGAGTGCAAATTTCTAGGCACTCTAGTGTTCAATCATCTTCCACCCTCGGATCACGAAAGGCACACAAGCCAATCTACATCCTCAGGTCTAAGAAGATTGAACAGGGGCAACTGTTGTACCCCAAAATTTGTCCTCCCATAATCTTCAAAGTTTTGCCAAGCATCACCTCAAATGGCTCAAGTCTACTCAAAGGCTACACAGTCAACCATCCTCCTAAGCCAGTCAAACTAGGGTTTTGGTTCTTACAAGGAAGTTGAAGTTTTCAAGAGCTAAATCAAGTCTCCCATGCTCATACACATTGTCAAGCACCTACATGTCAAGTTTCAAGGCTCACAAAGTCAAGTTGCACGGTCAAAAACCCTAATTGCTCAACAGTCAACTGTAGGGGCAAAATGGTCATTTGGCAGTCAAAAGTCAAAAATTTTGGTCAACATCTTATTTTGAAGCCACAAACATCATTTGATCAATGCTTGATCATGATTCTCAAAAGTTGGCTCAAAAAGTCTCAAGATGCAAAAGTTTCTATTTTTGGACAGCTGAAAAGTCAACTGTAACTTGACAAAGGCATAACTTTTTCATGGTTCATCAGAAAAATCCCATCCAATGCTCATCTTGAAGGGGAAGACATTTCCTACAACTCATCTTCACACTCCAAGTCCAAGAAATGCTCTCACAAAAAGTTATCAATTTCAACATTATAGGTCATTTTCAAAAGTCAACAAAAAGGGACTTTAAGTCAAAGACCATAACTTGAGATTGTTAAATCAAAATGACATGGGACCAAAGACATTGGTTAGAGGACTTCAAGACCTTTCTAAAATGTCCAAGAACATGATCAAAGCTTAAAAATTGAGCAAGATATGCATTGGAGAAGTAGGAAAATATTTGTGAAAATGGCCAAAATCATTTATCCTTGAAACTTCATTTTTGACAAAAGGGGCCCACTTTTTTCACTTGAATCAGCTTGGCCATGCTTACCACGTGTCCCACATTTTATTCAAATTTTAAATTTAATTTTTTCATTTTTATTTGATTTTATTGGATTTAATTCATTTTAAATCCTTTAAAATGAAATAAAAATCAAGAAGTTCAATTAAGGGGGATATTTGGTCTTAACTAGCTTTGAATCATCATTATGCAACATCCCAATTTCATTTCAAGGCCTAATCAAGCAAGAATTCAAAAATAGGTTCAAAAATGGAAGGTTGTTAATGGAGTTATGTCAAAATCTTGAACATGAAGGCAAGGCATTATGAGGCCATAACTCTGATCAAAACATGTTACATAACACATATGCAAGTGATCAGACAAAGGAACAAGACCTAAGCTGCGCCCAAAGCTCAGAAGCAAACTTGCATTTTTTGCCAAAATTTTCAAAACTGAAAACACTTCTAGAGCTTGTTTCAGACCCTCATTCCTATCCAAACACGTCGCTGGCCTCCCAAGGAAACTCTAGCAATCAAATTCAGACCTTCACACGCAAAGAACAGGTATAACCAAGTCCAGTTTTCTTTGAAATTTTTGATATTCGCATTTCATTATTCATGTTGTATTTGTCATTTTTAATCATGGATTTGGACTAATGTGAATGTTTTGAAGCTGATAGCATGATTTAATTGAGTTTTCAAAGCCTGTACGCGAATTCACCATGGCCATTGCTTAGGGTTTCAGAGCTCTAATTTTAGGGCTTTGCATATCTGGAATAATTGGACCATGAGACCCCTACCATTGAAATCAGAACCTTCCAATGAATGGATTTTAACCACCGCGCCTTATTTCTTTTCCACCATGAGCTATTCGCTATTTTCTGTGGACGGTGCTTTAGGGGGGTTTAAAACCCCCGCTATTTCATTTTATTACAGGCACAATTGGAGACGAAGGCTAGCGTGGCATGGCGTGAGGGGATGGTTTGAAATCCAACGCCCTTTTTTTATTTTTATAACATTAATGTTGATTTTGTTTTATATTGTTTATTCTCCATTTTATGTACAAAGCGTGTTGATAACTCACTTGGTAAAGGCTTTCATTGGTAAACACTGGGACCTGGGTTCGAATCCCAGGTCCCCTCACATTATTTCTATTATTTTGTTTAACCCTTTCCCATGCAGTGCATCATTCAGTAGTCCATCATACACCCAGCATTTGTGCTTGCCATGTGTCCCTGATGATCCATCCAGTGGCCAAGAACCAAGAGTCCATGGAATACTCCAGTCAACGCGTAAGCATGTGATTCAAAAAGTCAAAAAAGGGCCTCATTCAAATGGGCTTAATTCATCAAACCACCTCCTCAATTGGGGTTAACACCCCCCCACAGTTTGCATTTTTGTTTCCTTTCTTTTTATTTTTTTATTATTATTCCTAATTAATTCATCAAAACTATTTTCATAAAACAAAAAATCATAAAATCATAAAAAATAAAAATAGGTTTTATTTTAATTTAATTCATCAACATTTTTTTGTAAATAAAATTCAATAATTGATTTAGTTTTAATTTTAGGTTGTTAACTTTAATTCTTTTTTTCTCAATAACCAAAAATATAAAAAAAATAGGTCCTTAGCACATTTTTATCTTTTTTAAATAAATATTTATATTTTCTTATTATAATTATTATTAACCATTAATTAATTTTGTAAATACTTGTAATTAATCAATTAGGTTTAAATTAGGTTTAACTTAGACAATTTTCTTTAATAAATTAAAAAAACAATTAGAACTAGAATTATTTGACTTTTAATTCCAATTTAATTTTCTTCAATTCCATAAATCCAAAAACATAAAAAATAAATTCTTGCTTTATTTAATAATTAAATCAATTTTCAATTTCAATTTAATTCCTTTAAAGGGTCCAACGCCCTCGCATTCGATTATGTTTTCTTTTCGCGCGTTCATTTTATTTCTTTTTATGAATGTAATGTATCTGCCCCAAAGCCCTGTAATAGTTAATTAGGCATTTACTTTCTGCACTTTATTTTAAATCGGGTCTTGGTTTAATTTGGCGATGTAGACCCGCGTCTTTGTAATAGCGTAGGACCTTTATCTTTTCCGCACTTTAAATTCCCGCACCTTTTAACTGTTAACAATCACATGAAAGAATGAATGCCCAAAAATAAAAATCAAAACGTAGATCACCAATGCATGACAAGACAAATAATAAACTGAAAATGACACACAATTCACACACCACTCTTAGGGTACGCCTCACTGTTGCCTTGCCCCTCGAAAGGTGGTCATCGAGTATAGGACGTCTTAGTAAGTCCTTATGTCCATGAACATGGTATAAGGGTAGCTTCTAAGGTATCCTACTGTTGCTCTGGTGATCACACTGTTGCCTTGCCCCTCAAAACGTGGTCGTCGAGTACAGGACGTCTTAGTAAGTCCTTATGTTCCATTGATCTAGTTGCCTCGAAACGGTTGCCTCGAAACAAGTTGCCTCGAAACGGTTGCCTCGGATTAAAAAAGGATTAAGGACATAAGGGTAGCTTCTAAGGTGTCCTAACTGTTGCTTCGGTGACCACACTGTCCCTACAATCGAATTGACCCGAACACCTCCAACGGTGGTGCTACCTACCTCTCAATGGTGGGATGGCACTACCTTAAGGACATTTACACAGCTTAATTCCTTAGGGTAGGTAGATGACTCATAGATACTTGCTCTTTTAAAAAACCAAATCAAAAATCTTTTCACACTGACACTTTCAAAATCTTTCAAAACAATTTTTCAAACACTCTTGAGGACAGATACAAGAGTTATTCAAAAATCTTTCAAAGAAACTTTTTCTCAAACCCACTCACATTTTAAAGCAAACATTTTGAAAACAAGTGAGCAAGTATCTAAGAGCCCATGGATAACCATGGATAGAAAGGGTGCTAACACCTTCCCTTTCTATAAATCTACCTCCCGAACCGAGAAACAATCTCAATAAGGAATTTTTCTGTGCTTTTGTCCTTTCCATTTGGAGAAAATAAAAGACGGTGGCGACTCTTGCTTACCGCGACATTTTGCGAAACCAGCTAAAAAACAGTCAGTTCCAGATCCACTGATCACATTTACCGCTTTTCTTTATTTTTCCCCCAAGTTTTAGACTTGTAATAATCCCCTCCCCGAGGCCTTGTAATAGCGTAGGATTTACGATTCCTGCACTTTAAATTTCTGCAAAATATTAACTGTTAGTACCTAGGCTTGTATGAAAAGACTGAAATCAAACGCTAGCAAACTTAATAACAAAGATAAATAAACTGAATTGAATCACATTACACATATACACCTCTAGGGTACACCTACTTTGGTTGCCTTCGGAAAAATAGTCATAACTCTCGAAACGTGAAGATTTTAGTGGCTATCCTCTGGTTCAAAAAGATTATAAGTCCCTTGATGACTCGCTCGACGTTGCCTTGGTAAAAATATGATCTCAGAACCTTAGGGTGGTTACTAAAGCTTCTTGCCAGTTTCCTTTGTGACTATAAAAATGTCCCTTCGAATGTCCCTCTTACATCTAACGATAGGGCTACCTACTCACTAATAGTAGGATAGCACTGTCTAAAGGATAGAAGGAAAAGAACAAACCTTTTCGAGTACAAATAGATAGTTGTTAGATGCTTGCTCAAAAACAAACTTTTTGCACTTACACAAAACATTTCAAAATACTTTCAAAAAAACATTTGCTTTATCAACACTCTTGAGGACTGATGCAAGAGTTATCATGAAGCAAATCGCCGCACTAAGGCATTTTCAAACTTCTTTTCAAAAACACACAAAGCACAAGGTATTTCAAAATGAGCTAAGCATCTAAGAGCCCGTAGAAAGCTACGGATGGAAAGGGTGCTAACACCTTCCATTTCCATAATATACCCCTGGTACTCAGAAAATTCTCGAAAATGTCTTTTTCTGTTCTTTTCACCCTTTCCTTAATTTAGATAAAAGAAAAGTCGGCGGAGACTCTTACTTACCGCAACATTTGCGAATACAAAATACAAAACCAGTATAACAGCCAGTTCTTCCACCGTATTACAACATGATTTGTCATGAGAGTGAAAATTAATTAAGGTTCGAACCGACACTGTGAGAGCGTGGGGGTCGAACCAGATATTGGGAACAGGGCATCGATCCTAAAGAGGGACAGAGAACTTTAGGCATCAATTATGATTTATTTAGTTTTCAAAATATGTTTCTTAATTAGAATGGGCGAGCGAGAGAAAAATTTCATGGTTAGGGAGCATGGATTTATTCAATAGCACGAGAGTGTGAGACTTAGTATTTAAATTATTATGTTCTACTAAATACTATTTATTCATAAATTAACGCTAATGAGTTTCAGATTCCCTGAGGTACACAAAATCTACATTCCGGCATCTCTTTTCTTTAATATTTCCTTAATCATATTTTAGTCTTTATTCTAGTCTTAGTTTCCCCTTAATTAATTATTCATCAGCCTTAACTTTACAAAGCGATGATAGATTACAGTAGGTTGATATTGGTCTCTGTGGGTTCGACAATCTTTTATATTACTTTGATATTTCCGTGCACTTGCGGATGCATCAAGTTTTTGGTTTCGTTGTCGGGGACCAACAATCAATACTGTTATTCTATTGTTGCACCGTATAGACTAAGGCTCTCTTGTCTCTATTACTATGTATCACCGAAATTTTCTCTATAATTACCACTCCCAGTATTTTGAGGAATCACAAGATTCCCATAAATCTGACCTTGAAATATTAATGGAGAATTTTAATGAAACACAAACTCTCTCTAGGCTAGAATCTATGATGGAGCTCTTTGTAGCGATACAAAATGTCCAAAATGAATAGTTTAGAAAACAAAGTATCCATGAAACCCTTAGGCAGCTGAATAATACGGTTGAGTCCCTCGTGACTTACAACATGGCCTTGGAGACTCGAGTCTTCCTGCTTGCACAAACACCTCTAGGACCCTTCCCTGAGGAGTATGTGGATTTTGTAAAAACTAGTAATGAAAAACAAATTGAAAATCCTAATGAGAGTGATAATGAGGTTGAAGAGAGTGATAATGAGGTTGAGGATAGTTCTGGTGAGAAAAGAGTAGAGATTGAGAAAAATACACCGACACCATTCGAAAGGGAGGATGTCGAAGAGGTAGAGAAGAAATCACCTATTGTTGTTCCTCCTCCCTATACCCCACTGATTCCTTTCCCGCAAAGGTTTGTGGAAGTTAAGGTAGACTCCAAATCTAAAATGTATATGGAGGTATTAGAAAATATCCACACCAATGCACCCTTGTTTAAAGTCTTGCATAAAAAAAGAAAGTTAGAGGACCATGAAACTAGGGAAATCAACAATGTTAAGAGGGGAAGGTTATACTTTAAGGAGGTAGATGAAATAACTAAGCCCAAACTTGAAAAGTTGATACTCATGATAGATCCAAAACCACAACCACAAGCTCAAAATAATGAACCACCCCACAGAAGAAAGAAAAGAAAATTTCAGGGATATGTGAGATGGCTTGATAAGTGGCCAATGGAAACCAAAGATTATTAAAAGTTTAATTGAGGAGTCATTCTCAAGAGAACCACCATGAGTGCATGCACTCTTGGGCCGTCGAGCTATAGACATTAAACAAAGAGATGCGTGGGAGGCAACCCATGAACTTTTAAGTTAATATTTTCCTTTTAGTGTGTGAATTTGCAGAAAATAAAGAGATGGATCATTTGTCACGTCTCAGCTACGTATAGGCAAAAAAATCTCTAGATCACAATCTTGGAAATGAACTAGGTCCCCACGGACATTCCTGTGAATGTCACTGTTGGTGGTGACACTAATGATGAGTATGATAGGAGAAATCAAGTATCTCTTGTTAATAACTCACCTCCTCCCCATTCTTCACATGGTCAGGTTCCACCCGTACACACTATATCGTATTTTTCTAACACTTTTGGAGGTATTTCCTCCATAAATGTACAACATGATAAGCTGCTTCAGAAAAGAGGAGTTTCAACAAATGAAGGCATCTCAAGATTCCCTCCGCTGAAGCAGAAGTGGCCAGCAAAGACATGAACAACAAGAGCAGAATCATAGAGGATTTGGCACGCAATAGTATTCACACATGTTCTATCTTTCCCTTTCCACCTTTTATCAAAATATTGAGGGAACTGTCTGGTTTAAGTGTGGGAGAGGAACTTTACCGCTTTCCATTTATCGCTTCGTAGTTTGATTGTTTTCTAGTTTATTTCATGTTTTTAGGATTTTAGTTGTTTTTTGGTCGAGTCATCATATGTGCTATCGAGTCTATATACATGTTTTCAGTTGTTATTGAATTTCCCCAAAATTTTAAAAAATTTAACATCCAACAAAAAATTTCTTTTTTATGCATGGCACACTCTCTGAAAGTATATAGGTTGCCACACTTTAGGATGTGCTAGAGAGACTTGGAAAAGTCTCTATAACATCAATATCGTTATGACACCCTAAACCCCCTCATTATGCAATATCAATTTGGGTACCCATTATGTCGAGACCTTAGGCTCAAGTTTTCAAAGTAGCTCTTAAGTAGTTTATATTAGCAGTCAACACCATCTTAAGCATAAACTACATAGGGAAGCTAATGAAAATAAATGAATGATCACGAATTAATTAATTTTGAAAGAGAAACAGGGAATACACTGTTGTAGCCCAAAATTTGCCCTCGCATTTTTCCTCAAGAAATCACAGCTTCAAGCGTTTCCTATTTTTCAAACTGGCTCAAGAATCGGTCAAGCAGACTTTTCTCGTCAGTCAGACACAATTAGGGTTTTATTGATTTTTAGGGCCCTGGAACAGTTCATACAGTTGGCTTAGGGTTTTGGTTGATTTTGGCTCAACTTTGATCAGGCGAACGTTCTTTGGCATTTAATCAGGAATTAGGGTTTTGTGGGCACGTTCTCAGAAGGATTTAAATTCTACGGTGCTTTGCAAGTTATTCCGAGATTTGGTTTGAATTTGCATTGTTTGACTTAATCAGTAAAAGAATGCATTTGGATTGAATTCACGTTTGTTTGATTGAACCAGTGAAAGGATACATTCAGTTTGAATTTGCACTGTGTGATTAAATCAGTAAAAAGGGGAATGCGTCTGATCAGTTGTTGTGATTAACTGTTGTTTTGCTTTGGATGTTGGAAATGCCAGGTTTAACTGATCAAATGATAAAGCTTTGTTTATTTAAATTATTTATTATTCTAAGATTAAATGATTGGAATTTATTTTCAACTATTTTAATTAAAGAATTATAAATAATAAATAAACAAAAGAAGGAAAAAGAATTAATTGGATAAAGAAACTTTTATTGATTTTTAAATTAATTGTACAATTGTTTTGTTGTTTACAACAATGATTTTACATTTATTTAAACTTAAATAAAAAAGCTATCCTAAACATTTTTCTAATCTTCAATTCTTCATCTACCATCCCTTGCTCCAGTGCTCCATTCAATTTTTTATCTGCAAATGAAAAAAAGGAAAGTCAATAGCAGATAAATAAATAAAAGAGACAGATAAAATTACAGTTCATCATTAAGGGCCATTGATTGGGATCAGTTAACCCTCTCTGCAAATCACGGGATTTCTCTCGGTTCACAAAGAGGGACAAATATTTATTTGCTAAATGCACAAGTCAAATTGTCAAACTGCATAGTTCAAATCTCAAACAACAACTGCACAGTTCAAATCAAACTACAAAGTCCAAATTCAAACTTTATGTCAAAAATCCCAAACTATCCAAAAGGCTACCCAAGCTGTCAAAAAAAGAAGATTTGGAAAGATATCAAAGATACAAAAAGTACAAGAAGCTGTCAAAAGAAGAGATAAAAAATGTAGAGAAAGCATGATATGCAAGCAACATATTTTTTTCATCATTTCCCAAATGTGGCCCTTTCAGAAAAGTACAATGCAAACATTATTTTAATGCTAAACTGTACTGAAGAGAGAGAGAGAAGAGAAAAAGAAAGCAGGTTTACGAGGCTTTAGGCAGGAAGAAAAATATAAAAAAAAACAAACTGAACACAGTACAAAAGAGAGGCAAACCAATAACCACAAAGATATACAAAATTGCATAAGCCTCTAGTCTCAAAACCTTGAACCTAAAAACACAAACCTCTACAAGATCAGCATAAGCCTTAACAACAAAGATTGTCAAACTAGTTCAAAAGACCACAACTGTCAAACCCTCCATATACAAAACATGCATATGCCAAACCCTGCAAAAGAGCAAGACAGTTTCAAACCTGAAGCACAAGCCTGAACTGATATCAAGCCTCACAACAAACCTGCCTATCATAAAACCAAAAGAAAAACTCAACAAGCAAAAGGCCAAGCCTGCTGAACCTGTCACACAATATAGAACAAACATCCAAAGCCTTGAACCAAAAAACACCAATCTGAACAAACATTCAAAAACCTTACCATTCAACTCAAACACAAGAGGAAGCATAAACCAGATAAACTCACCCAAGCCTTACCTGCCTGGACTGTCAAAGCCTAAATCAGTAAGGCTCCCAAACACCTTAAACCAACAAGCATTGAACCCCCAACGCCTAACCTGAAGCAGACCCCAAGCTAACAACCTTGAACCATCAAACATGAACTCACCCAAAACTTACACTGTCAAATCACCAAAGTCAAGCTAAAAAGCCTGATATCCAAGCCTAAACCAGAAACATCAAACGGACCAACCCAAACCATGAACCAGTAAAAAAGGCCACAACCTAAAAACCTGTCCAAAGCATTCAAAGTCAAACCTCCCAAGCCCTCAGTAAATACCATCATTGGGCAAACGCATTAACAGGCCAAAGAAGCATCTCAAGGCAAATCAATAAGGCAAAGCAAGGCAACGAGACAGTTGAAGAAGAAAGTGAACAATAGGCAACACAAAAGCCTCAGGAAATTAACATCACAGGCATCCAACACATAGCATACAAAATAGGCAACACAAACGTTCAAAGGCAAACATTCGAGGCAACCAAACAGAGACATTCAAGGCAACAGAGAAGAAGAAAGAAGTGAAATTTACAAAAGGGGTTTTCAGTTCAATATCATCATCAAACCAAAAGCGAGACAAAGAGTACCAGGGTTACCAAAAGGCAAGCTAGTTCATCACAGCATCAAGCGTCTTCACCCCCTTCACCATTAAGCCTCCAAGCACCTTCACGCTCGTCAAGGTAGTATTCCTTTTTCCTTTATACACCTCATTAATAAACGATCACGAAGCTTAATCAAGATCAATGAATCACATAATCATAACATGTAAAAAGGAACCAAACCCTAAGCGCGTGTAAAAAAGACAAGAGGTTTACCTTTTAAATTTCGCTTCACTGAACCAAGGAAGAAGGAAGGTAAGGCAGGCGCTGATGGCTTAGGCGAAGGGGATGACGTTTAGACAGCCATGGCAAAGGGAAGACGGAGAAGACGAAGTAACCACAAGCGGCGCCGCTCCCAAATGTATAAACCCTAAATCCTCTTCTGAAAACAAAATATGTTAACCCTAAGAAACATTGTTTGCATGCTGGGCCTTGCCCGTTTCAACCACCTAAGCCCAAGCGTTTTAATTTACACACCCCCTCTTTTTACTTTTCTGATCATCTATTTGGGCCATAACCCCCCCCCCCCCCCCCCCCCCCCTTAAGCCCATTTACTTTTCTTCTTTTCTTTTATTTCAAACTAACTAACAAGATTTTATTTATTTTTTATTTGTTTATATAACTTAACCTTTTTTCTTTTCTCTTTTGCTAATATAAAACAGATTTTATAAATTAACATAACTTCTTTTTACAATCAATTTTTTTTCTTTTATATAATATATTTATAATTTAGACACCAATATTTATTTTCTCAATTTTTCGTATTAATATTAATTACTAATATATAAGAAATAATACTTCATATTGATACCATAAATACATAGTCACATAATTTTTCTTTTAAAGATAAACACTTTCTTTAGTTAAAATATTCTTTTTGTATATAATAAATAAAAATACATTTTTTATACATAATTTAAATTCTTAATATTTAATTAAAATATTCCTTTTTGTACATATTAAAGAAAAATACAAGACTACAAAGATTAAATAAATATCTAATTCTTTTCTTTAGGTTAAACAATACTTAAATAATACACATTTAAATTCACATTGTCGCACCTGTAAATAAATTACATACATGAACATATACACTTACACGTACCCTTACACAATACATTTCACATTATACACTTGATACACATACAATTGCTATTTCTATGCATTGCTATACGTTACATTTACATTTGATCAATTCGATTTGGTTGTAATCTATTGGACACTACATTCCTAAAGTCTCATCCCCATTTGTAAATTTGTACCCCCACTCCCGGATACTTACTTTGTAATAGCGTAGACTTTACAGTTCCGCAATTTACCGCTTTCAAATTATACCATGGTTAGACCTAGGGTTTGCATGTACATAAAATCAAACGCTAGATAACCTAATACAAGACAAATACATGAAATCAATACACAATCACACTTGCACCCCCTAGGGTAATCCCACATGTTGCCTTCCAAAATGGGCCATGCTTGCACGTCGAGTCTCTTTGGCAAAACAAATTCAAATGATCATAAGTCCCTCGATGACGCTTTCGAATGTTGCCTAAATGGAATGATCATAGTCCCTTCAAAGAAAATTGCCAAAGACACTTGGCATCATTGCATTCATGGTCCATACGATGACCCGCGCCCGTCCCGTTGAACATCCTAAACGCAAGATTGTCCACCAAATTCAATGGTGGAACAAAATTGTTAAAAAGGGATGAAAACATAGAGAAAACCTTTGAGTACAATAGGGTAGACAAAACTCTTAGTTACTTGAGATCAACTTGCAAAAAACACTTGCCTTCTTTTCAAAAATCACACTTCATGCACACTTTCAAAACAAACTCTCAAAAACATTTGAAACATCTTTTCGAAAAGATACACACCTTTGTAAAACATTCGAGTAAAGAATTGTTACAAGGGTAGCCTAAGACAAGGCATCTTCTTCAAAAACATTTTCAAAACACACACACACACACCACAATTTCAAGCAATCGAAAATCAAGGCAAGTGATCTAAAAACCAAGTAACTAAGAGCCCATGGATAACCATGGATGAAAAGGGTGCTAATACCTTCCCTTTTCATAATCTACCCCCCGAACCCACGAAATATCTCAAAAGGTTTTTGCTGTGCTTTTTTAACCTTTCCTTTAGGATAAAATAAAAAGTCGGTGGCGACTCTTGCTCAACCAAACAAGTGCGAATACAAACGCAAAACCATAGTCAGTTCTCCCACCGTATCACATACACCTTCTAAGTTAGGTGATCCTCACCTGCTCATTTATCCCAATGGTTGTTGAACCAATAAAAATACAATCATAACACCCATTGTTACCCGATCCATTGGTCTCTAGTGTTGGACTTGTTAGGGAGGATTATGATTTGATCCCCCGCAACTACAGTTGGTTAAAAAGGGGTATGCCGCTTTAGCTACTACAACCCTGTGCTAATAAATATCATAATCACTAGCAGGTTTCCTTACTATGCGTGTGTACAGATAACAAGCTTAATGTGATTTCGCTCGAATGAAAAAGATTGAAAAAAAGCGAGAGATACGGATTGAGTTATAATGACATGATTCGAATTGTATTGCATAAAAAAAGGAGTTTTTGAACATTATATTATTACAATATCCTTGGTATTGATTCTTAGTCCCAATTTATTTGACATAGCCTGGAAAGCACATACAATTAGAGTTTTGTGTGTATTTGTTTCGAATCGCGCTTAATTCTTTCTTTTTACCATGTTGGTTGATTGCTTGAGAACAAGTAATGGTTTAAGTATGGGGGTGTTGATAACACGTAAATGTATCGTATTTTAGACTCGATTCACATGCTACTTAGTATCTTTTTGTTATGTTTTATTAATTTTATGTCTTCTTCTATTTGTATTTCAGGTATAAATCAATTACGCGAAGAAACTACAAAAAGAAGAAAAAGAGTAGAAAATAGCACTTTCTGGTGCATGGCGGTCGCTGTCAGCCTAATGGCGGGCGTCATGGATGTGCAATGCATAATTTTAAGTAGAATTGGAACTTCTCTTTCCCACTTACCTGATTAATCTCCACCATTTCTGACACGATTTTGGAAGCAATTTCTACTAGTTTTCATTATATAAAGGACCTTGCATTCAATTTCAAGGCATCCAAGTTTGTGCACGAACCAGATAGTGGGAACAGGGCATCGATCCTAAAGAGGGAGAGAGCGCTTTAGGCATCGATTATGATTTATTTAGTTTTCAAAATATGTTTCTTAACTATAATGGGGGAGAGATAGCACAATGTCATGGTTAGGGAGTGTGACTTTATTCAATAGTACGAGAATGTGAGATTTAGTCTTTAAACTATTATTTTCTACTAAATACTATTTAATCATAAATTAACGCCAATGAGTTAGAGTCCCTGAGGTACGCAGAATCCATATTCTGACCTCTATTTTCTTTTATATTTCCTTAATCTTATTTTAGTCTTTATTCTAGTCTTAGTTTCCCCTTAATTAATTATTCATTAGCCTTAGCTTTACAAATCTAGGATAGATTACAGTAGGTTGACATTAGTCTATGTGGGTTCTACAATATTTTATATTACTTCGATATTTCTGTGCAATTACAGACACATCACCTAGCACGCTTAATTTATTTCCTCTTAAGCAATGTCAACTCACCTTGTAACTAGCCCTAGCTCGCTAGGCGCACCACCCATCTTCGACTAGCACACAAACCTTTTTTTAACCATAAAGTAACATAGACTTGAAGTCTTCTCTCGCCTTTTCTCGTCTAGCACGCTCATGGGCCTAACCTAACGAGGATTGCTTGTAATAAAATGGTATTGGAAAGGTTTTTATGTGTTGATTAGTGGTTTTTAAATCCTTTTCACTTATTTTTGATTAATGTGCAAGTGAAAAGTTCAAATAGGTATTTTATCACTTTTTATTGATAAGTTGGAAGAGTTTTGCATTGAATATCTATAAAATAAGTTTATAAGTACCTATGTATTTTACATGATTTTGAGACTTATAAAATCTCCCCAACTTATCTTTTTGTTTGTCCTCAAACAAAATCCATTCATGGTTCAGAAATGTATGTTTCATGAGAGGTTAATATGTCTCGATTAAGAATTTTTTTAAACCATTTTTATGACATGATACACTTTCTATTGCAAGTTCATGATTGAATTAATAAACATCCATAAACCATATTATGAAGATAAACCACTTACTTGACTAAAATAATATTTTAAAACATGTATAGATCAACGGTCAATTATTTATCATAATCATGATCTCACTGAGTATCTCTCAATGATTAATGTTTCCTTGATAATTGAACATTATATGAACTAAATAAATATTTTGTATTTCATCTAAGAAATATCACAAAATATATTATCAATCATAGATCACTAAGGTCTTTATTTTAGTTATAACATGGCCGAGCTTACGATTTTGTTTTTGTTTTTCTTTGAATTCAAATTTCTTAAAGATAACATAGCAAACATTTTATTAGTATGTCATTATTTTTCAAAAAGTCTATTTATTTGGTTCCACTTCTTACAACCAACATTCTTTTATATACTTTTACTTTTATTTCATTTTCATTTTTGTTTTGTCAAAAACATATTCTTTTCTATTTTTTTCACCATTACTACTTGATTTTCTTTTTCACACATTTCTGTTTCTCCTCAACTATGTTTTTTAAATATCCTTAAGACAATGCCATTTTCATATCCTTAAGACAAGGTGGTGAACATATTTTTTCTTTTCAAAATTGGTTAAGGGTTGTAACATTGAATCAACTAAGATTTTCATTTTATCCTTAAAGGGGTTGTCAAAGCATCACACTCTCATTAGATAGGCTTTTTGGTCTAGTAGTTTTTACTCAAAATTAAACAATGTCATGATCATATCCATGACATCAAATTTATCATCAAGTAATAGGAAGACTGATACAAAATCGACATATGTAATATACATCTCCACTCTCATTATTTATATAAAATATGAGGTTTCACGTATCTTACTTTTGTTGGCTTAAGATTCTTCATTGATATTAACATCTTTTTGAAGGTTCAACGAAACACAAGAAAGGGGGGGGGGTGAATTTGGTTTCAAGAATAATGTTTTTCTGCTCACCCAAACACAACCAACATAAAAACAATAATTATAAAAGAACACAAATATTGTTATCCTGATTTTCCTTTAACTAGGTTAGTGCAGTCCATCCGCCAAGGTGATTTCGCCTTCTCAATAAGGACTTAATCCACTAATCAAAACTTTAATTACAACGTCGATGACACGCAGTCAAAGACTTCTCAAATATTCTGACTATACCCTAGTCCCTCAAGGAAATTAACAAAGGTTAAGAATACAAGATTATATTTACAAAGTGTTTCTAAGAAAGCTGATACACATAGTTTAGTGCAACAAGATTTTCTAATAAAGTATAAAAAAATATAAAGCTTTACAAACAATGGTTTTCTTCTTTGTGTAGTTTCAATATTTCGTTCTCAATGCTTCTCTTTTCTCTCTTCCTTCCTCATTATGTTTACATGCTTCAAAGACCTCTTTATATAAATGATGAATAGATCTATTGGAGGGTTAAATTGGAAGTGGAAATAGTGGGAGAGAGGATGTGACAAGTGGAAATAGTGTTGGTACAAAAGTATAGTTCTTTATCCTAATTTGTAGGGTAGTAGAGAGGATATTTGATATTGTACTATTTGTAATATTTTCTCAATATTTTCCTTTAGAGTTATCTTCTTGAATCAGAGACTTCAAATAAGACACGATAAATCTTGATCAGAGTTCAGAGTCAGTCTTTAAAATTTTGAGAATGTGAGACTTCAAAGTCTTGAAATATCATAGTCATTCTGGATAAGATTCTTTCATAAGCGTTGACTTGATAATTCAAATGTATATTTTTATTGTAAACACATCTTTGTATTCTTATAGTCCGTTTGATGTTCGGAGTTCAGAGTTTTCTTGATCAGAGTCCATAAATTCACTATTCTAGAGTCCAGAACTTGCTCATTAGATTCTGCGTGCTTAACAAAGACTATTAGAGTATAAAATTATTCTCTATACAATATATACTTTGTTATCATCAAAACCCAAGAATAGTTGCAGAACCAAACTTGTTCCAACATTTTTCACTATACAATAGTAAAATCAAACTTTCTTTTAGCAACTAATTCATAGTCATGTTATAATTCAAAGATAGTTAAACATTTATCATGAATAAAGCTGAAATTATGTCCTTCATAGGACCGATGTTGGAAAAAATGTTTGGGACAATATGTACAACATTCTTGTAGTAGACTAACAAATCACATGAATTAAAATCACAAAGAAATAAATAACACAAAGGATTGTTAACCTAGTTCGGTACAACACCACCTACGTACGGGGGGCTTCCAACCCAAGAAAGGAAATTTACTCTTAATAGTATTAGTACAATATTATTATATGAACAAATATTATTCAATGCCTCTTAACTAATACTACACGTAACTTTCTATTTAAGACTATCCCTAAATATGAGAACCTCTCTCACTTTCTTGCAATCACAACTCCCGTGATCAATATATAAAACAAGTTTAAGGATTGTTGAATTACAACTCAACTAACAAAACAACCTATATGCCTTTGATATGGAACTTAGGCGCTATAAAGGTGCATAAATAACAATATAAACAAAGATGCAAAGAATAAACCCTAACACACTAGATGTTAAACTCTTTCTTATTGTCTTCAAAATTAGAAATGAGTCTTCTTAAATAGCAAAATGTCCGTTGGGATTTTCTCCAATGGGTTATTGGTTTGAAAACAATCACATTTGATTTTGATGCATATTTTTATTTGCTTTCCGTAAAGAGATTTGATAAGATTTTATTATTTTGCAAATTAAATCTTAATTAAATTTATTTGATCTTACTAAATCTTTTTAACAAATCTTACTAAATAACACACTGCTAAGAGATACAATAACAAACCTCTTTGGAAATACACATAATCACACACAAAGTTGCTCCTAAACCTTGGTCGACAGACTGAGGTCAGATGTTACACACATGCTGGATCATCTCATCCCACATGATGCTTCTTCATAATACAAATCTTGTTGCTAATGTTGTTTTACCTAAAACATCTAATCAAAGGAACAACAATCCCCCTCTAGTAAATTTTGGCTAAAACAACTTAAAATATCTACAAGATATGCAGGAGTAATTCTTCATAAAAAATCACAACAATAAGCACAAAAGTAGCACACTACACCAGAACATACATAGCAGCAGCAAAACAAATATCGAAGATCATGCAAGGTGGTTGCTACACATATAAGTCAGTAATAGATCAAGACAAGCTGAAACAAGCTCACAAGCTAATCTACACATGCACACATTCACCACTCTCTCTTTTTTCCATAATTTGGTAAATGTATAGAAAAAGAGAACCATAAAAATACCAAAAAGAATCAATATAACCGAATAACAAAGAAATGCCATATCTGGATTGTCATAGTGAAAAAAACACATAAAGAAAGTGGCAGACACACAAAGTTATAGAACTATTACATAACAAACACCACAAAATCTAGAACATGCCCATATACATTCCCATAAAATCAAAACACTCAAATGTTATTGGAAACTTGGGTGTGCTCATGTACTTGGTACAAAATTATCAACACATCCAAGTCCATTGTTCATGACAATTGTTAGTAACATAATACATAAAAACAACTAACAATTATTGTTCAATACACAAATAAACTAAAAGGGTAAAAAAATTCACAATGATGTAAGCAAACTATAGAACTGGTCTAGTCGCCACTCTCACTAGTTGTTTCTTCATCATCTTCTTCTCATTTATCTTCCTCTTCTTCTTCATGTTCCTTTTCTTCTTCTTCATCAGCAACATATGTTTGTTCCTCTCCTGACTCACATACACTAGCATCACCACTTCCCTACTAAGATTAAAATGGCCTATTTGTATGCCATTACAAGTAGCTGATGAATTCCTCCCGAGTAAAAATTGGCTCATATGGAGCTTGTAGATTCTGCATCCTCAGTTGTAACCTATTCATAAATTCATTAATATAAAGCTTACCTTTTTGGTATGCATCAATAACATCCCATTTGTATGAATAAAAGCTATCAAAGTAGGATCTATGTTATCACGGTATGTCAATGATGTTGGTGCACAACTGGTGCAATAGGAGGTTCTTGTGGTTGTTGATGCATCCTTTATCTTCGACGTGTACTATACTAGAAGACAAAGGCATTGTCAAATTTTGAAATATAAAGGATATGATGGTTGTCATGGATGTCAATACCAAATTGTCTGCACAATCGCATGATGAAGCCTAGAAATCCAAGGGCATGCCATTTTTGGTGATTCCGTAATCTTCCATATTTTGTTGGAGATTACCCTTGCTATATCAATATGTTTGCATCTTAGAGTATACCATATCATTTGTGGATTTTGTAAGGCCGAATATGAATTATGGCTACAAGGATTGATGTTTTGAATAAGGAAGGTCATCCATATTTAGGCTTGGATGGTCAAATTACGCCTCTTAAAATGGATAGTGTTCTTGTCTCTTCTTAACTCGTAAGTTTTCCCTAATTCATAATATCAGCAAATATACGATCATAGTCCTAATTACCGTTGGCTACCTGCATTCCGAATGGGTATAAACTCCTTGAGTTTGACACATAATGATCTTCAATGTAAGCATGTATGGTGTCTCTGTCACTTGAACTCCTCGGCCCCGAAGCCAAGATATCTTAACCAATGGTGCATCTTTAGTTGGTTTAGTGTTAACATAAAATTCCCAGAAAATGCCAAAGTTGACAAGCTTAGAAGGGTGTGTTAGAACACTCCAACCTCTTGCATTAATTTTATGTACCAAATCCAAATATTCCCCGGGATATTCTAATTCAAGTGTATTTTCTTGTAATAAGTTGCAACTTTCCAACTCAGTATAGAATTGTTCATGAATGTGGCTTCTGAACCTGTGTTCATCGTATAGTATAACAGACAATCATATTCTAGAGCTTTTCTCTTTTTCTTCCGATTATGGGTCCTCCTAAATCCATCTATAACAATTAATAAACAACATACATGGAATGTAATTTTTTAGGTAACATGGAGAAATTCACACATTTGCATGTTTTCATTTATATGCTGTTTTAACAAGACATATGAGAAATCTAGGTTTACTAATTCTTTGACTATGTTTCCTATACATGCAATCAATTTTTCTCAATAGCCAAATTATACATACAGTACCTAGAAGTTCCTAATACATACAATACCTATATTACTCATCCTAAGGTATTCGTTCAATTGTTCATGTCAGTAAAGTTCGTATATCTTATGTCAACACCATGAAGAAATAAAATCATTTCTAATTGGTTATTAACTAGAAAAGTACTAATTGTTTGCAACAAAGTTCATGATGTAAAAGTTTTAGAGCAAAATGGTACACGTGAGCAATTTCTGAGTTGGACTAAAAAGTGTAAATTTGATATTTTTCTTCTTGGATGTTGGTCTCTAGTGTGTCCTAGGGTTTTTTCGTGTGTGAGTGTTAAAGAAAGTGTGTGAAAATGATTAGACTGGATGATTTTAATTTTTATTAAGTTTCTTAAAGTCCTACAATGGGTCTCTCGATAAGAGAGCTTGTATGCGCTCATCATGATCTCATGTTTTTTATTTTTGTATTTTCCATTGAGCTCACTAGAAGAGAATTACTGTGGGCCAAAGTGAGATTAGTGAGTCACTCTTTTGTTTTTCTTAGAATTTTGGTTTTGTCATTGTGATTTTTTTATAAAATTAGAAGACTTCCAAAAGAAAAACTGAAAAAGTTGGTTGAGTTGACTCTCAACAAGCAATTTTTTAATATTAATAACTTGAAGATTGTAAGTATCACGTAATACCTATTACCTTAAAACATGTCTCACGGTCTTTGATTTTGACCTTCACTTGACCTTTGTCAATGTCCACCAACATCCTTATAGTCTTTATGAATGGTAATCCCAGAATGAGAGGTATCTCTGAATTTACCTCAATATCTATTTCGATGATTTCAACAACAATGATATGATCATCATCAACCATAATGTAGTGCTCTTTTGGATTTGTTTGGGCGTTAACACTAAATGTGTTTTTTTTTTTGGATATCAACTAACTGTTTAGCTAATTGGAAAACTTGCCTCTCAAGGGTTTTTATGAAGGCTTCACTGTTGTTTTGGCTGGCCATAGACACATGAATAAAATGATTAAGTAATTCCTCCAACTTTATTGTTTTGTCTTGTTGTAGAGGTGCTTGTGTATGATGCTGAAAATGTTGTTTATTGGATGAAACAACTTCAAATGTCCATCCTTGAATGAAGTTATTATTTCTTTGAAATTTGTTGTTTGAGTATTACCCATACCTTTGTTGATTGCCTACATAATTTACTTCAACGATAGTTGTGGGAAAAATCCAATTGAATGATCTCCATTGCATAATTAGCAAAATGAAATTTGTCTTTGTTGTGGCATTTCATGCATCTCTTTCAATTGTTGTGGCAGTTTAGACAACTGCTTTGTTAGCTTACCCACTATTTGTGTCAATAACTTATTTTGTCCCAACATAGAATCATTAGTGTTTACCTTAATGATAACACTCTTTCTTTGAGAAAGGTTTCTATTATGGTGTCCATGATGATCACTGAGTGGCATTTGCTCAATGATTGAAATTGCATCTTCTACACTCTTGGACATGAGAGAACCCCGATTAGTAGCTTCTAGCAAAAAATTTGGTTGTTGTTATCCATTTTTGAAGATGCGAGTTTGTGTAACATCATCAAAACCGTGTTTAACATCTTCTCAACATGGACTTATACCTCTCCCACGCTTCACAAAGAGTTTCAGTTATGCCTTGGGAGAATCTATTTAATAATATTTCCTCTAATGTATCCTGATTTGTCATTTTCGATGTTAGTTGGTCTAGATATAACTCATTTTACAATTAGTTAATATGGAAACAATCTAAAAAATATTGCTTCCTCTTCAAACTCTACGGCACGTAGTGTCCCAAAAATATCATAAAACTTCATGAGATGAGTGTACTATTTTTCATGATCTAAACTTGCAAAAGGGTTAACATTCATAATTTGCAATAATTCCATTTTTATTTCCATTTGACGGACATTCCTTTGTGGTATAGCTATGTGTGTCAGATGTCTTGGACTATGGTGACATGACATGCCACCAATATTGTTTTCATTATTGTTATTGTTGTTGTTATATGCCTCAACCATGTTTTCTTTTTTTAAGACAAATGACTCTTCTAGATCTTTCAATCTAGCTTGTAACTTTTCCTTTATGATCTTACGTGTACCTCTTTCGATATCAGAATCAAATATAAGTTGTTTTGCATGATCCTTTGGTTACATAAATATGTAAAACTAGCTAATATTATTAGTAGGTTAGTGACTATAAACAAAATATACAAATATTTTTTCACACTTCACAAATAGTCCTAGCTCGCTAGGCACACCTCCCATCTTCGACTAGTGCACTAACTCTTCCTTCACCACGAAGTAATTTAACCTTAAAGCCTTCTCTCGCATGTGTTCGTCTAGTGCGGCCATAGACATGGCTTAACGATCCTTACTTGTAGGGAAATAGTCTTGGTAAGGTCTTCATAGTTTTTAAGTTTTTTTCACTTGTTTTTTTATTAATGTGTAAGTAAAAAGCTCAAACAAATATAAAATAAATTAATAAATACCCACATATTTTACCTAATTTTGTCACTTATCAATTGCTAACGTTATGAAGTTTGTGGTTCATGTGAAATGCAACTCATTCCAAAAGAGTTATTTTTACCACCTCATCTATTTTAAATAATATTAAAACTTTATTGTGGTCGTGGTTTATAGAGCTGTCAAAATAGGCTACCCGACTTTAAACGGGCTGGCCCATGTGAGCCTCGGGCTTTTCAGGACCGGGCTCAAAAAACACATATTTAAATGGCTCTATTTTTACTACACAGGCTCAACTCTGTCTGGATTACGGGCTACCCGGTCCTAAAAGGACTCATTTCTATAAAAAAAATTAAAAAATTCTCCTTATTTTTATAAATAATCATACAATTGTATGCAATAATATATATATATATATATATATATATATATATATATATATATATATATATATATATATATATATATATATATATATATATATATATATATATATATATATATATATATATATATATATATATATATATATATATTAAATTTCATATCCAATATTAGAATTTCTAAACAATTCATATAAGTTAACAATTAAAATGTAAAACAATACATTAACTTAATTCAAACTATCCAAAATACATCACGAATTATCCAATGTAGTACACAAAATTAAATAACTTATTCCAATAAATTTTAAGTTATAAATATTCATGACAATTATAATTCTATAACAATTATAACAACAAACTGTTATAAAATTTTATAACAATTATAATTAGATTGGTAAATATATATTTATAACAAATTATTATATATCTGATTTGTACTAATTCTATCCTCTCATAAAAATTATATTAGAACTTTTTAAACCTCATTTCAACCTTATTTTTAATTAGAATACATCATTGTGCCTTTTCTATACTATCTATCTACATAATTATATTAGGATAAAACATTTTAGTTTGAAATTAAGTCAAACCAGCAATTTTTGTTTGATATTTATACCTTTATAATACCAAAAAAAATTATAATACATAATACGCAAATTTGTTTATAGCATATCTAGAATTTCATTACTTTGAATATCAAAATTGTCTATTTATACCAATTGACCATTTATATTTCATAGGCTCAAAAAATAAGGTATAAATTATTTATGCAAATTGTTTATAACTTTATTTACCAACATTATATCTAGAATTTCATACATACTCAATTTTAATTTTTTTTTCTTTTGTTTAATTTTTTTATAAATTAGAAAAGAATATTTCTAATTATATAAAAATTAATAATTTTTTTAGACCGATAGACTACCCATAATCCATACGAGCTGTCTCATATTTTTTAGGGCTTTTTCAGATTGAACTAAAAAAAATCCAAAAATAAATAAATTCGAAAAATAAGACTCAAACTTTAATTTTTTGTGCCTGATGGGCTGGTCCATAGACCTCGGTCTATTTTAACAGCTGTAATGGTTTGTGGCTAGAATAAAAAATAAACAATAAAGTAATTTTTCATTTTTGGTGTGTAACCCCTTGTATCAAAATGGTTAAATTTTTCTCTGTAATGGAATTGGGTGCCCTTGTAATTCTATTAATTTATTCACTTATTAAAAAATTGATATATTTTTTTTAATATTGATGTGCCACCTTTTATTAAGAGATTGAGATTAGGACATAATTTTTAAATTATTTGTGATTACTCTGCATACAACAATAACCAAATTTTATCTTTATTAAAAGAAATTAATTATATGAATCAATTTTTATCATAATGTAATATTCATGATTATGCTTCTTCGTGTGATCCACATCAACTTTAATTATTTATTTCGTCAAAAAAATCTTTAATTATTTCTGAACTTGGAAGCTTTCTTAAACCATCTTCAAAACAAGTTAACTTTTGTTAATTATTGCAATATTTAATTGAGTTGGAACATAGAACCATGCAAATATGCTTGTACATTACTTCATATTATGCTCTAACCAAGAACTTAGTTGAATTGTACTCTCATTCAAACTAGCATTTGCAAGCAACAAAGTTTTCCCCTAAGATCACGGAGCATTTCACGATAAACTTTAGTTTAAAATCGACACATATTTTCCCTTAACTATCTCTCACACACACACGAGCAATACTTCATTTATTGAGTTTGAGAGAGAATAAACATGGGCAACAAAATCCTAAAGCTCACAATAATTCTCTCGATACTCATCTCTTTATCCTTGTTTGTTTCATCAAATGATAATGATGATAAGAATCACCATGACATAGTAGAAGATGAAGATGAAGATGAGTTCTACATTGTGGACACTCCATTACAACATCATGGATCATCAAGAAGTAGATTCTTGGCAAGCATAATAAAGAAAGGGACACGTTGTAATCTCGAGAGTAATAATATATGCAATGGAGTTAGAGCTAACAAGGGGAAAGATTTGCTTTTTTGTTGCAAGAAACATTGTCGCAATGTTTTAAGTGACAAGAACAATTGTAATGTGTGTGGTCACAAGTGCAAGCAAGGTGAAAGATGTTGCAATGGAGTATGTACCAATGTTTTGTCAAATGTTCGTAATTGTGGAAATTGTAACAAGAAGTGTTCATCTGGTGAACCGTGTGGGAATGGGTTTTGTGGATATGCATAAAATGAAGTTAATTGATTATTACAAGGTATACGAATTAATAAACTATATATTATAAATTTGTATTTTGCGATATAAATAATTATATATGAAGAACTTACCAAATTTTAAGAAATCAATTTCTTTTTATACATATAAAGTTTTATGGCCATATTTCTTCATGGAATAAAAGAAGACTATTAGATTTATGGAAAGCCAAGAATGTAGTATGTCCTCCCCTATTATTTACTTTGGTACTAGTATTCCATTATTTATCCTCTATTGAAGTTATGTTATTGTGTTTTTATTTTTATTTTTTTATCTTATTGTTCTTAAAGTAATTCATATCAAGGTCTTAAATTTAATATTCCATTTCTGGGTTAATTACTCAGTTGATTCTAAATTATTAAAAATAAAATTAAAAAGGATATTAAAAAAAATAACTACTAAAAACTTAAAAACATAAGACATGCCAAAAACATGTCAGTAAAGTGGTATAATTCGGTAATTCATTGTATTGTGACTCGGCTAACTGTCAGAAAATTAAAAAAAAAAGAAGTTATTAACATTGTAAGAATTATTAATTCAGAATTAAATTTAATATGGATGACTATAATGTCGTAAAAAAATCAAATTCAAATAACGTTAGATAGAGATTTATAAATATATTTTTTAATAGTATTATTGAATTTATAATTCTTTTAGAATAATTAATGGATACTCGTATGCGTTTGTTTCTAAAATATTATAAAATAATAAAATAATTTTTTAAAATAAATAATAAATCAGTGTCTATAATTGTTTTGATTCTTAAAAATATTTAATCAATAATTTTCTATTATTATTTAATATTTTGATCAATAATTCTATGTTTCCGTAATTTTATATTTATGTTATTATTTAATATTTTGATCAGTAAATTTATTTTCCTGTTAATATTTAATATTTTGATCAGTAATTTTTTGTTTCAATTAATATTCAATATTTTGATATAGAATTTAATATTTTCGTTAATATTCAATATTTTGATCATTAGATTCATGTTTCCTTTAATATTAAATATTTTGATTAGTAACTTCATATTCCTGTTAATATTTAATAGTTTGATTAATAATTTCATATTCCCGTTAATATTAAATATTCTAATTAATAACTTCATGTTCTCGTTAATATTCAATAATTTGATAAATAACTTTATTTTCTCTTTAATATTTTGATCAGTAACTTCATGTTTTCGTTAATATTCAATATTTTGATCAATAACTTCATGTTTTTGTTTTTATTTAATATTTTGATGAGTAACTTCATGTTCTCGTTATTATTCAATATTTTGATCAGTAAATTCATGTTTCCGTTAATATTCAATAGTTTGATCAATAAATTCATATTCCCGTAATATTCAATATTTTAATTAGTAACTTCATGTTCTCATTAATATTTAATAGTTTGATCAATAAATTCATGTTTTCATTAATATTCAATATTTTAATCATTAACTTTGTATTTTCGTTATTATTTAATATTTTAATCAGTAACTTCGTATTCACGTTATTATTTAATATTTTGATCAGTAACTTCATATCTCGTTATAATTTAATATTTTGATCAATAACTTCATATTCTCATTACTATTTAATATTAATTTCTATAATTTTTAAATTTTAAAAGTGCAGTGGTCGTGGGTCTGTCTCGTCCCAACCTTATTTTATTTGCGAAGCAAGCCAATTTTTTTGACCCGCACCATACACAATATATATCATATTTTATTTTTTAGAGACTTTTGTGAGACTGATCTAAACATATTATATTAAATATATGCACTCTCTCTTATTATTAACACCCGTAATTATTTATAGATTTTTTTTAAGAAAAATAGTCAATGAATCTAAAAGATTTATTTTATTTAATGATCTTTAAAAATTTTCATATATATATATATATATATATATATATATATATATATATATATATATATATATATATATATATATATATATATATATATATATATATATATATATATATATATATATATATATATATATATATATATATATATATATATATATATATATATATATATATATATATATATATATATATATATATATATATATATATATATATATATATATATATATATATATATATATATATATATATATATATATATATATAATTTTCATATTTTATATTTCAAATAATTTAGTAGTATTAGTAAGAAACCTTATTAACGTGGTCTAATCCTATTATTTAAAGAAAATATAAAATAGTAATTAGTTTTTATGAATAAAAGTTGATATTATAGAAAAAATCAGTCGATTTAAGTTTGTCATGGTATTATTTCTCCTGAAACCTTCCCACGTGAGATGATAATTGCTCAAACGTCTCAACATACTCTGCCACACTTCATGATTGTCGTAACAACGACAACTCTTCAAACGGATTATCTGATCTCCAACCTCTATAATATGCTATTAACACAACTTCAGTTTCTCCCATGATAATTCATCACCAGTTTCCATCCACGGGTTAAACCAATGAATCTTAGCACCCTTCATGCATAGTCATGTCAATCGAAGTTTCATCTCCTCCAATGAACTAAGAACATAAAAGTAAACTTCTACCCTCGTGATCCAAGCCACGGGATCCTCTCTGTCGAACATTGGGAGTTCACTTTTCTTGAGTGTCAAATGTGAATCATCAGAGTGGGAACCATTGCAAAGTCCACCATGAGACTCCTCTGATTCGTCTAGTTCAACAATTGGTTTCTTCCCTAGCTATTTTTCCATCTCAAAGAGAATCATGTTTTGCTTTTGGAACTAATCAATCAACATTGTTATCGTTGTCTTAATATCGTCAATATCCATGTGCATCTTGATCATCTGATACTCAAGAATTTCCACTTTATCTTCCATTTTGAGTGCCATAAACAATTCAAAAATCTCCCACTATCTACCTCATGAACAATTCACAAATCTCATGCCAATTAATAGAATAGAATAGGAATAGAGATATAATTAAGGATAAAGAAATATAGTATTGAATTGATAATGGAGAAATCTCATGAAAAATAATGAAATCATCTCTAGTAGAGGGATACTACTAGTCAAGCCAAGTGACTCCACCAGAGAATAACCTCTTTCCAATATCAAAATTTTAATATGATTCACCTGTACCACCTTATTCTATGCTACAATTGGATTGATAGAATATAAAGAGCAAAATGGAATATAATGGAGTAGAATGGAACGAAGCCGAATAGAAAATATATCTCATTTTATTGTTTAAATATTTTATTCAAAATGTCTCATTCAATTACATATATCCCAAATCGGATAGGAAAAAAAATGAAGAATTTGATGGAATGAATTCCATGATGTTCAGTTCCACTCCATCCATTATTTATAAATTCAAACAATAAATTCTCTTTAACAATAAATTCTCTTTATTTACCATTCTATTATATTTCATTCCATCTCAAACCACCAATCCAAAATACTCTAACTAACTTAAACACCTTGCACACGCACTATGCTACTTCATTCTTCGACATTTTTTTTTCTGGGGTGTTCGTGGTGCGGTTTGAGAGGTTTTGACACTAAAAGTCATCTGAACCGCAAGAGAAAAAATATGCGGTTTGGTTTGCTTCGATTGCCTTTTAGAAAAAAACTGAACCAAACCAATGTGGTTTGATTCGGTTCGATTGGTTCGGATTTTTATAAATATTTTATTGAGTCATCCATACACGTATAGATGACAACAAAACTTTGTATTTAGTCATTCATACACTCGGAAATAATAACAAAACTCATCATATTTGGACAAGTTCTCATTTAATATGTAAAAATTAGATTAGACAAAAGTGGAATAATAAACATAAAATAATAGTATAAAACAATATCAAAAATATTATAACGAAAGAAAAAAATAGAAGTGATGAGAGATTAGTGAAGATGAAAAAGAAAGAATATAAGAGATGAGAGATTAGAGAAAAAAATGTGTGATAAAAATGAAATTGAAAAAGAGAATATTTGCATAAAAATGAGAAGGTGAAAAAGAAAGAATATAAGAGAGTATAGATTGAAGAAGATGCAATATGTATGTGACAAAGAATACGCGATCATACTAAAATAGATTTGAGAAGATTGAAACTGAAACTATAAACGTAAGGATAAAAAAATTGTTCGTAATCATAAGGCTAAGGTATAGTACGTTTAGGTTTGAGTTAGATGTGAGTTAAGTAGAATTTAGGTTGTAACATAATGCGGTTTGATTCGATTTGCAAAATACAAACCGCAAACCGAACCGTACGGTTCTGTTAAAAGATGACCCAAACACATCTGAATCAAATACGATTTTTTACGGTTTCGATTTAGTTTGATTTGATTTACTGTTTTCTATGGAGTTGGTTCGGTTTTGAACACCCTTACTTTCCTTGATCCCTCACATGTTTCATGTGGTGCACTCTCCACACTAATTATATACTTTTATCAATTATATAACACTATTTTACTAGTTTTTCAACAACAGCAAAATTAGGGAAGAGTAAATTCAAATTAACAGCAAAATTATGACTATGAAGAGTTTATAATACTACCTATGCAGCATACTTGAAGTTCAATATTATTATACTTGAAATTTCAAAAGCTATTTGCCAATTATATATTTTTTGTATATACACTTTTTCTGTGCAGCAATGAAAAACTTCCTACAAATATCGAATGAGCTCCACTGCAAACTTTCCTTTCTTTGTGGTGTTAACTTCTCCTATCTGAAACCAAAATCAAATAAATAAAAGGAACTGGTTTATATCCAAACTCATTCATTCAGATGATCCTTCTTTTAAGCTTTTACAAGTTAGTTATTACCTTTAATCTTCCCATTCCACTAACTGATACAAGATCTCCACTCTTGATTGTTGTTCCTTTGGTAGTAATTGGGATCCAGTTGATACGTACATCTCCATTGCTATAATCACGATATGTTTATCACAGTTATAACCAATTCAAAAATATTGCACATACATGATATATATAAATTGAGGATTGCGAACCTGATCATGTCAACTAGCTTTGAACGTGAAATCTTAAATCCTGCACTAGCTACTGCATCAACTCTTAGTGATGCTTCTATAGTTTTGAATGATTTCGTTCTGCACAATAAGCAAAATCTGTAAGTCTGAATCACACAATTACGTGTTATGTTAACGAGACTGGGTTCGATACGATACAACACCTTGGTGATTCATAATCAAGAGAAATTAATGGTATCTTGGTGCAGGTTACAGGAACATTTCGAACCTGAGTATAAGAAAGAAGCATACGATCAGAACTTAATAAGCAACACTACTACAATTATACGATTATTTTTTTTCTGATAATTCAATGTTTTAACAAGGGAAATTGTAAAAAGAAGCAAGTGAATAGTTTTACCTTATCCAGTGCTGTCATAAGAAATTCAACTAGTTCTGGTACAACAATTATCTGAGCACCCTGTTCCCCCTGGGTAGTCAACGCAACAAAGTCCAAGTTTTAAAATATACGATGAGGGATTTTGTGTGTATGCATATTGCGAAACCAATAATATTGTTGAACTCTGATATTGCTACAAGTTTGTGCACATAGTGAAGTTTAACCTAGAAAGCTTGTGTGATAAATGGAGGAAAATATAGAGTACCTGCAATATAATATCTCCCAGTTTCTCCCTAGAAATTCCTGTACCAAGAATTGAACCAAGGAAGTCACCATGAGAGCAAGGTTCAAACTGGAAGTTCCCCGTAATGCTGAAAAGAGAAATTTTATGCAAATACTAAGAAAGGTATCTAGGAGCATCAATAATTACTTCCCTGAGTTTGGCAATTTTGGTAGCGAAAATTACAAAATTTACCTCAATGCCGAAATAACATCTGGATCACTTGTCAGTTCATCTGGATGTCCAACAGAAATCCGGCATCGCTCGGCCTAGAGAATATGTATGTTATGTGTGTACATGAGATAGATACAATGCAAGCACTTTACTGTATCACGGCAATGGAAAGCACTTGTACGATAATTACCTGTGGATAACCTCCTTGCACCAATGCTTTAACGTCGGCTAATTTTTCCAATACTTGCATAGATTCCTCCAGCACTGGAGGGGTTAGAAACTTTGTGTGGAGAATCTCTCGTTTTAAGGATGCTCGTCTAGCCTATAACAAAGTCAAATGGAATTGACAACAACCAAGTTAGTGATCAAATGATGTTTTATAGCATACAAAGATATAATGGCTCCAAGGCACAACCAGACCTCAATTTCTGACACAGGTAATTAATATCAGACTTCCATGCGGAGAAGAAAAGAAACCGAGTTCCAAGCTTGTGACAATCTAGAATGAAATTCATATTGATTAGAGAAAAACAAGAAAGTACCATCTCAAGAACATGCTTCACTTCATTAGCTACACTTTTCTCCCCAACTCCCTTGAGCAGTACATCAACTTCTCCTTTTGAAGCTTGTACTGCTTGGCTTGCACTTGAATCTACACGACACATAGCAATAGCATTACCAATGTCAGAGTTTTCTTAAGTTTTTGGAGGTTCTGTGTAGGTAAGCATTGGTTCAACCATGACAAAACAATTAGAGCCCTATTTAACCATAGTTTAACAAAGACATATATTTTATGAGGCCCTATTTAACTGCGATTTAACCATGACAAATTTTGGACTCTATGCGGTAGTCTGTCTTGCACGTCCTCAAAGACGGCCCTGGCCAATGTGAAATTGGGTTGTTGTTGAGATGCCTAAATAATGATTTAGCTAACAAGAAATGCATATTTTAATGAACTGCAGCTCAAAAGTAATCATGATTCGTGAATATATCTTCTGCATCAACCAGAATATATCTTCATAAATCATCAACCAGGTGATCAAAGAATAATGCATCAAAACATCTTAACATTTAGGAAGGGGAATGCAGTAATGCACAATCACAAGACTTAAAAGCTATCCATTCAGAAACACTATTACTCGAATATATGTTTCAGTCATAAACATAACCACTGGCACCAACATACAAGTTACCAACAATCTCCTTTACATGGATGGAAACACGGGCCATGGCCCATGGCTCAAGTCGATTTGATTAATTGATTAGTTAAGCCCCTTATTTTGCTTTTATTCTGAATAAAGTTTTACTTAGAAAAACACATGCTCTCAACAACACATTTGATAATCCATTACTTCACATGTAGCAAAGTAAAATACTTTTGAGCAACAAGTCTGCCCACAATCACAGACACCTCTGAAAAATGGCGTGCCTGTGTCCGTGTGTGTGTCTGACACCAACTTTATGATTTTTTTTCAAATTATTATCAGTGTCACGTGTAAGTATAGTGTCCGCATGCTTTATAGATTACAAACGCCAAGTTTTCAACTTAGTTACAATCTATGAAACCCTATAGCCTAATTAAATTATATTCATCGCCATGTTGAGTTGTACAAAATAAACGATTTCATGGGCTTGGTTTTTCAATACCCACAATTCATTTTATAAAAAAAATCACCTTTTGAACGATTGTACATAATGGGAATAACAAACCGAATCAACTTACATAGAACGCCAGCAATAAAATAAAAATGGACGGAGAAAGTAGAGACCTGAAGGAGTGGAAAGGGAGAGAAGGTGAGAGGTGAGGGTGCTTGGAAAAGAGAGGTTGACATTGGTGCGGAGATGAGAAAGTGCGAAAGCGTGAGTTGCTCTTCTTAGACACCAGGCAGTTCCAAAGCTAGTGGTAGCAGCTGCCATGGCGAAGGAATGATTGCTACATATGGGTTTGTTGATAATTAGATTATGCAGTGTTTTAAAACCCGGGTCGGACCGGTCTGACTGAGAATCGATGGGTCAGGCGGTCCGATTAAGAGATAAGATCGAAATTACATTTAAACCGGATGAAATCGGTTTGAATCGGCCGGATCACCGGTTAAATCAGTGAACCGACGGTTTTTACTGAACCGGCAGATTTGACTATATATTTTATTTTTTAGGGCTTTTGAAAAAAAAAAACATAACCGCTTTCACTCATGGTTTCTCAAACCTATGCATTTGAAAGGTTTTATTTTTTATTTTGTCTTTTCTTTTTCTAATTGAAGTCATATTCTCAATTTTCTCTACCAATAAAAACTCTCACTTGCTGCTGTTATTTGATATTCCTTGTTTGCCGTTAAAATTTTCATCAAAACATAAAAAACAAGTTATTTCTTTTTTACTTGGTCTAATTTGCATTGATGTTTTTCAATATGAATATTATTGTTTCATTTTGTTGATTAATTGATATAGAAAATAAATGATTAAATTTGATCATTTTCTATAAAATTGGATCTTTTAGCTTAACAAATTGAGATAGAATTTGTATGAATGAAGCAGTTTTATACTTTTATGAATTAACTTATTATAGACTGATAATGAAGTTGTTGTATATTGGAGATAGAAATTGGGATAGATATATATTACTGTAATAGTCGTTGTATATATTATGGAGATAGAAATTGGGTTTAAAACTATGTAATCTAAATTATATAGTAAGACAAAGTTTTCTGTTTTTTTATTAATTTAAATTATATAACAAAGAAAAGTTTCAAGATTTTATTAATCTAAAATATATAGCAAAGGCTGGAAAGCAAAGTTTCTATTTTTTTATTATATATGGTGATGCACAGTAACGATGATTGGTAGCCTATATGTAATATACAACAACATATTCATATATTTTGGATTTAGATATGCTACATATTTAATGTTTCTTATAATGTTTTTATAAATTCAATAATTTTTGTTTAGAATTGTGTTTTGCTAATATTTTTGTAATATAATTTTGTATTTTTAAATTTTGATTGATATTAGATATGACATCACCCGCTGAAGTAATAACTTCGGAAGAAGTTACATCTCAAAATCCAACCCAACTCCAGAGCATAGGGGAAAAATGATATAGCTTGGGGTCATTGTAAACAAATTGAAGAGAAAGGAAAGCTTGTTAATTTGTGTATTTACTGTGATAAAATTATTAGAGGAGGGGGATTAATAGGTTCAAATTCCATTTGGCTGGAATAAAAGGTCAAGTTGAAACATATAAAAAGGTGCCTTCAGATGTTCAATATCAAATGAAACAAAATCTTGATGAAGGTGCAAATAAGAGAAGAAAGACTCAAGTACAAAATTTTAATGTTGATCTTACTACTCAAGAGGGTGGTGTAGTAGAAATGGATGTAGAATAATCAAGATCAAATTCGGTGATTGTGTCTCAAAAGAGAAAGAATACTAGTCGTATTGGTAATTATTTTATGCCTAGAATAACTCCTGGTGTTCAACCTTCTTTAAAAAATGTGTTACAAAGTAAGGAATTGGTGGAGAAGTGTGATCTAGCTATTGCAAGATGGTTCATTGATTCTTCTGTGCCATTTAATGCACCTAATTCTGCGTATTTTCAATCTATGGCTGATGCACTTTGCAGCATGAGTCTGGGGTATAAAGTTCCAACTATGCATAGTCTTCGTGGCTATTTATTAAATAAATGGGTTGAAGATGTGAACAAATTGATAGAGGAGTATCGTGAGATTTGGAAGAAAACTGGTTGTACTCTAATGGTTGATGCATGGACTGATCAAAAAAGAAGAACTCTTATAAACTTTCTAGTTTATTGTCCTAAAGGTACTATTTTTCTAAAATCTGTTGATGCTTCTCATGCTTCAAAAACTGCAGATATGTTGTATAAGCTTTTTAGAGAGGTGGTTTTATTTGTTGGGCCTGAAAATGTAGTTCACATAGTGACAGATAATGCTGCAAATTATGTTCCTGCTGGAAAGTTATTAGAAAATTAATTTCCTACTTTATTTTGGTCTCCTTGTGCGGCACATTGCATTAACTTGATGTTGCAAGACATGGGAAAATTAGAGGAAGTAAGTGAGACAGTGTCACATGCTTCTAATATTACCAAATATATTTATAACCATTGTTATGCATTGTATTTAATGAGAAAGAAAACAGGTGGAAGAGAAATCCTTCGTCCTGCTCCAACTCGGTTTGCCACTAATTTCATTGCTTTGCAAAGTATTTTGTCTCACAAAAACTCACTAAGAGTCATGGTAACATCTAAAGAATGGACAAGCTCAGCATATGCCAAGGAAGCAAAGGCAAAACAGTTTGTGGATCAAGTTTTAGATTCTAGATTTTGGAGTAAATATGCTGATGTAGTTAAACTCACTGAACCACTTGTGTGTGTGTTGCGTATTGTTGATAGTGAAGATAAACCTGCTATGGGCATTCTATACAAATCTATAGTCAAAGCTAGAGAGGAGATGGTGAGGAGGTTTCAAAGAAATAAGAAGAAAGTGGATCCTTACTTGAAAATCTTAGATAAACGTTGGGATTCACAGCTCCGTAAAAATCTTCATGCTGCAGGTTATTGGTTGAATCCAGCTTGTAGATATAATGATGTAGAATTTGAAAAACATGCATCCACAACATCAGGACTTTTAGATGTCATTGAAAAGCATGCTAATGGAAATTCTGAACTTCGATTGAAGTTAACAGATGAGATGAGAATATTCAAAGACGGTGAATTAGATTTTGGAAGGAAATCAGCCGTGGATGAACGATGTATTGTGAGGGCAGGTAATTTCATAACTTCTAACTCTTGATATATATTTTATTTTATATTATAATATGTTTATAAATTTATTTAATCACATGGTATAAACAGATCAATGGTGGGAATCTTATGGCACTTGTACACCAACTTTGCAAAGGTTAGCTATTCGTATTTTAAGTCAAACTTGTAGTGCTTCGGGTTGTGAACGCAATTGGAGTATATTTGAGCATATTCATTCCAAAAAAAGAAATAGATTGGAGAACCAAAAGCTTAATGATTTAGTGTTTGTCCGTTACAACTTGAGACTTCAAAATAGGTATTATTATGGTTATTTTTCTCTGATCATTATATTTTTATATTTAAATACATATACTTAGATTTAATTCATGTGTGCTTAGGAAAATAAGAAATGGGAGTTATAATCCTATCAATATTGAAATAATTTCCGACCATTCTAGTTGGGTATTAGAGGATTCACCACCTCTCTTAACCAATGAAGAGTTGGAAGCATTGCGGAATGACCTTGCAAATATGACCATCCAACCAATTTCAAGTGATATTGGTATGTTCTAATATGAGCATAATATAGTTTGTGGTTGTGAATCAATTTAATGTCTCATATTTACCATCTCTAAATTTTTTTTGTTAATTATTTTTTAAAATATTGTTATAGATCAAATAGATTTAGATGAGGATGAAGATGGAGATATGGGTAATGCACAAGATACTATTGTTGATACTGTGAATCAAGAAAAAAGCAACACCAAAGAAGATGAAGTTGGTGGAGAAGACAATGAAGTTGAAGATGGATATGAATATCAAGATTATGACAATTTAACTTCATGGACATAAAAAATTATGGATCGTTGAGTATGGATTTTTGTGACTTATTATAATACTATAACTTATGAATTATTAAGTTTCTATCACTTCTTTGAATTTATAATTTGCTACATTAAGTATCTATCACTTATTTTGATTGTTACTAATACTTTTGTTTATTCTAAATTATTTGAATTTATAATTTTCTATATTATTATAGTTACAAATTTCAGGTAATAAATATATTTTTTATAGAAACTGGATCAAAAGCCATGCGGTCTGACCAGTGACCCACTGGTCCGATCAGTAACTCAGTGACCCAGTAACTTTACCGAATTGATCACCGGTCTAGATTTTAAAACATTGAAATTATGGTTTAGATAGTGGGAATTGCAAATAAGCCATTGTAAAAAGTTTTATTTGATTTTGCTCCCACCAAGATCTAATATCTTTGTTTTTGGCATCTCTCTTAGTTAACATCCCTATAACTAAACATAATGAATGTTTCTCATTGATCAAAGTTAACAAATTATATCTTATAAATTATCAGGTCATATTATGCACAAATATACATAAGTCATTAAACACAAGTATAAATATCAATGTGATTGAATAATTAAAATAGACATAACACCATGATCATAAGTAATATATAAACATGTACAAATCTAACTCCAACAAAAGAAAACTTAGTTGTCTCTTCAAAGGACGATATTCGGGAAATATCGAGTTTGATTCCTAGCAGAAACAACGTATGACCAATGCACGTGCCTCCGTAGCACGAGCTCTAGATTACTAAGGTTCCATTTCTCTTGAGAATTAGAGTGTGAAAACAAAAAAAAAACTTAGTTATTCATAGTGATAGTAGCAATACAAAAGAACTCGAAGTAGCACGACACCGAACAATCTCTCAATCCTTTGTTGTATCTAGTTTGACATGCCTTCGATGTTACAAACCTCTTGCTCTTTCTCATTGGTGTAATACATAGTATAACTAATCTAATACCTAAAATGATATCCATCGCCTTTGACAGTCCAATTCTTTATTTATGAATTTCAACTTGTATCTTTATTCACTAGGTGAAGGATGGCTTTCTTAGAGAATTAAGGTTTTGAATTTTCTTCGGGCCAAAATCATCTTCAAAATATCCTTTTATCTTTCTTTCAATCATTGGGCGAGCTATAGGGATGGCAGGCAAACCCAAATCTGTGGGATCCACTCGAACTCGAGTCAACAGGTGAAAACCTGAGTTGACTGGGTTCGGGTTCGAGTTTGGTTGCCACCCGATATTTCGGTTGCGGGTTTGGGTTCACTCGAACCCGCACCCGAAACCACACCCGCTTAGGTATTAAATTACATAAGTACCTCTAAATATATATAAGTGTAAAAATTTAAGACCTTAATTTTAATTGTAATGTTACCAAACTTGATGGAAAGTTGTAATTTAAGTCTTTAATTTCTTTGAGAGACCTTGATGGAATTTTTATGTTTCAAATTTCAATGTTGTTGTTGTATTTTTTTGTGTTTTTGTTGCAGGTTCGGGTTTGGATGGAAAAACCCGAACCCAACGGGTGTGAGCGTGGATGTTATTTCGCCACCTGAATAGCCTTTGAGTTTAGGTTTGAGTTCGGGTGGTGATTCCAGGTGCAGGTTTGGATAGTATGAAACCCGCACCCGACCCGACCCATTTCCATCCTTAGCGAGCTATGATTCTTCCAACGAATTTATCTTGTTTATCAAGGTAAACTTTTTATTTCAAATTCGATGGTCAAGAGTTGTTTGCACGGTGAATTTAGCATGAGTTTTTCCCTTCAAACTTTGGTTATCTTCCTCCATATTGCTTGGATTTTTAGTCTTTCTTAATGGCTTTGTATTCATCAAACCTATTACACTTAAAGTGTTATAAATTAAGATCAATTCACAATTACAAGACAATATTCATTATATGCATAAATCATAGGTTTTATGTGTTACTTCGTGTAAAATCAAGTGAGAAAGTGTGTGAAATCAAAGGTATAGGTAAACTACACACTCATGACATCTCCCCAACATATCATTTTGTTTTCTCTCAAACACAAGTAAAATCAAACATACCTATGTTGTTCGAATCATCAGTACACAACATTGACAATTATGATTTTCAATCAAACATGGATTTTCAAATTTTTTCAAACCTGTATGTCATGTAAACTGTTAGATCCATGGTTTTAGGATTGGAAGCAATTTTGCAAAAATATGGTTCTTATCTGATGTTGAGCAAGATGTCACAACATCTTGATCATCTATCATGATAGATTATGCTGTCATGTGTGTCAGACAGATGTTGAGCCAGATGTCGTGACATCGTGGTCTGTTGTACGACAAGTGTTGCTATTATTTTTCCTTGAAAATTTGATTGAAAAATATGAAATTCTAGTACTCATACAGGCGTAGCTAATCAAGGATATTTTAGGAACAAGTGCTGATTTGATTTGTCTCATAAAAAAGATCTTTGAGACTTTTTAGGAAAATTTAAAGGTTTGTTCCTATTTTTATGTGAAGATATTGCAGCTGATTTAAAAAGTGAAGATTGGATTTGATTAAAGAGTCCAAGACCATACTGCAAGAGTCTATAAATAAGGACTTGTTAAATATAAAATAGCAAGCATTCACATTGAAGAAACTGACGGTACAACATAAGGGTTTAGGGTTTTGGGAGTCCTTTAATGTTTTTGTGTTTTCTTTGTATGTCACTCATGTATCTTTTGATACATTGGGGTAGACTGGTTATTCTCACTCATGAGATTTTAAGAAAAGAGTTGAGTATTGTTCTTAGGTAAGCTTTTAAGCAAAACTAAGTATTATATTTGAAGTGTAATCTTCTATTTGATTCTTTTGGCCTAGTCACAAGGTTTGTAACTGTAGGTATCACTGAGGTGATTAGAAGTGAGAGGGGGATATCATGTCTATAGGTGTCTAGATAAAAGTTGCACAAGGTAGTGATTATGCAAGAAGTTGTAAACTAGGGTTGGTTTAGATTTGAACTAATACTATCATAGTGAATTTCCTTCCTGGCTTGGTAGCCTCTAGAGTAGGTGACGTTGCACCAAACTGGGTTAACAATTGATTGTGTTGTTTACTTTTCTACACAATCTCCAGTTTTAGCAAGTATTTTCTATCAACATGTGATGTCATAAAATTTGTCTTGACATTGTGTTGGTGTTAGGACATCAGTCTTGACATCTATTTTAAAGTGCCAGAATTTTAATTGACATTAGAGCATGCATCCTATTCTGTCTATTGAGTGAGCTCCATGGAGAATAATTTATGGTACTATGGATAAGGAAGGAGGATACAACAACAAACCCCTCTGTTAGATGTTACAAGTTATGACAGGTGGAAGGTTAGAATGATGGCCTTTTTGAAATCAATGGATAACAAAGCTTGGAAGGTTGTTTTGAAAGGATGGGATCATCAGTTTGAGAAGGACAAGGATGATAATGTGTCTTTGAAGCCAGAGGAAGATTGGTCTGATGAGGATGATAAATTAGCTATTAGGAATTCCAAGGCTTTGAATTCTCTATTCAATGGAGTGGACAATAATATTTTCAGGTTGACTAATACATGTACTGTAGCCAAGGGTGCTTGGGAAATTCTCAAGACAACTCATGAAGGTACATCTAAAGTGAAAATGTCAAGACTCCAACTTCTCATATCTAAATTTTAAAATCTAAAGATGAATGATGATAAGACCATCCAAGAATATCATATGAAGGTTCTTGAAATATTAAATGCATTTAGTTCCTTGGGAGAAAAGATTTTAGAAGAAAAGCTTGTTAGAAAGATTCTTAGGTCCTTACCTAGGAAATTTGATATGAAGGTGACAGCCATGGAAGAAACTCAAAACATCAGCAACATGAGGTTTGATGAACTTATTGGGTCACTTCAAACTTTTGAATTGGCTATTAGTGACAAATCTGATAACAAGAACAAAATCATGGATTTTGTATCCAATTCTGAAGATATAGAAGGTCAAGTTGATCTGGATACTGATGAAGGTCTGTCAAATACCATTGTATTACCTGGAAATCAATTCAATAGAATTATAAAAAGAATAGACATAATAAAACCAAATGTCACGAACATATCATCTGACATTAGCAATGATGATGATTCTTAGAAGAATACAAGATCTGAAGAGAAGGCCAATTAAAGCAAAGGCATGCAATGTTATGAGTGTGAAAGTCTTAGTCACATTAGACTAGAATGTCCCACCTTTCTCAATAAGCGGGAAAAGGGATTTACTGTATCTTGGTCTCATGATGATGAGTCAAAATATGAGGCTAATAATGATACTTCCAAACATGTGATGGCTCTCTCTGGAAGATAGGCAGATGAAGTAGAAGCTTGTGATAAAAATCATCTCTATGAAGATGTGTTTTATAAGGATACTTGTGCCAGGTGTGAAGAAAGCCTTAAAATAGAGGAAGATCATAGTTGAATTGGAGAATGAGAAGAAGGAACTTTTGTGTATTGTTTCTTATCTACAAAGTGAGATAACTCTTCTAAATTTCAAGCTTGACAAAGTGACAAATTCCTTGAAAATGGTGAAGAATGAAACTGGTGGATTGAAGAAGGCTGGAGATACAATGGTCAATTATCATTCTGATAATAAACAGAAGAAAATGCTTGAAGACAAGTTCTTCCCTTCTAAAAAGAAGAGAATAATCATCATGTCCAACCAAATGTTACAACATCCTGATAGACAAGATGTAATTTCATCCAAATCTCAATTCTCAACTTGGAGATGTCATTATTGTGGTGAGCATTGTCATATAAATCCTTTTTGTTATAAATTGTATGGAGATAAAAAAAAATTCAGTTCATTCTAAGGTTGATCAAGTGAGCAAAAATATGTGTTGAAAATAAGGATATTAACTTTATAGCTCATACTTCCTTAAGAGACTCAAATGAAGAAGACTGGTACTTTGATAGTGGGTGCTCTAAACATATGACCGTGGTTCAGAAGTTGTTGGTGGATATTAGGCCTTATCCCACAGGTATAGTTATATTTGGTGATGGGTTAAAGGTGAAATCAAAGGAATTTGAAAGTTAATGTGTGTTGGTTCTCCTAGTTTAAAAGTGTTAGAACAAGATTTGGTTCCGCGTATAATCTTTAGTTGTGATGATAACAATGTGTTGTACCCCAAAATTTGCCCTCCCATATTCTCCAAGATTTAACAAGAATCATATTCAAATGGCTCAAGATTTCTCAAGGGGTTGCACAGTCAAACCATCTCCTAAGCCAGTCAAATTTAGGGTTTTGGTTCTTGCAAGGAAGTTGAGGTTTTCAAGGGCTCAATCAAGTCTCATATGCCTATATACATTGTCAAGCATCCACATGTCAAGTTTCAAGGTTCACAATGCCAGTTTGCACAGTCAAAAGCCCTAGTTGCTCCACAATCAACTACAGGGGCAAAATGGTCATTTCACAGTCAAAAGTCAAAATTTTTGGTCAACATATTATTTTGAGCTCACAATCATCATTTGATCAAGTCTTGATCATGATTCCCCAAGCATGGCTCAAAAAAATCATCAAGATGCAAAAGTTTCCATTTTTGGACAACTGAAAAGTCAACTGTAACTTGACCAAGGCATAACTTTTTCATGGTTCATCAGAAAAATCCCATCCAATGCTCATTTTGAAGGGGATGACATTTCATACAACTCATATTCACATTCCAAGTCCAAGAAATGCTCTCACAAAAAGTTATCAATTTCAACATTATAGGTCAATTTCAAAAGTCAACAAAAAGGCATTTTAAGTCAAAGACCATAACTTGAGATTGGTAAATCCAAATGACATGGGACCAAAGGAATTGGTTAGAGGACTTCAAGACCTTTCCAAAATGTCCAAGAACATGTTCATATGGTCAAATTTGAGCAAGATATGCATTGAAGAAGTTGGGAAATTTTTGTGAAATGGCAAAAGTCAACTATCCTTAAAACTTCAATTTTTGACAAAAGGGCCCACTATCATCCACTTGATTCAGCCTTGTCATTCCATACACGTGTCCCATGATTAATTTCAAGATCAAACATTTATTTTTCCATTTTATTTAATTTTTATTGATTTAATTCATTTTAAATCCATAATAATTCAAATAAAATCTAAAAATTTAATGGAATAGCATCTTTTGGTTTGAATGGCTTTCATGTGTCATATACCAGCTACCAAATTCGTGCCAGACTATTTTGTGCATAAAATCATGGTTTTGCTTCAAGTATGGAAAGGTCTTTAATGGTGATCAACAAAAATCTCAAGACATCAATACAATGGATCCCAAGCCCAAACTTTGACCTAATTCTATTCCCATACATATGCTGAACCTAAACCTAATACTATTCAGGTGGAAAAGCTGTTGTAAGAGCCATAACCAATATTGAAAAATCAAGAAAAAAGCCAAAACTGTTTTTCATATTGCAGACCAATTCAAAGCCTTAGAACAATTCAAACACATTGCTAGGCATCCCAGGAACGATTTGCAAACGAAACCAAACGTTTAACCTCAAGCAATCGCCTCCAACAGAGTCACGGTTTGTCAATATTTTTCAGAATCGAAACTCTACATTTATGCGTCATTAACATGATTTTTTGGTTGTATTGTGTTGCTTGAATCTACAGGGAACTTTTGGCATAAGTTAATTTCCTTGAAACGTCCTAAATCATAAACCACCATGTTCAAATTCTAGGGTTCATAAACCTTCGAATTGGGGATTTACACATCCAGCAAAATTAGGCCTTCTCATGCATATGGTTGGATTCATTGCAACCAGACAAATCTAGAACCACCCTCGCGATGAATTTATGTACAACGTACGCCTAATCGCTATTTTCTGTGGATGCAGGTTGTGGGGGTTAAAAACCCCCGCTATCTAACCTTTTTTTATAGGCCAGGTGAGGAAGATGATGACGCGTCACAGTGTGACTGGCCTATTCAAACTAAACGCGCGCATTTTTGTTTAATTTCCAGGATATTGCTTTATTTACATATAATATTAACTGCTTATTATTATTTCAATTGAAACACGTTGGCGTAGTGGCAGAGCGAACAAGCATGGAGCGTTGGGACCTGGGTTCGATTCCCAGGTCCCCCAAACAATTATTTCTCCTTTTTTCCAATGCGTTCATATGCAGGATGCTGAATGATGTCCACCTTACGCCTCATCCAGATGCACGCCATGTGGCCCTTATCACAAATCCAATGGCTTAGAGCAGATGACCACCATGTATCCAGTCAACACGTGCTACAGAGAATCCAGAAGTCAACGCAGGCTTGGCAACCAATGGGCCTGGAAATTTCTAAACAAACCCTCAAATCTGGACCAAACCCCCCTGGGTTTGCATTTCATTTTTGTCATTTTATTTTTCATTTGCCTTATTTTATTTTTTATTCCTTTTTATTAATTATTAGCTAGATAGTTATTTTTTCATAATAAACCCAGAAAACAAAAAAATAATAATAATATTTTTATTAATTAAATTTAATTAGTCATTATTTTGTAAATAAATGTGAATTAATTAATTTAGTTAATTAAGTTTACTTTGATATTTCTTTTAATAAATAAAATTAACATAGAGTTAGGTTTTTCTTTTGACACTTTTAATTTCTTTTTTTATTTTATTTCATTAAAACATTAAAAAAACACAAAAACATTTTCTTTTAATTAAATAATTAATTAATAATTAGTTTTAATTTTAATTAATTGCAAAAAAAGACAAATTCAATTCTTTCTAAAAAAAAAGGATCAAAACCCTAAGGACGTCCCGATTCAACCTTTCGCGCGTATATTTACTTTAATTCATTATTTTGATTATGTATCTGCTCTGAAATGTAATAGTTAATTAGAATTTTACCGCTTTATTTACTTTCCGTATTTATTTTCTAAAACGGGTTTTTGTTTTTGGCGATGTATAGACCCGCGCCTTGTAATAGTTAGATTTACCTTTTCCGCAATTTATTTTCCGCACTCTTAACTGTTAATATGCATGCAAGACTTGGATGAAAATTAAAAACAACTCGTAGATCACCATGATACATGTACAAGATAATATAACATGAAAACAACACACAAGCACATGCCACTCCTAGGGTACGCCTCATTGGTTGCCTCGAACGTGGTCATCAAGTATAGGGTGTCTTAGAGGTCGCCCTTCTGTCTAAAAGATCCAGTTGCCTCGAAACGGTTGCCTCAGATAAAAAGGATCTAGGACGTTAGGGTTACCACTAAGATGTCCTACCATTGCTTTGGTGACCACACATGTCCCTTATAATCGAATTGACCCGAATAACTCCAACGATGGTGCTACCTACCTCTCAATGGTGGGATAACACTATCTAAAGGACTCTCACACAGCCTAATTCCTTAGAGTAGGTAGATTCTCCTGGGTACTTGCTCTCTTTCAAACAAACAAAACAACTTTTCGCACCTACACTTTCAAAAGGTTTTCAAACAAAACATTTCATACACTCTTGAGGACAGATACAAGAGTTACTTAGAAATTTTTCAAAATGAAACTTTTTCAAAACCCACACACACTTGAAAAGCAAACAATTTTTGAAAACATAAGAGCAAGTACCTAAGAGCCCGTGGATAACCACGGATAGAAAGGGTGCTAATACCTTCCCTTTCTATAAATCTACCTCCCGAACCGAGAGACATCTCAAAGAAGGAATTTTGTTGTGCTTTTGTCCTTTCCATGTTGGAGAACATAAAAGACGGTGGCGACTCTTGCTTACCGCGACATTTCGCGAACCAGCTTTAAACAGTCAGTTCTATTTCCACCGATCACAGAACTGACGACTCTGCTGGGGACTTCAATAATAAGTGAGGTGTACCTTAGGATTAGACCACTCTTATGTTTTCAATTGCCTGATTTGTTTGCTTTAATATTGTGGGCCTGTCTTGTAGTTTCATAGATCCTAACCCGGATCTGGGGGATACCTCTTAGAAAGTAGCAATAAACTGTGAGGGAACTGTGCGGGGTATACCGACACGGTTGAAGCAGTTTGCTACGTTGATGTGGCACTTTGGTGAGTATCGGTAACCCTTGAGTCAAGTCAAGGAGAGTACGAGGCTGCCGCATGGTGTCGTGAAGCATCAACTGACCTTAGGAACCTTACTTGACCATCCTGGCCTCTTTAGGGTAGTGAGATGACCGACTTTGGTGCAGTCCAAAGTTGGTTGATACTCGATACTACACTCATTGAGGGTTGTTTTCTTGGAATATTTTGATCGCCAGTCCAGTGGCTAAATCAAAACAATGAACACAGAAAACAACCCAATGATATTGAGATCCTTAGAACCCGGTTACTTTTGATAGGACAGGTTTTGAACCCACCAACTTCAAGAGGGTAGTACCCAAACTTCACGCTGGCCTAAACTCTAAGGGCTGTCTTGTGTGACTTGTGTGCCTTATCATGTTTGCCTTTGTGAATACTTGTGGTGTGTTTTTATCATAACATCATAGCATCATACAGCATCATATGCATTTACTAACCACTTCAAGGGTTCGAATCTTCATCTTTGTTCTTGTTTTGTAGGACATGGAAACTATCCGCAGAAAGACAATTCAGATCAACCTTGTAAGGGTCCCTCCTCAGCTTAAGGAGCTTACATCCAGGATTCCCGAGAGCTCTTCCTTCAGTGAAAGGCATGGTAGACTCATCAGCCTGGTCAATACCAACATTGAAGAAGATATGATAAAAGTTCTCTTCCAGTTCTTTGACCCTTTGCACCACTGTTTTACTTTCCCGGATTATCAATTGGTGCCTACTTTAGAAGAGTTTTCTCAACTTCTGAAGGTTCCTATTCTTAGTCAACTACCCTACAACGGTACGGAAAGGGAACCAAAACTTGAAGAGGTTGCTAAAGCCTTACGTCTACAACCATCTGACATCAAGGGACATTGGGAAATCAGAAGTGGTATCAAAGGATTCTTGGCAAAGTTCCTGTTTGAGAAAGCTCAAGAATGTTGGAATTCCCTTGACCTACAATCCTTCGAAGAAGTTATGGCACTCCTTGTCTATGGGTTGGTGTTGTTCCCGAATCCGGATCAGCTTATAGATATCAATGCTGTCAAGATCTTCATGTATAGGAATCCTATACCTACGTTGCTTGGGGACATCCTCCACTCATGTTACACTCGAACCATGAGAAAAAGAGGTGTTCTCATGTGTTGCACTCCTCTCCTGGCAAGGTGGTTTATTTCGCACCTTCCGCAATCAGTTTTGAAGAACGAGCGGGGTTTGAGATGGTCACAACGATTAACGACTCTTACACATGCTGATATACATTAGTGTTCTCGGTCCAGAGAAAATGTCACTATCATTGATCGTTGCGGAGAGTTTCCTAATGTTCCTTTACTTGGAATTAGAGGGGGCATTACTTACAACCCATGCCTGGCTTTGAGACAGTTTGGATATGCTCGGAGGGATGGCTCTCATGATATGTTGATTCCTGACATAGTTTTTGACTTCGACAACAATGCACAAGGACTTTGCCAGAGATTCATCAGAGCTTGGAGGATGCCCAACAAGGTGGATAGTAAGACACTGGGGCACAAGAACTCCATTCCCCTGGAGCCTTATCTCAAGTGGGTACGAGCCCGCTCCCAGAAGCTGGTGATGCCATATCCTCATGTTCTCCCTGTGATCAAAGAGCCAGTTTTGGAAGGAGAGGTGCCATACACCATTCAACATCCTGACATGGAGACATCTTGGGAAGAAATGCAAAAGAGCTGGATCCAACTCAAGGAAGAACGGAATTCTCTTGAAACCAGTCTACATGCTAGTGAGAAGAAGATCTTGGAGCTCACCCGTCTAATTCACGAGGAAAAGACCCTCAACACCTACATCGCTCCAAAGAGGATGCGCAGTGTCTTTTGGGATTAATTATTTTGTAATGTTTTGCCCATGAGGCCCTGACGTACTGAACATATTATCTCTTAATATAACGTGTGTTCCTCTTTTGTCTACAACGAATTTGAACTTTCGAACCTTTGAATGCATTGCATAAATAGCATATCATGCATCATGTGCATAGAAGGTACTCTTTTTCTACAGGTTGCTTAATCTTCTTCGCTGTTTATTTCAGCAGTCATCATGAATCCTGAACCTACTACTGAACAAGCTATCAAGGCCCTCCAGGCCCAGAACGCCCAGTTTCAAGAGCTGGTCATGAGCTTAGCCCAGGGGCAACAGGAGTTGAAGACTCTGCTCTTGAAGGAGAATAAGAAGAAGAAAAGGAGGACTGTGCTGTTTAACACCGGGCGCAGATTTGGGAATACACTACAACATGAGGCTGATCAGGCTACTTCCTCTGCAGGGAAGGATAGCCCCCAAGGGAGAGAGGTTCCTAGTCCTGCGGTCTCCGATAACGAGACAGATTTCAATGATGAACAGTACCCTCCTGCTGAGGACAGGTACAAACAGCTGGAGGACCGGTTAAATGCTAAGGAGATTCAACGCGTGCCTGGGTTGGATTTTGGAGATCTAGGATTATCTTCTGGGGTGGTGATACCACACAAGTTCAAGGCGCCTGCCTTTGTGAAGTACGACGGGGCTTCCTGTCCTAAGCTGCACCTCCGTTCTTATGTAAGGAAGATCCAGCCTTACACTGTAGACAAGAACTTATGGATCCATTTCTTCCAGGAGAGTCTTTCAGGGACTCAACTCGAATGGTTCTATCAGCTGGATGGAACCAATATTCGTAACTAGGAGGACTTGGCTACTGCTTTTTATAAGCAGTATCAGTACAATTCCGACCTCGCTCCTACGCGTACCTAACTCCAGGGTATGTCACTAGGAACGGGTGAAGGTTTTAAGGAGTACGCGCAGAAGTGGAGAGACCTGGCTGGCAGGGTGCAGCCACCGTTGACGGATCGTGAACTCGTGGACATGTTCTTAGGGACCCTGTCTGGTCCATTCTTTAATCACCTGATTGGTAATTCCTCTGCTGGGTTTACAGACCTGATCCTGACTGGTGAGAGGATCGAAGCTGGTATCAAATCGGGGAAGATACAGAAAGGTGCCTCCTCGAGTACTGAAAAGAAGCCCTTCAAGAAGGAAGTTAGTGCTGTTTATGGTCCCAGAAGACAGAATAAACCGGAACGCCGCCAAGCTGTCAACGCGGTGGTAATTTCAAAGCCTGCTGCTGCTCCTCAGCAATACAACCAGCCAAGAGGTGAGAGGCCCAAAAGGCAGTACACTCGGCTCAGCATGACCCTGTCTCAGATTTTTCCGCAACTGCTGTCAACCAATCTGGTAACTATCAAGGAAGCTCCGAAGGTAGTGAACACAATGTGATACGGTGGGAGAACTGACTATGGTTTTGCGTTTGTTTTCGCAAATGTTTCGTTTGAGTAAGAGTCGCCACCGACTTTTTATTTTATCCTAAGGAAAGGTTAAAAAAGCACAGCAAAAACCTTTGAGATGTTTTCTTGGGTTCGGGGAGTAGATTATAGAAAGGGAAGGTATTAGCACCCTTTCTATCCATGGTTATCCATGGGTTCTTAGTTACTTGCTTAGATCAACTTGCCTTAATTTTCAATTGTTTGAAATGGTGCTTTGTGTGTGTAGGTTTGAAAATGTTTTGAAAAGAGGCCAATGTGGTGGCAACCTTTGTAATGATCCATGTTGGGATGTATACAAAGATGTATGTCTTTTGAAAAGGTTTTCATTTGTTTTTGAAAGTTGTTTTGAAAAGTGTAGTGATGTGTGGTTTAGAAAATAGGCAAGTGTTTTGTTTTGCAAGTTTGATTCAAGTAACTAAGAGTTTGTCTACTCCTAAATTTCTCAAAGATTTCTCCTATGTTTTTAACCCTTTTAACAATTTTGTTCCACCATTGCATTTGGTGGACAATCTCGTGTTAGGATGTGAAAGGGACGGGCGCGGGTCATCGTTTAGACCATAATTGCAATGGTGCCAAGTATCTTTGGGCAATGTTTTCTTTAAGGGACTTGATCATTTTTTAGGCAACTTTCGAAAGCGTCATCGAGGGACTATGATCATTTGAATTGTGTTTGTTTTGCCCAAAGAGACCTAGCATGCAATATGGCCCATTATTGAAGGCAACAAGTGGAATACCCTAGGGGTGCAAGTGTGATTAGTGTTATCCATTTTCATGCTTGTTTATCTTGAAATTATGTCAAACTATTTTTGTTGTTTTTGATTCGCATACAAACCCTAATTCTAACATGGTATATTTAGAAAGCATTAAAGTGCGAAAAATAAAGTTCCTAAGTTATTACAACACAATATATGGGAAGGGGGGTACAAATATTCAAATGGGGGTATTTTGACAAGGAATTTAAACCTAGACTATTACATCAAATATTGAATTATACAAATTATTAAATAAACAATAATTAAATAGAAATGGAATAAATATGCAAGATGCAAAAAATGTTTTTTTTATGTGTATGAAAAAAGGTATTTTTTCTTTATGTGTCAAATAAACAAAGTAAAAAGTATTAATTTTATGGATTTTTTTATGTATTTAGGGCAAAACCCTAATTTATTAAATAAAAGTATTAATTATTTAATATGTACAATATTTACTAGTTATGTACAAAAATAAAATAAAAATGAAGTATATTTGTCAAAAAGGTATTTTTTAATGTTAAATATTAATAAAAAATAAAATATACATATCTTGTATTTTTAACCTAAATATACTAATATATATGTAAATATTTATATTATATGATAAATATATTAAATATATACAAAATAATAATATTTAGTATTTATAAAAAAGGGTATATTTTATATAAAATATTTTCAGAAGATAAAATAAAATAAAAATGGAAAATAAAATGTGTTTGCATTATTTTAGTATTTTTTAAATAAAAGTATGTAAGTATTTATTTATGTACAAAACATCAATTTAAACAAATAAATACCTAATAAATATAAAAATGGTGTGAAAAATATTTTTTATATTTTTAATATTGTGAGGAAAAATAAATAAGTCAGGAATAAAAAACAAAAGTCAAAAAATGATTAAAATAAGCACAATGGGCCAAGGGGGTTTAAAAGTAACAAAAGGGTGCAAATAGGAAACTGAAATAAAGCCCAACCCAAAAAGTCCTTCTTCAACCTCTGAACCTGTATGAACAACAATCAACACGCGTTTTCTATCTCCCAATTCCTGGACTTTCAAACAAAACCCACAACATGAAAAATGTAGAGCATTAAGAGACGAATCCAGACATATAAAGAACTTGACTTAACTCTCTAAGATGAGAGAGAATTTCTTCTCCCCCAATTCCTGACCTAGTTTTTGTTCTATGTTCAGACATTAAATTCTCACAACACACATAATATAAATGAAAACTAATTACATGGGCATGTTCAGGGCTATGAATGTGACATATTTTCTTCACAAACCTAAAGCTAACAATGCCTGGATAGAGAGATATGAGTTCATGAACTTACCTGTTCAGTTGGAATCGTATCTGGTGATGGAGGTACTTTCAGTGCAAGGTGATGATTGGTACAGCTTCCTTGATGTCCAGGGATGCTATTCCAAGTTTTACTTTGCTTTGAAACTAGCTGAATCGAGTTATAGAACTCCACCTGTAAAACAGAAAAATGAAAATGGTGATGTTGATTGGGAGTGTTACAGGTCGTGTTTGAGGTTTGGAATAGCTTCAAGGGATGTTGTAGGATGTGTTTGAAGTGTTTTTAGCAAGAATGCACGAATGGAATGAGTTATGGAACTCAATCTGCAGCAGGTCTCCTGTTTTGGCAGTTTGAGGGTGATTCTGTGAATGGGGAGGTATTGGAGGTGATAGGCTCGTGTCTCAGGCCAGGATGGATGTTTAGAATGTGTTTGACAAGTTTGCTTAAGCCTGTGTTAGCTGAGATGAGAGTTGTTGTGAGTTATGCCAAGTTTCTTCAACTTTAAGCAACAAATGTCCACTTGAGTTTTTAGACTGATAGAGGCCCCCCTAATGTGCTGCATACCTTGGCCTTGATCAGTGTAATTAGCTCATAAACTTGTGCCAAAGAGATTTGCACTGTACTTGCTTGGATTGCTAATTGACATAAAGTTCTACTTTTGCAAAAATGGGCATTATGCTTTTTCTATTTTGGGACTAAACCTTTATGTAATGCTTGAACACATAAAATATGGTCTTGGCACAATGAGTTTTCATTAAATTTATGAGTGCAAAAGGGATATAGGACCTGTAATCAAGTTGTGCAAGCTGATTTCAAAATGGCCTAGATGTATGAACATGTAACTTGGCCAAATCAAAAGTGAGTTTTTCCCATCTTGCCAAATTCGATTCTCCCTAACCATGAGGTTGTTTGATGAGTTCTTGGACATTTTGGAAAGCTTGGAATGTGTACTACAATCCATCTTTGAAATGAAAATTGAAATTACAAGTGGAAGTATGTGAAAAATGGTCTTGAAGTTAGGTAAAAACCTTGCCTAAAATAGGTCAAATTTTCTCTAAGTTAAGAATGGTTTGGTACCCTTGTTCCAAAAATTGTAACTTGAGCTACAAGCTTCTTTTGGGAAAACTTTGTGAATCAAAGTTGTAGATTTTGCAATAGGCTACAACCTTCATGTTTTGACTTTTCCTTGAATCCAAATGAATCTTGGTGAGAAAGTGGGGCAAAGTTAGGAAAAAATTAGGGTTTTTCATAACTTAGAAAAAATTCTAAGTTATGAAAAATCTTCATTTCAAACCCTAATTTGCAATTCTTGATTTCTTGATGAACAAGTTTCATGATTTGGCATGTTTTGATGAAAAATGAATCTTGACACTTGATTTTGACCAAAAAGTCAAAGTTTGACTTTTCAGTATACAGTCAAAATTGATCAATTGACTGGGAAATTCAACTGTCAATCTTGTGTATTTGGGATCTTTTGAACTTGTTGAGTATGTCAAGACAATTCCATGGGGTCCTTGAGTCCATATGTGAGCTTGGTTTGCCATTGGTTAGGTCAAACAGTCAAAAATTGCCTTTGTGCAGTCAAAACCCTAAAAATGACCATTTTACCCTTTTGGTGATCTGATCAAATTTCTTGTGGAATTGTGATCCAAACTTGACCAAGTGGTTCATATGAGTTCATTATGTTGATGTGGGTCAAATTTCATGAGGTTTGACTGTTAATTGACCACAGTTGACTTTTTCCCCAATACAGCTGATTTCTAGGTCAACTGTCCAATTGACTGGGCAAAATTTGGAATTAAAACTTGAAACTTGGTATGGATAAACTTGGGAGTCCAACATGAAGCATGAAAGTCATCCTAGGAATTTTAGGTCAAAATATCTTTGTGCAAACACAAACCCTAATTTGGGTCAACAGTGCAAGGAGAAGTCTTGAGCAGAGGAAACCCTAACTGGATCTTGAGCTCCAAGGGTCTTGTGATGAGAAAATGTTGAGGAAATGGGAGGGAAAATTTTGGGGTACAACATTTTCCCCTGTTCAATCTTCTTGAACCTGAAGAGTTAGATTGACAAGTTTTCCTTTCGTGACTCGAGGGTAAAAGGAGATTGGACACTAGAGTGCCCGGAAATTTGCACTCGCATGTTGGAGTATCAGCAATGTGATGTCGGGAATGGGCTTATAGATGCCATTTGGAGAGATGGTGGATAGGGAGATGGGCTTATAGATGCCATCTGGAGACGTGACAGAACCTTGTCGGGAATGGGCTTATAGATGCCATTTGGAAGTGTTGATCGCATAAGAGATTCCTTAGCGATAACTTGTGTATTTTGAGAAAGACAGATGTTTTCCTGGCTTGTTACAGGTGTTGATCTTAAATCTTTTCATGCAGATATGCCCTGGCTAGATACAGGTGTCGAATCTACAATCGGTTGCTCACAAATATGCCCTGGCTGGATACAGGAATCGAATCTGGAAATAGTCGTCAACAGATATGCCCTGGCTGGATACAGGAATCGAATCTGGAAATAGTCGTCAATAGATATGCCCTGGCTGGATACAGGAATCGAATCTGGAAATAGTCGTCAACAGATATGCCCTGGCTGGATACAGGAATCGAATATGGAAATAGTCGTCAACAGATATGCCCTGGCTGGATACAGGAATCGAATCTTCAAACTCTTCAGATGCGCCCTGGCTAGATACAGGAATCGAATCCGGAATTGTGACAGTTGATAGATATGCCCTGGCTGGATACAGGAATCGAATCTTCAAACTCTTGAGACGTGCCCTGGCTAGATACAGGAATCGAATCCGGAATTGTGACAGTTGATAGATATGCCCTGGCTGGATACAGGAATCGAATCTTCAAACTCTTCAGACGTGCCCTGGCTAGATACAGGAATCGAATCTGGAAACTGATCACTCACAGATGTGCCCTGGCTAGATACAGGAATCGAATCTGGAATTGCGACAGTTGAAGGTAGTTGTCTTTTGGATTGTCTTTTTCCCTGAAAAGGCAAAACATTAGTTGTATGCAATGTCATGATGTATGAAATGCATGACGATGTTCAAAACGAGATAGTGTTGTATGCACTTTATCATGTATGTAAGCAAGATGTATGAAATGTGAAATGTTTATGAATGTATTTTTGTCTAGGAAAATAAATCCTTGACGACCGGCCGGGGAATTAAATCCTGGGCTGATGTTGAAGAGTAGAGCTCTTTGCTTCCGCTGGGGATAATGGTTGCAAGAGTACACCGGTAGGAAAAGATGACTTCGTAGAGGAATAAACTTGTTGGAGAGATTACTCTGAGGGGAATTGCTCTGTAGGAAGAGATACTTTGCTGAAGTTTTGACGAGAGCTTTACTGAGGATTTCGATGATGGACTCCGTTGGGGATAATGATGATAAACTCCGCTGGGGACAACCAAGATAAACTCCTCTGGGGAGTGTGTTGATAAGTTATGTTGGGGAACTTTGATGAACTCCGTTGGGGATAGGAAGAATTTTGCCGAAGGCGATCTTCCGTGGCAACTAGCTGAGGATAACCCAGTTATAAGCCCTTGTGAGGAATAACTTTGAATAAAGCTCGGGAGAGACGTCCGTACTCTGCAGGGGATAAGCTTCAAGAATCTACTGGGGATAAGCTTCAAAACCTGCCGGGGATATGAATTCCATTTTCCTGGGGAAACCTTTTCAGACTGTACTGGGGTGTTGGTATTCCGCTAGGGAACAATCTTAGGTCAAGACTGCCGGGGATGCTTGCTGATGAAATGCCTATACTCCGCTGGGGAATGTTGATATCTTCTGGGGATACACAACTTCCTTCAGGCTGACCGTAGACTGACTCTGTTGGAGGAGAGTATTGCTCACTTGCTAGGGGAACAGGGTGCCTATTGTAGGGCTGATGATAGACTACTCTTCCCGGGGAGAGTATTGTTGAATCTTGTCCTACTCTGTGGGGAGTTGAGATAACTTGGTCACATTCTTCAGTTGAATCTACCTTGGTACACTGGCGGACAAAGCAACTAGACTCCCTGGAAAATTCTACATTGCCCCTACTTCTGATGTCACCTGTAATTAGTCTTTTGTTTCATATGCAAGTATTTATGAATTAGCAATGTAATGTCAAATGCATATATAAAAAATGAACATTGGACGTCCTTCGCAAGACAAAACAGAAAAAGGAAAAACAATTGGCAACTTGTTTGGAAAAGTGAACTTGTATTGATTTTGAAATTTGCCTGTAAATAGGCGTTTTTTGTACAAGAGGCCAACGTCCTAGTAAGAGAACGCCGCCGAATAACATGAAGTTTATACAATTTTGAAAAGGAAACAAAACAGCTATGTGCACAATATTCCCACTGGGTTCCAACTCTGCTATCACCTTTATGTCTTCAAGCGTCTCATCACTTTGCTGCTTAGTTGAAGATGAAGCTGATTGATTGATGCCGAAGTCTGAGCCAGATAGTTGATGCCGAATTCTGGATGCAAGGTGATCCAATGAGATATAGTGTTACGCTTTATCCCTAACTTTTTCCTGGACCGCCCTTTCGGGTTTTCAGTCCACCGGGATACCCATTTTTTGCCCAAGTCGCCTTTTCAGGTTTTTGACTTGCCGGGTGTACAGATTTTTTTCATTTCATCCCTTATTTTTGCTCGAACCCTTTTGGTTCGCCGGGAAGCCCTTATTTTTGCCTAGGTATGTCAACCTAGCGGGTCTTTTATTTATGCGTAGTATCTTTTTACTATGTCTGCATTGGCGGGGTGAGGAAGGTCGTCACCATCCATGGTGGTCAAAATCATGGCTCCTCCTGAGAACACATGTTTAACCACAAATGGCCCTTCGTATGTAGGGGTCCATTTGCCTCGGGGATCACTTTGAGGAAGGATGATGCGCTTAATTACCAGGTCTCCAACTTGATACTCTTGTGGTCTGACCTTCTTGTTAAATGCACTGATCATCCGTTTTTGGTACGTCTGACCATGACAGATAGCGGTGTGTCTCTTTTCGTCAATCAGGTTTAATTGATCAAGTCGAGTCTGGATCCAGTCATCTTCACTCAAGTCTGCATCCTTCATTATCCGGAGAGAGGGTATCTGGACTTCAATTGGCAAGACTGCCTCCATGCCATAGACCAAGCAAAAAGGAGTTGCCCCGGTTGACGTCCTTGCTGAGGTACGGTACCCATGAAGAGCAAACGGTAACATTTCGTGCCAATCTTTGTAGGTCACTGTCATCTTCTGCACAATCTTCTTGATATTCTTATTGGTTGCTTCTACAGCCCCATTCATCTTCGGCCGGTAAGGAGAAGAGTTGTGGTGCTGTATCTTAAATTGCTCGCAGAGCTCAGTGATCATTTTGTTGTTAAGATTGGTACCATTGTCCGTAATGATCCTTTCTGGGACGCCATACCGACAGATCAGGTTATGCCGGATGAAACGTGCCACGACGCTCTTGGTTACGGTGGTGTAGGAAGCTGCTTCTACCCACTTTGTGAAGTAATCAATCGCTACCAGGATGAAACGATGCCCGTTGGATGCCGTTGGTCGGATCTCACCGATCATATCGATACCCCACATTGCAAAAGGCCAAGGTGCCGTCAGGATGTTCAGAGGAACCAGAGGGATGTGCACCTTATCAGCATAGATCTGGCATTTATGACAAGTTCAAGAATGTTCGTAACAGTCGGCTTCCATTGTGGACCAGAAATATCCTGCCCGAAGGATTTTCTTTGCCATGGTATGTCCACTGGAATGTGTTCCGAATGTACCTTCATGCAGTTCTATCATGATCTTCTCTGCTTCAGCCTTATCCACACAACGCAGTAGAGTTGAATCATGATTCCGTTTGTAGAGAATGCCGTTGCTGAGGAATAATTTTGCCGCAAACCTTCTCATGAACTTCTTGTCATTGACAGATGCACCTTCAGGGTATTCCTGAGCTTCCAAGTATCTCTTCACCTCATGATACCAGGGTTTTTCAGTCACCTTTTCGGCCTCAAGATTGCAGCAGTATGCAGGTTCGTCCAACTTCCAGATAATGATCCGGGGAGCCTCATTGTCCCATTTGACTTTGAACATTGAAGACATCGTAGCTAGTGCGTCCGCTAACTGATTCTCCTCTCTTGGGAAGTGTTCAAAAGTTATCTCTTCAAAGTGGGGAAGCAAAGTCAACACATACTCCTTGTAAGGAATAAGATTTGGGTGTTTCGTATTCCACTCGCCTTTGATCTGTTGATCACGAGAGAGGAATCTCCGAAGACACTCAGAAACTTGATCCTTAAGTCGATTGCAGCTTGAAGACCCATGATACATGCCTCATATTCTGCCATGTTGTTGGTGCAGTTGAAACACAACCGGGCAGTGAGTGGAGTATGAGTTCCTTTGGGGGATATGATTACAGCGCCGATACCGTTACCCAAAGCGTTTGAGGCTCCGTCAAAATGCATAGACCATCGGGATCCTTCCTCAGGTCCTTCATCCGGTCCAGGTACTTCACAATCAGTTACTACCATGATATCTTCGTCCGGAAATTCAAAGTTCAATGATTGGTAATCGTCCACAGGTTGGTGTGCCAAATGGTCTGCCAATACACTTCCCTTGATGGCCTTTTGAGTCGTGTATTGGATGTCATATTCCGTCAAGATCATTTGCCATCTTGCTATTCTTCCAGACAGAGCAGGCTTTTCGAATATGTACTTGATGGGATCCATCTTTGAAATCAACAGAGTAGTGTGAGTCAACATATACTGTCTCAGCCGGCGAGCAGCCCATACCAGAGCGCAGCAAGTTTTCTCGAGCAGTGAGTACCGAGACTCACAGTCGGTAAACTTTTTGCTCAGGTAATAAATAACGTGCTCTTTTCGGCCAGACTCGTCATGCTGCCCCAGCACACACCCCATTGAGTTTTCAAGTACTGTCAAGTATAGTATTAGAGGTCTCCCTTCCACTGGTGGCATAAGAATGGGTGGCTCTTGGAGATACTCTTTTATATTTTCAAAAGCGGCCTGACATTCATCGTTCCAACGTACTACTTGATCTTTCTTCAGTAATTTGAAGATTGGCTCACAGGTAGCAGTTAGATGTGAGATGAATCGGGCAATGTAATTTAGTCGTCCCAGAAAGCCTCGGACTTCTTTCTCTGTCTTGGGAGTCGGCATCTCTTGTATGGCTTTCACCTTGGCAGGGTCCACCTGAATACCTTTATCGCTTACAATGAAACCTAGCAATTTTCCGGACCTCACCCCAAAGGTGCATTTGTTGGGATTCAACCTCAGCTTGTATAACTTCAATCGGTCAAACAGCTTCCGCAGATGGTCAAGGTGTTCCTCCTCAGTTTGAGACCTTGCAATCATATCATCAACATATACCTCAATCTCATGATGGATCATATCATGAAATAAAGCAACCATGGCACGTTGGTAGGTTGCCCCAGCATTTTTCAACCCGAATGGCATGACCTTGTAGCAGAAGGTGCCCCACTGAGTCACAAAGGTAGTCTTTTCCATATCTTCCGGAGCCATCTTGATCTGATTATACCCTGAAAAACCATCCATGAAGGAGAACACCTTGTGTTGAGCAGTATTGTCAACAAGAACGTCGATGTGAGGTAGGGGGAAGTCATCCTTGGGGCTTGCCCTGTTCAAATCCCTGTAATCGACACACATTCTGACCTTACCGTCTTTCTTCGGCACTGGCACCATGTTGGCAACCCACTGAGGATAAGAAGTTACTGCTAGAAACCCGGCATCGAATTGCTTCATAACTTCAACTTTGATCTTTTCGGACATCTCTGGACGCATACGGCGGACCTTTTGCTTTACCGGAGGGCAATCTTCCTTGGTAGGCAGGTGATGAAGCATAATGTCGGCATCTAAACCAGGCATGTCTTCGTAAGACCAAGCAAAGATTTCCATGTAGTCATGCAGCATCTGGATCAATCGTTGCTTCATGCTGAGCTCTAGATTGGCACCAATCTTGACTTCTTTTCTATCTGTCTCAGTACCCAGGTTCACTGTTTCCACGGGCTCTTCATGCAGATGAATGGCCCCCTCTTCCTGGAGTAGCAGTCTTGCGAGTTCACCAGGCACTTCGCAATCATCTTCACCTTCGTCTTCGGCCAAGTTGATCGGATTCTCGAAGTCATAACTGGTGGTAGCAGAGCCGTTACCAGTGAGATCCAGAGTGGATTGGAACCTGTATAAGTGAGTGTGTGTAAATATAGCTGTTTTGCAATATATAACACAGAAAGAAAAAGAGCGCAAGATTTGAAATGCAACAAACGTCCAATGTTTTGATTAATGATATATGGAAATGTCATACAAAAAGCCCTCACAAATGGAGCTACGGTGCCCCGGGTAGGACACCGAGCCAATAAAAGTTTCAACATATTGTTTGTTACAAATTGAAAATCAAAAGAGTTAATTACTGCGTGACAAATGTAATAGGTGTAAAATCCTTTGCCGTCTAGTTGGTTGGTCCGTTGTTGGTGGTTGGATAGATCCAACTGTCAAATTCTGCTTCCTCTACGTCCTCCTCGATAGCATTCACCCTTGGGTTGGTGATAAACACCAGAGCCTTTCTGATCCTTTCCTTGCGAACAGTCCTCTGAGCCTCTGTAGTGAAGCCTAGCCCAAACTTGTCGGTCTTTTGAGTGAAGTCAGGAAGGTGACCCCAGTTTGTGCATTTGCCTTTCTTGATTACAGCCCGGGCATCCTTCAAGGAAGCCATCTTCGGAGGAAAGTCTTCTTCAACCACTGTCTCAACCGACGCCAACGTTGGAGGTACCTCCTCAAAATGCTGAAAGGGGGTTTCAATAAACTCCCCGTCCATCTCGATATACGGGAATGAATTCAAGTGACTAACCATGTATTCCTCCTCACCCTGCACAGTAACAATCTTCCCTTTGACAGGGTATTTGAGCTTCTGGTGTAGAGTGGATGTTACTGCCCCAACCTTGTGAATCCAGGGTCGACCCAACAAGCAGGAATAAGATGGACGAATATCCATTACATATAATGTTGAGTCGAAGACTTGGGAACCCACACGAATAGGAATGTCTACCTCACCGTGCACCATCCTCTTAGAACCGTCGAAGGCTCTAACAATGATGTTACTAGGTTTCAATTCCAGGCCTTCACAATCCAAACGATCTAAGGCCTTCTTGGGCAAAACATTCAGGGAAGAACCGGTGTCCACCAACACATGTGCGAGAGTAGTGCCCCTGCACTCTATAGAGACATGCAGGGCATCATTGTGATTTTTCCCTTTGGCGGTAAGGTCTGCATCTGAGAAACCCAAGCCATTGTCAGCTGTCAAATTAGCCACACAGTCAGTGAACTGATCTGCAGAGGTCTCTTGCGGCACATGGGCCGTTTTCAGAAATGAAATCAGGGCCTTGGCGTGGGCCTCTGAGCACAGCAACAATGATAGCATAGAGATTTTGGAGGGGGTATGCCCCAGCTGTTCAACAACATTGAAGTCACTCTTTTTAATGATTTTAAGGATTTCCTCCATCTCTTGTTGGGAGGCTTCAACAGCAGTCTTTTTTGGTGCCTCCGTCCGGGCAGGCAAATCGGTAGCAACTTCTTTGCCCCGAGCATCAAAGGACTCGGCGGCAGTAGTAGACACAGGAACTTGATTTGGAACATGCACACTTGCGGGTGTGATGGTAAGAGGTTTTCGGATAACTGGTGGTGCAATGTCAGGCGAGAAGAGCCTGCCACTGCGAGTAATCTTGGAGGGACCAGTGATGTTACTGATACTGGTACTGGTGTTGAACTCCTGCTTCACTCCAAGCACATACACGTCTGCCCCATAATGCCATGGGACAACCTTGTTAGATTCATAGGGGAGAGGCCCCAGAACAGTAATAGTAATGGGTGCAACAGACATAATTTGGACTGGCTTCCTTGGGAGAGCCTTGGTAAGATTGTTGAAAATTGTGACGACAGATACTTCTTCAGCGGAAACAAACGGAACAGCAGTTTTCTTGAACATAATTTCTTTGCTATCCATCAGGCTTTGGATGCCTGATTTCAGCAGCGAACAACCGGTAGGGATAACAGCACACAGGAGGCAACCCTTGCTACAACCCAGAAATAAACCGGCTAGTAGTAAGTTCCTCTTAACAGTCAAAAGAGGGGTAGCAACATCATTCACCGAAACAACATATAAATCTTCCTCGACGGCATTTACTCTATGCTGGGGCATAGGAGCAGTTACAACATTTGGCCTCTCAGGCGCCTCAAACTGAATTTCCTTCGCATCGATAAGGTCTTGAACTTTGTTTCTCAGGGCCCAGCAATCATCAGTAGTATGCCCGGGGCTATCAGAATGATAGGCACAACGGGCATTTGGGTTATACTTAGGAGATGCAGTATTCACGACCTTCGGAGCCTCTTTGATGGTCACCAAGTTGGTTGATAAAAGTTGCGGTAAGATTTGTGACAAGGTCATACTCAGCCGAGTATACTGCCTCTTGGGCCTTTCACCTCTTTGTTGATTGTACTGTTGAGGAGCAGCAACAGGTTTTGAAATGACCAAGGCATTGACGGCTTGGCGGCTTTCTGGCTTGACTTGTCTTCTAGGACCATAGACTGCACTAGCTTCCTTCTTGAAAGGCCTCTTCTCAGTACTTGCGAAGGCAGCTTTCTGTATCTTTCCTGACCTGATGCCAGCTTCTATCCTTTCACCTGTCAGAATCAAATCCGTAAACCCAGCGGAGGAGTTACCAACCAAATGATTGAAAAATGGACCAGACAAGGTCCCTAGAAACATATCAACCAGCTCACGATCAGTCAATGGAGGCTGCACCCTGCCAGCCAAATCTCTCCATTTTTGTGCATATTCTTTGAACCCTTTGCCCGTTCCTAGAGACATACCCTGAAGTTGGGTACGCGTAGGAGCGAGGTCAGAATTGTATTGATATTGTCTATAAAATGCGGTCGCCAAATCTTCCCAATGTCGGATAATAGTTCCATCTAGTTGATAGAACCACTCAAGCTGTGACCCCGAAAGGCTATCTTGGAAGAAGTGGATCCAAAGATTTTTATCTGCCGTGTAAGGTTGGATCTTCCTTACGTACGACCTGAGATGCAGCTTTGGACAGGAGGCCCCGTCATATTTGGCAAAGGCAGGCGCCTTAAACTTGTGTGGGATTACTACCCCAGAAGATAAGCCCAAATCTCCGAAATCCAGCCCCGGCACATTTTGAATCTCCATGGCACTCAAGCGGTCTTCTAATTGCTTGTATCTATCAGCAGCGGGTGGGTATTGTTCGTCATTGTAATCCGTCTCATTGTCAGAGACTGCAGGACTAGGAGCTCCTCCCCCTTGGGGACTGTCTTTCTCTGCAGAGGAAGTAGTTGGATCAGCCTCATTATGGAGTGTGTTCCCAAACCTGCGTCCAGTATTGAACAAAGCAGTCCTCTTCTTCTTTTTCTTCTTCTTTAGGAGCAGAGCCTTCAACTCTTGCTGACCTTGGGCCAGGCTTAGGACCATCTCTTGAAACTGGGCACTTTGGGCCTGAAGGGCCTTGATCGCTTGCTCACTGGATGATTCTGGATTCATGGTGACTGTTCAAAATAAACAGCGAAGAAGATTAAGCAACCTGTAAAAAAAAAGGGTACCTGTTATGCACATGATGCATGAGATGCTATGCAATGCATTCAAGGATTTTAGAAATTCACAATTGTTGCAGACAAAAAGAACTCACGTCATATTAATAAGAAAAGATTTGTTAGTACATAAATGCCCCATGGGCCAAATATTACAAAAACAACTTCTCAAGGTAAAAAAATGTTGCGCATCCTCTTTGGCGCAATGTAGGTGTTGAGGGCATCTTGCTCATGGAGTCGACGGGTGAGCTCTAAAACCTTCTTCTCGCTGGCGTAGAAGCTGGCTTCAAAAGTGTTCTGTTCCTCCTTGAGTTGGATCCAACTCTTCTGCATCTCCTCCCACGATGTAGGCATGTCAGGATGTAGGATGGTGTAGGGAACCTCTCCTTCCTTGACGGGCTCTTTAATCACAGGGAGAACATGAGGATAAGGCATCATTAGACTCTGGGCTCGGGCTCGTACCCACTTGAGATAAGGTTCAAGAGGGATGGAGTTCTTGTGTCCCAGTGTCTTGCTATCAACCTTGTTGGGCCTCCCCCAAGCTCTGATGAATCTTTGGCGAAGTCCTTGCGCATCGTTGTCGAAGTCAAAAACTAGGTCAGGAATCAACATGTCGTGAGGGCCATCTCTTCGTGCATATCCAAATTGCCTCAAAGCTAGGCAAGGGTTATAGGTGATACCTCCTCTGATTCCAAGTAATGGAACATTAGGGAACTCTCCACAACGATCGATGATGATGACATTTTCTCTGGACCGAGAACACCAATGTACATCAGAGTGAGTAAGAGTCATCAACGGTTGGGACCACCTTGAGCCTTGGTCATTCTTTAAGACAGATTGTGGAAGGTGCGAAATAAACCACCTTGCAAGGAGAGGAGTACAGCACATGAGAACACCCCTCTTTCTCATTGTTCGTGTGTAAAATGAGTGAAGAATGTCCCCAAGCAATGTTGGTATTGGATTTCTGGACAAGAAGATTTTGACGGCGTTGACCTCTACAAGCTGGTCAGGATTTGGGAACAAGACCAACCCATAGATAAGGAGCGCCACAATCTCTTCAAAGGCTTGTAGGTCCAATGAATTCCAACACTCTTGTGCCTTCTCAAACAAGAATTTTGCTAAGAAACCTTTGACGCCGCTTCTAGTTTCCCAATGCCCCTTGATGTCAGAAGGCTGTAGATGTAATGCTCGAGCAACATCTTCAGGCTTTGGTTCCTTTTCCGTACCGTTGAAAGGTAGTTGATTAAGGATAGGAATTCTCAGGAGTTGAGAAAATTCCTCCAAAGTGGGTACCAACTGGTAGTCAGGGAAAGTGAAACAGTGGTGAAGAGGGTCAAAGAACTGGAATAGCACTTTCATCATGTCTTCTTCAATGTTGGTGTTGACTAAGCTGAGCAGTCTACCATGTCTTTCACTGAAGGATGAGCTTTCCGGAATTCTTGAGGTGAGCTCCTTGAGTTGAGGAGAGATTCTCACAAGGTTGACTTGGATGGTTTTTCTGCGAGGAATTTCCATGACCTACAAAACAAGAACAAAGATGAAGATCCAAACCCTTGAAATGGTTAGTAAATGCATATGATGCTTTATGATGTTCATGATGTATGCACAAACATATGTACAAGCAAATCACACCAAACCCTAGTTTCAGGCTTGCATGGGGTTTCATAGATAAGTACCCTCTTGAGTGTAGTTGGCTTAAAAACCTGTCTTATAAATAGTAACCGGGTTCTAAGGAGCTCAATATCACTGGATTGTTTTCATTGTTCATTGTTTTGGTTTAGCCACTTAACTAGCGACCAAAATATTCCAAGAAAACAATCTTCAATGAGTGTAGTATCGAGTATCTACCAACTTCGGACTGCACCAAAGCCGGTCATCTCACTACCCCTAATGAAAGGCCAAGATGGTCAAGTAAGGTTCTAGGTCATTAGTGCTTAGTGACATCACTCAGCGGCCCCGTACTCTCCTTGATTGAACTCAAGGGTTACCGGTACTCACAAATATGTCGCACTAATATAGTTATTGCTTCGACCGTGTCGGTATACCCTGCACAGTTTCCACAATGTATTGCTATCTATGAATGTTTCCCAAAATCCGGGTGTAGGATTGTAAACCCAAACAAGAGAGCCAAGATATAAAGTAATCAATTCAAACAATTAGTCATGCAAGAGGGTGATCTTAAGCCCTAAGGTTACTCCACTTTTAAATAGTCTCCCCAGCAGAGTCGCCAGTTCTGTGATACGGTGGGAGAACTGACTATGGTTTTGCGTTTGTTTTCGCAAATGTTTCGGTTGAGCAAGAGTCACCACCGACTTTTTATTTTATCCTAAGGAAAGGTTAAAAAAGCACAGCAAAAACCTTTGAGATGTTTTCTTGGATTCGGGGAGTAGATTATAGAAAGGGAAGGTATTAACACCCTTTCTATCCATGGTTATCCATGGGCTCTTAGTTACTTGCTTAGATCAACTTGCCTTAATTTTCAATTGTTTTAAATGGTGCTTTGTGTGTGTAGGTTTGAAAATGTTTTGAAAAGAGGCCAATGTGGTGGCAACCTTTGTAATGATCCATGTTGGGATGTATACAAAGATGTATGTCTTTTGAAAAGGTTTTCATTTGTTTTTGAAAGTTGTTTTGAAAAGTGTAGTGATGTGTGGTTTAGAAAATAGGCAAGTGTTTTGTTTTGCAAGTTTGATTCAAGTAACTAAGAGTTTATCTACTCCTAAATTTCTCAAAGATTTCTCCTATGTTTTTAACCCTTTTAACAATTTTGTTCCACCATTGCATTTGGTGGACAATCTTGTGTTAGGATGTGAAAGGGACGGGCGTGGGTCATCGTTTAGACCATAATTGCAATGGTGCCAAGTATCTTTGGGCAATGTTTTCTTTAAGGGACTTGATCATTTTTTAGGCAACTTTCGAAAGCGTCATCGAGGGACTATGATCATTTGAATTGTGTTTGTTTTGCCCAAAGAGACCTAGCATGCAATATGGCCCATTATTGAAGGCAACAAGTGGAATACCCTAGGGGTGCAAGTGTGATTAGTGTTATCCATTTTCATGCTTGTTTATCTTGAAATTAGGTCAAACTATTTTTGTTGTTTTTGATTCGCATACAAACCCTAATTCTAACATGGTATATTTATAAAGCATTAAAGTGCGAAAAATAAAGTTCCTAAGTTATTACAACACAATATATGGGAAGGGGGGTACAAATATTCAAATGGGGGTATTTTGACAAGGAATTTAAACCTAGACTATTACATCAAATATTGAATTATACAAATTATTAAATAAACAATAATTAAATAGAAATGGAATAAATATGCAAGATGCAAAAAATGTTTTTTTTATGTGTATGAAAAAATGTATTTTTTCTTTATGTGTCAAATAAACAAAGTAAAAAGTATTAATTTTTTGGATTTTTTTATGTATTTAGGGCAAAACCCTAATTTATTAAATAAAAGTATTAATTATTTAATATGTATAATATTTACTAGTTATGTACAAAAATAAAATAAAAATGAAGTATATTTGTCAAAAAGGTATTTTTTAATGTTAAATATTAATAAAAAATAAAATATACATATCTTGTATTTTTTACCTAAATATACTAATATATATGTAAATATTTATATTATATGATAAATATATTAAATATATACAAAATAATAATATTTAGTATTTATAAAAAAGGGTATATTTTATATAAAATATTTTCATAAGATAAAATAAAATAAAAATGTGTTTGCATTATTTTAGTATTTTTTAAATAAAAATATGTAAGTATTTATTTATGTACAAAACATCAATTTAAACAAATAAATACCTAATAAATATAAAAATGGTGTGAAAAATATTTTTTATATTTTTAATATTGTGAGGAAAAATAAATAAGTCAGGAATAAAAAACAAAAGTCAAAAAATGATTAAAATAAGCACAATGGGCCAAGGGGGTTTAAAAGTAACAAAAGGGTGCAAATAGGAAACTGAAATAAAGCCCAGCCCAAAAAGTCCTTCTTCAACCTCTGAACCTGTATGAACAACAATCAACACGCGTTTTCTATCTCCCAATTCCTGAACTTTCAAGCAAAACTCACAACATGAAAAATGTAGAGCATTAAGAGACGAATCCAGACATATAAAGAACTTGACTTAACTCTCTAAGATGAGAGAGAATTTCTTCTCCCCCAATTCCTGACCTAGTTTTTGTTCTATGTTCAGACATTAAATTCTCACAGCACACATAATATAAATGAAAACTAATTACATGGGCATGTTCAGGGCTATGAATGTGACATATTTTCTTCACAAACCTAAAGCTAACAATGCCTGGATAGAGAGATATGAGTTCATGAACTTACCTGTTCAGTTGGAATCATATCTGGGGATGGAGGTACTTTCAGTGCAAGGTGATGATTGGTACAACTTCCTTGATGTCCAGGGATGCTATTCCAAGTTTTACTTTGCTTTGAAACTAGCTGAATCGAGTTATAGAACTCCACCTGCAAAACAGAAAAATGAAAATGGTGATGTTGATTGGGAGTGTTACAGGTCGTGTTTGAGGTTTGGAATAGCTTCAAGGGATGTTGTGGGATGTGTTTGAAGTGTTTTTAGCAAGAATGCACGAATGGAATGAGTTATGGAACTCAATCTGCAGCAGGTCCCCTGTTTTGGCAGTTTGAGGGTGATTCTGTGAATGGGGAGGTATTGGAGGTGATAGGCTCGTGTCTCAGGCCAGGATGGATGTTTAGAATGTGTTTGACAAGTTTGCTTAAGCCTGTGTTAGCTGAGATGAGAGTTGTTGTGAGTTATGCCAAGTTTCTTCAACTTTAAGCAACAAATGTCCACTTGAGTTTTTAGACTGATAGAGGCCCCCCTAATGTGCTGCATACCTTGGCCTTGATCAGTGTAATTAGCTCATAAACTTGTGCCAAAGAGATTTGCACTGTACTTGCTTGGATTGCTAATTGACATAAAGTTCTACTTTTGCAAAAATGGGCATTATGCTTTTTCTATTTTGGGACTAAACCTTTATGTAATGCTTGAACACATAAAATATGGTCTTGGCACAATGAGTTTGCATTAGATTTATGAGTGCAAAAGGGATATAGGACCTGTAATCAAGTTGTGCAAGCTGATTTCAAAATGGCCTAGATGTATGAACATGTAACTTGGCCAAATCAAAAGTGAGTTTTTCCCATCTTGCCAAATTCGATTCTCCCTAACCATGAGGTTGTTTGATGAGTTCTTGGACATTTTGGAAAGCTTGGAATGTGTACTACAATCCATATTTGAAATGAAAATTGAAATTCCAAGTGGAAGTATGTGAAAAATTGTCTTGAAGTTAGGTAAAAACCTTGCCTAAAATAGGTAAAATTTTCTCTAAGTTAAGAATGGTTTGGTACCCTTGTTCCAAAATTTGTAACTTGAGCTACAAGCTTCTTTTGGGAAAACTTTGTGAATCAAAGTTGTATATTTTGCAATAGGCTACAACTTTCATGTTTTGACTTTTCCTTGAATCCAAATGAATCTTGGTGAGAAAGTGGGGCAAAGTTAGGAAAAAATTAGGGTTTTTCATAACTTAGAAAAAATTCTAAGTTATGAAAAATCTTCATTTCAAACCCTAATTTGCAATTCTTGATTTCTTGATGAACAAGTTTCATGATTTGGCATGTTTTGATGAAAAATGAATCTTGACACTTGATTTTGACCAAAAAGTCAAAGTTTGACTTTTCAGTATACAGTCAAAATTGATCAATTGACTGGGAAATTCAACTGTCAATCTTGTGTATTTGGGATCTTTTGAACTTGTTGAGTATGTCAAGACAATTCCATGGGGTCCTTGAGTCCATATGTGAGCTTGGTTTGCCATTGGTTAGGTCAAACAGTCAAAAATTGCCTTTGTGCAGTCAAAACCCTAAAAATGACCATTTTACCCTTTTGGTGATCTGATCAAATTTCTTGTGGAATTGTGATCCAAACTTGACCAAGTGGTTCATATGATTTCATTATGTTGATGTGGGTCAAATTTCATGAGGTTTGACTGTCAATTGACCACAGTTGACTTTTTCCCCAATACAACTGATTTCTAGGTCAACTGCCCAATTGACTGGGCAAAATTTGGAATTAAAACTTGAAACTTGGTATGGATAAACTTGGGAGTCCAACATGAAGCATGAAAGTCATCCTAGGCATTTTAGGTCAAAATATCTTTGTGCAAACACAAACCCTAATTTGGGTCAACAGTGCAAGGAGAAGTCTTGAGCAAAGGAAACCCTAACTGGATCTTGAGCTCCAAGGGTCTTGTAATGAGAAAATGTTAAGGAAATGGGAGGGCAAATTTTAGGGTACAACAGTTGCCCCTGTTCAATCTTCTTGAACCTGAAGAGTTAGATTGGCAAGTTTTCCTTTCGTGACTCGAGGGTAAAAGGAGATTGGACACTAGAGTGCCCGGAAATTTGCACTCGCATGTTGGAGTATCAGCAATGTGATGTTGGGAATGGGCTTATAGATGCCATTTGGAGAGATGGTGGATAGGGAGATGGGCTTATAGATGCCATCTGGAGACGTGACAGAACCTTGTCGAGAATGGGCTTATAGATGCCATTTGGAAGTGTTGATCGCATAAGAGATTCCTTAGCGATAACTTGTGTATTTTGAGAAAGACAAATGTTTTCCTGGCTTGTTACAGGTGTTGATCTTAAATCTTTTCATGCAGATATGCCCTGGCTAGATACAGGTGTCGAATCTACAATCGATTGCTCACAAATATGCCCTGGCTGGATACAGGAATCGAATCTGGAAATAGTCGTCAACAGATATGCCCTGACTGGATACAGGAATCGAATCTGGAAATAGTCGTCAACAGATATGCCCTGGCTGGATACAGGAATCGAATCTGGAAATAGTCGTCAACAGATATGCCCTGGCTGGATACAGGAATCGAATATGGAAATAGTCGTCAACAGATATGCCCTGGCTGGATACAGGAATCGAATCTTCAAACTCTTCAGATGCGCCCTGGCTAGATACAGGAATCGAATCCGGAATTGTGACAGTTGATAGATATGCCCTGGCTGGATACAAGAATCGAATCTTCAAACTCTTCAGACGTTCCCTGGCTAGATACAGGAATAGAATCCGGAATTGTGACAGTTGATAGATATGCCCTGGCTGGATACAGGAATCGAATCTTCAAACTCTTCAGACGTGCCCTGGCTAGATACAGGAATCGAATCTGGAAACTGATCACTCACAGATGTGCCCTGGCTAGATACAGGAATCGAATCTGGAATTGCGACAGTTGAAGGTAGTTGTCTTTTGGATTGTCTTTTTCCCTGAAAAGGCAAAACATTAGTTGTATGCAATGTCATGATGTATGAAATGCATGACGATGTTCAAAACGAGATAGTGTTGTATGCACTTTATCATGTATGTAAGCAAGATGTATGAAATGTGAAATGTTTATGAATGTATTTTTGTCTAGGAAAATAAATCCTTGACGACCGGCCGGGGAATTAAATCCTGGGCCGATGTTGAAGAGTAGAGCTCTTTGCTTCCGCTGGGGATAATGGTTGCAAGAGTACACCGGTAGGAAAAGATGACTTCGTAGAGGAATAAACTTGTTGGAGAGATTACTCTGAGGGGAATTGCTTTGCAGGAAGAGATACTTTGCTGAAGTTTTGACGAGAGCTTTACTGAGATTTCGATGATGGACTCCGTTGGGGATAATGATGATAAACTCCGCTGGGGACAACCAAGATAAACTCCTCTGGGGAGTGTGTTGATAAGTCATGTTGGGGAACTTTGATGAACTCCGCTAGGGATAGGAAGAATTTTGCCGAAGGCGATCTTCCGTGGCAACTAGCTGAGGATAACCCAGTTATAAGCCCTTGTGAGGAATAACTTTGAATAAAGCTCGGGAGAGACGTCCGTACTCTGCAGGGGATAAGTTTCAAGAATCTACTGGGGATAAGCTTCAAAACCTGCCGGGGATATGAATTCCATTTTCCTGGGGAAACCTTTTCAGACTGTACTGGGGTGTTAGTATTCCGCCAGGGAACAATCTTAGGTCAAGACTGTCGGGGATGCTTGCTGATGAAATGCCTATACTCCACTGGGGAATGTTGATATCTTCTGGGGATACACAACTTCCTTCAGGCTGACCGTAGACTGACTCTGTTGGAGGAGAGTATTGCTGACTTGCTAGGGGAACAGGGTGCCTATTGTAGGGCTGATGATAGACTACTCTTCCCGGGGAGAGTATTGTTGAATCTTGTCCTACTCTGTGGGGGAGTTGAGATAACTTGGTCACATTCTTCAGTTGAATCTACCTTGGTACCCTGGCGGACAAAGCAACTAGACTCCCTGGACAATTCTATATTGCCCCTACTTCTGATGTCACCTGTAATTAGTCTTTTGTTTCATATGCAAGTATTTATGAATTAGCAATGTAATGTCAAATGCATATATCAAAAATGAACATTGGACGTCCTTCGCAAGACAAAACAGAAAAAGGAAAAACAATTGGCAACTTGTTTGGAAAAGTGAACTTGTATTGATTTTGAAATTTGCCTGTAAATAGGCGTTTTTTGTACAAGAGGCCGACGTCCTAGTAAGAGAACGCCGTCGAATAACATGAAGTTTATACAATTTTGAAAAGGAAACAAAACAGCTATGTGCACAATATTCCCACTGGGTTCCAACTCTGCTATCACCTTTATGTCTTCAAGCGTCTCATCACTTCGCTGCTTAGTTGAAGATGAAGCTGATTGATCGATGCCGAAGTCTGAGCCAGATAGTTGATGCCGAATTCTGGATGCAAGGTGATCCAATGAGACATAGTGTTACGCTTTATCCCTAACTTTTGCCTGGACCTCCCTTTCTGGTTTTCAGTCCACCGGGATACCCATTTTTTGCCCAAGCCGCCTTTTCAGGTTTTCGACTTGCCGGGTGTACAAATTTTTTTCATTTCATCCCTTATTTTTGCCCAAACCCTTTTGGTTCGCCGGAAAGCCCTTATTTTTGCCTAGGTATGTCAACCTAGCGGGTCTTTTATTTATGCGTAGTATCTTTTTACTATGTCTGTATTGGCGGGGTGAGGAAGGTCGTCACCATCCATGGTGGTCAGAATCATGGCTCCTCCTGAGAACACATGTTTAACCACAAATGGCCCTTCGTATGTAGGGGTCCATTTGCCCCGGGGATCACTTTGAGGAAGGATGATGAGCTTAATTACCAGGTCTCCAACTTGATACTCTTGTGGTCTGACCTTCTTGTTAAATGCCCTGATCATCCGTTTTTGGTACGTCTGACCATGACAGATAGCGGTGAGTCTCTTTTCGTCAATCAGGTTTAATTGATCAAACCCTAATTTGCAATTCTTGATTTCTTGATGAACAAGTTTCATGATTTGGCATGTTTTGATGAAAAATGAATCTTGACACTTGATTTTGACCAAAAAGTCAAAGTTTGACTTTTCAATATACAGTCAAAATTGATCAATTGACTGGGAAATTCAACTGTCAATCTTGTGTATTTGGGATCTTTTGAACTTGTTGAGTATGTAAAGACAATTCCATGGGGTCCTTGAGTCCATATGTGAGCTTGGTTTGCCATTGGTTAGGTCAAACAGTCAAAAATTGCCTTTGTGCAGTCAAAACCCTAAAAATGACCATTTTACCCTTTTAGTGATCTGATCAAATTTCTTGTGGAATTGTGATCCAAACTTGACCAAGTGGTTCATATGAGTTCATTATGTTGATGTGGGTCAAATTTCATGAGGTTTGACTGTCAATTGACCACAGTTGACTTTTTCCCCAATACAACTGATTTCTAGGTCAACTGTCCAATTGACTGGGCAAAATTTGGAATTAAAACTTGAAACTTGGTATGGATAAACTTGGGAGTCCAACATGAAGCATGAAAGTCATCCTAGGAATTTTAGGTCAAAATATCTTTGTGCAAACACAAACCCTAATTTGGGTCAACAGTGCAAGGAGAAGTTTTGAGCAGAGGAAACCCTAACTGGATCTTGAGCTCCAAGGGTCTTGTGATGAGAAAATGTTGAGGGCAAATTTTGGGGTACAACACACAACATCTCCGAAGTACAACCCCAACACCCGCTGCGCTTATCACTCTGACAGCCCGGGACATACTACGGACGATTGCTGGGCTCTGAGGAATAAGGTTCAGGACCTTATTGATGCTAGAGAAATACAGTTTGAGGCGCCCGAAAGGCCCAATGTTGTGACTGCTCCCATGCCCCAACATGGAGTGAATGCTGTTGAGGAAGACCTGTATGTAGCCTCCATGGATGATATTGTTACTCCGCTGTTGACCGTCAAGAGGAACCTATTGCTAGCCGATTTATTTCCGGGATGTAGTAAAGGTTGCCATCTATGTGCTGTTTCACCTGCTGGTTGTCCTTTGCTGAAGTCAGGCGTCCAAAACCTGATAGATAGCAAAGAAATCTTGTTCAAGAAGATTGTTGTTCCTGCTGTCCGTACCGAAGAAGTTTCTATTGTCACTATTTTCAATAACCCTCCTAAGGCTCCCTCAAAGAAGCCTGTCAAAATCATGTCTGTTCAGAAGATTGCTCCTATCATCATCACTGTTCCGGGGCCCATCCCCTATAAGTCTGACAAAGCTGTCCCTTGGCACTATGGGGCAGATGTTTATGTGCTTGGAGTAAAACAAGAATTTGATACTAGTACCGGTGTCAGCAACATCACCGGGCCTGCCAAGGTTACTCGAAGTGGTAGGCTCTTCTCACCTGATATTGCGCCACCAGCTATTCAGAGACCTCTCGTCATTACACCTACAAGTGTGCCTGTTCCTCCGCCTGACCAAGTTCATATTTCTACCCCTGCTGCCGAGTCATCTGACGCTCGAGGCAAAGGGATTGCTACTGATGTGCCTGCCCGGACGGAGGCACCAAAGACCGTCAATGTTGAAGCTTCCAAGCAAGAGATGGAAGAGATCCTTAAAATTATCAAGAAGAGTGATTTCAACGTCGTTGAGCAGCTGGGGCACACCCCATCTAAGATTTCCATGCTATCATTGTTGTTGTGTTCAGAGGCCCATGCCAAGGCCCTGATTGCCTTCCTGAAGACGGCCCACGTACCACAAGAAACGTCTGCTGATCAATTTACCGATTGTGTGGCCAACTTGACTGCTGATAATGGGTTGGGTTTCTCTGATGCTGATCTGACTGCCAAGGGAAAGAACCATAACGACGCCCTGCATGTCTCCATTGAATGCAGGGGCACTACTCTTGCCCATGTGTTGGTAGACACCGGTTCTTCGTTGAACGTATTACCCAAGAAGGCCCTAGACATGTTGGATTGTGAGGGTTTAGAGCTCAAGCCTAGTAACATTATTGTCCGGGCCTTTGACGGGTCGAAAAGGATGGTGCATGGGGAAGTTGACATTCCAATCAGGGTTGGTTCTCAAGTTTTTGATTCTACTTTCTATGTGATGGACATCCGACCATCCTATTCTTGTTTGCTGGGTCGTCCATGGATCCACAAGGCTGGAGCTGTGACCTCCATATTACATCAGAAGCTTAAGTACCCGGTCAGAGGGAAGATCGCAACAGTGCAAGGGGAAGAGGAATATATGGTCAGCCACCTCAACTCGTTCCGGTACGTAGAGATGGATGGGGAGTTCATTGAGACCCCCTTTCAACACTTTGAAGAGGTGCCTCAGACATTGGCAGCAGCGGAGACTGTGACTGAAGAGGGTTCTCCTTTGAAGATGGCTTCCTTAAAGGATGCCCGCGCTGTGATTGAGAAGGGTGAGTGTGCAAACTGGGGCCGACTTCCTGATTTCACTCCGAAGACTGACAAATTTGGTTTGGGTTTCACCGCAGAGGCTCAGAGGACTGTGCGTAAGGCAAGGATTGGAAGACCTCCTGTATTCATCACCAACCCGGGAGTAAATGCTATTGAAGACGACGTGGAGGAATCCGAATTTGACAGCTGGATCTACCCAACGACCAACGATGGACCTAGCAACTGGACGACGAAAGATTTCATACCTATTACTTTTGTCACTCAGTAATGAACTCCTTTGTTTTAAATTTGTAACGAATAATAATTTGAAACTTTATGGCCCGGTGTCTTACTCGGGGCACCGTGGCTTCATTTGTGAGGGCTTTTGTGTGTTACTTTCATATATCATTAATAAAAGCATTGGACATTCTCGCATTTCAAATCTTGCGCTCCTTTTCTTTCTTTATTATATATATTGAAAAACAGCTATATTTACACACACTCACTTATACAGGTTCCAATCCACTCTGGATCCCACTGGTAACGACTCTGCTACTGCCAGTTATGACTTCGAAAATCCGATCAACCTAGCCGAAGACAAAGATGAAGATGATTGCGAAGTGCCTGGTGAGCTTGCAAGACTGCTACTCCAGGAAGAGAGGGCCATTCAGCCACATGAAGAGCCAGTGGAAACGGTAAATCTGGGTACTGAGACAGACAGAAAGGAAGTCAAGATTGGTGCCAATCTAGAGCTCAGTGTGAAACTACGGTTGATTCAAATGCTGCATGACTATGTGGAAATCTTTGCCTGGTCTTACGAAGACATGCCTGGGTTGGATACCGACATTGTGGTTCATCACCTGCCTACCAAGGAAGAATGCCCTCCGGTAAAACAGAAGGTCCGCCGTATGCGTCCAGAGATGTACGAGAAAATCAAAGCTGAGGTTATGAAACAATTTGATGCCGGGTTTCTAGCAGTGACTTCTTACCCTCAGTGGGTTGCCAACGTGGTTCCAGTGCCAAAGAAAGATGGTAAGGTCAGAATGTGTGTTGACTACAGGGATTTGAACAGGGCAAGCCCTAAGGATGATTTCCCTCTGCCTCACATCGATGTTCTAGTTGACAATACTGCTCAGCACAAGGTGTTCTCCTTCATGGACGGTTTCTCCGGATATAATCAGATCAAAATGGCTCCTGAAGACATGGAGAAGACCACTTTTGTTACTCAGTGGGGCACCTTTTGCTACAAGGTCATGCCTTTTGGGTTTAAAAATGCTGGGGCAACCTACCAACGTGCCATGGTTGCTTTGTTTCATGACATGATCCATCATGAGATAGAAGTATATGTTGACGATATGATTGCAAGGTCCCAGACTGAGGAGGAACACCTTGACCATCTGCAGAAACTGTTTGACTGTCTGAAGTTGTACAAGCTGAGGTTGAACCCAAATAAATGCACCTTTGGGGTAAGATCTGGAAAACTACTAGGTTTCGTCGTGAGCGACAAAGGTATTCAAGTGGACCCTGCCAAGGTGAAAGCCATACAAGAGATGCCAACTCCCAAGATAGAGAAAGAATTCAGAGGCTTTCTAGGACGGCTGAACTACATTGCCCGATTCATCTCACATCTAACTGCTACCTGTGAACCAATCTTCAAGCTACTAAAGAAAAAACAAGTAGTACGTTGGAACGATGAATGTCAGGCCGCTTTCGACAGAATCAAAGAGTATCTCCAAGAACCACCTATTCTTATGCCACCGGTTGAAGGGAGACCTCTAATCTTATACTTGATAGTACTTGACAACTCAATGGGGTGTGTGCTGGGGCAGCATGACGAGTCTGGCCGAAAAGAGCATGCCATTTATTACCTTAGCAAAAAGTTTACCGACTGTGAGACCCGATACTCACTGCTCGAGAAAACTTGCTGCGCTTTGGTATGGGCTGCTCGCCGGCTGAGACAGTATATGTTGACTCACACTACTCTGTTGATTTCAAAAATGGATCCAATAAAGTATATCTTTGAAAAGCCCGCCTTGTCCGGAAGAATAGCGAGATGGCAAATGATCTTGACAGAATACGACATCCAGTACACGACTCAAAAAGCAATCAAGGGAAGTGTATTGGCAGACCATTTGGCACACCAGGCAGTGGATGATTACCAGTCGATGAACTTTGAATTTCCAGACGAGGATATCATGGTAGTGACTAATTGTGAAGTACCTGGACCGGATGAAAGACCTGAGGAAGGATCCCGATGGTCTATGCACTTTGACGGAGCCTCAAACGCTTTGGGTAACGGTATTGGCGCCATGATCATATCCCCTAAAGGCACTCATACTCCACTCACTGCCCGGCTATGTTTCAACTGCACCAACAACATGGCGGAGTATGAGGCATGCATCATGGGTCTTCAAGCTGCAATTGACTTAAGGATCAAGTTTCTGAGTGTCTTCGGAGATTCCACTCTCGTGATCAATCAGATCAAAGGCGAGTGAGATACGAAACACCCAAATCTTATTCCTTACAAAGAGTATGTGTTGACGTTGATTCCCCACTTCGAGGAGATAACTTTCGAACACTTCCCAAGAGAGGAGAATCAGTTGGCGGACGCGCTGGTTATGATGTCTTCTATGTTCAAAGTCAAATGGGACAACGAGGCTCCCCAGATCGTCATTTGGAAATTGGATGAACCTGCATATTGCTGTGATCTTGAGGCTGAAGAGGTAACTGAAAAACCTTGGTATCATGAAGTGAAGAGGTACTTGGAAGCTCAAGAATACCCCGAGGGTGCATTTGTTAATGACAAGAAGTTCCTGAGAAGGTTCGCGGCAAAGTTCTTCCTCAGCAACGACATTCTCTACAAGCGAAACCATGATTCGACCTTACTGCGTTGCATGGATAAGACTGAAGCAGAAAGGATCATGGCAGAGCTACATGAAGGTACATTCGGAACGCATTCCAGTGGGCATACCATGGCAAAGAAAATCCTTCGGGTAGGATATTTCTGGTCCACAATGGAAGCCGACTGTTATCAACATTCTCGGACATGTCACAAATGTTAGATATATGCAGATAAGGTGCACATTCCTCCAGTACCTCTGAACGTCTTGACAGCACCTTGGCCTTTTGCAATGTGGGGCATTGATATGATCGGCGAGATCATACCGATGGCATCCAACGGGCATCGCTTCATCCTAGTAGCGATTGATTACTTCACAAAGTGGGTTGAAGCAGCTTCCTACGCTACGGTAACCAAGAACGTCATGGCACGGTTCATTCGACACAACCTGATCTGTCGATACGGTGTACCTGAAAGGATCATTACGGATAATGGTACCAATCTTAACAACAAGATGATCATTGAGCTCTGCGAGCAATTCAAGATACAACACCACAACTCTTCTCCCTACCAGCCGAAGATGAATGGGGCTGTAGAAGCGGCGAATAAAAATATCAAGAAGATTGTGCAGAAGATGACAGTGACCTACAAAGATTGGCACGAGATGTTACCGTTTGCTCTTCATGGGTACCGTACCTCAGCACGGACGTCAACAGGGGCAACACCCTTTTCCTTGGTCTATGGCATGGAGGCTGTCTTGCCTATTGAAGTCCAGATACCCTCTCTCCGGATAATGAAGGATGCAGGTTTGAGTGAAGATGACTGGATCCAGACCCGGCTTGATCAACTAAATCTAATTGACGAAAAGAGACTCACTGCTATTTGTCATGGTCAGACGTACCAAAAACGGATGATCAGGGCATTTAACAAGAAAGTCAGACGACAAGAGTATCAAGTCGGAGACCTGGTAATCAAGCGCATCATTCTTCCTCAAAGCGATCCCAGGGGCAAATGGACCCCCACATACGAAGGGCCATTTGTGGTTAAACATATCTTCTCAGGAGGAGCTATGATTCTAACCACCATGGATGGTGACGACCTTCCTCACCCCGCCAATGCAGACATAGTAAAAAGATACTTCGCATGAATTAAAGACCCGCTAGGTTGACGCACCTAGGAAAAAATAAGGGCTTCCCGGCGAACCAAAAGGGTTCGGGCAAAAGTAAGGGATGAAATAAAAAAAATCTGTACACCCGGCAAGTCGAAAACCTGAAAAGGCGGCTTGGGCAAAAATGGGTATCCCGGTGGACTGAAAACCCGAAAGGGCGGTCCAGACAAAAGTTAGGGATAAAGCGTAATACTATGTCTCATTGGATCACCCTGCATCCAGAATTCGGCATCAACTATCAGGCTCAGACGGCATCGATCAATCAACTTCATCTTCAATTAAGCAGCCAAGTGATGAGACGCTTGAAGACATAAAGGCGATAGCAGAGTTGAAACCCAGTGGGATTATTTTTCACATAGCTGTTTTGTTTTCCTTTTCACAAAATGTATAAACTCTGTTGTTCGGCGGCATTCTCTTACTAGGACGTTAGCCTCTTGTACATAAACGCCTATTTACAGGCAAATTCAAAAATCAATACAAATTCACTTTTCCAAACAAATTGCCAATTATTTTTCCTTTTTTGTTTTGTCTTGTAAAGAACGTCCAATGTTCATTTTTGATATATGCATTTGACATTAATTGCTAACTCATAAATATTTGCATGCGAAACAAAGGACTAATTACAGGTGACATCAGAAACAGGGGCAATAATGAATTGTTCAAGCAATCTAGTTGCTTTGTCCACCAAGGTACCAAGGTAAGCTCGGCTGAAGAATGAAACCAAGATACCTCCACTCCCCGCAGAGTAAGACAAAACTCAGTAATACTCTCCCCGAGCAGAGTTGGTCTCCCATCAGCCCTGAAAAGGCACAGTATCTCCAACAAGTCAGCGATACTCTCCCCAAGCAGAGTTAGTCTACTGTCAGCCTTAAGGAAGTGGGGTATCCCCAAAAGATCTCAATATTCCCCAACGGAGTATACAGATGTTCCTAAGCAAGCATCCCCAACAGTCTTAATATAAGATTGTTCCCCGGCGGAATACAGACACCCCAGTGGAGCCATTCCCCAGTACAATCCAAAAGTCTCCCCAGGAGAGTTGAATCAATATCCCCAGTAGATTCTGGAAGCTTATCCCTAGTAGATTCTGGAAGATTATCACCTGCAGAGTACACACGTCTCTCCCCGACCATGTTCAAAAGTTATTCCCCACCAGAGCTTATAATTGGGTTATCCTCAGCTAATTACCACGGAAAGACCGTCCTCGGCGAAGTTCTTCCTATCCCCCAACGGAGTTCATCAAATCTTCCAACATAACTTATCAATGGAATCCCCAGCGGAGTTATCATCAAACCTCAGCGAAGTATCTCTCCCCACAGAGTATTCCCCACAGAGTAATCTCTTCACCAAGTTTATCCCCCAACAGAGTCGTCTTCTCCTACCGGTTTATTCTTGCAACCATCATTCCCCAGCGGAAACGAAGAACTCTATTCTTCGACATCAGCCCAGGATTCAACAAGCTCCCGGCATTCGTCAAGGATTTGTTTTCCCAGACGAAAATACATTCATATACATTTCACATTTCATACATCCTGCTTACATACATGATAAAGTGAATACAACACAATCTCATGACATCATGCATTTCATACATCATGACGTTGCATGTAACTAATGTTTTGCCTTTTCAGGAAAAGATCAATCAAAGATGATTACTATCAACTGTCATAAATTCCAGATTCGATTCTTGTATCTAGCCAGGGCATATCTGTGAGTGATTGATTGTATATTCGATACCTGTATCCAGCCAGGGCATATCTGCATAAAGAGTTTAGAGATTCGATTCCTGTATCCAGCCAGGGCATATCTGTAGACGACTAATTCCAGATTCGATACCTATATCTAGCCAGGGCATATCTGTGAGTGATTGATTGTAGATTCGATACCTGCATCCAGCCAGAGCATATCTGCATAAAGAGTTTAGAGATTCGATACCTGTATCCAGCCAGGGCATATCTGTAGACGACCAATTCCAGATTCGATTCCTGTATCTAGCCAGGGCATATCTGTGAGTAACTGATTATAGATTCGACACCTGTATCTAGCCAGTGCATGTCTGCATGAAGAGTTTAGAGATTTGATTCCTGTATCCAGCCAGGGCATATCTGTAGACGACTAATTCCAGATTCGATACCTGTATCTAGCTAGGGCATATCTGTGAGTGATTGATTGTAGATTCGATACCTGCATCCAGCCAGGGCATATCTGCATAAAGAGTTTAGAGATTCGATACCTGTATCCAGCCAGGGCATATCTGTAGACAACCAATTCCAGATTCGATTCCTGTATCTAGCCAGAGAATATCTGTGAGTAACTGATTGTAGATTCGACACCTGTATCTAGCCAGGGCATGTCTGCATGAAGAGTTTAGAGATTCGATTCCTGTATCCAGCCAGGGCATATCTGTAGGCGACTAATTCCAGATTCGATACCTGTATCTAGCACGGGCATATCTGTGAGTGATTGATTGTAGATTCGATACCTGCATCCAGCCAGGACATATCTGCATAAAGAGTTTAGAGATTCGATACCTGTATCCAGCCAGGGCATATCTGTAGACGACTAATTCCAGATTCGATACCTGTATCTAGCCAGGGCATATCTGTGAGTGATTGATTGTGGATTCGACACCTGTATCTAGCCAGGGCATATCTGCATGAAGAGTTTAGAGATTCGTTACCTGTATCCAGCCAGGGCATATCTGTAGACGACCAATTCCAGATTCGATACCTGTATCCAGCCAGGGCATATCTGCATGAAGAGATTGAAGATCAACCCCTGTAACAGGCCAGGAAACCATCTTCCTTTCTCAAAGTACGCAAGTTCTCGCTAAGGAATCTCTTACGCGATCGACACCTTCGGATGGCATCTTTAAGCCCATCTCTACAACTATCCATTACATCTCCAAATGGCATCTATAAGCCCATTCCCGACAAGGTTCTGTCACACCTCCAGATGGCATCTATAAGCCCATCCTCCTATCCATCATCTTTCCAAATGGCATCTGTAAGCCCATTCCCGCCGTCACATTGCTGATATTCTACTATGCGAGTGCAAATTTCTAGGCACTTTAGTGTTCAATCATCTTCCACCTTCGGATCACGAAAGGCACACAAGCCAATCTACATCCTCAGGTCTAAGAAGATTGAACATGGGAAACTGTTGTACCCCAAAATTTGCCCTCCCATATTCTCCAAGATTTAACAAGAATCATATTCAAATGGCTCAAGATTTCTCAAGGGGTTGCACAGTCAAACCATCTCCTAAGCCAGTCAAAAGGGTTTTGGTTCTTGCAAGGAAGTTGAGGTTTTCAAGGGCTCAATCAAGTCTCATATGCCTATATACATTGTCAAGCATCCACATGTCAAGTTTCAAGGTTCACAATGCCAGTTTGCACAGTCAAAAGCCCTAGTTGCTCCATAATCAACTGCAGGGGAAAAATGGTCATTTCACAGTCAAAAGTCAAAATTTTTGGTCAACATCTTATTTTGAGCTCACAATCATCATTTGATCAAGTCTTGATCATGATTCCCCAAGCATGGCTCAAAAAATCATCAAGATGCAAAAGTTTCCATTTTTGGACAGCTGAAAAGTCAACTGTAACTTGACCAAGGCATAACTTTTTCATGGTTCATCAGAAAAATACCATCCAATGCTCATTTTTAAGGGGATGACATTTCCTACAACTCATCTTCACATTCCAAGTCCAAGAAATGCTTTCACAAAAAGTTATCAATTTCAACATTATAGGTCAATTTCAAAAGTCAACAAAAAGGCATTTTAAGTCAAAGACCATAACTTGATATTGGTAAATCCAAATGACATGGGACCAAAGGAATTGGTTAGAGGACTTCAAGACCTTTCCAAAATGTCCAAGAACATGTTCATATGATCAAATTTGAGCAAGATATGCATTGGAGAAGTTGGGAAATGTTTGTGAAATGGCAAAAGTCAACTATCCTTAAAACTTCAATTTTTGACAAAAGGGCCCACTTTCTTCCACTTGATTCAGCCTTGTCATTCCATACACGTGTCCCATGATTAATTTCAAGATCAAACATTTATTTTTCCATTTAATTTAATTTTTATTGATTTAATTCATTTTAAATCCATAATAATTCAAATAAAATCTAAAAATTTAATGGAATAACATCTTTTGGTTTGAATGGCTTTCATGTGTCATATACCAGCTACCAAATTCGTGCCAGGCTATTTTGTGCATAAAATCATGGTTTTGCTTCAAGTATGGAAAGGTCTTTAATGGTGATCAACAAAAATCTCAAGACATCAATACAATGGATCCCAAGCCGAAACTTTGACCTAATTCTATTCCCATACATATGCTGAACCTAAACCTAATACTATTCAGGTGGAAAAGCTGCTGTAAGAGCCATAACCAATATTGAAAAATCAAGAAAAAAAGCCAAAACTGTTTTTCATATTGCAGACCAATTCAAAGCCTTAGAACAATTCAAACACATTGATAGGCTTCCCAGGAACGATTTGCAAACGAAACCAAGCGTTTAACCTCAAGCAATCGCCTCCAACAGAGTCACGGTTTGTCAATATTTTTCAGAATCGAAACTCTACATTTATGCATCATTAACATGATTTTTTGGTTGTATTGTGTTGCTTGAATCTACAGGGAACTTTTGGCATAAGTTAATTGCCTTGAAACAGCCTAAACCATAAACCACCATGTTCAAATTCTAGGGTTCATAAACCTTCGAATTGGGGATTTACACATCCAGCAAAATTAGGCCTTCTCATGCATATGGTTGGATTCATTGCAACCAGACGAATCTAGAACCACCCTCGCGATGAATTTATGTACAACGTACGCCTAATCGCTATTTTCTGTGGATGCAGGTTGTGGGGGTTAAAAACCCCCGCTATCTAACCTTTTTTTTACAGGCCAGGTGAGGAAGATGATGACGCGTCACAGTGTGACTGGCCTATTCAAACTAAACGCGCGCATTTTTGTTTTATTTCCAGGATATTGCTTTATTTACATATAATATTAACTGCTTATTATTATTTGAATTGAAACACGTTGGCGTAGTGGCAGAGCGAACAAGCATGGAGCGTTGGGACCTGGGTTCGATTCCCAGGTCCCCCAAACAATTATTTCTCCTTTTTTCCAATGCGTTCATATGCAGGATGCTGAATGATGTCCACCCTACGCCTCATCCAGATGCACGCCATGTGGCCCTTATCACAGATCCAATGACTTAGAGCAGATGACCACCATGTATCCAGTCAACACGTGCTACAGAGAATCCAGAAGTCAACGCAGGCTTGGCAACCAATGGGCCTAGAAATTTCTAAACAAACCCTCAAATCTGGCCCAAACCCCCCTGGGTTTGCATTTTATTTTTGTCATTTTATTTTTCATTTGCCTTATTTTATTTTTTATTCCTTTTTATTAATTATTAGCTAGATAGTTATTTTTTCATAATAAACCCAGAAAACAAAATAATAATAATAATAATAATAATAATATTTTTATTAATTAAATTTAATTAGTCATTATTTTGTAAATAAATGTGAATTAATTAATTTAGTTAATTAGGTTTACTTTGATATTTCTTTTAATAAATAAAATTAACATAGAGTTAGGTTTTTCTTTTGACACTTTTAATTTCTTTTTTTATTTTATTTCATTTAAACATTAAAAAAACACAAAAACATTTTCTTTTAATTAAATAATTAATTAATAATTAGTTTAAATTTTAATTAATTGCAAAAAAAGACAAATTCAATTCTTTCTCAAAAAAAAGAGTCAAAACCCTAAGGACGTCCCGATTCAACCTTTCGCGCGTATATTTACTTTAATTCATTATTTTGATTATGTATCTGCTCAGAAATGTAATAGTTAATTAGAATTTTACCGCTTTATTTACTTTCCGTATTTATTTTCCAAAACGGGTTTTTGTTTTTGGCGATGTATAGACCTGCGCCTTGTAATAGTTAGATTTACCTTTTCCGCAATTTATTTTCCGCACTCTTAACTGTTAATATGCATGCAAGACTTGGATGAAAATTAAAAACAACTCGTAGATCACCATGATACATGTACAAGATAATATAACATGAAAACAACACGCAAGCACATGCCACTCCTAGGGTACGCCTCATTGGTTGCCTCGAACGTGGTCATCAAGTATAGGGTGTCTTAGAGGTCGCCCTTCTGTCTAAAAGATCCAGTTGCCTCAAAACGGTTGCCTCGGATAAAAAGGATCTAGGACGTTAGGGTTACCACTAAGATGTCCTACCATTGCTTTGGTGACCACACATGTCCCTTATAATCAAATTGACCCGAATAACTCCAACGATGGTGCTACCTACCTCTCAATGGTGGGATAGCACTATCTAAAGGACTCTCACACAGCCTAATTCCTTAGAGTAGGTAGATTCTCCTGGGTACTTGCTCTCTTTCAAACAAACAAAACAACTTTTCGCACCTACACTTTCAAAAGGTTTTCAAACAAAACATTTCATACACTCTTGAGGATAGATACAAGAGTTACTTAGAAATTTTTCAAAACGAAACTTTTTCAAAACCCACACACACTTGAAAAGCAAACAATTTTTGAAAACATAAGAGCAAGTACCTAAGAGCCCGTGGATAACCACGGATAGAAAGGGTGCTAATACCTTCCCTTTCTATAAATCTACCTCCCGAACCGAGAGATATCTCAAAGAAGGAATTTTGTTGTGCTTTTGTCCTTTCCATGTTGGAGAACATAAAAGACGGTGGCGACTCTTGCTTACCGCGACATTTCGCGAACCAGCTTTAAACAGTCAGTTCTATTTCCACCGATCACACAATGCATATATTTTATATGTAAAAATTTTGTACTATAAAGTTTCTTGAGTGTGAAGATATAAAATTTTATTTGATTCTGGATAGTTATCTGGAAAGATCATTATAATCATTGTTGGCACATCTAAGAAGAACTATTGCACCCGCTTCTAAAGAAACATCAGCAATTCTGATGAATGTTAAATGTTTGCTAGAAAGGGATCTTTATGTGCTTCTCATATAAGCTATTGCTTCCAAATCAGAAGTCAATATTTGTTTTTCAGATAAGCTTTTGCTTCCAACTCAGAAGTCAAGATTTGTTTCTCAGATAAGTTTTTGCTTTCAGCTCCGAAGACAAGGTTCTGACTCTGAAAGACCCTGATACTCTTGGAACACTCATACAACGTGATGTCTTGTGGACTTGTCATCTCTTTACATCATAAGTACTCCGTCAGAAGACAAGAACAAGAACTTGATATCTTCTATACTAATCATGTCTTCATATCAGAATTATTTCATTAGAATATAAGATCAAGAAAATTGCACTAGAAGAAATAGTACAACAGTATAATACCCATCCCACTATGGTGAAAACGTATGTACAATCAAAAGAATTGTTGTGCTCTTATCTCCCATGATCTCGTTTTACTGTTATAGCATTTGGCAATGAAAGTGACATTTTGTCCTTCCCAACGTTCTACTTTTTGGGCCTATATAAAGGATCTCTATTTCATTGCAAAACAAGAAGTTAGATCAATCCATTGAACAACAATTGAAAAGAAGAGTTATTGTGAAAAAATATTCATGTAGAAAATATTCATCCAAGAGAAACTCAAAAATACAAAGTGTTGTTGCTCATTTTTGTGTTAACATTTGTTCTTCATTGTTGTGTTAAATTTGCTTATCAAGAAGCATCATTGTATGCACTTTCTATTGTATTCTTTTGAGAATTTTTTTCCTCAAGTGACTAAGTGTCAGTATGTATACTTGAGAGGGCTAAGGTGTTTTCTAACACTTAGACGTTTGTTTGTAATCTTTCAAGATTAGTGGATTAAGTTCTTTTTGAAGGCGAAATCACTTTGACGGGTGGACAAGAGTAGCATTGTTTAAGGTGAAGTTGTATAAACCGATTGTGTCACTATTATTTCTTAGCTTGCTTATCTTGATTGTTTATGTGAATAGTATTTCTAAGAAAAAAGTTTTTGAAAACTCATTTCAAACCCCACTTTATTGTGTTTTTCTCAACCTTTAATTGGTATCAGAGCTCCGACTCTATTATAGATTTTTCAATCAGACACTTAACCGTGTAGAGAGATCCATTGTGAGAAAAACTTCTATGGTTGTTACTAATACATACGAAAGAGATAGTTACAATGTTAAGCCTTGTGTCTTTGATGGAGATAAATTTGACTACTGGAGAGATATACTAGAAAGTTTCTTTCTAGGATATGATATAGATCTTTGGGATATTGTCACAGATGGATACAAGGCACCTGTTACGAGGCACCTATTGCAGAATGAATGATGAACAAAGCGTGATTTCAAGAATCACCACAAAGCCAGAACTATTATTCTCAATGTTATCTCTTAAAATGAATATGAAAATATCACTAATAAAGAAACAACAAAGGATATTCTTAATTCGTTAAGAGTAACACATGAAGGCAATGCTCAAGTCAAGGAAACTAAGGCTCTGGCCTTAATATAGAAATATGAGGCTTTCAAGATGAAAGACTAATAAATTATTGAGACTATGTTCTCAAGGTTTTAAACCTTAGTAGCATGACTTAAGGTTCTTGACAAAGGTTACTCTGCAGCATATCATGTCAAAAAGATCACCAGAAGCCTTCCCAAAAGATGGAGACCTATGATTACTGCGTTAAAGTTATCTAAGGATCTGAGCAACATAGTTCTTGAAGAGTTGGTTAGTTCTCTCAGAAGTCATGAAATAGAGTTAGAAGAAGATAAGCCCCAAAAAAGAGGCAAATTTGTTGCTCTAAGATAAAAATCATAAAGAACCAAGTTAGAAAAGAACAAGGCCTTCAAAGTTGAAGAAGTAGAAGATTCTGACGATGAAGTTTTTGATGACGAAGATGAATTGTCCCTTATGTCCAGAAGAGTCAAGCAACTTTGGAAGAAAAGACAAAACAATTTCCTAGGATCCATAAATAGAGGAGATAGTCCAGAAACATCTATAAGAGGAAGAGAAAGCAAGGAAGTAACGTGCTACGAGTGCAAGGAGCCTAGACACTACAGAAATGAATATCCAAAGCTTTACAAAGAAAGCACCAGAAAAGAAAGCTTCAAGAAAAATGGCTTCAAGGTAAAGAAGAAAGGTCTTGTGGCAATATGGGATGACGCTGACTCTGAAGTATCGTATTCTGAATAGGAGCATGCCAATGTTGCATTCATGGATACCACGTTAGAAGGAAACACAACAGAAACTAACTCTGACTTAAAAGTGGTATTTTTTAAACTGTCTCGTGCTGAGTTAGAATTATGTCTGTCTGGATCTGTGAATAGGTATCAGAAACTTCAACAAAAATTCAAGAACCTACAGAAGGTTCATGAATATAAAATTGAAGAGGTATGGTAAGCCAGAGGATGAAATTGCTGAACAAAAAGGAGACAATTTTATTCTAGAAAAAGAAAATGTGTTTCTAAACAAAAAATGTTTAAAACTTGAAGAAACTCTTTCTAAAGCTCCCCCAACTTCTGAAACCGTCTTATACAAATATGATAAGGCCTTTCATAAATTATTAAACAATAGTATAGGGAGAAGCAAAATGGCTTCCATGATTTATGGTATCAGCTAAAATAGGAACAGAGGAATTGGTTATCTTTCTAATAAAGAAAATCAAGGAAACAAACCCGAATCTCCTTTTTCTTATCACTACATACCATTACAGACACAAAAATTTAATGTTGCACGAAAACCTAATTTTATTAGAAACTCTAGGAAAACTAATTCAAAAGGACCCAAAAGATTCTAGGTATCAAAAGATAAAATTGTGTATGTTGCAAATATCCTATGCAGCAGAGTTAAATCACCAGTCATTGTACCTAGATTCTGGATGCTCGCGTCACATGACGGGAAGAAAGCATATGTTCCAAAACCTAGATATTAAATATGTTTGATACGTAGGTTTCAGAGGAAACTAGAAAGGAAGAATAAAAGGATCTGGAACAGTTGGTAATGGATCTCTTCCTTCTATATGTAATGTACTTTATATTGAGGGTTTAATGCATAATTTTTTATTCGTAAGTCAATTAAGTGATAACGATTGTGACATTATCTTTAATCAAAAAGCATGTAAGGCTGTAAGTTAGAAAGATGGTACAGTTCTCTTCATTGGAAAGAGGAAAAACAACATTTATAAAAGAAATGTTTCTGATCTTAAAAACCAAGATGTAAAATTCTTAATGTCTATAAACGAAGAGCATTGGGTGTGGCATAAACGCTTGGGTCATATTAGCATGAGGAGGACATCTCAACTAAATAAACTTGAGTTATTCAGAAGCCTACATAACCTGAAGTTTACTTCAGATGCTCTTTGTGATCCATGTCAGAAAGGCAAGTTTTCTAAAACTTCTTTCAAGTCCAAAAATGTTGTTTCTACCTCCAGACCTTTGAAGCTTCTACATATTGACTTGTTTGGTCCAGTTAAAACTGCATCAGTCGATGGTAAGAAGTATGGAATTATTATTATTGATGACTATAGTCGTTGGATATGGGTAAAATTTCAAGGGCACATGGGATGAGTCACATTTTGTGTTCACTAGTTTTTGTTCTAAAGTGCAAAATGAATTTGATTCTAAGGTTGTTAGAGTCAAAAGTGATGATGGTGGAGAGTTTGAAAATAAATGGTTTGATGAATTATTTGATTCTAATGGCATGTCCCATGATTTATCCTATCCTAGAATTTCACAACAAAATGGAGTTGTAGAAAGAAGAATAGGACATTGCAAGTGATGGCCAAAATCATGATATATAAAACAAATGTAGCTAAGCACTTTTGGGAAGAAGTTGTGAATACATCTTGTTACATTCACAATAGAATCTCCATAAGACTTATTCTGGAAAAGACTCCTTATGAATTATGTAAAGAAATAAAACCCAACATTTCTTATTTCCATCCTTTTGGATGCACTTGTTTTATTCTGAACACTAAAGAGAATCTTAACAAGTTTGACTCTGAAGCACAAAAGTGTATTATGTTGGGATACTTATAACAATCTAAGAGTTACAGAGTATACAATACATAAACACTTAATGTAGAAGAATCAGTCCATGTTAGATTTGATGGTAAGCTTGAATCAGAAAAGTCAAAGCTAGTTGGGAACTTTGCAAATCAAGAAATAAACCTTGCAGTTCTGGAGAAAATTCTAAAGATAAAGATTCCAATAAAAAGGACGAAAATAATGACACATCATAAGCAACTGAATATCTAGAAATCCAGAAAAGGCAAAGGCAAACTGTATCTGAAGAATTGATTCTTAGAGATAAAGTTAAACCTGTCAGAACAAGATCCATATTTAAACCAACTGAGGAAACGCTTCTAGGATTGGTGTCTCTGATATAACCAACTTCCTATGAATAATCACTTCAAGATAATGAATGGATTCTGGAAATGCAAGAAGAGCTAAATCAGTTCTCCATAAATAATGTTTGGGATCTGGTACCTATGCCTAAAGGGACTCATTTTATTGGAACCAAATGGGTCTTCAGAAACAAATTAAATGAGAAATGTGAAGTCTTCAGAAATAAAACACGACTGGTTAGAATCTATTCACTTTTAAATCTCTTTTGTCTTAGTAAATTAGTCTATCTTGATACTTCTACAATTTAGAAGATGTCTTGATCGAAACATATTAAGTCAAAAACATTTTGGTATTCGTGACTCTGAGAACATCAACTCGTGTCTTTTCAAACATATGGCTATGATTTATTTAGACACCTGTCAACTTAAATCAAAAAAGCGTCGTTTGAGTGACACCTCGAGCGATGAGACTTTCTTGAAATTAGGTTTAAAGTTATCATTACTCTCCCATTTTGTATGTTTTCTATGTTTATTAATCATTTCAATTTGTTTTATAAATACCCACTCTTCTCACCATCACACACAATGCTACTTCACTCCCCACACTTTAAATCTTTTTAACCTAGAACCCAAAAACCATCTCCTCATCATCATCTTCACCTATAGATCCCCAAAAACGTGAAGTTTTTAAGTTCTCTCAACAAATGCAACAACAAGGTGAATCGTCTCAAAGCCTTGTTACAAGCACTACGCCTCCAAAAAGATTAACATTGCAATAATCCATGTCTACTTTCCAACAACCTCAAGAACTTAACATTCTTGATCGTCCTACTTATGTCCATCTGTCAACCCATAATGATCAACTAAAGGTTCTCTGTGCACTTCTAGTAGATTTTGAGAATCTAAGGGAAAATAGTTTGGACTTAACTGAGGAACTTAATAATCAAGGCTGGAGCAGCTACTTCAAACATCTCTACGGTCCTATCTACACCAAACTGATAAAGGAATTCTGGAGATTTGCAGAAGCTAATGAAAAATACATCGTATCCCATGTTCTGGGTTTAAAAGTTATCATCACTGAGAGGTCTATCGCTACCTTGCTTGGAATGTAGAAAGTAAGAGGAAAACAATTTTATCATGCAAACCCTAAATCAAGGTTTCTGTTGAATGTGATAACTCCAAAAATCTATACAGAAGGCAAGTAAACGGTATCTGAAGGTAAATCTTCTTCTAAGTATGTGGATCTACCTAAGAATCTTCGCGTATGGTTCATGATTATTCTGGGGTGTATACACCATAGACCGGCTACTAGTTTGTATGACTATGTTAACTCAGATCAGAAATACATGTTGTATTATCTTATGAAAGGATAAAATATACACCTTCCATCTCTTCTCTTCAACTATTTGAGAGATTCTATTATAGAGACCAGAAACAGTGGAACTGGGAAGTCTAAGAAGAACTACATTCCTTTGGGGAGACTCTTCTTAAATTTTTTGATTGAAAGTGGCCTTATAGATCATCTAACCAAACTAAATCTAATGGAAGATTGGTTGCAGAAACTGGAAAACCCTTTAACGGTAATAATCTAAAGAGCATGATTATTGTTGATAAATCATGGGTCGTGGTTAAACTAAGCATTCATACAGACTTGCAAAGTGTAAAGAATTAAAGAATAATAGTTGATGGATATACTCTCTTCACAAAGCTTGACCCATCAGAGATTATAAAAGCTTATCTCAAAATCCTTGAAGTTGAAGGTGTTGACACATCTGTAATCATGTATGAAGCTCTTTTGGACAAACTCCAATCTGTTCTTAAAATGAAGCCTGATTCATCTCAGAAAAAATAAGTCACAAAGGAAGAATCTAAGAATTCTGGAGCAAGGAGAATCTGCAAACTCTTTGTAGAACAATGCTACTACTTCTCATCCGATTAAGTCTTCTAGCTCTTCAAATCGTGATGCTTTTGGTTTTGGTACTAGAACTCTTACTTAATCCATTCCTCCACCACCTCCACTTATCTCGACCACAGTTACAACTTCCTTCACCCTATCCTCATCGACCTTTATGACAACTCCTACTGAGAAATCCAAAGAAACATTCACTTCTCAAGCAATAAATTCCATAACAACAACCACTTCATAAACCTTCTTTCCAATAATCACATTTACACCTCCAGTATTTGAATCACTATTCTCTTTTTCTTTCTCATCTGCCACAAAAACCATTTCCTCATATCAACTAGGAACCATTAGCCCTATAGAAAATCCACAAATTATCATCACTTCTCCATAAAATTTTGATGTTGTTACTTTAGATCCTCTACTCATTACAAATAGTCAACATTCACCAACACTCTCCACCTCTAAAACCAGAACCACCCTCCAGGATGTCACCAACATCTCTGATCCTACGTCACTAAACCTAAACAATGACATTATCATAACCTATAATTCCTCAGACTCTGATGAAATTGGCTCTAATGAGGAAACCAATCTTGATCATAAAACCTCTGACCTTCAATCTCCTAGCCTTAACCTTGATGAAGTTATTTCTAATTTCAAGGACAATGCAGTAAGGAAAGTGAAGAAGCTCAATGATGAGTCTAGCACTAACAGTAACTCTTCTAGCGTGAATGCTAGCTTGAATTAGTTTAATAGGTAGATGGCTTTTAAGGTTCTCAAAATCAAAAATCTCTCTGATCATATCAAAGATAACTTTGTCAAGGAAGCAGAAGAGGGGTTTCGGATTATTGAGGCTCAGAAGGCTGCAGAGAAACAGGATGTTGAGAAAGAGGTGGTTGAGAAAGTTATCATTGAGAAAGAAGTTGCGGAAGCTGCTAGAATAACAGTAGAGAAAGAAGCTGAAGAGACTTCTAGGGCTCCAATTAATTCTAATGCCGAACTTTTCCCCTTTTAATGAGGACTCTTGAAGACATGCAGAAAGAACAACAATTGTTCAGAATAAGACTCGACAAGCAAGATGCCATCAACGAAAATATTCAAAACATGTTTTCTTAGAGGACAGCCTAATGCATGTCACTCATGTATATTTTGATACATTGAGGTAGACTGATTATTCTCACTCATGAGATTTTAAGCAAAGAGTTGAGTATTGTTATTAGTTAAGATTTTAAGCAAAACTAAGTATTGTATTTGAAGTGTAATCTTATATTTGATTATTATGGTCTAGTCACAAGGTTTGTGACTGTAGGTGTGATCGATGGAAATAGAACTGACTGTTTTGGAATGATTGTTCGCGTTTGCGTTTGTTTTTGCAAAATGTCGCGGTAAGCAAGAGTCGCCACCGTCTTTTATTTTATCCAAGAAGGAAAGGACAAAAGCACAGAAAAATTCCTTTTCGAGATGTTTCTCGGGTTCGGGAGGTAGATTATAGAAAGGGAAGGTGTTAGCACCCTTTCTATCTGTGGTTATCCACGGGCTCTTAGGTACTTGCTCACTATGTTTTCAAAAAGTTTTGCTTTTCTTGTGTTTGTGGGTTTTGAAAAAGTTTGTTTGAAAACTTCGATTTAACTCTTGTATCTGTCCTCAAGAGTGTATGAAGTGTTGTTGAAAACTTTTGTTTGAAAAGTGTAAGTGCGAAAAGTATTTTTGTTTTGAAAGAGAAAGTACCTGAGAACCTCTACCTACTCAAAAGAAATTAAGCCGTGTAAATGTCCTTTAGACAGTACTATCCCACTATTGAGGAGTAGGTAGCACCGTCGTTGGAGTTTTCGGGTCAATTCGATTTTAGGGACATGTGGTCACTAAAGCAATGGTAGGACGCCTTAGCGGTAACCCTAATGTCTTAGATCATTTTTTATCGAGGCAATCGTTTCGAGGCAACTTTGATCTTTAGACAGGAGGGCGACCTCTAAAACACCCTATACTCAATGACCACGTCGAGACAACCAAATGAGGCGTACCCTAGGAGTGGCATGTGCGAGTGTGTCAGGTTTCAGTTTTGTTATCTTTGTACATGTTATGGTGAGCTACGATTGATTTTAATTTAAGAGAGATCTTGACATGCATAGCCTAGTTAGCATACATCTAGCAGTTAATAGTTGCGGAAAATAAAACTAAGCTATTACAAGGCGTCGGGTATTTACATCGCCAAAAACAAACCCTTGAAAAGTAAATGCGAAAAATAAATAAAAGCGATAAAAAGGCCTAATTAAAGCTATTACATCCTCGGAGAAATTACATAATTGAATAAAAATATGGATCAAAAAATCATACGCGCGAGAGAAAATTAAATCGGAGAGTTTTTTAGGGTTTTGACCCTTTTTTGAGAAAGAAAGAGATTTTTTGTTATTTTGCATTTAATTAAACCTAAACTAATTAATTAATAAAATGAAATATTTTTGGTTTTTTAGAATATTTTAAGGAAATAAAAATAAAAGGATAAAATGATTAAAAGTTATTAAAAACCCTAATTCTATATTAATTTTAATTTATTGTGAAAATATTATTATTATGCCTAATTAAAACTAAACAAATTAATCATTTATTTATTTACAAAAATAAACTAATTAAATTTAATAAGTAAAAATATTATATTTTTTAGTTTTCTGATTTTATTATGAAAATATTAATTTGTTAGTAATATAAATAATAATTATAAAAAATAATTAAATGAAAGAAAAAATAAAGAAAGGAAAAGAAATAAACTTGAAGGGGGGTGTTGGGCCCAATTGGGTGGTGTATGTTGCAATTCTGAAGGCCCACTATGCATTAGCCTGTTTGACTTTTCCAGTTATCCACGCATATGTTGACCAGGGAGTATGGTGAGGACTCAGCTTTGGCCATTAGATTTGGGTGTGGAGACACATGGCGTACTGAGATTGGAAGCGTATGGTGGACATCCCTTTGCAAGCTACACATGAATTCCTGAAGAAGAAAAATAAACAATATTTTGGGGGACCTGGGATTCAAACCCAGGTCCCAATGAACTATGCTTCAATGCCTTTGCCAGCTGAACTGTAGCGCGCTTTTGTTAAATGGATAGATAGTGAATATTATATACAAAAAACAAATAATATACTGTAAACAAAAATAACGCGCGCATTTTTTCAAACACACGAATCAGATGCTAACACCTCATCATCTTCTTCGTTTGTCCTGCATAATTAGAATCAGATAGCGGGGGTGTTTAACCCCCACTACTTCCTGCAAGGAAAAATAGCGTTTAGGCACACAACAATCATAAATGTTTCGCGAGGTGTGGGTTGTGTTCGTCTTGGCCTCACGATCTCAACCCTGTATCTCATTAGTCCTAATTTTTCCTGGTTTAGAAAGCCCTAATTTAAAGCTTGAAAACCCTAGAGATTCAATCATGGCATCTTTCGATTCAGGGGACCATAGTTCAATTCAACCATTCCATTAGCTTTGTATGATCTCTAACAACACAAATCAATCACAAAAACATGTTAAATGCATATGAATTCAGAGTTACGATTTGGAATCAAAAGTGCAAACCGTGAAACTGTATTCAGGGATTCCTTGAGCTTTGGTGCGTGAATTCAACTGCAAATCGTTCCTGGAACCTCCTGCAATGTATTTGAATGGTCAAAACACCTTGAATTAGCCTAGGATGTAAGAATAGATTTTTAGTTTTCTTGAAAATTCTTGAATTTGCTATGGCCGTTTCTGCAGCTTTCTCACGTGTCCTAGGTCATGGTTTGCTTGCATACATATAGGAGAATCAAATAAGGTTAAAAAACTGGGCCAATATCCATGTGCATTGATGTTTAAATCTTTGATTGAAAATCAAATATTCTTGATTTTTCATGATTGAACAATGTTGCCAAAATTAAATTTTTTTGTATCTTTGACTTGTGAACGAATTTGCCAGCATGTTTTGATCATATTTGCTTCACAAATTGATTTAAAAATTAAATCTTCTATTTTCTTATGATTTAAATTAATTAAATGAATTAATATATATTAAAAATCCATTTAATCAATAAAAATAAGAAAATAAATCCAATTCATCTTGGTGGGTCGTGCATAGGTCATAGGTGAAGTTTCAACAAGAGATTTGAGGCCCATTAGCAAAAAGAAGGTGTTTTGAGCAAAGTTGACTTTTGCAAATTCATGAAAATTTCCCAACTTCTCCAATGCACAACTTGCTCAATTTTGATCATATGACCATGTTCTTGGACATTTTGGAAAGCTCTTGAAGTCCTCTAACCAATGCCTTTAGTCCCATGTCATTTGGATTTACCAATCTCAAGTTATGGCCTTTGACTCAAAGTGTACTTTTGTTGACTTTTGAAATTGACCTATAATGTAAAAATTGGTAACTTTTTGTGAGAGCATTTCTTGAACTTGGAGTGTGAATATGGATTGTAGGAAATTGCATCATCTTCAAAATGAGCTCTGGATGGAATTTTTCTGACAAACCATGAAAGAGTTATGCCCTGGTCAAGATACAATTGACTTTTCTGCTGTCCAAAAATAGTAACTTTTTGCACCTTGATGATTTTTGAGCTATTCTTGTGGAATCATGATCAAGACTTGATCAAATGATGATTGTTAACTCAAAATAAGATGTTGGCCAAAAATTCTGACTTTTGACTGTAAAATGACCATTTTACCCTTGCAGTTGACTGTAGATCAAATGGAGCTTTTGATTGTGCAAATTGGCACTGTGAGTCTTGGAACTTGGCATGTAGGTGCTTGAGAATGTATATAGGCCTATGAGACTTGATTGAACCATTGAAAACCTCAAATTCCCTGAATGAACCAAAACCCTAATTTCAGCTGTCTTAGGAGGTGATTTGACTGTACAACCCTTGAGCTAATTTGAGGACCATTCTTGACAAATCTTTGAGAAATATGGGAGGGAAAATTTTGGGGTACAACAGTTGCCCCTGTTCAATCTTCTTAAACCTGAGGATATAGATTGGCTTGCGTGCCTTTCATGATCCGAAGGTGGAAGATGATTGAACATTAAAGTGCCCAGAAATTTGCACTCGCATGGTGTAGTATCAGCATGGTGATATCGGGAATGGGCTTACAGATGCCATTTGGAGCTTGTTGATAGAAGGATGGGCTTATAGATGTCATCTGGAAATGTGACAGAATCTTGTCGGGGATGGGCTTATAGATGCCATCTGGAAATGTAATGGGTAGTTGTGGAGATGGGCTTAAAGATGCCATCCAGGGGGTGAATGCTAGACTGTGTCTATAAGCTGGAACTGGATGATTTCCAGCATGGCGTCCGTGTCTGGACCGCCTCTGAACTGTATTGGAAAGTTGGGTGGTTTGAGCTGGTCGAGTAGATAGTTGTCCTGTCTGGTTTCAGGTATTAATCTCTGACCCGAGAAAGAAAGATAGTTTTCCTGGCTTGCTACAGGTATTAATCTTCAATCTCTTCACGTAGATAGTTTTCCTGGCTGGTTTCAGGTATTAATCTACAATCAATCGCCCACAGATAGTTTTCCTGGCTTGCTACAGGTATTAATCTGGAACTTAAGAAAGGTTGGTTGAGGAGATAGTTGTCCTGTATGGTTTCAGGTATTAATCTCTGACTTGAGAAAGATAGTTTCCTGGCCTGTTACAGGTGTTAATCTTCAATCTCTTCATGTAGATAGTTTTCCTGGCTGGTTTCATGTATTAACCTACAATCAATCGTCCACAGATATTTTCCTGGCTAGTTACAGGTATTAATCTGGGACTTTAAGAAAGGTTGGTCGAGGAGATAGTTGTCCTGTCTGGTTTCAGGTATTAATCTCTGACCGGAGAAGGAAAGATAGTTTCCTGGCCTGTTACAGGTGTTAATCTTCAATCTCTTCATGTAGATAACTTTCCTGGCTTGCTACAGGTATAGATCTACAATCCGTCGTCCACAGAATTTTCCTGGCTTGTTACAGGTATTTATATGGAACTTAAGAAAGGTTGATGGTAGCCATCTTTGGATTGTCCTTTTCCTGAAAAGGGCAAAACGTTAGCTGTATGCAATGTCATGATGTATGAGATGCATGATGTCATGATGTTCTCCAGAATAAATGAGGTCGTGTCGTATGCACTTTATCATGTATGTAACTAGGAGATGTGAAATGTGATATGTTTATGAATGTATTTTTGTCTGGGAAAATAAATCCTTGACAAATGCCGGGGAGTTTGTTAAATCCTGGGCTGATATTGAAGAGTCTGGTTGAATTCTTCGTTTCCACCGGGGATGATGCACGAAGATGATTGCGGGAATAAACCTGTAGGAGAAGATGACTCCGTTGGGGAATAAACCTGGTGAAGAGATTACTCTGCGGGGAATTACTCTGTGGGGAAGAGGTACTTCGCTGAGATTTTAACGATAACTCCGCTGGGGACTCTGTTGATAAGCTCTGTTGGGGATTTTGATGATGAACTCCGCTGGGGATAGAAAGAACTTCGCTGGGGATGATCTTTCAGTTGCAACTTGCTGAGGATAACCCAGTTAGACTCTTGTGGAGATAACCTTCTGAATATGGCTGAGGAGATACACTTGTACTCTGCAGGGGACAAGCTTCCAGAATCTACTGGGGAAGATGATTCAACTCTGGCGGGGAGCTTTTTTAGACTGCGCTGGGAAATGGCTCCACTGGGGGTATCTTGTATTCTGCCGGGGAACATTCTTATATTTCGTTGATGAATATTAAGACCGCCGGGGATACTCTCATGCTTGCTGGGGAATATCTGTATACTCCGCTGGGGAATATTAAGACCTACTGGGGATACCTAACCTTTTTAGGGCTGATGGTAGACCAACTCTGCTTGGGGAGAGTATTGCTGATTTGTTCGTAGTTGCAAGTCTCAGTGGGGAATAGCTACCATTACTGTCTTACTCTTGGGGAGTGAAGGTATCTTGGTCATATTCTTCGGCTGAACCTACCTTGGTACCTTGGAGGACAGAGCAGCTTGTACAGTTCGGACAATTCTTATTGCCCCAGTTTCTGCGGGAGAAGAAGGCCTATGAGGTGCTTGATAACTGACGATAGACAGATCTTCTTCTGGTAGGCAAGTGACGAGATGACGGAACATAGTCGTACGCTTTGATCCCTAATTTTTTCCTGGACCTCCCTTTCGGGTTTTCAGTCCATCGGGATACCCTTTTTTGCCCAAGCCGCCTTTTCAGGTTTTCGACTTGCCGGGTGTACAGATTTTTTTTATTTTCATCCCTTATTTTTGCCCGAACCCTTTTGGTTCGCCGGGAAGCCCTTATTTTTGCCTAGGCCAGTCGACCTAGCGGGTCTTTGATTATGCGCAGTATTTTCTGACTATGTCCACACTCTCAGGATGTAGGGAGGTGCCACTGTTGGCAGTGTTGTGTTGCCATACTACCAGAAGATCTTCGTTTGATCATGCAAGATTCGTCGCTGGAATTCATGTCCAATGCCCCAAGTGATTCAGACGGAGATTTGCCCCTGGCTATTTGGTATTTTGAGAGATTCCTTGAATCTTTACTTGACTGCCCCAGATGATGGACAATGGTTATGTCTGCCCCTTGGTTGGAAGTGTTTCTTCCACTTGAGGCGACCCTTGTTATTGAAAAAGTTTTTTGTTCACTAGATATTCGTCGCGCGAATTTCTCTGCTGTTCGAACAAATAGTCATATGCAAACAATGTTATATTAAAAATGCAAAGCTTATGTCTGTTTTGAGTTTTTTGAAAATGCAGTTTTCAATAAAATAAGCGAATTTTTGTAAAATGTGATGTCAACTCAGGATCTTACAGCAAGCCCTACAGGAGTCAGGATACCTTTCGTAACAGTATGCTTTCGAACTAACCCATGCTTCAGCTAGGACTTTTAAGGGTTATAACGTGGCTTGGTTCACGGTTTAAGAAACAAAGGATAAAGGCTCAAATTTTATTTGTACCCACCCGTTCTTCGTGATGTTCCTCGATCCTAAACTCAGTTAATCGTGCATTAGATCTTATTTGAGTCTTTGCTCTGATATTCCAGTGATGGTTCGGATACAGACAAGTTTATTTTGAACAGGCAGTCAATTCTTTTTTTTGTTGAGAGTCTGTAGGATCTCTTTCTTTTTGATTTTATTATCCCTGTCTTTTGCCTGAACTGTTTCTTTTATGATTACAGTCAGCGGGATGCCCCAGTTTTGTAAGTCTCCTTCATAGGTTTTGACTTGTTGGGCTTTTATTTTTTGAAAGATAACGACTTCCTGTCTTGACGATTATAGGGAACCATCACTGTCTTTTGTTTTGGAAGGACTCCTTTGATATCATTCATTGTGCACCTGGATCAACCGAGAAAACTACCCTGCCCCAGGTTATAATTAAGGGTTTTAATTCATGAAAAGAAAAACTCCAACTTCTTTGGCTCGAAGGGGTTGACGAGGGATTATCTTCCTTATAACTCCACTGTCTGGGATTTGAAACAATGCATGTACTTCATCAGCGGGGTCTGTTCAAAAGCATACTGTAAAGATCGTGGTATCGTTTTCGTCATCCTCCCTCAAAAGGTTTAGCATTTTTTAATCGAGAGTTTGAACATCACAAAAAATGAAAGCAATTTGAATATAGTGGATACGAATGGATTGATTCAAAACAGACCTATGCAATGTATTGATAAAGTAATAAAGTTTGACATGAATAAATGTTTGAACAATCAAAATAAAATTACAAATTGAAAATTCCAATGAACAAAAAGTCTTCTCGTCTCAGGACTTGTCACTTCAAATGGTGAACCTTGGAGGGATGGTAGAAGAACTCAGCCTGGCCGTCTTGTGTGAATTCCAATGCTCCTTCATCAATCAGGTTTTGAATTTTGTACTTCAACTTCCAACAGTCGTCAGTGTCATGCCCCGGGCTGTTAGAATGGTATGCACACCTCGCATCAGGATTATAGTTTGGTGAAGAAGTCTTAGGATTCGGATGAGGTCCTACCAATGTCACCAGAGTCAATCTCAACAGGTGTTGCAAAGCTTGAGACAACGGCATGTTGAGCTTGGTAAATGGCCTCGGAGTAACCCGTTGCTTATGGCAAGGTTGTTGTTGGACCTGTGAGGTAGTAGCAACTTGGAGAGGTCCATTCTTCATCAAACCAAACCTTTGACTTCTCGGAAGTTGATAAATGACTTGATCCTCAGCCTTGACTATTTGCTTCATACTGTTGTATCTGTCTTGATGAAGCTGGTTGATCATGGTTCTCAACTCTTCTTGTTCCCGAGCTAAGCCTTGGATAAGAGCCATCTGCCCCAACATCTGGGTTCTCATTGCATCTACCTCAGCTTGAAGATGTTTCAGTCGTTCGTCCTTGTTGTCTTCAGGACTTTTCTTGAGCAAATTCCCCATGAGGAGTGTTCTCAACTCTTCCTGCCCCTTGGATAGGTTTAGGAAGATTTCCCTGAACTGAGTCTCTTGAGTATGAAGATCCTGGTTGTCTTGTTGGAGAGCCATTGCTGAAATAAACAGCGAGAATATGAGAGACCTGTAAAGGGTGACCTGTTATGCAATGATATGTATATATGCAATGTTTTCAAGGATCTCGTGGGGTAAACAAAGAAACTTGTTAGAATTTGAATTTTGCAGCTTTGATTGAAGGAACTTCATGTTTCTGAGAGTCATTCTTCAAGAGTCAAGCTCACCATATCGAGTGGGTCATAGCCCCTGACTCAGGTTATCCTGCTTGGATTTTTAGGCAGCTTTGGCTAGAGGAAAATAAATCCCCTTTGCCACTTGTTTGACGTCTGGTTCATCATGACCTGCATCGTAAACCCTTGAGATCCTTGAAATGGTTAAGGAAATGCTATGGTATGATGTTATGATGTGTATGCTATGCGTGTGAGCAAAAGTGTGAGGTGATGTAAGTAAGCCCTGCAATGAATAAGGACTGTAAACAAAACCTGCAAGGAACTCATGTTGTCAGATAACAAGAATGTGTAAGTAGTTCAAGTTTGAAGTCACACAAGTCACAAATATAGCCTTAAGTTTAGGCTGGCATGGAGCTTAGGTACTACCCTCTTTCAGTTTCAGTTGGTTAAGACCTGTCCTAAAAATAGTAACCGGATTCTAGAGGATCTCAATATCACTGACTACCCTCAATCGGTCATAATTCTAGTTTGGCAACCTTTTCTTGTGGCCGAAACCATCGCGAGCGTTTAGTCTCAATGAGTGTAGCATACTGCTACTGTTCTATGGCCAAGTTGGTCAATTTAAGGTTCTAAGGTCAGTTGGTGCTTAATGACTCCTCAGAAGACCCATATTCTCCTCGTTCCAACACAAGGGATATCGGTACAGACCAAGGTGTCACACCAACGTAGCTACTGCTTCATCCGTGTCGGTCTATGCCGGACAGACCCCTCATAGTTTATTGCTACTTACCTAAAAAAGGGTACCCCAGATCCGGGTTAGGATCTATAAAACTCCGATACAAGCCCACAAAATTTAAAGCATATAAGGCATACAATTGAAAACACAAGTGATCTAATCCTAAGGTACACCTCACAAATATATGTCCCCAGCAGAGTCGCCAGTTCTGTGATCGGTGGAAATAGAACTGACTGTTTTGGAATGATGGTTCGCGTTTGCGTTTGTTTTCGCAAAATGTCGCGGTAAGCAAGAGTCGCCACCGTCTTTTATTTTATCCAAGAAGGAAAGGACAAAAGCACAGAAAAATTCCTTTTCGAGATGTTTCTCGGGTTCGGGAGGTAGATTATAGAAAGGGAAGGTGTTAGCACCCTTTCTATCTGTGGTTATCCACGGGCTCTTAGGTACTTGCTCACTATGTTTTCAAAAAGTTTTGCTTTTCTTGTGTTTGTGGGTTTTGAAAAAGTTTGTTTGAAAACTTCGATTTAACTCTTGTATCTGTCCTCAAGAGTGTATGAAGTGTTGTTGAAAACTTTTGTTTGAAAAGTGTAAGTGCGAAAAGTATTTTTGTTTTGAAAGAGCAAGTACCTGAGAACCTCTACCTACTCAAAAGAAATTAAGCTGTGTAAATGTCCTTTAGACAGTACTATCCCACTATTGAGGAGTAGGTAGCACCGTCGTTGGAGTTTTCGGGTCAATTCGATTTTAGGGACATGTGGTCACTAAAGCAATGGTAGGACGCCTTAGCGATAACCCTAATGTCTTAGATCATTTTTTATCGAGGCAACCGTTTCGAGGCAACTTTGATATTTAGACATGAGGGTGACCTCTAAAACACCATATACTCAATGACCACGTCGAGGCAACCAAATGAGGCGTACCCTAGGAGTGGCATGTGCGAGTGTGTCAGGTTTCAGTTATGTTATCTTTGTACATGTTATGGTGAGCTACGATTGATTTTAATTTAAGAGAGATCTTGACATGCATAGCCTAGTTAGCATACATCTAGCAATTAATAGTTGCGGAAAATAAAACTAAGCTATTACAAGGCGTCGGGTATTTACATCGCCAAAAACAAACCCTTGAAAAGTAAATGCGAAAAACAAATAAAAGCGATAAAAAGGCCTAATTAAAGCTATTACATCCTCGGAGCAATTACATAATTGAATAAAAATATGGATCAAAAAATCATACGCGCGAGAGAAAATTAAATCGGAGAGTTTTTTAGGGTTTTGACCCTTTTTTGAGAAAGAAAGAGATTTTTTGTTATTTTGTATTTAATTAAACCTAAAATAATTAATTAATAAAAAGAAATATTTTTGGTTTTTTAGAATATTTTAAGGAAATAAAAATAAAAGGATAAAATGATTAAAAGTTATTAAAAACCCTAATTCTATATTAATTTTAATTTATTGTGAAAATATTATTATTATGCCTAATTAAAACTAAACAAATTAATCATTTATTTATTTACAAAAATAAACTAATTAAATTTAATAAGTAAAAATATTATATTTTTTAGTTTTCTGATTTTATTATGAAAATATTAATTTGTTAGTAATATAAATAATAATTATAAAAAATAATTAAATGAAAGAAAAAATAAAGAAAGGAAAAGAAATAAACTTGAAGGGGGGTGTTGGGCCCAATTGGGTGGTGTATGTTGCAATTCTGAAGGCCCACTATGCATTAGCCTATTTGACTTTTCCAGTTATCCACGCATATGTTGTCCAGGGAGTATGGTGAGGATTCAACTTTGGCCATTAGATTTGGGTGTGGAGACACATGGCGTACTGAGATTGGAAGCGTATGGTGGACATCCCTTTGCAAGCTACACATGAATTCCTGAATAAGAAAAATAAACAATATTTTGGGGGACCTGGGATTCGAACCCAGGTCCCAATGAACTATGCTTCAATGCCTTTGCCAGCTGAACTGTAGCGCGCTTTTGTTAAATGGATAGATAGTGAATATTATATACAAAAAACAAATAATATGCTGTAAACAAAAATAACGCGCGCGTTTTTTCAAACACACGAATCAGATGCTAACACCTCATCATCTTCTTCGTTTGTCCTGCATAATTAGAATCAGATAGCGGGGGTTTTTAACCCCCACTACTTCCTGCAAGGAAAAATAGCGATTAGGCACATATCAATCATAAATGTTTCGCGAGGTGTGGGTTGTGTTAGTCTTGGCCTCACGATCTCAACCCTGTATCTCATTAGTCCCAATTTTTCCTGGTTTAGAAAGCCCTAATTTAAAGCTTGAAAACCCTAGAGATTCAATCATGGCATCTTTCGATTCAGGGGACCATAGTTCAATTCAACCATTCCATTAGCTTTGTATGATCTCTAACAACACAAATCAATCACAAAAACATGTTAAATGCATATGAATTCAGAGTTACGATTTGGAATCAAAAGTGCAAACCGTGAAACTGTATTCAGGGATTCCTTGAGCTTTGGTGCGTGAATTCGATTGCAAATCGTTCCTGGAACCTCCTGCAATGTATTTGAATGGTCAAAACACCTTGAATTAGCCTAGGATGTAAGAACAGATTTTTAGTTTTCTTGAAAATTCTTGAATTTGCTATGGGCGTTTCTGTAGCTTTCTCACGTGTCCTAGGTCATGGTTTGCTTGCATACATATAGGAGAATCAAATTAGGTTAAAAAACTGGGCCAATATCCATGTGCATTGATGTTTAAATCTTTGATTGAAAATCAAATATTCTTGATTTTTCATGATTGAACAATGTTGCCAAAATTGGATTTTTTTGTATCTTTGACTTGTGCACGAATTTGCCAGCATGTTTTGATCATATTTGCTTCACAAATTGATTTAAAAATTAAATCTTCTATTTTCTTATGATTTAAATTAATTAAATGAATTAATATATATTAAAAATACATTTAATCAATATAAATAAGAAAATAAATCCAATTCATCTTGGTGGGTAGTGCATAGGTCATGGGTGAAGTTTCAACAAGAGATTTGAGGCCCATTAGCAAAAAGAAGGTGTTTTGAGCAAAGTTGACTTTTGCAAATTCATGAAAATTTCCCAACTTCTCCAATGCACAACTTTCTCAATTTTGATCATATGACCATGTTCTTGGACATTTTGGAAAGCTCTTGAAGTCCTCTAACCAATGCCTTTGGTCCCATGTCATTTGGATTTACCAATCTCAAGTTATGGCCTTTGACTCAAAGTGTACTTTTGTTGACTTTTGAAATTGACCTATAATGTAAAAATTGGTAACTTTTTGTGAGAGCATTTCTTGAACTTGGAGTGTGAAGATGGATTGTAGGAAATTGCATCCTCTTCAAAATGAGCTTTGGATGGATTTTTTCTGACAAACCATGAAAGAGTTATGCCCTGGTCAAGATACAGTTGACTTTTCTACTGTCCAAAAATAGTAACTTTTTGCACCTTGATGATTTTTGAGCTATTCTTGTGGAATCATGATCAAGACTTGATCAAATGATGATTGTGAACTCAAAATAAGATGTTGGCCAAAAATTCCGACTTTTGACTGTAAAATGACCATTTTGCCCTTGCAGTTGACTGTAGATCAAATGGAGCTTTTGACTGTGCAAATTGGCACTGTGAGTCTTGAAACTTGGCACGTAGGTGCTTGAGAATGTATATAGGCCTATGAGACTTGATTGAACCATTGAAAACCTCAAATTCCCTGAAAGAACCAAAACCCTAATTTCAGCTGTCTTAGGAGGTGATTTGACTGTACAACCCTTGAGCTAATTTGAGGACCATTCTTGACAAATCTTTGAGAAATATGGGAGGGAAAATTTTGGGGTACAACAGTAGGTATCACTTAGGTGATCGGAAGTAAGAGGGGGATCTCATATCTAGAGGTGTCTAGGTAGAAGTTGCCTAAGGTAATGACTAGGCGAGAAGTTGTAAACTAGGGTTGGTTTAGACTAATAATCTCTTTTCATTATAAGTATTTAATTAGAATATAAGATCAAGAAACTTGCACTAGAATAAATAGTACAATAGTACATTACCCATCCCACTATGGTAAACACGTATGTACAATCAAAAGAATTGTTGTGCTCTTGTCTCCCACGATCTCGTTTTACCGTTATGGCAGATGGCACTGAAAGTGACATTTTATCCTTCCCAACAATCTACTTTTTGGGCCTATATAAAAGATATTTATTTCATTGCAAAACAAGAAGTTGGATCAACCCATTTAACCACAATTGAAAAGAAGAGTTACTGTGCAAACATATTTACATAAAAAATATTCATCCAAGAGAAACTAAAAAACACAAAGAGTTGTTTCTCATTTTTGTGTTAACATTTGTTCTTCATTGTTGTGTTAAATTTGCTTATCAAGAAGCATCATTGTAAACACTTTCTATTGTATTCTTTTGAGAATTGGTTTTCCTCAAGTGACTAGGTATTAGTCTGTATGCTTGAGAGGGATAAGGTGTTTAATAACTCTTAGACATTTGTTTGTAATCTTTCAAGGTTAGTGGATTAAGTCCTTTTTGAAGGAGAAATCACCTTGGCGGATGGACAAGAGTAGCCTTGTTTAAGGTGAACTTGTATAAATTGATTGTGTCACTTTTCTTTCTTAGCCTGCCTATCTTGATTGTTTGCGTGAATAGTATTTTTAAGCAAAAAAATTTTGAAAACTCAATTCAAACCCCCATTTCTTGTATTTTTCGCAACCTTCAAAAAGATGTTTTTTGTGTGAAAGGATTAACTGCTAATCTTATTAGCATTAGTCAATTGGGTGATCAAGGACTGTTAGTTAACTTCTCAAAGTCTCAATGTATGGTCAAAGATGAGAAAGATGCTATTATGATGAAGGGAATAAGGTCTAAAGACAACTGTTATTTGTGGGAATCTTAAATAATTTCTTACTCTTCCACATGTTCATTATCCAATGAGAATGAAGTGAAGCTATGGCACCAGAATCTTGGACACCTTCATCTCAAAAGAATAAAGGAAATCATATATGAATGAGCCATTAGAGGAATACCCGAGCTCAATATTGAAGAAAGAAAAGTCGGTGATGAGAGTGAAATTAAGAAGAAAACCATGATGTCACGCCCAATGTTGCAACACCGGACTACTTCCAAAGTGCTGGAACTTCTTCATATGGACTTAATGGGACAAATGCAGATATAAATCTTGGGTGGAAAGAGGTATGTCTATGTGGTTATAGATGATTTTTTTGGGTATACTTGGATGAAATTTCTTAGAGAAAAATAATATAATTTTGAATTCTTCAAAGATATATGTCAAAATATACAAGAGGAGAAGAAGAGTGTGATTGTGAAGGTTATAAGCTACCATGACAAGGAGTTTGCAAATACAAAATTTTCTGAATTTTGTGCTTCTTAAGACACCAGTCATGAGTTCTCTTATTCCATCTCTTCTCAACAAGATGGAACTGTTGAGCAGAATACTAGAGTTATACATGAATCATCTAGAGTTATGCTTACTTCTAAGCAATTACCGTTGGATTTTTGGGCTGAACTATCAGTAATACTTGCTACATTCATAATAGGGTCACTTTGAGGGGAGGTAATTCAACTACTCTCTATGAGATATGGAAAGGAAGGAAGCCTATTTCTTGATGAACAAAGATAAAAAAAAGGTAAGGAGGATCTCATAAGGAATGAAGGGATATTTATGAGTCACTCTTCAAATAGAAGAGCTTATAGAGTTCTTAACTCCAAGCCTAAAGATGTTATGGAATCCACAAGTATGGTAATTGATGATTCATTCACTGAAAGGGAGAAGGATGTCGAAGACAATGTTGGAACATATTTTATGCAGACTGAGGAGACAAGAAAAGAAGTAATATGTGAGTCCACAAGTGTTTATACAAATAACTCTGAAGGTAGAGTTCAAACAGAACAACTCAAGGAGATCAATACAAGACACTCTAATGAAGCGAATATTATAGAATTCAATAAGGAAACATCAAATTCATGTCTTGTTTCTAATATTGAACCAAGGATGTGTTCTACTATTCAAGAAAGAAGGGTCTTGAACTGCATCATTAGATCTAAGTGAGTCAGTAGGTATTTATATATAAGAAATAGTCTGATTTCCCATTTCAATAAGAAGAAAGTTTGTGCCTCTGGAAATAGTACTGAATTTTAGTATGGTGGAACAAGGAGAGGTTGTTCTCAACTGGTGTGGATTTACCATATTTTGAAGGATTATAATGTCAAACATGATGTCATGACATTACATTATGAAGATCTGAACGATATCAGATATCTCATTCAACATGGTTGGAGCAAGAACCTTGATAGTCATAATCAACTTATCAAGAATCTAGCTAAAGGAAAGGTTATTACTCTGGAGTATATTGACAACAAGGAACAACTTACTGTTATGTTTAAAGATCAGATTGAGAACATAAGTAGTGGGATTGGAACTTGTACTATTGAGGAGTTATAATTATTACAGATATGGAGGAGTGCAATTGATACTGCATCTTTCCTCTGTGTTCTGATGCTTGGGAAGCCTAAGCAAGTTGCTATTAGATGGAACAAAGGGTCTCTACAATATAGAAGGACTGGTGACAGCACCAAGGAGTGCAGAAGGATCTTTGACAAGGGCAAGAGATGGAAGACCACCTGAAGTTATTCATCTATTTGTGTGTTTCCATCTGAATTTGTATGCTTCCAACTGTTTGTGTGTGCTTCCATCTGTGTTTTGTGCTTGTGTGCATTGTGTGCTTCCAATTTTGTTTACATTTACTCTATTTTTTGGGTCAATTTTTGGCTCAAAAGGAAGAGTAAAGTGTTAGTGTGTTTTTGTGTGTCCTGATGTTATATCACATGTCTTGACATGTTGATTAGCATGATAATATGATTGTACTACTGCTAAGGAGAGAGTAGTCTATTGTGGTTGCTTGTTCGATGCATGATGTCTTATCTGATATTCTGACATCTTGCTTGATGTGGAAAATCCTGATGTGAGGTTGTTTTATCTTCTATTGCATGTGTCTCTGATGTATGAACTTGGGTAGTTTATATTTGGTATATTGGATTTTCTGGTGATTTGGGTTTTCCCATTGAGGGGGAGTTTTAGTTATGTGTGACAAGGGGAGTATGGACCTGTCTGAAGCTGTGTTGTGTGATGTTAGACCACATGTCTTGACATTTTTCTTCTAGAGCTTTAAAGGTGTGTGTGAGGCTGGGTATCTCTGTAATTGCATGATTTCTCAAACATATTTTTATGTTTGCAGTTTGTACAAAGTTTACTTGTTATCATGTAGGTTGTGTTGTGGTTTTATTCCTTATCTCCATGTTTTATTGTGCTTTGGTTGTTTTAGCCAAAATTTGCCAAAGGAGGGAGATTGTTAGATCCATGATTTTAAGATTTGCATCAATTTTTCTAAAACATGGTTCTTATATGATGTTGAGAAAGATGTCACATCATCTTGATCATTTGTCATGATAGGTTTTGTTATCATATGTTTCAGATAAGCGTTGATCCAGATGTCGTGACATCATGGCCTGTTGTACAACGAGTGTTGCTGTTATTTTTTCTTGAAGATTTGATTGAAAAATATGAGATTCTAGAAGATTCTGGTACTCGAACAGAAGCAACTAGTTTAGGATATTTTAGGAACAAGTGCATATTTGATTTGATTTAATAAAAAGGATATTTGAGACTTTTTAGGAAACTTTGAAGATTTGTTCCTATTTTTATGTGAAGATCTTGCGGCTGATTTAAAAAGTGGAGATTGGATTTGATTGAAGAGTCCAAGCCCATACTGCAAGAGTCTATAAATAAGAACTTGCTAAACCTAAAATTGCAAGCATTCACATTGAAGAAACCGTGGGTGCAACATAATGGTTTAAGGTTTTGGGAGTTCTTTAAGGTTTTTGTGTTTTCTTTGTATGTCACTCATGTATCTTTTTGATACATTGAGGTAGACTGATTATTCTCACTCATGAGCTTTTAAGCAAAGAGTTAAGTATTTTTATTAGTTAAACTTTTAAGCAAAACTAAGTATTGTATTTGAAGTGTAATCTTCTATTTGGTTCTTTTGGTCTAGTCACAAGGTTTGTGACTGTAGGTATCACCGAGGGGATTAGAGGTGAGAGGGGGATCTCATATCTAGAGGTGTCTAGGTATAAGTTGCACAAGGTAGTGATTAGGAGAGAAGTTGTATACTAGGGTTGGTTTAGCTTTGAATTAATACTATCATAGTGAATTTCCTTCCTGACTTGGTAGCCCCCAGAGTAGGTGACGTTGCACCGAACTGGGTTAATAATTGATTGTGTTATTTATTTTTCTGCAATTTATTTTCTGCATAATCTCCAATTTTAGCAAGTATATTTTGTCAGCAGATTATGTCATAACATCTGTCATAACATTATGTTGGTGTTAGGACATCAATCTTGACATCTTTTTTAAAATGCCAGACTTTCATAAATAACTAATTTAAGATAATCATATGGTATCATTTAAACAAAACATATTTATGAATAAGTTTCTTTGTTGAAGGATTCAATAAAGATTTCTAACAACCCTATCTTTAGATGTAAACGGGACGGGCGTGGGTTATCGTATAGCCATGATTAGCAATGTTGCAAAGTATCTTAGCATTTTTGAGGGACAATCAAAGTTATTTTCATCTATATCAATAAAATTAAGATTAATCTTAGAATAAAACCTTTTGACAAAAGTGCTATACTTTAAACAAGTTTTTGATTAAAAAACCCTAATAATTCAATCATTTCTAAATAGTGAAGTTCAACCATGTTAACAGTTCATAAAAAAAACAACAAAACATGAAAGTTAATATTAGACCTAATCATGAAAACAGGTGAAATTAACTTAGAAAGTATAAAGAAAGCTTGGAAATTTTAAACTATAAAGCATGAAATTAAGAAAGCAAGAAAATTTAAGACAATAAATTAAGCTAATTAAAACATGCAACAAAAGTTTCAAACCCACAAAGTAAATGATTGAAAGATAAATAATTGAAAATAAAATATAGTTTGTTTGGATCTTTCAATCATCCTCTTCCTCATCAGTCTCCTCGTTCGTCGTCTCTTCATCTTCATCCTCGGTTCCATCATCACTTTTAGCCCTTGTTAAGCATGCTCCTCTGCTAAAAAGGCTTTCCCACATTCCATGAACAGAGTGCGTCAAAATTTGTTGGGCCAAGAAATTGATAAGAGTATGGTCAAAGGTGTTGTAACTGCAGCCAATGTAATGACTCATTTAGTGATGTCATCCCTCTCTATTTAGTATCCATTATAACCCAATTGTAAGTGAAACTGACTTTGATTATTGGGTCCATAAACTCAAATTTTATGGTTGAGGGAGTTGGACATATAACTCCATACACAAGAGGGAGAGTGAATTATGTGTTTCAAAACTTGAGTTTGAAAAAATTTTGGGATCAATTTCAGAGTTTAAAAACATTTTAGAAAAGTTTTAGAAATAAGATGCAGAAAGTAAAGAGTTAAGAGATAGAGAGATAAAACTAGAATTTATAGAGGTTTGGTCAAAAAGAAAAAAGACCTAATCGTCTCTTCGAGATTTGTTCTTGAGAGTATCCAATCAACTTAAGAGTTTTTAGTAGGTTAAACTCTAGAACCCCCTTGTACAAGGAAGATGAAGTTTGCGGATATCTTCCAACTAAATAATGAACAAGGAGAGAAGCAGCAAGCCTTCCTTCCAAATGATGGATTGTAGCAGTTAGTCTTCTTTTCAAATAGAAACTTGGAGTGGTTAGTCTTTAAGCTTTAAATCGAGATTTTACATGGGCTAATCTTGAAATTGGGTGAGCTTTTAATCCAAGCTGAACTCACGAACCAAACTGGGTTTTAACAGGCTGACTACAAACCTAGGAGATTTTATATCGGCCTTATCTCCAACATTAGCAAGCTTTTAAATGGGATGAACTTACGAACCAAACTGGGGTTTTACATAGGATAGCCACAAACCAACTTGAGATTTTAATACTAGACCGATATCGAACTTATGAAATCTTTTGAGCGGGTTGAGCCTTCGAACCGAACCAGTGACTTAGTAATTAAATCCTCAAACCAAATATTTTAAAGGGTTTAGCTTCGAACCCAAATAAATAATCTCTAATTTGATAAATTATTCAAAAAAGGTAGAAATAAAAGTTCCTTGGTGAATTTATAATACTACCCTTCCAAAGTTACACAAATGTCTCAGTTGCAAAAGAACTTTCACAAAAGCACTATAACTAAATTTATGTGAGAAAAAGTAAAGAAATTTTTTTTAGAGAGAGGGAGAGGAGTGAGGTATGAAAGCTCACGTTTCTGGATGTGAAAATATGAGGGAAGAGATCTCTATTTATAGGCTAGAGGTTGGCATAAAAAAGAAAAAAATTTGTGGTCAATATTAATGAGTCAATCAATTCGCATAATGCACCAATCGATTGGTTGACCTAAAATTAATCTTTTAGAATCTTTTAAAAGAAAATAATATATATATATATATATATATATATATATATATATATATATATATATATATATATATATATATATATATATATATATATATATATATATATATATATATAGCCATTAGCATTCATTAAGACACTGTCTTAAATGTTTAAGGTGCACTTTTGCACTAACTCAATCTATTGGGTATAAGTGTCAATCGATTGGCATGTTAAAAAAAGGTTAAATATATTTTTGGTCCATATAAGTTACCACCTTTTGTTTTTGGTCCCTATAAAAAAACTGACATGTATTAGTCCCTACAAAATTATTATGCACGTAGTTTTAGCTCTTGCTGTTAAACCGAGGTGTATTTTTGAATGATTATTTTGAAGACATGTTTAGAATGTGATAAAAAGTTCTTCAAAAAAAAAGAACTCAAATTTTCATTGCTTTTATCAATATCTTTTGAAATTTGAAAAATTCAGATTTAATTCTTCTCATTTTAAAAAATTATAAAATTTGGTAAATAAATATTTTCTAGAATTCTAAACACTTATGAAAAAACTTATTAAAATATTTGAAAGTTTAAGAGTAATTAAACAGTTTTTAAAATTTTAGAAAATAACAGGGACTAAAACTGCATCAATAAAATTTTTGTAGGGATCAAAATATGTCATTTTTGTAATAAGAATTAAAAATAAAATATAAGATATTTATAAGGACCAAAAACAGATTAAAACCCGGAAAAAAAAGCCCAAAACTTTTATGACAACCCTCAATTTATCTGGCACGACTTCAAGACATTCTTAGAAACAGTTTCTTAAGATAAATAAGTTATAAAACTCGTTTTAGTGCGTGTGTGTATGTGTGTGTGTGTGTGTGTGTGTGTGTGTGTGTGTGTGTGTGTGTGTGTGTGTGTGTGTGTGTGTGTGTGTGTGTGTGTGTGTGTGTGTGTGTGTGTGTGTGTGTGTGTGTGTGTGTGTGTGTGTGTGTGTGTGTGTGTGTGCATGTGCGTGTGTGATTAACCATATAATTTTACAAGAAAACCCTTATACTTTTACAATGTTTTTTCACTTAGACGTGTCAAACGAGCTTTCCCACACTTCAAGACTTGTCATATGCTTTAATAATGTAGACACTTGCTTGAACTTTTACTTTGAGATGAGACTTGAGAAATATTTCATTTAGGTGTCAATCATCGAAGAATCTTAGTAGTGATCATTAAACCCTAATTTAATAGCTTAATCTGATTGCATCTTTTAATCGCTTGGAATGCTTGCACTTTAGTTGTTTAGTTGTCATAATCAAAAGCATATTCAAGAGTTGAGATCTTCCTTGATCACCAAACCTGTAAAATATGGTTTCACATTCTCCATCTTTTTGATGAAGACAAAGCATCACTCAAAAAGGTGGTAAAAGAAACAACACATATATGTTTAGAGTGATTAAACACCCCTTCAATTAAGTAGAGAGTATATTCTACTCCCCCTAAGAGTATACTTCTCTCCCTTCTCAAAATCAAAAATACAGGTAAAGATACATTTTGATAATTTAAAAATGCAAACATATTGGCAAATAAACATTTAGAAAAGAAAAAACATCACTCTTTTATTAAAGACTTAAATACACTTTATATTCCTATATTTTGATTTTTTAATCTTTTAGTCTCTCTTTAAAAAAAATTAATTTTTTTGGTCCCGATGTTTAATATTTCTGGATTTTTTAGTCACCCTTCAAATTTGAGTAGTTGACATCTTCTTTTATGATGTGGCATTGACTTGGCAGTGTCCATGTGGCACCATATCATACAATTTTGTCATGTCATATATTTAAAAATAAAAAATTAATTTATAATATTATTTAACTAAAATATAAATTATTATATTAAAAAATCTTAAAGAGTTCTAATTTTGTTTAAAGATTAATTACATTCATTGATAAATTTGAATTGTTTGACTTTTAATTTAATTTCTTTTAAAGTAATACAATAGAATGATCATGATGTATTCATGGTATAACTTTTTTTACACTGATCATGCATTGCAATTAAACTCTTAATTAAATTATTTTGAATTAAAGGTTAATTGTTATACACTGTCATCATTTGTTTGTATTACTTTACATATTATGTGATTATAATAAAAGTCAAACTTATCTAACAAATCAGTGGTTGTTATTAACTGACAATGTAAAGTATCTTTACACTCTCAGTGCATTATAATTAAATTATTTTAATTATTAATTTTTATAAAAAATTTAGTAATTAATTAATTATAACTTTTTTTAGAATAATTAAATTTTAGACTTAATGCATCTTTTGGTCCTTTAGCTTAATTTAAAGTTTCACATTAGTCTGTCATTTAATAAACCTTATGTATTGGTCCTTAATAACGATTTCGTTAATCAATTTAATCCTTTTCGTTAAATGTTGGAGAAAAATGTTAACTTTGGCATATGTGGTAGTATATGTGGCATTGTATTAGCTAACCTGAATTTTACAATACCTCTCTTTTGGTCTCAAATCTCAAGACTGTCCCTCACCAAAATGGAACCCTAAATTTATTTTCTTTTTTTTCCATCTCTCAGACACTTACCTGACTCTCTCCCAATCTATCAACAATAACTCTAAAATTTCTAAACACCATTTTTATTTCTATGACTTTTTCACCATCTATTTCAAAGGTAAACTCTAAACTTACCACTGATCTCATGTTTTTTATTGCAGAAGGATAGTTAGATATAGGAGGAGAACTAGAAAAGCCTTAGAGATGGGAAAATCGACCGACAAAAATCGTTAAGATGGGAAGAGTTACAATCCTGATATTTTCTAGATCTCAAAAACTCCATCAAAATGAATAAGTTTCATAAACAAACTTACAACCCCGAATCATCTAAAAACTAATGGTTTATGGTGTTTTTTATTTCTTTGTCTTGCTGTGATTGGTATTATGTTTGTTAAAACTAACTTAGCTTTGACATGTTGAATAAAGATGTTCTATATACTAAAACAACATGTCCTATGCGATGCCATATGAATGCTCTTTCGACATCATGTTGGTGAACAACTGGATTCTTGGATATTATGATCTGTTATAAGTGCAGAATATTCTGTGAAGATTGTGCTACCCTATATGGCACTCAGTTTGAAAATTGAAAAAGATTCAAGCTGATTTCAAGGAGAATTTTTAGTTACTTATTATGGAAATATTTTAGGAACTAATGATTGATTTCCTATCTTTGAGGAGATGACTCTGCATCGCCTGTTACTTATCTAGCTGGGATTTATGAAGCCCAAATACAGTTTTGTGAAGATAATAAATATAAGGCTTAAACCCTAGTTGTTTTTTATGAACTTACATTGTATTTTGATTAGGGCTTGTGCGTTTATTGTGATCCTTTTGGTTATCATATTAATGAACAAACAGGTCTGCTTTTGTGTTGCAAGTTTTGTCATTCATTCCAAAGCTTTTAAGCAGTGAATGAGTGTGTCTTTGAAGTGTGACTTCTGTATTGTTCTTATAAGTGTTTAGAATTGTTCAATTATTGTGTTGTGATTGTAAGGGATTTAAGAATAGTCTTATACCTAGGTGAGTCTTAGCTAGAAGTTAGGAGATGGTAGTGATTAAGTGAGAAGTTGTAAATGAGGGAGTTTAGCTTCGAATTGATACTATTAGTAGTTAACTTGGTCCTTGGCTTGGTATCCCCTAGAGTAGGTGTTGGCTTGCATCGAAATGGGTTAACAATCTTGTGTGTTCTTTACTTTTCTGCACTTTGATTATTTTTTATCTTGTCATTGCTTGTTTGTTCAAAAAAAGGTGTCTCGACATCTTTTAGGACATCTGTGATCTGAATACCAGAATTTCAATTGGTATCAGAGTAAACATCCTGCTCTATCTCTGGGTGAGGTTCAGGGAAGATACTTTCTGGTACGATGGACAAGGAAGGGGATTTATGATCAGATCACCCATCCTTGATGGAACCAATTTTGATTATTGGAAAGTTCATATGATGGCTTTCATCAAATCCATGGACAACAAGGCGTGGAACGTTGTTGTCAAGGAATGGGTTTCACCAAAGGTTATAAGTGAGGATGAGAAGGAGATGAATGTTTACAAAGTTGAAGAAGATTGGAATGATAAGGATGATGAATCATCTCAAGGAAATTCCAAAGCTTTGAATGCCCTATTCAATGGAGCGGACAAGCATATCTTTAGGTTGATAATCAATTGTACTATTGCCAAAGAAGCTTGGGAGATTATGAAGACTACTCATAAAGGAACCTCTAAGGTGAAGATGTCAAGACTCCAACTGCTTACCACTCAGTTTGAGAACTTGAGGATGAAAGTATTCATAATTTTCACATGATTATTATTGAGATAGCCAATGCCTTAAGTGCCCTGGGGGAGAAGATGTATGAAGCAAATCTAGTGGGGAAGATTCTCACATATCTTCCAAAGAGGGTTGACATGAAAGTGACTGCCATTGAAGAAGCTCAAGATATAAACAACATGAAAGTCGATGAGCTCATGGGACCCCTACAGACCTTTGAGTTAGGGATCAATGAAAAGTCTGAAAAGGAGAAGAGCATAGCTTTTGTCTCCAACACTGATAATCCAAAAGATGAGTGTGATCTGGATACTAAAGAAGAGGTGTCAAATCCAATTGTGTTACTTGGGAAATAATTCAAAAAAGTGTTGAAGAAAATTGAATAGAAGTTAAGATCAAATGTCAAAGACAAGTCACTCGACATCTCCAAAAATTAGGATTCTGGAGGAAAAGGAGTTCAGTGTTTTGAATATGAAGGATTTGGTCACATTAGATCAGAGTGCCCCGCCTATCTCAAGAAGCAGAAAAAAGTTCTGGTTGTGTCCTGGTCAGAAGAAGGCTCTGATAGTGATATTGCTGAGGAGTTTGCTAAGCAAGTAATTGCATTGTCTGGAATGTGTGATTCAGATGATGAAACAATCATTGGAGACCTGAAAATTGAAGATCTTATCACCTTTTATCAGGAGGTGTGCCTTGAGAGTCAAGAAGGGACTCAAGTGATAAAAAGTCAAGAAAAAATTATTGATCAACTGGAGGCAAAAAAAGAAGAAGAGCAATTACCCATTATCTATTTGGAAGCCGAAAAATAGAGCACCTAACTGTCATAGCTGAGTTACAAGATGAAGTTCTTTTACTCAAGTCACAACTTGATAATATGACCAAGTATGTAAGAATGCTCAACAACAATTTTGATATGCTTGATAATATTATTAATTCTAGAAAGAATGCTAGAGATGTTCAAGGGATTGGCTATGTCAATAAATCCATGAAGAACAAATACAAAAGGGGTGAAGTAAAGTTTGTCCGTCCAAAGAGAGAACTGGAACAACACATGTCAAAAGAAAAGTTCCAACATCAACATGGACAACAGAAGAATCACTCAAGAAATAACATCTCTACTGTTCTGGGTGGAACCAATATTCTAATTGGGAAGAATGCTGCAAGCATTAAGGATCTTGATTGTGACAATCAAGGAAAAAGACCTGAATTGAAGTGTGTACCTCTTAAAAGGAAGCAAGATCAGAATATGTTGAATCATATGTCTCAACATCGGCAGAGATATCAGAAGATGTACAATGAAGGGGGAAATCAACAGCGGAGATGCCACTATTGTGGAAGGTTGGGTCAATTAAAATTCTCTTTCTACATGTTGCATGGCTATCCCAAATCTGTTGTACAGAATAGGATAAGATTGGGCAAGGTTAAAACTGAGTCTACATGGTTTTTCAGGAATGACACTCATGGGCTCATGGCTCAAACCTCTCTCAGAGCTTCTACAAGAGGAGATTGGTATTTTGATAGTGGTTGTTCTAGACACATGACTGGTGTCAAGAAATTTCTAGTGGATATTAAACCTCTTCCCACTAGCTATGTCACTTTTGGAGATGGATTAGTGAAATAAAAGGTGCTAGAGAGATGAGTTGCAATAGTTTACCAGATCTTAATAAAGTGTTGTATGTGAAAGGGCTAGCTGATAATTTGATAAGCATAAGTCAAGTATGTGACCAAGGCTTCAAAGTTCACTTTACTGCATCTGAATGTCTGGTAACTAATGAGAATAATAGAGTCATCATGAAGGGAAGCAAATCCAAAGACAATTGTTACTTGTGGTGTTCTCAAGAAACAAATTGTTCCTCCACATGTGTGATGCCTAAAGAATTTGATACAAAGTTACTGAAGAAAAAACTTGACCAACTGCTCCTAAAAGATGCGAAGGTAGTTCAACCAAAGGAAGCAAAGTATGTGGAGAGGTGTCACATCCAAAGTTGCAACATCAAGTTACTTCCAAGAGGTTAGAGACTTTTCACTTGGCACGAGTAGAACACAAGCAGTCTAATACACTTGGTAGAGAACAATATGTTGGCTTAATTGCTGATAAAATTTCAACACCTGTCTGGATGAACATTGTCAAAGAAAAATCAAATGGTAAATATTTATAGCAATTACTATTGCGAAGGGTTGCTCCAGATTCTCTATCCTTCCTCCATTTTGATGTGACTACAAATTTTAACAGATGGGACAAAGACTCTTTGCAAAGGGCTGACTTGACGAAGAGATTGACGATAGGAGAGATCTGTGGTGACACTCCTGTAACTAGTGATAGATTTAAGGAGTTCAGAAGGCTGTTTGATAGGGGCAAGAGGTGGAAGACCACCTAAAAAATGAACAATATTGGCTTATTCCCCTTGGCTATAATATGCCTCTGATACTATTCCTAATGGTGGTATGAGGATGGATGACGTCCTATCAAGATGATACGACATCCTTTTGAGGTATGATCTTGAAAAATTTGTGTTGGGTATTATCTCGAGGTTTCTCTCTTGAGAGGAAGAAAATACTCATCTAAGTATAAGGGTGAATGGTAGTTAACTCGTGTGAAGAAGAGGGGTTTTTATGAAGTGTATTGATTATCCCTAGTTGTTGGGACATCATGTTAGCATTTATATCTGGTTTCTAACAACTATTCCATGGTGGCTGTTTTCTTGGTGAAATGATTAGAGTTCCATTCTTGGTCAAGTCTGATTCTATCAGTAGACTTGAATACCTATTCTGGGTGGTTATTTGGTCAAGATTGAAGGATGTCTAGGTGTTATTAAATGCAATGTTAAAAAATGTATCATGACATTGTATTTTGGAAGTGCTAAGTTTCTAATGAAGTGGTTAGAAGAATAAGGGTTATGAAAGGCAATGGTGTAGGCTGCTATGGATAGCTTGACTATATTGTTCCTTCTCAAGGGACTTGTGAACAATGCCTACAAATGGTTAAGACTTGAATCTCTCTCTCTCTCTCTCTCTCTCTCTCTCTCTCTCTCTCTCTCTCTCTCTCTCTCTCTCTCTCTCTCTCTCTCTCTCTCTCTCTCTCTCTGTTTTGAGTGGTGCACCAATAACAAGAATGATATGATCTTGGAAACTGCCTACATTGATCGATTTTGTGTTACAAACATGATTTGATTTCTTTTGGGCTTTCCTTAACTGTGCTTAGCTATGTTTGTCTTTTTTCTCAAACAAATTTTTGTCAAATTTTGGCTAAAAAGGGGGAGAGTAGTAGTAGTCGTAGTTTTACTGTGTCGTATCAGTATTATGCTTTTATTGCTAAGCTTGTTGCCTATTACCTACAACAATTAAGGGGGGGTATGACTTTTTGGGATAAGGGTTATATGTTCCTTCATCTAATGAGTCTTATGTTATGGGATGTCGTTCAAGATATTTTAACATCTTGTCTAGTCTGGTGTTTCCTCTTGTTACTGAAATAACATGTCCTATGTGATATCCTATGCTTGCTCTTTCGACATTGTGTTGGTGAACAACTGGATTCTTGGATATTCTGATCTGTTACAAGTGAAAAATATTCTAGGAATATTATGCTATCCTATGTGGCGCTCAGTTTGAAGATTGAAAAATATTCAAGCTGATTTCAAGGAGAATTGTTTGTTACTAATTTTGGATATATTTTAGGAAACAAATGATTGATGTACTATCTTTAAGGAGATGATTCTGCAACGCCTATTACTTATCCAGCTGTGATTTGTGAATCCCAATGTAACACGGTGGGAGAACTGACTTGGGTGTTTTGTGTTTGATCGCAATTATTGCGGATAGCAAGAGTCGCCACCGACTTTTCTTTTATCCAATAAGGAAAGGTTGAAAAGAACAAGAAAGACCTTTCAAGATTATTTCTTGAGTTCGGGGGGTAGGTTATGAAAAGGGAAGGTGCTAGCACCCTTTTCATCTGTAGTTATCTACGGGCTCTTAGTTGCTTTCTAGATCACTTACTTTTGTTTGAAAATGTGCTTGTGATGTGGGTTATGAAATTATTTTGAAAAACGTCTTTGTAATGGTTCTCGTTTCTATAAGAACGCGTACAAAGTGTTGGTTTTGAAAATAGTTCAAAGAGGTGTTTGTGGATTGTGTTTTTGAAAGTGATTTTGAAAATTGTCTTTGTAATGATTCTCGTTTCTATAAGAATGCATACAAAGAGCTTTGTCTTTTGAAAATGTTTCAAATGAAAGTGTTGGTGCGTAAAATGTTTTTGTTGTGAGCAAGAGCAAAACTATGATCATCCTACCTACTCAAAAGGTCTAGTGTTCTTTTCCTCTTCCTTTATATGTTGTTATCTTACCATTGATTTGGTAAGAAAGCCCCATCGTTGGATGTGAAGGGACGGGCGTGGGACGTTTGTATAGTCATAGAAGGCAACCTATGGGACGTTTTAGCAATATCATTTAGGGACTAGATTGTTTACCGAAGGCAACATTTGAAGGTCATCGAGGGACTACGATCTTTTATTGAGGGTCTTTGCTAAAACGCCCATATTCGAGGGACATGACTATTTTTTCGAGGCAATAAGTGAGATTACCCTAAGGGTGCATGTGTGAATAGTGTGTTTGATTTTCATGCATTTAGTCTTTGATTTTTTAGGTTACCTGCTTGTTGGTTTTATCTAGCCATACATCCTAATTACTAACATTTATACAAAAGTAATAAAAATGCAGAAAATAAATCCTACACTATTACAACCATATTGAATAGCATGAAAATGTAAAGACAAAACAAAAATAAAAGAAACAAAAATGAATGCTTCGATCTAGGCAGAAAAACCCTTCAATTCTGCCCTTCCTGGATTCCATCAATTTGTCCTAGAAGTATTGAGGACACGCCTTTCGATTTGGGCTTAGCATGAAGCATGAGATGCAGTCTTCGATTCTGCCTTTCTGCTTCCTTCGACTGGGGCCTGGAAGTCAGCATGAGGTGTAACCTACCTTTCTGCTTCCTTCGATTGGGGCCTGGAAGTCAGCATGAGGTGCAACCTGGCTTTCTCCTTCCTTTGATTTGGGCTTGGAAGTCATTGTGGCCATCCTTCTGGATGCCTCTTTCGTTTGGACCTAGAAGTCAGTATGGAAGCCTGAGGTTTCGTTTCATACTTCCTTCCTCCTATTTCTTTCGTTTGAGATTTTTAAATAGAAAAATGGCCTGAGGCCATGCTAGCATTGTCTTATGGCCAGGTTAGTTCTTAAAGCATATTTAATAAACCAAGAAACATAACCAAAAGGATTAGAAATGAAAACAAACTAAAAGGGTGGAAACGAAAAGGAAAACAAATTTTATGTACAATTTTTGAAACGAAAGGCAAGACTATTCACATGTTATGCTAGAAACGAAAGGTTCAAGGTTAAGTGTGACTTACCTTGCTTGAAGCTGGGGTATGTGAGCTGGAACTTTAACTGCTACCTTGGATACTCCTAGGTTCGAAGGGAAGAAACGAAGATGACGTTTCTAGTGCTGGATTCGAAGGAGAAGAACAAATATGATGTTCTTTCTACTAGATTCGAAAGAAAAACAAAGTGTGGGGTTGTTCCTGGATTCGAAAGGGTAAAAGAAACATGTGTTGTGTTTCTATTTGTTAGATTCAAAAGGGTTAGAACAAAGGTATGGTCCTTTGAATCTGGGTATGATAATGTGTTACGTGTTTCGATAATTTTCACATCATCAAGGATTTTTCCAAGCTATCAAAAGCCTCTGGATGTGTTGTCCAGGCCCTTATACATGTTATGGAGCTTCTTATTTATAGGCAAAGCTGGCTAAGATTTAGGAGGGAAAACAAAACAATTTGAACGAATTGAGTAAACTGTTTTTTTGTAGCTTTCGAGGGGTAGTGTTCGTATGTCATTTTGGTGCAAGAATGGGGCAGTGTTTCCGGACTACTGTGCAGCAGTTTTGGAGCGTTATGGACAGTGTATTAGACTTGAACTTGGCAGTAAGCATCTTTTGAATATTTCATTTTTTGTTTTGACCACCTTCGACCAGATCCTCCTTTAAACAACATTATTTGGTTTTTACTCAACAAGTGTCTTTCGAATGGGACCTTTTTATACATCCTTCGAAGGGGCCAAATGTGTGCCCCTTGAATGGGTCACCAAAGTATGCCTTAAGGCGGGCCTTGTAAGTCCTTCGAATGGGCCATCAAACATGTCCTTCGAATGGGTCATGTATGTATATTTCAAAGGGCCTAATGTTTCCTTCGAACGGACTATGCTATTCTTCGAATGGGTTAGTAAGGTATGTACTTCGAAAGGGACTCCTATGTATACCCTTCAGATCCTCCAATACATGTCCTTTGAAGGGGGCCACCAACCATGTGTGTTGAAGGTTGTCAAGGGTGGAATTGCAGCATACTATTTCAAAGGGAAATATTGTCCATTCGAAGCTAGTATAAACATCGCCAATGCCATGTTGAAGCCTGCATGCAGGAGGTCTAAATGGCCAAATGAAGCTTGCAACAAAGGGGGGTGACATGCCCAAACGAAAGAGGCATGCAGGAAGAAAATATGCCCAGACAAAAGAGGCATACAGGAGAAAAATTGTGCAGTCGAAGGATGTCAAAAGAAGGATTTTTGCCTTGGAATTGAAGGAGGCTACAAGAGGCTTTTTTGCTTTGTGCCTGCTGGCCTGGTGGGTGCCTCTTGCATGCAAGAAGGAATCTATGGCTCAATCGAAGGCTGCATGCAGCCAGCCATCAACTTGTGAATCAAAGCAAGCATGAAGGGAAATATTTGTCTAATCAACACAGGCATGCAAGCATCAAATGTCCAATCGAAAGCAGGTATGCAGGACACTATTACATTATGAGCCATGTGAGGCCAGTGATGCAATCGAAGGTTGCATGAAGGAAGCTCCTGCCTTGTAAATCAAAGCCAGCGTGCCAAAGACCAACACCCAATCGAAGGATGCAAGCCAAGCTTGCATCGAAAGAGCCCAGAAGTCCAATCGAAGGAAACTTGTTTTTTCTTCAATTTTGTCAAAAAGATTATTTTCATTTGTTTCCCCCCTTTTTTAACAACTTCCTCTTTAACTTGATGCTGGAAAATCCAATTGTACTTGTGCAAGCTTGAATTTTGAGAATCCTTGTGACAAAATCCTTGAGAAATGAGAGGGTAAATTTTGGGGTACAACAACTTCCCTTGTTTAATCTTCTTAAACCTAAAGAGTTAGATTGGCGAGTCTGTCATTCGTGACTTGAAGGTGGAAAATGATTGAACACTAGAGTGACCATAAATTTGCACTCGATGAAGTCGTGGTTGGTTGTGTAGGGAATGGGCTTAAAGATGCCATTTGGAGAGATGATAAAGAGTTGTCGGAGATGGGCTAATAGATGCCACCCAAAAGTGATTGTTGACAGAAATTAGACTAAGTCTAAACTTGACTTTAACTGGAAAAGAATAAGAATAAATCTTGAGAACAATTTATTTGAATCAGACAAAATGTCAACCGGAAAGGAATCAGGATAAACCATTGATCGTTTTAAACTGAACCAGTAGAGGTCTTAAATATTCTTTAACTGGGAAGAATCAAGATAAATCTTTGGAGAGATTTATCTGAACCAGAGAAAGTGTCAACTGGAAAGGAATAAGAATAAACCATTGACCGATTTAAACTGAACCAACAGAGGTCTGGAAAAGAATCAGAATAAATCTTTGGAGCGATTTATCTGAACTAGAGAAAGTGTCTACTGGAAAGTGATCAAGATAAACCATTGATTGATTTAAACTGAACCGACAGAGGTTTGGAAAAGAATTAGAATAAATCTTTGGAGCGATTTATCTGAACCAGAGAAAGTGTCTACTGGAAAGGAATCAAGATAAACCATTGATCGATTTAAACTGAACCAGCAGAGGTCTGGAAAAGAATCAGAATAAATTTTTGGAGCGATTTATCTGAACCAGAGAAAGTGTCTACCAGAAAGGAATCAGGATAAACCATTGATAGATTTAAACTGAACCAGCAGAGGTCTTGAATATTCTTTAACTAGGAAGAATCATGATAAATCTTTGGAGCGATTTATCTTAACCAGAGAAAGTGTCTACCGGAAAGGAATCAGGATAAACCATTGATTGATTTAAACTGAACCAACAGAGGTCTGGAAAAGAATCTGAATAAATCTTTGGAGCATTTATCTGAACCAGAGAAAGTGTCTACCGGAAAGAAATCAGGATAAACTATTGATTGATTTAAACTGAACCAGCAGAGGTCTGGAAAAGAATCAGAATAAATATTTAGAGCGACTTATCTGAACAAGAGAAAGTGTCTACCGGAAAGGAATCAGGATAAACCATTGATCGATTTAAACTGAACCAGCAGAGGTCTCGAATATTCTTTAATTGGGAAGAATCAAGATAAATCTTTGGAGAGATTTATCTGAACCAGAGAAAGTGTCTACCAGAAAGGAATCAGGATAAACCATTGATCGATTTAAACTGAACCAGCAGAAGTTTAAAGGAAGTATTCATCATGTAGATAGTCACCTCGTCCTGTTTCGAGAATTGATCTATAATCGATTTGTTCATAGATAGTCGTCCTATCTAGTTTCAGGTATTAAGCTTGATTGTGATAGATGATGAAGGAATCTTGGACGATTACTACTTCAAAAGGTAATGAAGTAACCTTTGACGATTGCTACTTCAAAAGGTAATATAGGAAGCTTGGACGATTACTACCTCAGCAGATAATGAAGGAATCTTGGATGATTACTACCTCAGCAGATAATGAAGTAATCTTGGATGATTACTACCTCAACAGATGATGAAGGACTCTGGGACGATTACTACCTCAACAGATAATGAAGGAATCTTGGACGATTACTACCTTAGCAGATAATGAAGGAATATTAGATAATTACTACCTCAACAAATGATGAAGGAATCTGGGACGATTACTACCTCAACAGATAATGAAGGAATCTTGGATGATTACTACCTCAACAGATGATGAAGGAATCTGGGACGATTACTACCTCAGTAGATAATGATGGAATCTTGGATGATTACTACTTCAGTAGATAATGAAGTAATCTTGAATGATTACTACCTCAACAGATAATGAAGGAATCTTGGACGATTGCTACTCCAAAAGGTAATGAAGGAATCTTGGATGATTACTACCTCAACAGATAATGAAGGAATCTTGAACGATTGCTACTCCAAAAGGTAATGAAGGAATCTTGGACGATTACTACCTCAATAAATAATGAAGGAATATTGGACAATTTCTACTCTAAAAGGTAATAAAGGAATCCAAGTTTGATTTTATCTTGGAGAAGTTTACAGATAATTAATGAAACTTATTTGTTGATCTTTTCCTGAGAAAGTAAAGAGTTAGTTGTATGCAATGTCACGATGTATGAAATGCATGATGTAATGATGTTTCTCAAAATAAATGAGATTATGATGTATGCATTTATCATATATGTAAATATGATGCACGGAATGCTGTTGGAATGTAATTTTATCTTAGAAAATAACTCCTTGACAAATGTTTGGGAGCCTTAGGAATTTAAATCCCAGACTATTGTTGGGGATGAAGAGTATACCCATCTTCAAACCTTGCTTAGAATGTTTCTGCTGGAGGATTCCTGTTTTTGTTGTTTTGAGGAGAAATCCACTGGGGGATGTTGATTTTTCTTGAGAAAAAAACTTTATGGAGAGTGTTGATTTCCGCTTGAGGAAAAGAGTTCAGGAGTTTCATCTGTCCGTTGCTCTACTGGGGAGCTATTTCTTGATGGAAGAGAAAGGGAGTTAACAACTTGTCGGGGACAAAGAAATTAACTGTTATCTGGTTATCTCCTAGGTTTTGCAGTAACTCACTGGGGATTATAGAGCAGTCTACTGGGGAAGAGGAGTCGTGGTCCCTTGATTTGTGATAGTCTGAGAGGAAAATTCAAGCTGGGGAATCTTGTTGTTTGTTGGGGAAATAAACCTTGTCGCCAATCTGTTGGAGAGGTGTTTTCTTTTGGTAGAACTCCTCAAGGATTCTTGAGATCAACTCAGTTGGGGAGAAGTTTTCAGAGATTGAAACTCTGGCTAAGGATCACCCTATCAAAATGACTTTGTGGGAGATTTGTCACTGCCCCTAGTAGAATTGTTTATAGTATTTCCAGGAAATGTTTGCCTGACCGTATGTAACCCTTTGTTGGAATTCACGTTCAATGGCCCAAGTGATTCAGATACAGACCTGCCCTTGGTTATTCAACATTTCTTGGGAGATTTCTTGGAATCTTGACTTGACTTCCCCCAGACAAATTGGACAGTGACATGTCATGCCCCCTTGCTTAATAGGAGATTTATCGTTGGAGGTGTCATCCCATTTGAAGTGATTTTGTTCACTGAGAGAGCTTTCGTTCGCTGGATATTCGTCGTGTGAATTTCTCCACTGTCAAACAATTAGCCATATACAAACAACGATATTCAAATAATGCAAAGTTTATGCTTGTCTTGAAGTTTTAAAAATGCGTTTTTAGCAGACAAAAGAGTTTTGTACGAATGTGAATTCAACTTAGGATTTAGAGTAAAGCCTTACAGGAGTCAGGATACCTTTGGTAACAGTATGATTTCGAACTAACCCATGCTTCAATTAGGACTTTGAAAGATTGTATCATGGTTTGATTCACGGTTTAAGAAACAATGGATAAGGCTCAAAGTGTATTTGTATCCGCCCGTTCTTCATGATGTTCTCCAGTCCTAAGCTCAGTTAATTGTGCGTTTAAGTTCCAATTGAGTCTGAAATGATGTTTTGGAGATGGTTCAGACAAATTAAGTTTGTCGGAGGGAATTCATTTTGCAACATTTTTCATGTTGTTGAGAATTTGTAGTGACCTCCTTTTGATTTATTATCCCTGATTTTTTTGCCTGACTGTTCTTGCTTTGAGATTACAGTCAGCGGGATGTCCCAGGTTTTTTAAGTCTTCTTTGTAGGTTTTGACTTGGTGGGCCTTTTCCTTTGGAGAGGTAATGAATGCCTAGATTATGGGATGAACCATCATCGTATTTTAATTCAGAAGGATGTTTTTGGTGTCATTCGTTGTATACGAAGTGAAAGTTTGTGACTGAATGCACAATTGAATTAACTGAGAGACTATCCTGCCCCAGGTTTTGATTAAAGGTTCCAAATTGTGTGAAAAAGAAAACTCCTACTTCTTTGGCTCAAAGGGGTTGACTAGGGATTATCCTCCTTATAACTCATGCGTTTAGGAATTGAAATAAACACATGTACATTGTCAGCAAGGTCTGTCCAAAAGCATGCTGTATGAGATTATGACATTGTTTTCGTCATCCTCCCTCTAAAGGATTACAACTTTTTGAAACAAGAGTTGAATATCAGAAAGGTATTAAAAAGCATAGTTTAAATAGAGTGAAAATTAATGGATTGATTCAAGACAAACATATTTAATGCATTAATGAGAGTAACCAAATTCTGACATAAAGATAAGTGTTTAAGTAAACAAAGAAATTACAACTGAAAATTCGAATAAACAGAAAATTTACTCACCAGACCGTCACTTCATTTGGATGCCCTTTAGGGGTGGTAGAAGAGCTCCAATTGACCGTCTTGTGTGAACTCCAACTCTCCTCCGTCGATCAGGTTTTAAATCTTGTACTTCAGCGCCCAACAATCGTTTGTATCATGCCCAGGACTATCAGAATGATAGGCACACCTTGCATTGGGATTGTAGGTAGGAGAATAAGTTTTGGGGTTTGGATGAGGTCCTATCAATGTAATCAGATTCATCCTCAACATGTGTTACAATGCTTGAGATAGTGGCATGTTGATGTTAGTAAACTGTCTCTCGGGCTCGTTTTACCTTTGCTGATTTCTCGTTGACGTTGGCGAGGTCGTTGTTAGGCCCGTGACATGGTAGCAATTTGGAAAGGTCTGCTCTCCAACTTCTTGTCTCATCGGAGGCTGACTAATGACTCAATCCATAATTCTAGTTGTTTGCCCCATATGGTTGCATCTGTCTTGATGAAGCTTGCTGACAAGGGCTCTCAGCTCTTCTTGTCCTTGAGCCAAGTTTTAAATAAGAGCTATCTGGACCACCAGTTGTCCCATCATCTGGACTTTCATTGTTGCCATTTTAGTTTGTAGCCATTCTAACTGGTCATCCTTGTTATCCTCGGGATTCTTCAAGCCCTTAGTGAGGAGTGTTTTCACTTCTTCTTGCCCCTTGGATAGGTTCAAGAACATTTCCTAAAGTTGAGCGTTTTGAGTCTGAATGTCCTTGATAGTCTGTTCTAGAGCCATCTCTACTGAAATAAACAGTAATCAGATGAGAGACTCGTATGGGGAAAACCTGTCATGATATGATGCATGGTATGCATATGCAATGTTTTCAAGGATCTCGTGGGGTAAACATAAGAAGATGTTAGAAGTTAAATTTTGATCAACAACTTTTGATTGGAGAACTTCGTATCGGTGGATGTCCTTCCATGAGAATCAAGCTCACCATGTCAAGTGGGTCATAACCCTTGACTCAAGTTACCGTGATTTGGTCTTTGACAGTGTTTGATTAGAGGATGAATCCTCATACCCCTTGATAGGCATCTGGTTCAACATGACCCTGCATCATAGGCCCTTGAGATCCTTGAAATGGTTATTGAAAATGCTATGGTATGATGTCATGATGTTACATACAAGTATGCAAAGCAAGCAAGTTGTTATGTACAAATAGTCATATACACACAAAGTAGTCAAGTCCTTAGGTTCAGGCTTGCATGGAGTTTGTAGGTAAGTACCCTCTTAAAATTTAGTTGGCTTAACCTGTCCTAGAAAGTAATCGGGTTCTAGGGGATCTCAATATCACTGGCCTTTCTTTTAGGCACTGTCTCAGCATAATCAATCTTTTGTTGCGGCCGAGATATCCCAAAAGTCCTATCTCATTGTGTGTAGTATCGAGTATCAACCAATTTTCAGCTTTCCACCGAAACCAGCTGTCTCACTACTTCCTAATGGCCAACTTGTTCAATTAAGGTTCTAAGGTCAGTTAGTGCTTCATGACACCTCTCAACGGCCCTGTATTCTCCTCGATTCAACACAAGGGATACCTGTACCAATAAATGCATCACACTAACGTAGCCATTATGTTGTACCCCAAAATTTTCCCTCCCATTTTTACTCAAAACATGCTCCTAGAGATCCACAAGTGCTCAAGGTGGACCAAGAATTGACCAGAAAAATTCTCCTTCTAAGCAATGAACCTCTAACTAGGGTTTCACTTCTCATCAAGATGTATAAACTCCAAAGGTCTCAAATGTTTTCCATGGTTATAACATGTCCTCAAGATTGTCCATGACAAATTTCACACCTTGCACAACAAGTTTGCTTAGGCAATTGCTCAAATGCTTGGAAATCAATTGTACTAGGTCAAAAGTCAACTGTGGCCCAAATACAGTCAAACTTCATGATTTTTGGTCAACATCAACATTTTGAAGTGATATGCATCATTTTATCAAGGGTTGATCATGATTCCTCAAGAAATGCTCCTAATTCATCAAAAGTCAAGAATTGCTAAATTAGAGTTTATATAGGAAAAGTCAACCAAAATTTGACCAGGCATAACTATGACATACTTCATCCATTTTCCCCAACCAAAGATCATTTTGAAGAGAATTCAATTCCCTACAACTTCTATTCAGCCCTCAAGTCCAAGAAATGCACCATTTGAAAGATACAATCTCAGACATTACAAGTCATTTTCAGAAAGTCAATAAAAGCCACTTTTTTCCAAGACCTTTTACATCAAGATAACATCTTCAAATGAAAAATTGATCAAAAGAGGGATGGAAGTAGAAATCTTAGTCTTTCCAAAATGTCCAAGATCATCATCATGAGATAAAAATTGAGCAAGCTATGGCTTTCCCAAGTTGGGAAAATTTGGGAATTTTCAAGAATTATGCATTGAGCAAACTTGAAGTTTTAAGACAATGGCTCAATTTCTTGGACTTAAAACATCTTCCTAAGATCATAGAGGACACCTAAAACATTTTTTAATATTCTTGATTTTTATTTGCATTTTATATTAATTTTCATTTAATTAAAATCAAATAAGTTAAAAAATATGCAATTTATATGGACTATTGCTATTTGTGTTTTGTTTAATGCATGAGGAGGCCCCAATTTTCGTGTGCAATAAGGCCAACATGTCTACTATATGCAAATTTTAAAAATGGACAAGATCCCACACTTTTGGCCAAGGTTACATATTAGTATTCATGGCATTCAAATTTTTGTCTATGGCTATTACAAGCATTACTTTTCATGTCTCCTCACTGTTCTCTATATAAAGAAGGAATTAGCAAGCATCTCACGGACACAGACAACCTAAAAACTCTACACGATTGTTTGCAAAAAAAGATCAAAACTCACTCCTGGAGCTTCCCTGAAGCGTTTACCATCATTACCAGGCCCTGAGATACCACAAAACGCGTCAATCAATTCTACAGTTTACTTCATTTTTTAAAATTGTTTTGTGCAATTCATGTAATATCAATGTGTTGTGACCATGCATATTTAATCATTTAAGTATTTGCAAGCTTTTGGTATGGTTGGATTGCAGTTTTGGTACAGAAATTGCACGTTTCCATTTCTAGGGTTTGAACCTTAGAATTGGGACTTTTTCAGAACAGACAAAATTAGCCCAAACCAGGGGCACTATTGTGCTTAGGAGGTTGATTACAATTGATCCATGGCCTCAAAGTTCATTTTTTTTGCATATTTTTGTTTGTTTCGAATGCAGGGGTTACAGTGACGGACAAAAAACCGTTACTATAGGTATTTTTACCTAAGACAACGAAGGGATGTAGGAGATGAAGTGTGTCAGCCTCTGATTGGCCAGTTTGAATACTGTGCGTGTTTTTTTTTAAATTCCAGATATTAACATTTTTTTGTATATAATATATTATTGTTATCATATGCATGATTGAATTGGCAGCACGGTTGGTAATGAGGCGCGCTTGTGAAGGAAAGGACCTGGGTTCGAGCCCCAGGTCTAGCATTTTCCCATTTTCATATTATTTCATACATAATCTAGTGTTTCTCATAGCCTAGTGCTCATCATGCTCCAGCAAATCACAACCACCTGATGTCCTCTGATCAGATCTAAGGCATCCTATCTGAAGGTTCATCATGCACTCTGGAAGCTAGCCCTCACTGGATCCAAGGATGGACTTGGGCTTTCACACCTGGGCCCAACGCAAATTTAACTCAGTACCCCTTATTTTGTTGAATAACCCCAGGCCCATTTGTTTTGTTTTAATATTTTCTTTTTTTAATTTTTGTTCTCATTTATTTAATTAACAATAATAATAATAAAAAATCATAAAAAACATTAGACTAGTTTTTTCTTTTCTTAATTAAACTAATTTTGTAAATAACTTAATTAAAACTTTAACTCTTTCTTAATTTTAAAATAAATTAGAATTAGGATTTAATTTAGATTTTAATTATTTTCTTTTCATAATAAAAAAAACTAAAAAAGCTTAGACTATTTTTCTTAATTTAATTTTCTAAATAGACTTTAGAGTAATTAATTTAGTTATTTTCTTAAATAAAAAAAAAGACAACAAAAAGATTTTTCTTATTTCATTTAGATTTGCTTTAGGTCTAGACGTACTTTCAATTTTTCGCGCGTTTATTTCCTTTCATATTGTTTATATTATTGTAATTGCTATATGGGACGTAATAGATGACAAGTAGACCCTTTTTATTGCTTTATTTTCTTTTCTCCAATTGCTTTGGAATGTAAATCCCCCTCCCCGAAGCCATGTAATAGTCTAGATTTATACTTTCTGTATTTTATTTTCCTTTATATTTTAACTGCTAGTAACTAGGCCTGTATGGCAAGACTAAAATCAAAACGGTAGCAAACCCTAAATGTGCAAGATAAATAACTGAATTAAACACATTTGCACATAAGCATCTCTAGGGTATCCCACTTTGGTTGCCTTCGAAAAACGGTCACAATTTACGAAACGTGAGAATTTTTAGTGGTTGTCTTTTAGTTTGAAAGATCACAAGTCCCTCGATGACCCTTTCAATGTTGCCTCGGTAAAAAGTGATCTTAAGACTTTAGGGCAGTTACTAAAATTTCTTGCCAAGTTGCCTTCGTGACCATAACGTCCTTTCGATTCTCCCTCAAACATCCGAAGACAAAGCTACCTACTCACTAATAGTAGGATAGCATTGTCTGAAGGGAAAGAGGAAAAGAACGACCCTTTTCGAGTAACAAAGTAGATAGCTATTAGAAGTTTGCTCAAACATTTTGCACTTACACAAACACTACTTTTCAAAAACAATTTCATAACACTTTGTATACTTTCTCCACTATCCCGAGAAACATTACAAAGTATGCCATACTAAGGCGTTTTCAAAACATTTTCAAACACAAAAAATAAAGTACTTTCAAAATGAACAACCTCTAAGAGCCCGTAGATAACTACGGATGGAAAGGGTGCTAACACCTTCCCTTTCCATAATCTACCCCCTTATTTAGAAAATCTCAAAAAAAAGGTCTTTTTCTGTTCTTTTCACCCTTTCCTTAATTTGGATAAAAGAAAAGTCGGTGGCGACTCTTGCTTACCGCAACATTTGCAAACACAAAATGTAAAACCAGTATTTAAACAGTCGGTTCTGCCACCGTATCACAGAACTGGCGACTCTGCTGGGGAAAAATAAAAAGTGGGGTTACCTTAGAGCTTAGTTCATTTTAAAATTGCTTTCATTGTGTATTTTCATGCTTTACTTTTGAGGGCTTGTTTGGGTTGTTACTATAGATCCTACACCCGGATCTGGAGCACCTTATTAGGTAAGTAGCAATAAATCATGGAAGCTGTACAACATAGACCGATATGGACAAAGTGATAGCTACGTTAGTGTGATACTTTTGCTTGTACTAATGTTCCTTGAGTCATTCAAGGATAACATTAGGCTTCCTTAGTGTCATTAAGCACTAACTGACCTTTAGAACCTTTAATTGACTCATCCTAAGCCATTAGAAAGTAGTGAGATGGCCGAATTTGGTTCCGACTGAAGATTGGCTGATACTCGACACTACACTCATTGAGACTAGACTTTTGGGATATTCTGGCTGCAATACTTCAGTGCGTGAGCTAGAACAATGCCTAAAATAAAGGTCAATGATATGAGACTCCTTAGAACCCAATTACTATTAATAGGACTGGTTGAGCCATCTGAAACTTCAAGAAGGTACTTACCTTTAAAACTCATGCAAGCATTTAAACCTAAGGTCTCTGTGTGACTTGTTTGTGTTTGATATACATAGGATTTCAAAGCATAATCATAACATCATAAGCATCATAACATGTCATGTACACTAACTGTTTCAAGGGCCTATGGATTTATCTCTTATCTGTATTGTAGGTCATGGATTCAACTCGCAGAAAAACCATTCAAATCAATTTTGTAGAGATTCCTCCCAAACTCAAAGAATTGGTTTCTAAGGTTCTTGAGAGTTCATCATTCAACAAGAGATATGGTTACTTTCTCAGTTTAGTTGCTACCGGTTTTGACGAGGGTTTGATGAGTTTCTTATTCCAGTTCTTCGACCCTAAGCACCACTGCTTCACATTTCCAGACTATCAGTTGGTGCCTACGTTTGAAGAATTCTCCAAAATACTCGGTTTTCCAATATTGAAGCAGATACCCTTTACCGGTTTAGAACAAGATCCAACTGCTGAAGATGTTGCTATAGCTTTGCATTTGAAGCCATCTGACATTGAGTCCAATTGTGAAATAAGGAGTGGAGTCAAGGGCCTCCTCACAAGTTTCCTGATGAAGAAAGCCCAAGTATTCCTACACGCTATGAGTTACCATGCCTTTGAAGATGTTTTAGCTCTTTTGATCTACGGGTTGGTTCTGTTCCCCAATTCAGATCAGTTTGTAGATGTTAGTGCCATCAACATTTTCCTTACTCACAATCCAGTGCCTACATTGCTCGGGGGTATTCTTCACTCACTTCATACACGTACCATGTTGAAGCGAGGGACTCCTATGTGTTGTATACCTCTACTCTATAGGTGGTTTATTTCGCACCTTCCTCAGTCAGCGATGAAGAATGAATTAGGTTTAAGATAGAACCAGAGATTAATGTTGCTTTCTCACTCTGACATCTATTAGTGCCCTCACTCCCAAGAAGACGTCTCTTTTATTGATCGCTGCAGAGAATTTCCCAATGTGCCACTCCTTGGCATTAAAGGAGGCATCACCTACAACCCCTCTTTAGCTTTATGTCAGTTCGGCTATGCCCGAAGGGATGGTCCCCATGATATGCTCATTCAAGGTATTGTGTTCGACTATACAAATGATCTGCAAGGCTATCATCAGAGGTTCATCCACGCTTGGGGAATGGTTAAAAGGACTGATAGTAGGACTCTAGGGCACAAGAACTCCATCCCTTTGGATCCATACCTCAATTGGGTGCGAACTCGTGCTCAAAATCTTATGATGCCGTACACTGCTATCCTACCAGTGATTTCAGAGCCTATTATTCAAGGGATCGAGTCTCGCATCATTCTTCATCCTGATATGCCAACAAACTTTGAAGAGTTGCAAAAATCTTGGATATAGCTCAAAGAAGAATGAGATACCTTTGAGTCCCAATTCTATGCTAGTGAGAAGAAGGTGTTGGAATTGACAAAGCAACTTCACGAAGAGCAGAATCTCAACGCCTACCTTAGCACCAAAAGGAGGCGTCCTTGGGAGACTTAGAAGTTTTAGAAGTTTCTTATTTGTTATTCCTTTGTAAACTTTGATTTCATTTGAGATTACTAATAAAAAGTCTTTGTTTCTGTTTTGGTTAAAAGAGTTTAAATCCTATAAGCCCCTTGAAAACATTGCATACATATATCATACATATTATTTCATAGACAAGTTTCAAGACAGGTTTCTTATCTTCTTCGGTGATTATTTCAGCAAGAAGAAATTGCTCTTGAACAGACAATTAAGGACCTTCAGGCACATAATACATAATTCCAAGAAATGTTCCTGAATCTGGATAAAGGGCAAGAAGATTTGACAACTTTGGTTCTCAAGGACAAGAAGAATAAAAAGAGGCAAGTGGGCGATCTGAATTTGAGAAGAAGGTTCAGAGGACCAGTGAGGCAAGTTTCAGAGCTTGCAACTCCATCAAGAGGGGCCAGAGAAGAAGACCACAATGCAAGGGAGTCTGAAGAAGATGAAGCTGATTACATCGAAGAACAATATCCTCCTACTGATGATAAGTACAAGCAGCTGGAGGATTGTCTCAATGCTATGGAAGTTCAGAGGGTACCTGGCCTGGATTTCAAAGAGCTAGGTTTGGTTTCTGGAGTGGTTATCCCAAAAAAGTTTAAAGCGCCCACATTTGCTAAATATGATGGGGTCTCATGTCCTAAGCTGCATCTCAGATCTTATGTCAGGAAGATCCAGCCGCACACTACTAACAGGGATTTGTGGGTACATTTCTTTCAAGACAGTCTATCAGGGACTCAGTTAGAGTGGTTTTATCAGCTGGAGAGAGCCAACATTCGTAACTGGGAAGACCTGGCTACGACTTTCTATAAGCAGTACCAATATAATGCTGACCTTGCTCCGACCCGTACACAACTCTAAAATATGTCCATGGGTTCTGGCGAGGGCTTTAAAGACTACGCCCAAAAGTGGAGAGATTTAAAGGGAAGAGTTCAGCCTCCTCTGTCTGATAGAGAGTTGGTAGACATGTTTTTAGGTACTCTATCTGGTCCGTTTTTCAATCATTTGATTGGAAGCTCCTCAGTTGGTTTTACTAAGCTGATCTTAACTGGAGAAATAGTGGAAGCTGGAATTAAGAGCGGCAAGATTCAAAAGGACACCTCTTCAAATGCAGGAAAGAGACCTTTCGTGGGAAAGAAAGAGGTCAATGCTGCTTATAGTCAAAGAAATCAGGGCAGAATCGAACACCGTCCAACGGTGGGGCCTGTAATGATATCTAAGCCTGCAGTTACTCAACAACGGAACAATCAGCCCAGAGCAGAAAGGCCTATGAGACAATTTACCCGGATCAATATGACCTTGTCTCAAGTTTTACCATACTTACTGAAATCCAATCTGGTAACTTTGAGGGAAGCTCCCCAAAATACCAATACTGCATCTCCTCGCTATAATCCAAAGGCTCGGTGTGCCTACCATTCTAAAAGTCCAGGCCATGATACGAATGACTGTTGGGCTTTGAAGAACAAGGTGCATGATCTGATCGAGGCAAAGAAGATTGAATTCGATGCTCCAGAGACTCCTAATGTTATAACTGCCCCCATGCCCAAGCACGTCCATAGTGTTAATGCTATTGATGATGATATGTTTGTTGCTTCTATTGATGAGCTCGTTACTCCTCTCATGACTGTTAAAAGGAATCTTTTGCAAGCCAGTTTATTTTCGGGTTATGGTGAAAGTTGCCACTTATGTTTATCTCTACCAACTGGTTGCCATTTGTTGAAAGAAGGTGTTCAGCGCCTGATGGATGATAAAGAAATTTTATTTGAGAAGACTCCAGTCACAAGTATTTCATGTAAAAACGTTTCTATTATAACCATTTCCGCCAATCCTCCCAAGGTCTCCACCAAAAGACCCGTCAGGATTACATCAGTTTCAGAGTTTTCTCCCATGATCATCACCATGCCAGAGCCAATACCATATTCCTCAGATAAATATGTTCCCTAGAATTGTGGGGTTAACGTCTATTACCATGGCATTAAGCAAGACCTGTTGGCTGCTGAAGACAAAGTTACTGAAGGTACTGATCCTGACGTCGACAATATTGTTGGGACCAGTAAAATAACAAGAAGCAGAAGGGTTTTCTCTCCTCCTAAAACTATTACTACTCATGTGATCATTCCTGTTGTTGCTCCTGCTAATACTCCCATTACAACTCCTGCTGCTAGCCCTACTGCCACCCCTGTCACCGAGTCGGTCGAGACTCAGGGCAAAGAGATATTGGTTGAGCCTGTCCAGACAAAGGCGCATCCGGAAGCTATCCCCGAGGTCTCTAAGAAGGAAATGGAAGAAATCTTAAATATAGTTAAAAAGAGTGACTATAATGTGGTTGAACAACTGGGGCAGACTCCTTCCAAGATCTCAATGTTGGCCCTACTGTTGTGCTCCGAAGCCCATGCAAAGGCTTTGGTAAAATTCCTCAAGACAGGTGAGGAAGATTGTGAGGTACCAGGAGAGCTTTCCATACTGTTACAACAGGAAGAAAGGGAAATACAGCCTCATGAAGAGCCAGTTGAAACAGTGAACTTGGGTACTAAAGAGGATAGTAAAGAAGTCAAGGTAGGTGCTAACTTGGAACCCAATGTCAAACAGTGGTTAATACAGATGCTACATGACTATGTTGAGAATTTTTCCTGGTCATACGAAGATATTCCAGGATTAGACACTGATATTGTGGTTCATCGTCTGCCAACTAAAGAAGATTACCCTCCAGTAAAGCAGAAGGTTCGTCGGATGCGCCCTGAGATGTTAGAAAAGATCAAGGCTGAAGTTATGAAATAGTTCAATGCCGGATTCTTGGCTGTCACCTCCTATCCACAATGGGTTGCTAATGTTGTTCCACTACCTAAGAAGGATGGTAAGGTACGTATGTGTGTGGACTATAGATAAGTGAATAGGGTAATCCCTAAGGATGACTTCCCGCTTCCCCATATTGATATTCTGGTTGACAACACCGCATAACATAAGATCTTCTCCTTCATGGATGGTTTCTCCGGATACAATCAGATCAAAATGGCACCTGAGGACATGGACAAGACGACCTTTGTCACACAGTGGGGCACCTACTGTTACAAGGTTATGGCATTTAGGTTGAAGAATGCATGGGAAACCTGTCAGTGAGCCATGGTAGCTTTGTTTCACGATATGATTCACCATGAGATAGAGGTTTATGTTGACGACATGATAGCCAGGTCTCAAACTGAAGAGGAACACTTGGATCATCTACAAAAACTATTTGATAGGCTGAAGACGTACAAGTTGAGGCTGAATCCGAACAAGTGCACCCTTGGGGTAAGATCTGGCAAGCTTCTGGGTTTCATTGTCAATGACAAAGGTATTCAAGTAGACCCTACAAAGGTCAAATCCATACAAGAGATGCCGTCTCCTCGCACTGAGAAGGAAGTCAGAGGTTTCTTGGGACGTTTAAACTACATTGCCAGGTTCATTTCCCATCTAACTGCTACTTGTGAGCCAATATTCAAACTCCTGAAGAAAGATCAAGTGGTAAAGTGGAATGAAGAATGCCAGGCTGCCTTTGACAGAATCAAAGAATATCTTCAAGAGCCTCCAATTTTGATGCCTCTGGTTGAAGGAAGACCTTTGATAATGTACTTAACAATATTAGATAATTCAATGGGGTGTGTGTTGGGACAGCATGACGAGTCTAGTCGAAAAGAGCATGCAATATACTACCTTAGCAAAAAGTTTACCGACTATGAAACAAGATACTCACTGCTCGATAAAACTTGCTGCGCTTTGGCATGGGCTGATCGCCGACTGAGATAGTATATATTGACCCACACTACTTTGTTGATATCTAAAATGGATCCCATCAAGTACATCTTTGAGAAGCCCTCTCTCTCCGGAAGAATAGCAAGATGGCAAATGGTCTTGACCGAATAAGATATTCAATACACGACCCATAAAGCAATCAAGGGAAGTGTACTAGCTGATCATTTGGCTCATCAGGCCGTGGATGATTACCAATCCATGAATTTTGAGTTCCTGGATGAGAATATCATGTTAGTAACTGATTATGCAGAATATGGACCATATAAAGGACCTGAAATAGGATCCCGATGGATTATGGTTTTTGACGGAGCTTCCAACGCACTAGGCAATGACATTGGTGTTGTGGTCATCTCTCCTGAAGGCTGTCATACTCCTTTCACTTCCAGACTATGCTTCAATTGCACCAATAACATGGTTGAGTATGAAGCATCTATTATGGGTCTCAAGGCTGCTATCGAGTCGAGGATCAAATTCTTGAGTGTATTCGGAGACTCGGCTTTGGTAATCATCCAGATCAAAGGAGAATGGGACACGAAGCATCCTAATCTCATCCCGTACCAAGAGCATGTGTTGACACTAATCCCATACTTTGAAGAAATTACTTTTGAGCATTTTCCACGAGAGGAAAATCAACTAGCGGACGCGCTAGCTACGATGTCATCCATGTTCAAGGTCAGATGGGATAATGAGGCTCCTCAGATCACCATTGAAAGGATGGATGAACCAACATACTGTCACGATATTGGTACTGAAGATGTAGTGGACAGGCCTTGGTTCCATGAAGTCAAAAGATATCTCGAAAGCCAAGAATATCCTGAAGGAGCTTCAGTCAATGATAATAAGTTCTTAAGAAGGTTATCTGCCAAGTTCTTCCTCAGTAACATGATCCTCTACAAGCGCAATCATGACTCTACCTTTCTTTGGTGTGTATACAAGAGTGAGGCAGAAAGGATTATGGCTGACTTACAGGAAGGTACCTTTGGCACTCATTCCAGTGGATATTCAAAGGCTAAAAAGATCCTACGGGAAGGATACTACTGGTCCACCATGGAAACAGACTGTTATTAGCATTCGCGGACTTGTCACAAGTGCCAGATCTATGCTGATAAAGTACATATACCTCCAGTTCCCTTGAACATCTTGACTGCTCCTTGGCCATTCGCAATATGGGGCATCAACATGATTGGAGAGATCAGACCTACAACTTCTAATGGGCACCGCTTTATCTTGGTTGCCATTGATTACTTTACGAAGTGGGTCGAGGCAGCTTCATTCGCTTCTGTTACTAAGAACGTTGTGGCTCATTTCATCAAGCACAACCTTATCTGTCGGTACGATATTCCTGAAAGAATTATTACAGATAACGGTACCAATCTTAATAACACTATGATCACCGAGCTTTGCACGTAATTCAAGATCCAGCATCATAACTCTTCTCCTTACCGATCGAAGCTGAACGGCACTGTAGAAGCTGCTAATAAAAACATCAAGAAAATCATACAGAAAATGACGGTGACATACAAATATTGGCATGAGATGTTACCATTTTCTCTTCATGGTTACCGCACCATAATGCACACATCAACATGGGCAACTCCTTTCTATTTAGTATACAGTATGGAAGCTGTCCTGCCCATTGAGGTCCAGATCCCTTCCTTGAGGATCATGAAAGATGCAGGGCTGAATGAAGACGAATGGATTCAGACTCGACTTGACCAGTTAAATCTGATTGACGAGAAAAGGCTCACGGCTGTCTATCATGGTCATATGTACCAAAACCGTATGATCAAGGCTTGTAACAAGAAAGTCAGACGTCAGGTATATTAGGCTGGTGACCTAGTAATCAAGCGTATCATACTACCACAAGGTGATCCCAAGGGCAAATGGACCCCCACATACGAAGGGCCAGTTGTGATCAAGAGCATATTTTCTGGTGGAGCCATGATCTTAACCACTATGGATGGTGACAACCTTCCACACCCCGTAAACGCGAACATAGTTAAAAAATACCACACATAAACAAAGACCCGCTAAGTCGACTGGCCTAGGAAAAAATTATGGCGTCCCGGTGAACCAAAAGGGTTCGGGAAAAAATTAGGGATATACAAAAAAAAACTTTGTACACCCGGCAAGTCGAAAACCTAAAAAGGCGACTTGGGCAAAAAAGGGTATCCCGCTGAACTGAAAACCTGAAAAGGCGGTCCAGGCAAAAGTTTGGGATTTAAAGCGTATAACTATGTCTCGTTGGGTCATCTTATATCCAATCTTTAGTACCAACTGTCAAGTTCAAACAGTACTAATCAATCCAGTCAACTTCAGACAAGCAGCGAAAGAGATGAGACACTCAAAGACATAAAGGCAATAGCATAATAGGAACCCAATGGGATTATTTCACATGGATTTTTTTCTTTGTATACTATTTTTGTATAATTTTCATTCTTACGACGACATTCTCTTACTAGGATGTCTGTCCATTTATACGAAAACGCTTATTTCAAGTTAATACAAAACTATCCCTTTGAAAGTGCAAAGTTCCTGTTTTTTATTTTTTTGTTTTGTGTGCAAAAATGTCCAGTGATTACTTTTGAACATATGCATTTGAATGTGATTACTGCTTACAAATATACACCTAAGAACATAAATACAATTGCTAATGACTTTCAGAAGAAGGACAATATCTAAGGGCCATCCACAAAATCCCCGTAGAGGTTTTCCTCGACAAATATATTCTCCAGCAGATACAGAAGCAGAGATATCATACTACAAGGTCACTGCCACATTCTTAGCATGCAGCCTAAGGGTGTCAGGTGTTCTCATATCCCCAACAGAGTAAGAATCTCCAATTACTGCTCCAACAAAAATCCCCAATGAAGTCACCAAGCTTCTCAGGATTCCCAAACAGGATTTCAACAAAATCCCCAAGCAGTTTATGGAATTCACCTTCCCCAACAGAGTTTTATAAATCGCAAGAAGTTTATAAAGCTTTATCCCCAGGAGAGTTTATTTCTCTAGCTATGGAAGTTCACCCCCCAGTGGAATTTATCTCTACAAATTGGTAAAATCTTCCAACAGAACTCACCCCTCAGCAAAACCACTCTCAAGCAAAAGTCAAAGATCCCCGACAGAGAAAGGAAATCCCCAGCAAAATTATCTCCATTCATCATCTCTAGAGGAAATTGAAGAATCACTTTCTTCATTCATCAACGGTAGTCCGGGATTCAGCTTCGCGGTACTCTTCAGCAGCAGTCAGGGATTTATTTTCCCAGACAAAGATACTTCGCAACAACATTTCAACTCCAACAAATTGAAAGACCTACAACAACCATGGATTTATTTTCCTTGGTTCAAACAACAATACAACAATGGAATAAATGACACATTCATACATTACATTCATACATCATTTCTACAAACATCATAGCATATACAACACAAAAGCATATATCACAATATCATTTATTTTGAGAGCATCATGCAACTCATACATCATGACATCGCATGAAACTGGTTTTACCTTTTCAGGTCAAACACTACCAACTTATACAGCAGGTCCAAGATTAATCGATATGACCAACATTCTCAAGTTCCAGATTAACACCTAAAACCAGACAAGACAACTATCTGTGAACAAATTGCAGATCAGTTCCCAAAACAAAACAGAGTGACTAGCTACACGATGAACAATTCCTTCAAACCTCTGTTGGTTCAGTTTAAACCGATCAATAATTTATTCTAATTTCGTTCCGGGAGACACTTTCTCTAGTTCAGATAGGTTGCTCCAAAGATTTATTCTGATTCTTTTCTAGTTAAATTTTATTCAAGACCTCTGCTGGTTCAGTTTAAACCGATCAATGGTTTATTCTGATTCGGTTTCGGTAGACACTTTCTCTGGTTCAGATAGATTGCTCCAAAGATTTATTTTGATTCTTTTCCAGTTAAAGTTTATTCAAGACCTCTGCTAGTTCAGTTTAAACCGATCAATGGTTTATTCTGATTCCGTTCCGGTAGACACTTTCTCTGGTTCAGATAAATTGCTCCAAAGATTTATTCTGATTCTTTTCCAGTTAAAGTTTATTCAAGACCTCTGTTGGTTCAGTTTAAATCGATAAATGGTTTATTCTGATTCCGTTCCGGTAGACACTTTCTATGGTTCAGATAGATCGCTCTAAAGATTTATTCTAATTCTTTTCCAGTTAAAGTTTATTCAAGACCTCTGCTGGTTCAGTTAAACCGATCAATGGTTTATTCTGATTCTGTTTCGATAAACACTTTCTCTGGTTCGGATAGATCGCTCCAAAGATTTATTCTGATTCTTTTCCAGTTAAAGTTTATTCAAGACCTCTGCTGGTTCAGTTTAAACTGATCAATGGTTTATTCTGATTCCGTTCCAGTAGAAACTTTCTCTGGTTCAGATAAATCGCTCCAAATATTTACTCTGTTTCTTTTCCAGTTAAAGTTTATTCAAGACCTCTACTGGTTCAGTTTAAACCGATCAATGGTTTATTCTGATTTCGTTCTGGTAGACACTTTCTCTTGTTCAGATAAGTCGCTCCAAAGATTTACTATGATTCTTTTCCAGTTAAAGTTTATTCAAGACATCTGCTGGTTTAGTTTAAACCGATCAATGGTTTATTCTGATTCCGTTTTGATAGACATTTCTTCTGGTTCAGTTTAAATCAATCAGGGATTTATTCTGATTCTTTTTCAGTTGAAATCAAGCTTAGACTTAATTTAATTTTTGTCAACATCTTTTTTGGATGGCATCTTTAAGCCCATCTCCGATGACTCTCTGTCATCTTCTCCAAATGGCATCTGTAAGCCCATTCCCGACATCATCAACCATCAATATTACTTCATGTGAGTGTAAATTTCTTGGCACTCTAGTGTTCAATCATCTTCCACCTTCAGATCACGAAAGGCAGACAAGCCAATATAAATCCTCAGGTTTAAGAAGATTGAACAGGGGAAGCTGTTGTACCCCAAAATTTCCCCTCCCATTTTTACTCAAAACATGCTCCTAGAGATCCCTAAGTGCTCAAGGTGGACCAAGAATTAACCAGACAAATTCTCCTTCTAAGCAATGAACCTCTAACTAGGGTTTCACTTCTCATCAAGATGTATAAGCTCCAAAGGTCTCAAATGTTTTCCATGTTTTTAATATGTCCTCAAGATTGTCCATGACAAATTTCATGCCTTGCACAACAAGTTTGCTTAGACAATTGCTCAAATGCTTGGAAATCAACTGTACTAGGTTAAAAGTCAACTATGGCCCAAATACAATCAAACTTCATGATTTTTGGTCAACATCAACATTTTGAAGTGATATCCATCATTTGATCAAGGGTTGATCATGATTCCTCAATAAATGCTCCTAATTCATCAAAAGTCAAGAATTGCTAAATTAGGGTTTTTATAGGAAAAGTCAACCAAACTTTGACCAGGAATAAATCTCACATACTTCATCCATTTTCCCCAAAAATAGCTCATTTTGAAGAGAATTAAATTCCCTACAACTTCTATTCATCCCTCAAGTCCAATAAATGCACCATTTTAAATATACAAGCTCAGACGTTACAAGTCATTTTCAGAAAGTCAACAAAAGCCACTTTTTATCAAGACCTTTTACATCAAGATAACATCTTCAAATGCAAAATTGATCAAAAGAGGGATGGAAGTAGACATCTTGGGCTTACCAAAAATTCCAATATCATCACCATGAGATAAAAATTGAGCAAGTTATAGCTTTCCCAAGTTGGGAAAATTTGGGATTTTCAAGAATTATGCATTATGCAAACTTGAAGTTTTAAGACAATGGCTCAATTTCTTGGACTTCAAACATCTTCATAAGATCATAGAGGGCCCCTAAAACCATTTTTGCACATTCTAGATTTTTATTTGCATTTTATATTAATTTTCATTTAATTAAAATCAAATAAATCAAAAAATATGCAATTTATATGGACCATTGCTATTTGGGTTTGGTTTAATGCATGAGGAGGCCCCAATTTTACACGATTTTTTGCAAAAAAACCAAAGTTGCTAATCCAAAAAATGCAGCTCTAGCTCGTTTTAACCCAAACAAAAGATCAAAACTCACTCCTGGAGCTTCCCTGAAGTGTTTACCATCATTACCAGGCCCTGAGATACCACAAAATGCGTCAATCAATTCTCACAGTTTGCTTCAATTTTTAAATTCCTTTTGTGCAATTCATGTAATATCAGTGTGTTGTGACCATGCATATTTAATCATTTGAGTATTTGCAATCTTTTGGTATGGTTGGATTGCAGTTTTGGTATAGGAATTACATGTTGCCATTTCTAGGGTTTGAACCTTAGAATTGGGGCTTTTTAGAACAGGAAAAAGTAGCCCAAACCAGGGGCACTATTGTGCTTAGGAGGTTGAACACAATTGATCCATGGCCTCAAAGTTCATTTTTGTTGCGTATTTTTGTTTGTTTTGAATGCAGTGGTTACAGTGATGGACAAAAACTATCGCTATAGGTATTTTTACCTAAGATGACTGGGGGTGGTAGGAGATGAAGTGTGCCAGCCTCTGATTGGCCAGTTTGAATACTGTGCGCATTTTTTTTTGAAATTCCAGATATTAACATTTTTTGTATATAATATATTATTGTTATCATACGCATGATTGAATTGGCAACACGGTTGGTAATAAGGCGCACTTGTGAAGGAAAGGACCTGGGTTCGAGCCCCAGGTTTAGCATTTTCCCATTTTCATATTATTTCATACAGAATCAGTGTTTCTCATAGCCTAGCGCTCATCATGCTCTAGCAAATCACAACCACCAGATGTCCTCTGATCAGATCTAAGGCATCCTATCTGAAGGTTCATCATGCACCTTGGAAGCTAGCCCTCACTGGATCCAAGGATGGATTTGGGCTTTCACACCTGGGCCCAACGCAAATTCAACTCAGTACCCCTTATTTTGCTGAATAACCCCAGGCCCATTTATTTTGTTTTAATATCATTTAATTAACAATAATAATAATAAAAAATCATAAAAAATATTAGATTAGTTTTTTTTCTTTTCTTAATTAAACTAATTTTGTTAATAATTTAATCAAAACTTTAACTCTTTCTCAATTTTAAAATAAATTAGAATTAGGATTTAATTTAGATTTTAATTATTTTCTTTTCATAATAAAAAAAACTAAAAAAGCTTAGACTATTTTTCTTAATTTAATTTTCTAAATAGACTTTAGAATAATTAATTTAGTCATTTTCTTAAATAAAAAAAAGACAACAAAAAGATTTTTCTTATTTCATTTAGATTTGCTTTAGGTCTAGACGTACTTTCAATTTTTCGCGCGTTTGTTTCCTTTCGCATTGTTTATATTATTGTAATTGCTGTATGGGATGTAATAGATGATAAGTAGAACCTTTTTTATTACTTTATTTTCTTTTCCCCAATTGCTTTGTAATGTAAATCCCCCTCCCCTAAGCCATGTAATAGTCTAGATTTATACTTTCCGCATTTTATTTTTCTGTATATTTTAACTGCTAGTAACTAGGCATGTATGGAAAGACTGAAATCAAAATGGTAGTAAACCCTAAATGCGAAAGATAAATAAATGAATTGAACACATTTTCACATAAGCATCTCTAGGGTATCCCACTTCAGTTTCCTTCGACGGTCACAATTCTCGAAAGGTAAGAATTTTTAGTAGCTGTCCTTTAGTTTGAAAGATCACAAGTCCCTCGATGACCCTTTTGATGTTGCCTCAGTAAAAAGTGATCTTAGGACTTTAGGATAGTTACTAAAATATCTCTTCAAGTTGCCTTCGTGACCATAACGTCCTTTCGATTGTCCCTCAAACATCCGAAGACAAAGCTACCTACTCACTAATAGTAGGATAACATTGTCTAAAGAAAAAGAGGAAAAGAACGACCCTTTTCGAGTAACAAAGTAGATAGATATTAGAAGTTTGCTCAAAAATTTTGCACTTACACAAACACTACTTTTCAAAAACAATTTCAGAACACTTTGTATACTTTCTCCACTATCCCGAGAAACATTACAAAGTTTGTCGTACTAAGGAGTTTTCAAAACATTTTCTAACACCAAACACAAAGTACTTTCAAAATGAGAAAACCTCTAAGATCTCATAGATAACTAAAAATGGAAAAGGTTCTAACACCTCCCCTTTCCATAATCTACCCCCTTACTTAGAAAATCTCGAAAAAGGTCTTTTTCTGTTCTTTTCACCCTTTCCTTAATTTGGATAAAAGAAAAGTCGGTGGCAACTCTTGCTTACCGCAACATTTGCAAACACAAAACGCAAAACTAATATTTAAATAGTTAGTTCTGCCACCGTATCACACATTGTTTCAACCATATCGGTCTATGCCGTACAGTTTCCACAATCTATTGCTACTTACCTAAAAGGTGCCCCAGATCTGGGTGGAGGATCAATACAAAGTATAAACAAGGAACCATAATGTAAAGCAAGCAAGTTAAACAAGGAAATCAAGTAAATGTGATCTAACCCTAAGGTAACCCCACTTTTAGGATATTCCCAGCAGAGTCTCCAGTTCTGTAACACGGTGGGAGAACTGACTTGGGTGTTTTGTGTTTGATCGCAATTATTGTGGATAGCAAGAGTCGCCACCGACTTTTCTAATAAGGAAAGGTTGAAAATAATAGGAAATACCTTTCGAGATTATTTCTTGAGTTAGGGGGGTAGGTTATGAAAAGGGAAGGTGATAGCACCTTTTTCATCCATAGTTATCTATGGGCTCTTAGTTGCTTGCTAGATCACTTTATTTTGTTTGAAAATGTGCTTGTGGTGTGGGTTTTGAAAGTATTTTGAAAAACGTCTTTGTAATGGTTCTCGTTTTTATAAGAACGCGTACAAAGTGTTGGTTTTGAAAATAGTTCAAAAAGGTGTTTGTGGACTGTGTTTTTGAAAGTGATTTTGAAAAGTGTCTTTGTAATGATTCTCGTTTCTATAAGAATACGTACAAAGAGCTTTGTCTTTTGAAAATGTTTCAAATGAAAGTGTTGGTGTGTAAAATGTTTTTGTTGTGAGCAAGCGAGCAACTATGAGCATCCTAACTACTCAAAAGGTCTAGTGTTCTTTTCCTCTTCCTTTAGATGTTTCTATCTTACCATTGATTTGGTAAGAAAGCCTCATCGTTAGATGTGAAGGGATGGGCGTGAGAAGTTTGTACAGTCATAGAAGGCAACCTATGGGACATTTTAGCAATATCGTTTAGGGACTAGATCGTTTACCAAAGGAAACATTTGAGGCTCATCGAGGGACTACGATCTTTTATCGAGGGTCTTTGCTAAAACGCCCATATTCGAGGGGCATGACTATTTTTCCGAGGCAACAAGTGAGATTACCCTAAGGGTGCATGTGTGAATAGTATGTTTGATTTGCATGCATTTAGTCTTTGATTTTTTAGGTTGCCTACTTGTTTGTTTTATCTTGCCATACATCCTAATTACTAACATTTATACAAAAGTAATAAAAATGCAGAAAAATCAATCCTACACTATTACAACCATATTGAATAGCATGAAAATGTAAAGACAAAACAAAAATAAAAGAAAGAAAAATGAATGCTTCGATATAGGAAGAAAAACCCTTCAATTATTCCCTTCCTGGCTTCCTTCAATTTGGCCTGGAAGTAGTGAGGACACGCCTTTTGATTTGGGCTTAGCCTGAAGCATGAGATGAAGTCTTCGATTATGCCTTTCTGCTTCCTTCGATTGGGGCCTGGAAGTCAGCATGAGGTGCAGCCTGCCTTTTTGCTTCCTTCGACGGGGGCCTGGAAGTCAGCATGAGGTGCAGTCTGCCTTTCTGTTTCCTTCGATTGGGGCTTAGAAGTCAGTGTGGCCATCCTTCTGGCTGCCTCTTTCATTTGGACATGGAAGTCAGTATGAAAGCCTGAGGCTTCATTTCATACTTCCTTCCTCCTGTTTCTTTCGTTTGAGAATTTTAAATAGCAACATGGCCTGAGGCCATGCTAGCATTGTCTTATGGCCATGTTAGTTCTTAAAGCATATTTAATAAACCAAGAAACAAAACCAAAAGGATTAGAAATGAAAACAAAATAAAAGGGTGGAAACGAAAAGGAAAACAAATGTTATGTACATGTTTTGAAATGAAAGGCAAAACTATTCACATGTTATGCTAGAAACGAAAGGTTCAAGGTTAAGAGTGACTTACCTTGCTTGAAGCTGGGGTATGTGAGCTGGACCTTTAACTGTTGCCTTGGATACTCCTAGGTTCGAAGGGAAGAAACAAAGATGATGTTTCTAGTGCTGGATTCGAAGAAGAAGAACAAGTATGATGTTCTTTCTACTAGATTCGAAAGAAAAACAAAGTGTGGGGTTGTTCCTGGATTCGAAAGGGAGAAAGAAAGAGGTGTTGTGTTTCGAGTTGTTGGATTCGAAAGGGTTAGAACAAAGGTATGGTCCTTTGAATCTGGGTATGATAATGTGTTAAGTGTTTGGATAATTTTCACACCATCAAGGATTCCCAGCTATCAAAAGCCTCTGGATGTGTTGTCCATCCCCTTATACATGTTATGGAGCCTCTTATTTATAGGCAAAGCTGACTGAGATTTTGGAGGGAAAATAAAACAATTTGAACAAATTTAGTAAACTGTTTTTTGTAGCTTTCGAGGGGCAGTGTTCATATCCCATTTTGGTGCAAGAATGCGGCAGTGTTTCAGGACTGTTGTGCAGCAGTTTTGGAGTGTTATGGTCAGTGTATCAAGCCTGAACTTGGCAGCAAGCATCTTTTGAATATTTCATTTTTCGTTTTGACCACCTTCGACCAGATCCTCCTTTAAACAATATTATTTGGTTTTTACTCAACAAGATTCTTTCGAATGGGACCTTTTTATACATCCTTCGAAGGGGCCAAATGCATTCCCCTTGAATGGCTCACCAAAGTATGCCTTAAGGTGGGTCTTGTAAGTCCTTCAAATGGGCCATCAAACATGTCCTTTGAATGGTTCATGTATGTATCTTTGAAAGGGAAAAATGTTTCCTTCGAACGGACTATGATATTCTTTGAATGGGTTAGTAAGGTATGTCCTTCGAAATGGACTCCTATGTATACCCTTCAAATCCTCCAATACATGTCCTTTGAAGGGGGCCACCGACCATGTGTGTTGAAGGTTGTCAAGGATGGAATTGCAGCATACCATTTCAAAGGGAAATGTTGTCCAGTCGAAGCTAGTATAAACATAGTCAATGCCCGGTCAAAGATTTCATGCATGAGGTCTAAATGCCCAAACGAAGCTTGCAACAAAGGGGGTCACATGCCCAAACAAATGAGGCATGCAGGAAGCAAAAATGCCCAGACGGAAGAGGCATATAAGAGGCAAATTGTGCATTCGAAGGATGCCAAAAGGAGGCTTTTTGCCTTGGAATCGAAGGAGGCTACAAGAGGCTTTTTTGCCTTGTGCCTGCTGGCCTGGTGGGCGCCTCTTGCATGCAAGAAGGAATCTATGGATCAATCGAAGGCTGCATGCAGCCAACCATCAACTTGTGAATCAAAGCAAGCATGGAGCGAAATATTTGTCTAATCAACACAGGCATGCAAGCATTAAATGTCCAATCGAAAGCTGGTATGCAGGCCACCATTACTTTGTGAGCCATGTGAGGCCAGTGATGCAATCAAAGGTTACATGCAGGAAGCTCCTGCCTTGTGAATCAAAGCCAACGTGCCAGAGGCCAACTCCCAATTGAAGGATGTAAGACAAGCTTGCATCAAAAGAGGCCAAAAGTCCAATCGAAGGATGTGAATTGAAGGAAACTTGTTTTTCCTTCAATTTTGTCAAAAAAATTATTTTTATCTGTTTTCCCCCTTTTTTAACAAATTCCTCTTTAACTTGATGCTGGAAAATCCAATTGTACTTGTGCAAGCTTTAATCTTGAGAATCCTTGTGAGAAAAGCCTTGAGAAATGAGAGGGAAAATTTTGGGGTACAACACCCAAATCCAGTTCTATGAAGATTATAAATAGAAGGCTTCATTCCTAGTTGTTTTTTACGAACTTACACTCTATTTAGATTAGGGTTTGTGTGCTTATTGTGAGCCTCTTGGTTATCATATTGATGAACGAGTAGAATTATTTATGTGTTGTAAGTTCTGTCATTCATTCAAAAGATTTTTAGCAGTGAATGATTGTGTGTCTTTGAAGTGTGACTTTTGTATTATTTTTCTAAGTGTTTAGAGTTGATCAATCACTATGTTGTGATTGTAAGAGATTTTAGAAGGGTCTCATACCTAGGTGAGTCGTAGGTAGAAGTTAGGCGAGGGTAGTTGAAGGAACCGGAAGAAAATCATCGAGAGTGAATGAATGAAGTCACCATCGAGTATTTATTTATCCCATAGGAAGAGAAAGGAAAATCATCAAAGAAAATCTTGATAAAGGAGAAATCACGATCATACGATCGAGAGATCGGGTAAGGGAGTCGATTACACAAGGGGAAGGTATTAGCACCCCTCACGTCCATGGTACTCCATGGGATCCACTCTTGTTGTTCTAATCTAAAGGGTGTTTCTATCTAAACGTTAATCAAGCTAAAGGGAAAATGCATGTATGCAAAGTGTATATACAAAGTGTGATCGGTATATCTGGAACTGACTGTTTAACGCTGGTTCGCGAAATGTCGCGGAAGCAAGAGTCGCCACCGTCTTTTATTTTCTCCAAATGGAAAGGACAAAAGCACAGAAAAATTCCTTATAGAGATTGCTCTCGGTTCGGGAGGTAGATTATAGAAAGGGAAGGTGTTAGCACCCTTTCTATCCATGGTTATCCATGGGCTCTTAGATACTTGCTCACTTGTGTTTTCAAAAATGGTTTGTTTGCTTTTCAACTGTGGGTTTTAAAAAGTTTCTTTGAAAATTTCAGTTCGACTCTTGTATCGGTCCTCAAGAGTGTTTGAAAAAATTGCTTTCGAAAGCTTTTTGAAAATGTGTTGGTGTGAAAAGTATTTTTGATTTTTTTTTTGAAATTAGAGCAAGTATCTAGAGTCGTCTACCTACCCTAAGGAATTCGTCTGTGTAGATGTCCTTTAAAGTAGTGCCATCCCACCATTGAGAGGTAGGTAGCACCACCGTTGGAGGTGTTCGGGTCAATTCGAGGTTTGGGACATGGTGATCACCAGAGCAATGAGAAGACACCTTAGAAGCTACCCTCATGCCAGGTTCCCGGATCATGAGGACTTACTAAGACATCCTCTACTCGACGATCACCTTTCGAGGCAAGGCAACAGTGAGGCGTACTCTAGGGGTGGTGTGTGATTTGTGTGCCGTTTTCAATTATTTTATCTTGTCATGTTATGAGTGATCTATGCGCTTATTTTTATTTTTGTCCATTCATTCTTGCATGCATTGATTTAGCAGTTAAAAATTGCGAAAAGTAAAAGTTCTAAGCTATTACAAAAGGCGCGGGTCCACATCGCCAAAATTTCTTGAACCCGATTTGACAGAAAAATAAAGAATTAAAAATGCGAAAGATTAAAATGTTACATGGCCTTGGGAGAGATACATAAATATTATAAAGAATAGAAAATAAATATGCGAATTGGAATTAAAGTTGAAACGAGGGCGTTGGACCCTTTTTAACTAAATTAAATTAAACGATTATTAAATCAATAAAATTAAAAGGAAAAGAAATTTGTTTTTGGTATTTTTGTATTTTATGATTTTTTTAATGAAAAAGAATTAATTAAAATAAAATGCTAACCCTAATTCTAGTTGTTTTTAGTTTATTAAGAAAAGATTAAATTTTAACCTAATATTTAACCTAATTATTTACATGCCATTTAATTACAAAAATAAATAATAGGAAATATTTAATTATTATGAAATAAAAAAAAAAGGGAAAAATTGATTAAACCCTGGTTCTACCACTTTTAAATTGATTAAGAAAATATTAAGGTTTTCTCCTAAATTAAAACTAACCAATTAAAGTTATTTATTTACAAAAAAATACTAATTAAATAAAGGTATTTAATTTTGGTCTTTTCTGATTTTTTTTTGTGTTTTATATTGTTGTGAAAATAATTAAATTAAAAGAATTAACTAAAATAAAGACAATAATTGAAATAAAAAGATAAGAAAAAGAAAGGAAATTCAAACCATGGGGGGTTCTGTCCCCAGTAGGAGAGTGTATTAGCACTTCTGGCCCATTTAAATTCATGGCCTGATTGACTTTCGTGGCTAGCATGTGGCACCTTTGACTGCAGCTTATCCTGTACCTCAGATCCTGACCTTTGATGGAGTATGATGAGACGCGTGGACGCTTGATACTGTGGGTGCATGATACGCTCCCTGTATTGAAATTGTATGGGAATACGTTTAAAGGAAAAATATAAGGAAAGGGGTGAGGACCTGGGGCTCGAACCCAGGTCCTGAACATTACCAACCAACGCGCTTGCCAACCATGCTGCCTTGTTTATCTGTAAATAATATAATCAATAAATATAATAAAACAAACAAACATCAACGCTTCTTTTTTCGCGCGAGATTTTGAACGGACCAACCAATGCCCTACACATCATCGTCTTCCTCCTTGGCTTTATTTTTCCTAAAACGAGAAAACAATCAGCAACGGTTTTACACCGTTCCTATAGACACCCTACTGGAAAATAGCGATTAGCCCCTGGGGCTTCATAAATTAGGCGCGATGGTCTCATTCTCTTCGTCCAAGCGCACTGAGTTGGATGGTCTAAGTCTTATATGCCAATTGTTCCTTAAACGAAAACCCCCAATTCAAAGCTTCATAAACCCTAAAATACGACAATGGTAGATTCGCATAGAGGTGATAAAAACACAATTAAGCAATTGGGTTAGCTTCAGAATCAGTTAATTAATAAGAATTCATGAACAAAATGCAATGAATATGCTTAAATTGTAAAATACGATTATGAAAAAAAATGAAAAAAGTTTGACTTCTGTACAATGATTCAAAGGGTTAGGGACTGTGTTCTTGATCCAGGTACGTTGCTTGATGTCCCAGGGATGCAGTGGAATCAGTATTGTGGCTTGAAACGACCTACAAGTGTATTTTCAGTTTTGAGTTTTCAAGCCAAAATTTCAAGTTCTTTCTTCAGGTTCTTGCGCAGCTTTTTTGGTTATGAGCATTAGGTCTTGCTTATGTATGTATAGGAGAGTGATTTAGGTTAAGAAACTTGATCAAAATCCATGAATTGATGAATATGATATTTGATTTTTAAACCATGATTTTCAAATCTTTTTCCACATGTTTTTTGATACAAATCATATCCAATTCCATTGGTTCTTTCCATATTTGGCTAGGCACGAAATCTTGAGGATATTATATGCATAAAAAGATTGAAAAACCTAGGTTTAGTATTTTCCATGTATTTTAATTAATTTAAATGAATTATTAATAATAAAAATCCAAATAAATAAATAAAAAATGAAGAAAAACTTCCCTTTGGGCCAAATGGTCGTGCACATGCCTTGGATGATGAATTGTGGAAGAAAAAGAGGCCCATTAGCAATTTTAGGTCATTTGAATCAATGTTGACTTTTCAAAATATCCAAAAATTTCCCAACTTCCACAAGGCATAACTTGCTCAATTTTTAAGCTTTGCTCATGTTCTTGGACATTTTGGAAAGGTCTTTGAGTCCTCTAACCAATGCCTTTGGTCCCATGTCATTTTTATTTACCAATATCAAGTTATGGCCTTTGACTTAAAGTCCCTTTTTGTTGACTTTTGAAAATGACCTATAATGTTGAAATTGATAACTTTTTGTGAGAGCATTTCTTGGACTTGGAGTATGAAGAGGAGTTGTAGGAAATGTATTTCTCTTCAAAATGAGCTTTGGATGGAATTTTTCTGATAATCCATGTGAAAGTTATGCCCAGGTCAATTTACAGTTGACTTTTTCAGTTATCCAAATAAGGAAACTTTTGCATCTTGATGATTTTTGAGCCAAGCTTTGAGAATCATGACCAAGCATTGATCAAATGATGTTTGTGGCTTCAAAATGAGATGTTGACCAAAAATTTGAACTTTTGGCTGTCAAATGACCATTTTGCCCCTACAGTTGACTGTAGTGCAATTAGGGCTTTGACTGTGCAATTTTATGCTGAAAGTCTTGAAACTTGATATGAGGATGCTTGACCATATTTATAGGCATGTGGGACTTGATTGGACCCTTGGAAACTTCATTTTCTTGATCATAACCAAAACCCTAATTTTGACTGTTTAGGAGGCCCTTGCACTGTACAACCCTTGGGGAACTTTGAAGCATGATTTGGCAATTTCTTGAAGAATATGGGAGGGAAAATTTTGGGGTACAACAGTTTCCCCTGTTCAATCTTCTTAGACCTGAGGATGCAGATTGGCTGACGTGCTTTTGGTAATCCGAGGGTGGAAGATGATTGAACACTAGAGTGCCCAGAAATTTGCGCTCACATAGTAGCAGTGTGATGATGGAATGGGCTTATAGATGCCATTTAGAGGTTGATGAATAGGATGATGGGCTTATAGATGCCATCTGGATGTTGATCGCGTAAGAGATTCCTTAGCGAGAACTTGCGTACCTGCAAAAGAAAAATGAGTACCTGACATGTTGCAGGAGCTGGTCTTCAGATGCTTTGTGTAGATATGTCCTGACTGGTTACATGAGCTGAATCTTTAAACTCTTCAGACGTGCCCTGGCGAGATACAGGAATCGAGTCTGGTAAGGTTAGTCTTCAACGGATACACCCTGACAAGATTCAGGTATCGGATCCTCGAACTCTTCAGACACACCCTGGCAAGATACAGGAATCGGATCTGGTAACATTAGTCTTCAACGGATACACCCTGGCAAGATTCAGGCATCGAATCCTCGAACTCTTCAGACACACCCTGGCAAGATACAGGAATCGGATCTGGTAATGTTAGTCTTCAACGGATACACCCTGGCAAGATTCAGGTATCGGATCCTCGAACTCTTCAGACACACCCTGGCAAGATACAGGAATCGGATCTGGTAATGTTAGTCTTCAACGGATACACCCTGGCAAGATTCAGGTATCGGATCCTCGAACTCTTCAGACACACCCTGGAAAGATACAGGAATCGGATCTGGTAATGTTAGTCTTCAACGGATACACCCTGGCAAGATTCAGGTATCGGATCCTCGAACTCTTCAGACACACCCTGGCAAGATACAGGAATCGGATCTGGTAATGTTAGTCTTCAATGGATACACCCTGGCAAGATTCAGGTATCGGATCCTCGAACTCTTCAGACACACCCTGGCAAGATACAGGAATCGGATCTGGTAATGTTAGTCTTCAACGGATACACCCTGGCAAGATTCAGGTATCGGATCCTCGAACTCTTCAGACACACCCTGGCAAGATACAGGAATCGGATCTTTAGTTGCGACCATTGATGGGAATCATTTTTGTACTTTTGTCCTGAAAAGACAAGCGTTAGTTGTATGCGATGTCATGTGGTATGACATGCGAGATGCTCTCTGAATACGTGAGATTGTATGTTCATGATGCGTATATGCATGCTATAATGTATGAAGATGTTTATGAATGTATTTTTTCGTTTAGGAAAGTAAATCCTTGACGGGTGCCGGGAAGTCACTCCTGGGCTGATGTTGGAGAATGGATTTTGCTTCCGCTGGGGATGATAATTGCAAGAATACCGGTTGGGAGAAGATAACTCCGTTGGGGAATAAACTTGGCGAATGGAATAACTCTGCAGGGAGGAAAGTACTCTAGCAATCTTGCTGGGAAGCAATACTCTGTGGGGAGAGAGCTACTTCGATGAGTTGTTGATAATAACTTGCTGGGGATATCTTTGCTGAGTGTTAATAGACTTCGCTGGGGATAAGAAAGAACTGTGTTGACGACGACCTTTCCGTGGCTTTTGGCTGAGGATAACCCAGTTATATCCTAGTAAGAAAATAACTCTTTAAATAAAGCCGGGCGACGCGTTCGTGTTCTGCGAGGATAAGTTTCCAGAATCTACTGGGGATAAGCTTACTGCTTGGGGAGATGAATTCCAACTTTCCTGGGGGAACTAGATTAGACTCTCCTGGGGAAGTTTTGAACTGCGGGGGAAGTGATTCCTTTGAGTGTTTGATATACTGCCGGGGAACAATCTTTAGGCCAAGACTGCCGGGGATGCTTGTTAAGAATGCATGTACTGCTGGGGAATGTTGAGATCTGCTGGAGGATACCCAACTTCCTTAAGTTTGATAATAGCTTCACTTGAGGAGAGTGTACTGACTTGCTGGCTCACTCTCTGGGGAATTAAGATATACTGGTTATGTTTTTCAGCTGAACGTCCCTTATATCTTGTGGACAGAGCAATTAAATTGCTTGGACGGCTCATCATTGCCCCTGTTTCTAAGGTGGGAGAGGAAGACCTGTGAGGGGCTGACAGTTGTAGATGGACAAACCTTCTTCTGGTAGGCAGGTGACAAGATAACGGGACATAGTCGTACGCTTTGATCCCTAACTTTTGCCTGGACCGCCCTTTTGGGTTTTCAGTCCACCGGGATACCCATTTTTGCCCAAGCCGCCTTTTCAGGTTTTCGACTTTCCGGGTGTACAGATTTTTCATTTCATCCCTTCATTTTGCCCGAACCCTTTTGGTTAGCCGGGAAGCCCTTATTTTTGCCTAGGTGTGTCAACCTAGCGGGTCTTTGATTATGCGTAGTATTTTTTCGACTATGTTCGCGTTCTCAGAATGTAGGGAGTTGCCCCTGTTAGAAGTGTCTTGTTGCCCTGCTGCCAGAAGATGTCTGATTAGGCAAGATTCGTTGTTGGAATGCCCCAAGTGACTTAGGCGGAGATCTGCCCCAGGCTGATAGGCTTTTTTGAGAGATTCTCCGAATCTTGACTTAACTGCCCCAGATGATGGACAATAGTCATGCCATGCCCCTTGATTGGAGGTACTTCTGTTCATTAGACTTTCATTGTGCGAATTTCCCTGCTGTTCAAACAAAAAGTTATATGCAAACAAAGTTATGTTAAAAATGCAAAGCCTATGTCTGTCTTGAAGATTTTGAAACTGCATTCTTTTCATAAAACAAGTGAATGTTTGTAAAACGTGATGTCAACTCCGTATTTTATCGCAAGCCTTAAGGAGTCAGGATACCTTTCGTAACAGTATGCTTTCGAACTAACCCATGCTTCAGCTAGGACTTTTAAGGGTTATAACATGGTCTGGTTCACGGTTTAAGAAACAAAGGATAAAGGCTCAAATTATTTGTACCCACCCACTCTTCGTGATGTTCTCCAAACCTAAACTCAGTTGATCATACGTTAGACCTTGTTTGAGTCTTTGTTCGGATTTTCCGGTGATGATTCGGATATTGATGATTTCTTGTGAATAGGCAGTCATTTTTTGTCGAGGGTTTATAAGACCTCTTTCTCTTTTTTTTTTTTACTTTGTTATCCCTATTTTTTTTTGCCTGAACTGTTTCCTTTTTTGGAATTACAGTCAGCGGGATGCCCCAGTTTGTGTAAGTCTCCTTCATAGGTTTTGACTTATTGGGTTTTTATTTTGAGAAGTAATGACTGCCTGTCTGTATGATTGTTCGGAAACATCACTGTCTTTCTTTGTTTTGTAAGGACCTTTTTGGTGCCATTCGTTATGCACTCGGATCAACTGAGAGAACTACCCTGCCCCAGGTTATGATTAAGGGTTTTAAATTTCGAAAAGAAAAACTCCTACTTCTTTGGCTCAGAGGGGTTGACGAGGGATTATCATCCTTATAACTCCAGTGTTTAGGGATTGAAACAATGCCTGTACCTCATCAGCGGGGTCTGTTCAAAAGCATACTGTAGATTGTGGTATTGTTTTCGTCATCCTCCCTCAAGAGGCTTAGAATTATTATTTAAGAGTTGATCATCAGAAAAAATATGAAAATAATTTGCATTTAGTGAATACGAATATATTGTTTTAGAACAGACATATGCGATGCATTAATGAAATAACAATGTTTAACATGAGTAAATGTTTGAACAAAAGAGAATTGCAACTTGAACATTCGAATAAACAAAACTTTCTCAATCCTAGCCATGTTTTGGCAAGGGAGCGGTGATCACGTGGGGAGTCTTGGGTACTTTAAACTGAATTTCTCCAGCGTCGATCATGTCTTGGATCTTATTTTTCAAGCTCCAACAATCATCTGTAGTATGCCCCGGGCTGTCAGAGTGATAAGCGCAGCGGGCGTTGGGGTTATACTTCGGTGACGTTGTATTTTGGTTCTTCGGAGCTTCTTTTAGAGTTACCAGGTTGGTCTCCAGCAACTGTGGCAATATCTGGGATAAGGTCATGCTGAGCCGAGTGAACTGCCTTCTCTCGCTCTTTTGTTGGTTGTGATGTTGAATTTGTGACACTGGAGCCATTTGAGGAGCTCTCCCCTTACCTCCTTGTCTCAAAGGTGGTTGAACGATGACTGGCTTTTTACCCTTAGACTTTTGCCCCAGTTGGTTACCCTGAAGCAGTTGGTTAACGAGAAACCAGAGCTCATCTTGTCTTTGAGCTAACCCTTGAATGGCAGTCCCCTGCCCCAGCATCTGGGCTTTCAATGCATCCACTTCAGCTTGCAGGTGTTTCAGCCTTTCATCCCCAGCATTGTTCCTGACAAAAGTCTCCATGAGAAGTGTCCTTAGCTCCTCCTGCCCCTTGGATAGATTCAGGAGGATTTCCCCAAACCGAGTCTCTTGAGCAAGAAGGTCCTGGTTATCTTGTTGGGAAGCCATTCCTGAAATAAACAGCGAGAACGGTAAGTGACCTGCAACAAGGATACCTGTTATGCAATGATGAGTATGACATGCATGTAATGTTTTCAAGGACCTCGCGGGGTAAACCAAAATTGTTAGAACTAGGTAGCTTGATTGAGGGAACTTCATGTTTGCTGAGAGTCCTTCTTCAAGGGTCAAAGGCTCACCATATCAAGTGGGTCATAGCCCCTGACTTAAGTCATCAACCTTATTTTGCTTTCCAAACAACCTTGGCTAGGGGAACCTTCTTCAGGAGTCAAAGCTCACCATATCAAGTGGGTCATAGCCCCTGACTCAAGTCATCAACCTTATTTTGCTTTCCGAACAACCTTGGCTAGGGGAACCTTCTTCAGGAGTCAAAGTTCACCATATCAAGTGGGTCATAGCCTCTGACAACCTTGGCTAAAGGAAAATAAATCCTCTTCGCCCCTTGCTAGACGTTTGATTCATCATGACCTGCATCACAAGCCCTTGAGATCCTTGAAATAGGTTAGGATGTATGCAATGGTATGATGCTATGCTATGCATGGGGTAATGTAGGTAACCCTGTTATGAGTCCTAATTAAGGACCGCAAACCAAAACCTGCAAGAAACCCAAGTAAAACCTGTCATGAGTCCCAATTAAGGACTATGAACAAAACCTGCAAGAAACTTAGTAAGCCCTGTCATGAGTCCCAATGAAGGACTACAAACAAACCTGCAAGTGGTTCATGTGTCAGATAAAGCATGCAAGTAGTCAAGTACGAAGGCACACAAGTCACACAAGAGAAAGCCCTTAGAGTTTAGGCCAGCATGGGGTCTGGGTATTACCCTCTTGAAGTTGGTGGGCTCAACCTGTCCTATTAGAAGTAACCGGGTTCTAAGGGTCCCAATATCACGGGATTGCTTTCATTGTTCATCATTTCGATTTAACCAATGAACTGGCGACCGAAATATTCCAGGAAAGCAACCCTCAATTGAGTGTAGTATCGAGTATCAACCAACCTCGGACTGCACCAAAGTCAGTTATCTCACTACCCTAAAGAGGCCAAGATAGTTCAATTAAGGTTCCTAAGGTCTGTTGATGCTTCACGACACCACGCGGAGGCCCCGTACTCTCCTTGACTGAACTCAAGGGTTACCGGTACACACCAAAGTGCCACATCAACATAGCAGACTGTTTCAACCATGTCGGTATACCCCGCACAGTTCCCTCACAGCCTTGTTGCTACTTTCTAAGAAAGGTATCCCCAGATCCGGGTTAGGACCTATAGAACTCCCAAACAACCCACAATTTAAAGCAAGCAAAGAAAACAATTGAAAACACAGTTATGAACTAACCCTAAGGTACACCTCACTTTAAGTTTAATGTCCCCAGCAGAGTCGCCAGTTCTGTGATCGGTGGATCTGGAACTGACTGTTTAACGCTGGTTCGCGAAATGTCGCGGAAGCAAGAGTCGCCACCGTCTTTTATTTTCTCCAAATGGAAAGGACAAAAGCACAGAAAAATTCCTTATAGAGATTGCTCTCGGTTCGGGAGGTAGATTATAGAAAGGGAAGGTGTTAGCACCCTTTCTATCCATGGTTATCCATGGGCTCTTAGATACTTTCTCACTTGTGTTTTCAAAAATGGTTTGTTTGCTTTTCAACTGTGGGTTTTAAAAAGTTTCTTTGAAAATTTCAGTTCGACTCTTGTATCGGTCCTCAAGAGTGTTTGAAAAAATTGCTTTCGAAAGCTTTTTGAAAATGTGTTGGTGTGAAAAGTATTTTTGATTTTGTTTTTGAAATTAGAGCAAGTATCTAGATTCGTCTACCTACCCTAAGGAATTCGTCTGTGTAGATGTCTTTTAAAGTAGTGCCATCCCACCATTGAAAGGTAGGTAGCACCACCGTTGGAGGTGTTCGGGTCAATTCGAGGTTTGGGACATGGTGATCACCAGAGCAATGGGAAGACACCTTAGAAGCTACCCTCATGCCAGGTTCTCGGATCATGAGGACTTACTAAGACATCCTCTACTCGACGATCACCTTTCGAGGCAAGGCAACAGTGAGGCGTACCCTAGGGGTGGTGTGTGATTTGTGTGCCGTTTTCAATTATTTTATCTTGTCATGTTATGAGTGATCTATGCGCTTATTTTTATTTTTGTCCATTCATTCTTGCATGCATTGATTTAGCAGTTAAAAATTGCGAAAAGTAAAAGTTCTAAGCTATTACAAAAGGCGCGGGTCCACATCGCCAAAATTTCTTGAACCCGATTTGACAGAAAAATAAAGAATTAAAAATGCGAAAGATTAAAATGTTACATGGCCTTGGGAGAGATACATAAATATTATAAAGAATAGAAAATAAATATGCGAATTGGAATTAAAGTTGAAACGAGGGCGTTGGACCCTTTTTAACTAAATTAAATTAAACGATTATTAAATCAATAAAATTAAAAGGAAAAGAAATTTGTTTTTGGTATTTTGGTATTTTATGATTTTTTTAATGAAAAAGAATTAATTAAAATAAAATGCTAACCCTAATTCTAGTTGTTTTTAGTTTATTAAGAAAAGATTAAATTTTAACCTAATATTTAACCTAATTATTTACATGCCATTTAATTACAAAAATAAATAATAGGAAATATTTAATTATTATGAAATAAAAAATAAAAAAAAAGGGAAAAATTGATTAAACCCTGGTTCTACCACTTTTAAATTGATTAAGAAAATATTAAGGTTTTCTCCTAAATTAAAACTAACCAATTAAAGTTATTTATTTACAAAAAAATACTAATTAAATAAAGGTATTTAATTTTGGTCTTTTCTGATTTTTTTTTGTGTTTTATATTGTTGTGAAAATAATTAAATTAAAAGAATTAACTAAAATAAAGACAATAATTGAAATAAAAAGATAAGAAAAAGAAAGGAAATTCAAACCATGGGGGGTTCTGTCCCCAGTAGGAGAGTGTATTAGCACTTCTGGCCCATTTAAATTCATGGCCTGATTGACTTTCGTGGCTAGCATGTGGCACCTTTGACTGCAGCTTATCCTGTTCCTCAGATCCTGACCTTTGATGGAGTATCATGAGACGCGTGGACGCTTGATACTGTGGGTGCATGATACGCTCCCTGTATTGAAATTGTATGGGAATACGTTTAAAGGAAAAATATAAGGAAAGGGGTGAGGACCTGGGGCTCGAACCCAGGTCCTGAACATTACCAACCAACGCGCTTGCCAACCATGCTGCCTTGTTTATCTGTAAATAATATAATCAATAAATATAATAAAACAAACAAACATCAACGCTTCTTTTTTCGCGCGAGATTTTGAACGGACCAACCAATGCCCTACACATCATCGTCTTCCTCCTTGGCTTTATTTTTCCTGAAACGAGAAAACAATCAGCAACGGTTTTACACCGTTCCTATAGACACCCTACTGGAAAATAGCGATTAGCCCCTGGGGCTTCATAAATTAGGCGCGATGGTCTCATTCTCTTCGTCCAAGCGCACTGAGTTGGATGGTCTAAGTCTTATATGCCAATTGTTCCTTAAACGAAAACCCCCAATTCAAAGCTTTATAAACCCTAAAATACGACAATGGTAGATTCGCATAGAGGTGATAAAAACACAATTAAGCAATTGGGTTAGCTTCAGAATCAGTTAATTAATAAGAATTCATGAACAAAATGCAATGAATATGCTTAAATTGTAAAATACGATTATGAAAAAAAGTGAAAAAAGTTTGACTTCTGTACAATGATTCAAAGGGTTAGGGACTGTGTTCTTGATCCAGGTACGTTGCTTGATGTCCCAGGGATGCAGTGGAATCAGTATTGTGGCTTGTAACGACCTACAAGTGTATTTTCAGTTTTGAGTTTTCAAGCCAAAATTTCAAGTTCTTTCTTCAGGTTCTTGCGCAGCTTTTTTGGTTATGAGCATTAGGTCTTGCTTGTGTATGTATAGGAGAGTGATTTAGGTTAAGAAACTTGATCAAAATCCATGAATTGATGAATATGATATTTGATTTTTAAACCATGATTTTCAAATCTTTTTCCACATGTTTTTTGATACAAATCATATCCAATTCCATTGGTTCTTTCCATATTTGGCTAGGCACGAAATCTTGAGGATATTATATGCATAAAAAGATTGAAAAAACTAGGTTTAGTATTTTCCATGTATTTTAATTAATTTAAATGAATTATTAATAATAAAAATCCAAATAAATAAATAAAAAATGAAGAAAAACTTCCCTTTGGGCTAAATGTTCGTGCACATGCCTTGGATGATGAATTGTGGAAGAAAAAGAGGCCCATTAGCAATTTTAGGTCATTTGAATCAATGTTGACTTTTCAAAATATCCAAAAATTTCCCAACTTCCACAAGGCATAACTTGCTCAATTTTTAAGCTTTGCTCATGTTCTTGGACATTTTGGAAAGGTCTTTGAGTCCTCTAACCAATTCCTTTGGTCCCATGTAATTTTTATTTACCAATATCAAGTTATGGCCTTTGACTTAAAGTCCCTTTTTGTTGACTTTTGAAAATGACCTATAATGTTGAAATTGATAACTTTTTGTGAGAGCATTTCTTGGACTTGGAGTATGAAGAGGAGTTGTAGGAAATGTCTTTCTCTTCAAAATGAGCTTTGGATGGAATTTTTCTGATAATCCATGTGAAAGTTATGCCCTGGTCAATTTACAGTTGACTTTTTCAATTATCCAAATAAGGAAACTTTTGCATCTTGATGATTTTTGAGCCAAGCTTTGAGAATCATGACCAAGCATTGATAAAATGATGTTTGTGGCTTCAAAATGAGATGTTGACCAAAAATTTGAACTTTTGGCTGTCAAATGACCATTTTGCCCCTACAGTTGACTGTAGTGCAATTAGGGCTTTGACTGTGCAATTTTGTGCTGAAAGTCTTGAAACTTGATATGAGGATGCTTGACCATATTTATAGGCATGTGGGACTTGATTGGACCCTTGGAAACTTCATTTTCTTGATCATAACCAAAACCCTAATTTTGACTGTTTAGGAGGCCCTTGCACTGTACAACCCTTGGGGAACTTTGAAGCATGATTTGGCAATTTCTTGAAGAATATGGGAGGACAAATTTTGAGGTACAACACAAAGAAAAAGGTTTTATTAGTCGTGCCTGCCATGGTTGCGAACCTTTGTGCCTACGTACCCTCTCTGTGCAATGAGAGATCAAGACACTCGTAGTTCATCTCAAATATGTTAGTCTGTTGTATGTTTTTTATGAACGATGCTATCGAAGCACATCCTTTTTGAAAAGGTTTTAAAAGAAAAGTCTGAAGACAAAAAGGTTTGCATTTATTGGTGTTTTTTACCTTGAAAAAGGATTTGAGTAATGTTAGAGTGTTTTATGAACTTGCCAAAGAAAAAGAGTTTTAATTTTAGTTATGCAAAAGGGGAAGAGAAAAAGTCTAAAGGAGACTAACTTAGTTCTATCCCTAGTGTTATCATACAATGATGGTCCTAAAGTTTGTATAAAAAAGGGAAATATCTACCTATGTTAGAACGCATGGATAACAATCCTAATGTCTAACTTGCATTAGAAACGAAAAAGCGAATCCTAAGGGAGCATACAAGGTTACATCCTAATGAAAAACACAAGCACGAGGTGCAAACAAACAATGACAAGCCGAAGCCAAAACAAGCATCCACCGGGTGTGAGCTTGCAACAAACAAAAGAGTCCAATGGATCTCAAAGTGGGAGTAAGGAACTCTTTCCACTTGATTTGCTCGATCACCGACATCAGTTAAAAACTCGGAGCATCAACATCGACCGAAGCGAGCTAACATTGCTAAAACGAATGCCAAAGCATGGAGGGTTGGTTATGGAACCATGTATTTCACTTTATTTGACTCAATAGATAAGAGTAAGCACGATTTAAAGCATCAACGTACAACGCGAGCTAGAAACGACACAAACTAGAATGTGTGGGGGTCGATTATGGACCCTCTGTTCCACTTATTGACTCGATAGCAAGCACAATGATAAAAGGGGAGGGAAAATGCCTTCTTATAGGACTTTAGCAAAAATGCCTCTTTTGAGGTCTTTAAACAAACAACATGAAATTTCTCCTTTTGGAGTCTTTTGCAAACAAAACCATCGCCTCATTTCGAGGACTTTAAGAGAACAAACATCGCCTCACTTGAGGGCTTTAAACATATTTTCCACCTAAAGTAGGGACTCCCAGTCATACATCTTTATTCCTACTTCTCATGGTAAGGAAAGCCATAAAGGATGCGGAAACATAAACCATAGTCAATACAATACCAAACGAACAAGAGTTTGTAGCAAGCAAGCAAAAGAAGAATAACTCTGAAAAAATTCTCCCAAGCTAGCATCAACAACACAATAGTTAAAATATACGCCAAAGCATCAATAAAACACTATGAGCATGCATGTCAGACACATCTGCAATAAACAGAACACCTGCACAAAAATTCATATCCAGACAAAAACAAAAACAATTCATATATCTCATGTAATGAGAATCAAAGTAAATCGCATCGGAAGCGAATCCATAAATCCACAAATAAAGTTGAATAGTATGCTTTAATCGAATAACCAAAAATTAGGTAATTGATTAAAAGCGCTCTCAAAGTTCCTTGCACAAGTCAACTAACATGTTATAAATAACAAGGAAATGAAATCGGAGTTATGCATTCTCATCACAACACAACTTGGAATTAAATCATGAGGAAATGATATGCAAACATGCATTGCAATGTCAAAATGAAACTTTGGGCAGCAACTTATCACATTCGCGAGTGCGCAAAAAGTATGAATAAAAATGACCGAAAACGGTACCGACAACTACCAAACTTACCAACAAGCTCAAATAAACCATAACCATGAATTAAATCACCTCACAAGAACTACTTACAACTCCCGGGCAGCAACTCCGTTAATACATGAAACACACAAAAATTCGACCCGAAATCGACACTACTCAATGCACATGTCCAAGAAATACCAAGGTAAATGTAATAGTGCATAAGCCAACAATTAAAGTGCATTTGAAGCTCAAATTATAAAACCAGGAAGCACTATACACATCTCATGAAATTATTCAGAAAAACACACCGGAATCGTGCAAACTCAATAACAATTATCAACAAATGCATAATTAAGCATAAACATGCATCAAATGAATATCAAAACACAACGTACATATTAAAATAAAATTCGAACAACATTGTTTCCGTTTATAAAGTACACAAAAACTTGTCTCAAAATTCAACCACAACCATATGAATGCTTCTCAATCAGTCGATTAAAGCCAAATACACATTAAGCGCGAATTAAAATCTCAAACCAAGTGTGTTTCCAAATCCGGACAACACTACACCGTATCACAAAGTTGCTCGGAAAGTTGTTCCTGAAACGATTAAATTCAACCATAATAGTCCACAAACGTGCAATTATGCTCATGTAAGCATCAAACAAATTTTAGAAAGCATTTTGCAACATATTTACACTTTTCGGACAGCGGTGCATACTTGAACCAATATCGATAAAAATCGATTTCAATAATTGCAAACGGACACAAAAACACACTTATCGATTCAAGTACTATCGCTAATAAATTGTAAATAAGTTACAAACGATTAATTCACATCAAAACACAAGTTTCCGATCACAAACCACATAATTCATGAATTGGCACAATTAATTGAATCAAACATTTTAATGTCGGAAAAAAATGATTCACCATTTAATTCAACTCATAACTATATCAACGCATGAATTTGACATTATTTTCCAACAAAATCCAATCGAAAACAAAATCAACGCGCAAATTCAAATAAACATCAACAACTCAAATTATCTGACGCACAAGAATTATCAAATTCACATAATAATCAATAATTCATCAAAGATTCACGCAACTCCATATCTCAACATTATCACCAACTCAAGAATCAATTATCTCAAATGAAATTCAAGAATTCAATTCAATTTAATCAACTCATGTGATAATCAATTTAATGCAAATTAAAACAATTCACAACATCAATTATTTCACAAGAATCAAATATGCAAAAGCAATTTTAAGTAAGGTTCAAGAACTTACCAAAATTGAATCGGAGAATATGAGAGTTGACCAAAAAACTTGATCGGAGAGGGAGTGTCCATCAAAAAACTCGAATGAAGGTAGAGGGAGAAACTCACAAATAATCGCGCGGAGGAGAAAAGGAGATCGCGACCGGAGGCGTCACACAAAGATAAAGAGGGAGCGATCGGAATTTTGCCAGATCCGGAAGGGAGGGAGGAGGACAGTGGTGCTAAGCGGAGGTGAGATCTTGCATAGTGGTTGCTTCCGGAAATTGGAAGGAGAAAGATGAAGATTGATGGTTTTTGTGAATGTGTTCTTGATGAAGATGAGAGAAAGTAGAGAACAAAGTGAGAGAGTTTTTGTTTTAATCTTGTGAGATTTTAAATTGCGAGTGTAATTGTGTTTGAAAATTTAAAATTTGAAATACATAGTTTGGCTCTAAAACTTGAATTTAAAACTTATTTCGTGCACAGTGTGAGATCGAACCCCAAGCTCATCACAATCGGTCTGAAATCCTGACGTGCAATTTAAAACAAAGATGTCGATGACGAAATTTATGATGCAATACCGAAAGAATCGTATCGATACGATAAAAATTGAGCAAGTTACGTTGCCATGAACGGCGAGAAACACAGTGTAAAAATTCACAGTGCAGAATTTTACAGCTTATTTTGTGTGCGATGCGCAAACAAACCACAAGCTCATGATGTTCAGTGCAGAATCTCGATGCGAACCCTGAAGCAAAAATGTCAGCGACGAAATTTGTGACATCATGCCGAAAGAATCAACCTAATACGATAAAAATTGAACAAGTTATAATTTTTCGAACGACGAGAAATACTGGATTTATTTCACCGTATTGAAATTTTCCGCTTATTTTCGTGCACACTTTTAGATGCGAGCCATAAACCGAAGCCTTCGGAGCATAATCTGGACTCGGATCCTGAAGCAAAGTCGAAGCTAACAAAATTTGTGATCTCACACTTCAAGAATTGTCCTGATATGATAAAAATCAAGAGAGTTGCAATTTTTATAATATCAAGAAACAATTCGGTAAGAAAACATTTTAGAGTGCAATTTTCTCTCGTAATCCGCATTTTCAAAAACCCTCTGCAAAGAATTAACTCCTCACCCGAACATACGAATCAAAGATAAAATCAAGACAAATTTTTCACCCAAAGAACCATCCAAAAATGTCGAACCAGACGAAAGTTATGAATTTTTGAACATCCTAAAAACAACGGTTTAACACACTATTTTAATTATATTTCCACCGTATATCTTCAGAACATTCACGCATTCAGATATCTTTCTCAATGAATTAGCTTCCAAGCCAAAAATGAAAAGTTAAGAATGTAACAATACGGTTCAAATGCTCCAAGAGGCACTCAAATATGATCTTCCAGTCAGAATTTACGAATTTTTGAGCATCTGAAAACCAGCGAACCAACAAATCCATTATATACCATATTTTAGGTATTTGGTGCTTTAGAAAATCTTCCTTACAAAATTAGATTTCGCCCTGAACAGATGAAATGGAGAAGATCTCAAGACGGCTCTGAAGACTGAAGAATCATTCCCAAACCATTTTCTAATCTCAAGTTATGATTTTTTTAGGTTTCACTGTGAAACACTAATTTTCTGTTCAAACTATTCCGAATCAACTTAAACGCTTGATTTTCCTTGCAATATGAAGCATGATGGAACACATGAGAGCTTGGTAGGATGATGACTTCTTCTCGCTCGAAAAAATATGCAGAGTGCACTTGAATCCCGAAAACCTTGAATTTCTTCTTTGCTAGTGCTTGACGGAACACTTGAGCTTGAGATGGGGAAATTCTGATTCATACTTATAAATATTTGATATTACTCGTTGAAGAAGGCATGGAAATAAACACATGCACCTATATCTAAGTGTATTGAGAGACAAGTAACCAACCTCACCTTAATCGTGTGGAATGAAGCTTGAAAACAATACGGTCTCAATGTAATATGATGCTATGAGATGACAGAAAATCTTAAGGGAAAAATTGTGGTATAACAATAGTGATTAAGTGAATTTGTAAATGGGAGAGTTTAGATTTGAATTGATACTATTAGTAGTTAACTTGGTCCCTGGCTTGGTAGCCCCTAGAGTAGGTGTTGGTTTGCCCCGAACTGGGTTAACAATCCTGTGTGTTCTTTAATTTTCTACACTTTGATTATTATTTATCTTGTCATTGCTTATTTGTTCAGAAAAAGGTGTCTTGACATATTTTAGGACATCGGTGATCTCAATACTAAAATTTCAATTGATATCTGAGCAGACGTCCTGCTCTGTCTCTGGGTGAGGTTCAGGGAAGATACTTTCTAGTGCGATGGACAAGGAAGGAGGATTTATGAGCAGACCACCTATCCTTGATGGAACCAATTATGATTATTGGAAAGTTCGTGTGATGGATTTCATCAAATCCATGGACATCAAGGCGTGGAAAGTTGTTGTCAAGGGATGGGTTCCGCCAAAGGTTGTAGGTGAGGATCGGGAGGAGACGAAAGTTAATAAAGCTGAGGAAGATTGGAATGATAAGGATGATGAATCATCTCAAGAAAATTCCAAAGCTTTTAATGCCCAATTCAATGGAGTGGACAAGAATATCTTCAGGCTGATAAGCAATTGTACTATTGCCAAAGAAGCTTGGGAGATCCTAAATACTGCTCATGAAGGAACCTCCAAGGTGAATATGTCAAGACTCTAACTACTTACAACTCAGTTTGAGAACTTGAGGATGAAAGAGGATAAAAGTATTCATGATTTTCACATGAATATTATTGAGATAGCCAATGCCTCATAAATCAACAAATAATAAGCTTATGTCTTATATTAAATTAGGTTAATGCCCATTTATCTATAAAAAGTCTATAAAAGAACCCTTTTAATTAATAGAAAAGGATCATAATTTTATGGAGAAATAGATAAGCACATAATTTGCCATAGAATGTCGTCATCGACTCTTATCGATAAAGCTGCGTGTGTATGTACATATGACATGTGGGTGTATGGGTATGTGTGCCCGTGCATGCGTGTGTGCGTGTATGGGTGGGTGTATGTGTGTGTGGATGTGCGCGTACGTGTGTGTATGGGTGTGCACGTGCGTGTATGGTGTACGCGTGTGTGTACGTGCATGGGTGCATGCATGTGGGTAGGTGTGCGCGTGCGTATGTGTGTATGAGTGTGTGTGTGGGTGTGCGCATGTGTGTGTACGTGCATAGGTGTGCGTGTGCGAGCATGGGTATACACGTGCTTGTATGCATGTGTGCGTGTGTGATAATATGGGTATGGGTGTGTGTGTCTATGTGCCTGTGCGTGTGAGCATGGGTGTGCACGTGCATGCCTGCGTGCATAGGTGTGTACATACATGGGTATATGGGTGTGCGTGTGTGTGTTTGTGTGGGAGTGTGTGTGTATACGCGTGGGTGCGTGCGTGCATGGTTATGTGGGTGCATGTATGCATGGGTGTGATCGTGTACGCGTGTGTGTGCGTGTGTGTTAGCATATATGTATTTGTGTGCGTGTGTGTGCATGGGTATGTGCGTGCATGCGTGTGTGGATGTACGCATGCGTGCGTGGGTGTATGCATGCGTGCGTATGTGGGTTTACGCATGTGTGCATGGGTTTGTGCGTGCATTGGTGTATGGACGCATGTGTGTGCATGTGTGTGTGGGCGTGCATGCACATGCATGGATGCATGCGTGTATGCATGTGTGTGCGCATGTGTGTGTATGTGTATGTGCGTGTGCGTATGCATGTGTGTGTACATGCATGCGTGTGTGTGTGTGTGCGTCTGTGTGTGCATGCGCGTGTACGTGCTTGCGTGTATGTGTGCACGTGCGTATGCGTGTGTGTATGTGTGTGGTTTTGATTAATAGAGTTAATTGTAATCATGAATATACAAACAATACTTTATGTATTATATTAAATTAGATTTATAGCATAATTGGATTAGCTTTTGGAAGACCCAAAATCAATTCTATATGTTTAGAATTGATTCTGGATAATTTTGAGATGTTCGGTTTGTTAAAAGTATAATTGATTCTGCCTTTAGAATTTATTTTACTTGAAGCTAGAATTTGTAGCTTCTGCCTCCAAAACTGATTATGAGTGATTTTTACACTGAAATTTATTGTTCAATGCCGCTACCACGAAAAATACTGACGCAGACAGAGTCGTCATCGAATGTTATTTATCCCAAAGAAGGGAAAACAAAACATCGAGAAAACCTAAGAAAGGGAAAGAACATGGTATTGCGACCAAGAGAGGGGTACAAAAGTCGATTACGCAAGGGAAAGGTATTAGTACCTCTCACGTCCATTGTACTCAACGGGATCCACTTTAGTTGTTCTAATCAAATGATATGTATGTTTAATGCTTATTATCTAAGGGAATGCATGAATGAATTGCTTAAGGAAAGAAACAAAACAAAAGGTTTTTCATTATCGCGCTTGCCTCAATTTTACAACCTTGTGCCTACATGTCTCAAAAGAATCAGAGCACCATAAATCTTCTCAAAATTTTCGGTTTGTTGAATGTATTTTAGTGAACATTTTTAACTTTGCATTCTACTATCCTCGACCTTTGAAGACTCACACATGGTTGTAGAAAGGAATTAACATGTTCTCTTTGAAAGATTTTCAACAACAAAGCCCTAAGGCAAAAATAGTTTGAATTTGTTTGAGTGTTTTGTTGGGATAATAACAAACGACTTCCAATGCCGAGACACCTAGTATTTCTCTGCTTATTTTTGAAAGATTTTGTGGATGGAATCTTAATAAAGTTTGAGAACAGAAGAAGCACAAGGTTAGGAATGCACCGCCTCACTCTTTTCCATAAGGCTCAACTGCATATGATTTGCCTCTTTATTTGTTAAGTGTTTTTGAAGTTATTGATTAAGAATTGGGTTTTAGTTTTAAAATGATGCAATGCGAAAGGACAACAAGATCTAAGGGAAACTCAAATCCTAATGTTTTCATGTATTGTGGATCTAAAGTTGAGATCAGGGGTATTTCTACCCTAAAATGTTAGCACGCAAAAGTTTGTTTTTATGACCTAAAGATCAACTAAATTTAGTACAATTTAAATCAAGAAGAATAACTAATTAAACTGAACTAAACTCCTAAGGGATAATGCAAGTGGAAGTCACAATTATATGTCACATAAACAAGTAAGCACCAAGCATCAATTACCAACCAAAACTCATTACAATCTGCATACAAGATAATGGCGAAACAAGTATAAAAATGTGAATGAATCAAAGATGATAAAAGAATTAAAAATAAAAAAGATCTAATTAATTCCTAAAATAAACTCACCGAGAATCTATTGTTTTTTATTGTATTTTTATTATAAAAAATAATGAGAAGAGAATTAAACTAAAAAAACTAAATCAAAAAAAGAAATAGATGAGTCAAGAGGGGAATTCGCCAGAATTCATGGGTGTGAAGAGAAACCCAAACTAGGCGGAAGGCCCACCAGAAATGAGTCCAATAAGTTGTTTTTGTCCAATGAACATGGGGTCAAATAAAGACATTAGTGAATGGGCTTGCATAAGGGGTTTCGGTCCAGTAACTGGAACAAAATTTGAATAATGGAACCACTTGAGTTAATAGACTTGAACTCAATGAATGGTGAATATTTGAATGGATTCCATGATGTTAACCTTGTAAGTTGAATACCAAGTAATTTTGCACATATGCTTAAGAACTTTGATTCACTTTGATTATATTTGAACTCAAATCCATTTTAAATCTTAATGAACAAATTCCAATCAACTTGTGTCTTTAATGAACCCCTAACTCGATTCAATTCTCCAATCCAAAACAGAACTTACGTGCCAAGCAACAAGTATTAGAAAGAATGATGCCTTGAGCTCAATGAATCTTCAAGTTCAACATCTTATACCATGACTCACACTTTGTATCTCAACCAAACAAAATATCGACACAAAAGTAATGCTCTTTGAGAAAACCTTGAGAATGAATATGGAAACATGGACGAAATATAACCAAGATAGCCTTGAAATGAAAATCTAATGAACCTCAATTGATCATTAACAAAACTCAAACACCATGGATGAGAAACCTTAATTCACTCTATACCCAAACACAAAAGATTGAAATCCAGATCTTTTGAGAAATACAGAGAAATAAACTCTGATTCAAGACTTGGTTAATTTTGGAGAAGAATAGCCATGTAGCTTGATTAAGAAGAGATCCTCAATAACCATGAATAAAAACCCTAATTCCACACTTCACTTCTTGAAGAAAAAACAAAAGAATCAGACTTTGTTGGATATGTACACCTCAAAACATTGTGAAACCCTAGCTTGCATGACCACTGATTCTTTTGAATCAAGGTGCTTTTATTCAATGAAATGCAGGATATGCAAATGACCTAATGAAGATATGCAGATGAAATGTCAAACATAAGCCAAATAAAAGAGAAATCAAGAGGGAAAATTTTGGAGTTCAACATTCAACTCACTTTTACATGAATGTATTCAAACATAAATCAATTATACTAAACTCAATTATGCTATAATCAATTCTATCAAAGTCAATTATATTAAAATCAATTATATTCACCGTCAATCCAAACACACCTTTAATAACTTATTTCTATCTCTACATTTAAAAAGTTGTTCCTCATTCCTATTATTTTTATATTGTTCATTTTTTTAATACCATCAATAAAACAGACCAAAAAATTCAACAAATAATATTTTTATCTATTTCAATCTTTTTAAAGAGTCATTGCAAAAAATACTTTCATTTGCGACGTGAATTTCACGTCACAACTTGAAAAATTAAGTCACAACACATTATTTGTGACGTGCACGATCACGTGGATGAGGAGGGGGTGGCAAATTATTTGCAACATGATTTTCATGTCACAAAGTTGTGACGTGAAAATCACGTCGCAACATACTTTTATATGATTAATAGTGTAGCAGGAAAAGTAGGTTGTGCAGAGTAAAGTTACATTATTTTCCACGTGATTTTCACGTCACAAATTAGTGACGTGAAAATCACGTCATTAAATAATTACCTTTAATACTTTTCTAGCCTTCAGCGTTTGTTTTTTTTATATATAAAATGAGTCGCGACGTGATTTTCACGTCACAACTTGTAACGTGAAAATCACGTCACTGATGTTTTCCTCTTTTTTTATATAAAAATTAATAACTGGAATTTGTTTTTCTTTTATAATTAATTAAATTAATAATATTAATTAATAAATTCAATATATAATAAATTTAATTAATAAATTCAATATATAATAAATTCAATATATAATTAATTCAATATATTAAATTTAATATAATAAATTAATAAACTAAAATTATAAATTTAAGAATGAAATAGTAGGTTTAATTAAATAGTATGGTACAAAAATTCAAATTTGAAAGTAAAATATAAAAAATTAAGTTTACGGGTCATCTTGGTCGGTATAATTGTCAATGTTGAAATTATCTTTGTTTCCGTCATCCTCCGGCTCTTGACCATGAAAGTTTTGATTTCCACCAAACCCTTTCATAAATTGTCTCATTTGTTGCTCCATATCAGCTTGCCTCTTTGCCATGACCTCCATTTGTCGTTGTTGTTCTTGTCTCATTGCCTCCATTTGGACTTTCATTACCGCCTCATATTACGCTGACTCGCATCTCGCCTTATTTAACGCCAATTTTCTTACCGTTTCAAGTTGTTCTCGTGTCAAATTTAGTTGACGTGATCCCCCTTCCCCATCTCTAACTCTTTGAAATAGAGTTCTATCCCCACTTCTCAAGGTACCCGCCAAATTTCCACCACCAAAAAAACAATTGTTAGGGCCTTTTCCGCCAATGACTTGATCTCATATATAAAAATCAACATTTGAATGAAGCAGCTCTCCCTCTCCCGGAGTATATTAAGGATTATGAATCACAAAATTTGCGAGCAATGTCTGATAATCCTCCTATAAATTCAATAAAAAAATTAAGTTAAATATTTAATAAACTAAATTAAATTGAATTAAATTAAAATAAATTAAAATAAATTAAATTATGTTTAAAAAGTTTCCACGTGATTTTCACGCCACGACTTCTCAATTGCCACATGATTTTCACGTCACAGTTTCTACGTTGCCACGTGAAAATCACGACACAAAATTGTCATTAAATAAAAAAATATAAACAACGACATAAATTAAATAACTTACGTAAGCTTTTAGAGTGTGTTCGTCAACAAAATCCCCCGTTTTCTTTGTCCGAGTCTTTTTAACCAACTCAATCATCAATGGAGGTCTCCCCAAATTATTGGTCTAAATAATGAAATTAACATTAATTAATAAAATATATTATGAATTAAAATATAACTTAAAAAGTGTTAATATTTACCATGCGTTGAACATGCTTTGCGGTACTTATACTTCCAACTGTATTAACGCAACCCCTTTTTCAGATGCCCTCATCTTCTTAAAATTTTCAGATTTAGCCCGAAATTCGGGTGACTCCCAATATTTAAGAAGTTCCTCAAAAATCTCATTCCCTATCCAATTGGGACGAATACCATGAAGTTCCCAACGCTCTCTAACACGCCGCATTATCTTAGAAAGTCGTCTTGAAGTTTTGCCATAATAATTTTTCTTTATCATCTTCTCGTTCAATGGGTTTCACACACATTTTTCCTGCAATATTGTATGACATTAAAATAAATAGTTAGATAATTATAATGAAAAGGTCATTTAAATAACAATAACTAAAAAAAAATTAATTATACCTTAAATTTGTTAAATCAAGCTTCTTTATTTTTGACATCTTTGAAGGTCTTCCAAAATTATTTATACATCTGCTGAATTATATAATTTATTACCTTGGCAGCAGTCCGACTCGGCGAGAAACTAAACAATAATAATTTGAATTAGCAATATTAAATATAAATTTTTATATTAAAAATGAAAACGTATTCTTAAATAAAAATTTATAAATAAGAAACTTACGAGTTTACTTCGGGCCAAATCCAAAATATCCCGTCAATGACATGAATCTCACTCGGGTCATCATTCCCTTGAAGATTATTTTCATCCAACACATCATCATCTCCATCCACATCCACATGATCATCATCATCATCATCATCCGGCTGCGCATGATCACCCTCACGTGCAGGTACATGTGTGGGATATGAGGTGCGGGATCTTCCAGTCTGTGTGGAATGTGGGGTGCTGGATCCTCCAGTCTGCTGGAAGAATAAGGGCATCTGTGTGAGTTGACTTCAAAATGCAAATTTATACTAGATAATAAAAAGAAAAGACTATTAATTTTTTATAGGTTAATTATTAGTATTTTTTTTGCTAATTATTCTTATATATATTTTATCTTGGCCCCCTCAACAATTTTACTCTGGCTCTACCACCGATAAAATCAAATGCATTTGGCCACTACACCAGCTATTTCCATTTGCAAGAATAGTTTAATAGTCTCTCACAACTTTGGCGAACATTTTGATTTTGACACTCTTGATGTTTGTCAGATTTTTATACCATTCAAAGGAAGTTTGAAACTAATATAGTTGAAATAGAAGTTATTGGCAGGACTATGGGTTTCCTTTGGTTAATTTCAGAAAATGAGATAGTTGCATTGCAAAATAAAATAAAGCTTGGTGTTCATGGTTAACTCTTCTAACTTCTGTATCATGGAAGAGGATAAAAGGTGCAATCATCAGGTAAGAGGTTTGATCCTTCTTGGGCCATATTATTTGATTTTGCAAATAATTTCTATAAAAAAAATATTCTTAATATTTCTAAAATGAAGCATATAATTGCAAAAAAAAAAAATCTATCAACAAAATAAATAATTGCTTTAAAATTTAATTATAATTTTATTTTTCATTTTTTAACTATTAAATTTATAGTATTATATTAGATAATATTTAAAAAATTATAATCAAATTTTAAATATGTCACATGGCAGAATATCCTGATGTGCACCACAATGAAATTGCCATGTAAGCGTCATGTCACAAAATGAGACGCCGCATACACAAATCTGAAGGGGGCCAAAAAATATTGAATAGGGGGATCAAAAAACTGATTATTTTTAAAAGGGACTAAAAGATTAAAAAAATTTAAAATATGGGGTAGCTTTGAATGCTACATTAGCACGATCATCTTCAGATTCTGATTCTTCAGAGTCTGATTTATCCCATGTTGCCATAATAGTTTTCTTATTTCCATTGAAGACATTCTTCTTGAAGCTTTCTTTTCTGGTGCTTTCTTTCTGAAGTTTTGGACATTCATTTGTGTAGTGTCCAAAATCTTTGCACTCGTAGCAAGTAATTTCTTTGCTTGTAGATGATTCTGAATGATCTTCTCTGCTTCTGGATCTTCTGAAGTTTCCTTGTCTTTTCTTCCAGAGTTTTTTGACTCTTCTAGAAAGAAGGGACAATTCATCTTCGTCATCAGAAGGTTCATCTTCAAAATCTTCTAGAAATTAGCTTGGAATGCTTTGTACTTTTCAGACTTGGTCCTTTCTGATCTTGATCATAGAGCGACAATCTTGCTTCTTTTCTGAGGCTCATCTTCTTCTAGCTCTATTTCATGACTTCTAAGGGATCTAACCAACTCTTCAAGAGATAGGTTATTTAGATCTTTAGCCAGCTTCAAAGCAGTAACCACAGGTCTCCATTTCTTAGGAAGATTCTTGATGATCTTTTTAACATGATCAACAATAGAATATCCTTTGTCCAAAACTTTAAGTCCCGTGACTAAGTTTTGGAACCTTGAGAACATAGTTTCAACGACTTCATCTTCTTCCATTTTTAAGGCTTCTGATTTCTGGATTAAGGCCAGAGCCTTAGTCTCCTTAACTTGAGTGTTACCTTCATGTGTCATTTTCAACGAATCAAAAATATCTTTCGCCGTTTCTCTATTAGTGATCTTAACATATTCATTGTGAGATATTGAATTGAGAATAATGGTTCTTGCTTTATGATGATTCTTACGTACACGCTTCTGATCATTATTCATTCTCTTTCTGGAAATGGGAATACCAATCGTAGAAACAGGTTCTTCATAACCAAATATGACAAGATCTAAAAGATAAGCATTATATCCTAGAAAGAAGCTTTCTAGTCTATCTTTCCAATACTCAAATTTCTCTCCATCAAAAATAGGAGGCTTAGTACTATAACCATCTCTTTCAAGTGTATGAGCAGGAACCATAGAAGTTTTTCTCACACTGGATCTCTCTACACGGTTAAGTGTTTGATTAGAAAATCAATAACATAGTCGGAGCTATGATACCAATTGAATGTTGAGAAAAATACAAGTAAGGGGGGTTTGAATTGGGGTTTTCAAAAACTATTTATTTGGAAAATACTTCTCACAAACAAACAATGATAACTAAACAAGAAAGAAAAGTGACATGTTTGGTTTATACAAGTTCATCTAAGAAAAGGCTACTCTTGTCCATCCGCCAAGGTGATTTTCCCTTAGAAAATGACTTAATCCAATAATCTAGAAAGTTTAAAACAACCTCTAAGAATTTAGAAAAACACCTTATCCCTCTCAAGTAATTTTGAATATAACTTAGTCACTTGATAAAATAAATCTAGAAAGATTTACAATCAAACAATGCTTATAAGATTTCTTCTAAAAAGCAGATTTAACACCACAATAAAGAACAAATATTTACACATAAATATGAGCAACAACTCTTGTGAATATTTTCTCTCTTTTATTTTCTTATACTTTTGATGCTTTTATTTTAGTAGTTTATTTTTTCGTCGTTTGATTCCTTTTCCAAAAAAGTAGCAATCCCTTTATATAGGATGAGAAAAGAAGACCGTTGGAAAACGTCACTTTCACCAAGCCACTGGCTACAACGGTAGCGTATGAACGTGGGAAACAAAGAGCACACAAAAACTTCTTTCGAACACTGAATTTATAAAAAATATCAGAAAAGGTGTTGCACACTGTGATACGGTGGGAGAACTGACTATGGTTTTGCGTTTGTTTTCGCAAATGTTTCGGTTGAGCAAGAGTCGCCACCGACTTTTTATTTTATCCTAAGGAAAGGTTAAAAAGCACAGCAAAAACCTTTGAGATGTTTTCTTGGGTTCGGGGAGTAGATTATAGAAAGGGAAGGTATTAGCACCCTTTCTATCCATGGTTATCCATGGGCTCTTAGTTACTTGCTTAGATCACTTGCCTTAATTTTCAATTGTTTGAAATGGTGCTTGTGTGTGTGTGGGTTTGAAAATGTTTTGAAAAGAAGCCAATGTGGTGGCAACCTTTGTAATGATCCATGTTGGGATGTATACAAAGATGTATGTCTTTTGAAAAGTTTTTCATTTGTTTTTGAAAGTTGTTTTGAAAGTGTTGTGAGGTGTGGTTTTAGAAAAATAGGCAAGTGTTTTGTTTTTGCAAGTTTGATTCAAGTAACTAAGAGGTTATCTACTCCTAAATTTCTCAAAGATTATTGCTATGTTTTAACCCTTTTAACAAGTTTGTTCCACCATTGTATTTGGTGGACAATCTTATGTTAGGATGTGAAAGGGACGGGCGCGGGTCATCGTTTAGACCATAATTGCAATGGTGCCAAGTATCTTTGGGCAATTTTCTTTAAGGGACTTGATCATTTGTTTAGGCAACTTTTTGAAAGCGTCATCGAGGGACTATGATCATTTGATTTATGTTTGTTTTGCCCAAAGAGACCTAACATGCAATATGGCCCATTTATTGAAGGCAACAAGTGGAATACCCTAGGGGTGCAAGTGTGATAAGTGTGGTCTATTTTCATGCTTGTTTATCTTGAAATTAGGTCAAACTACTTTTGTCGTTTTTTAATTCGCATACAAACCCTAATTCTAACATGGTATAATTAGAAAGCAATAAAGTGCGAAAAATAAATTTACTAAGCTATTACAACACCATATATGGGAAGGGGGGTACAAATGTTCAAATGGGGATTTTGACAAGGAATTTAAACCTAAACTATTACATCAATATTGAATTATCTACAAGATATTTAATTGCAATATTAAATAAACTAAAAATAAATATGCAAGATGCAAAAATGGTTTTTGTATGTATGGAAAAAAGTATTTTTACATGTCAAAATAAACAAAAATAAAAGTATTATTTTTTGGAGTGTTTATGTGTTTTAGGGCAAAACCCTAACTTTATTAAATAAAATGTATTATTTATTTATCATGTACAAATATTTATTTATTATATACAAAAATAAAAATGAAGTATATTTGTCAAAAGGTATTTTTTATATTAAATATTAATAAGAAAAATAAAAGTGTGTATATTTTGTAATTTAACCTATATATATATATATATATATATATATATATATATATATATATATATATATATATATATATATATATATATATATATATATATATATATATATATATATATATATATATATATATATATATATATATATATATATATATATATATATATATATATATATATATATATATATATATATATATATATATATATATATATATATGTATGTATTATTTTCTAAATATGTATTATATATGCAAATTAATAATATTTAATATTTAATAAAAAAAGTATTTTTTATATAAAATATTTTCAGAAGGTAAAACAAAATAAAAATGAAAATAAAAATGTGTTTGTATATTTTTAGTATTTTTTAATAAAAGTGTATCTATTTATTTATTTATGTATAAAAACTAACCTAAACAAACAAATACCTAATAAATAGGAAAATAGTGCAAAAAATTATTTTTATATTTTTTATATTATGAGGAAAAATAAACAAGTCAAACCAAAAAAAGAAAAGTCAAAAAATCATCAAAATGAACAAAATGGGCTCAGGGGGTGTAGAAGCAAAATCAGGGTGCAAAAAGAAATGTGAAACAGGCCCAGCCCAGAACCAGGTCATCTTCAACCTCAGAACATCTTTTGTTCAAGCAAACACGCGTTTCCTATCTCCCAATTCCTGGACTTTTAAGCAAAACTTTCAACATGAAAAATGTAGAGCATGAGAAGACGAATCCAGGGATATAAAGAACTTGAATTAACTCTCTAAGATGAGGGAGAATTTCTTCTCCCCCAATTCCTGACCTAGTTTTTCATCAATGTTCAGACTCAAAATTCTCTAAGCATACATAATATAAATGAAATCTAATCACATGGGCATGTTCAGAGCTATGATTGTGACATGTTTCCCTCACAAACCTAAAGCTAACAATGCCTATACTGAGAGATAGAACTTCATGAATATACCTGTTCAGTTGGAATCGTGCCTTGCAATGGAGGAGCTTTCAGGGAAAGATGATGATTTATAAAGCTTCCTTGAAGTGTGAGGATGCTATTCCAAGCTTTACTTTGTCTTGAAACCTTTTGAATCGTGCTATAGGACTTCAACTGCAAAATAAGAAAATGAAAATGGTGATGATGCCTGGGAGTGTTACAGGTCGTGTCTTAGGTTTTGGTTAGCTTGCATTGATGGTAGGGAAGGTGTTTGAACTGGTTTGGGCAAGAATGTATGAAAGGATTAAGCTAGGGAACTCAATCTGCAGCAAGCCCTGTTTTTGTGCAGTTCAAAGGTGATTCTGAGTTTGTGAAGGTATTGAGGATCTTAGGGTCGTGCTTCAGCTTAGGATGAATGTTTGGAATGTGTTTGATAACTTTCTCTAAGCCCTTGTTAACTGATATGAGAGTTGGTACATGTTATGATGTGTTTCTTAAACTTTAAGCAAGCAATGGCCACTTTTTGTTCTAGACAGGTAGAGGCCCCCTAAACATGCTGCAAAACCTTGTCTTGATCAGAGTGATTAACTCATAAACTTGTGCCAAAGAGATTTCCCTTGTACCTTCCTGATTTGCTAATTGACATAAAGTGTAACTTTTGCAAAAATGGATATAATGCTTTATCTATTTTGGGATTAATCCATCATACAATGCTTGAACACATAGAACATGGTCTTGGCACAAAGAGTTTGCATTAAATTTATGAGTGTTGAATGGTTTAGAGGCCTGTAATCAAGTTGCATGCTGATTTGAGAAATTTGCACAAGTTATGAACATGGAAATTGGCCAATTCAAAAGTGAGTTTTTGCCATATTGCAAAATTCGATTCTCTCAAGTCATGAGGTGGTTTGATGAGTTCTTGGACATTTTGGAAAGCTTGGAATGTGTACTACAATCCATCTTTGAAATGCAAATTGAAATTCCAAGTGGAAGTGTATGAAAAATGGTCTTGAAGTTAGGTAAAAAACTTGCCTAAAATAGGTCAAATTTTCACTAAGTTAAGAATGGTTTGGCACCCTTGTTTCAAAAATTGTAACTTGAGATACAAGCTTCTTTTGGGAAAACTTTGTGAATCAAAGTTGTAGATTATGCAATAGGCTACAACTTTCATGTTTTGACTTTTGCTTGAATCCAAATGAATCTTGGTGAGAAAGTGGGGCAAAGTTAGGAAAAAATTAGGGTTTTTCATAACTTAGAAAAATCCTAAGTTATGAAAAATCTCCATTTCAAACCCTAATTTGCATTTCTTGATTTCTTGATGGACAAGTTTCATGATTTGGCATGCTTTGATGAAAAATGAATCTTGACCCTTGATTTTGACCAAAAAGTCAAAGTTTGACTTTTCAGTATACAGTCAAAATTGATCAATTGACTGAGAAATTCAACTGTCAATCTTGTGTATTTGGGATCTTTTGAACTTGTTGAGCATGTCAAGATAATTCCATGGGGTCCTTGAGTCCATATGTGAGCTTGGTTTGCCATTGGCTAGGTCAAACAGTCAAAAATTGCTTTTGTGCAGTCAAGACCCTAAAAATGACCATTTTGCCCTTTTGATGATCTGATCAAATTTCTCATGGAATTGTGATCCAAACTTGATCAGATGGTCCATGTGAGTTCATAATGTTGATGTGGGTCAATTTTCATGAGATTTGACTGTCAATTGGCCACAGTTGACTTTTTCCCCAATACAGTTGATTTCTAGGTCAACTGTCCAATTGACTGGGCAAAATTTGGAATCAAGACTTGAAACTTGGTATGGATAAACTTGGGAGTCCAACATGAAGCATGAAAGTCATCCTAGGCATTTTAGGTCAAAATATCTTTGTGCAATCACAAACCCTAATTTGGGTCAACAGTGCAAGGAGAAGTCTTGAGCAGAGGAAACCCTAACTGGATCTTGATCTTCAAGGGTCTTGTGATGAGAAAATGTTGAGGAAATGGGAGGGCAAATTTTGGGGTACAACAGTTGCCCCTGTTCAATCTTCTTGAACCTGAAGAGTTAGATTGGCAAGTTTGCCTTTCGTGACTCGAGGGTAAAAGGATATTGGACACTAGAGTGCCCGGAAATTTGCACTCGCATGTTGAAGTATCAGCAATGTGATGTCGGGAATGGGCTTATAGATGCCATTTGGAGAGATAGTGGATAGGAGGATGGGCTTATATATGCCATCTGGAGATGTGACAGAACCTTGTCGGGAATGGGCTTGAAGATGCAATTTTGAAGTGTCGATCGCGTAAGAGATTCCTTAGCGAGAACTTGCGTACCTGAGAAAGAAAGATAATTACCTGGCCTGTTACAGGTGTTGATCTTCAAACTCTTCATGCAGATATGCCCTGGCTAGATACAGGAGTCGAATCTGGAATTGTGATAGTTGCTAGATATGCCCTGGCTGGATACAGGAATCGAATCTTCGAACTCTTCAGACGTGCCCTGGCTAGATATAGGAATCGAGTCTGGAAATGTGGTCAACAGATATGCCCTGGCTGGATACAGAAGTCGAATCTAGAATTGTGATAGTTGCTAGATATGCCCTGGCTGGATACAGGAATCGAATCTTCGAACTCTTCAGACGTGCCCTGGCTAGATACAGGAATCGAGTCTGGAAATGTGGTCAACAGATATGCCCTGGCTGGATACAGGAGTCGAATCTGGAATTGTGATAGTTGCTAGATATGCCCTGGCTGGATACAGGAATCGAATCTTCGAACTCTTCAGACGTGCCCTGGCTAGATACAGGAATCGAGTCTGGAAACTGATCACTCTCAGATGTGCCCTGGCTAGATACAGGTATCGAATCTGGAATTGTGACAATTGAAGGTAGTTGTCTTTGGGATTGTCTTTTTCCCTGTAAAGGCAAAAACATAGGTTATATGCAATGTCTTGATGTATGATATGCATGATGCTATGATGTTCAACATGAGATAGTGTTGTATGCACTTTATCATGTATGTAAGCAAGATGTATGAAAATGTGAAATGTTCATGAATGTATTTTCGTCTTAGGAAAATAAATCCTTGACGACCGGCCGGGGAATTGCTCTGTGGAAGAGATACTTTGCTGAAGTTTTGATGAGAGGCCTGCTGAGGACTTCAATGATGGATTCCGCTAGGGATAATGATGATAAACTCCGCTGGGGATACCAAAGATAAACTCCGCTGGGGAATACCAAAGATAAACTCTGCTGGGGAATACCAAAGATAAACTCCGCTGGGGAATGTTGTGCCTTTTCAGGATTGACGGGGAACCAACTCTGCTTGGGGAAAGTATTGCTGAATCTTGTCTTATTCTATGGGGAGTTGAGAGAACTTGATCACATCCTTCAGTTAGAATCTACCTTGGTACCTTGGCGGACAAAGAAACTCGACTGCATTAAACAACTCTACATTGCCCCTGTTTCTGATGTCACCTATAATTAGTCTTTTGTTTCATATGCAAATATTTATGAATCAGCAATTTAATGTCAAATGCATATATCAAAAATGAACATTGGACGTTCTTCGCAAGACAAAACAGAAAAAGGAAAAACAATGGCAATTTGTATGGACAAGTGAATTTGTATTGATTTGAATTTTGCCTGTGAATAGGCGTTTTTGTACAAGAGGCTGACATCCTAGTAAGAGAATGCCGCCGAATAACATAGAATTTACAATTTTGAAAAGGAAACAAAACAGCTATGTGAACAATCCCACTGGGTTCCAACTCTGCTATCGCCTTTATGTCTTCAAGCGTCTCATCACTTTGCTGCTTGGTTGAAGATGAAGCTGATTGATCGATGCCGAGATCTGAGCCAGATAGTTGATGCCGAATTCCGGATGCAAAGTGATCCAATGAGACATAGTGTTACGCTTTATCCCTAACTTTTTCCTGGACCGCCCTTTCGGGTTTTCAGTCCACCGGGATACCCATTTTTGCCCAAGCCGCCTTTTCAGGTTTTCGACTTGCCGGGTGTACAGATTTTTTTTATTTCATCCCTTATTTTTGCCCGAACCCTTTTGGTTCGCCGGGAAGCCCTTATTTTGGCCTAGGTGTGTCAACCTAGCGGGTCTTTTATTCATGCGTAGTATCTTTTTACTATGTCTGCATTGGCGGGGTGAGGAAGGTCGTCACCATCCATGGTGGTTAGAATCATGGCTCCTCCTGAGAACACATGTTTAACCACAAATGGCCCTTCGTATGTAGGGGTCCATTTGCCCCGGGGATCACTTTGAGGAAGGATGATGCGTTTGATTACCAAGTCCCCAACTTGATACTCTTGTGGTCTGACTTTCTTGTTAAATGCCCTGATCATCCGTTTTTGGTACGTCTGACCATGACAGATAGCGGTGAGCCTCTTTTCGTCAATCAGGTTTAATTGATCAAGTCGAGTCTGGATCCAGTCATCTTCACTCAAATCTGCATCCTTCATTATCCGGAGAGAGGGTATCTGGACCTCAATTGGCAAGACTGCCTCCATGCCATAGAACAAGGAGAAAGGAGTTGCCCCAGTTGACGTCCTTGCTGAGGTACGGTACCCATGAAGAGCAAACGGTAGCATTTCGTGCCAATCTTTATAGGTCACTGTCATCTTCTGCACAATTTTCTTGATATTCTTGTTAGCTGCTTCCACAGCCCCATTCATCTTCGGCCGGTAAGGAGAAGAGTTGTGGTGCTGTATCTTAAATTGTTCGCAGAGTTCAGTGATCATCTTGTTATTAAGATTGGTACCATTGTCCGTAATGATTCTTTCCGGGACGCTGTACCGACAGATCAGGTTATGCCGAATGAAACGTGCCACGACGCTCTTGGTTACCGTTGCGTAGGAAGCTGCCTCAACCCACTTCGTGAAGTAATCGATCGCCACCAAGATGAAGCGATGCCCATTGGACGCCGTCGGTCGGATCTCCCCGATCATATCAATGCCCCACATTGCAAAAGGCCAAGGTGCCGTCAGGAAGTTCAGAGGAACCGGAGGGATGTGCACCTTGTCAGCATAGATCTGACATTTGTGACAAGTTCGAGAGTGTTGGTAACAATCGGCTTCCATTGTGGACCAGAAATATCCTGCCCGAAGGATTTTCTTTGCCATGGTGTGTCCACTGGAATGTGTTCCGAATGTACCTTCATGCAGTTCTATCATGATCTTCTCTGCTTCAACCTTATCCACACAACGCAGTAGAGTCGAATCATGATTCCATTTGTAGAGAATGTCGTTGCTGAGGAAGAATTTTGCCGCAAACCTCCTCATGAACTTCTTGTCATTGACAGATGCACCTTCAGGGTATTCCTGAGCTTCCAAGTACCTCTTCACCTCATGATACCAGGGTTTTTCAGTCACCTTTTCGACCTCAAGATCGCAGCAGTATGCCGGTTTGTCCAACTTCCAGATAATGATCCGGGGAGCTTCATTGTCCCATTTAACTTTGAACATTGAAGACATTGTTGCTAGTGCGTCCGCTAGCTGATTCTCCTCTCTTGGGAAGTGCTCAAAAGTTATCTCTTCAAAGTGGGGAAGCAAGGTCAACACATACTCCTTGTAAGGAATAAGATTTGGGTGTTTCGTATCCCACTCGCCTTTGATCTGATTGATCACGAGAGCGGAATCTCCGAAGACACTCAGAAATTTGATCCTTAAGTCGATTGCAGCTTGCAGACCCATGATACATGCCTCATATTCTGCCATGTTGTTGGTGCAGTTGAAACATAATCGGGCGGTGAGTGGAGTATGAGTTCCTTTGGGAGATATGATTACAGCGCTGACGCCGTTACCCAAAGCATTGGAGGCTCCGTCAAAATGCATAGACCATCGGGATCCTTCCTCAGGTCCTTCATCCAGTCCAGGTACTTCACAGTCAGTTACCACCATGATATCTTCGTCCGGAAAATCAAAGTTCAATGATTGGTAATCGTCCACAGGTTGGTGTGCCAAATGATCTGCCAGTACACTTCCTTTAATTGCTTTCTGAGTTGTATACTGGATATCATATTCTGTCAAGATCATTTGCCATCTCGCTATTCTCCCAGACAGAGAAGGCTTTTCGAATATGTACTTGATGGGATCCATCTTTGAAATCAAAAAAGTAGTGTGAGTCAGCATATACTGTCTCAGCCGGCGAGCAGCCCATACCAGAGCGCAGCAAGTTTTCTCGAGCAGTGAGTAACAAGACTCACAGTCGGTAAACTTTTTGCTCAGGTAATAAATAACATGCTTTTTTCGGCCAGACTCGTCATGCTGCCCCGGCACACACCCCATTGAATTATCAAGCACTGTCAAGTATAGTATCAGAGGTCTCCCTTCCACTGGTGGCATAAGAATGGGTGGCTCTTGGAGGTACTCCTTTATCTTTTCAAAAGCAGCCTGACACTCATCGTTCCAACGTACCACTTGATCTTTCTTCAGCAATTTGAACATTGGCTCACAGGTAGCAGTTAGATGTGAGATGAAACGGGATATGTAATTCAGTCATCCCAGAAAGCCTCTGACTTCTTTCTCTGTCTTTGGAGTCGGCATCTCTTGTATGGCTTTTACCTTGGCAGGGTCCACCTGAATACCTTTATCACTTACAATGAAACCTAGCAATTTTCCGGACCTCACCCCAAAGGTGCATTTGTTGGGATTCAACCTCAGCTTGTATAACTTGAGTCGGTCAAACAGCATCCTCAGATGATCAAGGTGCTCCTCCTCAGTTTGAGACCTTGCAATCATGTCATCAACGTATACCTCAATCTCATGATGGATCATATCATGAAATAAAGCAACCATGGCACGTTGGTAGGTTGCCCCAGCATTTTTCAACCCGAACGACATGACCTTGTAGCAGAAGGTGCCCCACTGAGTCACAAAGGTAGTCTTTTCCATATCTTCCGGAGCCATCTTGATCTGATTATACCCTGAAAAACCATCCATGAAGGAGAACACCTTGTGTTGAGCAGTATTGTCGACAAGAATGTCGATGTGAGGTAGAGGGAAATCATCCTTGGGGCTTGCCCTGTTCAAATCCCTGTAGTCGACGCACATTCTGACTTTACCATCCTTTTTCGGCACTGGAACCATATTGGCAACCCACTGAGGGTAAGAAGCTACTGCTAGAAACCCGGCATCGAATTGCTTCATAACCTCAGCCTTGATCTTTTCGGACATCTCTGGGCGCATACGACAGACCTTTTGCTTTACCGGAGGGCAGTCTTCCTTGGTTGGCAGGTGATGAACTACAATGTCGGCATCCAAACCAGGCATGTCCTCGTAGGACCAAGCAAATATCTCCATGTAATCATGTAGCATCTGGATCAATCGTTGCTTCACGCTGAGCTCTAGATTGGCACCAATCTTGACTTCTTTCCTATCTGTCTCAATACCCAGGTTCACTGTTTCCACCGGCTCTTCATGTGGTTGAATAGCCCTCTCTTCTTGGAGTAGCAGTCTTGCGAGTTCACCAGGCACTTCGCAATCATCTTCACCTTCGTCTTCGGCCAAGTTGATCGGATTCTCGAAGTCATAACTGGTGGTAGCAGAGCTGTTACCAGTGAGATCCAGAGTGGATTGAAACCTGTATAAGTGAGTGTGTGTAAATATAGCTGTTTTGCAATATATAACACAGAAAGAAAAAGAGCACAAGATTTGAAATGCAACAAATGTCCAATGTTTTGATTGATGATATATGGAAATGTCATACAAAAATCCCTCACAAATGGAGCTACGATGCCCCGGGTAGGACACCGAGCCAACAAAGTTTTAACATATTTGTTTGTTACAAATTGAAAAAGAATTAATTACTGCGTGACAAATGTGATAGGTGTAAAATCCTTTGCCGTCCAGTTTCTTGGTCCGTTGCTGGTGGTTGGATAGATCCAACTGTCAAACTCTGCTTCCTCTACGTCCTCCTCGATAGCATTCACCCTTGGGTTGGAGATAAACACCGGAGCCTTTCTGATCTTGTCCTTGCGCACTGCCCTCTGAGCCTCTGCAGTAAAGCCCATCCCAAACTTGTCATTCTTTTGAGTGAAGTCAGGAAGCTGACCCCAATTTGCACATTTTCCTTTCTTGATTACAGCCCGGGCATCCTTCAAGGATGCCATCTTCAACGGAAAGTCTTCTTCAACCACTGTTTCAGCCGATGCCAACGTTGGAGGTACCTCCTCAAAATGTTGAAAGGGGGTTTCAATAAACTCCCCGTCCATCTCGATATACCGGAATGAATTCAAGTGACTAACCATGTATTCCTCCTCACCCTGCACAGTAACAATCTTCCCTTTGACAGGGTATTTGAGCTTTTGGTGTAGAGTGGATGTTACTGCCCTAGCCTTGTGAATCCAGGGTCGACCCAACAAGCAGGAATAAGACGGACGAATATCCAGTACATAGAACTTTGAGTCGAAAACTTGGGAACCCACACGAATAGGAATGTCTACTTCACCGTGCACCATCCTCTTAGAACCGTCAAAGGCTCTAACAATGATGTTACTAGGCTTCAATTCCAGACCCTCACAATCCAAGCGATCCAATGCCTTTTTGGGCAAAACATTCAGGGAAGAGCCGGTATCCACTAACACGTGTGCGAGAGTAGTGCCCCTGCACTCTATGGAAACATGCAGGGCATCATTGTGATTTTTCCCTTTGGCGGTAAGGTCAGCATCCGAGAACCCCAAACCATTGTCGGCTGTCAAATTGGCCACACAGTCAGTGAATTGATCCGCGGAGGTCTCTTGCGGCACATGGGCCGTTTTCAGAAATGAAATCAGGGCTTTTGCATGGGCCTCTGAGCATAGCAGCAATGATAGCATAGAGATTTTGGAGGGGGTATACCCCAACTGTTCAACAACATTGAAGTCACTCTTTTTAATGATTTTAAGGATTTCCTCCATTTCTTGTTGGGAGGCTTCAACAGCAGTCTTTTTTGGTGCCTCCGTCCTGACAGGCAAATCGGTAGCAACTTCTTTGCCCCGAGTATCAGAGGACTCGGAGGCAGTAATAGACACAGGAACTTGAATTGGAACATGCACACTTGCGGGTGTGATGGTGAGAGGTTTTCGGATAACTGGCGGTGCAATGTCAGGCGAGAAAAGCCTGCCACTACGGGTAATCTTGGCGGGACCAGTGATGTTACTGATACTGGTATTGGTGTTGAACTCCTGCTTCACCCTAAGCACATACACGTCGGCCCCATAATGCCATGGAACAGCTTTATCAGACTCATAGGGGAGAGGCCCCGGAACAATAATAGTAATGGGTGCAACAGACATAATTTGGACTGGCTTCCTCGGGGGAGCTTTGGTAGGATTGTAAATTGTGACAACAGATATTTCTTCAGCGGAAACAAATGGAACAACAGTTTTCTTGAACAGAATTTCTTTTCTATCCATTAGGCTTTGGATGCCTGATTTCAGCAGCGGACAACCGGTAGGGATAACAGCACACAGGAGGCAACCCTTGCTACAACCCGGAAATAAACCGGCTAGTAGTAAGTTCCTCTTAACAGTCAAAAGAGGGGTAGCAACATCATTCACCGAAATAGCATACAAATCTTCCTCGATGGCATTTACTCTATGCTGGGGCATAGGAGCAGTTACAACATTTGGTCTCTCAGGCGCTTCAAACTGAATTTCCTTCGCATCGATAAGGTCTTGCACTCTATTTCTCAGGGCCCAGCAATCATCAGTAGTATGCCCGGGGCTATCGGAATGATAAGCACAACGGGCGTTTGGGTTGTACTTAGGAGATGCAGTATTCACGACCTTTGGCGCTTCTTTGATGGTCACCAAGTTGGTTGATAACAGTTGCGGTAAGATTTGTGACAAGGTCATACTCAACCGAGTATACTGTCTCTTGGGCCTTTCACCTCTTTGTTGATTGTACTGTTGAGGAGCAGCAACAGGTTTTGAAATGACCAAAGCATTGACGGCTTGGCGACTTTCCGGCTTGACTTGTCTTCTAGGACCATAGACTGCACTTGCTTCTTTCTTGAAAGGCCTCTTCTCAGTACTTGGGGAGGCAGCTTTTTGTATCTTTCCTGACCTGATGCCAGCTTCAATTCTTTCTCCTGTCAGAATCAAATCCGTAAACCCAGCGGAGGAGTTACCAACCAAATGATTGAAAAATGGACCAGACAAAGTCCCTAGAAACATATCAACCAGCTCACGATCAGTCAATGGAGGCTGCACCCTGCCAGCCAAATCTCTCCATTTTTGCGCATATTCTTTGAACCCTTCGCCTGTTCCTAGAGACATACCCTGAAGTTGGGTACGCGTAGGAGCGAGATCAGAATTGTATTGATATTGTCTGTAAAATGCTGCTTCCAAATCTTCCCAATGTCGGATACTGGTTCCATCTAGTTGGTAGAACCACTCAAGCTGTGACCCCGAAAGGCTATCTTGGAAGAAGTGAATCCAAAGGTTCTTATCTACCGTGTAAGGTTGGATCTTCCTTACGTACGACCTCAAATGCAACTTTGGACAGGAAACCCCATCATATTTGGCAAAGGCAGGCGCCTTAAACTTGTATGGAATTACTACCCCAGAAGATAACCCCAAATCTCCGAAATCCAGCCCCGGCACATTCTGAATCTCCATGGCGCTCAAGCGGTCCTCCAATTGCTTGTATCTGTCAGCAGCAGGTGGGTATTGTTTGTCATTGTAGTCCGTCTCGTTGTCAGAGACTGTAGGACTAGGAGCTCCTCCCCCCTGGGGACTGTCTTTCTCAGCAGAATAAGTAGTTGGATCAGCTTCATTATGGAGTGTGTTCCCAAATCTGCGTCCGGTGTTGAATAACGAAATCCTCTTTTTCTTCTTCTTCTTCAGGAGTATGGTCTTCAACTCTTGCTGACCTTGGGCCAGGCTCAGGACCATTTCTTGAAACTGGGCACTTTGGGCCTGAAGGGCCTTGATTGCTTGCTCACTGGATGAGTCTGGATTCATGATGACTGTTCAAATAAACAGCGAAGAAGATTAAGCAACCTATGAAATAGGGTACCTACTATGCATATGGTGCAATGATATGCGTATGTTTTATGTTTTCAAAGACAAACAAGATTCAACTTTGTAGACAAAAGGGAAACGCACTTCATTAGATTCAAATTTCAAATTGTTCAACAACTTACCCTCAGGCATTACAGGAATGAAAAATACTGAAAAGGAAATAAAAGCTGTAAAAGGAAATATCCAAAGCCCATCAGTGCTCCCATGGCCTCCTCTTCTCAGTGTGGATGTAGTTGTTCAGGACCCGCTCTTCCTCCAATTGCTTAGTCAGCCTCTGGATCTTCCGTTCCTGCTCGTTGAACTTTTCCCGATAGAAATCCTGTTCTTCCTTTAGCTGCGCCCAAGATCTCTTCATTGTGTCAAAATCAGTGGGTATCTGAGGAGGGAGGACAGTTGGAGGAACCCCATCTTCATCAGGAGATTCAAGAATGATAGGTCGGACAGCTTCGTACGGCATACCTAACTTCTGAGCACGGATGCGGACCCATTTGCAATAGGGTTCCATTAGCAGAGAAGTCTTTGGTCCCAACTCAAGTGGGTCAGCTTTGTGAATTCTGTCCCAAGCTTTAATGAATCCATGGCGTAGTTTGTCATTGTCTACCTGAAATTCAAAATGGAAGTGAGGAACCAACATTTCATGAGGCCCTACTCTTCTGGCTCTTCCAAACTGGCGGAGAGCTAAGCATGGATTATAAGAGATTCCTCATTGGATAGAAATCAACGGAACATTAGGGTATTCTCCGCAACGATCAATAACAGCTACCTCATCCAAACCTCTGAGAGTCCAAGTGATGTCATTATCAGTAAGAGACATTAACCTATGAGCCCAACCCTTTCCTTCTTCATTCTTCAGCACAAACTTAGGAAGGTGCGAAATAAACCACCTCACTAGCAAAGGAGCACAACACCATGGAGTTCCCCGTTTTCGAGCAGTACGAGCATAAAGTTGTTGCAGGATATCACCCAAAAGAGTGGGTACAGGATTTCGAGACATGAAGATCCTTATGGCATAAATACTGATAAAGGTGTCAGGATTTGGGAACAATACCAGAACATAGATTAAAAGAGCCAGAATATCTTCGTACGCCTTGAAGTCCAAGTCATTCCAGAAATCATTAGCCTTGCCAACCAGAAATTTGACCAAAAAGCCCTTAACTCCACTTCTAGTTTCCCAGTTAGCCAATACCTCTTCTTTGGTCAAGGGGGGGATTGCAGCAACCTCTTAAGGCCTAGGAGTCTTTTCCAAACCAGTGAATGGGGTTTGCTCCAAGACAGGGATACCAAGCAAATAAGAGAATTCTTCCAGGGTAGGAACCAGCTGGAAGTCTTGAAAGGTGAAACAATGATACAGGGGGTCATAAAACTGGGTCAGGACACTGATCAGTTGTTGGTCCCATTTTGCAGTGATCAAGCCAAGGAGAGAACCATGTCTGTTGATGAAGGAAGAAGTGTTTGGAATCCTACCAACCAAATCCTTGAGCAAAGTTGGTGGTTGAACAAAGTTGAGCCGGATAGTATTCCTACACACGGGCATCATGATGTCCTACAAAACAGAGCAAAGATGAAACTTTTTTGTCTTTGAAATGGGTTAGTCCTTTATACAGGATGCATGCAATGGTATGATGGCATGATGCTATGATGAAGCACACCACAAGTATTCACATAGGCAAGCATGATAAGGCACACAAATCACACAAGACAACCCTTAGGTTTCAGGCCAGCATGAAGTTTAGGTATTACCCTCTTTTGGTTTCGTTGGTTAAAACCTGTCCTATCAAAAGTAACCGGGTTCTAGAGGATCTCAAATCATTGACTACCCTCAATCGGTCATAACTCCAGCATCGCAATCTTTTCTTGCGGCCAGAACCATCGCGAGAGTTTAGCCTCAATGAGTGTAGCATACTGCTACTGTTCTAATGGCCAAGTTTGGTTAATTTAGGGTTCTAAGGTCAGTTGGTGTTTAATGACTCCTTAGAAGACCTATATTCTCCTCATTGCAACACAAGGGATATAGTTACAGACCAAGGTGCCACACCAACGTAGCCACTGCTTCACCCATGTCGGTCTACGCCGGACAGGTCCCTCACAGATTATGCTACCTAAAAAAGGGTATTCCCCAGATCCGAGTTAGGATCTATGAAACTCCGATGCAAAAACCCACAAATATAAAAGCAAACAAGGCAAACAATTGAAAACAAAGGTGATCTAAGCCCTAAAGTTACTCCACTTTTAAATTTTTCCCCAGCAGAGTCTCCAGTTCTGGGATACGGTGGGAGAACTGACTATGGTTTTGCGTTTGTTTTCGCAAATGTTTCGGTTGAGCAAGAGTCGCCACCGAATTTTTATTTTATCCTAAGGAAAGGTTAAAAAGCACAGCAAAAACCTTTGAGATGTTTTCTTGGGTTCGGGGAGTAGATTATAGAAAGGGAAGGTATTAGCACCCTTTCTATCCATGGTTATCCATGGGCTCTTAGTTACTTGCTTAGATCACTTGCCTTAATTTTCAATTGTTTGAAATGGTGCTTGTGTGTGTGTGGGTTTGAAAATGTTTTGAAAAGAAGCCAATGTGGTGGCAACCTTTATAATGATCCATGTTGGGATGTATATAAAGATGTATGTCTTTTGAAAAGGTTTTCATTTGTTTTTGAAAGTTGTTTTGAAAGTGTTGTGAGGTGTGGTTTTAGAAAAATAGGCAAGTGTTTTGTTTTTGCAAGTTTGATTCAAGTAACTAAGAGGTTATCTACTCCTAAATTTCTCAAAGATTATTGCTATGTTTTAACCCTTTTAACAAGTTTGTTCCACCATTATATTTGGTGGACAATCTTATGTTAGGATGTGAAAGGGACGGGCGCGGGTCATCGTTTAGACCATAATTGCAATGGTGCCAAGTATCTTTGGGCAATTTTCTTTAAGGGACTTGATCATTTGTTTAGGCAACTTTTTGAAAGCGTCATCGAGGGACTATGATCATTTGATTTATGTTTGTTTTGCCCAAAGAGACCTAACATGCAATATGGCCCATTTATTGAAGGCAACAAGTGGAATACCCTAGGGGTGCAAGTGTGATAAGTGTGGTCTATTTTCATGCTTGTTTATCTTGAAATTAGGTCAAACTACTTTTGTCGTTTTTTAATTCGCATACAAACCCTAATTCTAACATGGTATAATTAGAAAGCAATAAAGTGCGAAAAATAAATTTACTAAGCTATTATAATACCATATATGGGAAGGGGGGTACAAATGTTCAAATGGGGATTTTGACAAGGAATTTAAACCTAAACTATTACATCAATATTGAATTATCTACAAGATATTTAATTGCAATATTAAATAAACTAAAAATAAATATGCAAGATGCAAAAATGGTTTTTGTATGTATGGAAAAAAGTATTTTTACATGTCAAAATAAACAAAAATAAAGTATTATTTTTTGGAGTGTTTATGTGTTTTAGGGCAAAACCCTAATTTTATTAAATAAAATGTATTATTTATTTATCATGTACAAATATTTATTTATTATATACAAAAATAAAAATGAAGTATATTTGTCAAAAGGTATTTTTTATATTAAATATTAATAAGAAAAATAAAAGTGTGTATATTTTGTAATTTAACCTATATATATATATATATATATATATATATATATATATATATATATATATATATATATATATATATATATATATATATATATATATATATATATATATATATATATATATATATATATATATATATATATATATATATATATATATATATATATATGTATTATTTTCTAAATATGTATTATATATGCAAATTAATAATATTTAATATTTAATAAAAAAAGTATTTTTTATATAAAATATTTTCAGAAGGTAAAACAAAATAAAAATGAAAATAAAAATGTGTTTGTATATTTTTAGTATTTTTTAATAAAAGTGTATCTATTTATTTATTTATGTATAAAAACTAACCTAAACAAACAAATACCTAATAAATAGGAAAATAGTGCAAAAAATTATTTTTATATTTTTTATATTATGAGGAAAAATAAACAAGTCAAACCAAAAAAAGAAAAGTCAAAAAATCATCAAAATGAACAAAATGGGCTCAGGGGGTGTAGAAGCAAAATCAAGGTGCAAAAAGAAATGTGAAACAGGCCCAGCCCAGAACCAGGTCATCTTCAACCTCAGAACATCTTTTGTTCAAGCAAACACGCGTTTCCTATCTCCCAATTCCTGGACTTTTAAGCAAAACTTTCAACATGAAAAATGTAGAGCATGAGAAGACGAATCCAGGGATATAAAGAACTTGACTTAACTCTCTAAGATGAGGGAGAATTTCTTCTCCCCCAATTCCTGACCTAGTTTTTCATCAATATTCAGACTCAAAATTCTCTAAGCATACATAATATAAATGAAATCTAATCACATGGGCATGTTCAGGGCTATGATTGTGACATGTTTCCTTCACAAACCTAAAGCTAACAATTCCTATACTGAGAGATAGAACTTCATGAATATACCTGTTCAGTTGGAATCGTGCCTTGCAATGGAGGAGCTTTCAGGGCAAGATGATGATTTGTACAGCTTCCTTGAAGTGTGAGGATGCTATTCCAAGCTTTACTTTGTCTTGAAACCTTTTGAATCGTGCTATAGGACTTCAACTGCAAAACAAGAAAATGAAAATGGTGATGATGCCTGGGAGTGTTACAGGTCGTGTCTTAGGTTTTGGTTAGCTTGCATTGATGGTAGGGAAGGTGTTTGAACTGGTTTGGGCAAGAATGTATGAAAGGATTGAGCTAGGGAACTCAATCTGCAGCAAGCCCTGTTTTTGTGCAGTTCAAAGGTGATGCTGAGTTTGTGAAGGTATTGAGGATCTTAGGGCCGTGCTTCAACTTAGGATGAATGTTTGGAATGTGTTTGATAACTTTCTCTATGCCCTTGTTAACTGATATGAGAGTTGGTACATGTTATGATGTGTTTCTTAAACTTTAAGCAAGCAATGGCCACTTTTTGTTCTAGACAGGTAGAGGCCCCCTAAACATGCTGCAAAACCTTGTCTTGATCAGAGTGATTAACTCATAAACTTGTGCCAAAGAGATTTCCCTTGTACCTTCCTGATTTGCTAATTGACATAAAGTGTAACTTTTGCAAAAGTGGATATAATGCTTTATCTATTTTGGGATTAATCCATCATACAATGCTTGAACACATAGAACATGGTCTTGGCACAAAGAGTTTGCATTAAATTTATGAGTGTTGAATGGTTTAGAGGCCTGTAATCAAGTTGCATGCTGATTTGAGAAATTTGCACAAGTTATGAACATGGAAATTGGCCAATTCAAAAGTGAGTTTTTGCCATATTGCAAAATTCGATTCTCTCAAGTCATGAGGTGGTTTGATGAGTTCTTGGACATTTTGGAAAGCTTGGAATGTGTACTACAATCCATCTTTGAAATGAAAATTGAAATTCCAAGTGGAAGTGTATGAAAAATGGTCTTGAAGTTAGGTAAAAAACTTGCCTAAAATAGGTCAAATTTTCACTAAGTTAAGAATGGTTTGGCACCCTTGTTCCAAAAATTGTAACTTGAGATACAAGCTTCTTTTGGGAAAACTTTGTGAATCAAAGTTGTAGATTATGCAATAGGCTACAACTTTCATGTTTTGACTTTTGCTTGAATCCAAATGAATCTTGGTGAGAAAGTGGGGCAAAGTTAGGAAAAAATTAGGGTTTTTCATAACTTAGAAAAATCCTAAGTTATGAAAAATCTCCATTTCAAACCCTAATTTGCATTTCTTGATTTCTTGATGGACAAGTTTCATGATTTGGCATGCTTTGATGAAAAATGAATCTTGACCCTTGATTTTGACTAAAAAGTCAAAGTTTGACTTTTCAGTATACAGTCAAAATTGATCAATTGATTGAGAAATTCAACTGTCAATCTTGTGTATTTGGGATCTTTTGAACTTGTTGAGCATGTCAATATAATTCCATGGGGTCCTTGAGTCCATATGTGAGCTTGGTTTGCCATTGGCTAGGTCAAACAGTCAAAAATTGCTTTTGTGCAGTCAAGACCCTAAAAATGACCATTTTGCCCTTTTGATGATCTGATCAAATTTCTTATGGAATTGTGATCCAAACTTGATCAGATGGTCCATGTGAGTTCATAATGTTGATGTGGGTCAATTTTCATGAGATTTGACTGTCAATTGGCCACAGTTGACTTTATCCCCAATACAGTTGATTTCTAGGTCAACTGTCCAATTGACTGGGCAAAATTTGGAATCAAGACTTGAAACTTGGTATGGATAAACTTGGGAGTCCAACATGAAGCATGAAAGTCATCCTAGGCATTTTAGGTCAAAATATCTTTGTGCAATCACAAACCCTAATTTGGGTCAACAGTGCAAGGAGAAGTCTTGAGCAGAGGAAACCCTAACTGGATCTTGATCTTCAAGGGTCTTGTGATGAGAAAATGTTGAGGAAATGGGAGGGCAAATTTTGGGGTACAACAGTTGCCCCTGTTCAATCTTCTTGAACCTGAAGAGTTAGATTGGCAAGTTTGCCTTTCGTGACTGGAGGGTAAAAGGATATTGGACACTAGAGTGCCCGGAAATTTGCACTCGCATGTTGAAGTATCAGCAATGTGATGTCGGGAATGGGCTTATAGATGCCATTTGGAGAGATAGTGGATAGGAGGATGGGCTTATAGATGCCATCTGGAGATGTGACAGAACCTTGTCGGGAATGGGCTTATAGATGCCATTTGGAAGTGTCGATCGCGTAAGAGATTCCTTAGCGAGAACTTGCGTACCTGAGAAAGAAAGATAATTACCTGGCCTGTTACAGGTGTTGATCTTCAAACTCTTCATGCAGATATGCCCTGGCTGGATACAGGAGTCGAATCTGGAATTGTGATAGTTGCTAGATATGCCCTGGCTGGATATAGGAATCGAATCTTCGAACTCTTCAGACGTGCCCTGGCTAGATATAGGAATCGAGTCTGGAAATATGGTCAACAGATATGCCCTGGCTGGATACAGAAGTCGAATCTGGAATTGTGATAGTTGCTAGATATGCCCTGGCTGGATACAGGAATCGAATCTTCGAACTCTTCAGACGTGCCCTGGCTAGATACAGGAATCGAGTCTGGAAATGTGGTCAACAGATATGCCCTGGCTGGATACAGGAGTCGAATCTGGAATTGTGATAGTTGCTAGATATGCCCTGGCTGGATACAGGAATCGAATCTTCGAACTCTTCAGACGTGCCCTGGCTAGATACAGGAATCGAGTCTGGAAACTGATCACTCTCAGATGTGCCTTGGCTAGATACAGGTATCGAATCTGGAATTGTGACAGTTGAAGGTAGTTGTCTTTGGGATTGTCTTTTTCCCTGTAAAGGCAAAAACATAGGTTGTATGCAATGTCATGATGTATGATATGCATGATGCTATGATGTTCAACATGAGATAGTGTTGTATGCACTTTATCATGTATGTAAGCAAGATGTATGAAAATGTGAAATGTTCATGAATGTATTTTCGTCTTAGGAAAATAAATCCTTGACGATCGGCCGGGGAATTGCTCTGTGGAAGAGATACTTTGCTGAAGTTTTGACGAGAGGCCTGCTGAGGACTTCAATGATGGATTCCGCTGGGGATAATGATGATAAACTCCGCTGGGGATACCAAAGATAAACTCCGCTGGGGAATACCAAAGATAAACTCTGTTGGGGAATACCAAAGATAAACTCCGCTGGGGAATGTTGTGCCTTTTTAGGATTGACGGGGAACCAACTCTGCTTGGGGAAAGTATTGTTGAATCTTGTCTTATTCTGTGGGGAGTTGAGAGAACTTGATCACATCCTTCAGTTAGAATCTACCTTGGTACCTTGGCGGACAAAGAAACTCGACTGCATTAAACAACTCTACATTGCCCCTGTTTCTGATGTCACCTATAATTAGTCTTTTGTTTCATATGCACATATTTATGAATCAGCAATTTAATGTCAAATGCATATATCAAAAATGAACATTGGACGTTCTTCGCAAGACAAAACAGAAAAAGGAAAAACAATGGCAATTTGTATGGACAAGTGAATTTGTATTGATTTGAATTTTGCCTGTGAATATGCATTTTTGTACAAGAGGCTGACATCCTAGTAAGAGAATGCCGCCGAATAACATAGAATTAAAATTTTGAAAAGGAAACAAAACAGCTATGTGAACAATCCCACTGGGTTCCAACTCTGCTATCGCCTTTATGTCTTCAAGCGTCTCATCACTTTGCTGCTTGGTTGAAGATGAAGTTGATTGATCGATGCCGATATCTGAGCCAGATAGTTGATGCCTAATTCCGGATGCAAAGTGATCCAATGAGACATAGTGTTACGCTTTATCCCTAACTTTTTCCTGGACCGCCCTTTCGGGTTTTCAGTCCACTGGGATACCCATTTTTGCCCAAGCCGCCTTTTCAGGTTTTCGACTTGCCGGGTGTACAGATTTTTTTTATTTCATCCCTTATTTTTGCCCGAACCCTTTTGGTTCGCCGGGAAGCCCTTATTTTTGCCTAGGTGTGTCAACCTAGCGGGTCTTTTATTCATGCGTAGTATCTTTTTACTATGTCTGCATTGGCGGGGTGAGGAAGGTCGTCACCATCCATGGTGGTTAGAATCATGGCTCCTCCTGAAAACACATGTTTAACCACAAATGGCCCTTCGTATGTAGGGTTCCATTTGCCCCGGGGATCACTTTGAGGAAGGATGATGCGTTTGATTACCAAGTCCCCAACTTGATACTCTTGTGGTCTGACTTTCTTGTTAAATGCCCTGATCATCCGTTTTTGGCACGTCTGACCATGACAGATAGCGGTGAGCCTCTTTTCGTCAATCAGGTTTAATTGATCAAGTCGAGTCTGGATCCAGTCATCTTCACTCAAATCTGCATCCTTCATTATCCGGAGAGAGGGTATCTGGACCTCAATTGGCAAGACTGCCTCCATGCCATAGACCAAGGAGAAAGGAGTTGCCCCGGTTGACGTCCTTGCTGAGGTACGGTACCCATGAGGAGCAAACGGTAGCATTTCGTGCCAATCTTTATAGGTCACTGTCATCTTCTGCACAATTTTCTTGATATTCTTGTTAGCTGCTTCCACAACCCCATTCATCTTCGGCCGGTAAGGAGAAGAGTTGTGGTGCTGTATCTTAAATTGTTCGCAGAGTTCAGTGATCATCTTGTTATTAAGATTGGTACCATTGTCCGTAATGATTCTTTCCGGGACGCCGTACCGACAGATCAGGTTATGCCGAATGAAACGTGCCACGACGCTCTTGGTTACCGTTGCGTAGGAAGCTGCCTCAACCCACTTCGTGAAGTAATCGATCGCCACCAAGATGAAGCGATGCCCATTGGACGCCGTTGGTCGAATCTCCCCGATCATATCAATGCCCCACATTGCAAAAGGCCAAGGTTCCGTCAGGACGTTCAGAGGAACCGGAGGGATGTGCACCTTGTCAGCATAGATCTGACATTTGTGACAAGTTCGAGAGTGTAGGTAACAATCGGCTTCCATTGTGGACCAGAAATATCCTGCCCGAAGGATTTTCTTTGCCATGGTGTGTCCACTGGAATGTGTTCCGAATGTACCTTCATGCAGTTCTATCATGATCTTCTCTGCTTCAGCCTTATCCACACAACGCAGTAGAGTCGAATCATGATTCCGTTTGTAGAGAATGTCGTTGCTGAGGAAGAATTTTGCTGCAAACCTCCTCATGAACTTCTTGTCATTGACAGATGCACCTTCAGGGTATTCCTGAGCTTCCAAGTACCTCTTCACCTCATGATACCAGGGTTTTTCAGTCACCTTTTCGACCTCAAGATTGCAGCAGTATGCCGGTTCGTCCAACTTCCAGATAATGATCCGGGGAGCTTCATTGTCCCATTTAACTTTGAACATTGAAGACATCGTAGCTAGTGCGTCCGCTAGCTGATTCTACTCTCTTGGGAAGTGCTCAAAAGTTATCTCTTCAAAGTGGGGAAGCAAGGTCAACACATACTCCTTGTAAGGAATAAGATTTGGGTGTTTCGTATCCCACTCGCCTTTGATCTAATTGATCACGAGAGTAGAATCTCCGAAGTCACTAGTATTCAAGAAGAAAGAATATTTGTTAGAGCCGCTGAGATCAGAAAACAAGATTACACCAGAAACAAGCTTTCACGTCAAATATCATAAGTCAAGATTTGTTCGTCAGAGGAGTTGTTGCTTCTAACTCTGAAGACGAAGTCAATATTCTGAATGCATCAAAGGAAAGCTTCTACTTCTGAATCAAAAGTCAAGATTTGTTCATCAGAAAAGATGATGCTTATAACTCTGAAGACAAAGTCAAGATTCTGAAGACTCGGTTACTTCATGGAATATGTGGACATTACTTTACATCAGAAGTATTCCATCAGAAGACAAATTAATGAAAGTTATATCTTCTAGACTCATCATTTCTCTACATCATAAAGTCCATCAGAAGACAAATCAAAGGAAACTTATATCTTCTGGACTCATTACTCTTCTACATCATATAGTCCATCAGAAGACAAGATCAAAAAATGATATCTTCTCAAGCTAACCTACTAATCAGAAGTAATATTCATCAGAAGACAATATCATCAGAAGAGATGGATATTCTAGAAGATATTTCTTTGTTATTCAATTTTTTGATGGGTGATTCTGATATGAAGAGATGAATATTCTAGAAGATATTTCTTTTTTATGTTTTCAAAGGTATAAGAGTCTTCAGAACTAGAACCTAGTCTTCAAATATGTAGCAACAACTTATATGACAAACAGTTTTTTGATATCTGAGCATTAAAGCAAACACTTTATCTAAGAAGCACTTTATCTTGTTTTCTGATCGTTGAAGAAAACGCTTGATATCTGATCATTGAAGAAAAAGATTGATATATGATCTTCATTGTAGATTATTTTCTGGACACACTAGACTTCTGAACCAACAACTTATCTGGAGAAGTACACGTGGTTTCATTTCTGGCGAACATTCAACATTCATCAGAACATCTGATGTTTCTTCATAACTTTAAACGATAGTCTTTCTGATGTGAGCTAAACACATTTTTGATGATTCTTCAGACAATAATCCTGAGTCAATTTGAATGTTTTATCTGCATACTTAAAGAACTATTAGATTCCAAAATTGTTACACATAAAATATATGTATTGTTATCATCAAAACTCATAGATTATATGCAGAACCAAATCTTGTTCTTACACATCTTTGGTACCCAAATTTTCTTAGTTCCATGTGCGTTAGTTTTTCTAGAAGGTCTAGGGTTATTACCTTTAGAAAATTTCAATTTGTCAAAACATAAGGGCCTTAGATGGCCAAATCTCTTGCAGTGTGTGCATTTACAAACTTGACGATTCTTTTTCTTATGATCTAAACTTTTAATAGGTGTTCTAAAATTTTCAAATCCTAATCCATTTTTATTTAAGGAAGGGTTTTAACTCGATAGGATCAAGTCAAGGTTCTCTTTCACTTTGGTAAATTTTCCTAGGGTTTCACGCAATTTAATTACTTCCCTTTTTCAAATAGATACATGTCTCACATGTTTCTTTTAAGTTTCTAATACTGGTTATTTCTAATTTAAATAGTTTATTGCTTCTTCAAGGAAACCTAAATACTCATTAAGGTCTAAGTTTCATTTTTTAAGTTTATCATTTTATTCAACAATCTTACCACTAATTTTAAACAATTTTTTATAGGACGGTTTAGATATATCAAAATCATCTTCCTCGTAGGATGTCTTTAAGGAAAATTCGTCATCTCCGTTAGTAGAAGATTATTATATGTTTCTGCTTGAGGTTGATGTCTATTTTCCTTTTATTCTTTCAAAGAATTCACTGGAAGATACTTCTTCATCATAGTTTCTTACACACTGGAAGAATGCTTGTACGACAGACTCACTGGGAGGAATAATTAAAGATATGTTACTGACTTAGCTGGAGATTGCACGTAGATTGAGAATAATGATTCCCCTGGACATTGATTATGGATTTTTTACTAGGGGTCCTAAGTCTTGGTCTATGATATGTCATGTATGCGTGCAGCTGTAAGTATTAATGCGTAGTATGTAATGATTGACCAATGCATGTAATGAGCGACTTGGATATGTATAAATGGATATTGGATTTTGAAATGCCAATGAGTAATTGGGCTTTTTGAGATATGCTCGATCCATGCTGTCAAAATTCGTCAAATGGATGAGATGATAAATATAGCTTGATTATGGATTGAGGAGCCCTAATGAATGATTTATGTAGCCTCGTATGCTTTTGACGTGTATCCTTGTGAGGGATCACAAATGGTTAAGACATAGAGAGGTTTCCTATGTAACAAGGATGCTTGTCCCATGATAGTTGGATGTTATGCTGATATGATTTCCCGATACTCATTTTGAACTTACAGATTGCTGATGTAGGAGAAGGATCCACTAGGGATTATGAAAGTACGCAGAGAGCTTGCCCCTTTGTGAATTGTCTTTCCCCAATTTGCTGGTGGGGTCTTTGAAAAGACTCTCCTTGATATGATTTTGAAAGTAGTTTGATCATAGTATGAATGACCCCTTTATCTTGAATTATGCCCCTGATTAATGGAATCTTGAAGATATTCGCCCTTGATGAAACATTTTGAATCAAATCCTTTTGATCGAGCCTTGCAATGCTTTGCCCCAACATTTGAATTTTGAAAGATATGCCCCAAATCTCCAGGATATGGAGGAAGTACCTTTAGAAAGAACTTGGACCTTACGTGTTGTAAGATGAACTTGGTATAAACTACCCCAACATTTGAGTCTTGGATGGTTTCCCCCAGATTATTAGGGCCTTAGAAGTTTTTTGAATAGATGAAACCGAGTCATACCATGTTGTGATATGACTTAATTAAGGAATGCTCCTTCGAAAGGTATGCCCCTGATTAGTGCTTTGAAATGTGATATAAGTTGATTGAATCTTAGAATGATCACCCCTAGTCAATAATATCTTCATGCGATATTCCCCTACGAACAATAATCTTTCTTATGATTATAGGGTTTTTCTTTAGATGTTTTGCCCCTAGTTAGGAGATTATTGGAAATGATATTTTTGACTAAACCAAATCTTTTTGAGATCTCCTTGATGCTAAATATTGATCTGCATATAAAATTGTACATTTTTAAAAGTAATTCTTAGTGATGCACATGTGTTGCACCTCAAAGTTTTCCCTCCATTTTCTTGAAAACATTTTCCACAAAAGATCTCAAATGCTCAAGGATTCTTAAAGAGTTGATAAGACAAGCTCACCTCTTAAGCACCGAGACCACAAATTAAGGTATTGGTTTTTTCAAGGACAGTTGGACTTTTAATGCCTCAAATGACTTTCATGGTTCATCATAGACCTCCAAGAGTACTCATACCAAGTTTCAAGTCTTGCACCACAAATTTGCTCAGTCAATTGATCAGATGACTGGAAATCAGTTATATTGGGTAAAAAGTCAACTGTGGTCAACATACAGTTAAAATTCATGATTTTTGGCCAACATCAATATCTTTAAGTCATACTCATCAATTGATCAAGGGTAGATCACAATTCCTCAAGAAAAACACTCAAATCATCAAAGGGGCAAAGTTGTCAAAATTAGGGTTTTGACTGAGAATGACTGATCCGTGATTTTTGACATAATACATGACCTAATGGCTTGAAGCATGATCTTAAGGATTCAAACACAACATGTTAAATTAATTTCGTGACTCAAATCATTTCTCAAGATCAATGGATTGATAGTTAAAATTTGATCAACTAATGAAAAATCAATTGATACACAAAAAGTCAAACTTTGACTTTTTGGTCAACATTAAATTTCAAAGATCAAGATTCATCAAGACAGTCAAAAATATCAAACTTGATCATCAAGAATCAAGAAAGTAAAAAAATTCAACAAAAAGTCAAGATTTAAAAGACTTAGAAAAATTCTAAGTGTTTTTTAACCTTGATAATTTCACTACTTCATGATAAATTTTCACCAAGATGCGAGATGATTCAAGGAAAATTTTCAAATGAAAGTTGTAGATATTGATGAATTCTACAAATTTTTCCCTTAGGGTTTATGTCCAAAAAATGCTTGTATTTAAAGATATAAGCTCATGAAGTCATGATATTTTTACAAAACACTTAGTGAAAATATATGCAAGTTTAGGCAGATTTTTGTCCCAACTTCTTGGCATTTTTTCACCAAGTTCCAAGTTGATTTAGCCAAAGTGGTCAACATGAAGGTTGTAGAAAATGTTACAAGCTTTCCAAAATGTCAAATAAATTGAAGAGATCATGCTTGATCTAGGAGAATCGAAGAGAAGAAGTTGAGCATCCATTCTTGAATTACAAGGCATTTTCATGAAGAACACTTGATCAAACCTCAAGCCATGCTACATAAATCTTGCTTTGCAGGCTTCTAACTTGAAAATCACTCCATAATTAATTAATTACACAACTGATTGAGCCATTTTCCAAGCATTTGAGCCATTGTCCAAGTGATTAATCCATTTTTGGCACAAAGGTAACATTTCCATTTTGGAAAAGTAGCTTTAATCACAAAGTCCACTCTCCTTGAGCTTTATACTTGTTCCTTCTGAACACACATAATATCAAAGCCTGAAGCAACTCATCTACAACCTGTTAGCCACCCTACAAGCCCTTGTACTATGCATTGAAACCATGATTTCCAAGATTGCTTCAAAATCAAGTCACCTAACCATAACATATGATCTTTGATTTCTGATCACTTGAGCCTCTAAATCCTTTCCTCTATAAATATATGAAGTATTTGCAAGATAACACACGAGTTCAAGAGCCATGAAACCCCCATCAAACTCCCTAAAACCAAAAATTGCCTCAAAACCACCATTGCTTGTCATTTATGACCTTGAACTTCCAACTCACAACCCACTAGTGTGTTTCCTCTCTAAATCAATCACAAAGCTTCCATGCATCATATACAAATCATCCCCATCCCTGTTTCATAACTGTAACTCCATTTTCATCATCTTCCAAACTCAAAAACAGTCACCTACAACTTGACTTCTCCAGGAAGATTCAAGCACTTCCAGCACAAAGTAAGATTTGCAATAGCTTCCTAGGAGTTTAGTGAAGCTATCTAGATCACCACAACACTTTCAGGGGTGCTCAAACTCCATACACGATTTCCAGTTTTGAGGTAAGTTTTCTCAATTTTGAACTCACTATACAAGCATCATTAATGGTTACTTTGTGAATGAAAAATGTAGACATCATTGCCTTGAATCTAACCATGCCTTTAGTTTTCATTTATGTTGCCTGAGTGATGCGAATTTTGAAGTTGAACTTTATGAAAAAATTAGTGTTTATTTGGTACCAAACAAAATTCATGTTCATCTTTGATTTATAGCTTTAGTTATTTAGATGGTTTAATTCATGGTGAAAAATGGAGCAAGTTTCATGTTTACACTTTTGAAAATGGTTGAGAAATGAGCAAGTTCAAAAATTTGCAAATGTTGACAGTGGCTTCTGGCGTGAGGTTAGGGATGAAGTACAATCAGGATCAAGTTTATTTTAAGTTTATTGCAAGTTGTTTTATAAACGGATGAAACAGCCACCCCAGTGGCAGAGGAAGCGCGTATAAGACATTAGTGTATAGGGACCTGGGGGTGAGCCCCAGTGGCACCCTTTTGTTTATTTCATATTTCTCTGTCTTAGATCTTGTGCAGGCCAAGCTAGTGCGTGTACCATGCGCCTTTCTCCATTACCATCAGATCTGCCAGGCAATTAAATCAAACACACCAAGACGCATACCCCATGATGCACTCTTATAAGCCAGTTATGGAATCCAAATAAAGCGTTGGGCTTCCCAGAACTTGGGCCTTTTCTTTTTGTTTTTACTTTCATACACCCCTTCTTACTAAAAACAGCAAGCCCATTTCTTTTTTTATTTCATTTCTGATTTCAAACAAAAATGTGATTTGGGTCCTCTTTGCTAATTCTTAACCCGCATTTTAATTTTCAACACCCCAACCCATTTATTTTTATTTCTTTTTATATTTTCATCATTTTTATTTAACTATTTATTTTATTAAAACCAAAAAAACATTATTTTTCTTAAATAATTTAGTTTAAGCATTTTATTTTATTAAGTTTAATTTTATATTTCTTTTTACATTGTAAAATATTTTGTTAATTAACATTAACATTCAAGTTATTTTTCTAAAACAAATTATTTAGACTTAGGTTTTATTTTCTTCTTAATTTCAATGAACTTAGATTTTAGGTTTTGTTAAAATTAATTAACTTTTCTTGCAATTAAATTTAATTAGCTTAATTAGATTAATTACTAAAACTTTTTTCCATCAAAACCCTAAAAAACAATTTCTTTCTTCCTCTTTACATTTTGTACATTCTATTCATATTCAATGGTTTGTAATAGATAATTTAGACTTTATTGCTTTCTTCCCCCTATTTCACAAGCTTGTACCCCCTGTGATACAGTGGGAAGAACTGACTGTTTTTTGGAATGCAGGTTTGTGTTTTGCGCTTGTATTCGCAAAATGTCACGGTAAGCAAGATTCTCCACCGACTTTTATTTTTATCCAACAAGGAAAGGATAAAAGCACAGAAAAATTCCTTTTTCGAGATTTTCTAGGTACGGGGGGTAGATTATAGAAAGGGAAGGTGTTAACACCCTTTCTGTCCGTAGTTATCTACGGGCTCTTAGGTACTTGCTCATCATTTTCAAAATGTTTTCTTTGTGCTTATGGGTTTTGAAAAGTTTGTTTTAACTTTGATTTAACTCTTGCTTCTATCCTCAAGAGTGTAATGAAGTGTTTTGAAAACTTTGTTTGAAAAGGAGTGTAAGTGTGGAAAAGTTTTATTTTTGGATGAGCAAGTATCTAAGAGCTATCTACCTACTCGAAAAAGGAATCGTTCTATGCTAATTTCCTTTAGACAGTGCGATCCCACTATTAGTGAGTAGGTAGCACCGTCGTTGGAGTTTTAGGGTCAATTCGAATGAGGGACATACAGTCACTAAAGCAATGTTAGGACACCTTAGCGGTAACCCTAATGTCTTAGATTATTTGTTTGAGGCAACAATACCCGAGGCAACCGTTTCGAGGCAACTATGATCTTTTAGACAAGAGGGTGACCTCTAAAATACCCTATACTCAATGACCGTGTACGAAGGCAACCAAGTGGGGTGTATCCTAGGAGTGCGCATGTGCGAGCGTGTCGTTTTCAGTTTATTTTTATCTTTGCACATGTTAAGGGTGATCTAATTTGATTTAAAGATTAAACATTTCGTCTTGTCATGCAAACCCTATTATCAAACATCTAGCAGTTATAATTAGCAGAATTTAAAGTGCGGAAATTAAATTACAAGGCGTCGGGTATTTACATCGCCAAAAGCAACCCTTTGAAAATAAAATAAAGCGGTAAAATAATTAAATGTCCTAATTAACTATTACATACCGGAAACAGATACATTAATTGGATAAAAAAAATAAAGCGCGACGCGAATTCAAACCGAATGCGAATTAGGGTTTTGACCCTTTCTTAAAAGGAAATGCTTTTTTGTTGTTTTTTATTTAAGAAAAAATTAAATCCTAAATTAAAATACTAAATTAATTATTAAATAAATTAAATGAAAAAATAATTGATGACATATTTTTGGAGTTTTGATTATTTAAGAAAGAATTTAAAATAATTAAATTATGTTAAAACCTAATGATTTCTAATTGATTTTAAATATTTACAAAAATAAATTAAAGTTTCCTAGAATTAAAAACCTAATTAATTAGTTAGTATTTATTAATAAAAAATAAAATTATGAATTTAAAAGTATTTTTTGTGATTTTTTTTTACAAAAGAAAATTAATGATTGCTTAGTAAATTAATTAAATGAAAATAAACTAATTAAATCAAATAAATAAAAGTGTGAGGGAAAGAAAGTTTGGGTCTGTTTTTGAGGGTGTAGGAAGCAATTTTTGTTGGCCCATTTGCTGATCTGTTTAGACTTTTGGGATCCATTGCTTGAGCGTTGACTAAGTCCATCATGTGCCCTCAAGGCTTGGCCACCAGATCTGGCCATCTGGCCATCTGGCACGTTGATTGGTGAGTGTCTATGGTAGATCTTAGCCTTGAATGCGCACTGGATTATCTGAAAACAAATAACATTGAGAAAATGGGGGACCTGGGATTCGAACCCAAGTCCTGAAGGAAAATCCACGCTATGCTTGCCACCATGCCATGTTGTTTCAATTGTTATAATAATAATAACATAATGTAATATATAAAAACAAAAATCAATTGCCAAAAAATAAAAAAAAACACGCGTTATTTGAATAGTCCAATGGGGACGTGACACGCCTTGTCCCTGACCTCCCAACCGTGGCTAAAAAACAGAATACCTATACCAACGGACAAAGGTCTGTCGCTATAAACTTTCCCTCCTTCAAAATCTTGCACAAGCCATAAAAATGGTTTTTAAGACCAGGGTTGAGTTCGTCTCAACCTCCTAGATGCAACCATGCCCATATCTGGGGCCAATTATCCCTGAAACAAGAAACCCCAAAAACAAGAACAAAACCCTAATAATGGTGGATTTTGCTACAGGTTAGATAAACAAAATCAAATGATGCCAAAAGCTTGTAAATGATGTGGTGATTCAGAATATGCTATCAATTCATATCAACCATGCTTAAATTGAGAAATACGAAATCAAGAACAGGGCCATGTTACGAATGACATACAGTGCGTATGAGGGTCGGAAAACGCGTGGTTTGGATTGGGTTAGCTTGTGGAGATGGCCAGGAAACGAATGAGATACTTGCCAAGCCTTGAAACGATCTCTAACCTTGATTTTGCAAGTTTTGTTCTGCCTCCAAAATTGCTCTCTAACCCTGATTCTTGTGTGTTTCGCTTGCTTATGTAATGTACAATACATTAGGGTAGCATTTGTTGTTCAAATCTTGCTCTATCAATGCTCTTGAATTTGATTTAATTCTTCCATTAAAACTTTCCAATTTTAGCTTGAATCCAATCTCCTTGTGCCTAATGACCTTGATACGAGTTTGATTGCAAAGCTAGCTGTAATTGGAGCCTGAAATGATCACAAGATCTTTAACTTTCAATTTTTTGATTTTATATGATTTTATTTGATTTAAAATGAATTAATTCAAATAAAAATCAAATTAAATAATTAAATAAGATATGGACACATGGATAAAGCTAGAGCACGTGGGCAATAATGCAAACTCAAAACAAGTGAAAAAGAATGAGCCCATTTGGCAAAATTTGAAGTTTTGAGGATAGTTGACTTTTGGCAATTTTGCAAAAAAGTCCAATTTCAACAATGCATAACTTCTTCAATTTTGAACTTTTGGAGGTGTTCTTGGACTTTGTAGAAAGCTTGAGATATCCTATAATCAACCCTTTTGGTCTCATCTCATTTTGATATTCTATGCTCAAGTTAGAAGCTTTGACAAAAAAGGTGTTTTTGTTGACTTTCAAAAATGACCTATAATGTTAAAATTCACAACTTCTGGTGAGTGTATATTTTGGTATTGGAGTATGAAGATGGATTGTAGGAAATTGCATCCTCTTCAAAATGAGCTTTGGATGGGTCATTTCTCACAAAGTATGAGAAAGTTATGCTTGGTTAAAGTTGGGTTGACTTTTCCTACAAAAACCTAATTTAGCAACTTTTGAATCTTGATGAATCTTGAGCAATCCTTAATGAATCATGATCAACCCTTGATAAAATGATGAAATATCCTACAAAATGAGACTATTGACAAAAAATCTTGAAATTTGACTGTATGTAGGTCACAGTTGACTTTTGCCCTAGCATAATCAATTTTTGGACCTTTGAGCAATTGACTAGGCAAAATTCCTCTGTAAGGCTTGAAACTTGACATGGATGATCTTGAGAATATATTAGGACATTGGTGAGAAATTTGGGTCACTTGGACTCATGGATCTTGATGCAACACAAAACCCTAATTTGGGGTAGACTGCCTTAGGAGAGAGCTTGTTTGACCAACTCTTGAGCAACCTTGGGCAACTTGGAGATTTTTCTTGCAATGTTTTGAGAAATATGGGAGGGCAAATTTTGGGGTACAACAGCTGCCCCTGTTCAATCTTCTTAAACCTGAGGATGTAGATTGGCTTTTGGTGCCTTTCATGATCCGAAGGTGGAAGATGATTGAACACTAGAGTGCCCAGAAATTTGCACTCGCATGAAGTGGTAAGGGTCTTGTGATGTCGGGGATGGGCTTACAAATGCCATTTGGAGATTGCTAACGAGGGGATGGGCTTAAAGATGCCATCTGGAGGAGTGTCGATCGCATAAGGGATTCCTTAGCGAGAACTTGTATACCTGTTGTTTGAGGAAGATTCTGCTGGGAAAGTCTGATCAACTGAGGTGTCGAGATTTAGGAACTTGCCCGTAATTTAACTGAGGTGTTGAGATTTAGGAGCTTGCCCGTAATTCAACTGAGGTGTTGAGATTTAGGAACTTTCCCGTAATTCAACTGAGGGGGGAACATCTTCGTCGAGATTTAAGAACTCGCCCGTAATTCAACTGAGAAAACTTCTCTGCTGAGATTTAGGCACCCGTCTGTAATTCAACGGAGGAACTTTGTCGAGATTTAGGACCTTGTCTGTAATTCAACTGAGAACACTTCTCTATTGAGATTTAAGAACTTTTCAGTAATTCGACTTGGGGAAACATCTTCGTCGAGATTTAAGAACTCGTCCATAATTCAACTGAGAAAAATTCTCTGCTGAGATTTAGGAACCTGTCTGTAATTCAACGGAGGAAAACTTTGTCGAGATTTAGGACCTTGTCTGTACTTCAACTGAGAAAACATCTCTGTTGAGTTTTAAGAACTTGTCAGTAATTCGACTGGAGGGAAACATATTCGTCGAGATTTAAGAACTCGCCTGTAATTCAACTGAGAAAATTCTCTGCTGAGATTTAAGAACTCGTCTGTAATTCAACGGAGGAACTTTGTCGAGATTTAGGACCTTGTCTGTAATTCAACTGAGAACACTTCTCTATTGAGATTTAAGAACTTGTCAGCAATTCGACTGAGGTAAAAGCTTCAAAACTTTGAATTTTGTGAGAATTTAACCGCATCCTTCCTGAAAGATAAAGGTTAGTTGTATGTAATGCATGATATGTATCAGGCAATGATGTTCTCAAAATAAATAAGATTGTGTTGTATAAAGCGTATATGCATGTGTCATGATGCATGGAAATGTAATGTTTTTAGCTGGGGAAAATAAATCCCGGATAGCTGCCGGAGAAAAGAGTTGAATTCTTCGTTTCCGCTGGGGATAGCGAATGAAGATGATTACGAGAATAAACCTGCAGAAGAGGATAACTCCATTGGGGAATAAACTGATGAGGGGATTACTCTGTGGGGAAGAGATGCTCTGTAGAGGATTTCGCTGATAGATTCAGCTGAGGATGAATTACCGTTGCTGGTGATACTGAATCCTGTTGGGGATTGAATTCTTGTTGGTGAAAGAAATGAACTCCGTTGGGGATGATTTTTTCAATAGCGACCTTACTGGGGATAACCTTTTAGGCTCTACTGGGGACAATCTGCCAGAGTATACTGGGGATGATTCTCCAAACTCCGCTGGGGATGCTTTCTCAGACTGCGTTAGGGAAACCTTTTCAAACTCCACTGGGGGATATTTTATACTCCACCTGGGATGATAAGAATTTTCAGTGCTGATGATAGATAAACTCTGCTTGGGGAGAATGTTACCGATTCATTCGCGGTTGTGAGTCTCAGTTGGGGAGAGTTAACATTATTGTCTTTCTCCTACTCTGCGGGGAGTGAAAGTATTTCAGCCATATTTTTTAGCCGAATCTATCCTTGTACCTGGTGGACAGAGCAACTGTAAAGCTTGGACAATTCTTATTTCCCCTGTTTATGATATTACAAGTAATCATCTTTTGTTTCGCATGTAAATATTCATGAGCAGCAATTAATGTCAAATGCATATATCAAAAATGAACATTGGACGTTCTTTGCAAAACAAAACAGATAAAGGAAAAACAACTTGGAATTTCTTTGAAAATGAATTGCATTGACTTTGAAGTTTGGCCTGTAACTAGGCATTTTTTGTACAAGAGGCTGATGTCCTAGTAAGAGAACACCGCCGAACAAATAGAATTTATACAATTTGTGACAAAGAAAAACAGCTATGTGAATAATTCCACTGGGTTCTAACTCTGCTATTGCCTTTATATCCTCGAGCATCTCATCACTTTGCTACTTGATTGAAGGTAGATCAGATTGATTAGTGTCGTCCGAGCTTGATAGTCGATACCGAAGTCTGGTTGCAAGGTGATCCATTGAGACATAGTGTTACGCTTTAATCCCTAACTTTTTCCTGGACCGCCCTTTCGGGTTTTCAGTCCACCGGGATACCCTTTTTTACCCAAGCCGCCTTTTCAGGTTTTCGACTTGCCGGGCGTACAATTTTTTTTTTATTTTCATCCCTTATTTTTGCCCGAACCCTTTTGGTTCGCCGGGAAGCCCTTATTTTTGCCTAGGCCAATCAACCTAGCGGGTCTTTGTTCATGCGTAGTATCTTTTCACTATGTCTGCATTGACGGAGTGAGGAAGGTCGTCACTGTCCATGGTGGTTAGAATCATAGCTCCTCCTGAGAAAATGTTCTTAACCACAAATGGCCCTTCATAAGTAGGGGTCCATTTGCCCCTGGGATCACCTTGTGGCAGTATGATGCGCTTGATAACCAGATCCCCAACTTAACACTCTTGTCATCTGACTTTCTTGTTAAATACTTGATCATCCGCTTTTGATACGTCTGACCATGACAAATACCAGTAAGTCTCTTTTCATCAACTAGGTTTAGCTGATCAAGCCGAGTCTGAATCCAGTCATCTTCACTCAAACCTGCATCCTTCATAATCCGAAGAGAGGGTATCTGAACTTCAATGGGCAATACGGCCTCCATGCCATATACCAAGGAATAGGGTGTTTCCCATGTTGACGTCCGTGCTGAGGTACGGTACCCATGAAGAGCAAACGGTAACATCTCGTGCCGATCTTTGTACGTCACCGTCATCTTTTGCAAAATTTTCTTAATGTTCTTATTAGTCGCTTCTACAGCCCCATTCATCTTTGGCTGGTAAGGAGAAGAGTTATGATGTTGTGTCTTGAACTGTTTGCAGAGTTCAGTGATCATCTTATTATTGATATTTGTACCATTGTCCGTAATGATCCTCTCTTTTACACCATATCGACAGATCAGATTGTGCCGAATGAACCGTGCCACGACGTTCTTGGTTACTGTAGCAAAGGAAGCTGCTTCAACCCACTTCGTAAAGTAATCAATTGCTACCAGAATGAAACGATGCCCGTTAGACGCTGTAGGTTTGATCTCACCAATCATGTCAATTCCCCACATTGCAAAAGGCCAAGGAGCTGTTAAGATGTTTAGAGGTACTGGAGGTATGTTCACCGCATCAGCATAGACTTGGCACTTGTGACAAGTCCGAGAATGCTGAGAACAGTCGGCTTCCATTGTGGACCAATAATATCCTGCCCGAAGCATTTTCTTTGCCATGGTGTGTCCATTGGAATGAGTTCCGAAAGTGCCTTCGTGTAACTCTGCTATGATTCTTTTTGCTTCATTCTTATCCACACAACGTAGTAAAGTTGAATCATAGTTACGCTTGTAAAAGATGTCATTAATGATGAAGAACTTCGCCGCGAACCTCCTCAGAAACTTCTTATCATTAACAGATGCACCCTCAGGGTATTCTTGAGCCTGAAGATACCTTTTTACCTCATGAAACCAGGGCTTATTTGTTACCTCTTTAGTCTCAATGTCACAACAATGTGCAGGTTCGTCCAACCTCTCAATGGTAATCCGGGGAGCCTCATTGTCCCATTTGACCTTGAACATAGAAGACATCGTAGCCAGCGCGTCCGCCAACTGATTATCCTCTCTAGGGAAGTGTTCAAAAGTTATCTCCTCGGAGTGTGGAAGAAACGTCAACACATACTCCTTGTAAGGAATAAGATTTGGGTGTTTCGTATCCCACTCGCCTTTGATCTGACTGATCACGAGAGCGGAATCTCCGAAAACACTTAGAAACTTAATCCTTAGGTCAATAGCTGCTCGAAGACCCATAATGCACGCTTCATACTCCACCATGTTGTTGGTGCAGTTGAAACATAGTCGGGCGGTGAACGGAGTATGAGAGCCTTCAAGAGATATGATCACGGTGCTAATGCCATTACCCAAAGCGTTTGAAGCTCCATCAAAGTACATAGACCATCGGGATCCTTCATCCGGTCTAAGTGTCTCACAGTCAATAATCAACATGATATTCTCATCCGGGAACTCGAAGTTCATAGACTGGTAATCATCCACTTCCTGATGTGCCAAATGGTCTACCAACACACTTCCCTTGATTGCCTTTTGAGTCATGTATTGGATGTCATACTCAGTCAAGATCATCTGCCATCTTGCTATTCTTCCGGACAAGGCAGGCTTTTCGAAGGTATACTTGATTGGATCCATCTTTGATATCAATAGAGTAGTGTGAGTCAACATATACTGTCTCATCCGGCGAGCAGCCCATGCCAAAGTGCAGCAAGTTTTCACAAGCAACGAGTATCGGGTCTCGCAGTCGGTAAACGTTTTGCTAAGGTAGTAAATAGAATGCTCTTTTCTGCAAGACTCGTCATGCTGCCCCATCACACACCCCATTGAATTGTCGAGTATTGTCAAGTATAAGATCAGAGGTCTCCCTTCAACTGGAGGCATCGGAATAGGTGGCTCTTGGAGACATTCTTTGATCCTTTCGAAAGCGGCCTGACATTCATCGTTCCATCTTACCACTTGATCTATCTTCAGTAACTTGAAGATTGGCTCACAAGTAGCAGTCAGGTGCGAGATGAATCGGGCAATGTAGTTTAGACGTCCCAGAAATCCTCTGACTTCATTTTCTATTCGGGGTGCTGGAATTTCCTGTATAGCCTTCACCTTGGCAGGATCCACCTGAATGCCTTTATCACCTACGAAGAAACCCAAAAGTTTACCAGATCTCACTCCGAAGGTGCACTTGTTCGGGTTTAACCTCAACCTGTACAACTTTAACCTGTCAAACAACTTCTGAAGATGGTCAAGGTGTTCTTCCTCAGTTTGGGATCTTGCAATCATGTCATCAACGTATACCTCAATCTCATGATGGATCATGTCATGGAACAAAGCGACCATGGTGCGCTGATACGTTGCCTCAACATTCTTCAATCCGAAAGGCATGACCTTGTAGCAAAAGGTACCCCATTGAGTAACAAAGGTTGTCTTCTCCATATCTTCGGGAGCCATTTTAATCTGATTATAGCCGGAGAAACCATCCATAAAGGAGAAGACCTTATGCTGTGTAGTGTTGTCAACCAGAACGTCGATATGAGGCAGAGGGAAATCATCCTTGGGGCTTGCCCTGTTCAGATCCCTATAGTCAACACACATTAGAACTTTACCATCCTTCTTCGGCACTGGAACCACGTTGGCCACCCACTGTGGGTAAGAAGTAACTGCTAGAAAACCGGCATCAAACTGTTTCATAACTTCAGCCTTGATTTTCTCAGACATCTCTGGGCGCATTCGACGAGCTTTCTGTTTCACTGGAGGAAAGTCTTCCTTGGTAGGCAGGCGGTGAACCACAATATCAGTATCCAACCCAGGCATATCTTCATAAGACCAGGAAAAGATCTCAACATAGCCTTGCAGCATCTGAATCAACCATTGCTTAACACTAGCTTCCAGATTTGCACCGACCTTGACCTCTTTCTTTTCTTCCTCTGTACCCAGATTTACTGTTTCCACTGGCTCTTCATGCGGCTGTATGGCCCTCTCATCCTGAAGCAACAATCTAGCAAGTTCACCAGGCACTTCGCAATCATCTTCACCTTCGTCTTCGGCTAAGTTGATCGTACTTTCGAAGTCATAACCGGCAGTAGCAGAGTCGTTATCAGGGGGATCCAGAGTGGATGTAGACCTGTATATGTGACTGTGTGTAAAATAGCTGTTTCGCAATATATAATAAAAGAAAAACAAGGAGCGCAAAATTTGAAATGCAAGAAACGTCCAATGATTTTATTAATGATATATGGAAATGACACGTATAAAGCCCTCACAAACAAAGCCACGGTGTCTCGGGTAAGGCACCGGGCCGTAAAGTTTAAAAATTTTCTGTTACAAATTCAAAACAAAAGTCTCATTACTGGGTAATATAAGAAACTGGCATGGAATCCTTCGCTGTCCAATTGCTCAGGCCACCATCGGTAATTGGGTAAATCCAGCTATCAATATCAAACTCTTCATCATCATCATCCCCGATAACATTCACTCCTACGTCATGTTTTGGCATAGGAGCCGTTATGACATTAGGCTTTCCTGGCGCTTCGAACTCAATCTCCTTAGCGTCAATTAGATCCTGTACTTTATTCTTCAGGACCCAGCAGTCATTCGTATCATGCCCCGGGCTATCGGAGTGAAAAGCACAGCGGGCGTTCGGGTTGTACAGCGGTGATGTTGTATTAGGATTCTTAGGGGCTTCCTTCGGAATCACCAAGTTGGTCTTTAACAACTGCGGAAGAATCTGAGGCAGGGTCATATGAAGCTGAGTGAATTATCTTTGCGGCCTCTCAGCCCTTGGCTGATTGTTGCATTGTGTGGCAACAGTTGGTCTTGAAATAACAACCGCATTGACTGCTTGGCGGTGCTCAGGTCTATTATGGATCTTTGAACTGTAAACTGCAATGGACTCCTTCTTAAAAGGCTTCTTTTCGGTACTCGACGAAGCACCCTTCTGTATTTTACCGCTCTTGATACCGGCCTCAATTCTTTCCCCGGTCATAATCAGCTCAGTAAACCTGGATGATGAACTTCCAATCAGATGGTTGAAATACGGACCAGACAAGGTCCCCAGAAACATATCCACTAACTCCCTGTCAGCCAGCGGGGGTTGTACTCTTCCAGCAAGGTCCCTCCATTTCTGAGCGTAGTCTTCGAAACCTTCACTCGCACCCATAGACATACCCTGAAGTTGGGTACGCGTGGGAGCGAGGTCGGCATTGTATTGGTACTGCTTGTAAAAAGTAGCAGCAAGGTCTTCCCAATTACGAATACTAGCTCCTTCCAGCTGGTAAAACCATTCAAGTTGAGTCCCTGAGAGACTATCTTGAAAGAAGTGGATCCAGAGGTTCTTATCAGCAGTGTATGGCTGGATCTTTCTAACATACGAACGGAGGTGCAACTTTGTACAAGAAACCCCGTCGTATTTAGCAAAGATTGGTGCTTTAAATTTGTGGGGAATCACCACCCCAGATGACAAACCCAAATCACCAAAGTCTAATCCAGGTACCTTCTGGATCTCTATCACACTTAATCGGTCTTCTAGCTGTTTATACCTATCCTCAGCCAGAGGATACTGGTCTTCGTCAAAGTCAGTCTCGTTGTCAGATACCACAGGGCTAGGAGCCCTCCTTTCTTCTTGGTTTTCTCCCCCTCCAGATGAGTGAGATAAATCAACATCCCGCAAATTGTTCCCGAATCTACGACCCATGTTCAGGAGGACCGTCTTCTTTTTCTTCTTCTTCTTCTTCTTATCCTTCAAGATAAGAGTCTTCAGATCTTGCTGACCCTTGGCCAAGTTCATGAACATTTTCTGGAATTGAGCGTTTTGAGCTTGTAGAGCCTTGATAGCTTGATCAGTTGATGTTTCAGCAGACATGATGCTGAAATAAACAGCGAAGAAGATAAGAAACCTGTAAGGGTACCTGTAATGAGGTGCATGGAAATGGGATGCATATGATATGATTTCAAAGACTTTAGGGATTCAAATTCGTAAACCAAAATGAAACACACTTTTATTAGATTAAAAACTTGAAACAATGTTTGACAAATGCCTTTAAGGCGTTACAAAGGGAAATACTGAAAAAGTAAATCAAAACTAGAAATAACAAAAGACATCAGCGCTCCCATGGTCGTTTTCCGTTGGTGCTGACATAATCATTGAGGACCTTCTCATTCTCCAGCTGCCTTGTAAGCTTTAGAATCTTCCGCTCCTGCTCGTGATACTTTTCTCTGTAAGTATCCCGCTCTTCTCTTAGCTACATCCAAGACCTCTTTAATGCCCCAATGTCAGTAGGCATGTATGGATGGAGGATGGTAGGAGGAACCCCTTCCTCATCAGCAATCTCAACAATTACAGGAAAGACAACTTCGTACGGAATTCCCAGCTTTTGAGCACGTGTACGAACCCATCGGAGATACGGTTCCATTGGAAGAGAGGTCTTAATCCCTAACTCATGTGGATCAGACCGATGCACCCTGTCCCAAGCTCGTATGAACCTGCGGCGATGCTCGTCACTATCCCCTTGGAAGTCAAAGACAATGCTTGGCATCAGCAACTCATGAGGTCCTTCCCTCCTAGCTCTCCCAAACTGTCGTAAGGCCAGACATGGATTATAGGTGATCCCTCCTCGAATTCCAAGTAGTGGAACATTGGGGTATTCCCCACAGCGATCAATAACCGCCACTTCTTCCATGTCTTTAGTGCTCCAGATGATGTCCGTGTGAGCCAAGGACATAATCTTGTAGGCCCATACCATACCTTCCTTGTTCTTCAAAACAGATTTGGGGAGGTGAGAAATAAACCACCTCGCCAACAATGGTGCACAACACATAAGGGTTCCCCGTTTCTGAGCAGTACGGGCGTAAAGAGCATGCAGAATGTCCCCTAAGAGAGTGGGCACTGGATTACAGGACATGAAAATCTTCACTGCATTCACGTCAACGAAGGAATCTGAATTAGGAAACAACACCAAACCATAAATGAGAAGAGCTAGGATGTCTTCGAATGCTTGAAAATCCAAACTGTCCCAAAACTGATTAGCCCGATCAACCAAGAATTTAGCCAAGAAGCCTTTTGTCCCACTCCGGGTCTCCCAGTTAGACATTACCTCAGCCTTTGTCAGGTGTAGGGCTGTAGCAACATCTTCTGGCCTAAGAGCTTTCTCCCAACCTGTAAACGGCGTCTGCTCTAGAATAGAAATACCAAGCAAATCAGAGAACTCCTCTAAAGTAGGGACTAACTGATAGTCCAAGAAGGTGAAGCAGTGGTATAATGGATCAAAGAACTGGCACAAAACACTCATCATCTGTTCATATAATCTGGAAGTGACCAAACCAAGGAGGTGCTCATGTCTTCTGACAAAAGAGGAAGTATCTGGAACCTTTGCAACCAAATCTCTAAGCTGAATAGGAATCTGTACAAAGCTGATGCGAGTAGTGTTTCTACACATAGAGGCCATGACCTACAAAACAGAACAAAGATGAATCCCATCTGTCTTTGAAATAGGTTAGTCTGATGCAAGATGCATGCAATGTCAAGATGCATGATGTTATGATAGAAACACACCACAAGTATTCACAGATAGCAAACATGGTAAGGGCAAACAAGTCACACAGTAGCCCTTAGATTTCAGGCTGGCATGGAGTTTAGGTATTACCCTCTTTCAGTTTAGTTGGTTCAAACCTGTCCTAGTAATAGTAACTGGGTTCTAGAGGATCTCAATATCACTGACCACCCTCGATCGGTCATAATTCCAGTTTGGTAACCTTTTCTTGCAACCGGAATCATCGCGAGAGTTTGGTCTCAATGAGTGTAGCATACTGCTACTTTTTGAAATTCTGGCAGCAGATACTCAATGTCACAGTGAATGTTATGACACCGTATCTGACTTTCTATAAGACAGTAAATAAAAACAGTAAAGAACACAGTCAATTATTTACCCAGTTCAGTGTGAAACAACACCTACTCTGGGGGCTACCAAGCCAGGGAGGAAATCCACTATAAGAGATATTAATTCAGGAATAAACCAACCAGTTTATCTCCTTCACTTAAGACCTACCCAATGCAACTTCAATCTAAGTTCAACTTAAACCTGAGTTCCTACTCACTCCCCCTCAATCACAGCAGTGATACTTAAAACAATTGACTAATGAAATAATGAAGACACTCTTCAGAACATACACTTGATTATGCTTCACAGCTTTTTAATCAAGTAACACAAACACTCGTGCTTCACAGCTTTGAGTGATACATAAACCTAACTTGACTTTGATTCAAAGCTTTAGTCAAGAGACACAAACAATCTTACTTCAAAGCTTTGAGTGATACAAAAAACCTTATAATCAAAACCTATTCCAAGTCACTTATCACAATGATACTTGCTTGGATTACAGTAGTTAAAACTATACAGCTCCTAATTGATCTTCAGTCAAAAAGTTACTTTCCAATCAGCATTCCTGTTGAATATATATGCAGCTGTTTCTTCAGTTAGGGCTTCCACGAAAATCTAGGGTTAATTAGGGTTAACCTTAAGAATTGGTCACAAGACTTTATCAACCAGATTAGGGTTGAGCTAGGTTAACCTAAAGTCCACGTGAGATTCTGTTCTGGAAAGAATGAACCAACTTCCTGAAAAATCTCAGAATTAACCAAACTGCATAACTGTTAGATCAGTACAATTTGTTATGACATCAGAATTCCTGTTTACTGATTTAGGTAGAAGGCAATAAATGTGATCATTGCAAAATGCTCAGATACACACTCATAAACAGTAGCTACTATATGCCATACTTTTTCTGCATAAAGTACCTAATAATCCAGAATGTTATGACATCAGTCATGACATTCACACACCTGGTTTTACCAAAAATACATGCCAATAACTAAACACTTACAAACTCCCCCTTTGGCAGATTTTTGGCTAAAACCCCTAAGCAATCAGAGAATAGAGAGCAGCAGAATGAATATGATTGCAGAAAAAATATGATGTCTACCAAGAAATTAACACAAAATATCTCCCCCTCTTTAGCCACAAATAGGCCAAAGATACAAGTACTTATATGTTATACAGTTATCCAAAATGAGTAAAAAACAACAAATAAAATCTGAAATCACTTGCATCAACAGGAATCAGCATCAGGCTTGTCAACTCCACCAAACTTTAAGCACTGTCATCTTCAGAGGAGCTACTTTCTTCATCATTGAGCTGACCTTCAGTAGCACCCTCTTCCCTTCTGTTTCCTTCAGTCTCCTCCTGTTCTAATCTGGCAATTAGGTTCTCAAGAGTCTTTTTCCTTGTCTCCAGCTCTTTGCAGGTCTCTTTCAATACAGCTATAACATCAGATGTATTGGACTGAGTTTTTACAGTTGATGTCTCAGCTGATGTTATGACAATGTCAGGAACATGAGATCCCTGAAATAGCTTGTAGTGTAATCCAAGAGCAGGAGCTCTTTTGCAAGCAGTATCTCTTTCCACCAGGATGTCAGGGTACTGAGCAAGGACAATTCCACATAGGAGGGAAGGAAAGGCAATAGGGCCTTTAACAGCATAGCTTCCGGCATGTTTTAAAGTTTGATCAAATATATACCTGCCATAGTCAAATTCAGTCCTGGTTCCAACAGCATAAATGAATCTCCCCAATCCTGTAGAGATAGTTGATTTATGGTTTGTAGGGACCCAGTTGGCTGCACCAATCTTGTGCAGGATGGCCAATTTTATTCTTAGCTTGCTAGCATTCAGCTTGCCTTTTGAGGGCCAGCACTTGACTTGTCTTGCTGTGATGGTTTGGCATACTTCATTGTCAGTAACTTCTAGTTCAGGACAAGCCTCATTTGATCTTCCAAGGAATTTGTTAATTTCAGATGGAGAGAAATTAACCCTTCTTCCTCTCACATAGACACATTCAAAGTCAGTTGACCTTCCATCAGCACATTCATCAGACAAATTCACTATGAATTCCTTGACAAGATTTTCATAGCATTTGGTAAACTTTTCCACAGTCTTCATTAGTCCAGCAGCTTTGATTAGGTCCATAATTTCCTTACAATCCATGGCACCATTGTTTAGTTCTCTTTCCAAGGCTATTCTCTTCAAGCAAACATACTTCCATCTGTTGGCATTTTCAGGGTGGTGAAATGAAATGTTGTCAGTGGGGACTTCAGGAACTCTAGCCATTTTGCTGGAAGGGAGTTTCCTTCTGAGAGGAATGTCTTCAGCATCAATTTCAAATTCTGATTCCTCATCAGAATCAGAAGGTTCAGGTTCTTTCCTCTTCTTTACTATTGGTTGTCTCACAGGCTTTGAGAGACTCCCAGTATGTACTCGGGCTTTCACCTTTCCCTTGGATAGTCCAGTCTTCACAGTTTCCACACCAGTCTTGCCTTCAGACCTGGTTTTCTTATCAGCAGGTTTCTCTTTGGTCAGACATTTTGCAGCATCCTGATTACCCTTTCTGTTCATCATTCTCCTAGCTATGCTAGGGTTGATATTTGCAATTAGGTCATTGTCTGAGTATTCCTCATCCACATCAATAACAGGTGGTTCAACATTCTTTTCTGAAGGGTTCTGAATATCATCAAGGTTTTCAGATGATTTCTGAATGTTGTCATTTGGAGTCTCAACATTCTCAGAGACATCTGGATTTACTTCAACATTTGGGCTTGCTGATTCTTGATTTAATGGAACAGAAATCCCAGGTACAGAGTGGTTCTCACTCAAAATTCTTGTAACAAGCCTAGCTATTGCTTGATGAACGTAAGCTGAGCCTTCCCTATTTGGTACAGAAGATGAAGGTTGAGAGGGATTACCGGATGAAGTAGCTTGAGACCTTCCTGCATGCCTTGTTCTCAGCTTTTTGACCTTAGAGGGGTTAGTTGCCATTTCTCTAAGAGGAGTAATCTCCAGGACTTCAGAATCCATGCATGATGTGATTGCCCGAGAATCTTGATCAGATGATGAAGATGAAATGGTCGTCTTGGATGAGGATGATGTTTGAGACATTTTGATAGTCTTAGAAAACCAGTAGCAACTAGAGAGAAAACTTTGATTGAGAGAATGGGATTTGTTGCAAAGTCGAGAGAGGAAGGAGGCAAATGAGTGTCTATTCAACTTCTTAATAATTTTGAAAGAATTGGGAAAACATATGATTAACCCACTCAAAATAGACTTAACAAAAATAACTCCTTCAACCCTTGTTTTAAGCAAAATTAATTGCTACAATTCCTCATGTTGGCAAATACCCAACTTGCCCCTCAAGTTTTCAAATTGATTTGCATCAAGTGCCTTGGTAAAAATGTCAGCCAACTGTAGCTCAGTGGCAACATGTTCCAGTTTAATTGTCTTCTCCTCTACAAGGTCTCTGATAAAGTGATGTCTAATGTCAATGTGCTTGGTCCTGCTATGCTGAATAGGGTTCTTGGAAATGTTGATTGTACTCAGATTGTCACAGTACAATGTCATAACATCTTGTGTGACATTATACTCAGTGAGCATCTGTTTCATCCAGATAATTTGAGAACAACTACTACCAGCTGCAGTGTATTCAACTTCAGCACAAAAATGAAAAGGAAGTCTTTTGGCATGTATCATAGCTCTGGCAGATTCCTGTATGGTCCTATTTTTCCTTTCTACAACTCCATTTTGTTGAGGAGTTATAGGAGAAGAGAATTCATGACTAATTCCTTCTGAGGAACAGAACTCATTAAACTTACTGTTTTCAAATTCCTTGCCATGATCACTTCTGATTCTGACAATACACCCTTCTTTTTCTCTTTGAATTCTTTTGCACAGTTCTTTAAAAACTTCAAAAACATCAGATTTTTCCCTAATGAAGTTAATCCAGGTGAATGTGGAAAAGTCATCCACAACAACATAGGCATATCTCTTTCCACCAAGACTTTCCACCTGCATTGGTCCCATCAGATCCATATGAAGAAGTTCTAGAACCTTAGAGGTGGTCAGATGTCTTGACTTTGGATGTGACATCCTAGTCTGCTTACCAACCTGACATTCACCACAAACTCTCCCTTCATCAATTTGTAGTCTTGGAATCCCTCTGACTGCCTCCATGGAGATAATCCTTTTCATTCCTCTTAGATGAAGATGGCTAAGTTTTTGGTGCCATAGTTTCACCTCTTTTTCTTCTTTGGCAATAGAACACACAGTGGAGTAATTAGTGTTCTCAGGCTCCCACAAGTAACAATTGTCTTTAGATCTGACTCCTTTCATTACAACTTCTTGTTTTTCATTAGTTACAAGACATTCAGATTTTGAGAAGTTGACCTTGAATCCTAGATCACATAATTGACTGATACTAATGAGATTAGCAGTCAGGCCTTTTACCAATAGTACTTCATTTAGATTTGGAACTCCATGGCAGTCTAAATTACCAACTCCTTTGATTTATCCTCTAGCACCATCTCCAAAGGTCACATAACTAGTGGTGTGAGGTTTAACATTATTGAGAAGGTTCTTGATTCCAGTCATGTGCTTAGAACACCCACTGTCAAAGTACCAGTCTTCCTTTGCAGAGACTCTAAGGGAAGTGTGGGCTATCAGGGCAGTAGCCTTTTTCTTCCACTGTGGAGTATGTGGTACCTTGTTAGACTTAGGTTTGACACCTGGGTTCTGATTAGGGTATCCATACAATCTGAAGCAGAATGGCTTTATGTGACCAAACCTCCCACAATGATGACATCTCCATCTTTGGTACTTTTTCTTCATATTTCTCTGTTCCCGATGTTGAGTGTTATGTTGTGACATCTGCTTTGACATTTGTTTATCAGGCCTGATCTTCTTGTCTGCACCAGATTTCTTTGCTGCCACAAATCCTAGACCAGACTTGTTTCCCACATTTTGTCCAACCTGAAAGATTTCTTCCAATTTGTCAGTTCCATTTGTTAGCATCTTGACAGATTTGGTCATCTGGTTCAGTTTTGAGTTCAACATTTGAACTTCCCCTTCTAGATGACTTATAGTTTCAATGTCTGCCCTTTTTTCAGCCTCCAACTTTATGATGAGTTTTGTTTGTCTCTCATTTTGCATACAGACTTCAGCACTTATGATACATAATTTCTTGTAAGTATCAGCCAGTTCTTCAAATGTCACTTCCTCATCACTAGTGTCACTTTCAGAGTTACAAACACCAGTTAGTGCAGTAACTAGTTTGGCAGATTCTTCTTCAGAATTACTTTATGAATCACAGTCAGACCAGGTAACAGACATTCCTTTCTTTTGTTTCTTAAGAAAGGTAGGACATTCAGCTCGAATATGCCCATATCCTTCACAACCATGGCATTGAATTCCTCTGCCTTGATTTCCCTTCTCTTTAGACTTTGGTCTTCTGCTGGAGTCATAAGATCTGTTAATGTCAGAGGGGATGTTCTCAACATTTGACCTTGACTTTGGATCCATTCTCTTGATGAGTTTGTTGAATTGTCTTCCAAGCATGGCTATAGCTTCTGAAATATTTTCTTCTTCATCCTCCTTGTTTTCATCTTCAGTGTTGGATACAAGTGCTATGCTCTTGTTTTTCTTGTCAACATTGTCACTGATCCCTATCTCAAAAGTCTGAAGAGACCCAATGAGTTCATCCACCTTTAACTTGCTGATATCTCGGGCTTCCTCTATAGCAGTTACCTTCATTGCAAATCTTTTAGGCAGGGATCTGAGAATCTTTCTCACTAGTTTTTCTTCAGACATCTTTTCACCCAATGCTCCTGAGGTGTTGGCAATCTCCAAGATGTTCATGTGAAACTCATGAATGGTTTCATCTTCCTTCATCCTTAGGTTCTCAAACTTGGTAGTCAGCATCTGAAGCCTTGACATTTTTACTTTGGATGTGCCCTCATGGGTAGTTTTGAGAGTGTCCCACACTTCCTTGGCCAGTTCACATTGATGTACTAGTCTGAATATGTTTCTATCAATTCCATTGAACAAGGCATTTAAAGCTTTGGAATTACCCTGGGCTAACTCATCTTCTTCTTTGCTCCATTCTTCCTCAGGCTTCAGACTGATTGTCCCATCTTTCTCAGTTATGGTGGGATGGTTCCATCCTTTGTCAGCAGCTCTCCAAGCCTTTTTGTCCAGTGATTTTAAGAAGGCAATCATACGAGGTTTCCAGTATTCATAATTTGATCCATCCAGAATGGGTGGTCTGTTTCCAAAAACTCCTTCTTTGTCCATAGAGCCAGAAAGTGATATCCCTAGATCTCACCCAGTAATACAGGCAGGGTGCCTGCTCTGATGCCAATTGAAATTCTGGCAGCAGATACTCAATGTCACAGTGAATGTTATGACACCGTATCTGACTTTCTATAAGACAGTAAATAAAAACAGTAAAGAACACAGTCAATTGTTTACCCAGTTCAGTGTGAAACAACACCTACTCTGGGGGCTACCAAGCCAGGGAGGAAATCCACTATAAGAGATATTAATTCAGGAATAAACCAACCAGTTTATCTCCTTCACTTAAGACCTACCTAATGCAACTTCAATCTAAGTTCAACTTAAACCTGAGTTCATACTCACTCCCCCTCAATCACAGCAGTGATACTTAAAACAATTGACTAATGAAATAATGAAGACACTCTTCAGAACATACACTTGATTATGCTTCACAACTTTTTAATCAAGTAACACAAAAACTCGTGCTTCACAGCTTTGAGTGATACATAAACCTAACTTGACTTTGCTTCAAAGCTTTAGTCAAGAGACACAAACACTCTTGCTTCAAAGCTTTGAGTGATACAAAAAACCTTACAATCAAAACCTATTCCAAGTCACTTATCACAATGATACTTGCTTGGATTACAGCAGTTAAAACTATACAACTCCTAATTGATCTTCAGTCAAAAAGTTACTTTCCAATCAGCATTCCTGTTGAATATATATGCAGCCGTTTCTTCAGTTAGGGCTTTCACGAAAAGCTAGGGTTAATTAGGGTTAACCTTAAGACTTGGTCACAAGACTTTATCAACCAGATTAGGGTTGAGCTAGGTTAACCTAAAGTCCACGTGAGATTCTGATCTGGAAAGAATGAACCAACTTCCTGAAAAATCTCAGAATTAACCAAACTGCATAACTGTTAGATCAGTACAGGATGTCTTAACATTTATTATGACATCAGAATTCCTGTTTACTGATTTAGGTAGAAGGCAATAAATGTGATCATTGCAAAATGCTCAGATACACACTCATAAACAGTAGCTACTGTATGCCATACTTTTTCTGCCTAAAGTACCTAATAATCCAGAATGTTATGACATCAGTCATGACATTCACACACCTGGTTTTACCAAAAATACATGCCAATAACTAAACACTTACACTTTTCTATGGCCAAGTTGGTCAATTATAGGTTCTAAAGTCAGTTGGTGCTTAATGACCCCTTAGAAGACCCATATTCTCCTTGTTCCGCCACAAAGGATATCGGTACAAACTAAAGTGACACACCAACGTAGCTACTGCTTCAACCGTATCGGTCTATGCCGTACAATTCCCTCACAGTCTATTGCTACTTGCCTAAAAGGTATCCCCAGATCCGGGTTAGGATCTATAGTAACTCCGATTCAAACCCACAAAGATAAAACATGCAAATCAAGCAATTGAAAACATTATGATGAACTATTTCTAAGGTACACCCCACTTATAAAAATGTCCCCAGCAGAGTCGCCAGTTCTGTGATACGGTGGGAAGAACTGACTATTATTTGGAATGCTGGTTTGCGTTTTGCGTTTGTATTCGCAAAATGTCACGGTAAGTAAGAGTCTCCACCGACTTTTATTTTATCCAACAAGGAAAGGAAAAAAAGCACAGAAAAATTCCTTTTTCGAGATTTTCTAGGTACGGGGGGTAGATTATAGAAAGGGAATGTGTTAGCACCCTTTCTATCTGTAGTTATCTATGGGCTCTTAGGTACTTGCTCATCATTTTCAAAATGTTTTCTTTGTGTTGTGGGTTTTGAAAAGTTTGTTTTAACTTCAATTTAACTCTTGCTTCTGTACTCAAGAGTGTAATGAAGTGTTTTGAAAACTTTGTTTAGAAAGGAGTGTAAGTGTGGAAAAGTCTTATTTTTGGATGAGCAAGTGTCTAAGAGCTATCTACCTACTCGAAAAAGGAATCGTTCTATGATAATTTCCTTTAGACAATGTTATCCCACTATTAGTGAGTAGGTAGCACCATCGTTGGAGTTTTAGGGTCAATTCGAATGAGGGACATACGGTCACTAAAGCAATGTTAGGACACCTTAGCGGTAATCCTAATGTCTTAGATCATTTGTTTGAGGCAACAATATCCGAGGCAACCGTTTCGAGGAAACTATGATCTTTTAGACAAGAGGGCGACCTCTAAAATATCCTATACTCAATGACCGTGTACAAAGGCAACCAAGTGGGGTGTACCCTAGGAGTGCGCATCTGCGAGCGTGTCGTTTTCAGTTTATTTTTATCTTTACACATGTTAAGGGTGATCTAATTTGATTTTAAGATTAAGCATTCAGTCTTGTCATACAAACCCTATTATCAAACATCTAGCAGTTATAATTAGCAGAATTTAAAGTGCGGAAATTAAATTACAAGGCGTCGGGTATTTACATCGCCAAAAGCAACCCTTTGAAAATAAAATAAAGCGGTAAAATAATTAAATGTCCTAATTAACTATTACATACTGGAAACAGATACATTAATTGGATAAAGAAAATAAAGCGCGACGCGAATTTAAACCGAATGCGAATTAGGGTTTTGACCCTTTCTTAAAAGAAAATGCTTTTTTGTTGTTTTTTATTTAAGAAAAAATTAAATCCTAAATTGAAATACTAAATTAATTATTAAATAAATTAAATGAAAAAATAATTGATGACATATTTTTGGAGTTTTGATTATTTAAGAAAGAATTTAAAATAATTAAATTATGTTAAAACCTAATGATTTCTAATTGCTTTTAAATATTTACAAAAATAAATTAAAGTTTCCTAGAATTAAAAACCTAATTAATTAGTTAGTATTTATTAATAAAAAATAAAATTCTGAATTTAAAAGTATTTTTTGTGATTTTTTTTTGACAAAAGAAAATTAATAATTGGTTAGTAAATTAATTAAATAAAAATAAACTAATTAAATCAAATAAATAAAAGTGTGAGGGAAAGAGAGTTTGGGCCTATTTTTGAGGGTGTAGGAAGCAATTTTTGTTGGCCCATTTGCTGATCCGTTTGGACTTTTGGGATCCAGTGCTTGAGCGTTGACTGAGTCCATCATGTGCCCTCAAGGCTAGGCCACCAGATCTGGCCATCTGGCACGTTGATTGGTGAGCGTCTATGGTATATCTTAGCCTTGAATGCGCACTGGATTATCTGAAAACAAATAACATTGAGGACGTGACACGCCTTGTCCCTGACCTCCCAACCGTGGCTAAAAAATAGAATACCTATACCAACGGACAAAGGTCCGTCGCTATAAACTTTCCCTCCTTCAAAATCTCGCACAAGCCATAAAAATGGTTTCTAAGACCAGGGTTGAGTTCGTCTAAACCTCCTGGAGGCAACCATGCCCATATCTGGGGCCAATTATCCCTGAAATAAGAAACCCCAAAAACAAGAACAAAACCCTAATAATGGTGGATTTTGCTACAGGTTAGATAAACAAAATCAAATGATGCCAAAATCTTGTAAATGATGTGGTGATTCAGAATATGCTATCAATTCATATCAACCATGCTTAAATTGAGAAATACAAAATCAAGAACAGGGCCATGTTACGAATGACATACAATGCGTATGAGGGTCGGAAAACGCGTGGTTTGGATTGGGTTATGTGATCGGTGGATCTGGAACTGACTGTTTAAAGGTGGTTCGCGAAATGTCGCGGAAGCAAGAGTCGCCACCGTCTTTTATTTTCTCCAAATGGAAAGGACAAAAGCACAGAAAAATTCCTTAAAGAGATTGCTCTCGGTTCGGGAGGTAGGTTATAGAAAGGGAAGGTGTTAGCACCCTTTCTATCCATGGTTATCCATGGGCTCTTAGATACTTGCTCATTGTGTTTTCAAAATGGTTTGTTTGCTTTTCAATTGTGGGTTTTTAAAAAAGTTTCTTTGAAAATTTCAGTTCGACTCTTGTATCGGTCCTCAAGAGCGTTTGAAAAATTGCTTTCGAAAGCTTTTTGAAAAGGTGTCGGTGTGAAAAGTATTTTGTTTTATTTTGAAATTTAGAGCAAGTATCTACGAGAACCTACCTACCCTAAGGAATTCGTCTGTGTAAATGTCCTTAAAGTAGTGCCATCCCACAATTGAGAGGTAGGTAGCACCACCGTTGGAGGTGTTCGGGTCAATTCGAGGTTCGGGACATGGTGATCACCAGAGCAATAGGAAGACACCTTAGAAGCTACCCTCATGCCAGGTTCCCGGATCATGAGGACTTACTAAGACATCCTCTACTCGACGATCACCTTTCGAGGCAAGGCAACAGTGAGGCGTACCCTAGGGGTGGTGTGTGATTTGTGTGTCGTTTTCAGATATTTTGTCTTTTTGTCATGTTATTGGTGATCTAGCGTTTGTTTTTATTTTTATCCATTCATTCTTTCATGCCTTGATTAACAGTTAAAATATTGCGAGAAAGTAAAAATTCTAAGCTATTACAAAAGGCGCGGGTCCACATCGCCAAAATTTCTCGAACCCGATTTGACAGAAAAATAAAGAATTAATGAAAATAAAGTGCGAGAAAGTTAATTACAAGGCTTCGGGAGAGATACAGAAATGTTAAACGAAATAAGATAAATGCGCGAATTAAATCGAAACGAGGGCGTTGGACCATTTTTTGCAAAATTAAATTAAACGATGAATTAATTAAAATTAAAAAAAAATGAAAAGGAAATGTTTTTGGGATTTTTAGGTATTTTATGATTTTATGAAAAAAGAATTAATTAAAATTAAACCTAATTCTACAATTTTTAATTTATTAAAAAAAGAAGATTAAAACCTAATATTAACCCTAATTAATTTACATGCAAATTTAATTATAAAAATAAATATCTAATATTTAATAATTATGGAATAAAAGAAAAAAGATGAAAATTAATTAAACCCTAATTCTATTTTTTTATTAAAAAGGTTAAAAGTAAAACCTAATTTAAACTAATTAATTTATGAATTTATTTACAAAATATACATACTAAAAATATTTATTATATTTTTTCTCTTTTCTGATTTTTTTGATGTTTTTTTTTATATTTTATGAAAACATTAAATTAAAGCATTTAAAAAAAGATTAATTAAAACAAAGAAAAATAAAAAATATAAAAGTTAAAAGAAGCAAACTGGAGGGGGGTGTTGTCCCCAAATGGAGGTGAGATCTTTAGCAATCTGGCCCAATATTCTGAGGCCCTTTTGACTTTCGTGGCTAGCGTGCATCAGCGTTGACTGGAGTTCATCGTGCTTTCCAATTCATGGCCTTTGATCTGATGCTCTGGGACGCGTGGACGTTGGATTTTGAAGATGCATGATACGCTCCAGCCTTGAAACTGCATGGGAATATTGATTGCAAAATAATATGGGAATAATGAAGACCTGGGGCTCGAACCCAGGTCATGAACGTTGCCAACACATACGCCTTGCCACTGAAGCACTTTGTCCATCTGTAAATTAATATAATAAAACAAACGCGTTAATGTTTCCTTTTTTAGCGCGAGATTTCAAACCAGCCAACCATCGCCTGCCACCTGGTCGTCTTCTTCATGACTTTGTTTTCCTGAAAATACAAAAGAAACAGGCAACGGTTTTTTAAGCGTTCTTTTAGGCATGTTTTGGGAAAATAACGAATAGCCCAGTGATGCTCATAAATTGAGCGCGAGGGTGGCCTTATGATCGTCTAAACGCACTGAATTGAATGGTGGTACTATGGTGGTCTAATTTTGCCGCGTTTGGAAACCCCCAATTTCAAGCTTGCAAAACCCTAATCTGCATCCATGGTGAATTCGCATGTAGTGCATAAAAATCCAATCAAAATACATGGTTAGCTTTAGAACACATTGCTTAGCATGAATCTACAAATAAAATGCCATGAATATGCGTAAATTGTAAATCACGATTATGAAAAAAAGTGAGAAAATTTGGACTTCTGTACAGTGATTCAAAGGGTTATGATTGATGTTTTTGATCCAGGAAGATTGCTGGATGTCCTTGGAAGGCAATGGGATGAGTTTTGTGGCTTGAAACGACCTGCAAATAAGTTTTCAGAATTGAGATTTTTGAGAAAAAAGTGTGAGTTTTATCTTCAAGTTCTTGCGCAGCTTAGTGGTTCCTTGCATTAGGTTTGTGTTCATGCTTAAGTATAGAGTGAATTAGGTCAAGAATTTTGATCAAAATCCATGCATTGATGGTTTATGAGATTTGATTTTTCAAGCATTAGTTTTTCAATCTTTTTCATGCAAATTGATACCAAATCATATCCAATCCTTCCCTAATTGGTCATGCACGAATTTGAGTGTCCAATGAGAATAATTTCTGCACAAAAAGATTTTATTTCATTAGTTTTGTATTTTTCATGTATTTTATTTAATTAAATGAATTATTAATGATAAAAAATCCAAATAAATAAATAAAAATGGAGAAAAACTTCCCTTTGGGCCTAATGGTCGTGCACATGCCTTGGATAATGAATTGTGGAAGAAAAATAGGCCCATTAGCAATTTTAGGTCATTTGAATCAATGTTGACTTTTCAAAATATCCAAATATTTTCCAACTTCCACAAGGCATAACTTGCTCAATGTTTAATATTTGCTCATGTTCTTGGACATTTTGGAAAGGTCTTTGAGTCCTATAACCAATTCCTTTGGTCCCATGTCAATTTGATTTACCAATCTCAAGTTATGGCCTTTGACTTAAAGTCCCTTTTTGTTGACTTTTGAAAATGACCTATAATGTTGAAATTGATAAATTTTTGTGAGAGCATTTCTTGGACTTGGAGTGTGAAGATGAGTTGTAGGAAATGTCTTTCTATTCAAAATGAGCTTTGGATGGCATTTTTCTGATGATCCATATGAAAGTTATGCCCTGGTCAATTTACAGTTGACTTTTTCAACTGTCCAAATAAGGAAACTTTTGCATCTTGATGATTTTTGAGCCAAGCTTTGAGAATCATGATCAAGCATTGATCAAATGATGTTTGTGGCTTCAAAATGAGATGTTGACCAAAAATTTGAACTTTTGACTGTCAAATGACCATTTTGCCCTTACAGTTGACTGTAGTGCAATTAGGGTTTTGACTGTGCAATTTTGTGCTGAAAGTCTTGAAACTTGGTATGAGGATGCTTGACCATGTTTGTAGGCATGTGAGACTTGATTGGGCCCTTGAAAAACTTCATTTTCTTGATCAGAACAAAAACCCTAATTTTGACTGTTTAGGATACCCTTGCACTGTGCAACCCTTGGGGAATTTTGAAGCTTGACTTGGCAATTTCTTGAAGAATATGGGAGGGCAAATTTTGGGGTACAACAGTTGCCCCTGTTCAATCTTCTTAGACCTGAGGATGCAGATTGGCTGACGTGTCTTTCGTAATCCGAGGGTAGGAGATGATTGAACACTAGAGTGCCCAGAAATTTGCGCTCACATAGCAGCGGTGTGATGATGGGAATGGGCTTATAGATGCCATTTGGAGACTGATGGATAGGATGATGGGCTTATAGATGCCATCTGGATGTTGATCGCGTAAGAGATTCCTTAGCGAGAACTTGCATACCTGCAAAAGAAAAAATGAGTACCTGACATGTTGCAGGAGCTCATTTTCAGATGCTTGGTATAGATGTGTCCTGACTGGTTACAGGAGCTGAGTCTGGAGCTTCACAAGATGATGAATAAACCAGGGGTGGTTGCTACCTCAGCATGAACAGTGAGAGAACCTTGGATAACTTTAACCTTAACAGCAATCGTTGAGAAAGTCTTGGGATTACCACCTCCGCAGGATCGGGAAGAGAACCAATAGGCAATTATAATCTCAAAAGCGGACGTTTGAGAAAAACATGGAATGGAATTATCATCTCCGCACTGTTGGGGAGAGAACCAAAGGAAATTATAATCTCAAAAGAGGACGTTTGAGAAAAACCTGGAGTGGAATTATCATCTCCGCACCGCTGGGGAGAGAACCAAAGGAAATTATAATCTCAAAAGCGGACGTTTGAGAAAAACCTGGAGTGGAATTATCATCTCCGCACCGCTGGGGAGAGAACCAAAGGAAATTATAATCTCAAAAGCGGACGTTTGAGAAAAACCTGAAATGGAATTATCATCTCCGCACCGCTGGGGAGAGAACCATAGGAAATTATAATCTCAAAGCGGACGTTTGAGAAAAACCTGGAGTGGAATTATCATCTCCGCACCGCTGGGGAGAGAACCATAGGAAATTATAATCTCAAAAGCGGACGTTTGAGAAAAACCTGGAGTGGAATTATCGTCTCCGCACCGCTGGGGAGAGAACCATAGGAAATTATAATCTCAAAAGCGGACGTTTGAGAAAAACCTAGAGTGGAATTATCATCTCCGCACCGCTGGGGAGAGAACCAAAGGAAATTATAATCTCAAAATCGGACGTTTGAGAAAAACCTGAAATGGAATTATCATCTCCGCACCGCTGGGGAGAGAACCAAAGGAAATTATAATCTCAAAAGCGGACGTTTGAGAAAAACCTGAGATGGAATTATCATCTCCGCACCGTTGGGGAGAGAACCATAGGAAATTATAATCTCAAAACCGGACGTTTAAGAAAAACCTGGGATGGAATTATCATCTCCGCACCGCTGGGGAGAGAACCATAGGAAATTATAATCTCAAAAGAGGACATTTGAGAAAAACCTGGGATGGAATTATCATCTCCGCACCGCTGGGGAGAGAACCATAGGAAATTATAATCTCAAAAGCGGACGTTTGAGAAAAACCTGGGATGGAATTATCATCTCTGCACTGCTGGGGAGAGAACCATAGGAATTTATAATCTCAAAAGCGGACGTTTGAGAAAAACCTGGGATGGAATTATCATCTCCGCACCGTTGGGGAGAGAACCATAGGAAATTATAATCTCAAAAGCGGACGTTTGAGAAAAAACCTGGATGGAATTATCATCTCCGCACCGCTGGGGAGAGAACCATAGGAAATTATAATCTCAAAAGCGGACGTTTTGAGAAAAACCTTTGATAACTTCTACTGAGTCTTCATCAGAAAAATCTGTTGGGAGTCGATTTAGCTGGACTAGAGAAGGCCTTGGACTGGATAAGAAATCTTTGGAGTCGATTAACTGAACCGGTCTAGGTCTTGAAATATGATGAAGAATTTAGCTGAATCTTTCCTGAAAGGTAAAGGTCAGTCATATGCAATGCATGATATGGATCAAGCAATGATGTTCTCAACATAAATGAGATTTGTATGATATGATGCGTCTATGCATGCTATAATGATGTATGTGATGTTTTATGAATGTGTTTTTCGTCTAGGAAAGTAAATCCTTGACGGGTGCCGAGAAGTCACTCCTGGGCTGATATTGAAGAATAGATTTCGCTTCCGCTAGGGATGATAGCTGCAAGAATACCGGTGGGAGAAGATGACTCCATTGGGGAATAGATTGGCGAATGGAATATTCCTGCGGGGAGGAAAGTACTCTAACGATCTTGCTGGGAAGCAATACTTTGTGGGGTGCGAGATACTTCGTCGGAATGTCGATAATAACTTGTTGGGGATATCTTTGTTGTGTTGGAAGTGTCGATAGACTTTGCTGAGGATAAGAAGACTTCGTTGAGGACGCTCTTTCCGCGGCTTTTGGCTGAGGATAACCCAGTTATATCCTGGTAAGGAAATAACTCTTTGAATAAAGCCGGGAGACGCGTTCGTGCTTTTGTGGGGATAAGCTTCCAGAATCTACTGGGGATAAGCTTGCTGCTTGGGGAGATAAATTCACTTTCCTGGGGAAGTTTTGTTATGCGGGGGAAGTGATTCCTCTGAATATTTGATATGCCGCCGGGGAACAATCTTTAGACCAAGACTGCCGGGGATGCTTGTTAAGAATATATGTATATTGCTGCTGGGGAAGTATTGAGATCTACTGGAGGATACTCAACTTCCTTGAGATTTGATAACTCTACTTGGAGAAGAATGCACTGGCTTCTGACTTACTCTCTGGGGAATTAAGATGTACTGGTCATGTTCTTTAGCTGAACCTACCTTGGTACCTTAGAGGACAGAACAATTAGATTGCTTAGACAACTCTTTATTGCCCCTGTTTCTGATGTAGGGAGAGGAGGACCTGTGAGGTGCTGATAGTCGTTGATGGACAAACCTTCTTCTGGTAAGCAGGTGATAAGATGATAGGACATAGTCGTACGCTTTAATCCTTAACTTTTGCCTGGACCGCCCTTTCGGGTTTTCGGTCCACCAGGATACCCATTTTTGCCCAAGCCGCCTTTTCAGGTTTTCGACTTGCCGGGTGTACAGATTTTTTTCATTTCATCCCTCATTTTGCCGGAACCCTTTTGGTTCGCCGGGAAGCCCTTACTTTTGCCTAGGTATGTCAACCTAGCGGGTCTTTGATTTTGCGTAGTATTTTTTCGACTATGTCCACGCTCTTAGAATGCAGGGGGGTGCCCCTGGCTGCTTGTGTTGCCATATTACCAGAAGATGTCTGATCAGGCAAGATTTGCTGCTGGAATGCCCCAAGTGACTCAGGCGGAGATTTGCCCTAGGCTGGTTGGCCTTTTGAGAGATTCTCCGAATCTTGACTTAACTGCCCCAGATGATAGACCATGATCATGCCATGCCCCTTGATTGGAGATGCTTCTGTTCACCAGATATTCGTCGTGCGAATTTCTATGTTATTCAAACAAAAAGTCATATGCAAACAAAGTTATGTTAAAATGCAAAGCTTATGTCTGTCTTGAAGATTTTGAAAATGCATTCTTTTTCATAAAACAAGTGAATGTTCGTAAAACGTGATGTCAACTCCGTATTTACCGTAGGCCTTAAGGAGTCAGGATACCTTTCGTAACAGTATGCTTTCGAACTAACCCATGCTTCAGCTAGGACTTTTAAGGGTTATAACGTGGTCTGGTTCACGGTTTAAGAAATAAAGGATAATGGCTCAAATTATTTGTACCCACCCGTTCTTCGTGATATTCTCCAAACCTAAACTCAGTTGATCATACGTTAGACCTTGTTTGAGTCTTTACTCTGATTTTCCGGTGATGATTCGGCTGTTGACAATTTGTTTTGGATAGGCAGTCATTCCTTTTTTGTTGAGGGTTTGTAAGACCTCTTTCTTGTCTAATTTTTATTATCCCTTTCTTTTTTTGCCTGAACTGTTTCCTTTTTTGGAATTAAAGTCAGCGGGATGCCCCAGTTTCGTAAGTCCCCTTTATAGGTTTTGAATTTTCGGGCCTTTTTTATTTTGAGAGATATAATGATTGCCTTTCTTTATTGGTTACTCGGAACCATCACTGTCTTCTCTTTTTGTAAGGACCTCTTTGGTGCCATTTGTTATGCACTTGGATCAACTGAGAGAACTACCCTGCCCCAGGTTATGATTAAGGGTTTTAAATTTCGAAAAGAAAAACTCCTACTTCTTTGGCTCAGAGGGGTTGACGAGGGATTATCTTCCTTATAACTCCAATGTTTAGGGATTGAAACAATGCCTGTACCTCATCAGCGGGGTCTGTTCAAAAGCATACTGTAAGAATCGCGGTATCGTTTTCGTCATCCTCCCTCAAGAGGCTTAGAATTATTATTTAAGAGTTGATCATCAGAAAAAATATGAAAGTAATTTGCATTTAGTGAATACGAATATATTGTTTCAGAACAGACATATGCGATGCATTAATGAAATAACAATGTTTAACATGAATAAATGTTTGAACAAAAGAGAATTGCAACTTGAACATTCGAATGAACAAAAATTTCTCAATCTTGGCCATGTTTTGGCAAGGGAGCAGTGATCACGTGGGGAGTCTTGGGTACTTTAAACTGAATCTCTCCAGCGTCGATCATGTCTTGAATCTTATTTTTCAAGCTCCAACAATCATCTATAGCGTGCCCCGGGCTGTCAGAGTGATAAGCGCAGCGGGCGTCGGGGTTGTACTTCGGTGACATTGTATTTTGGTTCTTCGGAGCTTCTCTTAGAGTTACCAGCTTGGTCTCCAGCAACTGTGGCAATATCTGGGATAAGGTCATGCTGAGCCGAGTGAACTGCCTTCTCTCGCTCTTTTGTTGGTCGTGATGTTGAATTTGTGACACTGGAGCCATTTGAGGAGCTCTCCCCTTACCTCCTTGTCTCAAAGGTGGTTGAACGATGACTAGCTTTTTGCCCTTAGACTTTTGCCCCAGTTGGTTGCCCTGAAGCAGTTGGTTGACGGGAAACCAGAGCTCATCTTGTCTTTGAGCTAACCCTTGAATGGCAGTCACCTGTCCCAGCATCTGGACCTTCAATGCATCCACCTCAGCTTGTAGGTGTTTCAGCCTTTCATCCTCAGCACTGTTCCTGACAAAAGTCTCCATGAGAAGTGTCCTTAGCTCCTCCTGCCCCTTGGATAGATTCAGGAGGATTTCCCTGAACTGAGTCTCTTGAGTGAGAAAGTCCTGGTTATCTTGTGGGCAAGCCATTGCTGAAATAAACAGCGAGAAAGGTAAGTGACCTGCAACAAGGATACCTGTTATGCAATGATGATTGTGACATGTATGCAATGTTTTCAAGGATCTCGCGGGGTAAACAAGAAAATTTGTTAGAATCGGAATTGGTAGCTTTGATTGAAGGAAACCCATGCTGTTGAGGATTCTTCTTTAAGGGTCAAAGGCTCACCATATCCAGTGGGTCATAGCCCCTGACAACTTTGTCTAGAGGAAAATAAATCCTCTTTGCCCCTTGTTGGGATAGTTGATTCAACATGACCTGCATCACAAGCCCTTGAGATCCTTGAAATGGGTTAAGATGTATGCAATGGTATGATGTCATGCTATGCATCGGGTAATGTAAGTAAACCCTGTTACGAGTCCCAATTAAGGACTGCAAACCAAAACCTGCAAGAAACTCAGTACACTCTGTTAGGGGTCCCAATTAAGGACTAAAACAGACCCTGCAAGAAACTCGGTAAACCTTGTTATGAGTCCTAGTTAAGGACTAAAACAAGAACCTGCAAGAAACTTAGTAAGCCTTGTTATGAGTCCTAGTTAAGGACTATGACCAAAACCTGCAGGAAATTCAGTAACCCTGTTATGAGTCCTAGTTAAGGACTATAAACAAAACCTGCAAGAAATACAGATGTCAGATAACAAGCATGCAAGTAATCCAAGTTTGAAGGCACACAAGTCACACAAAAGAGCCCTTAGAGTTTAGGCCAGCATGGGGTCTGGGTATTACCCTCTTGAAGTTGGTGGGCTCAACCTGTCCTATTAGAAGTAACCGGGTTCTAAGGGTCCCAATATCACGGGATTGCTTTCATTGTTCATCGTTTCGATTTAGCCACTGAACTGGCGACCAAAATATTCCAGGAAAGAAACCCTCAATTGAGTGTAGTATCGAGTATCAACCAACCTCGGACTGCACCAAAGTCAGTTATCTCACTACCCTAAAGAGGCCAAGATAGTTCAATTAAGGTTCCTAAGGTCTGTTGATGCTTCATGACACCACGCGGAGGCCCCGTACTCTCCTTGACTGAACTCAAGGGTTACCGGTACACACCAAAGTGCCACATCAATGTAGCAGACTGTTTCAACCATGTCGGTATACCCCGCACAGTTCCCTCACAGTCTTGTTGCTACTTTCTAAGAAGGTATCCCCCAGATCCAGGTTAGGATCTATAGAACTCCCAAGCAACCCACAATTTAAAGCACACAAGGAAAACAATTGAAAACACAGTGATCTTAATCCTAAGGTACACCTCACTTTAAGTTTAAGACCCCAGCAGAGTCGCCAGTTCTGTGATCGGTGGATCTGGAACTGACTGTTTAAAGCTGGTTCGCGAAATGTCGCGGAAGCAAGAGTCGCCACCGTCTTTTATTTTCTCCAAATGGAAAGGACAAAAGAACAGAAAAATTCCTTAAAGAGATTGCTCTCGGTTCGGGAGGTAGGTTATAGAAAGGGAAGGTGTTAGCACCCTTTCTATCCATGGTTATCCATGGGCTCTTAGATACTTGCTCATTGTGTTTTCAAAATGGTTTGTTTGCTTTTCAATTGTGGGTTTTTAAAAAAGTTTCTTTGAAAATTTCAGTTCGACTCTTGTATCGGTCCTCAAGAGCGTTTGAAAAATTGCTTTCGAAAGCTTTTTGAAAAGGTGTCGGTGTGAAAAGTATTTTGTTTTGTTTTGAAATTTAGAGCAAGTATCTACGAGAACCTACCTACCCTAAGGAATTCGTCTGTGTAAATGTCCTTAAAGTAGTGCCATCCCACCATTGAGAGGTAGGTAGCACCATCGTTGGAGGTGTTCGGGTCAATTCGAGGTTCGGGACATGGTGATCACCAGAGCAATAGGAAGACACCTTAGAAGCTACCCTCATGCCAGGTTCCCGGATCATGAGGACTTACTAAGACATCCTCTACTCGACGATCACCTTTCGAGGCAAGGCAACAGTGAGGCGTACCCTAGGGGTGGTGTGTGATTTGTGTGTCGTTTTCAGATATTTTGTCTTTTTGTCATGTTATTGGTGATCTAGCGTTTGTTTTTATTTTTATCCATTCATTCTTTCATGCCTTGATTAACAGTTAAAATATTGCGAGAAAGTAAAAATTCTAAGCTATTACAAAAGGCGCGGGTCCACATCGCCAAAATTTCTCGAACCCGATTTGACAGAAAAATAAAGAATTAATGAAAATAAAGTGCGAGAAAGTTAATTACAAGGCTTCGGGAGAGATACAGAAATGTTAAACGAAATAAGATAAATGCGCGAATTAAATCGAAACGAGGGCGTTGGACCTTTTTTTGCAAAATTAAATTAAACGATGAATTAATTAAAATTAAAAAAAATGAAAAGGAAATGTTTTTGGGATTTTTAGGTATTTTATGATTTTAATGAAAAAAGAATTAATTAAAATTAAACCTAATTCTACAATTTTTAATTTATTAAAAAAAGAAGATTAAAACCTAATATTAACCCTAATTAATTTACATGCAAATTTAATTATAAAAATAAATATCTAATATTTAATTATTATGGAATAAAAGAAAAAAGATGAAAATTAATTAAACCCTAATTCTATTTTTTTATTAAAAAGGTTAAAAGTAAAACCTAATTTAAACTAATTAATTTATGAATTTATTTACAAAATATACATACTAAAAATATTTATTATATTTTTTCTCTTTTCTGATTTTTTTGATGTTTTTTTTAAATATATTTTATGAAAACATTAAATTAAAGCATTTAAAAAAAGATTAATTAAAACAAAGAAAAATAAAAAATATAAAAGTTAAAAGAAGCAAACTGGAGGGGGGTGTTGTCCCCAAATGGAGGTGAGATCTTTAGCAATCTGGCCCAATATTCTGAGGCCCTTTTGACTTTCGTGGCTAGCGTGCATCAGCGTTGACTGGAGTTCATCGTGCTCTCCAATTCATGGCCTTTGATCTGATGCTCTGGGACGCGTGGACGTTGGATTTTGAAGATGCATGATACGCTCCAGCCTTGAAACTGCATGGGAATATTGATTGCAAAATAATATGGGAATAATGAAGACATGGGGCTCGAACCCAGGTCATGAACGTTGCCAACACATACGCCTTGCCACTGAAGCACTTTGTCCATCTGTAAATTAATATAATAAACAAATGTAATAAAACAAACGCGTTAATGTTTCCTTTTTTAGCGCGAGATTTCAAACCAGCCAACCATCGCCTGCCACCTGGTCGTCTTCTTCATGACTTTGTTTTCCTGAAAATACAAAAGAAACAGGCAACGGTTTTTTAAGCGTTCTTTTAGGCATGTTTTGGGAAAATAACGAATAGCCCAGTGATGCTCATAAATTGAGCGCGAGGGTGGCCTTATGATCGTCTAAACGCACTGAATTGAATGGTGGTACTATGGTGGTCTAATTTTGCCGCGTTTGGAAACCCCCAATTTCAAGCTTGCAAAACCCTAATCTGCATCCATGGTGAATTCGCATGTAGTGCATAAAAATCCAATCAAAATACATGGTTAGCTTTAGAACACATTGCTTAGCATGAATCTACAAATAAAATGCCATGAATATGCGTAAATTGTAAAGCACGATTATGAAAAAAAGTGAGAAAATTTGGACTTCTGTACAGTGATTCAAAGGGTTATGATTGATGTTTTTGATCCAGGAAGATTGCTGGATGTCCTTGGAAGGCAATGGGATGAGTTTTGTGGCTTGAAACGACCTGCAAATAAGTTTTCAGAATTGAGATTTTTGAGAAAAAAGTGTGAGTTTTATCTTCAAGTTCTTGCGCAGCTTAGTGGTTCCTTGCATTAGGTTTGTGTTCAGGCTTAAGTATAGAGTGAATTAGGTCAAGAATTTTGATCAAAATCCATGCATTGATGGTTTATGAGATTTGATTTTTCAAGCATTAGTTTTTCAATCTTTTTCATGCAAATTGATACCAAATCATATCCAATCCTTCCCTAATTGGTCATGCACGAATTTGAGTGTCCAATGAGAATAATTTCTGCACAAAAAGATTTTAGTTCATTAGTTTTGTATTTTTCATGTATTTTATTTAATTAAATGAATTATTAATGATAAAAAATCCAAATAAATAAATAAAAATGGAGAAAAACTTCCCTTTGGGCCTAATGGTCGTGCACATGCCTTGGATAATGAATTGTGGAAGAAAAATAGGCCCATTATCAATTTTAGGTCATTTGAATCAATGTTGACTTTTCAAAATATCCAAAAATTTCCCAACTTCCACAAGGCATAACTTGCTCAATTTTTAAGATTTGCTCATGTTCTTTGACATTTTGGAAAGTTCTTTGAGTCCTCTAACCAATGCCTTTGGTCCCATGTCATTTTTATTTACCAATCTCAAGTTATGGCCTTTGACTTAAAGTCCCTTTTTGTTGACTTTTGAAAATGACCTATAATGTTGAAATTGATAACTTTTTGTGAGAGCATTTCTTGGACTTGGAGTGTGAAGATGAGTTGTAGGAAATGTCTTTCTCTTCAAAATGAGCTTTGGATGACATTTTTCTGATGATCCATATGAAAGTTATGCCCTGGTCAATTTACAGTTGACTTTTTCAACTGTCCAAATAAGGAAACTTTTGCATCTTGATGATTTTTGAGCCAAGCTTTGAGAATCATGATCAAGCATTGATCAAATGATGTTTGTGGCTTCAAAATGAGATGTTGACCAAAAATTTGAACTTTTGACTGTCAAATGACCATTTTGCCCCTACAGTTGACTGTAGTGCAATTAGGGTTTTGACTGTGCAATTTTGTGCTGAAAGTCTTGAAACTTGGTATGAGGATGCTTGACCATGTTTGTAGGCATGTGAGACTTGATTGGGCCCTTGAAAAACTTCATTTTCTTGATCAGAACAAAAACCCTAATTTTGACTGTTTAGGATACCCTTGCACTGTGCAACCCTTGGGGAATTTTGAAGCTTGACTTGGCAATTTCTTGAAGAATATGGGAGGGCAAATTTTGGGGTACAACAGGTTAGCTTGTGGAGATGGCCAGGAAACGAATGAGATACTTGCCAAGCCTTGAAACGATCTCTAACCTTGATTTCGATCCCTCACTTTTTCCTTGTTTTTGCAAGTTTTGTTCTGCCTCCAAAATTGCTCTCTAACCCTGATTCTTGTGTGTTTCGCTTGCTTATGTAATGTACAATACATTAGGGTAGCATTTGTTGTTCAAATCTTGCTCTATCAATGCTCTTGAATTTGATTTGATTCTTCCATTAAAACTTTCCAATTTTAGCTTGAATCCAATATCCTTGTGCCTAATGACCTTGATACGAGTTTGATTGCAAAGCTAGCTGTAATTGGAGCCTGAAATGATCACAAGATCTTTAGCTTTCAATTTTTTGATTTTATATGATTTTATTTGATTTAAAATGAATTAATTCAAATAAAAATCAAATTAAATAATAAAAATAAGATATGGACACATGGCTAAAGCTAGAGCACGTGGGAAATAATGAAAACTCAAAACAAGTGAAAAATAATGGGCCCATTTGGCAAAATTTAATGTTTTGGGGATAGTTGACTTTTGGCAATTTTGCAAAAAAGTCCAATTTTAACAATGCATAACTTCTTCAATTTTGAACTTTTGGAGGTGTTCTTGGACTTTTTATAAGTCTTGAGATGTCCTATAATCAACCCTTTTGATCTCATCTCATTTTGATATTCTATGCTCAAGTTAGAAGCTTTGACAAAAAAGGTGTTTTTGTTGACTTTCAAAAATGACCTATAATGACAAAATTCATAACTTCTTGTGAGTGAATATTTTGGTCTTGGGGTATGAATATGGATTGTAGGTAATTGAATCCTCTTCAAAATGAGCTTTGGATGAGTCATTTCTCATAAAGTATGAGAAAGTTATGCTTGGTCAAAGTTGGGTTGACTTTTCCTACAAAACCCTAATTTAGCAACTTTTGAATCTTGATGAATCTTGAGCAATCCTTGATGAATCATGATCAACCCTTGATCAAATGATGAAATATCCTCCAAAATGAGACTGTTGACAAAAATCTTGAAATTTGACTGTATGTAGGTCACAGTTGAATTTTGCCCTAGCACAGTCGATTTTTGGACCTTTGAGCAATTGACTAGGCAAAATTCCTCTGTAAGGCTTGAAACTTGACATGGATGATCTTGAGAATATATTAGGACATTGGTGAGAACTTGGGTCACTTGTACTCAAGGATCTTGATGCAACACAAAACCCTAATTTGGGGTAGACTACCTTAGGAGAGAGCTTGTCTGACCAACTCTTGAGCAACCTTGGGCAACTTGGAGATTTTTCTTGCAATGTTTTGAGAAATATGGGAGGGAAAATTTTGGGGTACAACACCCCCCATCCCCAAAGCGTTGTAATAGCATGAGACATTTAAATTCCATAATTTATCGCTTTCCTTACTATTGTTAGTAATTAGGTTTTGTACGACAAGATCTTAAAATCAATACTAGACAACCTAATCCAAGATAAATAATTGAATCCAAAACACTTTTTACACATGCACCTCTAGGGTAACCCACACTTGTTGCCTCGGATAAAAACAATATCGTTCCTTGAATGTGGGATGTTTTAGCAAAGACCCTCGATTAAAAAGATCGTAGTCCTTCGATGACCCTTCAATGTTGCCTTCGGTAAACGATCTTAGTCCCTTACAACAATTGTTAAAAAATTCCACAAGTTGCCTTCTATGACTGTACAATAGCCCACGCCCGTCCCTCACATCCAATGATATGACTCCTTACCAACCAATGGTAAAATAGCACTATCTAAAGGAGGAGGAAAAGAACAAAGACTTTTTGAGTAGGTAGACTGCTTGTAATTGCTTGCTCACAAACTAAAACCATTTCCACACCTCACACTTTCAAACACTCTCTTTTCAAACAAATATTTTCAAAAACAAACATTTTGTATACATTCTCAACGATACGAGAATCATTGCAAAATTGCCTCACTAAGGCGTTTTCAAAATATTTCCAAAAACAAACATTTTGTATACATTCTCCACGATACGAGGATCATTGCAAAATTATCACTTCCAAAACATCTCCCAAAACATCTTTCAACATACACAAACACAAAGCATTTTTAAGTGATCAAGAAATTAAGAGCCCGTAGATAACTACGGATGAAAAGGGTGTTAACACCTTCCCTTTTCATAACCTACCCCCCGAACCCAAGAAAAATTCTCAAAAGGTATTTCCTGTTCTTTTCACCCTTTCCTTTATTGGATAAAAGAAAAGTCAGTGGTGACTCTTGCTATCCACAACATTTGCGATCAGACGCAAAACACCCAAGTCAGTTCTCCCATCGTGTTACAGAACTAGCGACTTTGCTGGTGAATATTGTAAAAGTGGGGTTACTTTAAGGGATAGATCACCTTTATTGCTTTACTTGTTTTCCTTGTTTGCTTTACATTTTGGGGTTATTCTTGGGTTTATTTCTTGTATAGATCATATACCCGGATCTAGGGCATTTTAGGTAAGTAGAAATAGATCGTGGGGACTATGCAGTGTAATACCGACATGGTTGAAGCGATGGCTACGTTAGTGTGACACATTTGTTGGTACCGATGTCCCTTGAATCCAGTCAAGGAGAATACGAGGCCACTGTATGGTGTCATGAAGCATTAACTGACCGTAGAACCTTAGTTGAACAACTTGGCCATTCAAAAGTAGTGAGATAGATGGCTTTGGTGCAAGACTAAAGTTGGTTGATACTTACTACACTCATTGAGATTGGACTTTCTGGATATTTTGGCTGCAGTTTGGATGCTTGAGCTAAAACAATGCCCGATGAAGAAAGATCAGTGATATTGAGGCTCCTAGAACCTGGTTAATTCTTTTAGGATAGGTTGAGCCAACTAAAACATCAAGAGGGTACTTACCTATAAACCCCATGAAAGCCTAAACCTAAGGCCTTGTGTTTTTTTTTGTGTATGATTATTTGTTCATGACATCATAACATCATTCCATAGCATTTTCACTAACCATTTCAAGGGCCTAAGGATTTATCTTTGTTCTATTTTGTAGGATATGGCTTCCACTTGAAGAAATACCATCTGAATCAACTTCGTAAGGGTGCCTCCTTAACTCAAAGAGTTAGCATCAAGGGTTCCTGAAAATTCTCTGTTCACCAAAAGATATGTCGACTTCTCAATATGGTTACCTCAAGCTTTGAAGAAGACATGATGAGGGTGCTCTTTCAGTTCTTTGAACCTGTACATCATTGTTTCACCTTTCCTGATTATCAATTGGTGTCCATAATGGAAGAATTCTCTCAAATACTAGGAGTACCTGTTCTTGATCAAATACCCTTCACCAGTTTAGAGGAATCTCCAAGACCTGAAGTTATTGCCACACCTTACATTTGAAGAGTTTTGACATTATAGCTAACTGGGAGATAAGAAGTGGGGTCAAAGGCTTTTTGGATAAATTCCTGATGGATAAGTCTCGTTTATTTTTCGATTCCATGAACTTTCAAGCTTTTGAGGAGATCTTGGCTCTTCTAATCTATGGGTTGGTGCTTTTTCTTAACCTTGACCAACTCATAGATATAAATGCTGTCAAAATTTTCCTTACTCGTAACCATGTGCCTACATTGCTTGGAGACATTTTTCACTCTCTTCATACTCGCACTATGGGGAAGCGAGGGACTCTTATATGTTGCTTGCCCTTGATGTTTAGGTGGTTTATTTCGCACCTTCCCTGATCAGTATTGAAAAATAAGCAAGGTTTAAGGTGGTTGCAAAGGTTAATGTCGCTTTCTCATACAAATATCTATTAGTGCTCCAAACCTCAAGAGGACATTACTATCATTGACCGTTACGAGGAGTTTCCTAATGTTCCACTCTTAGGCATTAGGGGAGGTATTACTTATAACCCTTCTCTAGCTCTACGACAATTTGGCTATGCTCGAAGAGATGGTCCCCACGACACACTCATTCAAGGTATTGTATTCGACTACGAGAATGATGTTCAAGGTTATCATTGAAGGTTTGTACATGCTTGAGGCATGGTAAGCAATGTTGATAGCAAGACTTTGGAGCATAAGAATTCCGTCCCTCTTGAGCCTTATCTCAAATGGGTACGAGCTCGCACTCAAAAGCTCATGATGCCATATCCAGCCATCCTACCAGTGACTATGGAGCCCATCACCGAAGGGGATATTTATTATACCATTCTCCATCTTGACATGCCTACCGACCTCGAAGAATTGCATAGATCTTGGATTCAACTCAAGGGAGAACGAAACACCTTAGAAGCTCGATTCTATGCAAGCGAAAATAAAGTGTAGGAGCTCACCAAACAACTTCACGAGGAGCAAAGCCTGAATGCCTACATCGACACAAATAGGAAGCGTCCATGGGAGACTTGAGTCTTAGATCTTAGGAGTTTTCATTTTGTTGTCTCTTTGAGACCATTTGCTTTTTATTTATAAGCCCAAGGGCAATTGTAGCTCTTCAACTTATTAATACAATTGTTATTTTTGTTTCCTTTTTTGCTAGAAAATTTAAATCTCCTGAGGTTGTTGAGAACATTGCATCCACATAGCATGCATCATATCATAAGCAGGTTTTCCGATACAGGGCTCCTCATCCTTTTACTGTTTATTTCAGTATAAGATGGATCTAGAGCAAACCTTCAAAGATCTGCAAACTCAACACGCATAATTCCAAGACACTCTCCTCAACTTAGCTAAAGGACATAAAGAAATGATGGCACTCCTTGCCACCAAAAAGAAGACCAAGAAATGGGTTGTTATCCTTAACATAGGAAGAAGGTTCAAGGGGCCTTCCCGACTGGCTCAAATAGAAGAGGCTTCTTCTAAGGAAGAAGAAAATCAAGAAGAGGATGTTAGAAGCACCAGGGCTAGGGGTGGAAATAACCAGATTTCTGAGGATGAAGACTATTGCAATGAGCAGTACCCACCGGCGGAGGATAAATACAAATAGCTAGAAGACCGACTTAAGGCCGTAGAGATCCAAATAGTTCCTGGTTTGGACTTTGGATACTTAGGTTTGGTCCTTGGGGTGGTCATTCCCCACAAATTCAAGGTCCATGTCTTCACCAAGTATGATGGAGTCTCTTGTACAAAACTCCACTTAAGATCATATGTCCGCAAGATCCAACCACACACCACCGATAGGAAGTTATGGGTTCATTTCTTCCAAGAGAGATTATCTGGAACACAGTTGAAATGGTTTTATCAACTAGAAAGGAATAATATCCACACATGGGAGGATTTTGCTGCTGCCTTCTACAGACAATACCAATACAATGCTGACCTTGCACCAACTCGTGTGCAATTACAAAGTATGACTATGGGCTCAAGCGAAAGCTTTAAGGAATATGCTAAAAAATGGAGGGACCTGGCTGGAAGGGTGAAACCCCCTTTGATTGACAGAGAATTAGTGGACATGTTCATGGGCACTCCGTTGGGCCCATTCTTTAATTTGCTGATTGGGAGTTCTTCGTCAGGGTTTACTGAGTTGATTTTGACTGGTGAACGAGTTGAAAGCGGAATCAAAAGTGGAAAGATCCCAATGGCCTCAACCTCTAATGCTGTAAAGAAACCATTAGTTGGTAAGAATGAAAATAATTTTGTTTATGGACAAAGGAGCCGTATCAAGAATGATCGTCATCAATCGGTAGGAGCAATATTGATTTCTAACCCGACCCCGGTTCAACGACCATAATGACAAAGCAATCAGCAAAGTCCGGATGTCCCGAGAATCTAGTTCACTAGGATCAACATGCCATTGTCTCAAGCTCTACAACATCTGTTGAAAGCACAATTGATAACACTGCAGGATCCTCCTAAAAACCCCAACACATCATCTCAAAAGTATAACCCAAATGCAAGGTGGGCATACAATTCCTATAGTCCCGGGAACGACACCAATGATTGTTGGGCCCTAAAAAGCAAAATACAAGATTTAATTAACACCAAGGTGATTGAGTTTGACCATCCAGAAACCCCTAATGTGATTACCACACCCATGCCCAGTCATGGTAAAGGTGTTAATGTTGTTGATGATGTTTCCTATGTCTCCACCATCAGTGATTTGACTACTCTCTTAATGACCGTTAAGAAGAATCTGTTAAGAGCCGGTTTATTTCCGGGATGCCTTGAAAATTGTTACCATTGTGCTTCTCAAACTAATGGTTGTATATGGCTGAAGAAAGGTATCCAACGCCTGATTGATAGCCATGAAATTCTGTTCGAGAATACTCCATCCGTGAAGAGTTTTCCTGAAAGTACTTTCCATGAGCTGAGACTTGAAGATGTTTCCATAATCACCATTTCAAATACTAATATTAGGATCACCTCTAAAGGGCCTATAAGGATTCCTGAGCCAAGAGTGACTCCCCTGATTATCACTACATCAGGTCCAGACCCCTATTCCTCTGACAAAGTTGTACCCTGGAACTATTGGGCAGAAGTTTATTATCATGGTGTCAAGCAAGAGCCATGGATTACTGAAAATAAAGAGCCTGAAAATATAAACATTGTCGGAACTAGTAAGGTCACTAGGAACAGAAGGATCTTCTCTCCAGAGATCTCTCCTCCAACAACTACAACAACACATGTTCGCATTCCTCATGCTGGACCAACTATAGATACTCGAGGTAAAGAGAAAGTGATTGAGCCTGCCTGGATGGAGGCACCCTCAAAAGATGTTACAATTGAAGACCTATCTAGACAAGAGATGGAAGAAATTTTGAAGATCATCCGAAAAAGTGACTACAAAATAGTTGAAAATCGGGGCAGACACCCTCAAAGATATCCATGCTGTCCTTGTTATTATGCTCTGAAGCACATGCCTGAGCTCTGTTGAAATTCCTAAAGAATGCCCATGTACCACAAGAGACCACTGCTGACTAATTTGAAAATTATGTTGCGAGCCTAACTGCTGACGATGGTTTAGGATTGTCTGATGCAGATTTGACTCTGGTGGGGAAGAATCATAATAAAGCTATGCACATCTCTATTGAATGCAAAGGCAGCACCCTGGCGCATGTGTTAGTAGATACTGGGTCCTTCCTAAATGTTTTGCCCAAAGGTGCTTTGGATAGACTGGACTGTGAAGGGCTGGTGCTGAAACCTAGCGATATTGTGGTAAGATCCTTCGATGGTTCAAAAAGAATGGTCCACAGAGAGGTTGATCTTCCGATCAAGGTGGGATCTCAAGTTTTCAATTCAACTTTCTATGTAATGGATATCCGCACGGCTTATTATTTCTTGCTAGGAAGCCCATATATTCATGGGGCAGGTGCGGTTACCTCTACATTTCATCAAAAGCTGAAGTACCCAATGAAAGGGAAGATTGTCATAGTCTGTAGAAAGGAAGAAATGGATGGTGAGTTCATTGAAACTCCTTGTCAAGCAATTGAAGTAATCCCCTCAATGATTGTTGTTTCTAAAGCTATTCCTGCTACTCCTAAGATTGTCAAGGACTCACCAAGAATGGCTTCTCTGAAGGATGCTATAGCTGTTGTAGAAGATGGAGGATGCACTATTTAGGGACAACTTCCTAATGTCCCCTACAAATCCGACAAATTTGGATTGGGTTTTACTTCAAAAGATCAGAAAGAGGTTCGATGTGCTAGTGCTGGGGGACCACCTCTCTGTATTAGTAACAATGAAGTCAATGCTCTAGAAGACACTGACAGTGATGGTGACTTGGACGAATGGATATGCCCAACTACTAACAGTGGACTAAAAAACTGGATGGCTAAAGACTTCATCTTAATTTCCTTCATCCAGGAGTAATTGCTATTTCCTATTTTTATTGCTTTAAGAATTTTGTCTGTATAATTTCTTTAAAAACAATGACTTTAAACCTTGTGCCTTGCCCGGGGCACAATGGTCCATTTATTATGGGTTGTCATTTCATATATCATATGCTCGTTTAATGAAAACATTGGACTATTTTTCATTCAAATTTTGCGCTCCTTGTATTTCTTTTGCTTTACTGCATTTTTAAATAGACATGAGACCTTACATGCACACATACACACATTTGCAGATCCACATCCACTCTGGATCTCATTGACAACAATTCTGCTGTTGCCGTTTATGCCTTCAAAAATCCAATCTATCAAGCCGAGGACAAAGGTGAAGAAGATTGCGAGATACCTGGAGAACTTACCAGACTCCTGATACAATAGGAAAAGGTCATTCAACCGCACGAAGAACCAGTCGAAGTGATTAACTTGGGTACTGAGGAAGATAAGAAAGAAGTCAAGATTGGCACCAACCTGGAAGACAGTGTCAAGAGCAGACTGGTTCAGATGTTGCACGAATATGTTGAGGTCTTTGCTTGGTCAAACGAAGACATTCTAGAGCTCGATACTGATATCGTGGTTCATCGGTTGCCAATGAAAGAAGGTTGTTCTCTGATCAAACAAAAGGTTTGTCGCGTGCGCCCTGATATGTCAGAGAAAATCAAGGCTAAGGTAATGAAACAGTTCAATGCAGGTTTCTTGGCAGTGACGTCGTATCCCCAATGTGTTGCAAATGTTGTTCCAGTGCCGAAGAAAGACGGTAAGGTATGTATGTGTGTAGACTACATGGACTTAAATAGGGCAAACCCCAAAGACGAATTCCCACTACCACATATTGATGTCTGGTTGACAACACTGCTCAACACAAGGTATTCTCCTTCATGGATGGCTTCTCAGGGTACAACCAAATTAAAATGGCGCCTGAGGACATAGAGAAAACCACTTTTGTCACACTGTGAGGCACCTTCTGTTATAAGGTCATGCCTTTTGGGCTGAAGAAAGTAGACGCAACTTATCAACGGGCCATGGCGGATTTATTTCATGACATGATTCATCATGAGATAGAAGTCTATGTGGATGACATGATAACAAGATCACAAACTAAGGAAGAGCACATTGTTCATTTGCATAAACTGTTTGATAGGATGAAGAAATACAAGCTGAGGCTGAACCCAAGAAAATGCATCTTTGGGGTAAGATCTGGAAAACTCTTAGGTTTCTTTGTTAGTGGCAAAGGAATTGAGGTTAATCCTGCAAAAGTTAAAGCAATCTAAGAAATTCTAGCTCCCCGTACTGAGAAGGAGGTAAGAGGTTTCTTAGGATGACTCAACTACATTTCCCGGTCCATTTCTCACCTGACTGCTACTTGTGAGCCACTCTTCAAGCTGCTGAAGAAAGATCAAGTAGTAAAATGGAATGATGACTATCAAATAGCTTTTGACAAAATCAAAGAGTATCTTTAAGAACCTCCAATTATGATGCCACCAGTTGAAGGAAGACCTCTGATCATGTACTTAACTGTGTTAGAGAATTCAATATGGTGTGTATTGGGGAAACATGACGAGTCTGGTCGAAAAGAGCATACAATATACTACCTTAGAAAAAAGTTTACCGACTTTGAAACAAGATATTCACTACTCAAGAAAACTTGTTGCGCTTTGGCATGGGCTGCTCACTGACTAAGGCAGTATATGTTGACTCATACTACTCTATTGATCTCTAAGATGGATCCCATCAAGTACATCTTCGAGAAACCAGCTCTCTCCGGAAGAATAGATCGATGGCAAATGATCTTAACTGAATACGATATCTAGTACACTACACAAAAAGCAATCAAAGTAAGTGTGCTGGTAGATCATTTGGCACATCAAGCTGTGGATGACTACCAATCTATGAACTTTGAATTCCCGGATGAAAACATCATGCTAATAACAGATTATGAAAAGCCTAGACTGTATAAAGGACCTGAGCAAGGATCCTGATGGACTATGGTTTTTGATGGAGCTTCCAACACACTGGGTAACGAAATTGGTGTTGTAATCATTTCCCCCGAAGGTTGCCATACGTCTTTCACTGCCAGACTTTACTTTGACTGTACCAACAACATGGAAGAGTACGAAGCATGCATGTTGGGTCTTAAAGCTGCTATTGACCTAAGAATTAAATTCTTAAGCGTATTTGGAGACTCAAATTTAGTAATTAGTCAAGTTAAAGAAGAACGGAATACAAAACATCCAAATCTTATCCCTTACAAAGAACTTGTACTCACCTTGATCCCATACTTTGAAGAGGTTATATTTGAATGTATCCCGAGGGAATAAAATCAATTGGAAGATGCCCTGGCTACCATGTCATCCATGTTCAAGGTCAAGTGGGACAACGAAGCTCCCATAATTACTGTTGAAAGATTTGACGAACCGGCGCACTGCTATGAGATTGACACTGATGGAGTAGAGGAGAAGCCTTGGTTTCACAAAGTGAGAAGATATCTTGAAGCTCAAGAGTATCCTAAAAAGGCTTCAACCAACGACAAGAAATTCCTACGGAGGTTCTCTGCCAAGTTCTTCCTGAACAATGGGATTTTGTACAAATGCAACCACGATTCAACTCTGGTTCGTTGTGTGGACAAGAAGGAAGCAAAGAAAATTATGGAGGACATGCACGAAGGCATCTTTGGTACTCACTCCAGTGGACACATTATGGCCAAGAAGATTCTGAGAGCTGGTTACTATTGTTCAACCATGGAAATCGATTGTCACCACCACTCGAGGACTTGCCATAAGTTCCAAACTTATGCCGATAAGGTTCACATACCTCCAATTCCTTTGAATGTCATGACTGCTCCTTGGCCATTTTCAATGTGGGGGATCGATATGATTGGAGAAATCAAACCTACTGCCTCTAATGGGAATTGTTTCATTCTTGTTGCCATTGAATACTTTACTATGTGGGTTGAAGCAGCTTCATTTGCCTCAGTTACCAAGAATGTCGTGGCCTGGTTCATCAAGCATAACATCATCTGTCGGTATGGAATCCCAGAGAGGATCTTCACTGACAATGGTACCAATCTCAACAATGCCATGATCAATGAACTCTGCACGCAGTTTAAGATAAAACATTATAACTCTTCTCTATACAGACCTAAGATGAATGGTGTAGTGGAAGCTACCAACAAAAACATAAATAAGATTATGCAAAAGACGGTGGTGACCTATAAAGACTGGCATGAGATGTTACCATTTTCTCTTCATGGCTATCGTACTTCAGTGCGAACATCAACTGGGGCAACCCCATTCTCTCTAGTCTATGGTATGGAGGATGTCCTGCCTGTTGAAGTTCAAATCCCTTCTCTAAGGATTATGAAAGAATCTGACTTAGACGATGATGAGTTGATTCATACTAGTTGGATCAGTTGAATTTAATTAACGAAAAAAGGCTGAAGTTGTCTGTCATGGTCAGATGTATAAAAAACGTATGATCAAGGCATTCAACAAGAAGATCAAGCATCGGGTATATCAGGCTGATGACTTGGTAATAAAGCGCATCATTCTACCACAAGGCGATCCCAGGGGAAAATGGATTCTCACCTACGAAGGGCCATTTGTTGTCAAGAAATTATTCACGGGTGGTGCTATGATGCTAACTACTATGGATGGCGAAGATTTCCCGCACCCTGTGAACGTGGACATAGTCAAAAAATACTACACATAAGAATGACCCGCTAGGTTTACACACCTAGGCAAAAATAAGGGCATCCCGACGAACCAAAAGGGTTCGGGAAAAAGTTAGGGATATATACAAAAGACATACACCCGACAATTCGAAAACCTGAAAGGGAGGCTTGGGCAAAAATGGGTATCCTGGTGGACTGAAAACCCGAAAGGGAGGTCCAGGAAAAATTAGGGATTAAAAGTGTACGAATATGTCCCGTTGGATCACTTACATGCAAGCTTTATTACCAAAGTAGAAGGTTCAAATGGTTTAATCAACTTCTTCCGATGGCAAGGGATGAGATTTTCAAAGACATAGGGGAAATAACCGAGTTTGGAACCCAATGAGATCACTTCCACATGGCTATACATTTTGTTTTCACTTTGTACTCTTTTTATTTCACGAAGACTTCATCTTACTAGGATTTCCGTCTCTTTATATAAAATCGCCTTTTTATAGGCAAAATTACCAATACAAATACATCTTAAAGTCCAAACTTTTAGTTTTTTCTATTTTGTTTGCAAAAATGTCCAATGACTAAAATGGAATGAACATATGCATGTGAGCATGATTAACTGTTAACAAATATATGCATAAGAACAGGAATGAGCATTTACTCAAAACTCTAGGAGTTGGGATAACACTCAAGCTATTTATAAATCCCCACAGAGTTACTTCAAAGAGACTATCCCCACAAAGTAGTCTTCACAAATAAGGGTACATTCCCTGTAATCTCCCCGGCAGATCGCTCTAGTAAACAAAGGAATATAATTTCTTTCCCAGTAATATCACCAACCTACAGAGTTTCCAATCAGTACACTTCCTAGAAATTCTCTTCCCCAATTGAGTTTGGTCTTCCAAAAACTAAGAAAGAAACCTTGCAGAGTTCTTTTCTCTAGCAAAATTCTATTCCCCCAAGAGAATTTGTTTCCTCAGCAGAGTACTACTCCGACAACAGGGTTTATTTCCCCAACAAGGTTTATTTCTCCAACAACCTACAAATTCCCCAGCTCGAGTCTATTCCTCAGACTACTAGAAATCACTGACAAAATTCTTCTTCCCAAGAAAAGTTGCCACTATTCCCTGAAAGTTGCTGCAAAACCTGGAACCTGACCAGATACCAGTTAAATTTATCCTCCCCAGACGTGTCGGAAGATTACCCATCTCTTTTATCCCCAGTCAGGGCATAGAAGTGTTAAATTCCCTAGTAGAGCAATGAACGACCAATGTTCCCAAACTCTGCTCCCCAAGCAAGAAATCAATACATCCTCTACAGAGTTTCCTCAAACAAGTAAACATAAATCCCTAGTGGAAGCATTCTAAACAACATTGAAGATACACATACTCTTCTTCCCAACCGACTGTCAGGGATTTATTTTCCCAGACAAGACTCTGCATGGATTTACAAATATACTTCATGCATTCATACGTCATAACATATGCATACAAAACGCATATAGCACAGTCGCATTTATTTTGAGAACATCATTACACAATACATTTCATACATCATGACATTGCATACTGTGATCGGTGGAAATAGAACTGACTGTTTTGGAATGCTGGTTCGCGTTTGCGTTTCGCAAAATGTCGCGGTAAGCAAGAGTCGCCACCGTCTTTTATTTTCTCCAGCAAGGAAAGGACAAAAGCACAGCAAAATTCCTTTTCGAGATGTTTCTCGGGTTCGGGAGGTAGATTATAGAAAGGGAAGGTGTTAGCACCCTTTCTATCCGTGGTTATCCACGGGCTCTTAGGTACTTGCTCACTATGTTTTCAAAAATGTTTTGCTTTTCTTGTGTTTGTGGGTCTTGAAAAAAAGAGTTTTGTTTGAAAACTTCGATTTAACTCTTGTGTCTGTCCTCAAGAGTGTATGAAGTGTTGTTTGAAAACTTTTGTCAGAAAAGTGTAGGTGCGAAAAGTACTTTTTTTTGAAAGAGCAAGTATCCAAGAACCTCTACCTACTCAAAAGAAATTAAGCTGTGTAAGTGTCCTTTAGACAGTACTATCCCACTATTGAGAAGTAGGTAACACCGTCGTTGGAGTTTTCGGGTCAATTCGATTAATGGGACATGTGGTCACTAAAGCAATGGTAGGACGCCTTAGCGGTAACCCTAATGTCTTAGATCGTGTTATTTGAGGCAACCGTTTCGAGGCAACTTTGATCTTTAGACAGGAGGGCGACCTCTAAAACACCTTATACTCAATGACCACGTCGAGGCAACCAAGTGAGGCGTACCCTAGGAGTGGCATGTGCGAGTGTGTCAGGATTCAGTTAAGTTATCTCTGCACATGTTATGGTGAGCTAGAGGTTGATTTTAATTTCAGAGATAAGTCTTGTCATGCATAGCCTAATTAACATACATCTAGCAGTTATTAGTTGCAGAAAATAAATCTACGCTATTACAAGGCGTCGGGTATTTACATCGCCAAAAACAAACCCTTGAAAAGTAAATTGCGGGAAATAAATAAAGCGATAAAAAGTCCTAATTAAAGCTATTACATCCTCGGAGCAATTACATAAAATATGAATAAAAAATAATATGCGCGAAAAGAATTAAATCAGAATGTTTTAGGGTTTTGACCTTTTTTGTGAAAGAAAGAGAGTTTTTATTAAATTAAATTAAATTATACCTAAAACTAATTAATTAATAAAAGAAATATTTTTGGTTTTTTATGTTTTAAGGAAATAAATAAAAAATAAAATGATTAAAAGTCAAGAACCCTAATTCTATGTTGATTTTAGATTATTGCAAAAATGTCAAAGTTAACTTAATTAAAACTAAGTTAGTTAATTATATTTATTTACAAAAGTAACTAAATAAAAAATATTATATTTATTTTATGTTTTCTGATTTTTTATTATGAAAATATTAATTATTTTTGTTAGTGAAAATAATAATAATTAATAATAGTGAAAACAATTAAATATAAAATATAAACGAAGAAAAAAAGGAAATAAAACCCAGGGGGTGTTGGACCCAGGAGGAGGTGTTTCTAGAAATTTGTGTCCCATCAATGTTCCAGTCCATTTGACTTTTGAGATTGTCCATGTGCACATTGACTAAGGAGTATGCTAGTCTTTCAATCTAGGCCATGGGATTTGAGTTTGAGGCCACTTGGCGCACTGGGATGTGAGGTATATGATGGACCTCACTTTGAAACCTACATGTGAACATACAAAGAAAAAGGAAATAAATATTTTGGGGGACCTGGGATTCGAACCCAGGTCCCAATGATCATATGCACGCGTCCCTGCCACTCAGCCAGCTTGTTTAATTCATTAGTGGAATACAAGGCAATTATTATATTTGAAAACAAGTCAATATGCTGTAGAATAAAAAACACACGCGCGCTTTTTCAAACTGTCCAATGACATGCTAACACCTCATCATCTTCTTTGTTGTACCTGCAAAAACAATATTAGATAGCGGGGGTTTTTAACCCCCACTAACCATGGCAACGAAAAATAGCGATTAGCAGCTCAATGCATATAAATATTTCGCGATGGGTGGGTTATGTTCGTCTGGTCCTCACGAATTCAGTCATATGTCTTATAAGTCCTAATTTTTCCTGGATTGCAAAGCCCCAATTTCAAAGCTTAAGAACCCTAGAAATCGTTCATGGCATCTTGTGATTCAGGGAGTTATAGTTCAATTAAGTGATACCATTAGCTTCCTATGGTCCCTAGCAACATAAATCAATCAAGAAAACACGTTAAATATGCATAATTTAAGAGTTACGATTCTGGAAAAAAAATGGAAAACCGTGGTTCTGTAGGTATCGATTCCTTGAGCCTTAATGCTTAATTTTGATTGCAGTTCACTCCTGGGACCTCCTGCAAGGTGTTTGAATCAACAAAACCTTTTGAATCGCCCTAGAATGCCAAAGTCAGTTTTCAATTTTCTTGGAATTTTTCAATATGCTATGGCTTTTTTCTGCAGCTTTTTCACGTCTATTAGGTTAGGATTTGCTTGCATATATATAGGGCAATTGAATTAGGTCAAGAGCTGGGCAAAAATCCATGTGCAATGGTGATTGAATCTTTGATTGGAAATCAAATCTTTTTGATTTTTCATGATTGGAAAATTTTGCCAAATTTGGTGATTTTGTATCTTTGACTTTGAGCACGAGTTGCCAGCATATCTTGACCATATTTGCTTCACAAATTGATTGAAAAATCAAATCTTGCATTTTCCTACAATTTAAATTAATTAAATGAATTAATATTAATTAAAAATCCAATTAATCAATAAAAATAAGAAAATAAATCCCATTAAGCTTGGTGGGTCGTGCATAGGCCATGGATGAAGTTTCAAGACGAGATTTGAGGCCCATTAGCAAAAATAAGGTGTTTTGAGCAAAGTTGACTTTTGCAAATTCCTAAAAATTTCCCAACTTCTCTAATGCATATCTTGCTCAATTTTGATCATATGACCATGTTCTTGGACATTTTGGAAAGTTATTGAAGTCCTCTAACCAATGCCTTTGGTCCCATGTCATTTGGTTTTATCAATCTCAAGTTATGGCCTTTGACTCAAAGTGTACTTTTGTTGACTTTTGAATTTAACCTATAATGTAGAAATTGATAACTTTTTGTGAGAGCATTTCTTGAACTTGTAGTGTGAAGATGGATTGTAGGAAATTGCATCCCCTTCAAAATGAGCATTGGATGGGATTTTTCTGATGAACCATGAAAAAGTTATGCCCTGGTCAAGATACAGTTGACTTTTCTGCTGTCCAAAAATAGTAACTTTTTGCATCTTGATGATTTTTGAGCTATGCTTGTGGAATCATGATCAAGACTTGATCAAATGATGATTGTAAACTCAAAATAAGATGTTGACCAAAAATTCTAACTTTTGACTGCAAAATGACCATTTTGCCCTTGCAGTTGATTGTAGACCAAATGGAGCTTTTGACTATGCAAATTGGCACTGTGAGCCTTGAAACTTGGCATGTAGGTGCTTGAGGATGAATATAGGCCTATGAGACTTGATTGAACCATTGAAAACCTCAAATTCCTTGAAAGAACCAAAACCCTAATTTCAGCTGCCTTAGGAAGTAGTTTGACTGTACAACCCTTGAGCCATCTTGAGCAATTTGGAAATCAATCTTGACAAATCTTGAGGAATATTGGAGGGAAAATTTTGGGGTACAACAGTTTCCCCTGTTCAATCTTCTTAAACCTGAGGATGTAGATTGGCTTGTGTGCCTTTCGTGATCCGAAGGTGGAAGATGATTGAACACTAGTGTGCCCAGAAATTTGCACTCGCATATTGTAGTATCAACAATGTGATGTCGGGAATGGGCTTACAGATGCCATTTGGAGAGATGATGGATAGGAGGATGGGCTTACATATGCCATTTGGAGATTGTTTGTTGAATTGTTATCTTGGTAGGTTGAAAGAAGGAACCTGTGTAGGGTTGCCTGATGATGAGTCCATGTAAAACTGCATCTGAAAAGAAGGAACCGGTGTAGGGTTGCCTGATGATGAGTCCGTGTAAAACTTCATCTGAAAGAGAAGGAACCTGTGTAGGGTTACTTTGTAATGGTCAAGTAGATAATTGTCCTGTCTGGTTTCAGGTATTAATCTACAATCCGTCGTCCACAGATATTTCCTAGCTTGCTACAGGTATTGATCCGGAACTTAAGAAGGCTGGCCGATGAGATAGTTGTCATGTCTGGTTTCAGGTATTAATCTCTGACCTGAGAAAGAAAGATATCTTTCCTGGCTTGCTACAGGTATTAATTTTCAATCTCTTCAATGTAGATAACTTTCCTGTCTGGTTTCAGGTATAGATCTACAATCAGTCGTCCACAGATATTTCCTGGCTAGTTACAGGTGTTGATCTGGAACTTAAGAAGGCTGGCCAATGAGATAGTTATCCTGTCTGGTTTCAGGTATTAATCTCTGGCCTGAGAAAGAAAGATAGCTTTCCTGGCTTGCTACAGGTATTAATTTTCAATCTCTTCAATGTAGATAACATTCCTGTCTGGTTTCAGGTATAGATCTACAATCAGTCGTCCACAGATATTTCCTGGCTTGCTACAGGTATTAATCCGGAACTTAAGAAAGGGTGGTCGAGGAGATAGTTGTCCTGGCTGGTTTCAGGTATTAATCTCTGACCTGAGAAAGAAATATGGTTTCCTGGCCTATTATAGGTGTTAATCTTCAATCTCTTCATATAGGTGGTTTTCCTGTCTGGTTTCAGGTGTTAACCTATAATCAGTCGTCCACAGATATTTCCTGGCTAGTTACAGGTGTTGATCTGGAACTGCAAAGGTTGATGGTAATCATCTTTGGACTGACCTTTTCCTGAAAAAGGTAAAACATTAGCTGTATGCAATGTCATGATGCATGATGTTCTCAAAATGAGATCGTGTCGTATGCACTTTGTCATGCATGAAATGTGAAATGTTTTATAAATGTATTTTCGTCTGGGAAAATAAATCCTTGACGAGTGCCAGGGAGTTTGTTAAATCCTGGGCTGATGTTGAAGAGTAGAGTTCTTCGTTTCTGCTGGGGATGATGCACGAAGATGATTGCAAGAATAAACCGGTAGGAGAAGATGACTCCGTTGGGGAATAAACCTGGTGAAGAGCTTACTCTGCAGGGAATTACTCTGTGGGAAGAGATGTTGTGCTGAGATTTTAACGATAACTCCGCTGGGGATGCCGTTGATAAGCTCTGTTGGGGGATTTGATGATGAACTCCGCTGGGGATAGAAAAACTTCGCTGGGGATGATCTTTCCATTGCAACTTGCTGGGGATAACCCAGTTAGACTCTGGTGGGGGATAACTTTTGAATCTACTGGAGAGATGCATTTGTACTCTGCAGGGGACAAGCTTCCAGAATCTACTTGGGAGATAATTCAACTCTGGCGGGGAAGCTTTTTTAGACTGCGCTGGGAAATGGCTCCAATGGGGGTATCTTCTATTCCACCGGGGAACATTCTTATACTCTGCTGAGGAATGTTAAGAACGCCGGGGATGCTTGCTGAGGAATATCTGTATACTCTGCTAGGGAATATTAAGATCTTCTGGGGATAACTTTTTCAGGATTGATGGTAGACCAACTCTGTTTGGGGGGAGAGTATTGCTGACTTGCTGGGGATACTATGCCTTTTTAGGGCTGATGGGAGACCAACTCTGCTTGGGGAGAGTATTGCTGAATCTTGTCTTACTCTGCGGGGAGTGAAGGTATCTTGGTCATATTCTGTAGCCTACCTTGGTACTTTGGTGGACAAAGCAACTAGATCGCTTAGACAATTCTTATTGCCCCTACTTCCGATGTCACCTGTAATTAGTCCTTTGTTTCGTATGCAAATATTCATGAGCAGCAATTAATGTCAAATACATATATCAAAAATGAACATTGGACGTTCTTTGCAAACCAAAATAGATAAAGGAAAAACAATTTGCAATTTGTCTGAAAAATGAACTTGTATTGATTTTGAAGTTTGCCTGTAAATAGGCATTTTTTGTACAAGAGGCTGACGTCCTAGTAAGAGAACGCCGCCGAACAAAATAGATTTTATACAATTTGTGAAAAGGAAACAAAATAGCTATGTGAAAAATATCCCACTGGGTTCCAACTCTGCTATCGCCTTTATGTCTTCAAGCATCTCATCACTTTGCTGCTTAGTTGAAGAGGAATCTGATTGATTGGTGCCGTCCGAGCCTGATGGTCGATACCGAAGTCTGGATGCAGGGTGATCCAATGAGACATAGTGTTACGCTTATCCCTAACTTTTGCCTGGACCGCCCTTTCGGGTTTTCAGTCCACCGGGATACCCATTTTTGCCCAAGCCGCCTTTTCAGGTTTTCGACTTGCCGGGTGTACAGATTTTTTATTTTCATCCCTTATTTTTTCCCGAACCCTTTTGGTTCGCCGGGAAGCCCTTATTTTTGCCTAGGCCAGTCGACCTAGCGGGTCTTTAATCATGCGTAGTATCTTTTTACTATGTCTGCATTGGCGGGATGAGGAAGGTCGTCACCATCCATGGTGGTTAGAATCATCGCTCCTCCTGTGAAGATATTCTTAACCACAAATGGCCCTTCGTACGTAGGGGTCCATTTGACCCTGGGATCACCTTGAGGTAGAATGATGCGCATGATTACCAGGTCCCCAACTTGATACTCTTGTCGTCTGACTTTCTTGTTAAATGCCTTGATCATCCATTTTTGGTACGTCTGACCATGACAAATAGCAGTGAGTCTCTTTTCGTCGATTAGGTTCAGTTGATCAAGCCGATTCTGAATCCAGTCATCTTTGCTCAAACCTGCATCCTTCATGATCCGAAGAGAGGGTATCTGAACTTCAATGGGTAAGACTGCCTCCATGCCATATACCAAGGAATATGGTGTTGCCCCTGTTGACGTCCGTGCTGAGGTACGGTACCCATGAAGAGCAAATGGTAACATATCTTGCCAATTTTTGTAGGTCACTGTCATCTTCTGCACAATCTTCTTAATGTTCTTCTTTGCCGCTTCGACAACCCCCATTCATCTTTGGCCGGTAGGGAGAAGAGTTGTGGTGCTGTATCTTGAATTGCTCGCAGAGCTCTGTGATCATCTTGTTGTTAAGATTGGTACCATTATCCGTAATGATTCTCTCTGGTACACTGTATCGACAGATCAGGTTATACCGAATGAACCGTGCCACGAAATTCTTGGTTACGGTGGCAAAGGAAGCCGCTTCAACCCACTTCGTAAAGTAATCAATTGCTACCAGGATGAAGCGATGCCCGTTGGATTCCGTAGGTCTGATCTCGCCGATCATATCAATGCCCCACATTGCAAAAGGCCAAGGTGCTGTCAAGACGTTCAAAGGAACTGGAGGAATGTGCACCTTATCAGCATAGATCTGGCATTTGTGACATGTCCGAGAATGCTAATAACAGTCGGCTTCCATTGTGGACCAGTAATATCCTGCCCGAAGGATTTTCTTTGCCATGGTATGTCCACTGGAATGAGTTCCGAAGGTACCTTCATGCAGCTCTGCCATTATCCTTTCTGCTTCAGTCTTATCCACACAACGCTGTAAGGTTGAATCATGGTTTCGTTTGTAAAGAATGTCATTGCTGAGGAAGAACTTTGCCGCGAATCTTCTCAGAAACTTCTTGTCATTAACAGACGCGCCCTCGGGGTATTCTTGAGCTTCAAGGTACCTCTTTACTTCATGATACCAAGGTTTTTATGTTACCTCTTCGGTCTCAAGATCACAGCAATGTGCAGGTTCATCCAATTTCCAAATAATGATCCGGGGAGCCTCGTTGTCCCATTTGACTTTGAACATAGAAGACATCGTGGCTAACGCGTCCGCCAACTGATTCTCCTCTCTTGGGAAGTGTTCAAAGGTTATTTCCTCGAAATGGGGAATCAACGTCAACACATACTCCTTGTAAGGAATAAGATTTGGGTGTTTCGTATCCCACTCGCCTTTGATCTGACTGATCACGAGAGCGGAATCTCCGAAGACACTCAGAAACTTGATCCTTAGGTCAATTGCAGCTCGAAGACCCATGATGCATGCTTCATACTCTGCCATGTTATTGGTGCAGTTGAAACATAGTCGGGCGGTGAGTGGAGTATGAGATCCCTTAGGAGATATGATCACAACGCCGATACTGTTACCCAAAGCGTTTGAGGCTCTGTCAAAGTGCATAGACCATCGGGATCCTTCCTCAGGTCCTTCATCCGGTCCAGGTATTTCACAATCAGTCACTACCATGATATTCTCGTCTGGAAATTCAAAGTTCATGGATTGGTAATAATCCACCGCCTGATGTGCCAAATGGTCTGCCAACACACTTCCCTTGATTGCTTTTTGAGTCGTGTACTGGATGTCATATTCAGTCAAGATCATCTGCCATCTTACTATTCTTCCGGACAAGGTAGGCTTTTCGAAGATGTACTTGATTGGATCCATTTTTGAAATCGACAGAGTAGTGTGAGTCAACATATACTGTCTCAGCCGGCGAGCAGCCCATACCAAAGCACGGCAAGTTTTCTCGAGCAATGAGTATTGGGTCTCGCAGTCGGTAAACTTTTTGCTAAGGTAATAAATAGCGTGCTCTTTTCGTCCAGACTCGTCATGCTGCCCCAACACACACCCCATTGAGTTGTCCAGTACTGTCAAGTATAAGATTAGAGGTCTCCCTTCAACTGGTGGCATAAGAATGGGTGGCTCTTGGAGATACTCTTTGATTCTTTCGAAAGCGGCCTGGCATTCATCGTTCCAACGTACTACTTGATCTTTCTTCAGTAGCTTGAAGATTGGCTCACAGGTAGTAGTTAGGTGCGAGATGAATCGGGCAATGTAGTTCAGACATCCTAGAAAGCCTCTGACTTCTTTCTCTGTCTTGGGAACTGGCATCTCTTGTATGGCTTTCACTTTGGCAGGGTCCACTTGAATACCTTTGTCGCTCACGACGAAGCCTAGCAGTTTTCCAGATCTCACCCCGAAGGTGCACTTGTTCGGGTTTAATCTCAGCTTGTACAACTTCAACCGGTCAAAAAACTTCTGTAGATGGTCAAGGTGTTCCTCCTCAGTTTGGGACCTTGCAATCATATCATCGACGTATACTTCGATCTCATGATGGATCATGTCATGAAACAGAGCAACCATGGCACGCTGATACGTTGCCCCAACATTTTTCAACCCAAACGGCATGACCTTGTAGAAAAAGGTGCCCCACTGAGTAACAAAAGTGGTCTTCTCCATGTCTTCAGGAGCCATCTTGATTTGATTATAACCGAAGAAACCGTCCATGAAGGAAAATACCTTATGCTGGGCAGTGTTGTCAACCAGAACGTCGATGTGAGGCAGAGGGAAGTCATCCTTAGGGCTCGCCCATTTCAAATCCATGTAGTCAACACACATTCGGACCTTACCATCTTTCTTCGGCACTGGAACCACATTGGCAACTCACTGAGGGTAAGAATTCACTGCTAGAAAACCGGCGTCGAATTGTTTCATAACCTTAGCCTTGATTTTCTCGGACATCTCGGGGCGCATACGGCGAACCTTCTGTTTTACCGGAGGGCATTCTTCCCTGGTAGGCAGGTGATGAACCACAATGTCGGTGTCCAATCCAGGCATATCTTCATAAGACCAGGCAAAGATTTCCACGTAGTCATGCAGCATCTGAATCAACCGTTGTTTCACACTAGACTCCAGATTGGCACCGATCTTGACTTCCTTTCTGTCTGTCTCAGTACCCAGATTTACTGTTTCCACTAGCTCTTCATGTGGCTGAATGGCCCTCTCTTCCTAGAGTAGCAGTCTTGCAAGCTCACCAGGCACTTCGCAATCATCTTCACCTTCATCTTCGGCTAAGTTGATCAGATTTTCGAAGTCATAACTGGCAGTAGCAGAGTCGTTACCAGTAAGATCCAGAGTGGATTGGGGCCTGTATATGTGAGTGTGTGTAAATAGCTGTTTTTCAATATATAACAAAGAAAGACAAGGAGCGCAAGATTTGAAATGCAAAAAACGTCCAATGCTTTTATTAATGATATATGAAAATGACACACAAAAGCCCTCACAAATGAAGCCACGGTGCCCCGGGTAAGACATCGGGCCATAAAGTTTCACAATATTGTCTGTTACAAATTCAAAACAAAGGAGTTCATTACTGAGTCACAAAATTAATAGGGACGAAGTCTTTCGTTGTCCAGTTATTTGGTCCACCGTTGGTCGTAGGGTAGATCCAGCTGTCGAATTCAGATTCCTCCACGTCATCTTCAATGGCATTTACTCCCGGGTTGCTGATGAACACAGGAGGTCTTCCAGTCCTTGCACTACGAACAACCCTTTGAGCTTCTGCAGTGAAACCCAAACCAAACTTATCAGTCTTCTGAGTGAAATCAGGAAGTCGGTCCCAATTTGCATACTCACCCTTCTCAATAACAGCCCGGGCATCCTTTAAGGAAGCCATCTTCAAAGGAGAATCTTCAATCACAGTTTCAGCTGATGCCAGTGTCTGAGGAACCTCTTCAAAGTGTTGAAATGGGGTCTCAATGAATTCCCCATCCATCTCTATGTACCGGAATGAGTTGAGGTGGCTGACCATATACTCTTCCTCCCCCTGAACTGTCACAATCTTCCCCTTGACTGGGTACTTCAGCTTCTGGTGTAGTGTGGAGGTCACAGCTCCAGCCTTATGGATCCATGGACGACCCAGCAAACAAGAATAGGATGGTCGGATGTCCATCACGTAGAATGTAGAATCGAATACCTGAGAACCAACTCTGATTGGAATATCAACCTCGCCATGCACCATCCTTTTAGACCCGTCAAAGGCCCGGACAACAATGTTACTTGGCTTTAGTTCCAACCCCTCGCAATCCAACCTGTCTAGAGGTTTCTTGGGTAAGACATTCAACGAGGACCCAGTGTCAACCAACACATGTGCAAGAGTAGTGCCCCTGCATTCAATGGAGACATGCAGGGCATCATTATGGTTCTTCCCTTTAGCAGTCAGATCGGCATCAGAGAAACCCAGACCATTATCAGCAGTTAAGTTGGCCACATAATCGGTAAATTGATCAGCTGATGTCTCTTGTGGCACGTGGGCCGTCTTCAGGAAGGTAATCAGAGCCTTGGCATGGGCCTCTGAACACAACAACAATGATAGCATAGAAATTTTAGATGGGGTGTGCCCCAGTTGCTCAACTACGTTAAAATCACTCTTCTTGATGATCTTAAGAATCTCTTCCATCTCCTGTTTGGAAGCTTCAACATTGACGGTCTTTGGTGCCTCCGTCGGGGCAGGCATATCAGTAGCGATCCCTTTGCCCCGAGCGTCAGATGACTCGGCAGCAGGGGTAGAAATAGGAACTTGGTCAGGAAGAGAAATAGGCACACTTGCAGGTGTGATGACAATAGGTCTCTGGATAGCTGGTGGCGCAATATCTGGTGAGAAAAGTCTACCGCTGCGGGTGACTTTGGAAGGCCTGGTGATGTTGTTGACGCCGGTACTAGTATCAAACTCTTGTTTAACTCCGAGCACATAAACATCTGCCCCATAGTGCCACGGGACAGCTTTGTCAGATGTATAGGGGATGGGCCCCGGAACAGTGATGATTATGGGTGTAATCTTCTGAACAGGCGTGATTTTGACAGGCTTCCTCGGGGGAGCCTTGGTAGAATTGTTGAAAATGGTGACAATGGACACTTCTTCAGTAGGGGTAGCAGGAACAACAATCTTTTCAAACAGGATTTCTTTATTATCCATCAGGTTTTGGATACCTGACTTCAAAGATGGGCAACCAGTAGGTGAAACGGAACACAGATGGCAACCTTCACTACATCCCGGAAATAAACCGGCTAGCAACAGGTTCCTCTTGACATTCAACAACGGAGTAACAATATCATCCACAGAGGCTACAAACAGGTCTTCCTCTATATCATTCACTCCATGCTTGGGCATGGGAGCAATCACAACATTGGGCCTTTCGGGCGCCTCGAACTCTATCTCTTTAGCATCAATTAGGTCCTGAACCTTATTCTTCAGAGCCCAACAATCATCCGTAGTATGCCCCGGGCTATCAGAGTGATAAGCGCAGCGGGCGTTAGGATTGTACTTTGGGGATGTTGTGTTTACAACCTTCGGAGCTTCTTTTATAGTCACCAGATTGGTTGTCAGTAACTGCGGCAATATCTGGGATAAAGTCATGCTGAGACGAGTAAACTGCCTTCTGGGTCTCTCACCCCTTTGTTGGTTGTGATGCTGAGGAGCAGCAACAGGCTTTGAAATAACCACTGTGTTGATAGCTTGGCGGCGTTCCGGTCTATTCTGTTTCCTTGAACCATAGACAACACTAGATTCCTTCTTGAACGGCTTCTTCTCAGTGCTCGAGGAGGCACCTTTCTGTATCTTCCCAGACTTGATACCAGCTTCTATTCTCTCACCAGTCAAGATAAGGTCTGTAAACCCGCCTGAAGAATTCCCGATCAAATGGTTGAAGAATGGACCAGACAGGGTCCCCAAGAACATATTGAAATTCTGGTGTATGCCAGTCTTCAGATGTTATACTCAATGTCTAGACATCTGATATGACATAATAAATACAATGCAAGGTAGATACCCAATTTTTTGTGTTATAGTACTAAAGAGTAACAGAAGCACAGTTTAACCAAGCTGTGCCAGATATACTTTGAAGGTGCAGAGGATAGAACAACGATGTACCTAGTTCTGTTCATCTGTTGCACATGATCAGCAGAGAGCAAACAACCTTCACAGTTATGTTTCTCCTACACAGATATCAGCATGATGTCTTAACATGTTCTGTGACATCATCTGTTACAACATTCCAGTTTTACCTTGATATATAACAGAATTATAAAGTGTTGAATGTAAAAACACAAATCAGTTGTTGACCCAGTTCGGTGAAACACACCTACTCTGGGGGCATACCAAGCCAGGAAGAAGATCCACTATCAGCAATATTAATTCAGGACTAAACTTCACAAGTTCCCATCCTTCACTTAATCATCTACCCAGTGCAACCTATACCTAGGAACTCCTAGATAGAAACCTACCAGTTTCCATTCCTATTGCCGCAGCAACAGAAGTCTTACTCCTACTCAAGAAGTAGAGCCCTCCCACTTGGTTTCCTACATTACAATGAATATGAAGTAATGCAGAAATACTTAGACTTGCTTCATAGCTTCGTCCAAGAACACTCAAACTCTTACCTACAGGTATCGAGTTACACACATGGTAACCTTGCCACAGACCGACAGGTTTACCTAACAGGTTTACCTAACAAAACACCCCCAATGTTACATTATGTGAGGCTTACAAACCCTAGGTTACAATCTGCTATTTATAACCTATTACCCAACTGGATTTGGGCCTTCAAAAATCTCAGCAAGCTTTTCTCCTTGCTGTTACAACTCAGCAGCAAACTTCTGCTATAATCAAGGTCTTCAATCTTCTAGTTCCTAAAATATCTCCATATTTAGAAACTGTATTTTCTTCAAATATTCTGATTGATTCTTGATTGATCTTCAGATTCTCCATAAGAAACGCCACATATATTCTCAGAGTATTTAAGTACCAGAACTGTAACTGAATTATCAATTCTGTTGACGTGATGTCAAGTCAGATGTCATGACATTACATCTAACATGTTGTCCTAGATGTTGAACTTCTTCAACACAACAAATAACCTCTTTCATAATTTAGATCACTTAAAATAGTTAGGTTACAAGTCACAGCTGTTACAAACATTCAACATATAACATAGTTACTTAATTAGTACTTAATTTCAGGCGCGATGTCATATGCTGATGTTGTGACATCTTACATAACATGTTGGTCCAGATGTTGAACTTCTTCAACCCAACATATTAAAACAACAGAGGGAATATGGGTAAACTTGCTTTCTTATTTGTTTTACAATTGAAGCCAACTCTCCAGCCAGGGAACTTACAATCTCCCCCTTTGGCAAATTTTGGCTAAAACAAATAAGTGCAAGTTGCATTTTGGGACCAGGCCACAACACAGTTGAGATGTTACTTCATCTTGTCCAACATCTTCTTTGTAGAGGCTGATGTCCTTTGAGAAAACAACAAACCTCTATCCCTCATCTGTGAGCCACTCCAAGCCGTCGATGGCCCAAGAGGATTTCTTTTCTCAAGATTATTGTTGATAATCTTGATACTGATTACTTGTGATCATGTAACTCAGATCACAAGTCACAACTATCCTCTTAACTCAGAACACAAGACACAAACAAAGTCACTTACTTGTGATCATGTTGCTTTCACCTAAGTCTTGCTGGACATTGCCTTCTGTTGCTTTCACCAGAGTCTCGCCTGGGTCCCTATCTTTCTCCCCCTTTTTGGCCAGAATTTGACAAAGACTGCCCATACAGATCCATGCCCATGCACAATTTTCCCAGATGCTAACAAACTTCATATTGCTGAAACCCTCTGATGAAGAGGAAGAATAGAGAGAGTCTTCATAAATAATGCAACTTTGGCATAGATAGTAACGATCTTGGTACTTTACTCTGACAGTTTCAGTACCCTAGAACTGGTTTTAATGCAGGTACCTACCCTTGGGTTTGACCCTTTGACCAATGTCAGGATGAAGTATGTCTTGCCCTTTTTAAAACAGACATTTGTCTTTTAGAACCGACTCCTCCCTTTATGTACTTGTCTTAGGATCCCCTATCCAAGAAACATCATTGGCATAATACCTCAGTTATATAATACCTTTATTAGATGACAAGTTATCACCTAAACATTCCAGCTCACTAAACTGCTCCATAATGAGACACAACCGCCCTGTTTTCTTAGCAGATGAAAACACGCTCAAATCCTATGTCGTCATACATTCTGCTATTTTCATATTAGCAATTTGAAACCATTCCATTTTCACAAGGAGGATGGTTACTCCCTCTGAGTCATATAGCTGTACACACATGGGTTTATTAATAATATTCCACACTTCATCCAATTTTCCTCCTGTCTGTAGTTTTAGAGGAAATTAGGAACAATGTCATTACCAATGTGATGACATTCGGTCAGACATAGTCCTCTTCAGTCTTGAACACATCATCCCAATAGTTAATAAGGTGCCACACTTTATATCCTACGAGTTTGATGAAGACCTTTTGTACAAACCAATACTCCCTCTGTTAGGAACAATCACTTCTCCTCATGGAAACAAGTAGGTCACATTCAATACTCAGTTGGACCTTCAAGACAACTTCTGATTCAAAGTAAATAAGACCCCTTGATGAATGGAAAACATAAGACGCATCTTCATCTCTTCAAGAGCGCACCCTCTGTTCAACAATATTGATTGAACGCATTCATACTGTGAATCAAACTTTCTCGATGATAATCAGCTGCCACATGTTGATTATCTTGATTCTCTGAATCCACGCTGAGATAGACCAAATGCCACTGTTTGATTATCTCCTTCATGAATCCTCATATAAAAAATCAAATGCCACCTTTTGACTTCTCCACGTTTATCAGACTTCTCCCAAAGATATTCTGATCTTCCAATTGAAATTTGAACTTCAAGCTACAAGTTATCACAAACGGCTTAGATACACTAAGACAGGAACATGTAACAACTCCAAAGAGCTTCAAAGAGACGATCTTTTTGAAGGATCTAATCTTCAACTTCGTAGATCATCCTATCTTAAGTTGATGTGCCACTTCACCAACCAAGAATCTGATGTTGAACCAAATGTCACAGCATTATGTTATAACATCTAGTTGTTGAATTCAGCTCCAGACTGATCCAAGTGACCATCATCAAGATTATGATGTCTTCTTCTTCTTGTAGCTTTAAGTCTGAACATGTTTCCAGGAAACCTTTTCAAGGATCAAATGATTTTGCTGTCACCAAAGAGATAGCTCTAAAGCATCACTCTTCCTGTGATTCTTCACAGGCTCTAGAAGAAGGAGTGTTCCCACATCTTTAAGAACATCAGTTATCTTGAACTCCAAGGATAATCAATTAAATACTTGTACTTGTCACAAATAGCAATTGATCATAAATCCTTCCCATTATCCTGTAAGATACTTTCACCATTTGAATACTTTGACATACTCTTCGTGTGTTAATATCTTCTTCTTGCAAGCTATTTCTTTGAGAGACCAAAGAGTTGAGATATCTAGGTTGCCACCCTTGACTCAAGTAAATAGAATTTTCTCTGAACAGACTCTACTCACCTCAACAGATTTGAAACTCCTACCAGATCAGATTCATCCTTAGGAATGAGAGAGATGAATCCTTCCTTGCAAATATGTCACACAACACCCAGAACCCATGTGACATAGGTCAACAGCTAGCTAAACGCCAGGCTGAACTAATGTGAGGAGGTTAACCAAATCTCCCCCTCAAACTACCAGTCATGGAAGCTCCACACAAAATATCCATGCATTGTGCACAAATGTCTCGACATGACATACGATATCCCTACCAGATTTAAGTAACTCCAAGAGCTATACCAAACTCTGAGTCTTCATATTCTTGAAAGATCTTCCACTTCTAATCATGATGTTTAAATGACAAGACTCATGATCCCAATCTATTTCTATGAAGGAGCAATAATGCTGCACCATCATTGACTTTTATTAACCAATGGGCTTGTCTTTCTTCACACCATATTACTCCAGGGAACAACTGCTCAGTCCTGATCAATCTTCAGGAATAAGCCCACCAATGAGGATTGCACAATGTCACATTTCAACCAGCTCTACTTCTAGAGTTCTGACTTCTAAAAGTAACCTTCGGGAGCACACAGACATAGTTGACTCTACCATTGTCAACTTTGCACACACAGATGTCTCCTCTTCCAGGTCAGGAGTAGGTTTCAAACAAAAGTATCCCTTTGTTTGACACCCAAAACATATGCTTTTCAACTAGTAGCTGCATACTTGTTGAACACATGTTCCACCGTCGCATAGAACATCAGTTCCATCACCTTGGAACAAAACCCTCCTTGAAATTCTTCAAGGTCTTCGTATAACACTACTCAAGAGAGTAAGGGACTCAGTGATTATGTGATTCTTACCATCCTGAACGAAGAACGTCTTCATGAGTGGACTTGAGAGGACTCAAGTATCTGTGACATTTTCAATAGCTTACGTTGAAATCTTGAATACAGTAGCCTTCAATCCACAAGAGGGGAAACCCATCAGAGCTTGAGTTTTGCCAAGTATTATGCAGCGGAAGAACATAATACAACTCAATCTTTGCACACACACTACTTCAGGCGTACACAAATCCTAGGTTTGAAAATAAATCAAACCTAGAACAGCTACCACACAACCAGGCCAAATGCCAATCACCAAAGACAGGTACACACAGTTCCTGTCACGAATAGTCCATCCTCCCACTTTAAGGGACCATTCAGGGAAATAACAAACCTTTCCAGGTTACAATCTCCAGTACTAAAATTGACCTTGCAGATACCAGAAAGTATCACCCATGGATCTCATCCAGAAACAGAACAGGATGCCTGCTCTGATACCAATTGAAATTCTGGTGTATGCCAATCTTCAGATGTTATACTCAATGTCTAGACATCTGATATGACATAATAAATACAATGCAAGGTAGATACCCAATTTTTTGTGTTACAGTACTAAAGAGTAACAGAAGCACAGTTTAACCAAGCTGTGCCAGATATAATTTGAAGGTGCAGAGGATAGAACAACGATGTACCTAGTTCTGTTCATCTGTTGCACATGATCAGCAGAGAGCAAACAACCTTCATAGTTCTGTTTCTCCTACACAGATATCAGCATGATGTCTTAACATGTTCTGTGACATCATCTATTACAACATTCCAGTTTTACCTTGATATATAACAGAATTATAAAGTGTTGAATGTAAAAACACAAATCAGTTGTTGACCCAGTTCGGTGAAACACACCTACTTGGGGGCATACCAAGCCAGGAAGAAGATCCACTATCAGCAATATTAATTCAGGACTAAACTTCACAAGTTCCCATCCTTCACTTAATCATCTACCCAGTGCAACCTATACCTAGGAACTCCTAGATAGAAACCTATCAGTTTCCATTCCTATTGCCGCAGCAACAGAAGTCTTACTCCTACTCAAGAAGTAGAGCCCTCCCACTTGGTTTCCTACATTACAATGAATATGAAGTAATGCAGAAATACTTAGACTTGCTTCATAGCTTCGTCCAAGAACACTCAAACTCTTACCTACAGGTATCGAGTTACACACATGGTAACCTTGCCACAGACCGACAGGTTTACCTAACAGGTTTACCTAACAAAACACCCTCAATGTTACATTATGTGAGGCTTACAAACCCTAGGTTACAATCTGCTATTTATAACCTATTACCCAACTGGATTTGGGCCTTCAAAAATCTCAGCAAGCTTTTCTCCTTGCTGTTACAACTCAGCAGCAAACTTCTGCTATAATCAAGGTCTTCAATCTTCTAGTTCCTAAAATATCTCCATATTTAGAAACTGTATTTTCTTCAAATATTCTGATTGATTCTTGATTGATCTTCAGATTCTCCATAAGAAACGCCACATATATTCTCAGAGTATTTAAGGACCAGAACTGTAACTGAATTATCAATTCTGTTGACGTGATGTCAAGTCAGATGTCATGACATTACATCTAACATGTTGTCCTAGATGTTGAACTTCTTCAACACAACAAATAACCTCTTTCATAATTTAGATCACTTAAAATAGTTAGGTTACAAGTCACAGCTGTTACAAACATTCAACATATAACATAGTTACTTAATTAGTACTTAATTTCAGGCGCGATGTCATATGCTGATGTTGTGACATCTTACATAACATGTTGGTGTTGGCTCCTAAATTCGACACCTTTGTTTCAATTGATGACAGCCATTAAAAGCTGAAAGATGCTTTCGACTGGCTAAGCCTGTCGAAGTGACCGTCGAAAGATGGCCAAATACTTAGAAGATTTCTTCCAAGGAAGAAGGCTGATTGCCTTCGACGTCGAAGAAGTTTTCGTCGAAGACGTCTCTTGACGAACGTGTTCGATGGTCCAGAGTGGAGCAGTTTGAAATTCAAAGCTTTGGAGGGAAAACGGTTTCCAGCAGTTACTGCATGCGAACGTGCAAGGATCTGGAGCGTCGAGCATGGAGAACGTGACAAGTGGCTTGATCTCGAAGCAGTGTAACTGCCCGACGGTTACTTGGAATGTTTTTGTATAAATAGGAGTAGACGTGTAGTTTCTCGCGTGTGTTCACAATAGATACATAGTCACTCATTTAGATTCAAGTACCCAGTGTGAGCGAACGAATTGTTGAGAAATGTATGTGTGAAACACCAATTTATTAATTCAAGTCATTTACTTTTCCAGTATTTTACATGCTTTTTCCCTTTAAGATTCCTGTCGAACCTTTACATTCAAGCCTTGCTTATTTTACCAAGCCTTTTCCTTTATGCAATTTACTTTAAACAATTTACTTAAAGCCTTATCCACATTAATTAAACTTCAAAATCAACCTATGTCCATAGGATCAATCTGATCGATCCTGCGAGTAACCAAATAAGTAACCATTTGGAGGATCAGCGGTTGTTTACCAAATCCCCTGGTAAACAAATTGGCACACCTGATGGGACCGTGTGTTGATTGTTGAAAAATCTCATCTTTTCGAGTTGTATGTTATTGAGGAGTGGTAGAATATACACCAACGATAATAATACTGCCAGAAGAAGGGAAGAGATGGCGAATCCGCCAAACAACAATGAAATCCCACAAACGAGTGTGGGAGCAACGGTTAATATGACCGTTAGTGAAGCGACGAATGTTGGTTCGATGCCAGCAGTGTCAGTCACAACCACGGGGCCAATAACTTCGTTAACAGGCCCCAGAATGACTTTGGGAACTCCCCCTCCAAGGGGAAATACTGGCCCAAGGCCAGTGGTTCCCCCAGGATTTATTCCATTCTATGGTATGCCAACTTCTGAATTGGCAAGCCTGACGAATGCTGCGTCCACTTATTCAGACCCTTTCGTGAGTGCCACTTCGCCACTCCAAGGCTCTGGAGTAGGCATGGCGAATAGAAATAGGACCCAACTCTTAGGAGGAACGTCCCAAGTAGCCCATGGCCTTACAAATGCCTCGACAGCAGTCTTGAGGCAACAGATGGACGAAAGCAACCATGATATGGTGCAAATGTTGGCACAAACTTTGAGTACAGTGCTAAATCCTCTAATACAAAATACTACTCAGTCGAATCAGCAAGTTACAGCGCAAATGACGCGTTTGGCTGACTTCTTTGGAGTACCCCCACCTATTCGACAGCCCCAAAGGGCGCAAATAAGAGGAAATCAGGGGATATTTGTAGAGGAAGAAACCACCATCAATCAGGCCCAACAGCCTGTAGAACAACCTGTCGAAGAACCTAGGGTAATAGCCCCAGAGGTTAGGTTAGTTAACAGAAACCAAAATGCTGACGAAGTGGTTCAGCATGTCCAATACCAAAACATGGGGTTGGAAAACAATCTGGCAACCATGATCGAAAGGATCATGACTCAAAATGGAATGAACATGGGCTTTCGAAGGCCCAACTTTACATCTCCATTGTCAGAATATGTGTTACAAACTGACTTACCCCCTAGAACCAAAGTCCCCAAATTTACTAAGTTCTCTGGGGACACGACAGAATCCACTGTCGAGCATGTGGCTAGGTATTTGATCGAAGCAGGAGACATTTCAAATAATGAAAACCTAAGAATCAAATACTTCCCAAGTTCCTTAACCAAGAACGCTTTTACTTGGTTTACAACTCTCCCCCCCAATTCGATCCACCATTGGACCCAATTGGAAAGATTGTTCCATGAACAATTCTATATGGGGCAAACCAAGATAAGCCTGAAAGAACTGGCGAGTGTGAAGAGACGTTTCACTGAACCTATAGACGAATATCTGAATAGGTTTAGGTTGCTTAAGGCGAGATGTTTTACACAAGTGCCAGAACATGAGCTGGTCGAAATGGCCGCAGGCGGTTTAGACTATTCCATTAGGAAGAAGCTAGATACCCAGTACCTAAGAGACATGGCCCAACTGGCCGATAGAGTTCGACAAGTCGAACGCCTTAAAGCTGAAAAAGCTAAGGCAACAAAAACTCACAAGAGAGAGAGAATAGCTTACGTTGAGATGGATGACGAAGAGCTAGAGTCCTTCGACGATACTTTAGCTGTCGAGGAAGGAGAAGTCGATTTAGCAGAACTGAAACAAGGGCCTCCATACTCTTGTAAACAGTTAGTCCCCTCAAATGGGAAAAATCCCATTGGTCCAGACAAGACCAATGATAGGTTCCCAAAAAAGACTTATAGTTTTGACATCACAAAATGTGATGAAATATTCGACTTGCTAGTTAAAGATGGCCAAATGATAGTACCCCCTGGGGTAAAAGTGCCTCCTCTTGATCAAAGAAAGAAGAGAGGTTTTTGCAAATATCATAATTTTCTGGGCCATAAAACTTCTCAATGTTTTCTTTTCAGGAATCTTGTGCAAGACGCTATTGAGGAAGGGAGATTAAAGTTTGCTGACAAATCCCCCATGGCTGTCGACTCCAATCCAATGAAGGCTGAAGCCCACTATGCAGAACCCTCTGAGGTGAACATGATAGAGGCTACCAAGATCCAGTCGAAGAAGCCAGGCATAAACATGGTCGAAGTCTCTAAGGACCACATCAACATGCCAATTTTTGGCAGTTTTTCTGGAAACTTATCCAGGAAGACAATTGAGGCTGTCCAGAAAGCGGTCGAAGATCCAAAGTCGAAGACTGCTGAAGTACAAACAACTGGACCAAGGCCCAGTTCCCACTTGGCCACTGTTCAAGGCCAGACGGAGAAACTGGAGACACAAATGAAACAACTAACTCTTGCTACTAAGGATACCATGAACATCAACATGGTTGAACTTTCTGACCCTAAAGCTTCAGAAGAAGCCATAAGGCAAGAGCAGGCGAATAAAACGGCTTTCCCTAAGGAAAACGAAAACTTGGCAGATTTTTTACAAAGATGCCAGAAGAAGAAATCAGAGGTCATGCTATGTCCAAGATGTAGTTCTATCTTTGATAAAAAAGCTGCTGAACACATACAAGGAGTGAGAGCAGCGAACAAGAGAAGGGAGAATTCTGACCTTCGACGTGATCCCAGAAGGGGTTCTAATCAAGACAAGAGGCCTTTGACCTTTAGGCCTCCAACAAATGTACCAGTAGACACTTGGTACAAAACATCTGGCCGGAAAAGGCCAAGTGAAGACAAATGGCATTCTTTCGAAGTGCCAAGAGGTTCCTCTTTAATTCAGAAGAAAGATCCTCAAGTTGCTGCACCCAAGGTTGCTCAAGTGTCCAGCAACTACAAGGGAAAAAATCCTATGTCGAGATCCCAATGGAGGAGGTATCAAAGAAGGCGAAAAGCTGAAAGAGAGGCCGCCAACGAACCTAAGGCTGAAACTAGTTCGAATGTGCCTCAAAGGAAACAAAGAAAGCCTCTCGAGAGAGAACCAGTTACCAACAGGCTAGTTTGGCCTAACCAGAGCGAAGTCGAAGACGAAGATGATGCTGAGTCCGACGATACCCTGGACATAATGGTGAACGTTGTTTCAATGCTGCCTAGGGAATTCAATCGACAAGTAGAAGTCGAAACCAGTGACTGGGAGATGGAACAAGAAATGGCCAGACACAGGCCAGTGTGCTATTTTGTCATGAACAATGGCACTACAGAAGAACAAAATGGCTTCTTCGAGCCACCCACAGAGGCGATGAAGAATCACCTCAAACCTTTGTTCATAAGGGCTAAGCTCGAAGAGACCACTGTGAACAAGATATTGGTCGACTGTGGGGCCACTATCAATATTATCCCTCATTCTGTGCTAATAAAGATTGGCAAAAGGGATGAAGAAATAAAACCTCACAATATGGTCCTGTCCAACTATGAGGGAGGCATTGGGACCACCATGGGAGTGATCCAGCTCGACATAAAAGTTGGGTCGATCCTTCGACCAACAATGTTCATGGTCATTTCAGCCAAACCTAACTACAACCTTTTGTTAGGTCGTGAGTGGATACATGGTGTAGGTGCTGTGCCTTCATCGATGCATCAAAGACTGCTTCTATGGCGCCCAGATGGGTTGGTCGAAAACATAGAGGCTGATCAGAGTTACTACCTTGGCGAAGTAAACCACTTGGGTGTAACAGATTTCGACAAAAACTTGGCTCACATAGGGCCATGTCCAGCTCCTGATTTCGACATGGCGCCAGCGCCAAACACCTTTTGTTCCCTATACCTGCATCCTGAGCATGGTTTCCAATGGGACAGAGAGGACGTGTCACACATAGAATTCAGCGGGCTAACTGGTATCCAACCAACTGGTTGGGGAAGTGAATTCAGTGATAATGACTGAGTCACAATCTCTGAAGCGAATTTCGGCCTATGTGGCTGAAACCAAGATGATAACGGCTCTCGAAGCCGAAGTAAAATACATGGCCACCAAGGCCGCCAATGACCAAGCACTACCTTCTGCAGGTCCTGGAAAAGATTTCGACCCAGAGCCACCAGATATAGGTCCTGGAAAAGATTTTGACCCAGAACCTCCTGATATCTCGACAGAAGGAATGCAGGAACAGAGGCTCGACGCGATCTATGACGATGAGCCTCTGGGCTTCGAAAAGGATCCCTTGGCGAACAACATTAAGATGTTAGCACAAGACCCTTTGGAAGAAATCAACTTAGGCGAAGGATCAGAGAATAGGCCAACCTACATCAGCGCCAAAATTGATCCAGAACTTAGGTTAGAAGTAATCCAATTGCTGAAAGAGTTTAAAGACTGTTTTGCATGGGATTATGACGAAATGCCTGGTCTCGACAGAGGATTGGTAGAACTTCAGTTGCCAATCAAACCTGGAAAGAAGCCAATCAAGCAAAATCCAAGACGCTTCGCTCCAGAAATCTTGTCGAAGATCAAAACGGAGGTCGAAAGACTTCTGAAATGCAAATTCATCCGTGTTACAAGGTATGTCGAATGGATTGCAAATATTGTGCCAGTAATTAAGAAAAATGGCACATTAAGGGTATGCATAGATTTCAGGGATCTGAATGCTGCCACCCCCAAAGATGAATATCCAATGCCTGTGGCGGAAATGCTAGTCGATTCTGCCGCTGGCTACGAATACCTGAGTATGCTCGATGGTTATTCAGGATATAATCAAATTTTCATTGCTGAAGAGGATGTGTCGAAAACAGCTTTTCGATGTCCTGGGGCCTTAGGCACTTACGAATGGGTAGTGATGCCTTTTGGCCTAAAGAACGCTGGGGCAACGTACCAGCGAGCAATGAATACTATCTTCCATGATTTTATTAACACGTTTATGCAAGTTTATATTGATGATATTGTTATAAAATCTGTTTCCAGGAAGAGTCACATTGACCACCTTCGACAATCATTCGAAAGAATGAGAGAACATGGTCTGAAGATGAACCCTTTGAAGTGTGCGTTCTGTGTAAAAGCTGGAGATTTCTTGGGCTTCGTTGTCCACAAGAAAGGGATCGAAATCAATCAGAACAAGACGAAGGCAATTTTGGAAGCGAAAGCGCCATCGAATAAGAAGGAATTGCAATCTCTCTTAGGCAAGATAAATTTCTTGAGAAGGTTTATATCTAACCTAAGTGGGAAAGCTCAGGCCTTTTCACCCTTGCTTCGACTGAATAAGGAGGGGTTCGAATGGGGGCAAGAGCAACAAGAAGCCTTCGACAAAATCAAAGGGTACCTCACTAAGCCACCTATTTTGGTGCCTCCTTGTAGCAATAGGAGTATGAGATTGTACATAGCTGCATCTGACAAAACTCTGGGAAGTATGTTAGCCCAAGAGGATGAGAATGGAGTCGAAAGACCCATTTATTATCTCAGTCGAGTTTTGAATGATGCAGAAACTAGATATAGCGAAGTTGAAAAATTGTGTCTATGTCTGTATTTTTCTTGTACAAAGCTCAAACAATATATAAAACTAGTTGATGTTTATGTTTCGTCTCATTTTGATGTTTTCAAATATATGTTGTCGAAACCTATCTTGCATAGTCGAATTGGCAAGTGGGCATTAGCATTGACTGAATACTCCTTGACCTTTATGCCTCTTAAGGCAGTAAAAGGACAAGTGGTTGCAGATTTCATAGTCGACCACTCTATTCAAGTCGAGGATATTAACTATGTGGAGATAGAACCTTGGAAATTCTACTTCGATGGTTCCAGCCATAAAAATGGAACAGGAGTAGGAGTCCTGCTTATTTCTCCAGACAAAATTCCAACAACATTCAAGTACCAAATCGAAGGTTCTTGTTCGAACAATAAGGCTGAGTATGAAGCTCTAATTACTGGCCTTGAAATATTGTTGGAATTGGGGGCAACTCGAGTCGAAATAATGGGAGACTCAGAGTTAGTCATCAAGCAAGTCACAAAGGAGTATAAATGCATAAGAGAAAATCTCATTATGTACTTTGTGATTGCAAATCGTTTATTGAAACAATTTGAAAGTGTCAATATTCGACACATACCCAGAGTCGAAAATCAAATAGCCAATGATTTGGCACAGATTGCATCTGGGTATAAAATTTCAAAAACGAGATTACAAAGAGCAATCGAAGTTCGAGAGAAGATAAGAGCGACTTGTCTATCACCAACAGACTTGGAATCAACAAGGTTAGGATACGCTGATCACTCAAACTTTGAGATTTCGTTCATTGACAATTTGTCAGACCAGGATTGGAGGAAACCCATTGTGGATTATCTTCAAAATCCAGGAGCTCCGACAGAACGAAAAACAAAATATAGGGCGTTGAGTTTTGTACTCATGGGTAATGAGTTATTCAAGAAGACGCCTGAAGGGGTGTTGCTGAAATGTTTAAGTGAAACTGAAGCATACATAGCCCTTTCGACTACGCATGCTGGGGCATGTGGGGCTCACCAAGCAGGCCATAAGATGAAATGGTTGTTGTTTCGACAAGGACTATATTGGCCCACTATGCTGAAAGATTGTGTTGAGTTCGCCAAAGGTTGCCAAGAGTGTCAAGTTCATACAGGCATCCAGCACGTACCAGCAAGCGAACTTCACTCAATAGTGAAGCCTTGGCCCTTTCGAGGATGGGCGTTGGATCTTATTGGAGAGATTCGACCAGCATCATCAAAGAGTCAGAAATACATATTGGTAGGCATTGATTATTTTACTAAGTGGATCGAAGCAGTCCCTTTAGTCAATGTAGACCAAGAAAATGTCATTGAATTCATTCAAAAGAACATTATTTTTAGGTATGGAATCCCTGAGACAATAACAACTGATCAAGGTTCAGTTTTCACTGGTCGAAAGATGCAGGAATTTGCTCAGGAAACAGGTTTCAAACTCCTAACATCCACGCCTTATTATGCACAGGCGAATGGTCAAGTCGAAGCAGCTAACAAAGTGGTAATTGGCTTGATAAAGAAACATGTTGGGAAGAAACCAAAGAATTGGCATAAGACGTTAGACCAGATTTTATGGGCTTGTCGAACGTCCCCAAAAGAAGCCACTGGTACAACACCATATAGGCTAACTTTTGGCCATGATGCAGTATTGCCAGCAGAAATTTGTCTTCAATCTGCAAGAGTTCAGAGGCATTATGATATTCCTTCTGAGGTTTATTGGAACATGATGTTAGATGAATTGGTGGATTTAGACGAAGAGAGATTACACGCTCTCGACTTGCTCAGGCTTCAGAAGAAAAGAGTCGAAGACTCTTACAATAGAAAGGTAAAACCTAAGGCATTTTTGCCTGAAGATTTAGTTTGGAAGGTAATTCTTCCCATGGATCGACGGGATCGAAGCATGGGGAAATGGTCACCCAAATGGGAAGGACCCTTCAGAGTTATCCAAACTTTTTCTGGTGGAGCCTATGAAGTCGAAGAGATAAGTGGTGATAAAAGACTCTTGAGAGTAAATGGTAAATATTTGAAAAAATACAAGCCTATACTTCAAGAGATAAAAATAAAATAATAAACTGAATTAACCATAGAAATGCCAAAATGGAAATGTTTATTAATTTCTGCCAAAATGGCAATTGTTGTCGAAAGTGATTACAGAAGATGATTACAAAAGAGAATCAAAAAGTAAGAGAATTCTTAAGTCGAAGATACTTGGCATGCTGCAAATCCAACCTCTTCTTGCACCAAGATTTTTCTTGCTCCAGTTTGGCAATTTGAGCGTCGAGGCTTTGGGCCCTCTCAGCAAACTCCAGGCCTTGCTTGACCTCAGTCTGGCTCTCAGCGTCTGGGATGGTCGAAAGAATTTCCTCCTGGAGCACAGTGTTGGCGTTTATCTTCGCCTCTATCTCTGCAATTTGTGCTCGAAAGGAGACATTCTCTCGCTCAATAGCATCGAACCTTTCCTGTGCAGACGCTTTCTGTTTCGACAACTCGGCAATTCGAGAAGTCGAACTTGTGACAGCAGTCCACGCAGATAGGCTCTTGCCATGCAGCGTTTCGAGTTGACTGTTGAAAGTTCGTTGGCGCCGGTAATCCGCTGAGACTTGGTCAATCATAGAATGTAATTCCATGATTAAGTCCGAGATTTCTGGGGCTACAGCATCGAAATCAACAGCATTCAAAACCTCTTTTAAGCAAGATGGAGCAGTGGGGTCCCCCTCTAAAGCCTTCATTAAATCTCTCTTGAAAAAATGGGCCTTGACCTTCGCCAACGCGTCATCAAGAGGAGAAGTCTCAGTAGATTTCCCTGACAGAGTAGGAATTTCTTGACTAGTGTCAGAAGAACTCTTACTCTCGACGATTGCATTGAGGTAGCCGATAGGGTCAGTTCGTTTCAAGATTTCCAAGTCTTCTTTCGACCTATGCTTTGAGGAGGTGACCCTTGCCATAGCATTATCTTGGACTGGAGGCTGTTGAATGCTGAGGGCCTCGTTTGGTTGTTCTTCGACTTGAACTGAGGCGGTACTAGCGTCGACTCGTGGTTCTTCGTTAACTTCACCTTGGGGTCTTTCGCCAGCGTCATTCTGTGGTTCTTCGCTGGCGTCATCCTGGTGTTCTTCGCCAGTACCACCTTCATGTTCTTCGACAACAGCATCTTGATTCTCTTCGCCATTGCCCTGGTCTCTTCCTTCAGGATTCTCTTCTGACGACAAGACCACCACAGGAACCTTTTCTGGCTGTGTTTCCTCCGCCATAGGTTCTTCAGTTGTCTTCTCCACGGTTTCAGCATTGGCCTCATGCTCAGTGTGGGCTTCGTCATTGCCCAAATCTTGCACCTGAGGCCTGCTGAGGTCAGCAGATTCCAGAGTTTCTGAAGTCCTTGGTGGGGAACTTCCAGTAGTTTCCTGAAAAAGAGGAAGAGGACAAATCTTCAGATGTCGAAAGAGATATAATCAAATATTGGTATTTATGCCTAAGTTATAAGAAGGGTCTAATAGATTACCTGTGGATTGGCTTCAGCCCCAGGGCTGGAATTATCACTTTCGACAGGCTGGGTAACTAGGGCGTTCAGTTCCTCCTCAGTTGGTTCTTCGATGACCACTGCAGGTGGCCTAGGCTTTCTTACACCAACTTTTATTCTGACGGTTCGACCTTCAGGAGCTGGAGTAGGAACAGAAGCGTCCTTTGTTAACTTTCGCCTCTTTAAGGGGGAAGGAGGAGAATCACTTTCTTCATCACTCCCCGATTCGATCACAAATGCTGCCCTTTTCTTGGGCGAAGGGGCCTATAAAACCAATAGGAATTCGATTGAATAATTACGTCGAAAATAAAAAACCGAAAGCCAGAATGAAAATAAAGAAAATCTGGTTACCGATGCAGGAGGCCTCCTCGAAGAGCCTTCCCCCTGTTGGTTGCCTGTTGTCTTCGCCGGCGCTATAGTCTTCGCCGGCGGTGGAGGTTTTGTCGAAGGGACCCTTCCTTGTGGGCCTTCTGTAGCCTTCTTGGCTAGGGGTTTTCGAACAACTGAAAGCGAAAAGGAAAGTTAACAAGCTAACAGTCGAAGAGAAAGATAAAAAGTAATGTGAGAGTATGAACTTACATTTCTTTACTTTGTCAAATACGAGGACAAAAGACTTCTGCAACTCTGCTGTGAAGTCCTTCTCGTCGAAGAAGTACTCAGCGTAATAGCTTCTCCACCATTCTTCAAAAGATGGCGAACAAAGGAAGTTAAGCTGGTAGTTGAACAGCGAGAGGATGGTTCGACCAGCATATCTCCCAATATGCCTGGTAGCAGCGTCTTCTGTATAATCGTTGCAGAAGTACAACATTGACTTCTCTTTTTGGAAAATGGGAGAAGGCAGGGTTTGGATGATACCAAACTGGCGAGACACCAGATTTGGTTGATAGGCAAGCAGACTCAGATGAGTCTTAGAACTCTTAAATCGAAGAGGCATAATCCTTGGGGTAAGGAATGCCTCCCACAGTATGGTGTGCTCATCAACATTGGGACCACTCGATTCCTTGGGATGTGGCCTTGTGAACCAAGCTGGCCCCACCTTTCGCTGAGCGAATGGAGCCATAGTCGAAACAAATTCCTTCCTTCGAGCGAACATCAGCACGAAGTTAGTGAAGGTTTGTTGGAACTCTAGCCCATCTTCCACAGGCGTCAGTAGAGCCAGCCTAATTCCTTCGATCCGTCTATTGGCTATCGCTGGGGCTTGTTCGTTTATCTGATTCTTCTTGGGTAAGAAGGATTCGAAAGTGGCGTTGAGCCACAGTTGAAGTAACCAGAAAGGCCCAGCGAGTAGCAGACTGTTCCTATCTTCGATATGCTTCAAAAGAGTAACCCCATTGCTGATGGAGTCATAAAGACTGGCCAGAATTAGTTCTGCCAGACAGATGTTCTGACGGTGATGCAGTTGGGTGGCCAGAGTGACCATCTTTTTGGTCACTTGCAGGGACTTCGAACAGAACACGAAGCGAGTTAGCCATAAGGCTAGAAACGCTATGTGTTCAACGTCGGACACTGTGTCTGTCGACTTGTCATGAAAGTGGTTGATAAAGGTGGTGAATGTTGGCTTCGTCTCAGAAAAGCCAATTTGGTCCTCCGACATCTCTTCCGGGTCGAAGTAATCTCCGGTTGGTCGAAGGCCAGTGATGGCTGCTACGTCGAAGAGTGTGGGAGTTAACATCCCACATGGGAGGTGAAAGGTGAAGTGAGAGTTATCCCAGAACAGCATCGAAGCTATAAGCATCTCTGGGGAGTAGTTTAAACCTGTCTTCGACAGCATTATTAGGTCAAAGATGCCCATCTCCTTCCAGACTGGAGTTTGATGTTTTTCCAGCTTTGTTAGCCAAGCAACGTAGTCCTGGGTGAGATTAGGACAAGACCTAAAAACTCTAACACTTCTGTTGAAGAAGCGAAGGTCGATCTTCTCGTGTATGGGGTCTTCGTTGTCTTCTGGATCCTTCTTAGCACAAGCTACTGGCTTGAGCTTCTCGACAATGGGAAAGTAGCTCTTGATCTTCAGAGCTTCAGAGATGCTGGGGTTCATGGGTCCAGCCATTGCGAAGATTTGGTTGGAGTATCCAACCGGAATCATCAAGTGACGCGAGTAAGCGTCGCGGACGGAGATATCAGATGGTTCAGGGACCCTTCGTTTCCCTGTAGCGTTCACTACCGGAGCGGTTACAAAAACCTTGGGCTTAGCAAGTTGTTCAGTTGGTGCGTTAGTCTTGGGGGCAGTTGAAGCAGAAGCCATTGTTGAGGATGAAGATGAAGTTGGAAAGGGAAGAGTTTTTCTGCAAAGAGAAACAAGTTTGCAAGGAAGCAAGGGAGTTTGAGAGATTGTTTGCGTGAAAAGTCCCACAATGGGATATTCACTACTATTTATAGTAGTGGGAGAAATTCCCAATAACGAGGGCATTAAATGTCATTTAATGCTGCAGGGAGTAGTGGGACGCGTGGCAGCATCCTGTTGTTTTGGCCGTTTCTGCAGAAACAGAGAGACGCAGCGTGCGTCCTCGTTTTTTGAATTTGTCATAATGACAAATTATGAAGTGATGTTTTGGTTCTGCACGCCGTACTGACAGTGACGTCCTAGGATCAAATCAATGATGGTTTCTTGGGATTGCCAATAGTTGATAAAAAGCAACAAAAAGTGCACAAGTTAACTTGTGACTCAGCGTGGACAAACAGGTGTCGAATGGCGTTTTCAAAGAATGCCTTTTTCTTTTCAAGAGTCGAAATAAGGCATTCTTGGGGGGCAATTTGTTGGCTCCTAAATTCGACACCTTTGTTTCAATTGATGACAGCCATTAAAAGCTGAAAGATGCTTTCGACTGGCTAAGCCTGTCGAAGTGACCGTCGAAAGATGGCCAAATACTTAGAAGATTTCTTCCAAGGAAGAAGGCTGATTGCCTTCGACGTCGAAGAAGTTTTCGTCGAAGACGTCTCTTGACGAACGTGTTCGATGGTCCAGAGTGGAGCAGTTTGAAATTCAAAGCTTTGGAGGGAAAACGGTTTCCAGCAGTTACTGCATGCGAACGTGCAAGGATCTGGAGCGTCGAGCATGGAGAACGTGACAAGTGGCTTGATCTCGAAGCAGTGTAACTGCCCGACGGTTACTTGGAATGTTTTTGTATAAATAGGAGTAGACGTGTAGTTTCTCGCGTGTGTTCACAATAGATACATAGTCACTCATTTAGATTCAAGTACCCAGTGTGAGCGAACGAATTGTTGAGAAATGTATGTGTGAAACACCAATTTATTAATTCAAGTCATTTACTTTTCCAGTATTTTACATGCTTTTTCCCTTTAAGATTCCTGTCGAACCTTTACATTCAAGCCTTGCTTATTTTACCAAGCCTTTTCCTTTATGCAATTTACTTTAAACAATTTACTTAAAGCCTTATCCACATTAATTAAACTTCAAAATCAACCTATGTCCATAGGATCAATCTGATCGATCCTGCGAGTAACCAAATAAGTAACCATTTGGAGGATCAGCGGTTGTTTACCAAATCCCCTGGTAAACAGTTGGTCCAGATGTTGAACTTCTTCAACCCAACATATTAAAACAACAGAGGGAATATGGGTAAACTTGCTTTCTTATTTGTTTTACAATTGAAGCCAACTCTCCAGCCAGGGCACTTACACATATCCACAAGTTCACGGTCAATTAAGGGTGGCTTCACCCTTCCAGCAAGATCTCTCCACTTTTGAGCATATTCCTTAAATCCTTCACCCGTCCCCAGTGACATACCCTAGAGTTGGGTACGCGTAGGAGCGAGGTCGGAATTATACTGATACTGCTTATAGAACGCAGTAGCCAGATCCTCCCAGTTACGAATACTAGCTCCATCCAGCTGATAGAACCATTCGAGTTGAGTCCCTGAAAGACTATCCTGGAAGAAATGGATCCACAAATTCTTGTCAGCAGTGTAAGGTTGGATCTTCCTTACATACGACCGGAGGTGCAGCTTTGGGCAGGAGGCTCTGTCGTATTTGGAAAAAGCAGGTGCCTTGAACTTATGGGGAATCACCACCCTAGAGGATAAGCCTAGGTCTCCAAAGTCCAACCCGGGCACATTCTAAATCTCCATGGCGCTCAGGCGGTCCTCCAACTATTTATACCTATCGTCAGTAGGAGGATACTGTTCTTCATCATAATTTGTCTCGTTGTCGGAGACCACGGGACTAGGAACCCTTCTCTCTTGTGGGCTATCTTTGCCTACAGATGAAGTTGTCAGATCAACCTCATTCTGCAGTCCATTCCTAAATCTGCGTCCGGTGTTGAACAATACGGTCCTCTTCTTCTTCTTCTTCAGAATCAGGGTCTTCAATTCCTGTTGACCCTTGGCTAAACTCATAACCAACTCTTGGAACTGGGCATTCTGGGCCTGGAGGGCCTTGATAGCTTGTTCAGTGGAAGGTTCAGAAGACATGATGATTGCTGAAATAAACAGCGAAGAAGATAAGTGACCTGTAAAAAGGGTACCTGTTATGCATATGATGGAATGAAATGCGTATGATTTATGTTTTCGAAGACAATCGGGATTCAACTTTGTAGACAAGAAAGAAAACAAACTTTATTAGATTAAACTTTGGAATTTAAATTGTTCAACAAATTTCCCTTAGGCGTTACAAGAATGAAAACTGAAAATTAAATAAAAGCCGTAAAAGAGACATCCAAAGTCCATCAATGCTCCCATGGTCTCTTCTTCTCAGTGCAGATATAGTCATTGAGGATCCGCTCGTTCTCCAATTGCTTTGTCAGCTTCTGGATCTTCTGTTCCTGTTCGTTGAACCTTTCCCGATAAGAATCCCGTTCTTCCTGCAGTTGCGCCCAAGACCTCTTTAGTGTACCAATATCAGTGGGTATCTGAGGATGGAGAACAGTTGGAGGAACCCCGTGTTTATCAGGAATATCAAGAGTAATAGGTCTGACAGCTTCGTATGGCATACCTAACTTCTGAGCACGGATGCGGACCCATCTGAAGTAGGATTCCATTGGTAGAGAAGTCTTTGGTCCCAACTCATGTGGGTCAGCTTTGTGAATTCTATCCCAAGCCCGGATGAATCTACGACGCAGCTCGTCACTATCTACCTGAAACTCAAAACTGATGTGAGGTATCAACATCTCATGAGGCCCTTCTCTTCTGGCTCTTCCAAACTAACGGAGAGCTAAACATGGGTTATAAGAGATTCCTCCCTGAGTTTCGATCAAAGGAACATTAGGATACTCTCCGCAACGATCAATAACAGCCACCTCATCTAAACCTCTGAGAGTCCAAATAATATCATTATCAGTTAGAGACATTATCCTATGAGCCCAGCCCCTTCCTTTCTTGTTCTTCAGTACGAACTTAGGGAGGTGCGAAATAAACCACCTCACCAATAAAGGAGCACAACACCACAAAGTTCCCCGTCTTCGGGCAGTACGAGCATAGAGTTGTTGCAGGATATCACCCAAGAGAGTGGGTACAGGGTTCCGAGAGATGAAGATCCTTATGGCGTTGACATTAATGAAGGTATCAGGATTTGGAAACAACACTAGACCATAGATTAAGAGAGCCAGGATGTCTTTGTACGCCCCGAAGTCTAAGTCATTCCAGAAACTATTAGCTTTGCCAATCAGAAACTTAGCCAAAAATCCCTTAACTCCACTTCTGGTCTCCCAGTTAGCCATTACCTCTTCTTTGGTCAAGGGAAGGGCTGCAACAATCTCTTCAGGCCTAAGAGTCTTTTCCCAACCGGTGAATGGACTTTGTTCCAAAACAGGGATACCAAGCAAATCGGATAATTCTTCCAGGGTAGGGACCAGCTGGAAGTCTTGAAAGGTGAAGCAATGGTATAGCGGATCATAAAACTGGGCCAGGACGCTCATCAATTGTTGGTCCCATTTTGAAGTGACTAAACCGAGAAGAGAACCATGCCTCTTGATGAAGGAAGTAGTGTTTGGAATCCTATCAACCAATTTTGTAAGCAAAGCAGGTGGTTGAACAAAGTTGAGCCGGTTAGTGTTCCTTCGCATGGGCATCATGATGTCCTACAAAACAGAGCAAAGATGAAACCCTCTTGTCTTTGAAATGGGTTAGTCCTTATGCAGGATGCATGCAATTTTATGATGGTATGATGTTATGATAAAGGCACACCACAAGTATTCACAAAAGGAAAACATGGTAGGGCACACAAGTCGCACAAAAGAGCCCTTAGAGTTCAGGCTAGCATGAAGTTTAGGTACTACCCTCTTTCAGTTTCAGTTGGTTAAGACCTGTCCTAAAAATAGTAACCGGGTTCTAGAGGATCTCAATATCACTGACTACCCTCAATCGGTCATAATTCTAGTTTGGCAACCTTTTCTTGCGGCCGGAACCATCGCGAGAGTTTAGCCTCAATGAGCGTAGCATACTGCTACTGTTCTATGGCCAAGTTGGTCAATTTAAGGTGCTAAGGTCAGTTGGTGCTTAATGACTCCTCAGAAGACCCATATTCTCCTCGTTCCAACACAAGGGATATCGGTACAGACCAAGGTGTCACACCAACGTAGCTACTGCTTCACCCGTGTCGGTCTACGCCGGACAGGTCCCTCACAGTTTATTGCTACTTACCTAAAGGGTATTCCCCAGATCCGGGTTAAGATCTATAAAACTCCGATGCAAACCTACAAAATTAAAGCATACAAGGGCATACAATTGAAAACATAGAATGATCTAATCCTAAGGTACACCTCACCCAAAATTCCCCAGCAGAGTCGCCAGTTCTGTGATCGGTGGAAATAGAACTGACTGTTTTGGAATGCTGGTTCGCGTTTGCGTTTCGCAACATGTCGCGGTAAGCAAGAGTCGCCACTGTCTTTTATTTTCTTCAACAAGGAAAGGACAAAAGCACAACAAAATTCCTTTTCGAGATGTTTCTCGGGTTCGGGAGGTAGATTATAGAAAGGGAAGGTGTTAGCACCCTTTCTATCCGTGGTTATCCACGGGCTCTTAGGTACTTGCTCACTATGTTTTCAAAAATGTTTTGCTTTTCTTGTGTTTGTGGGTTTTGAAAAAAAGAGTTTTGTTTGAAAACTTCGATTTAACTCTTGTGTATGTCCTCAAGAGTGTATGAAGTGTTGTTTGAAAAATTTTGTCAGAAAAGTGTAGGTGCGAAAAGTATTTTTGTTTTGAAAGAGCAAGTATCCAAGAACCTCTACCTACTCAAAAGAAATTAAGCTGTGTAAATGTCCTTTAGATAGTACTATCCCACTATTGAGAAGTAGGTAACACCGTCGTTGGAGTTTTTGGGTCAATTCGATTAATGGGACATGTGGGCACTAAAGCAATGGTAGGACGCCTTAGCGGTAACCCTAATGTCTTAGATCGTTTTATCCGAGGCAACCGTTTCGAGGCAACTTTGATCTTTAGACAGGAGGGTGACCTCTAAAACACCCTATACTCAATGACCACGTCGAGGCAACCAAGTGAGGCGTACCCTAGGAGTGGCATGTGCGAGTGTGTCAGGATTCAGTTAAGTTATATCTGCACATGTTATGGTGAGCTACGGGTTGATTTTAATTTCAGAGATAAGTCTTGTCATGCATAGCCTAATTAACATACATCTAGCAGTTATTAGTTGCGGAAAATAAATCTACGCTATTACAAGGCGTCGGGTATTTACATCGCCAAAAACAAACCCTTGAAAAGTAAATTGCGGGAAATAAGTAAAGCGATAAAAAGTCCTAATTAAAGCTATTACATCCTCAGAGCAATTACATAAAATATGAATAAAAAATAATATGCGCGAAAAGAATTAAATCGGAATGTTTTAGGGTTTTGACCCTTTTTGAGAAAGAAAGAGAGTTTTTATTAAATTAAATTAAATTAAACCTAAAACTAATTAATTAATAAAAGAAATATTTTTGGTTTTTTATGTTTTAAGGAAATAAATAAAAAATAAAATGATTAAAAGTCAAGAACCCTAATTCTATGTTGATTTTAGATTATTGCAAAAATGTCAAAATTAACTTAATTAAAACTAAGTTAGTTAATTATATTTATTTACAAAAATAACTAAATAAAAAATATTATATTTATTTTATGTTTTATGATTTTTTATTATGAAAATATTAATTATTTTTGTTAGTGAAAATAATAATAATTAATAATAGTGAAAACAATTAAATATAAAATATAAAAGAAGAAAAAAAGGAAATAAAACCCAGGGGGTGTTGGGCCCAGGAGGAGGTGTTTCTGGAAATTTGTGGCCCATCAATGTTCCAGTCCGTTTGACTTTTGAGATTGTTCATGCGCACATTGACCAAGGAGTATGCTAGTCTTTCAATCTAGGCCATGGGATTTGAGTTTGAGGCCACTTGGCGCGCTAGGATGTGAGGTATATGATGGACCTCACTTTGAAACCTGCATGTGAACATACAAAGAAAAAGGAAATAAATATTTTGGGGGACCTGGGATTCGAACCCAGGTCCCAATGATCATATGCATGCGTCCCTGCCACTCAGCCAGCTTGTTTAATTCATTAATGGAATACAAGGCAATTATTATATTTGAAAACAAGTCAATATGCTGTAGAATAAAAAACACACGCGCGCTTTTTCAAACTGTCCAATGACATGCTAACACCTCATCATCTTCTTTGTTGTACCTGCAAAAACAATATTAGATAGCGGGGGTTTTTAACCCCCACTAACCATGGCAACGAAAAAATAGCAATTAGCAGCTCAATGCATATAAATATTTCGCGATGGGTGGGTTATGTTCGTATGGTCCTCACGAATTCAGTCATATGTCTTATAAGTCCTAATTTTTCCTGGATTGCAAAGCCCCAATTTCAAAGCTTAAGAACCCTAGAAATCGTTCATGGCATCTTGTGATTCAGGGAGTTATAGTTCAATTATGTGATACCATTAGCTTAGTATGGTCCCTAGCAACATAAATCAATCAAGAAAACACGTTAAATATGCATAATTTAAGAGTTACGATTATGGAAAAAAAAGGCAAACTGTGGTTCTGTAGGTATCGATTCCTTGAGCCTTAATGCTTGATTTTGATTGCAGTTCACTCCTGGGACCTCCTGCAAGGTGTTTGAATCAACAAAACCTTTTGAATCGCCCTAGAATGCCAAAGTCAGTTTTCAATTTTCTTGGAATTTTTCAATATGCTATGGCTTTTTTCTGCAGCTTTTTCACGTCCATTAGGTTAGGATTTGCTTGCATATATATAGGGCAATTGAATTAGGTCAAGAGCTGGGCAAAAATCCATGTGCAATGGTAATTGAATATTTGATTGGAAATCAAATCTTTTTGATTTTTCATGATTGGAAAATGTTGCCAAATTTGGTGATTTTGTATCTTTGACTTTGAGCACGAAATTGCCAGCATATCTTGACCATATTTGCTTCACAAATTGATTGAAAAATCAAATCTTGCATTTTCCTACAATTTAAATTAATTAAATGAATTAATATTAATTAAAAATCCAATTAATCAATAAAAATAAGAAAATAAATCCCATTAAGCTTGGTGGGTCATGCATAGGCCATGGATGAAGTTTCAAGAAGAGATTTGAGGCCCATTAGCAAAAATAAGGTGTTTTGAGCAAAGTTGACTTTTGCAAATTCCTAAAAATTTCCCAACTTCTCCAATGCATATCTTGCTGAATTTTGATCATATGACCATGTTCTTGGACATTTTGGAAAGGTCTTGAAGTCCTCTAACCAATGCCTTTGGTCCCATGTCATTTGGTTTTATCAATCTCAAGTTATGGCCTTTGACTCAAAGTGTACTTTTGTTAACTTTTGAATTTGACCTATAATGTAGAAATTGATAACTTTTTGTGAGAGCATTTCTTGAACTTGGAGTGTGAAGATGGATTGTAGTAAATTTCATCCCCTTCAAAATGAGCATTTGATGGAATTTTTCTGATGAACCATGAAAAAGTTATGCCCTGGTCAAGATACAGTTGACTTTTCTGCTGTCCAAAAATAGTAACTTTTTGCATCTTGATGATTTTTGAGCTATTCTTGTGGAATCATGATCAAGACTTGATCAAATGATGATTGTGAACTCAAAATAAGATGTTGACCAAAAATTCTGACTTTTGACTGCAAAATGACCATTTTGCCCTTGTAGTTGACTGTAGACCAAATGGAGCTTTTGACTGTGCAAATTGGCACTTTGAGCCTTGAAACTTGGCATGTAGGTGCTTGAGGATGCATATAGGCCTATGAGACTTGATTGAACCATTGAAAACCTCAAATTACTTGAAAGAACCAAAACCCTAATTTCAGCTGCCTTAGGAAGTAGTTTGACTGTACAACCCTTGAGCCATCTTGAGCAATTTGGAAATCAATCTTGACAAATCTTGAGGAATATGGGAGGGCAAATTTTGGGGTACAACACATACATATAACTCTTTACCTTTTCAGGAAGAATCAATCGACATGCCAATATCATCAACAAATCCTCAAACAAGACAGGGTAAATATCTACATGATGAACACCCCATTCAAACATCTGCTGACTCAGTTTAAATCAAAAAAAAAAGATTTATTCTGATACTTATATCATAAGACCTTTTCTGGAACAAATTAAATCGACCAAAGATTTATTCTCATACTTCTCCCAGTTAAAGATTTAAAGACATCTGCCGGCTCAGATTAAATTGACCAAAGCTTTATTCTGATACTTCTCTCAGTAGACCTTTTCTGGCTCTGATTAAATCGACCAAAGATTTATACTGATACTTCTCCTAGTTAAAGATTTAAAGACATATGTTGGCTCAGATTAAATCGACCACAGGTTTATTCTAATACTTCTCCTAGTTAAAGATTTAAAGACATCTGCTGGCTCAGATTAAATCGACCAAAGATTTATTCTGATACTTCTCTCAGTAGATCTTTTCTGGATCAAATTAAATTGACCAAAGATTTATTCTGATACTTCTCCCAGTTAAATATTTAAAGACATCTGCTGGCTTAGATTAAATCAACCAAAGATTTATTCTGATACTACTCTCAGTAGACCTTTTCTGGATCAGATTAAATCGACCAAAGATTTATTCTGATACTTCTCCCAGTTAAAGATTTAAAGACATCTGCTGGCTTAGATTAAATTGACCAAAGATTTATTTTGATACTTCTCTCAATAGACCTTTTCTGGCTCAGATTAAATCGACTAAAGATTTATTATGATACTTCTCCCAGTTAAGGATTTAAAGACATCTTCTAGCTCAGATTAAATCGACCCAAAGATTTATTCTGATACTTCTCTTAGTAGACCTTTTCTGGCTCAGATTAAATCGACCAAAGATTCATTCTGATACTTCTCCCAGTTAAAGATTTAAAGACATCTGCTGGCTCAGATTAAATCGACTAAAGATTTATTCTAATACTTCTCCCAGTTAAAGATTTAAAGACATTTGCTGGCTCAGATTAAATTGACCAAAGATTTATTCTGATACTTCTCTCAGTAGATCTTTTCTGGCTCATATTAAATTGACCAAAGATTTATTCTGATACTTCTCCCAGTTAAAGATTTAAAGACATCTGCTGGCTCAGATTAAATCGACCAAAGATTTATTTTGATACTTCTCTCAGTAGACCTTTTCTAGCTCAGATTAAATCGACCAAAGATTTATTCTGATACTTCTCCCAGTTAAAGATTTAAAGACATCTGCTAGCTTAGATTAAATTAACCAAAGATTTATTCTGATACTTCTCTCAATAGACCTTTTCTGGATTAGATTAAATCGACTAAAGATTTATTATGATACTTCTCCCAGTTAAAGATTTAAAGACATTTGTTGGCTCAGATTAAATCGACTAAAGATTTATTCTGATACTTCTCTTAGTAGACCTTTTCTGGCTCAGATTAAATCGACCTAAGATTCATTATGATACTTCTCCCAGTTAAAGATTTAAAGACATCTGCTGGCTCAGATTAAATCGACTAAAGATTTATTATGACACTTCTATCAGTAGACCTTTTCTGGCTCAAATTAAATCGACCAAAGATTTATTCGGATACTTCTTCCAGTAGACATTTTTTGGCTCGGATTAAAGTCGAGTGTAGACTTAGTCTAATTTCTCTATCAACAATTACTTTGGATGAAATCTATAAGCCCATCTCTGACAACTCTTCATTACCTCTCCAAATGGCATCTATAAGCCTATTCCCGATATAATCAAGAAACAATTTTACTTCATGCACAGGCGAGCGCAAATTTCTGGGAACTTAAGTGTTCAATCCTCTTCTACCTTCAAGTTACGAATGGCAGACAAGCCAATCTAACTCTTCGGGTTTAAGAAGATTGAACATAGGCAGTTGTTGTACCCAAAAAATTTCCCTCCCTTTTCTTTAAAACAAATCCCATAAAAGATCTCAAATGCTCAAGGATTCTCAAAGAGTTGATTAGACAAACTCACCTCCTAAGCACTGAGACCACAAATTAGGGTTTTGGTTTTCTCAAGGACAGTTGGACTTCTAATGCCTCAAATTACTTTCATGGTTCATCATAGACCTCCAAGAATACGCATACCAAGTTTTAAGTCTTGCACCATAAATTTGCTTAGTCAATTGATTAGATGACTAAAAATTAGTTGTATTGAGTAAAAAGTCAACTATGGTCAGCATATAGTCAAAATTCATGATTTTTGGCAACATCAACATTTTGAAGTCATATTCATCAATTGATCAAGGGTTGATCACAATTCCTCAAGAAATACACTCAAATCATCAAAGCGGCAAAATTGTCAAAATTAGGGTTTTGACTAAGAATGATTGATCAGTGATTTTTGACCTAGCACATGACCTAATGACTTGAAACATGATCTTAAGGATTAAAACAAAACATGTTTACTTAATTTCATGACTCAAATCATTTCACAAGATCAATTGATTGATAGTTGAAATTTGATCAACTGATGAAAGGTTAACTGTTACACAAAAAACCAAACTTTGACTTTTTGGTCAACACTAAATTTCAAAGATCAAGATTCATCAAGACATTCAAAAATATCAAACTTGATCATCAAGAATCAAGAAAGTCAAAAAAGTCAACAAAAAGTCAAGATTTAAAAGACTTAGAAAAATTCTAAGTGTTTTTTAACCTTGATAATTTCATTACTTCATGACGAATTTTCACCAAGATGCAAGATGATTCAAGGAAAATTTTCAAAATGAAAGTTGTAGATATTGATGAATTCTACAACTTTGTCCCTTAGGGTTGATGTCCAAAAAATGTCCCTTAGGCAGATTTTTGTCCTAACTTCTTGGCAGTTTTTCACCATGTTCAAAGTTGATTTAGCCAAAGTGGTCAACATGAAGGTTGTAGACAATGTTTCAAGATTTCCAAAATGTCATAGAACTTGAAGATATCATGCTTGATCTACGAGAATCAAATAGAAGAATTTGAGTAACCATTCTTGAATTACAAAGAATTTTCATGAAGAACACTTGATCAAATCTCAAGCCATGCTGCATAAATCTTGCTTTGCAGGCTTCTAACTTGCAAATCACTCCATAATTAATTGTTTACACAACTGATTGAGCTATTATCCAAGCATTTGAGCCATTGTCCAAGTGATTAATCCATTTTTAGCACAAAGGTAACATTGCCATTTTGGAAAAGTGGTTTTAATCACAAAGTCCACTCTCCTTGAGCTTTGCACTTATTCCTTATGAACACACATAATCTCAAAGCTAGATGCAACTCATATAGAAACTGTTAGCCACCCTAAAAGCCCTTATATTATGCATTGAAACTATGATTTTCAAGACTGCTTCAAAATAAAGTCACATAACCATAACATGTGATCTTTGATTTCTGATCACATGAACCTCTCAAACCTTTCCTATATAAATAGAGGAAGTATTTGCAAGCTAACACATGAGTTTAAGAGCCCTCAAACTCCCTAAAACCTGAAAATGCCTTAAAACCTCCATTTCTTGTCATTTATGACCTTGAACTTCCAACTCATATTTCACTCATGCATTTCCTCTCTAAATCAATCACAAAGCTTCCATACATCGTATACAACTTATCCCCATCCTTGTTTCATAACTATAACTCCATTTTCATCATCTTCCAAACTCAAAAGCAATCACCTGCAATGTGACTTCTCCAGGAAGATTCAAGCACTTTCAACACAAAGTAAGAGTTACAATAGCTTCCTAGGAGTTCAGTGAAGCTATCCAGATCAATACAACACTTACAGGGGTGCTGAAACTCCATACACAATTTCCAATTTTGAGGTAAGGTTTCTAAACTTTGAACTCTCTATACAAGCATCATTAATGGTTGATTTGTGAATGAAAAATGTAGACATCATTTCCCTGAAGCTAACCATGCCTTTAGTTCTCATTTATGTTGCCTGAGTGATGCGAATTTTAAAGTTGAATTTTCAGAAAAAATTAGGTTTTATTTGGTACCAAACAAAATTCATGTTCATCTTTGATTTATAGCTTTAGTTATTTACATGGTTGAATTCATGGTGAAAAGTGGAGCAAGTTTCATGTTTACACTTTTGAAAATGGTTGAGAAATGAGAAAGTTCAGAAATTTGCAAGTGTTGACAATAGCTTCTGGCGCGAGGTTAGGGATGAAGTACAATAAGGATCAAGTTTATTTTAAGTTTGTTACAAGTTGTTTTATAAATGAATGAAACAGCCACCCTAGTGGCAGAGGAAGTGCGCGCAAGTCATTAGTGTATAGGGACCTGGGTTCGAGCCCCATCGGTACCATTTTGTTTATTTCATATTTCTTTGTCTTAGATCATGTGTAGGCCAAGGTAGTGCGCGTACCATGCGCCTTTCTCCATCACCATCAGATCTGCCAGACAATTAAATCAAACGCACCAAGACACATACCCCATGATGCACTCTCATAAGTCAACCATATGGAATCCAAACAAAGCAATGGGCTTCCCAGAACTTGGGCCTTTTTTTTTTACTTTCATACACCCCTTCTTACTAAAAACAGCAAGCCCATTTCTTTTTTTATTTCATTTCTGATTTAAAACAAAAATGTGATTTGGGCCCTCTTTGCTAATTCATAACCCCTATTTTACTTTTCAACACCCCAACCCATTTATTTTTATTTCTTTTTATATTTTGATAATTTTTATTTATCTATTTATTTTATTAAAACAAAAATAAATAAATAGAAAAAACATTATGTTTCTTAAATAATTTAGTTTAAGCATTTTATTTTATTAAGTTAAATTTTATTATTTCTTTTTACATTGCAAAGTATTTTCTTAATTGACATTAACATTCAAGTTATTTTTCTAAAACAAATTATTTAGACTTATTTATTTTATTCTTAATTTCAATGAACTTAGATTTTAGGTTTTGTTAAAATTAATTAACTTTTCTTGCAATTAAATTTAATTAGATTAATTACTAAAACTTTTTTCCATCAAAACCCTAAAAAACAATTTCTCTCTTCCTCTTTACATTTTGTACATTCTATTCATATTCAATGGTTTGTAATAGATAATTTAGGTTTTATTGCTTTCTTCCCCCTATTTCACAAGCTTTTACCCCCCATCCCCAAAGCATTGTAATAGCGTAAGACATTTAAATTCTGCAATTTATCGCTTTCCTTAGTATTGCTAGTAATTAGGGTTTGTATGGCAAGATCTTAAAATCAATACTAGACAACCTAATCCAAGATAAATAATTGAATCCAACAGACTTTGTACACATGCACCTCTAGGGTAACCCACACTTGTTGCCTCATATAAAAACACTCACATCCCTCGAATGTGGGATGTTTTAGCAAAGACCCTTGATTAAAAAGATCGTAGTCCTTCGATGATCCTTCAATGTTGCCTTTGGTAAACGATCTTAGTCCCTTACAACAATTTCTAAAACATTCCACAAGTTACCTTCTATGACTGTACGATGATCCACGTCCATCCCTCACATCCAATGATATGGCTCCTTACCAACCAATGGTAAAATAGCACTATCTAAAGGAGGAGGAAAAGAACAAAGACTTTTTGAGTTGGTAGATTGTTCGTAATTTCTTGCTCACAAACTAAAACCATTTCCACATCTAAAAATTTCTAACACTCTCTTTTCAAACAAATATTTTGTATACATTCTCAATGATACGAGAATTATTGCGAAATTGCCGCACTAAGGCGTTTTCAAAATATTTCCAAAAACAAACATTTTGTATACATTCTCCATGATACGAGAATCATTGCAAAATTACCACTTTCAAAACATATTCAAAAACATCTTTCAACATACACAAACACAAAGCATTTTTAAGCGATCAAGCAATTAAGAGCCCATAGATAAATACGGATGAAAAGGGTGCTAATACCTTCCCTTTTCATAACCTACTCCCCGAACTCAAGAAAAATTCTCAAAAGGTTTTTCGTGTTCTTTTCACCCTTTCCTTTATTGGATAAAAGAAAAGTCGGTGGCGACTCTTGTTATCCACAACATTTGCGATCAAACACAAAACACCCAAGTCAGTTCTCCCACCGTGTTACAACATGTAAGTTTTGAAATCGAAGTTTGTTATGGAATGGATGATTATAGATGAAGATTCGAAGAAGCAAAGTGGTTAGCAATACTTTTAAAAACATAGGATTCAGTTTAACACAACTTTGTCGAGTATGCTTTCATAGTTAATCTTGCTTCAATTAGGACTTTTGAAGGTTGTAACGTGGCCATGGTTCATAGTTTAAGAAAAAAAGGATATAAGGCTCAAAATTTATTTAGCCCACCCCATTCTCCTTGATGTTCTCCAATCCTAAGTTCAATTAATGCAACATAGGCATTCAATCTCCAAGAGAAAATCTATAGTCGTGCAGATGATGAGAAGCATAGAGAAATTCCCTTATTTTTGCATGGACCAATTCTTTTGAATTTTGGCCCATCGGGATACCCTAACTTTTGCCTAAGTCAATTTTTTTTGGATTTATTTTCTTTGACTTAGCGGGCTTTATTTTTTTTGAATTTCTTTTTTATTTTCAGTTTGAACATTTTGTGACTGCTATATTGATTGTTGTAAGCTTCGTCTTCATTGCTTCCTCGCTCTTGAATGACGTACTGAGAAAGAATGTCGTGGACTTTATCTTAATTGATTCCTCAATATTGGATGATGAATGTGAGGAAAAGGATGTGCTTGAACCTTTTCTTAGATTGTTTCCTCAATGATGTATCGATGAAAGAGATATGCTTAAATTTTTGCTTAGATTGTCCCCTCAATGATATATCGAGGAAAGAGATATGCTTGATTTTCTTAAATAGCCTGATTCTCCTGGGATTAGAATGCATCGTTGAATTAATTGAAATCTACCCTTCCCCTGGTTGAAATTATGGTTTTTTATTTTAGAAAATAGAACAAAACTCCAACTTATAGCTCGAGGGGGTTATTTACAGATTATCTCCATATATCTCCACTCTTTGGGAAGTGAAATAATACCTTACATCGTCAGCCCAATCTTACCATTGAAAGCATAATTAAGAAAAATTCAGTTATTTAGTTTTCATCATTCTCCCACCAATTTTGTTAAAGTTGAAAAATTAAAATGGATAACAAGAGTGAAAATGGAAACTCCTTGATTATTTATGGAAAGTGATAGAATAGTGAATATGAATGGATTGATTTCAAAAACATGCATGATTATTTATTTAAATCACTATTCAAAATATACAAATTTACACCAAATACAACTTAGCAACATAAAAATTACAATTTGAAATTGATAAAGTCTAATGATCCCATGGAAGAGCTTCTTTGTTGATCCTCTTGACTTTAGGAGAGCTTCTGGATGTTCTTGAACTTGTCAGGGCATGAGGGCGGCCCTTGACATTTCTCTGGCATACCTATTCTGCCGATATAACAATTTCTCTTGATGTGGAGGAGTCATCAGTGATAGTTGCATTTAAGGCGTTGTAGGCTTTTGACTTGTATGACAAAGGGTTGCCTTCTCTCCTTAACAAGATTTGTAGGACTAAGCTCACTGGTTGACTTTTTCCTTCAACAACTTATGAATTTATTGAGTTCCGCTACAACTTTCTTGAAGCGTGCTTGAAATGTGTTCTTTGAGTATCAGAAGATCTGTTAGCTGGATGATAGTTGGACAAGGGCGAAGATGGAAATGCGTATGTATGAATGTATGGTATGCAAAAATATTTTGGGCTATAAGGGTATGCATAAAATATTTCATGGATATGCGTGTGTTGTACCCCAAAATTTTCCCTCTCATATTTCTCCAAACATTGCAAGAAAAATCTCCAAGTGGCTCAAGATTGCTCAAAAGTTGGACAATTAAGCTATCTCCAAAGGCAGTCAACCCCAAATTAGGGTTTTGTGTTGCATCAAGATCCTTGAATCCAAATGACCTCAAGTGTTCCACAATGTCTTAATATGTTCTCAAGGTCATCCATGTCAAATTTCAAGCCTTGCTGAGGAAGTTTGCTCAGTCAATTGCTCAAAGGGTCCAAAAATCGTTTGTGCTAGGGCAAAAGTCAATTGTGACCCAAATACAGTCAAACCTCAAGATTTTTTGTCAAAATTCTCATTTTGAAGGATATTTCATCATTTGATCAAGGGTTGATCACGATTCAATCAAGGATTGCTCAAAATTCATCAAGACTCAAAAGTTGCTAAATTAGGGTTTTGTAGGAAAAGTCAACTCAACTTTGACCAAGCATGACTTTCTCATACTTTATGATAAATGACTAATCAAAAGCTAATTTTGAATAGGATTAAATTTCCTACAATCCATATTCATACCCCAAGATCATAAAATGCACTCACAAGAAGTTATAAATTTGGACATTATAGGTCATTTTTGAAAGTCAACAAAAACACCTTTTTTGTCAAAACTTATAACTTGAGCATGGAATGTCAAAATGAGATGAGACCAGAAGGGTTGGTTAGAGGACATCTCAAGCTTTCTAGAAAGTCCAAGAACACCTCAAAAAGTTCAAAATTGTAGAAGTTATGCATTGTTGAAGTTGGGCATTTTTGCAAAATTGCCAAAAGTCAACTATCCCCAAAACTTCAAATTTTGTCAAATGGACCCATTCGTTTCCACTTGATTTGAGCTTGCATCATTGTCCACGTGTCCTAGCTTCAGCCATGTGTCCATTTATCAATTTTATTATTTTATTTGATTTTTTATTGAATTATTTCATTTAAATCAAATTAAATCAAATAAAATTCCAAACTTTGATTACATGAGATTTTTTGCTATTTTCAGGATTAGATTCTCATCAATATCATCATCAAATTCATATCACACAAGATCATGTGCAAAAAGATGGTTTTTTGACAAATTTGGCAAGTTTTCAAAAGTGAATCAAATCAAATATGGGTGCATTGATTTAGAGAGATTGGATTCATGATCCTTGACCTAATGCATTCCATGATACATATAAAAGCAAAAGGACACGAAATATAGGTTAGAGGCTGCAAGAACAATCAAGACAAAACTTGAAAAAAGTTGGAAAAAGCTTGAATCTGAATTCACACTTAGAGGCAATCTCAGAAGCCAAGAAGGGTCTCAATCAATTCCTGGAGGTTCACTGAGTTGAAACCAACCCAAAGCAAGCTCCCATACATGCCAAAACACACTGTAAGTACCACGCGGATCCATTTCTTTCTTGAATTTGTAAATCCTCATTCTGGCATCTTTTGGACAAAATAATTACATGTTTGTGATCACCAAGACATTTGCAAACTTTTTGTATTGTTGGATTTCGTTTATATGACATGTACCAAGAATCACCATAGCTAGGGTTCTTGGAGCTTTTTTGGGCATTTTTGTTACAGGTAAAATTAGCCTTAATGATGGCTATGGACGTGACCGGGAGAGGAAGACGAATGCAACCATGGTCTTGGGAGGAATTTATATGGCATGAGATGAATTTTAGGAACAGCCTATGCATTTAGCTGCAGATTCAAATCCGCAGGTAACTTCGTTACAGGCATGGGGACAGGGACGACATCGTGTCCTCCTCTGATTGGCCATTTTCAAATTTTCGTGCATTTTTTTATTTTGCTGGCACATTAACGCGTTTTTATAATATTGTTTTTGTATATTGTTAACAACTGAAGCACAATGGCCTAGTGGCAAGCAAGCGCTGGCAGCATCCAACAGGACCTGGGTTCGAATCCCAGGTCCCCCATGCACTTTGTTATTTTTCCTCTTCATGAAATCAGGTGCAGATCTAAGCTTGCAGCTCACCATGTTCCTTCACACGTCCAACAGCCAGATGGCCAAAGGCCAGCTATGGTGATTCAGATTGATGGTCCACCATGGAGTCAAGTCAACATGCACTCACTGGATCTCACAAATTCAGCAAAGGGCCAGCTCGTTTGGGCCATAGAATTTGCTTCCCAAACACTCCAATCAGGCCCATACCCCCTAACCCTCTCTATTTCATTTATTTTTGTTTTATTTGATTTAATTATTTTCATTATTAACTAACCAATCAAATTTTATTTTTCTCTATAAAATTAAAACCAAAATATTTTCTTCATCAAATTAAATTTTAGTATTTTTATTTTTTCTTAATAAATTTATTCATTAATTTAGGCTATTAATTAGAAATAACTTTAATATATTTTTGTAAATAATTAAAATCTATTAGATTTAATTAGGCTTTTACTAACATTAATTAATTTTTTATTTCTTTCTTAAAATAACAAAAAGACCAAAAAATAATTTATTTTTATTAATTAATTTAATTAATTTAATTTAGTAATTAATTGAGATTAATTTCTTTCATAAAATAAAAATAAACAAAAAAATCTTTTCTTTAACAAAAACGGTCAAAACCCTAGAACTTTGCGCTCGATTTAATTTCCCGCACGCGATTTATTTCTTTTATCCATTTATGTATCTGATTCCGGTTTGTAATAGCTTAATAGGACTTTTATTTATTTATCGCTTTATTTAAATTTCAAAGGGTTGCTTTTGGCGATGTAAATACCCGACGCCTTGTAATTTAATTTCCGCAATTTATTTTTCGCAAAATATAACTGTTAGATGTTTAATAATAGGGATGCATGACAAGATTGAATGTTTAAACCTAAAATCAACTTAGATCACCATTAACATGTACAAAGATAAAAATAAACTGAAAACGACACACCCGCACATGCGCACTCTTAGGGTACACCCCACTTGGTTGCCTTCATACACGGTCATTGAGTATAGGTCACTTTAGAGGTCGCCCTCTTGTCTAAAAGATCGTAGTCGCCTTGAAACGGTTGTCTCGAATATTGTTGCCTCAAAACAAATGATCTAAGACATTAGGGTTATCGCTAAGGCATCCTAACATTGCTTTGGTGATCGTAAGTCCCTAAATTCGAATTGACCCTTAAACTCCAACGACGGTGTTACCTACTCATCAATAGTAGGATAGTGTTGTCTAAAGGAAGATAGCATAGAACGATTCCTTTTTCGAGTAGGTAGATGGTTTTTAAGTACTTGCTCTTTCAAAAAACAAAATCTTTTTCACACTTACACTTTTCGAACAAAGTTTTCAAAAATACTTCATACGCTCTTGAGGACAGAAGCAAGAGTTAAATCGAGGTTTCAAAACAAAAACTTTTTCAAACCCACAAGCACAAAGAAAAGCAATTTTGAAAACATTTGAGCAAGTACCTAAGAGCCTGTGGATAACCACGGATAGAAAGGGTGCTAACACCTTCCCTTTCTATAATCTACCCCCCGAACCCGAGAAATATCTCAAAAAAGGAATTTTTCTGTGCTTTTTTCCTTTCCTTGTTGGATAAAATAAAAGTCGGTGGCGACTCTTGCTTACCGCGACATTTTGCAAAAACAAACGCAAAATGCAAACCAGCATTCCAAAAAAACAGTCAGTTCTTTCCCACTGTATCACAGTGTGTGATGCTGACGTGGTATGAAGGTAAACATAAGGGTACCCAATACGGGTTTAATGATAGACATGAAAATAAGGATACCCTACATTGAGTCAAATATTGAGACAAACAATAGCTCCTTAAAGATTATAGACAATGAAAGACAAAGAGGAATCCCTACAAGCTAGGGATCATAATAGAGGGACGAGAATTCCTATAGGCTAGGAATTATGATAGACCAATGGACAGTTGAGACGAAGATTGGACTTGAGAGAATAGCATGGAAGAGAGAACATGGTGACCGGTCAATGGTCACCAAATCTCATGGCCTGATATAGGCCACGTGGCGTGTACCAATGAGGACATCCTTCGTGGGAAGGTTCCATATGGGGAACAAGATCCTATAAAGGTTCTAAGGGTAATGATAGACAAAAGGGGATCCCTACAAGATAGGGATTATGAATAAATAGAAAACCCTATAGCTAAACCAAAGAATATCCCTACGAGTTTAGGGTATAATAATGATAAGAGGTAACCACATGTAGGTTTAAAATTACAATAGAATGTCCCCCGCATGAAGGCTTCATATGAAGGATGGGATGACAATAGTTTTCTTAGTACGTAGGTTCATAGTTTCGGCCTACAAATATTCTACCCTCCCTATAAGGTGGCTTCCTTAAGGGTATCATGGATAACACCAAAGGACAAAGGCACATGGGCCTTTTTTAGGCGGAGCCTCTTTGTAGATCAAAACTTTCGTCTCTAAGGTCGTACAAGGTCTCACCATGAGATTTTGGTTTAGGGTTATACAAAAATTAATAGGTTTTTTCCAAAGTCCTATCCCTAAAAGGATACCTCTTAAGACATATTTCTTTTTTTCAGAATTCCACCTACTCTAGGAGAAGTCGTCACAAAAACTCATAGAGATGATATATCCCCTTGGCCAATAGACGAACCTTCTTTCTAAGGTTGATATTATTTTTGAATTTGGAAATAAAACTCTGCCATAACGAATAATATGACAATGAAAATAATATAAAAACAAATAAAATAAACCAAATAAATAAATAAAATAAGCAAATATAGAAAAGCACCAAAAATAGAAAACCCTTACAAAAACCCTAAACATAAAAAGGAGAGGCTTCTAAACCCTAAGATTGAGTCCCGGGCAGTGTCGCCAGGTGTAATAACCGGCAAAAAATATAGAGTCTCCACCATTAGTTTTTATCCTAAGACAAGAATATAACATAATAATCCTAATTAATGATACAAATATTTTAAGTTCTTGACTCACTTTAGACAAAGGGAAGGTGTTAAGCACCCTTCATCTACCTTGTTCACAAGGATACTAGGGTTTAGGTTTAAGGTTTAGGAATAGGGTTTTAATTCTTTAATTAGGGGACTCGCCATAATCTTTAAGTCGTATGCCTACATATCCTCTTATGAGGAACCAAAGTCCTATTTCGGAGTTCATAGTGTCTGGTTGATGTTTTTTTTATAGAATTGTGTAGAATTGATTTCAAATTATCCTTGAACCTTGTCTGGGTTGTAAGTTGAGTGATTATAGATACAATTCACAGTTAATTTTGAAAGTAATTCTCCTTAATCCTTTTTATGAAATGTTCTTAAGGTTTTATTTATGTTAGTGAAAAATGGTTTGATCGTTGGTTATCTGTTTTGAATTACGATTTGATTAAAGAGTATGATAGAACACAAAGCCGGGGGAGTCTGATAAAGTCTCCTCATCACGTGGCCAGATATTCGCCATGTGTCGCTCATTGGTGAATTGTGTGGTTTTTAATATCTTTGTAAAATATTGAATTAATCAATTTGATTATAAAAAGTGTTTGTACAAGATTAGCAGTATTATTTACAAGTGATGTGAGAGAATAATTGAAAAAACTAAATTATGTATAAAGTATTATTTTTCTTAAATAACCCAATTGAAATTGATTTTTTCACTTTTGTATTATTTAATCATTTAGAAACACATAGCCTAATTAACTAAGAATTATTTTTTTTTGTATTTTTATTTTTATGTAACCTGAATAACCTACCTTAAAAAGCTACCTAGTTAAAATCCTAATGAAATTACCCTATCATAAAAAAATTAATTATTTAAGAGAATAGTCTAAAAGAAAGAAAAAAAGTATTTGTATTTTTAATTACTAGAAATAAAACTAAAAAAATAACCTATTAACAAAATAAACTAAAATAAAAGGGGTAGAAAGAATTAAATACATGCACTAAATAGAAATAGGTCTTAAGGCCCCCAAGAAAAAATCTATTTTTTCTTAAAATGCTTGTTAGTAATAATAATAATAATAATAATAATAATAATAATAATAATAATAATAATAATAATAATAATAATAATAATAATAATAGTAATAATAATAATAATAATAATAATAATATATAAAAAAGAAATAAAAACAAACCTGTACGAAGAGGGACGCGTGAACGGCAGCGAGACGGCGGTTGAGGGTGTTGGATCGAAAGGACCAAAGGGTTGTTAGAAATTTTTGGATCTGTTTTTCAGAGTTTTTGTTCAGAAACCCTATAATAAACCAAAAATAAGAGAAAGATTAAGATTGTGGATGAAAAATAGTATGAGAGAATAACCTATTTATATTGATAATAAGGTCAACAAATTAGGAAAAGAAAATTTATTGGTAAATTAGATCTTCCTTGGTCAGTAAGGTGATCAATAGGAAACTGGTTATGACACAAATTGACACCAATTGACCAATAAGAAACAACTAATCAGAAAAGAAAAATATTTTTGGTATTTATTATAATTTTTGTATTCAATTATAATAAAAAAGTGTATAAAATCAAATAAAAAATTATTTTAAAAAATGACATGATAAAAAATACGAAAATTAATATTTAAATATTAAAAAATGACTTTTTTTTTGTGATTTTGAAAATAATTAAAAATAGAAATAGTTAGTAATTGAGATTAGAACCCATGATCTTATGTTTGCAAGCTTTATTCCTTATCAATTGTGTTATATTGCTTATTTTAAATAAAAATCCAATTGAAAGTATATGAAGACCGACAAGTATTTGTTATTTTAAAGAATACAAATAAATCATTATGTATATTTTTAAATAAGCAAAATAATTTAAAAATGGATATTTATAAAAACCAAAGAATGTTAGTGTCAACGAAGTAAAAGAATTTTAAAACCTAATTTTGAAAATAATTTTGACTGTAGCACCGAGGCGGGCAAATTTGGGGTATGACAACGGGATTTTCTGAATCAAATGGTGAGGGTCATTTGGTTTGAGTAAAATAGTGCAATCATATTCAATTAAAGGATTAATTGAATATATTTTAATGATACTAAATGTTAGAACATAGTTTGGTTCTACATCTCTGTAAGAGTTTTGATGATAACAAATACATGATATATATAAAGAACATATATGCTCTCTAATAAAGTATTTTAATATACAGAGAAGTTTTGATGTAAGAAGCATAGAAGATGAGAAAAGATCTACTAGAATATTATAGAAGTTCTGTGTTACAACTTTTGAATGCACCAACAATGAAACAAGAACTCTGATATTCTGATATGTAAAGTTCTGGAAACATTCATCTTCTGAAGCAAGCATATTCTGAAGCATTACAATTCACTTATTGCTATTCAAAAGTAATGCCTGAAAGGGGACAAGGATCTCTATTTTTGTAAAGCTCTTAAATGATCTTTTATCAACATTCCAAAAGCTTCCCCATGCGTTGCCTATTTAAACAAAGCTTGAAGGAGAAATTATTTATGATTTTGCGCATAACAAACGAGTCATCTTCATCACCTTCAACGTACTGAATTTCATTTGTGTAAAACATCACTTGTGTAATATTGTTTTTGTTAGAAAACATTTTGTACACTCTCTTAAATATTATATAGTGTAATTCCTTGAGAAAACCAGGTTGTGGTTTAAACTCAAGAAGACTTTGACGATTGTCATAGTAGTTGTGTAATCAAGTTTGATTAGTGGATTAAGACCTCGTTGGAGAGAGGAGAAATCACCTTGGCGGGTGGACTGGAGTAGTTTGAGTTCAAATGAACCAGGATAAAAATCAAGTGTCATTTTGTCTTAGATTTTAAAACCCTAATTCACCCCCCTTTCTTGTGTTTTTCCATCCTTCACTAAAATCTTTCACAATATTTTATGTAGATTACAATGACAACAAACACCTCTAATAAAATTTTTCAATCAATCCTCAATAAAGAAAAATTGCATGGGACAATTTTTTTGGATTGACACTGAAACCCGAGGATTGTCCTTGTTAATTCTCTGCTGGTTGGCATTATGTTTGGTAAAACTAATATAGCAGCAACAAGTTAAATAAGATGTGATTACTTGCTATGAAGAACATGTTGAGCAGGTAGTCCTATTTTATTAAGTACATGTTGAGTTGAAATGTTTCAACATCTGGAGCAACATGTCAGATAAGATGTCCTATGCAGGGTCATATGACATCGTGCCTGAGCTGAGATGGATTGTTGGATTCTGTTATGTTTTAATAGATGCAGAATATTCTAGTAATATTATGCTGTCCTATATGGTGCTGATTTATAGGTTAGGAAGATTCAAGTCATAATCAAGAAGAATATTGACTTTCTAATTATGGAGATAAATTAGGAAAGATTTTCTTGAATATCTATTTTGTTGTAGAATCTTCTGAAGATTTGTAACGGCTGATATGCTGTGATTTAAAGCCCAAATCCAGTTGGGATAAAGGTTATAATAGATGAATTGTAACTTAGGTAAAGGAACCATCCGTGAAGAGAAAAATGTAGTTATTTGCGTCATGGAAGTGTGTCTTCCTGTTTTGATCCAATCGTTGTCCGTGATTGATGAGGGAGTTGAGGAGGTCCTCATATCTATGTGAGTCTTAGATATAAAGTTAGCATGGGTATTGATTAAGTGAGAAGTTGTAAATGGGGGAGTTTAGCTTCGAATTGATATAATTATAGTGGACTTTATCCTTGGCTTGGTATGCCCCTAAAGTAGGAGAGTTGCTCCAAACTGAGTTAACAATTATGTGTATTGTTTATGCTTTTCAGTATTGTTTTGTATGTTTATACCTTGCCTATGTGTTTTAAGTCGGATCAGATATCCCAACATGTCATAGGACATCTGAAGTCTGATATACAAAAATTTCAATTGGTATCAGAGCCAGATTCTTGTTCTGTTTCTGGGTGAGACTCTAGGATGATACTTTCTGGTCATGGGCAAGGAAAAAGGTGATTACTGAAAAGTTGTTTGAACTTGGATAGTTCATATTGTTGTTTGAATGGTCCCTTGAAGTGGATGATAGACTATTCGTGATAAGGTGTGTGTTAGATCTGTCTGTTGTTATCAGGCCTGAGCTTTGGTGGTGAGCTACTATGTTAGGTTTGATTTATTTTCAAACCTAGGTTATTTTGTTTTCACTTGGATTATGGTGGTTGTGTGCAAGGGCTTTGTGTTGTTCTTGATGATTTTTTAGGAGTTTTATGGTTTGTGTTCCACTACACATGTATCTGATGGGAAAACTCCTGGTGGTGTTGTGAGTTTCTGGTGATTGAGGTTGTAGCCATCTATTCTTCTCTAGAGGTGTATCCCATGGTGTGGTGATACTTGGAGGATGTTTTCAACTAGCTTTCTAAAGTTTCCAAAGATGCTTGAGGTTTAACTCAAGTCCACTCATAAAGGCACTTTCAAATATGGTTGATGAAAAGAGTTCTAGAGGTGGCAAGAGCTCTTATTTATGGTTGATTCCAAAGGGATCTTCCTAGTTTATGGCTAGATTAGAAAAGTGGTCTTGTCCTTGTTCTTTGTTGATGATGGTATGGAAGATGGAATCCTATTGAAGACCTTGAAGGTGATCAAGGTATATTCTGATTTTCCGGGAGAAGTAAGGACTTCATAACCAATCTCAACAATATGTTGATTGGGTATAGAAAAGATGTTCTACCAGATGTTGGAACATCTCATCAGCAATTTGAGCAGAATCATGTTGGAAAAAGGATTGGCTTAGAAGATGCTTTGGGTGCTAAACAAATGTGTTATTTGAGGAGGCATATGGGGTGTTATTTGAGTTGGAAGAGGAGGCATCTGGGGTGTTATTTGAGTTGTCTAATAGATGATCAACATATTGTCACTCATTGGATTAGTTTACTTTTGATTCAAGTGAGTTGGAGTGTGAAGACCGTGCTTTATTTTCCTGCAGAGGCTTGTTAAAGGTATCCCAACCTGATTCTTTATATGTGTAGGTCAAGCTCAAATGTAAAGGACATTCTCGCTTACATCTGGAAAATCCTTCTGATCAAACGAGCCAGATTTATGAAATCTTATTTATGGCCATAAAATAAATTCTGTTTGAGGGGAGTAATTTGTGCGTACCAATCATAGGATGTACAACTATTGGAGGGGAGAATGTATAAGTTCCTCAAGAGTTCTTAGCAGTCAATAAGGGGGATTCCTTATTTGAAGCTGGAAGAACTTTAAGAAATGTCAGACGTAATGTCTTGACATCTTTGTATTGAGAATTTATTTTTCTCAATATGACTGGTGATGTTTCTCATAAACAAAAATTAAGGTTGTCTACTCAAACTTGGTATCACTATCAAGTCTATGAGAGCATGGAACTCTTGTTCTGCTAAGGTGAAAGGTATTTCAAGGGATTGTGTGCATTGGAGATGTATCAACCTAAGTTAAGTGGTTGATTGTTGTCTGCACTTATGGAGTATCATCCAAACCACCTAAGATGAGAATTTCAGATATGTGTCTGGAGTAAAGAGGAGGCGTTGTTTCTAGGACCAAAGGATTATGGTTCCCTGTTGTCTGTATGATAAGGTTCTCCTCAAGCATAGGTTCAGTTATATGGTATCCTCACATGATGGAACATTTGTTTTTGCAAGGATTGAAGGGCATCCTTGTGTTTTGGAAGATTGGGAGAAGTAGACTTAGTCTGAATAGTCTGCTTGTGGCGTATAATGATCAATCAATGCCATGTTTGTTAAAGTCTGCTCCAGATACCTATTAGAGGGAATCTCCTCTTTAGGTGCAGAAGAATGTCGTCTAACACCTCAAAGTCAGACAGGAGGTCTGAACATTGTACTTATGAATTTTTTTGAGGTGTGCATGCTCTGCATGTATTTTGATTTGGTCTTGATGGTTGATCATATACTGATGGTTGATTCTCTTGTGATTCCTTCAAGAGTGATGTATGGATTACTATGGTGTTCTCTCCAGAACCATAATTAAGGGTGAAATCTATATGATTGAGAGTGATATCTTAATAAGATGTTGGAACATCATCTCAGATGTTTGCAGCTTCATAGAAGAAAGTTGTTTTGAAGATCATGGGGTGAGAATTGTTAATCACCAATGGATTCCAAAATGGGAAGTCTGACCATGATGGAGTGTGAAGTCCAGCACTGATCAAGTCTGGAATGTTGCGAAGAATCCTCTTACGCTAGGAAAGGGATCATCATCTGATGTTTGTATGTGAGGAAATTTCCCTGTGATGACAAATACCTTGACGTGAGATGGGTATTAGCCTGATCTGGTGAAGATGTGCATGTGACTGATGGTAAAGACCTTGTCGAGAGATGGATACTTATTTGATGTATGGATGTGAATTTTCTTTCTGAACTATCGATTTAGGAATTGTTTGAGAGTTTATTTCTCTCCGTGACATTCAGGTGTTTGTGATAACCTGAATGAGCTACAGAATATATGATCATTTGAGATCTTCCTGTGTTTGTTGGGAGCTTCTTGAAGGACTTCTCTGAATAATGAGTCCTTTGAGTGGTGTTTTAATAGCCATGGTGTTTGGGTTCTGTGTTATGAAGCCGATGTCCTAAATGATATTGTAACATCATGTTGGATTTGAAAGAAAATAGTGACTCAATACACAGTGGAAATTAAAATTTTCCTTTAGTGATCCTTACGAATGAGTATGGTCAGTGATAGATACTATTACCTCTTGTGGAGATTTAGATCTTTGATGCTATGATCATGAGCGTTGATGAAGAACAACACCCCTACTCAGTCCACACGAACAGACAACCTTCAGTCTCAGTGCTAGCTGCTATGAATGAAGGTTTTAAGTGAGAGAGAGAGAGAGAGAGAGAAATACAGTCAGGATTTCACAAACCCTGATTTCATCTAGTGAGAAAGCTTATGCACAAGGGTTGTATTTATAGAACCACTTGTGTGGGTTGCAAGCTAAAAAGCCCAACTTAAGTGATCCATATAATAATAATAATATTAATAATAATAATAATAATGATAATAATAATAATAATACTAATAATAATATTTTTATTATTATAATAACTTTTATTACAATAACTATTATTATAATAACTATTATTGTAATAAACATATTTTATTATTATTATATTTTATAACTATTATAAAATAATAATAATAATAATAATAATAATAATAATAATAATAATAAATATTATTATATTATATGGTATTCCATATTTCACTTAAGTGCACCGTTCCTTACGGTTTTCTATAATTCTCTCAAGTACACTGTATCTTACGATGTTCCTTATTTATTCTATTTCTCATCAATCATTTCTTATATGTGTGACCCTGTAGGTTCTTGTGACATTGACAATTATATTAAATCATACATTTAATATAATAAACAGTGAGCGGTATCTAACAACACATCACTGCTACCCAAGTCACAAAAATGTCATGTGATATGGCAAAACCTTTTCCGTGATAATGTTTATGTGTACATTTACCCTTTTTCCCTCATGTCTATATTGAACACAAGGCATAGACTGTGTCACCCTTGTCTAGTTCAATATTGGGCCCTTAGATATTTATCCTGTTACGCGGGATGGGAAAATTCCATCGAGGTCACTCATGTCCCTCAGTATGCTTTGTGAAGTACCCATCAACTGTCTTTATGGTCATCCAGTTGCGGATAATGTTTGATCAGCAATAAAGCACTTAACTTTACATCTAGGGTCTATAGTGGTTTCAGGCCGAAGGGTGGTATACACCACTTATCACCATGAGAATAACTTATGACACTTTGCATAACATTCTATATAGTATTCTCATAGCGGGTCAATCCAGTATAAATATTACTCTAATATTCATACATATGTCAAAACTTGATAACTCCTTATTCATGATCCATGAGATGTGATCATCAGTCTATCTTCATAATAATCTCAATGCTTTAATTTTATCCCCGCTCCACTATAAAGCTTGACTATAAATACTTTAAGAATAGTGTCCTTATGTTTAATGAGATCTCATGATTAAGTCACATTTAACATTTCATTAAACAAACTAACTATTCTAGGAACTTTATCATTTTGAAAAAACAAACATGATAAAGAAATGCCTTTTATTATTGATAAATAATTCAATACAAGTACTAAAAGTATTGGCCTCTAGGGCTTACACCAACAATCTCCCACTAGTACTAGATCCAATCAGGTATACATCTAATACCCATAAATCTAGTATGACCATCATGCTTCTACTGCGCAAGAGGCTTTATTAGTGGGTCAACGAAATTGTCTAGTGTTATTACTCTACATGTATTCACATATACTATTTCTATCATCTCTCAAATGAGGTGATATCATCTAAGTGTGTGTTTGGATCATTGGTGAGATCTAGGCTCGTTAGCTTGTGCGAGCACCATTGTCATCACAATAGAGATCAACAGGATCCACAATGCTATGGAATATGCCAAGTTCATAATGAACTTCTTGATCTAAACAACTTCCTTTGTTTCATCCAAGGTAACAATACACTCGACTTCGATTGTAAAATCAACAACTATATTATGCTTTGAACTTTTCAAGCTTACAACACCACCATTTAAGCAAAACACATAACCAAATTTGAGTAATATGTCATCTACATATAATATCAGGATGATGATCATGCTCCCGCTAACCTTATTATAGACACAAAGCTCATTTTGATCCATGATTAACACATCACCTTGATCAATTACTAGATAATCATGTCTCCCAGGTTGGTGATGTATCATCTTTGATTTGTGCTAGTTTTGTTCTACTTGAGCAGGTTGCTCTTCCACAACTACTTGTGTTTCCTACTCTAGTTTCTCCATAGGTGTATTACTGCTTTTATGATTCTTAAATTTCTTCACTCCACTTTCCTCCCACTGATTCCTTTAGAAATAAAGTCATTTTCCAAGAAATATCAAGTTCAAGCAACAAACACTTTGCCATTAGAAGGATTGTAGAAATAATGTCCTCTTATTTCTTTAGGATACCACACAAATAAGTATTTGTCAGATTTGGGCTCAAGCTTTATTGAAATTTATCGTTTCACATAAACCTCATAGTCCCAAATCTTCATGAAAGACATAAGTGGTCTATTGTACCCCAAAACTTTCCCTCCCTTTTCTCAAGACATTTCTAACCAAATATTTCAAATGCCTAAGGATTCTCAAGGTTTGGTTAGACAAGTTCACCTCCTAAGCACTGAGTCCACAAATTAGGGTTTTGGTTTTTCTCAAGGACAATTAGACTTTTGATGCCTCAAATAACTTTCATGGTTCATTATAGGTCTCAAATAATACATGCCCAGTTTCAAGTCTTACATCACAAATTGCTCAGATAACTGAAAATCAGCTGTATTGGGTAAAAAGTCAACTGATACACAAAAAGTCAAACTTTGACTTTTTAGTTAACATTAAATTTCAAAGATCAAAGTTCATCAAGACATTCAAAAATATCAAACTTGATCATCAAGAATCAAGAAAGTCAACAAAAATTCAAGATTTCCAAGACTTAGAAAAATTCCAAGTGTTTTCATCCTTGATAATTTCATTACTTCATGACATTTTTTCACCAAGATGCAAGATGGTTCAAAAAAACCTTTCAACATGATAATTGTATATCTTGATGAATTCTACAACTTTGTATTAGAGGGTTGATGTCCAAAAAATGCTTAGATTTGAAGATAAGCCCATGAAGTTATGACATTTTTATCTAACACTTAGAGAAATTTTCAACAGGTTTTGGTCAGTTTTTATCTCAACTTCTTAGCCAATTTTGACCCATCTCCTTATTGATTTAGCCAAAATGATCAACATGAAAGTTATATACAATGTTTCAAGCTTTCCAAAATGTTCAAGAGCACAAATTTATCATGCTTGAGCTAGGAGATTTGAAGATATGAAGTTGGGTATCCATTCTTGAAACATAAGTCATTTTGTGATGAACATGAGATCAAATCTTCATGCCATGCTGCATAATCCAATTTTCCAGGCCTCTAAACCTTCAAATCTATCCATAATTATAAGATTACACATACTTTTGAGCCATTACCCAAGTGGTTGAGCCATTGTCCAAATAATCTTTTCATTTATGGCACAAAGGCACCATTGCCATTTACATAAAGAATGCTTTAATCACAATGTCAACTCCTTGAGTCTCTCAATTTTTTATTCTGCACATACACAATTCCAAATAAAGAAGAAACCATCTACAACCTGCAAAGCACCCCTAAAATCTGGCCATGCCCATATTGGAACTATGGAAAAGTCATGAACCCCCACTTACAATCCAACCAAGCCATAACTCCAAAATTTGTAAACCTGATTAGCTCTTGCCTATAAATAGAGGGAGAATTTTCAAAACAAAATTGGAGAGAGAGAAAGAAAATAAAAAAGGAAGAGAGGAAACACAAGTGCACAAGCCGTCAAAACGCCTTATACTCTCAAAAACCAGATTTGTTCACAAAACCTCCATTTTTTGAGATTTGAAATCCAAATCTTTTAAACCTCTCAAACCTTGCAAGTTTTTTCCAAACAAATCATCCAAATACTTCACATACATCATATAGAAGTTGTCCAAACATAAGAGTAACGTCTGTAACATCATTATTACCATCTTCAAAACTAAAAAAACAATATCTTGCAACTTGACTTGGTTTAGGTGATTCTGCAACTTTCAGCATAAAGTAAGGATTGGTATAGCTTTAAGAAGGTCCAAGGGAGCTTAATCAATCATAATATTGCACCTGGAACAGCTAGAAGAAACTTCCGACTTTTCTCCAAAAGAGGTATGTTTTTTCAAATGGTGATATCCTTATCCATACATCATTTGTTTTCATTTTTTTTCAAGAGAATAAAATAGGACAGATCGGGGAAGTGCAAATATTTAAAACCCCAGAAAAATGCTTTAGGAGTCCTGAAACGGGTGGCCATGTCACCTGACACGGGCCGTGTCAGGGAGAAGATATGGAAAAAGGGAAAGGCATGAGTTGACATGGGTGCCCGTGTCACACGACATGCCCTGTGTCAACACAGTTGGGACTCAAAACGTGCAAAAGGGCAAGGCAGGAGCTGACACGGGTGCCCGTGTCACACAACACGACCCGTGTCAATTCAGCTGGGACAGAAAAATGCGCAGAAGGTAATTGTCAGATTCTGACACGGGTGCCCGTGTCCAGTGACATGGCCTGTGTCAGTCCAGGCTCCAGAAATCCTACTTTTTAGATTTTTGCTATAATTTTTAGTCATTAAGGTTACATTGGACACTTTGCTTTGCTGGGAATTAACACTAACTTTCAAAAATATTTTCTAAACAAATTAAATTAGACTTAGGTTGTATTTTAATTAATCAAAATACCCTAAAAACAAATTTCCTTTTTCTCTTTACATTTTGTAGATTATATTTTTATTCATGTTCAATGGTTTATAATAGTAATTAGGATTTTATTGCTTTCCTCCCCTCATTTACAAACATGTACCCCCCATTCTCAAAGCATTGCAATAGCATAGGAAATTTAAATTCCACAATTTATCGCTTTCCTTATCATTGCTACTAATTAGGGTTTTTATGACAAGATTTAAAACCAAACATTAGACAACACTAATTCAAAGACAATATACTTGAACAAAACACACTTTGCACACTTACACCTCTAGGGTAACCTACACTTGTTGCTTCAGATTTAAATAGTCATGTCCCTCAAACGTGAGATGTTTTAGCAAAGACCCTCGATTATAAGATCGTAGTCCCACTATGACCCTTCGATGTTGCCTTCGGTAAATGATCTTAGTCCCTTACGACAAATTGCTAAAACATCTTACAAGTTATCTTCTATGATTATATGATGACCCCCGCTTGTCCCTCACATCCAATGATATGGCTTTCTACTAAATAATGGTAGACAAGCACTATATAAAGGAGGAGGAAAAGAACAAATACTTTCTTTTGAGTAGATAGAACACTCATAGTTTCTTACTCACAAACATTTCAAAATAAATATCTTTCAATACATCAACTGTGATACGGTGGTAGAACCGACTGTTAATACTGGTTTGCATTTTTTGTTTGCAAATGTCGCGGGGTAGATTATAGAAAGGGAAGGTATTAAAGAAAATATTTTTTGTATTTTTATTTAAGAAAATAAAGTAAAGTTGAATTTTGCAAACTATTCCTAATTTCTAATTAATTTTAATTAAGGAAAACAAATCAAGTTACCCTAATTAAATTAATTTATTTTTAAACAAAATTAATTTTAATAAAAAAACTAATTCTAACATTTTTGTGATTTCTTGATTTTATGATTTAACTAAAAAATGGTTTTTTAAGACAATTAGAATAAATAATTTAAACAATAAAAAAGTAATAAAGAAATTAAAACAAAAATTAAAATGGGCCTGATATGAGGTGCAATTTGGGGGTGTGGAATTGAATTTGTGTTAGGCCCAAGATTGCTGGCCCAATGATTGCGTCTGATCCAATGCTCCCTGCTCCTTGGAAATTCACCAAGGGTATTCAGACTTGGAACATTAGATCTATGGCTGCGTATATCCAACGATGAACATTTGATGGTACATAGCATGCACGCTTAACCTTGGAGTACCAGATATGCAAGAATAAATTAGAAAAATGATATGTAAGAGGCAGGGTTCGAACCCCTGCCCTTACACACACGCCAAGCCTTAACACCCATTGCCTCTACCACTGTGCCATCCTGATCATTTATACATATAAGTAAAAAAAATTATAATATGGAAACGAATCAATGGACATGTTTCAAAATGTGCGCGCTGTAGGTCCCTAGAGATTTGAGTGGGCCAATCAATGAACACCATGCCATCACCTTCTTCATTGATCCATCTTTTTAGGTGATGGAAATTTACCTACAGTTATTTCCGTCACTATAGGCTATAGTGACGAATTTTGTTCGTAGCTACAAACCTGCAACATTCTAAAACACGATACAAGCAACATAATTTCAAACCAAAGACATGAATTGACTATAAATGATCTCCAGAGCATGATAGTACCCCAATTTTGTCCAATTTTTCCTCTAGCTAGGGTTCCCCAATTTGAAGCTTCGGAACCCTAACAATGGCAAATGATTATACCCACACTTAAGCTTAAATGGAAATATCCAGAAACATTCACATGATGATCATGAACACAAATATGCAGTCAAATCATATTTATAATGGATGAATGAGTGAAATCGTGATTAGAAATGATAAGAACAAACCATGAGTGCAAGGGCACGGTTCTGGACACTGCAAGCTTTGGGAATGATCGTTATAGCTTCCTAGATGTCCAAAGATTATTGTTTGATCTTTAGAACAACTTGAATCGGCCTCTAGAAGTGAAACCAGTCTTCACTTTTTGTTGGAAAATTTGGAATTTTTCTCTCTATTTTAAGGCTAGCTGCATAGCTGTTCCCTTGTCCTCTAGGTCTTGAGTGTCCTGGTATAAGTAGTGAATCAATCTAGGGTAATAAAATTGGAAAGAATCAAAAGATGTTATGGTCTTTAAGTTTGCTTCCAATCTTTCCAAACATGGAGATTTCTTCCCATTCTCAAACTTGCACGATTTGTTTGGCTATTTGACAGCTCATGAGATATTCAATCAATGCCAAAACAAATCTTATCCAATTTATTTGATTTATTTTTGATTTAATTTGATTTAATTTGAATTTTAAATAAATAAAATCAAAATAAATTAGATAAATAAATAAATGAGGCAAGGAGGGTCCCATGGGTCGTGGACCATGCTAGGGGTAAGATTCAATCTTGAAAAGATGGGCCCATGTGAAAAAAATGCAATTTTGGGCATTGTTGACTTTGTGCAAATTTCCAAAAATGGCCAACTTTGACAATGCATATCTCTCTTAATTTTGTCCCTAAGAGGGTGTTCTTTGACTTTTTAGAAAGCTTATGATGTCCTCTAAACAACCCTTTAGGTTTCATCTCCATTGGATCTTCCATGTTCATGTAAGGAGCTTTGATCCAAAAGGTGTTTTTGTTGACTTTTGAAAAGGACCTATAATGTCTGAATTTATATCTTTTCATGAGTGCTTTTCTTGAACTTTGTGCTGAAGATGAGTTGTAGGGAATTATATTCTATTCAAAATGAGTCTTGGATGATAAATTTATGATAAAGTATGAGAAAGTTATGCCTTGTCAAAGTTTGGTTGACTTTTCCTATAAGAACCCTAATTTAGCAACTTTTGAATTTTGATGAATTAGGAGCATTCCTTGAGGAATCATGATCAACCCTTAATTAAATGATGGATATCACTTCAAAATGTTGATGTTGACCAAAAGTCTTGAAGTTTGACTGTATGTGGGTCATAGTTGACCTTTGACCTAGTACAGTTGATTTTCAGGCATTTGAGCAGTTGACTAAGGAAACTTCTTATGCAAGGCATGGAACTTGGCATGGATGATATTAAGGACATATTAGGGAAATGGAAACCATTTAGGACCCTTAGAACTCAAACATATTGATGAGGAGTGAAACCCTATTTTGAGGCTTATTGTCTTAGGAGGAGGATTTGCCTGGTCAATCCTTAGTCAACTTTGAGCAATTGAGGACCTCTAGGAGTATGTTTTAAGTAAAATGAGAGGGAATATTTTGGGGTACAACAACTGCCCCTGTTCAGTATTTTTAAACCTGAGGATTTAGATTGGCTTGTCTGTCTTTCGTGATCTGAAGGTGGAAGATGATTGAACACTAGAGTACCCAGAAATTTGCACTCGCATGAAGTGAATGTCGATCGATAATATCGGGAATGGGCTTACAGATGCCATTTGGAAGGCGAAGGAGAATCGTTAGAGATGGGCTTAATGATGCCATCCTGAAAAGATATCGGTTGCATAAGAAATTCCTTTGCGAGAATTCTTGTACTTGCTGTTGGGGAGGAATTCACCGGGGAATGTTGATTTATGTCCTGGGAAATAGAGTCTAGGAGCTTCAGTTTTCCATTACTCTACTGGGGAATTAACTCTTGATTGATGAGATAAAAGTGAGCTATTATCTGGTCGAGTCCATGCTTCATAGTGACTGGTTGAGGATGATAAGGCTGACTGCTATCTGGTCGTATTCCAGGCTTCACAACAACTTATTAGGGGTATGTGAAATCGATCGTATCTGGTCGAGTCTAGGTTTTACAGTGTTGTAAAATGTTGTCCGGAGATAAAAGAGAAGGAGCCTATATAGGGCTTTCTCGGGACAAGTCCATGTAAAACTTCGTCAGGTAATTCATGAAAAGGAGCCTGGGTAGTAGGGCTATGAGAAGGAACCTAGGTAGTAGGGTTACTTCGAAATGAAAGCATGGGTAGTAGGGCTATGAGAAGGAACCTGGGTAGTAAGGTTACTTCGAAATAAAAGCCTGGGTAGTAGGGTTACTTTGAAATAAAGCCCGGTTAGTAAGGCTATGAGAAGGAACCTGGGTAGTAGGGTTACTTCGGAATAAAGCCTGGGTAGTACGGCTGTGAGAAGGAACCTGGGTAGTAGGGTTACTTCGGAATAAAGCCTGGGTAGTAGGGCTACTGAGAAGGAACCTGGGTAGTAGGGTTTCTCAGAAGGAACCTGGGTAGTAAGGCTGCTGAGAAGGAACCTGGGTAGTAGGATTACTTCGGAATAAAGCCTGGGTAGTAGGGCTACTGAGAAAGAACCTGGGTAGTAGGGTTACTTTGGAATAAAGCCTGGGTAGTAGGGCTGCTGAGAAGGAACCTGGGTAGTAGGGTTACTTCGGAATAAAGCCTGGGTAGTAGGGCTATCTCATTTGATCACGTAGATTAGTTGTCGCGTTTGGATTTGGGAACTGATTTTCCATTAGTTGTCTGTAGATATGACATGTATAGCTTCATGGATTTAATCTTGAACTGTTTGGAATTGTTGATTTAACCATCTTTCCTGAAAAGGTACAAGATTAATTATATGTGATGCATGGAATGCATTGTGCGATGATGTTCTCAAAATAAATGAGATTATGCTATATGTGATATGTATGCGCACGCCATGATATATGAACATGAAATGTTATTGTGACATATCCGAGTCTGGGAAAATAAATCCCTGACTGCTGCTGGAGGGTAATGGAAATTGAATTCCTGACCGTTGTAGAAAAAGTGATTCTTCTACTTCCGCTGGGGATGGTGAACGGAGATGACTTGTCGAGGATTTACTCCTTTCTGTTTGTGAATATTTTGTCGGGGAGAGACTCTGCTTGAGAATAACTCTGCAGGGGAATAACTCTGTTCGAGAGAGGAGATGCTTTGTTGGAAGATTTTGCAGATCCGAAGAAATAAACTCCGCTGGGGGATGAACTTCCGTAGCTGGAGGAATAAACTTTGTTGGGGATCGAGCTTCTGTATTCAGAGGAATAAACTCAGCTCGGGAGAAAACTTTATGAACCACTTGCGATTATAAAATTAGGCTGGGGAATATAGACGTCGGCTCTCTGAAGGAACTTTGCTGGGGAAAGTAACTCCTGTTTGGGGAAGCCGATGTCAAAGCTTTGGTTTCCTCTACTCTGTGGGGAGTGTAGATGTCACGGGGGCGCATGTAATGGTGACTTCGTTTCAAAGTTGTCCCTGCCCTTGTTTCTTAAGTTATAAGCAGTTGCCTTTCCGTTTCTTATGCGAATATTTGTGAATGGAAATCATATTCAAATACATATGTCAAGAATAAATCATTGAACGTTTTTGCAAAACAAAATAGAAAAAGAAAAACAAATGGTTTTGTAAAAATGACTTGTATTAATTTCTGAAGTTGGCCTATAACAGGCGTTTTTGTACAAGGAAGCTAACACTCTAGTAAGAGAACGCCGTCGTGAAAACGAAAGCTATACAATATTGTGTACAAAGAGAAGAAAACAGTTGTGTGTAATAATCCCATTGAGTTTCAATTCTTCTATTGCCGCTATGTCTTCGAGCGTCTCATCACTTTTCTGCTTGTCCGAAGCTGACTAGATTGATTGGTTCCGTTTGAACTTGATAGTTGATACTGAATTCTGGTCGCAAGGTGATCCAATGGGACATAGTGATACACTTTAAATCCCTAACTTTTTCCTGGACCTCCCTTTTGGGTTTTCAGTCCACCGGGATACCCTTTTTTGCCCAAGCCGCCTTTTCAGGTTTTCGACTTGCCGGGTGTATAGATTTTTTTGTTTTCATCCCTAATTTTTTCCCGAAACCTTTTGGTTCGCCGGGAAGACCTTTTTTCCTAGGCCAGTCAACCTAGCGGGTCTTTAATCATGCATAGTATCTTTTCACTATGTCCGCATTGACAGGGTGAGGAAGGTCGTCACCGTCCATGGTGGTCAGAATCATGGCTCCACCAGAAAAAATGCTTTTGATCACAAATGTCCCTTCGTATGTGGGAGTCCATTTTCCCATGGGATCACCTTGCGGCAGTATGATGCGCTTGATCACTAGATCCCCGACTTGATATACTTGGCGTCTGACTTTTTTGTTGAAAGCCTTGATCATCCGTTTTTGATACAATTGACCATGACAGACAACAGTAAGTCTCTTATCATCGATTAGATTCAGTTGATCAAGTCGAGTCTGGATCCAATCATCTTCATTCAGACCCGCATCCTTCATAATCCTCAGAGAAGGGATCTGGACCTCAATAGGCAGGACAACCTCCATGCCATATACCAGAGAGTAGGGTGTTTCCCTTGTCGATGTTCGTGCGGAGGTGCGATACCCATGAAGAGAAAATGGTAACATCTCATGCCAGTCTTTGTATGTCACCGTCATCTTCTGTATGATCTTTTTGATGTTCTTGTTAGCAGCCTCCACATCGCCATTCATCTTCGGTCGGTAGGGGGAAGAATTATGGTGCTGGATCTTGAACTGTTTACATAGTTTGGTGATCATTGTGTTTTTGAGATTCGTACCATTGTTAGTGATGATTCTTTCAGGGACACCGTAACGACAAACCAGGTTATGCTTGATAAATCGCGCCACAATCTTCTTGGTAACAGTAGCAAAAGAGGCAACTTCAACCCACTTCGTGAAGTAATCAATGGCCACCAGGATGAAGCGATGCCCATTGGAAGCGGTAGGTCTAATCTCTCTGATCATGTTAATGCCCCACATTGCAAAGTTCCAAGGAGCCGTCAAGACATTCAAAGGAACCAGAGGCACGTGCACCTTATCAGCATAGATCTGGCGTTTGTGACAAGTTCGGGAATGCTGATAGTAGTCTGCTTCTATAGTGGACTAATAGTATCCTGCCTGTAGGATCTTTTTAGCCATAGTATGTCCACTCGAATGGATTCCGAAGGTACCTTTATATAGATCTTTCATAATCCTCTCTACTTCGCTCTTGTCTACGCACCAAAGTAAAGTAGATTCATGGTTGAGCTTGTAGAGGATTCCATTATTGAGGAAGAATTTCGCGACGAACCTTCACAGAAACTTCTTATCATTGACAGATTCCCCCTCAGGGTATTCTTGAGCCTCAAGATACCTTTTTACTTCGTGAAACCAAGGTTTGTCTGCTGCCTCTTCAGTATCAATCTCACAGTAGTACGCTGGTTCATCCAACCTCTCAGTGGTGATTCGGGGAGCTTCGTTGTCCCACCTGACCTTGAACATAGAAGACATGGTAGCTAGCGCGTCCGCTAACTGATTCTCCTCTCGTGGGAAACGTTCAAAGGTAACCTCCTCAAAGTGTAGGAGAAATGTCAGCACGTGCTCTTTGTACGGGATGAGATTCGGGTGCTTCGTATCCCATTCTCCTTTGATCTGACTTATCACCAAGGCTAAATCCCTGAAAATGTTTAAGAACTTGATCCTCAGGTTGATAGCAGCTTTGAGACCCATGATGCATGCTTCATACTCCGCCATGTTGTTGGTACAGTTGAAGCATAGTCGGGCAGTGAAAGGAGTATGAAAGCCCTTAGGGGATTTAATTACAGCACCAATGCCATTACCGAGTGCGTTCGAATCTCCGTCAAAAACCATAGTCCATCGAAATCCTTCTTCAGGTCCTTCATCCGGTCCAGGTTCTTCATAGTCAGTCACTAGCATAATATTCTCGTCTGGGAACTCAAAATTCATGGACTGGTAGTCATCTACGGCCTGATGAGCCAAATGATCAGCCAATACACTTCCCTTGATTGCTTTATGAGTTGTATATTAGATATCGTATTCGGTTAAGATCATCTGCCATCTTGCTATTCTTCCGGAGAGAGCGGGCTTCTCAAAAATGTACTTGATCGGACCTATCTTAGATATCAGCTAAGTTGTGTGGGTCAACATATACTGTCTTAGTTGGCGAGCAGCCCATGCCAAAGCGCAACAAGTTTTCTCGAGCAGTGAGTATCTTGTCTCACAGTCGGTAAACTTTTTGCTAAGGTAGTATATTGCGTGCTCTTTTCGACCAGACTCGTCATGCTGCCCCAACACACACCCCATTGAATTGTCTAACACTGTTAAGTACATTATCAAAGGTCTTCCTGCAATCAGAGGCATCAAAATTGGTAGTTCTTGAAGGTATTCCTTGATTCTTTCAAAAGAAGTATGGCATTCGTCATTCCATTTTACTACTTGATCTTTCTTCAGGAGCTTGAAGATTGGCTCACAAGTAGCAGTCAAATGTGAAATGAACCTGGCGATATAATTTAGGCAACCCAAGAAACCTCTAACTTACTTCTCAGTACGGGGAGCCGACATCTCTTGTATGGCCTTCACCTTTGCAGGGTCTACCTGAATACCTTTGTCACTGACGATGAACCCCATAAGTTTACCAGACCTTACCCCGAAGGTGCACTTATTCAGATTTAACCTCAACTTATGTGTCTTCAACCTGTCAAACAGCTTTTGTAGATGATTAAGGTATTCTTCCTCAGTTTGAGACTTGGCTATCATGTCATTAACATAAACCTTTATCTCATGGTGAATCATATCGTGGAACAACGCTACCATGGCTCGCTAATAAGTTGCCCCCGCATTCTTCAACCCAAAAGGTATCACCTTGTAACAGAAAATTCCCCATTGTGTGACGAAGGTTGTCTTCTCCATGTCTTCAGGTTCCATCTTGATATGTTTGTAGCCATAGAAACCATCCATGAAGGAAAAGATTTTGTGTTGTGCGGTGTTGTCAACCAGAACATCGATGTGGGGAAGCGAGAAGTCATCCTTGGGGCTTGCCCTGTTCAGGACTCTGTAGTCCAAACACATTCGTACTTTACCGTCTTTCTTAGGTACCGGGACCACATTAGCAACTCACTGCGGATAGGAGTTGACAACTAAGAACCCATCATTGAACTGTTTCATAACCTCAGCTTTGATCTTCTCTGACATTTCAGGGCGCATATGGCGGACCTTTTGCTTTATCGAAGGGCAATCTTCTTTAGTCGGCAGATGATGAACCACTATATTTGTGTCTAGTCCCAGTATGTCTTCATATGACCAGGCAAAGATCTCAACATAATTGTGCAACATTTGTACCAACCGCTGTTTGACACCAAGCTCCAGATTTGCGCCAATCTTGACTTCTTTTCTGTCTACCTCTGTGCCCAAGTTTATTGTCTCAACTGTCTATTCATGAGGCTGTATAACCCTTTCTTCCTACTGTAACAGTCTATCAAGTTCTCCAGGTAACTCACAATCTTCCTCACCTTCATCCTCGGCTTGGTTAATCGGATTTTCGAAGTTATAACTGGCAATAGCAAAATTGTTATCAATGGGATCCAGAGTGGATATGGATATGCAGTTTGATATGTGAGTGTGTGTAAGAGCATAACTGTATTGATAAAGTGAAAAGAAGAAAAGAAAAACAGAGAGCGCAAAATTTGTATGCAAGAACGTCCAATGTTTTATTGATGACATATGATAATGAAATATAATAACCCTCACAAATAAACCATTGCGCCTCGGGTAAGACACAAGGCCATAGAGTTTATATTGTTTATTACAAATCTGAAAAACAAGTAAGATAATTACTGCTGAACAAAAGTAATTGGCACAAAATCTTTGGCCGTCCAGTTACTAGGTCCACCGTTGGTAGTAGGGTAGATCCAACTGTCAATATCAGAATCCTCATCATTGTCTTCTATAGCATTGACCCCACGATTTTTGATGCATAGGGGAGGTCCTCTGGCCCAAGTACGTCGAACAACCCTTTGAGCTTCTGAAGTAAAGCCCAAACCAAATTTGTCATTTTTGTAAGGAAAATCAGGGAGCTATCCCCAAATGGTACACCCACCTTCTTCAACTACTGCTCTAGCGTATTTGAGATAAGCCATCTTCAAAGAAGGTCTGGTGATCTTCGGCACACTGGTGATAGTCTCGGTTAATGCCATAGTCTGGGGAACCTCTTCAAAATTTTGACAAGGGGTCTCTATGAATTCACCGTCCATCTCCACATACTTGAAAGAGTTCGGATGGCTTACCATGTACTCCTCTTCACCATGCACGGTGAAAATCTTTCCCTTCACTGGATACTTCAGCATCTGGTGTGGTGTAGAAGTAACGGCTCCAACTTCATGGATCCAAGGATGACCCAACAAACAAGAATAAGATGTCCTGATATCCATCACGTAGAAGGTGGATTCAAAGGTCTGGGAACCCACTTTGACAGGGATGTCCATGTCCCCATGCACCATTCTTTTTGAACCATCAAAAGCCCTCACCACAGTGTTACTGGGCTTTAGGGTCAAACCTTTACAATCTAGCCTATCAAGAGCCTTCTTGGGCAGAACATTTAGTGATGATCTAGTTTCCACTAGAACATGGCCCATAGTAGTGCCCCTTCATTCGATCGAGACATGCAGAGCATCATTATGCTTTCTCCCCTTGGGTGTCAAATAAGCATCAGAATAACCCAACCCATTATCAGCAGTCAAACTAGCCACACAGTCCTTGAATTGGTCGGCGGAGGTTTCTTGCGGCACATGCGTAGTCTTGAGAAATGTAATCAAAGCCTTTGCATGGGCCTAGGAACATAATAGCAAAGCCATAATTGATATCTTTGAAGGGGTATGCCCCAACTATTCGACCATATTGTAGTCGCTCTTCCGGATTATCTTTAAAATCTCATCCTTTTCTTGTTTATAGGATTCCAAAATAACTTCACTAGGTGCCTCCGTTCGAGTAGGCTCACCTACAACTTCTTTGCCCCGAGTCCCAGATGACTCATCAACAGGGGTAACAACTGGAGTAAGGATGGGAGTAGTAGCAGAAGTACTAGCCAGAACAAAAGATGGAATAACAACAGGCTTAGCAGCAGTCTTCGGGGAGATCTCGGGAGAGAAAACCCTTCCACTTCGAGTAATTTTGCTGGTCCCGACAATGTTACTGATATCGGGATCAGCCTCTTCAGCTTTTTCATCTTTAATGGTTGACAAATCCTGCTTGGCGCCATGGTAGTAAACGTCAGCACCGTAATTCCAAGGAACAATTTTGTCCGAGGAGTATGGTACAGGGCCAGGAAAAGTGATTATTAATGGAGCAATTCTTGGAGAAGATGTAATCCTAACAGGTCTTTTGGAGGAGACCTTGGAAGGATTGGCGGAAATGGTTATGATAGCAACATTTTCATGTAGAATAGTTGGGAACGAAGTCCTTTCGAACAAAATCTCTTTGTTATCCATCAGGCGTTGAACACCTGCTTTCAGAAAACAACAACCAGAAGGAAGAGATAAACACATGTGGCAACCTTCACCACATCCCGGAAATAAATTGGCTAGCAATAAATTCTTCTTGACGGTCATAAGAGGAGTAGAAACTTCATCCACAAAAGTAACTAATATATCAGTATCAACGACATTAACACCACGATTGTGCTTGGGCATGTGAGAAGTTATTACATTAGGAATATTAGGAGCATCAAACTCAATCTCCTTTGCTTTAATGAGATCATGTATCTTATTCTTCAGAGCCCAACAGTCATTTGTATCGTGGCCTGGACTCTCAGAATGGTAAGCACACCGAGCGTTTGGATTATAACGAGGAGATGTGGTGTCGGGGTTCTTGGGAGCCTCCTTTAAGGTTTCCAAATTTGATTTTAACAGATGGGGTAAAACCTCAGACAACGTCATATTGATCCGGGTGAACTACCTTTGAGGTCTTTCTACCCTTGGCTGATTGTTTTGTTGTTGAGTAGCCACAGGCCTAGGTATCATCACAGCCCCTACTGTTGGAAGGTGCTCGGTTTTATTCTGACTTCTTGGATTGTAAATATCATTGACCTACTTCTTACCCATGAATGGCTTTTTCGCTGTACTTGAAGAGGTGTCTTTCTGGATCTTGCCACTTCGGATCCCAACTTCTACCCTTTCTCCAATCAATATCAGCTCAGTAAAACCAGCTGAGAAGCTACCAATTAAGTGATTAAAGAATGAACCAGATAGTGTACCAAGAAACATGTCCACCAACTCCCTATCAGACAAAGGGGGTTGGACTCTCCCTGCCAAATCTCTCCACTTCTGAGCGTAGTCCTTTAAACCTTCGCTTGCACCCATAGACATACTCTGGTGTTGAGTACGAGTATGAGCAAGGTCAGCGTTATATTGATACTGCTTATAAAAAGCAGCAGCTAGATCTTCCCAGTTGTGGATATTGATTCCCTTCAGCTGATAGAACCACTCAAGCTGAGTCCCGACCATACTGTCTTGATAGAAATGGACCCACAAGTTCCTATTAGCAGTGTGAGGATGGATCTTCCTCACATAAGAATGGAGATGAAGATTGGGATAAGAAACCCCATCATAATTTGCAAATATCGGAACCTCGAACTTCTGTGGGATGACAACCCCAGATACCAAACCCAGCTCTTCAAAATCCAGCCCTGGTACTCTTTGGATCTCCATTGTATTTAGACGATCCTCTAATTGTTTGTATCTATCCTCAGTGGGAGGATATTGTTCATCATTGTAATCAGATTCATCTTCAGAAACCCTTGGACTAGGGTCTTCCTCCCTTGTCTCATCCTCTTGATTCTCACCTTCTTTGGATGAAGAGGTCAGATCAATTGTTTGCTTCAACAGTCCCTTAAATCCTCTGCCCAGATTTAGGAAACCAACGGTCTTCTTCGCCTTCTTCTTTCTATCTTTCAGAATAAGGGCCTTCATATCTTCCTTCCCTTTAGCCAAAGCTACGAACATTTTCTGAAATTAGGCATTTTGTGCCTGGAGATCCTTGATACTTTGTTCAGAAGTCATTATTGCTGAAATAAACAGCGAAGAAGATGAGAAACCTGTTATGAAACATGTTTATGCAATGTCATGGATGATATGTGTATGCAATGATTTCAAGGATTCTTAAAGGCTCAAATTTGCTTAACCAAAATAAACACAAGTTAATTGTATTAATAAGTTAGAATTGTTACAAAGAGTTCCCTTTAGGCGTACAATCAAACAAAATAAAACTTAAAGCAAAAAGAAAATTAGGTTTCCCATAAGCGCATCCTCTTTGGTGAAATGTAGGCGTTTATATTCCTCTCTTCATGAAGTAGCCTAGTGAGTTCCAGGAATTTCTTCTTGCTAGCGTAGAATTGAGCTTCAAACGTATCCCACTCCTCCTTAAGTTGAACCCAGGATTTTTGTAACTCCTCATGATCAGTTGGCATGTCAGGATGAAGAACAAGATAAGGAGTGTCTCCTTCAGCAACCGGTTCCATAATCATGGGTAGGATGGCTGGGTAAGGCATCATAAGACTTTGAGCACGGGCTCGTACCCATTTGAGATAAGGATCAAGAGGGATGGAATTCTTGTGCCCCAATGTCTTGCTATTAACTCTATGTACCATGCCCCAATCTCGCATGAACCTTTTACGGTAACCCTGAGCATCATTCTCATATTCAAAGGTGATTCCTTGGATAAGTAAATCATGAGGACCATCCCTTATCGCATATCCAAACTGTCACAGTGCCAAGCAAGGATTGTAAGTGATTCCTCCCCTAATGCCTAAGAGAGGGACAATAGGGAATTCTTCGCATTGATCAATGATGGTAACATTCTCTGGGGATCGAGGACACCAATGAATACCTGAATGTGTAAGAGTCATTAGCCTATGAGACCATCTCAAACCCTGTTCGTTCTTCAAGACGGATCATGGTAGGTGCGAAATAAACCACCTAGCCAAAAGAGGAGTGCAACATAAAAGGGTCCCTCTTTTCTTTATAGTGCAAGTATGCAGAGAATGTAGGATATCTCCAAGAATAGTAGGTACCAGATTGCGTGATAGGAAAACCTTAACCGCATTCACGTCTATGAGCTGGTCCAAATTAGGAAATAGTACCAACCCATAGATGAGAAGGGATAACACCTCTTCAAAGGCTTGTAAGTCCAGGGTATCCTAAAAAGGATGAGCTTTGTTAAACAAGAACTTAGCCAAAAAAACTTTGACACCTCTCCTGGTTTCCCAATTTGCTACTATATCAGACCGTTGTAAGGACAGAGCTTTAGCAATATCTTCAGGTTTAGAGTCTCTATCCATACCATTAAAAGGTACCTTATTAAGGATAGGCACCCCCAGTAACAGAGAAAACTCCTCCATAGTAGGCACTAACTGGTAATCCGGAAAAGTGAAGCAGTGATGTAGAGGGTCAAAGAACTGAAAGAGCACTTTTAACATTTCTTCATCAGGGTTTGAGGTGACCAAGCTGAGAAGTCGAACATGTCTTTCAGTGAAGGGAGAGCTTTCAGGAACCCTTGATACCAACTCCTTAAGCTGAGGAGGTACTTTTACCAGATTGACTTGGATAGTGAATCTGCGGGCGAGGGCTATGTCCTACAAAACAGGACAAAAATAAACCCTAAGAATCCTTGAAATGGTTAGTATTATATGGTATGTTATGGTGTCATGATTATGCTCAGATATAGAAGATATAGAAAACACAAGCATATCACACAGAGACCTTAGGTTTAAGGCTTGCATGGATTTTAAGGTAATACCCTCTTGAAGTTGGGTTGGTTCAACCTGTCCTAAATATAGTAACCGGGTTCTAAGGGATCTCAATATCACTGATATTTCCCCCAAATTTCGTTCCAATAGACAGATGACTTGCCACCAAACAAAACTCAAGAGTCAAACCTCAATGAGTGTAGCATCGAGTATCAACCGACTCTGGGTTTACACCAAATACGACTATCTCCTACGTCCTAAAAATCCAAGTTGGTCAATTAAGGTGCTAAGGCCAGTTGACGCTTTATGATACCATGCAGCGGCCCCGTATTATCCTTGATTACTCAAGGGCTACTGGTACACACCAAAGTATTACATCAACGTAGCAACTGTTTCAACCGTGTCGGTATACCCTGCACAACTCCCTCACAGTTTATTGTTACTTACCTAAAAGGAATTCCCCGATCCAAGTTTAGGATCCAAACAACCCAAAATAGATACCCTTAAAAGTAAATCAAACAAGACAAGCCAAAGAAGCAATTAAAATGACCTAGATCCTAAGGTAAACCCCACTTTTTTATTTCCCCAGCAGAGTCGCCAGTTCTGTGATACAGTGGCAGAATCGACTGTTAATATTGGTTTGTGTTTTTTGTTCGTAATGTCGCGGTAAGCAAGATTCCCAATCGTCTTTTATTTTATACAACAAAGGAAAATGGAAAAAGAACATAAAAAAATCTTTTTCGAGATGTTTCTGAGTACGGGGGGTAGATTAGAGAAAGGGAAGGTATTAACACCCTTTCTATCCGTGGTTTTCCATGGGCTCTTAGGTACTTACTCATTTTTCAATCGCTTTTGTGTGTGTTTTGAAAAGCTTTGAAAAATTCCTTAGTGCGGCGTTTCACTTTATGGTAACCCTTGTATCAGTCCTCAAGGGTGTGATAAAGTGTTTTTGAAAACTTTTGTTTGAAAAGTATGTTTGAAAGTGTATGTGTAAAAAATTGTTGTTTTGAGCAAGTACTTAAGAGTTTCTACCTACTCGAAAAAGACTGTTCATTTTCTTATTTCCTTTAGATAGTGCTATCCTACTATTAAGGAGTAGGTATCTCCATCGTTGGATTTTGAGGGACAATCGAAAGGGACGATTACAGTCACTTAAGGCAATAGGGCAAGATCTCTTAGTAATTGTCCAAAAACTCTAAGATCACTTTTTTTACCAAGGCAATGTCGAAAGGGTCATCGAGGGACTAGTGATCTTTCAAATTAGAGGACAACCACTAAAAATTCTCATGTTTCGAGAATAGTGACCGCTTGTCGAAGGCAACCGAAGTGGGGAAAAACCCTAGGAGTGAGCATGTGCAAGTGTTTGTTTTTCAGTCAATTATCTTTGCACAGTTAGGGTTTTCTACTGTTTTAAACATTCGATTTATCTTTTGCATACAATCCTATTATCAATCATCTAATAGTTTACATAACCAAACTTGGGGAAAACAATAAGTGAAAATAGTAATAAACCTAAGTTAAAAAGCTATTACAAACTCGAAACAGATACAATAATTGGAAAAATAAATAGGTAAACGCGCGTGAGGAATGACACAGGAATAGATTAAATATCCTACAGAATCTACTTAGTTAAAGAAAATATTTTTTGTATTTTTATTTAAGAAAATAAAGTAAAGTTGAATTTTGCAAATTAGTCCTAAATTCTAATTAATTTTAATTAAGGAAAACAAATCAAGTTACCCTAATTAAATTAATTTATTTTTAAACAAAATTAATTTTAATAAAAAAACTAATTTAAACATTTTTGTGATTTCTTGATTTTATGATTTAATTAAAAATGGTTTTTTAAGACAATTAGATTAAATAATAAAAACAATAAAAAAGTAATAAAGAAATTAAAACAAAAATTAAAATGGGCCTGATATGAGAAGCAATTTGGTGGTGTGGAATTGAATTTGTGTTAGGCCCAAGATTGCTGGCCCAATGACTGCGTCTGATCCAATGCTCCTTGCCTTTTGGAGATTCACCAGGGGTATTCAGACCTGGAACGGTAGATCTATGGTTGCGTAGATCCAACGATGAACATTTGATGGTACATAGCATGCGCGCTTAACCTTGGAGCACCAGATCTGCAAGAATAAATTGGATAAATGATATGTAAGAGGCAGGGTTCGAACCGCTGCCCTTACACACACGCCAAGCCTTAACACCCATTGCCTCTACCACTACGCCATCCTGATCATTCATACATATCAGCAAAAAAAAATTATAATATGAAAACAAATCAATGGACACGTTTCAAAATGCACGCGCTGTGGGTCCCCAGAGATTGGAATGGGTCAATCAATGAACACCACGCCATCACCTTCTTCATTGATCCATAATTTTAGGTGATGGACATTTACCTACAGTTATTTCCGTTACTATAAGCTATAGTGACGGATTTTGTTCGTAGCTACAAACCAGCAACATTCTAAAACACGATACAAGCAACATAAATTCAAACCAAAGACATGGATTGACTATAAACGATCTCCTGAGCATGATAATACCCCTAATTTTGTCTAATTTTTCCTCTAGCTAGGGTTCCCCAATTTGAAGCTTCGGAACTCTAACAATGGCAAATGATTATACCTGTACTCAAGCTTAAATTGAAATATCCAAAAACATTCACATGATGATCATGAACACAAATATGCAGTCAAATCATATTTATAATGGATGAATGAGTGAAATCGAGATTAGAAAAGATAAGAACAAACCGTGAGTGCAAGGGCACGGTTATGGGCACTACAAGCTTTGGGAATAATCGTGATAACTTCCTAGATATACAAAGGTTATTGTTTGATCCTTAGAACAACTTGAATCGGCCTCCAGAAGTAAAACCGATCTGGACTTTTTGTTGGAAACTTCGGAATTTTTCTCTCTGTTTTGAGGCTAGTTACACATCTGTTCCCTTGTCCTCTAGGTCTTGAGTGTCCTGGTACAAGTAGTGAATCAATCTAGGGTAATAGAATTGGAAAGAATCAAAAGATGTTATGGTCTTTAAGTTGGCTTCCAATCTTTCCAAACATGGAGATTTCTTCCTATTCTCAAACTTGCACGATTTGTTTGGCTATTTGACAGCTCATGAGATATTCAATAAATGCCAAAACAAATCTTATCCCATTTATTTGTTTTATTTTTGATTTAATTTGATTTAATTTGAATTTTAAATAATTAAAATCAAAATAAATTAGATAAATAAATAAATGAGGCAAGGAGGGTCCCATGGGTCGTGGACCATGCTAGGGATAAGATTCAATCTTGAAAAGATGGGCCCATGTGGAAAAAAAATGCAATTTTGGGCATTGTTAACTTTGTGCAAATTTCCAAAAATGGCCAACTTTGACAATGAATATATATCTCAATTTTGACCCTAAGAGGGTGTTCTTGGATGTTTTAGAAATCTTAGGATGTCCCCTAAACAACCCTTTTGGTCTCATCTCCATTGGATCTTCCATGTTCATGTAAGGAGCTTTGACCCAAAAGGTATTTTTGTTGACTTTTAAAAAGGACCTATAATGTCTGAATTTATATCTTTTCATGAATGCATTTCTTTAACTTGAGGGATGAATATGAGTTGTAGGGAATTATATTCTCTTCAAAACGAGTCTTGGATGAGAAATTTCTGATAAAGTATGAGAAAGTTATGCCTAGTCAAAGTTTGGTTGACTTTTCCTATATAAACCCTAATTTAGCAACTTTTGGATTTTGATGAATTAGGAGCATTCCTTGAGAAATCATGATCAACCCTTGATAAAATGATGGATATCACTTCAAAATGTTGATGTTGACCAAAAATCTTAAAGTTTGACTGTTTGTGGGTCACAATTGACCTTTGACCTAGTACAATTGATTTTCAGGCATTTGAGCAGTTGACTGAGCAAACTTCTTGTGCAAGACATGAAACTTGGCATGGATGATGTTGAGGACATATTAGGGAAATGGAAACCATTTAGGACCCTTAGAACTCAAACATCTTTATGAGGAGTGAAACCCTAGTTTGAGGCTCATTGTCTTAGGAGAAGGATTTGCCTGGTCAATCCTTAGTCAACTTTGAGCAATTGAGGACCTCTAGGAGTATGTTTTGAGTAAAATGAGAGGGAAAATTTTGGGGTACAACACCAAAACTTTATTGAAATATTTTCAAAGTCAACACTTTGTATGCATTCTTATAGAGACTAGAATCATTATAAAGTTTTCCTAACGACGACACTTTTCAAAATATTTTCAAACTTACACAAACACAAAGCATTACAAAGTGATCAAGCAATTAAGAGCCTGTAGATAACTACGGGTGAGAAGGGTGCTAACACCTTCCCTTTTCATAACCTACCCCCCAAACTCATGAAAATTCACAAAAGGTCTTTCCTGTTCTTTTCACCCTTTCCTTTATTGGATAAAAGAAAAGTTGGTGGTGACTCTTACTATCCGCAATAATTGCAATAAAACACAAAAAACCCAAGTTAGTTCTCCCACTGTATCACAAAACTGGAGACTCTTCTGGGGTAGTCAACTTAAAAGCGGTGTTACCTTAAGAGCTAGATCACCTTTATTGTTTTATTTGTTTTCCTTGTTAGCTTTACATTTTTGGGTATGCTTTGGGTTTACTTTTTGTATTGATCCTATACCCGGATCTGGGGCATATTAGGTAAGTAGAAATAGATCATGGGGACTATGCGACATATACCGACATGGTTGAAGTGATGACTACATTAGTGTAACACATTTGTTGGTATCGGTGTCCCTTGTGTTGAATCAAGGATAATACGGGGCCGCTGTGTGGTGTCATGAAGCACTAACTGACCGTAGAACCTTAGTTGAACAACTTGGCGATTAGAAAGTAGTGAGATAGTCGGCTTTGGTGCAAAACTGAATATTGCTTGATACTCGATACTACACTCATTGAGATTGGACTTTCGGGATATTTTGGCTGCAAGAAAAGATTTATTATGCTGAAACAATACCCGATGAAGAAAGATCAGTGATATTGAGATTCCTTAGAACCCGATTCCTTTTGTTAGGAAAGGTTAAACCAACTAAACTTCAAGAGGGTACTTACCTATAAACCCCATGCAAGCCTAAACCTAAGGCTTTGTGTGCTTTGTTTGTGTATGATTATTTGTTCATAACATCACAACATCATGACATCATTACACATATCATTTTAGTTTACCATTTCAAGGATCACAAAGGGCTATTGGTGCAGGTTATCTTGAACTAGACGCCTAGCAAGGGGCGGGAGGATTTATTTTCCTCTAACCAAATTCTGTCAAAGTATCATGAACCATACGCCTAGCCAGGGGCAAGGGGATTTATTTTCCTCTAACCAAGGATGTCAAAGACCAAAGCACGTTATCTTAAGTCAAAGGCTATGACCCACTTGACATGGTGAGCTTGATTCTCGTAGAAGGACATTCAACGATATGAAGTTCTTCAACCAAAACCGCAGTCAGATTCGACTTCTAACATTTTTCTTACCCCACGAGATCCTTTAAAACATTGCATCTATATATCATGCATCATGTCATAACAGGTTTTCCCCATACAGGTTTTTTCATCTGCTTACTATTTATTTCAATAAAGATGGCTCTCGAACAGACCGTCAGAAATCTCCAAGTTCAAGATGCTCAGTTCAAAGAAATATTCTTGAACCTATTCAAGGGACAAGAAGATTTGAAATCACTCCTCACCGAAATCATGACCAAGAAGAATCCTGAAGATAACAAGGATGATCAATGGGAACAATTGCAAGCTCAGATGGCAACGATGAGAATCCAAATGATGGGTCAGATGGCTCTTACCCAAAACCTAGCTTGGGTGCAAGAAGAGTTGTGAACTCTCATCAGCGAGTGTAATCAAGACAAATACAACCATATGGAAAGAACGGCTAGAATTGGGGATCAAGTCATTAATCAGCCTCCAATAAGACATGAAGTTGACTTGGTCGAGAGTAGAACTTTCTGGATTGCTACTACACCGCAAGCTCAACAATGACATGGTAGTCAGTGTAAGCAGGATACGCCCAACTGACAATTTACCAAGATTAACATGTCCTTGGCTCAAGCATTGCAACATATGTTGAACGCCAAGCTGGTTACATTGAAGGATCCTTCTCAAAAGACCAATACTTCTTATCCCTGTTACACTCATACAGAAAGGTGCGAGTACCACTCCAAAATTCCTGGACACAACACTAACATCTTTTGGACGTTGAAGAACAAGATTCAAGACCTGATAGAGGAAGGAGCGTTGGAATTTACGCAAGATGTTCAACTTGAGTTTTTCTGTCATCCCTCAAAGGCATACCATCTGAAGTGACAAATTTAGGCAGAGACAGTTTTTGTTCATTCGAATCTCCAGTTGTAATTTCTTTGTTTGTTTAAACACTTATCTTTATGAACGACTTTGGTTGTTCTCATTAATGCATTGCATATGTTTGTCTTGAACTAACCCATTCGTTTTTGCTATACTTAAACTAAGCTTTTACTTCCTTTTGTGATATTCAACTCTCGATTTAAAGTTATAAGCCTTTAGATGGAGGATGACGAAAAATACCGTAATCTCTACAGTATGCTTTTGAACAGACCTTGCTAACGATGTACATGCGTTATTTCAAATCCTAAACAGTGGAGTTATAAGGAAGATAATCCCTAGTCAGCCTCTTTGAGCCTAAGAAGTAGGAGTTTTCTTTTTCGTATTAATTGAAACCTTTAATCATAACTTGGGGCATGGTAGTTTCTCAGTTAATTCAAATGCGTATTCAGTCGCAAGCTTTTACTTCGTACATAGTGAAATGCATCGGATACGTCCTTCCAAATCAAAAGATGTGGATGGTTCCCCGTAAAACAGGAAGTCATTATATTTCAAAAGAAGAACCCGCTAAGTCAAAACCTATGAAGGAGACTTAAGAAAAACTAGGGCATCCTTCTGATTGTAATCACAAAAGAAACAGTTCAGGAAAAAGGTAGGGATGATAAAATCAAAAAGAGGTTGCTATAAATCCTCGACAATAGAAAAATGTTACAAAAATGACTGCCTTCTCAAATAAACTTCCAGTATCTGAACCATCACCAAAATATCATTCCAGACTCAATTGGAATCCAAACGCACAATTAAATGAGTATAGTGTTGAAGGACATAACGAAGAACAGGTTGGGTACAGATAAACTTTGATCCTTATCCTTTGTTTCCTAAACCATGAACCAGGCCACGTTACAACCCTTAAAAGTCCTAGATGAAGCATAGGTTAGTTCGAAAGCATACAGTTACAAAAGGTATTCTGACTCCTGTAAGGTTTACTATAAATCCTGAGTTGAATTCATATTCTTATAAAATATTGTTGTTTGCTAAAAATTCATTTTCAAAACTTCAAGACAAGCATGAATTTTTAATTTATGATACCATTGTTTGCATATAACTAATTGTTTGACAGCAGATAAATCCGTACGACGAATGTCCAATCAACGGAAATCCTCTCAGTAAGCATAATCACTTTAAATAACAAACCTTCCATAATCAAGGGGCATGACATGTTCTTGTCCAACTCATTTGTGGCAGTCAAGTCGAGATTCCAAGAAATCTCTCATAAGGTCCTGAATAGCCATGGGCAGGTCACCATCTGAATCACTTAGGGCATTGAACATGAATTCAAGCAAAGGGTCGCGTACGACCAATCAAACATTTTCTGGCAGTGCTACAACATACTACTGTGGACAATGACAATTTCCCGCGACCTGAGAACACAGACATAGTCGAAAGATATTACGTACAAAAGATACCCGCTAGGTTGACATGCCTAGGAAAAAAAGGGTATCCGGGTGAACTGAAAATCTGAAAAGAAGGTCCAGGCAAAAGTTAGAGATTAAAGCGTACAACTATGTCCCGTTATCTCATCACTTGTCTATCAGTAAAAGACTTATCACTCTGATCAGCATTTACCGAGGACTCTGGGAGATAGGATAATGTTCAAGTCATCCCCACAGAGAAATATCCACGGGATTATCCCCACAAAGTCATCTTCATCAGCTCATCTTCAACAAAGATACATTCCCCAATAACTCTAAATGCCTTCAAACAGAAGGTGGGGCATCTTCCAGCCGATAACATAGTCATACTCACCAGTAGATCCCACTAGCAGATAAAGGAGCATGATCTTCTCCCTGTTAATATCACCCACCTACGGAGTTCCAATCAGTACAGTTCATGGAAATTCTCTTCCCCAGCTGAGCTTGAAAACTATAAAACTCCTGTAGATTTCTTCTCTCTGGCAAATTCAATTTCCCCAGGAGAATATGTTTCCTCAGCAAAGTATTTCTTCGTCAACAGGGTTTATTTCCCCAATAGATTACAAGTCTCCTCAACTTGAGTCAATTCCTCAGACTGCTACTAATCACATACAAAATTCCTCTCCCCAAAGAAGTCATTATGATCCCTAGAGAATTGCTACAAAACCTGGAACTGGACCAAATACCAATCAACGTTATCCTCCCTAGACGAGTCGGAAGGTTATCCATCTCTTTTATCCCCAGTCAGGGTATATAAGAATTAAACTCCCTAGTAGAGGGACGAACGAATAATGTTCCTCAACTCTTCTCCCCAAGCAGAAATCAACATTCCCCAGCGGAGTTTCCTCAAGCAGAAATCAACATTCCCCAGCCGGGTTTCCTCAAGCGGGAGTCGAAGATCCCCAGCGGAGTATCCTCAAACAGAAAGCGGGAATCCCCAGCAAAATTATTCCCAGCATAAATTAAAGAATCACTTTCTTCATCTCCAACAATAGGCCGGGATTTATTTTCCCCAGCTAGACATTGCTACAAGAAGCTACCAATACGCTCTAACGACATATTGCATCCATAACATCATTTACAAAATCTAATAACACATTTATATAAACGTATATAACATCCTCATTTATTTTGAGAGCATCATCATGCAATGCATTACATACATTATGACATTGCATAAAGCTAATTTTGTCTTTTCAGGTAAAGTTTGCAAATAAACGAATATCATCAGCAACTTTCAAACAGATCACAGATTAATTCCCGAAACAGGGCAGTGCAATTATCTACACGATCAGACTAAAGCAATCTTACACAGGTTCCTTCTAATATATTTCCAGATGCAGCTTCACACGGGCTCATCCTGAAACAATCTTACACGGGTTCCTTCTAATATATTTCCAAATTCAACTTCACACGGGCTCATCTTGAAGCAATCTTACACATGTCCCTTCTAATATATTTCCAGATACAACTTCACACAGACTCATCCTGAAGCAATCTTACACGGGTTCCTTCTAATATATTTCCAGATACATCTTCTAACAAGCTCATCCTGAAGCAATCTTACACGGGTTCCTTCTAATATATTTCCAAATGCAGCTCCACACGGGCTCATCCTGAAGAAATCTTACACGGGTTCCTTATAATATATTTCCATATGCAGCTCCACACAGGCTCATCCTGAAGCAATCGTACATGGGTTCCTTCTAATATATTTCCAAATGCAACTTCACACGGGCTCATTCTGAAGAAATCTTACACAGGTTCCTTCTAATATATTTCCAGATGCAGCTTCACACGGGCTCATCCTGAAGCAATCATACATGGGTTCCTTCTAATATATTTCCAGATGTAGCTTCACACAGGCTCATCCTGAAGCAATCTAGAACGGGTTCCTTCTAATACATTTCCGGACACATCTTAACACAGGTTCATTCCAACATATCATTAAGATTAAATCGACCAAAGATTTATTCTGACACTTCTTCCAGTTAAAGATTTAAAGACCTCTGTTGGCTCAGATTAAATCGACCAAATATTTATTTTGATACTTCTCTCAGTAGAACTTTTCTGGCTCAGATTAAATCAACCAAAGATTTATTCTGATACTTCTCCCAGTTAAAGTCGAGCGTAGACTTAGTCTAATTTCTCTATCAACAGTTACCTCTAGATGGCATCTATAAGCCCATCTTCGTCACCTCTACAAATAGCATCTTTAAGCCCATTCCCGACATAATCAACATACAATATCATTTCATGCATGAGCGAGTGCAAATTTCTAGGAAATTAAGTGTTCAATCATCTTCCACCTTCATGTCGCGAATGGAGAACAAGCCAATCTAACTCTTCAGGTTTAAGAAGATTTAACATGGGAAGCTGTTGTACCCCAAAATTTTCCCTCCCTTTTCTCAATACATTTCTCATCAAATATTTCAAATGCCCAAGGGTTCTCAAGGTTTGATCAGATAAGTTCACCTCTTAAGCACTAAGTCACAAATTAGGGTTTTGGTTTTTCTTAAGGACAATTGGACTTTTGATGCCTCAAATAACTTTCATGGTTCCTTATAGGTCTCCAAGAATGCATTCCCAATTTAAAGTCTTACATCACAAATTGCTCAGATGACTGAAAATCAGCTGTATTGAGTAAAGAGTCAACTGATACACAAAAAGTCAAACTTTGACTTTTTAGTCAACATTAAGTTTCAAAGATCAAAATTCATCAAGACATTAAAAAATATCAAACTTGATTATAAATAATCAAGAAAGTCAACAAAATGTCAAGATTTCCAAGACTTAGAAAAAGTCTAAGTGTTTTCATCCTTTGATAATTTCATTAATTCATGACATTTTTTCACCAAGATGCAAGATGGTTCAAAGAAAACTTTCAACATGAAAATTGTAGATCTTGATGAATTCTAAAACTTTGTATTAGAGGGTTGATGTCCAAAAAATGCTTAGATTTGAAGATATAAGCCCATGAAGTCATGACATTTTTATCTAACACTTAGAGAAATTTTCAACAGGTTTTGGTCAGTTTTCATCTCAACTTCTTGGCTAATTTTCACCCATCTCCTTATTGTTTTAGCCAAAATGATCAACATGAAAGTTATAGACAATGTTTCAAGCTCTCCAAAAAGTCCAAGAGCACAAATTTATCATGCTTGAGCTAGGAGATTTGAAGAGATGAAGTTGGGTATCCATTCTTGAAACACAAGTCATTTTGTGATGAACATGATGCCAAATCTTCATGCCATGCTACATAATCCCATTTTGTAGGCCTCTAAACCTTCAAAACTATCCATAATCAGAAGATTACACATACTTTTAAGCCATTACCCAAGTGTTTGAGCCATTGTCCAAATGATCTTTTCATTTATGGCACAAAGGCACCATTGCCATTTACATAAAGCTTGTTTTAATCACAATGTTAACTCCTTGAGCCTCTCAATAGTTTCTTCCTCACATACACGATGCCAAATCAAGAAGCAACCATCTACAACCTGCAAAGCATCCCTAAAATCAGGCCATGCCCATATTAGAACTATGGAAAAGTCATGAACCCCTATTTACAATCCAACTAAGCCATAACTCCATAATTTGTAAACCGTATCAGCTCTTGCCTATAAATAGAGGGATCATTTGCAAAATAAAAGGGGAGAGAGAGAGAGAAAGAAAATAAAAAAGTAAGAGAGGAAACACAAGTGCACAAGCCCTCAAAACCCATTATACTCTCAAAAACCAGAATTATTCACAAAACCTCCATTTTTTGAGCTTTGAAATCCAAATCTTTTAAACCTCTCAAACCTTGCATGTTTTGTCCAAACAAATCATCCAAATACTTCACATACATCATATAGAAGTTATCCAAACATAAGATAAACTTCTGTAACATCATTATCACCATCTTCCAAACTAAAAAAAATAGTATCTTGAAACTTGACTTGGTTAAGGTGATTCTGCAACTTTCAGCACAAAGTAAGGATTGGCATAGCTTCAAAAAGGTCCAAGGGAGCTTAACCAATCATAATATTGTACTGAGAACAACTAGAAGAAACGTCGGACTTTTCTCCAAAAGATGTAAGTTTTCTCAAACTATGATATCCTTATCCATACATCATTTGCTTTCATTTTTTTCAAAAGAATAAAACAGGATAGATCGGGGAAGTGCAAATATTCAAAATCCCAGAAAAATTCTTTAGGATCCCTGACACGGGTGGCAGTGTCACCTGACACGGGCCGTGTTAGGGAGAAGAGATGAAAAAAGGGCAAGGCAGGAGCTGGCATGGGTGCCCGTGTCACACGACAGGGCCTGTGTTAACATAACTGGGACTAAAAACAGGCAAAAGGGAAAGGCAAGAGCTAACACGGGTGTGTGTGTCACACGACACGGCCCGTGTCAATTCAGTTGGGGCAAAAAAACATGCAGAAGGAAATTGGCATATTCTGACACGGCCCGTGTCAACCTAGGCTCCAAAAATCCTAATTTTGAGATTTTTGCTATAATTTTGGGTCGTTGAGGTTACATTGGACACTTTGTATTCATGGGAATTGACACTAACATTCAAAATTATTTTCTAAACAAATTAAATTAGACTTAGGTTGTATTTTAATTAATAAAAAAAACCCTAAAAACAAATTTCCTTTTTCTCTTTACATTTTGTACATTCTATGTTAAATGGTTTGTAATAGTAATTAGGGTTTTATTGCTTTCCTTCCCTTATTTACAAACTTGTACCCCTATTCCCAAAGCGTTGTAATAGCGTAGGACATTTAAATTCCATAATTTATCGCTTTCCTTATTATTGCTAGTAATTAGGGTTTGTATGACAAGATTTAAAACCAAACATTAGACAACCCTAGTTCAAAGACAATATACTTGAACCAAATATACTTTTCACACTTACACCTCTAGGGTAACCCATACTTGTTGCCTCGAATTTAAATAGCCATGTCCCTCGAACGTGGGATGTTTTAGCAAAGACCCTCGATTATAAGATCGTAGTCCCTCGATGACCCTTTGATGTTGCCTTCAGTAAAAGATCTTATTCCCTTACGACAAATTGCTAAAACATCTTACAACTTGTCTTCTATGACTGTACAATGACCCACGCATGTCCCTCACATCTAATGATATTGCTTTCTACTAACTAATGATAGACAAGCACTATCTAAAGGAGGAGGAAAAGAACAAAGACTTTATTTTGAGTAGGTAGAACACTCGTAGTTGCTTGTTCATAAACATTTCAAAACAAACATATTTTAATACACCAACACTTTCTTGAAATATTTTCAAAGTCAACACTTTGTATGCATTCTTATAGAGACGAGAATCATTACAAAGTTTACCCAACGATGGAACTTTTCAAAATATTTTCAAACTTACACAAACACAAAGCATTACAAAGTGATCAAGCAATTAACAGTCTGTAGATAACTACAGATGAAAAGGGTGCTAACACCTTCCCTTTTCATAACCTACCCCCCGAACTCAAGAAGATTCTCAAAAGGTCTTTCATGTTCTTTTCACACTTTCCTTTATTGGATAAAAGAAAAGTCGGTGGCGACTCTTGCTATCTGCAAAAATTGCGATAAAATGCAAAACACCCAAGTCAGTTCTCCCACTGTATCACATGGTCTCTTACAACTCCATATATCATATGGTGTCTTCTCAACCTTTTTGGATGGAACATGGTTAACTGTGCAAGCTATTGTCAATAAAGCGTGTCCCTAAAAGGAGTTTGGAAGATTGGTGTGACTCATTATAGATTGAACCATGTCTATTAATGTTTAGTTTCTTCTCTCGGATACACCATTCCATTATGGTGTTCCTGGAGGAGTAAGTTGGGATAGAATCCCACATTCCTTTAGATTGTCATCAAACTCTAGGCTTAAATATTCACCGCCTCGATCTGATCGAAGAACTTTAATATTCTTATCTAATTGGTTTTGTACTTTATTCTTGAATTCCTTGAACTTTTAAAAGGTTTCAAGTTTGTGTTTCATTAAATACACATAACCATGTCTACTGAAATCATCAGTAAATGTGATGAAGTATTGAAAACCTCCATTGGCTGATATGTTCAGTGGTCCATGTACATTAGTATGTATGAGGGTCAAATGATCATTAGCCTTTTCACCTTTTCCTGTGAATTAGGACTTTGTCATATTTCCAATTAAACAAGATTTGCATGTCTCATATGATTCATAATCAAAAGAGTCCAATAGTCTATCTTTATAGAGTTTGGAAATGCATTTCTCATTTATGTGTCCTAAGCGACAATGACAAAGGTAACTTGGATTTAACTCATTAGATTTAATCCTTTTTGTATTAATGTTATAATTTGGCATTTCAAGATCAAGGACATACAGTCTATTATACATTTATGCAGAAGCATAGAATATATCATTCAAATAAATGAAGCAACAATTGTTCTTTATTATGAATGAAAAACCAAACATGTCCAAACAAGAAACAAAAATAATATTCATGCTAATTGCAGATACATAATATCATTTCTCTAACTGAATTATTAAACCACTAGGTAAAGTCAAAATACAAGTTCCTACGGCTAAAGTAGCAACCTTTGCTCCATTGCCAACTTGTAGGTCAAATTCACCTATTTCCAAATCTCTACTCCTTTCAAGCGCTTGCACATTGGTACAAATGTGAGAACCACATACAATATCTAATATCCATGATGCAGAAGTAGATAAATTAACTTCTATAACAAAGATACATTAATTTGAAGTATCTATTCTATTCTTCTTATCTTCTAGGTACTTTGGGTAGTTTCTCTTCCAGTGTCCGGTCTTACCGCAATGGAAGCAAGTACCCTCTTTTTCTATGCCTCCACTAGGCTTCAAAGCATGAACAATTGGTTTAGGTTTGGCGACTTCCTTTCCTTTTCCTTTACCAACCTGCTTGGTGGGCCTTTTGTTCAGCTTCTTTCCATTACTGACCATCAGAATGAACTTCCCTTTTGACTTCACATTTTACTCAAAAGTTCTTAACATGCTTAGCAACTCTGGAATACTTTTGTCAATGTCGTTCATGTTGAAATTCCAGAAAAATTGATTGAAGCTCTCTGGAAACGATTGCAAGATAAAATTAGTCGCAAGTTCCTTTCCAAGGGGAAACCCTAAACTTTCCAGGCTATCCACATACCCAATCATATTGAGCACATGGGGACCTACAGGCGTTCTCTCAGCTAACTTGTTATTAAAAAGGGCCTTTGAAACCTGAAACCTCTCATTTCTTGCATGCTCTTGATAGAGCATCTTCAGATGTCCGATCATATTAAACGCTGACATGTTCTCATGCTGCTTTTGCAACTCTGAGTTAATGGTAGCTAGCGTAAGGCAAGCGGTTTCATTGGCATCATCGACATGCTTCTTATAAGCATTTCTTTTGCCTTAGGTGCAGAACTAGGAGGTTCCACTTCAGGAAGAGGTGTCTCCAAGACATACAACTTCTTATCATGCTTGAGGACAACCCTCAGATTTCAGTGTTAATCTAGAAAATTTGTCTCAGACAATTTTTCCTTATCAAGGATTGATCGCAAAATGTTGTTAGAGGTGTTTGTTGTAATGGTAATCTACAAGAAAAATATGAAAATATAAGTATCATTAAAACAACATATTCAATTAGGCCTTTAATCAAATATGCTCCCACTATTTTACTCAAACCAAATGACCCTCATCATTTAATGCGGAAAATCCCGTTAGAAGATTTTCTAGTGGGTCGAGATCAAAATTTCACTTTGTTTTAAGTCAGCGTTAGGCTGATTACACAAAACTAGGTTATTTAGGTAGGAACTCCTTCCAATTGTATCTCATACAATTCTCGAATATTTTCAGTTGGGTGAATAACTCCTTATTCTAATCCATCATATGAATCATTCCCAACTCTTGCTTCTAAACATGTATAATCTCATTATAATTTGTTTAGTTAAGTTTGACCCAGTTTTTTAGCAATTAGATATTACATTTATCCCATCACACCTTACTAATATAGAACATGCACCTCACATTAGGCGAAACCTACATTGTTCGATACTAGTCTTGATGAGTACTAAAACTTGGAAAGAATAAACTTAATATTCATTTTGAGGGAATTTTATATTAGTTTGATCTCACCGGCTTAACATAAAAATTGTCTCTCACATGCATCAACATACAAAATTAATATCCATATAAAATGATACAATTATGACCCCTAGTGTAATTGTTCTCCCAAGCCAATGAGAGAACCTAAGCTAACCTAATAATGATCTAAACTTCTCCAAGATAGATCTCCATGGTTGTCTTCCTTCGATCTTGTCTTCTTCCTTTTTCTTAATTACATTAATTACATAAAAGGATACTCATTTTACATACGAGGAAATCAGATGAGAAAAGAAGTTACATCAAGAGATTAAGAGAAAGGCACGACACGCAGGTCATGTTTTAAAATTTAAAAAACAAAATAAAGGAATCTAAGGCCATAACTGATCACCACAAGACAACAATAATAAACACACTTTATTATTATTATTATTATTATTATTATTATTAATTTCAATTCTGTTAATTAAATAAATTAAATTAATTTTTAACAATTGGTAATGTAGAGTTATCTTTGATTTGTTGCCTTATTATAAAAGTATATCAAATTATTTAAATAAAATAATAATAACTATTATTATTATACTAATTAAAGTAATTTGATAAAACCATGTGGCTAATGTAACAATCTGTTTTTCCACCACAACAGACAATGTTTAGCTTATTTTTCATTACCGGCACATTGTCGTCACGATACTGATTCCTACAACAACTTTCGTGATAACATATATTGTAAGTTTTCATGTTTGTTTTAAATATAATAATAACTGTTATTATTATATTATAAAACAAATAAAACTTATAATAATAACAATAACAATTATTATTATAAAATTTTGCAAATCTGATGTACAATTCTTGTGTCGTTACAAACCCAAATTTTATAACTCTTGACAATACAACTCTTGTATTGTCATAAACTCTAATGTAACATATTCATACTATCAAAAATATGATGATCAATTATTCAATTAAAATGATCCAAATGTCATTGCTTCACCATACAAATGTCGGATTTTGAAGCAGAATGAACATTTACCATTCATATCAAACAGAATCATCACACTAATTGAATCGATGAAATTAAAGGTATATCAAATATACCTCTTTTGCATCCGAATTATCCATATCTTATATGAATTCGATAAATCAATTTTTTTAAACTTATGGATGATCGATGTATTGCTGCTTCACCATACAGAAGTCGGATTCCGAAATATAGTCAGCATCGAATCATCCATATCATACACAACATGATGCCAAAAATTAATTTTCTTAATCATTTAATTCATTATATGTTTTAATCGAATTAATACAGAAAGTAAAAATAATAAAACAGCTATTAGATCCATGGTTTCGTAAGTGGCTCTGATACCACTGAAGGAAAATAGCGACTCAATACGCAATAGAAATTAAAATATTCATTTAGTGATCCTTACGAATGGGTATGGTCAATGATATAAACTATTACCTCTTGTGGTGATTTAGATATTTGATGCTATGATCATGAGGGTTGATGAAGAACAACACCACTACTTACTCCACACGAACAGACGAACTTCAGTCTTAGTGCTAGCTTCTATGAATGAAGGTCTTGAGTGAGAGAGAGAAATACGGCCAGAGTTTCACAAACCCTGATTTCATCTAGTGAGAAAACTTATGCACAAGGGTCGTATTTATAGAACCACTTGTGTGAGCTGCAAGCTAAAAAGCCTAATTTAAGTGATCCATATAATAATAATATTTTTATTATTATAATAACTTTTATTACAATAACTATTATTATATTTTATAACTATTATAAAATAATAATAGTAATAATAATAATAATAGTAATAATAATAATAATAGTAATAATAATAATAATAGTAATAATAATAATAGTAATAATAATAATAAATAATAATAATAATAATAACTATTATTATATTATATGATTTTCCATATTTCACTTAAGTGCATCGTACCTTACGGTGTTCCATAATTTTCTCAAGTACACCGTATCTTACGATGTTCCTTATTTATTATATCTCCCATCAATATGTTCTTATTTATGTGACCCTGTAGGTTCTCGTAATGTTGGCAATTATATTAAATCATACATTTAATATAATAAACAGTGAGCGGTATCTAGCAACATATCACTGCTACCCAAGTCATGAAAATGTCATCTGATCTGATAACATATTGACCTAATTTCATGCTCAAGACATTTCTCCATATCATTTGATTGATAGTTGAAATTCTATCAACTAATGAAAAGTCAACTAATACACCAAAAGTCAAACTTTGACTTTTTGATCAAAGTTGAGTTTAAAAGATCACATTTCATCAAGACATTCAAAAACACGAAACTTGATCATTAAGAAATCAAGAAATTCAAAAGTCATTTTGAAAAGTCAAAGTTTTCAAGACTTAGAAAATTTCTGAAGTGTTTTTAAGCCTTATTTTTTTCACGACTTCATGCCAAATTTTCACCAAAATGCAAGATGATTCAAAGAAAACTTCCAACATGAAAGTTGTAGATCTTGATGAGATCTACAACTTTTCTTTACGATCAAGTTCTAGAAGTGCTTAGATTTTGATTTATGAATTCACAAACTCATGAACTTTTTCTTAAACACTTAGTGGAAATTTGACATAGTTTAGGCAGATTTTTTGACTTAACTTCTTGGTCTATTTTCACCAAGCTCCAAGATGACTTTGTAAAAATGGCCAACATGAAAGTTGTAGATAATGTTCCAAGATTTTAAAAATATCCAAGAACTTAATGAGATAATTTTTAAGCTAAGAGAATCAAAGAGATGAAGTTAGGGTTTTAAACTTAAATTACAAGTCAAATTTGTGATGAACACTTGATCAAATCTCAAACCATGCTGCACCAATATTGCTTTGCAGGCTTCTAAATTGCTAATCACTCCATAATTTAATGTTTACACAACTGTTAGATCTTTGATCCAAGCATTTGAACCATTGTCCAAGAGATTCATCCATTTTTGGTAAAAAGTAACATTGTTATTCTTGTAAAGTGACTTTAATCACAAGGTCCACTCTCCTTGAGCCTTGCACTTGTTCCTTCTTGAAAAAACCTGGCCGAACTGTCATCTGATAATAAAATCAATGAAGTCTCCACCGAACGTCTTTTATCCCGCAAGAAGGGAAAGGTAAACATCTAGAAAACCTGAAGAAGGTGAAATCACGGTCTTGCGACCGAAAGATCGGGTAAGGGAGTCTGTTACGTGAGGGTAAGGTATTAGCATCCCACACGCCCGTAGTACTCTATGGTATCCACTCTTGTTGTCTAATCTAACGGGTGTGTAAGAATCTATATCTAAGCTGTTCAGGGAATGCATGCAAAAGAAAGGAGGAAAGAATGTAGGGAAAATAAAAGTTATGCTCGCCTGGGCCCTATCCCAATGCATATGTATCCCTTTTAAGGAATCAGAGCAGCCGTAGTTCGGCTCATGTATTTTGGTTGGTTTATATTTTTTAGTAAAGGAAATAAAAGCAATAGATAAAATGGAAAAACATCAGATAGAGCAACAAAATTTCAACAATGATGATAGAATAGCAAAAGGAGATGACGAGACATCGCATGGCAACACAAACTCAGATAAGGCAGTAAAACGCCAGCATGTTAGAAAAATATCAGACAAGATGATGAAACATTACACCTAAAGATAATATTGAAAATCAAAGTAGGATAACAAACATGTGCGATGGAGAAACATCGGCTAAAAGAATGTGCAATGGTGAAACATCGACTAAGAGATAAGAAGATGACATGGCAAAGATGGAGAAACATCAATAAACCAGGGAACAAAACATCACACCTAACAATGATATTGAGAATCAAGGTAGGATAACAAACATGTGCGATGGCAAAACACCGGCTAAAAGAATGTGCGATGGCGAAACATCAGCTAAAAGATAACAAAAGATCATGGCAAGGATGGAAAAACATCAATCTGGCAAGATCTAAAACAAAAGCCAAGAGGCGCACAAAAAAGTAAGATTGGTTTGTATTTTTACCTTTAATAAGGGTTTAAGTTCATTAGAGACATTTTATGATTTTTCCAAGAAGAAGTTTTAGTTTTAAGATGCAATATACAAAGAAAAAGAAAACAACTAAGGGAGACTATCCTAATATCTAGCCCTAATGTTATCATACAATGATTGATCCTAAGATGGAGGATGAAAAAGGGAAGATTCTACCCTATGTTAGCATGCATGGATTCCTATCCTAAGGTCTAGCTCGAGGATGAACCCTACAAAAGCAATCCTAAGGGAGCATGGTAAAAACCAAACAAGTAAACAAACAAGTGTTTAAACATGAGTATCAAGGTAACTATGCAGAATTGCCTTAAACAAGTCTTTAAATAAACTAGAGGGATTCCTGACATGATCAACAACAGAAGTCCTCGTCATACATCTCTATTCCTACTTGACATGGAAAGGAAAGCGATGAAAACCCTACTTCTCAGGATCTCTAGAAAGCAGTAAATGGCAGAGATAAGGGGGTAGTAGTGCAATACCAAACATATAACTATCTGTAGTAACTAAATGAGAGAAAGAAACCCATAGAACTTCAAGAAAGCTAGCATCATAAATAAACCAAGTCAGAAATCATGCCATCAAATGTAAGCATTGAGGCTTCAAATATGAACATATCCCACAGGTGATGTATAGCAGTTATAATCACATATATATCATGCAAAAGAATAACAAATATACAAAGCACAATAATGGTGCAAGCACAACCAATTGTGTTCCACAAATAAAGTGGAACACTACAACATCAAGTCAAAATGGAAAACTTTCCTCAGAGTACCTCACACATTCAACAGACAAATTAGTGATTTCAAAGAGAAATGATAAACCAAATTGACAAAGATAGGCAAGTAATGAGAACTTTAATGGTTCAATGATGAACTCAAGTCTCCAAAACGGGGGAGATGATGATAAAAAGAAAATATATTAATCTCTTATGGGTTGCACAAGTGCATTCCCTTTACCTCTAATACAAAAGAAAAGGAAGGCTTGATCATCAAATTTAAAATAGAATAAAATGATTCAAACATTAGAGGTCAAGTGATCTAAAGTATTTATGAGACTATCCTTGATGTATCATTCCACAACATGTTATCATTGGCATTTGATGACCTCAAACTCAAGACAAAAATTCAAAACTCAAAGCAAAATTCACAAAAAGAACATCTCTTTAGGAGGTATGGATCAAAAAGTGTTCATCAGCCAATTATGAGAAGTCAAGAGGATTGACTTGAATTGGTGTGATAAAATAGAATTAATATGATCATTAAGTTCCAAATTATAGGCCTCACACAAGTCCATTGGCCATCCAACAAATTGCAACAAAGAAATGTAACATCAATTGGTCACTTTCACTTCAAAAATACATCAAAAATAGAAAAGGACTTCCATAATTCAAACCAAAATTTTCTCAACATCTTTGAGATGTGTAGAGGTCATAAAATAAGATTTAAGTTCATGGATAGTAGAGTAGAAAATCAAGTGAGGCTCAAGGATCAAAACTAGTTGGCAAAATTACCAAACTAGACAAGCTTTCAAAACAAATTATGGAAAAAATATTCAATCAAGTCAAATAATTCAAGAAATATGGTTTTTAGATCCTCAATACATTAATGAACCTTAAACAAGACTCAAATTCCAATGAAAACCCAACGCAAATTGGTTTTGAAAATAAAACTTACAATGTAAGCCACAAAACCCTAATTGTTTGAATTTTAATCTTAAATATTAATTAGATAAGATCAAAATTCAAAAAATTCAAACAAATATCATACCAATCACAAGAAAACCCTAAAGATCAGAAGACATATTTTTCCATATTTTTAGAATTAAAGAAAAGTAAAAAATAAAATCAAATTCAAACCATTAAACAATTAAACAAATATTCACATTTTCAAAATAAAATTCTAATCAAAAGTTATAAAAATATCCAACCCAAGTTATATTCAAATACTAGAATTAAAAATAAGCATCCATGATTTTTTGGGGAATTTTCTACATTTTAACAATATGGTTAAAATAATTGACAAAACATAAGAATCAATTATATCTTATTAATTAATTAATCAACTAGAAAAAGAGAAATTCTAAAATAAAATTCATAAACCTAAAATAAATTAAACAAAGTGTCTAGAATATTTTTATATAATTTTTGTACAAAGGAAAGGTCAGAAACAAAAATTTTCAAAAATATTATGCAAAAAAAATCAATTAAACAAGATTAGTTAATGCACGAATTTTTTCACCAATCAAATGATTTTTAAAAATTCCAAAAAAAACTATGACAAATACTTGAAATTAAGATCAGGCTATGGTAATTTTTTAGAATTTTTGAAAATGTTTTGGTCACAAAATAAAATCAGAGAAAACAATTACAAAAAGAAAATTATGAAATTGCATTAAAACTCAAATGGACCAATCAGATCCAGCCACGCCATCGTCTTCTTCCTTGAGACAAACCTAAAACGCGTGTTTCACAGTTTCAAGCTCCTATGTTCTACTCAATATTTCTACTTCATTTCTCCACCAAAATAAGTGATTCGAAGCTCAAAACAAAGCCAGATCCATCCTCTACATCATGCTACTTATATATCTCAAAAAGATTGACTAGGCAATTAGAAATTTGGACAGGAAAATTGTAAAAACTCATTGAATATGAATTATTCAGAAGTTCAAAAATGATCTATTCTTCAAATTCAAGAAAATTTATACGTCAAACCTATTGTTTGGCTAACTATGAGCATGCATTCAAGATCTTAAACTCCAAATCAAACTACATCGAGAAATCGAGATCTGATTTTTACCTCTTGAGTTGGAAAATAAATCCAACTAGTGCCTCTGAACAACAAGAAAAACCTTGAATCCTTGCTCTTAAACTTCAATGAACACGAATAGAGGAAGAAATCATGACTGGAATGAAGGAGAATGAAGCTTCGAAGAGAAGCGAATTTTGAGCATGATGAGAAATTTTCAGATCTAATATTTGTGTATCTCTTGCGTGCCTTGAAATGAATGATGAAGTGTGCTTATATAGCCATCCTGGAGTGAGGGAAAGAGTGTAAAAATAGTTTGATAACCGTTGGAGGGCAAGTGTGGCATTTCAAAATTTTTGAGAATGACCAAAGGCAGGTTGCATTTTATCTTCTTTTTGCCAACTGCAGGATGCATTTTAGGGAGTGTAAAAGGAGATGAAATTAGAGGGAATATGGTGAAAATGGTGAGGTGGCAAGATTGTGCACATGGGCCAAAAATCAGATGAGACGATCTTGCTATTTTTGGCAAAATTTAATAGAATATGGTCATGCTTCATGCGTGCTTTTCTTGGATTCATTTGATAAGAAAAGAATGCAACAATTTGTGATAGACACATGTTAAATGTAACATGACATCAATCAAAACCGAACTTATGAAAATTCTGCAACATGGCCATGGTTGTCCATAATTCTGGCCAACTGACTTTGTTCTTAGGCCATTTGAAAATCCTTCGTGCGTTTTGGATGCTTGAGGGGCCTTTCAAGAGCTCTCATAATATAGAACATCATAGGGCTTTGAATTTTTCAAATTAAGGCTGAATTCATGGAGAAATGATGTTGCAAAGTTGAGGCAAAAGTGTGATTTGGCTTGCCTGGTCCGTGCGCACGCATGGCTTGCATGGTGTGCATGAAACCAACTTTGAGATACCAACTTTGAAGTACCATAATTCACTCAATCCTTGGCCAAATTGAATGATTCAAAGCTCAAAGATAAGCTCTTATGGAAAACAACAAAATGATCTTTTTAATTTTTCAAATTGAGTCTTGAGTCACAAGAAATTGATTCCACAAAATGGCATGCCAAGTGTTTGATGAAATTAGGCGCGTGACTTGCCCAAGAGAAGACATCTCGACACTTAAATATTTTTTAATTTTCAAGTAACTTCTTGAACAAGTCAAACTCTAATTCAACCTTTCTCATGATTCTAAGGTCAATTTGGGCATGGAATATGAAAAGAGGATGTTTAAATTGATGGTTGACCAAAAGTCCACTTGGTCAACTCCTGATTTTATTAACTTTGGTTAAAATGACCAATTTGCCCCTTTTGATCAATTGAACCATTTACAATACAAATTGAACCTCAATTTTTTAATCATAGATGCTTAATAACATGTGGTGAATCATGAAAACAAGTTTGGGTGAAAAAGTCAGAGAAATCCTGACTAAATCCAAAACCCTAGTTTTGTACCCTATACTAGGAGATAGTTGATCAAGCTTCAAAACCCTAATTCCACTGGGCATCATGAGAGACTCTTTGAAAAAATTTGATTCTAATGATGTTAAAAGAATGATGCTTCAAGAATTGGCTCATCTAGACCCCAATTACTACAACTTGGACCAAACCCTAATTTTGATTGATTCCTCAAAGGAGAGTGATTCTTCTTTCAAATTAATACAAACTTCAAACCTATCCTAGATGAAAAGATCTTGAGACATGAGGGCCCCTTGTGGCTTGAGAAATTCAAAGTTTGGGAGAAAGAGATCCCTTCTTACACCAATTGTCAACACTATCAACTAGCACCTCTTGTAGACAACTTGAGAACCAAAGTATCTTGATCCCATCACAAAGTATGAGTGCAATTCCATATGATGTTTATGATGAAACATAATCCTACATCAAGAGGGTAAATTTTGTGGTGCAACATCTTCCCCTATTCAATTATCTTTAACTGGATAAGTGAGAAAAGCGAAATCTTTCGAGCGTTCAGAGTTGAACATGATTGAATAAGAAAGAACCCGAAAATTTACACTCTTGAAGAAATAGTAGAACCCACCAAAGACAAAGAAAACCAACAGACGCATGATTAGGAAGATACCAGAACGAAATTAGCTTTATCAAATAAGGGGTTTAATGAACATTAGATCTCTCAAGACATGCGTCAAAATGAAATTGTAATGCATATATTAACAAAGTTGAAACAAAGCTAAAACTTAGAAGAGTAGACGAAACTAAACTTCAGAATAAATATGCCAGGGAAAAATTGGGCTTCAAAAAGGGGTGAGATAAGACTCAAACTACAGAGAATATGCGAAACTAGACTCTGGAAAAGAAAAAGTATGCAGGGAAAAGTGTCTAGAGTGCGTGATTCTAGGAGCACCTGCAAATCTCAACCCAAGATAGATAGTTTGAAGGAACTGAAAGAATCCCAGGAGTGAGGAACAAAACAAGACAAAACCCGACCCAACAACTAATTAGACGAAACTAAACTAGCTAAGTACCAGGGCGAAACTGGATTTCACGCACGGGTAACAAGGCGAAACTCGACCCATAGCAAGAGTGGTGAGAGTGCATGTTTCTCAGAGCACCTGCTAGTCTCAATTCAATGGATAAACAGTGTCAAAAACTGATAGAAGAACCCAAGGATCAAAAGAGAATGATTTCAACCAGGGACGCAACACGGACACTGCACTCGATAAACGAACACCGTCAAAGGGTCCAAGGTATGAAAACAAAAACAAGGCGAAACTCGACTCAATAACTAGTTAGGCGAAACTAGACTAGATGAGTACCAGGACGAAACGTGTAACACCCCAATTCTACCCCAAGCAAATTATGCAAATTAAATCAAAGTTATAAAATTCAATCATGCAAACGAATCGGGATGTCACAAATTCTTCTATCAAAAATTCATTGCATTCATCGTGGATATATAACACTTTTAAAACACCAGATGAACCATCAACATAACATGTTTAATCAAATAATTCAACAACTACGCAGCGGAATTCTTAATAACATCTCTAACAATAATACAGCAACTTCAAAACAGCACATATTTAATAAATATCAACTTAAGGTTCCACAACTGAAAATCAACAATAAAAAACAGCAAGCGTTCATCCTCCCGATTGTTACATATCAGAGCAATGACACCGACTCGAACTACCGAAGGTATACAACCTTCACTCTCGATTACCTGCACGTTACCAATATAAGGGCAACATTCAAACAGAAGGGGTGAGATATCTAACAATATAATAAAGGCCATGATAATTAATATATTAAATTAGATCAATAACATCACCACTTCTCATCTCATAATTAATAATAATCACAACACGTATACACATTCATCAACATCAAAATACACTTCTTTATACAATCATCTAATGCAACTCAATACTATGCAAATGCATGTGGTACCATTGGAGCAGAACTCCCATCTCAAAAATTTGCCAATTAATAGAGGCATCAACAAGGCATAGCCTTCATCTCAAAATTCACCAATACAGGCCATCTCAACGAGCATAAGCTCCATCTCAAAAATGAAATGTATGCGACACAACCATGAATGTAAGAATAACACCCAAGTTAACAACATCTCAAATCATCTCAAAAACATCTCAAATGATCTCAAAAACATCTCAATTAACCTCTCAAAAGCATCTCAAAATAACAACATCTCAAATTCATCTCAACGTCTCGTCATCAACATCTCATATCATCAAAATAATTTATTAAACATCATTTATTTATTATAAATCATCAACAGAACATCATGAATAACTCCTCACTAACACATCAGTTGTACATTAATTCCACAGTAAATCAATACTGCTACTCTGCAACTCTAACATCATGATCGTCACTATTTCTATTGTTATAGTTCAAACAGCAGCTTCTAAGCATCTAACTTCCACATTTTGTACAAAAACAACGTAAAGGCCAACACAACTTCTGACCAGAACAACTTCTGACCAACTCAACTTCTAACCAACACAACTTCTAATAACACAATTTCTAATAACGCAACTTCTGACCAATACAACTTCTGACCAACTCAACTTCTGACCAATACAACTTCTGGCCAACTCAACTTCTGACAACGCAAATTCTGATCAGTATAACTTCTGACCAACTCAACTTCTGACCAACCCAACTTCTGACCAACCCAACTTCTGATCAGTACAACTTCTGATCAACTCAACTTCTGACAATGCAACTTCTGATGACACAATCTTCTAACAACATAACTTCTAACCAACACAGCTTCTACCATCAGAACTTCTACTTTCTAATAATCTAATGCAACTTCTAGCAACCTACTTCTAACATCATAACTGCTATTTTTCACCAATCCTACTGTTTTAATTCTTAGCCTGATATCAACCTAACTAAGAACAATACGACTAACTCCATCTCCAAATTAATTCATTATTCTAAAACAGTAGCGACTGATATCAATTTTGCCTAATTCTGCGTTTTCTCTTCCCTGCAATATTCTGCATTTTCTTCTCTGCATCTCACTACGGCTCCATAACTAAAGTCCTAAAACTCAATATAATCATGACAATTCATCACACACATTTACCTTATAATTCTACATCAATTGAACAACATCATGACATCAATATACATATAAAATTCATCAATTCTCATCATACAACAATCATGTATTTTCAATTCAAGAACAAGACAACAAATCACCTCTAACCCACATACCAATTATCATAAACCCAATTATAGAGTCAGAACCCTACCCTTACCTTGGATTGAAGGTCGCTCTATAATTTCCGATTGAATTCTCATTCCTGCCATTTTCCACTTTCTCTAGCAGCTTGCACGTTCTTTCTCAATCCTTATTCTTCTACTGCTTCTTTCTTTCTATTCTATTCCAACAACAATAAAATAACCCTATTATTCTATTATTCCTTATTGGGCTTAAAACTAATACACCCCCCTTATTACTTCTATTCCTTCAAAACAATCCCACACCAATAATATTATGATTCTAATATTATTTCTCCACTTAATAAAATAATTAAATCCAATTAATTATAATACAACTTCACAAATATTCCAAAAATAATTTAATTAAATAATTAATTAAATTACGGGCATTACAAAACTGGATTTCATGCACGGGTGAGGAGATCGAAACTCGACCCAAAGCAAAGTGATGAGAGCACATGTTTCTCAGAGCACCTGCTGGTCTCAGATCAATGGATAAGTAGTGACGAAAATTGATAGAAGAATCCAAGGATCAAAAGAGACTGATTTTAACCAGGGACACAACATGAACACTGCACTCGGTAAACGAACACTGTCAAAGGGTCTAACGTATGAAAACAAAATCGAGGCGAAACTCGACTCAATAACTAGTTAGGTGAAACTAAACTAGATGAGTACCAGGACGAAACTGGATTTCATGTGCGGGTGAGGAGACGAAACTCTGAGCTCGACCCAAAGAAAGGAGATTAGTGCGTACACCTAAAAACCTGCTGAAAGTTAATAACCAGGGCGAAACCAGTATTCAAAAGGTATATCAATAGACATTGAAATGAACCGATGAAGGTAGTGAAGACCCGAGAAGACTGTGCCATGGCAAAACTGAACTACAATCAAGAGTGGGAACTTAATCGATCACATGATTAGCATCAAGAGGATATTTGTTATGGGGGGAAACTTGAGATAATACAGAAAAAGACCTCGCTGGGAATAAGCTTGCAGAACTAGCGAATCACTGGGGATAAATAGAAACAGTAATGGCTTATGTTTCGATGCATGTTTGGATTTTTTTATATAGCGTAATGCTCCATATAATGGAAATGCTACGCGTTTTGGTAGATGCAATGTAATGATGCATGTTTAAGCATTTCACTAGGGAATGGCCAAAAGAGAAGCCAACAATCAAGAAGTCAGAATCTGACAAGACTTGCAAAAATAAATTGGAAAATCTGCTGCAGAAAAGAAGATATAAGGAACCGATGAGGAGGAACCCTTGAAGAGCTGGAACTTCGTGGGAGTAATAACTGAGCAACCAGTGGAAATAAGACGCGAACACCGAGAGGAGTTGCAAAAATAAATCGCAAACTCTCCTGGAGAAGACCGGGTTGAAACTGATCAACTTTAAGAAGGAATGTCAAATGAAGATTGGACACTGTAGGATAAGATCAGGGAGAGACTGTAATCTCTGGAAATGACAGCGCGCAGCTGTGTTGAGGATGCCACTGATATAACAAACCAGGTATGAGGGGTAAAAACCTTTGTAGGGGAACAAAGCTCTGTTGAGGAAACGGGACTTCACCGAGAAAACAAAACTCTATCGAGGAGAATTTTTTTGGAGACTTTTGAAAATTTGGAATGCAACCATTAGATGTATCATGCAGATAGTCACATAGTATCGACTTGACTGGGGATAAGGAAAGATCCTATCATAGGGATGCCCCAAGCAACAGATTAGTCGGGAGATGAGAGGTGAGGAAGATAAATCTCTAATTGGTGACTCTGCTAGAGAAATGAAAGTTCTTCAGAATGTGAGTTCCCGTTTAAACAACTCCATTGGGGATATGCGACATCTTCAAACTTGCAGTCTCAGAACGAAGCCTTTCTCTTGAAAAAGACTTCTGGGGCAATAAAAATCTGTTGAGGAAGTGAAACTTCACTGGGGATAGGGAAAGATCCTTTCCACGCCACGAATGGTCTTTGTCCAACAGAAAAACAAAATCTTCCCCTCCTGACAACATTAAGCTCTTTACCGATGTTCATTGTGTAAGATATTTTTTTTAATGTCAAACAGTTTTTTGTATACAGAAAGATGTGTATTATGGGAATGACAACCCCTGATGCGACAATTACGTAAACCTTGAAATTGAAAACCTTGAATGAAAACGACGTTGCACCCCTGTCGCGAGGGAATCACTAGTTAGAGTATATAATTTCAAAAACATTTTTCTTTAAAACAAACATGATGCAGGAGATAAGATACCAACATATATATGTAACACATGTTTAGGAAGTTCTATCATGTTGTAATATGCTTTCGAGCTAAATCCATGTATTAGTTAGGACTTTTGAGGGTTGTAACGTGGCCTGGTTCTCGGGTTTTTGAAAAAAAGATTTTTAAGGCTCGAAATTATTTAGTGACTACCCATTATCCATGACGTTCTCCAGTCCTACATTCAGTTAACTTGATGTGAGTAATCGTCTCTCAAAAAAGGCTATAATGATTGGGGGATCTCAACAGTTACTTTGACACGACAGTCACTTTAACTCTTGGGGTTTTTTATTTGTTTTTCTTCTTCTTTTTTTGGGTGTTCAATTACACGACTTTTCTTTCGATGAGGATTTTCATTGGATAATCCTTTTCTGCTTTCAGGCTTTTCAAGTTCCTCCTCTTTTCTTTCCCTAACTTTTGCCTGGACCAATTCTTTTGAATTTCAATTTGGAAGTCCAGTGGGATGCCCTAACTTTTGCTTAAGCGACTTGTTTTCAAGTTTCGACTTAGCGGGGTTTTTTTTGTTTCTTTTCTATTCATACTTTCCTTTTTGAACAAGACTTGTGACCCTAAGTCTTTTAACCTTTTTTTTTGGAAGAAAAGTGACTCCCCAATTCCTTGGTCGGCAAGGGATAACCATTGTTGTATCGATTCTATCTCGACCTCAGGATTTTTTTTTGTGTTTGTTCTTTTTTTGTACTGGGGAAATAACTATTGTTGTTTTGACATTTTCTGACCTCATAATTCAAGGGATAAAAGGTGGTGATCCTTAAATAGGACGCTCCTTCTGAAATTTGAATGCCCGATTAAATATCTGAACATCTACTCTGCCCCGGGTTTAAAAATAAGGTTTTTTATTTTTGAATAGAAAAGAAACTCCTACTTCGAAGGCTCAGAGAGGTTAACGAGGGTTTATCTCCCTTATATCTCCAGTGTTTGAGGATTGAAACAAGGCCTATACATTGTCAATAGGGTTTTACTCAAAAGCATACAATCATAGATATCACCCTTCCTCCAATCTTTTGACTAGGCAAAAGAGTTGGCGCAATTGGTATCAAAATGCCAAAAAATCATTTAAAGAATGATAATGAACGGTTTTAAAAAAACAAAAGAAACACATCAAGGCAAACATATTCAGCGCATTGGGGTTGACGTTCAAGAACAAACAAATTCCTGCATGTAGAAAATGTTAAATCAGTCAATCAAAATACACATGAAAGTACAGAAGATAAAAAATGCCACCCTGGAAGAGAATCATCTCTATTTGGACTTGTCAATGTACCGAAAACTCGCCACTATTCTGACACACGATTACTTTATTATGAAGGGAAGTTGAGAATGGTTTTCTTTGTGTCTTTTCGAAGAAATGAGCATTCAAAAATGGAGAGATAAACCTTTTCCCCATGTACAGGGTCATGAAACGACTTAGCAAAATATCCACAAGGAAAGTAGTTGAGTATCAACAAGAAGAAAAATTAACATGCCCCTTGCATAACATGACAATTATAATTATTATTCGTATTTCAAGAAATGGTAACTTAGATTATCATGTTTATATAGGGCCAACAATGATCATATGCATATGTTTATAAAAAATATTGGACGTTTTTGCAAACAGAACAGTAAAAAGGAATTTATGTGAACATATAAGAGAGGATCTTTTATTGATTTTGAGAAATCAGCCTGTGAAAAAGGCATTTACATTAGGGAGTAGCTAAATGCAAAATCAAAACAAATAAGTGTTTACAAATGGCAATGCAAATACGAATATCTATCAAGTTCCGACTCTCCTATAATTCTTATGACTATAACGCCTTCGTCTTCCTACTTTTGGCACAAGTGTCTTGGATTGGCTCTGAACCTCTGCCAGGTGACTGCAAGAGAGAAACAAAGGAAAACATGATGAGCACAGTCATTTTTCTTTAAGTCCCTAACTTTTTCCTGAATCGCCCTTTCGGGTTTTTGATTCACCAGGACACCCTCTTTTTGCTTAAGCTGCCCTTTCGGGTTTTCAACTTAGCTGGGTTCTCTTTTTTTTAAAAACTTTTTTTAAGAAAATTATTTTTTGACTACGTCATCATTTACAGGAAGAGGGAAGTATTCTCCATCCATGGTTGCGAGCATCATTGCTCCACCAGAGAAAACTTTTCTGACCACGAATGGTCCTTCATAAGTCGGGGCCGACTTGCCTCTGGGATCCCCTTAGGGAAGAATTATCCTCTTTAGCACAAGGTCACCTGGCTTGTAACACTGAGGCCATACTCCTTTGTCAAAAGCTTTCCTCATCCTTTACTGATATACCTGACCATGACATACAACCGTCAAGATCTTCTCATCGATGAGTTCTAATTGATCCAGCCGATTCTGTACCCACTCACCTTCATCAAGCTCAACATTCTTCATGATCCTAAGAGATAGAATTTCGACTTCTACAGGCAAAACTGCTTCCATGCTGTAAACCAGATAAAATGGGGTTTACCCATTCGAAGTACGCATAGTGGTACGATAACCATGTAAAGCGAAAGGCAGCATCTCATGCCAATCTTTATAGGTTATCACCATCTTCTGTACAAATCTCTTAGTGTTTTTATTGGCCTCTTTAAAAGCGTCGTTCATCTTCGGTCGGTACAGGGAAGAGTTATGATGCTTGATTTTGAAAGACTCACAAAGCTCCTTCATCATATTGTTATTCAAATTGGACCCATTGTCGGTAATGAGCTTTTCAGGAACTCCATAAAGACAAATAATATTGTGCTTAATGAACTGAGTTACCACCTGCTTAGTGACATTGGCATAGGATGCAACTTCAACCCATTTAGTAAAATAATTGATGGCAACCAGAATGAAACGGTGTCTATTGGATGCATTCGGTTCGATCTTACAGATCATATCGATTCCGCACATTGCAAATGTCCAAGGGGAGGTCAAGACATTCAGTGGTACGGGCGGCACATGCACCTTATCAACATAGACTTGACATTTCTGGCAAATCCACACATGATTGTGACAGTCTGTTTCCATGGTGGACCAATAATAACCAGCTCGCTAAATATTTTTGGCCATGGTATGTCCACTGGAGTGAGTCCAGAAGTCACCCTCATGTATCTCTTCAATGATTATAGTTGCTTCTCTTTTGTCAACGCATCTGAGCAGCAAACCATCATGATACCTCTTATACTACACACCACCACTGAGAAATAACTTGGCCGAAAATCTTCTCAAGAACTTCTTATCTGTGACAGACGCCTCTTCAGGGTATTCTTGTGTTTCAATATATCTTTTGACATCATAAAACCATGGCTTATCGTCTGATTCCAAATTGGCTTCAAAGCAAAAAGCTGGATCATCCAACCTTCTGATGGTAATGGAAGGTGCTTCGTTAGCCCACTTAACTTTGAATATGGAAGACAAAGTTGCCAATGCATTAGCTAGATTGTTCTCTTCTCTGGAAATGTGTTCGAATGTGATCTCTTCTAAGTACGAAATCAACCTCATAACATGCTCGCGATAGGGAATCAAGTTCTTATGACGAGTCTCCCAATCTCCATTAATCTGGCTGATAACAAGATTGGAATCCCCGTAAACTTTCAAATATTTGATCCACAGGTCGATTGCTGCTTCAATGCCATAAATGAAAGCTTCATATTAGGTCATATTATTAGTACAATTGAAGCAAATACGAGTTGCAAAAGGAATGTGGAATCCTTCAGAGGAAGTAATAACAGCTCCGACGCCATTGCCCATGGCATTGAAGGTTCCGTCAAACACAAGTGTCCAACGCGATCCTAGCTTGGGTCCTTCATCTGGGCCCGATATATTACAATCTCGAATATACACTATTTCCTCATCTGGAAAATCAAACTTCATTGGTTCATAATCGTCCATGGGCTGATGAGTAAGATGATCGGCCAATATACTACCTTTGATCGCCTTTTGCGTAGTGTACTGGATATCATATTCAATGAGTATCATCTACCAACGGGCTACCCTACATGTAAGTGTCGACTTCTAAAAAATGTACTTGATTAGATCCATTTTGGATATCAAGTTGGTGGTGTGAGTTAACATGTATTGTCTTAAGCGTCTGGAAGCCCAAGCAATTGCACAACAAGTCTTTTCCAGCAATGAGTACCTTGACTCGCATTCCGTAAACTTTTTACTCAAGTAATAAATGGCTTGTTCTTTCTTCCCTGTCTCGTCATGATGACCAAGGACACAACCCATAGAGTTTTCTAACACAATTAAATACATGATTAGCGGCTTTCCTTCCACCGGCGATATGAGTATCGGGGCTCCTGCAGACACTCCTTTATTTTGTCAAACACCTTCTGACAATCTTCATCCCAACTTACTGTCTGATTCTTCTTCAAAAATTTGAATAAAGGTTCACATGTGGCCGTAAGATGAGAAATCAATCTAGAAATGTAGTTTAACCTCCCCAAGAAACCACAGACTTCCTTCTCTGTTTTTGGTTCTGGCATTTCCTGTATCGATTTCACTTCAGCTGGGTCAACCTCGATTCCTTTTTCATTTACAATAAATCCCAATAACTTGTTGGACCTCACCCCGAAGGTGCATTTATTTGGATTCAGCCTCAACAAGAATTTCCTTAATCTCTCGAACAACTTCTCTAGATGAACAAGATGTTCCTCTTCCGTGTCAGACTTAGAAATCATATCGTCCACATATACCTCAATCTCCTTGTGAATCATATCATGAAAGAGAGTAACCATGGCACGCTGATACATTGCCCCATCATTTTTCAAACCAAACGGCATCACCTTATAGTAAAAGGTTCCCCAAGGCGTGATAAATGTTGTCTTTTCCATATCCTCCGGAGCCATTTTAATTTGATTGTAACCTGAAAAGCCGTCCATGAAGGAAAACACTTTAGAGTGAGCAATATTATCGACCAACACATCAATATGAGGAAGAGGAAAATCATCCTTTCGGCTGGATAACCCTTTCTTCTTATTTTAACAACCTTGCTAGTTCTTCAGGAAGATCACAATCCTCATATGCCTCCTCTTCAGCTTGATAGATTGGATTGTCAAAGTCATAGTGCGCGATAGCAGAGTCGTTATCAATATAATCCGTGGTGGAAGTGCATCTGCATAAATGATATTTTGGGTGTTTTAGTGATGGTGTGTGAAAAGGTAAACATTGTCATTTAAACAGATATAAAAAGAAAAGAATGAAACAAAATTTTGAATGCAAAAACATCCTTTATTTATGACAACCTTTTGAAAATAAACATGGTGGTCCTACACAAATGATCCACTACACCTTGGGCAAAGCGTAGTAATTATGATATGATAATAAAAGCAAACAAGAAAAATTACTCCTCAATGCTTGAAACTTGGATAACGTCTACAGAAGTCCAGTTGTAGAGCGCTTGGCTTGAAACGCTTGGACGAATCCAATCTTCAATATTGTATCCATCAGCCCTGTCGTCACCAATTGCATTGGTGCATCCTTCTTGAGTAGCATTAGGACGGAAGAATCTCATAGGAGTAGATAAACCATAAGCTCTGAAAGCTGCATTTTGCTTACCCAGGATATAACTAAGACTGAATTTGTTGAATTTTGGGGTAACATCTAGCACTCGACCCCAACCTTCAGGGTTGTCGTTCTCTACCACCACTCTAACATCTCTGAGAGAAGACATAACTGTTTCCAGCTTCTTTTTCTGCTCTGGGGGCGGAAAATTGACTGCATGAACTGTCTCAAACGCCTAAAACGGAGTCTCGTGTATTTCACCTTCGACTTCAACATATCGGAATAATGTCAAATGAGTCACGATATACTCTTCCTCGCCGCATACAGTTATCACTTTTCCCTCTGTAGGATATTTTAGCTTCTGGTGAAGAGTAGAGGTGATTTCTCCTGCCTTGTGAATCCACGACCGCCCCAACAAACAACAATACGCTGGTTTTATGTCCATCACAAAGAAGGTAGCATTGAAGGTGTGAGGACCCACCTTGGTAGGTAATTCCACCTCCCCAAATATTGCTCTTTGGGACCTATCAAAGGCTTTTACCATCAAATCGCTAGGACGTAACTCCATGCCAGAATAATCAATTTTCATTAATGCTGACTTGGGTAGTACATTCAAAGATGACCCTGTATCCACCAAAACTCGAGATAGAGTAGTGCCCCTGCACTCAATAGAAATATGTAATGCTATGTTATGATCTCTCCCTTCTGGAGGAAGATCAAAATCTGTGAAGCCCAAACCGTTCCCAACAGATATGTTAGCACAAAAATTCTCGAACTGATTGATTGTTATCTCGTGCGGCACAAATTCATTCTTCAACAACTTCATCAAAGCATTTTTGTGAGGTTTTAAATAAATCAACAAATACAATATATACATCTTAGAAGGGGTGTGAATTAACTGGTCAATTATGCTATAATCTCTCTTCCTGATAATTCGCATCAACTCCTCAACTTCATCAGGAATTGAGGAAGTTTCTGGCATTGAATCGGGCAGAGTCACATTGGCTGGTGTAACCCTCGGATTACCAATCGTCACCTGTTGTTTCCCTTTTTCTCTTGCTGAGGCATTTGCCACATCTTGTACATTGGAAGGACCAAACACTCTCCCGCTTCTAGTCATTCGACCTATGCCAGAGAAATTATGAACCTCCCTGTTGTACCCTAAAATTTCCCTCCCATATTTCTCAAAACATTGCAAGAAAGATCTCCAAGTTGCTCAAGGTTGCTCAAGAATTGGTCAGACAAGCTTTCTCCTAAGGCAGTCTACCCCAAATTAGGGTTTTGAGTTGCATCAAGATCCTTGAGTCCAAATGACCCCAAGTGCTCACCAATGTCCTAATATGTTCTCAAGGTCGTCCATGTCAAGTTTCAAGCCTTGCAGAGGAAGTTTGCTCTGTCAATTGCTCAAAGGTCCAAAAATCGACTTTGCTAGGGCAAAAGTCAACTGTGACCCAAATGCAGTCAAACTTCAAGATTTTTTGTCAACATTCTCATTTTTAAAGATATTTCATCATTTTATCAATGGTTGATCATGATTCATCAAGGATTGCTCAAAATTCATCAAGATTCAAAAGTTGCTAAATTAGGGTTTTGTATGAAAAGTCAACTCAAATTTGACCAAGCATAACTTTCTCATACTTTATGATAAATGACCCATCCAAAGATCATTTTTAAGAGGATGAAATTCCCTACAATTCATCTTCATACCCCAAGTTCAAAAAATGCACTCACAAGAAGTTAAGAATTTTGACATTATAGGTCATTTTGGAAAGTCAGCAAAAACACCTTTTTTGTCAAAGCTTCTAACTTGAGCATGGAATATAAAAATGAGATGAGACCAAAAGGTATCGTTAGAGGACATCTTAATCTTTCTAAAAAGTCTAAGAACACCTCCAAAAGTTCAAAATTCAAGAAGTTATGCATTGTTGAAGTTGGACTTTTTTGCAAAATTGCCAAAAGTCAACTATCCCCAAAACATTAAATTTTGCCAAATGGGCCCATTCTTTTTCACTTGTTTTGAGCTTTCATTGTTTCCCACGTGCTCTAGCTTCAGTCATGTGCCCATATCACATTTGTATTATTTAATTTGATTTTTATTTGAATTAATTCATTTTAAATTAAATAAAATCACATAAAATCTAAATCATTGATAACACATGATTTTTTGGTTATTTCAGGTTCCAACTACAGCTAACATGGAAATTAAATTCGTATCAAGGTCTTTATGCACAAAAATATGTGATTTGGATCAAATTTGGAAAGATTGTAAAGGCAAATCAAATCCACATCAAAGTCATTGATAAAGAAAGATTTGAACCACAAATGATACCTTAATCCAATGTACAATACATAAGCAAGCAAAAGGGACGAGAATCAGGTTGGGAGATCAAGTGTGGAGGCAGAACCAACTTTGCAAAAATCACAAAAAAGCTTGAGATCGAAATCAAGGTTGGAGGCATTTTCAAGAGTTGAGATGTATCCCAATCGCTTCCTGGCAACGCACACAAGCTATCCCAATCCAAACCAGGCATTCTCAGGCCCTCATACGCGCTGTAAGTCCTTCGTAAAACCGCCCTATTCTTGATTTCGTATCTCTGAAATTAGACATTGTTTTCATGAAATAATTGCATATCCTTAACCCTCACATCATTTGCAAACTGTTTGTAATAGCCAATTTCATTTATGTGCTCTGTATGAAGAACCACCATTGCTAGGGTTTGGTTCGTGGTTTTAGGGATTTTTGTTTCAGGTGCAATTGGTCCACATGAAGGACATGGTTGTGATCAGGAGTTTGTCACGAATCCAACCATGGTCTTAGAGTCCATTTTTGTGGCATGTGCAAGATTTTGGAGATGAACAAGGTTGTAGTGACGGAGCTTGGTCCATTGGTATAGGTCTTATGTGTTTTAGCCACGGTTGGGAGGTCAGGGACAATACGTGGCGTCCATCCATTGGGTTATTCAAATAGCGCGTGTTTTTATTTTTGTTATGGCCATTAACTTTGCTTTATTATATTATCTTTTATTCATATTATACTAACAATTAAAACAGCATGGTGTAGTGGTAACCTTGGCAGTGGATATCCCTTCAGGACCTGGGTTCGAATCCCAGGTCCCCCCATTTCTCAATATTATTTGTTTTCAGATGATCCAGTATACGCGCATGCCAAGGGATCACCATACTGCCTCAGCAATCCACACGCCAGATAGCCATATGGCCAGATCTGGTGGTCAAGCTTCAAGGGTGCACCACAAGCCAGTCAACGCACCTACACAGGATCCCAAAAGTCCACATGGATCAGCAGCAATTGGGCCTACAAAAATTCTTTCAGCACCCCCAAAAACAGGCCCACTCTCTCTTTTCTTTATATTCTATTCATTTATTTAATTGCTTTATTTTATTTAAATTATTTTCTAACGAATAACAATTTTTTTCTTTTTATTAAAAAAATCACAAAAATATCATTTTGTCCAATTAAAATTAAGAACTTTAATTTTCTCTAATACATTTTAATTAATTAATTAGGTTTTTAATTTTAGGAAAATTTAATTTATTTTGTAAATAAATAAAATTAATTAGACTTAATTAGGTTTTAACTACTAATTTAATTATTTTATTTTTCTTTCCTAAATTAACAAAAACTCCAAAAAATATGTCATTTATTATTTTTTTTCATTTAATTAATTTAATTTAGTTATTTAATTTAGGATTTAATTTCTTTTCTTAAAATAAAATAAAAAAACAACAAAAGTGGCATTTTCTTTTAAGGGTCAAAACCCTAATTCGCATCCGAGTTAATTTCGCGTCGCGATTTAATTTTCTTTATCCATATTGATGTATCTGTTTCCGGCATGTAATAGATAATTAGGAAATTTTATTTATTTACCGCTTTATTTTATTTTATTTTCAAAGGGTTGCTTTTGGCAATGTAAATACCCGGCGCCTTGTAATTTAATTTCCGCACCTTTAATTTCTGCAAATTATAACTGCTAGATGTTTGATAATAGGGTTTGCATGACAAGACTGAATGTTTAATATTAAAATCAAATTAGATCTCCCTTAACATGTGCAAAGATAAAAATAAACTGAAAACGACACACTCGCACATGCGCACTCTTAGGGTATACCCCACTTGGTTACCTTCGTACACGGTCATTGAGTATAGGTCGTTTTAGAGGTCGTCCTCCTGTCTAAAAGATCATAGTCGCCTCGAAATGGTTGCCTCGTATATTGTTGCCTCAAACAAATTATCTAAGACATTAGGGTTACCGCTAAGGCGTCCTAACATTGCTTTAGTGACCGTATGTCCCTCTTTCGAATTGACCCTCAAACTCCAAACGGTGCTACCTACTCACTAATAGTGGGATGGCATTGTCTAAAGGAAATTAGCATAGAACGATTCTTTTTTCGAGTAGGTAGGTTAGTTCTTAGATACTTGCTCATCCAAAAACAAAACTTTTTCCACACTTACACTCCTTCACAAACAAAGTTTTCAAAAAACACTTCATTACACTCTTGAGGACAGAAGCAAGAGTTAAATCGAAGTTCCAAACAAAAAACTTTTTCAAACCCACAAGCACAAAGAAAATATTTTGAAAATGATGAGAAAGTACCTAAGAGCCCGTAGATAACTACGGATAGAAAGGGTGTTAATACCTTCCCTTTCTATAAATCTACCCCCCGTACTCAGAGATAATCTCGAAAAAGGAATTTTTAAGTGCTTTTTTCCTTTCCTTGTTGGATAAAATAAAAGTCGGTGGCGACTCTTGCTTACCGCGACATTTTGCAAAAACAAACGCAAAACGGAAACCAGCATTCCAAAAGAAAACAGTCAGTTCTTCCCACCGTACCACAGAACTGGCGACTCTGCTAGGGAATAAACAAGTGGGGTGTACCTTAGGAATATTTCATCATAATGTTTTCAATTGCTTGATTTGTATGCTTTATCTTTGTGGGTTTGAATCGGAGTTACTATAGATCCTAACCCGGATCTGGGGGATACCTTTTAGGTAAGTAGCAATAGGCTGTGAGGGAACTGTACAACGTAGACCGATACGGTTGAAGCAGTGGCTACGTTGGTGTGGCACTTTAGTTTGTACCGATATCCCTTATGGTGGAACAAGGAGAATATGGGTCTTCTAAGGGGTCATTAAGAACCAACTGACCTTAGAACCTATAATTGACCAACTTGGCCATAGAATAGTAGCAGTATGCTACATTCATTGAGACCAAACTCTCGTGATGATTCCGGCCGCAAGAAAAGGTTTCCAAACTGGAATTATGACCGATCGAGGGTGGTCAGTGATATTGAGATCCTCTAGAACCCGGTTACTATTTTTAGGACAGGTTTGAACCAACTAAACTGAAAGAGGGTAGTACCTAAGCTCCTTGCCAGCCTGAAATCTAAGGGCTATCTGTGTGACTTATTTTCCCTTACCATGTTTGCTATCTGTGAATACTTGTGATGTGTTTCTATCATAACATCATGCATCATGACATTGCATGCACTTTTCATCAGACTAACCTATTTCAAAGACAGAGGGGATTTATCTTTGTTCTGTTTTGTAGGTCATGGCACCCATGCGTAGAAACACTATTCGGATCAGCTTTGTACAGATTCCTACTCAGCTTAGAGATTTGGTTGCAAAGATTCCAGATACTTCCTTTTTTGTCAGAAGACATGGGCACCTCCTTGGTTTGGTCACTTCCAGGTTAGATGAACAGATGATGAAACTTTTGTGCCAGTTCTTTGATCCACTATACCACTGCTTTACTTTTCCAGACTATTAGTTGGTCCCTACCTTGGAAGAGTTCTCTGATCTACTTGGTATCTCCATTCTAGAGCAGACCCCGTTTACAGGTTGGGAGAAATTTCTTAGGCCGGAAGAGATTGCTTCAGCCCTCCATCTGACAAAGGCTGAGTAATGTCTAATTGGGAGACTCGAAGTGGGATAAAGGGTTTCTTGGCTAAATTTTTGGTTGATCGGGCTAATCAGTTCTAGGACAGTCTAGACTTTCAGGCATTTGAAGACATTCTGGCTCTTCTCATTTATGGTTTGGCGTTGTTTCCTAACTCAGATTCTTTTGTCGACGTGAATGCGGTGAAGATTTTCATATCCCGTAATCCTGTGCCCACTCTCTTGGGTGACATTCTTCACTCTCTTTATGCCCGTACTGCTCGGAAACCGGGAACCCTTATGTGTTGTGCACCATTGCTGGTGAGGTGGTTTATTTCTCACCTTCCCAAATCAGTTTTGAAGAACAAAGAAGGCATGGGTTGGGCCTACAAAATTATGTCTCTCTCTCACAATGACATCATCTAGAGCACTAAAGACATGGAAGAAGTGGCTATTATTGATCGCTGTGGGGAGTACCCCAATGTTCCACTACTTGGAGTTCGAGGAGGGATCACCTATAATCCTTGTCTGGCCTTACGTCAGTTTGGGTGAGCTAGGAGGGACGGACCTCATGATTTTCTAATGCCGAGCATTGTCTTTGACTTCCAAGGGGATAGTGATGAGCATCGCCGCAGGTTCATACGAGCTTGGGATAGGGTGCACCGGTCTGATCCACATGAGTTAGGGATGAAGACCTCTCTTCCGATGGAACCGTATCTCTGATGGGTTCGCATACGTGCTCAAAAGCTGGGAATGCTGTACGAAGCTGTCTTGCCTGTGATTGTTGAGATTGCTGATGAAGAAGGAGTTCCTCCTACTGTCCTACATCCGTACATGCCAACTGACATTGGGGTATTAAAGAGGTCGTGGATCCAGTTGAGAGAAGAGCGGGATACTTACAGAGAAAAGTATCACGAGCAGGAGCGGAAGATGCTAAAGCTTACAAGGCAGTTGGAGAATGAGAAGGTCCTCAACAACTATGTCAGTACCAGAGGGAAACGACCATGGGAGCGCTGATGTCTTTTGTTATTTCTAGTTTTGATTTACTTTTCAGTATTTCCTTTTGTAACGCCTTAAAGGCATTTATCAAACATTGTTTCAAGTTATTTATCTAATAAAAGTGTGTTTCATTTTAGTTTACGAATTTGAATCTCCAACGTCTTTGAAATCATAGCATACGCATTTCATTCCATGCACCTCATAACAGGTACCCTTACAAGTTTCTCATCTTCTTCGCTGTTTATTTCAGCATTATGTCTGCTGAAACATCAACTGATCAAGCTATCAAGGCTCTACAAGCTCAAAATGCTCAATTCCAGGAAATGTTCATGAACTTGGCTAAGGGTCAGCAAGATCTGAAGACTCTTATCTTAAAGGATAAGAAGAAGAAGAAGAAGAAGACAGTCCTACTGAATATGGTTCGCAGGTTTGGAAACAATTTGCGAGAGGAGGTTGATTTGACTCACTCATCTGGAGGGGGGGAGAATCAGGAAGAAATGAGGGCTCTTAGCCCTGTGGTTTCAGAAAACGAGACTGACTTTGACGAAGACCAGTATCCTCCGGCTGAAGATAGGTATAAACAGCTTGAAGACCGGTAAAGTGCGATGGAGATCCAGAAGGTACCTGGATTGGACTTTGGTGACTTGGGTTTGTCATCTGGGGTGGTGATTCCCCACAAGTTTAAAGCACCAATCTTTGCTAAATACGACGGGTTTTCTTGTCGAAAGCTGCACCTCCGCTCGTATGTTAGAAAGATCCAGCCATATACCGCTGACAGGAACCTCTGGATCCACTTCTTTCAAGATAGTCTTTCAGGGACTCAACTTGAATGGTTTTACCAGCTGGAAGGAGCTAGTATCCGTAATTGGGAAGACCTTGCTGCTGCTTTTTACAAGAAGTACCAATACAATGCCGACCTCGCTCCCAGGCGTACCCAACTTCAGGGTATGTCTATGGGTGCGAGCGAAGGTTTCAAAGACTACGCTCAAAAATGGAGGGACCTTGGTGGAAGAGTACAACCCCCGCTGGCTGATAGGGAGTTAGTGGATATGTTTCTGGGGGCCTTGTCTGGTCCGTATTTCAACCATCTGATTGGAAGTTCATCGTTCGGGTTTACTGAGCTGATTATGACCGGGGAAAGAATTGAGGCTGGTATCAAGAGTGGTAAGATACAGAAGGGTGCTTCGTCTAGTGCTGAGAAGAAGCCTTTAAGAAGGAGTCCAGTGTTGTTAATGCGGTGGTTATATCAAGACCTGCCGTTGCTCCTCAGCGCAACAATCATCCAAGGTCCAAGAGGCCGCGAAGAGAATTCACTCAGCTCAACATGACTTTATCCCAAATTCTGCCGCAGTTATTAAAGACCAACTTGGTGATTCTGAAGGAAGCCCCGAAGAATCCCAATACGACATCACCGATGTACAATCCGAACGCCCGCTGTGCTTTTCACTCCGATAGCCCGGGGCACGATACAAATGATTGTTGGGTTTTGATGAATAAGGTACAAGACTTAATTGATGCTAAGGAGATTGAGTTCGAAGCGCCTGAAAGGCCTAATGTTATGACTTCTCCTATGCCCAAGCATGGGGTGAATGCTGTAGATGAAGACTCGTTTGTGGTTTCTGTGAAAGACATTGCTACTCCATTGATAACTGTGAAGAAGAACCTTCTGTTAGCCGGTTTATTTCCGGGCTGTGGTGAAGGTTTCCATTTGTGTGCCGTCCTACCTACTGGTTGCCATCTTTTGAAGTCAGGTGTCCAACGCTTGAGGGATAATAAAGAAATTCTGTTTGAGGAGACTTCTGTTCCTTTGGTTCCTACTGAAGAAGTTGCTATAATCACCATTTTCGACAATTCTTCAAAGGCTTCCTCGAGAAAGCCTATTAGAATTACATCCGTTCCAAGAATCGCTCCATTGATTATTACTGTTCCTGGGCCTATCCCCTATACATCCGATAAATTTGTCCCGTGGCATTATGGGGCTGACGTATATTATCACGGAGTTAAGCAAGACTTGAGTGCTGAAGAGGCTGATACTGACGTCAGCAATATTGTTGGATCTAGTAAAGTCACCCGTAGCGGAAGACTTTTCTCCCCTGAGATTTCTCCACCAACTGTTCGGAAGCCTGTTGTTATTACACCTGCCAGTACGTCTGCTACTATCCCTGTTCAAGTTCCAATCCTTACCCCTGTCGCCGAGTCAGCTGACACTCGGGGCAAAGGGACCACCGGTGAGCCTGCCCAGATGGAGGCACCAAAGAAGATTACTGTTGAAGCCTCTAGACAAGAGATAGAGGAGATTTTAAAGATCAACAAGAAAAGCGACTACAATGTAGTTGAACAGCTGGGACAAACCCCATCAAAGATCTCTATGTTGTCCTTATTATTGTGTTCAGAGGCCCATGCTAAGGCTCTGATTGCTTTCTTGAAGACTGCGTACGTGCCGCAGGAGACATCGACTGATCAGTTTAAAGATTGTGTGGCTAGCCTGACATCAGATAATGGGTTGGGTTTCTCTGATGCAGACTTGACTGCTAAGGGGAAGAATCACAATGACGCCCTGCATGTCTCCATTGAATGCAGGGGCACTACTCTAGCTCACGTGTTGGTGGATACTGGGTCGTCGTTGAATGTTTTACCCAAGAAGGCACTAGACCGGTTAGACTGTGAAGGGTTGGAGCTAAAGCCAAGCAACATTGTAGTCAGGGCCTTTGACGGGTCCAAGAGGATGGTACATGGAGAAGTAGATATTCCGATTAAGGTTGTTTCTCAGATTTTCGCGTCTACATTCTATGTGATGGACATTCGGCCGTCTTATTCTTGTTTGCTGGGTCGCCCATGGATCCACAAGGCTGGGGAAGTGACTTCTACACTCCACCAGATGCTGAAATACCCAGTGAAGGGGAAAATTGTGACGGTACGAGGAGAAGAGGAGTACATGGTAAGCCACCTCAAATCTTTCTGATATGTAGAGATGGATGAGGAGTTCATTGAGACCTCGTTTCAACATTTTAAAGAGGTTCCCAGACGCTGGCATCAACTGAGACTGTTGTTGAAGATCCTCCAATGAAGATGGCTTCCCTCAAGGATGCCCGGGCTGTTGTTGAGAAAGGTGGGTGTGTGAATTGGGGCCAACTCCCTGATTTTGCATATAAGACTAACAAATTTGGTTTGGGTTTCACTGCAGAAGCTCAAAGGGCTGTACGGTGTGCACGGATCAGAGAACCTCCCCTGTTCATCAGCAATTCAGGAGTAAATGCCATTGAAGACGATATTGAAGAATCTGAGTTTGACAGTTGGATCTACCTGACTGCTGATGGTGGACTAAGAAATTGGACGGCAAAGGACTTCGCCCCAATTTCTTTTATTACCCAATAATGAGACTTTTGTTTTGAATTTGTAACAGACAATTTTTAAACTTTACGGCCTCGTGCCTTACCCGAGGCACCATGGCTTTGTTTGTGAGGGCTTTATGTGTGTCATTTCCATATATCATTAATAAAAGCATTGGACGTTTTCTTGCATTTCAAATTTTGCGCCCCTTATTTTTCTTTTTATATTGCAAAACAACTATTTTACACACACACTCACATATACAGGTCTATATCCACTCTGGATCCCACTGATAATGACTCTGCTACTTCCGGTTATTACTTCAAAAGTCCGATCAACTTAGCCGAAGACGAAGATGAAGATGATTGCGAAGTGCCTGATGAACATGCTAAATTGTTACTTCAGGAAAAGAGGGCGATACAGCCGCATGAAGAGCCAGTGGAAACAATAAATCTGGGTACAGAGGTAAACAAGAAAGAGGTCAAGGTCGGTGCAAATCTGGAAGCTAGTGTTAAGCAATGTTTGATTTAGATGTTGTGTGACTACGTTGAGATCTTTGCATGGTCTTATGAAGATATGCTTGGGTTGGATACTGATATTGTGGTTCACCGATTGCCTACCAAGGAAGACTGTCCTCCAGTAAAATAGAAAGTCTGCCGAATGCGCCCAGAGATGTCCAAGAAAATCAAGGCTGAAGTGATGAAGCAGTTTGATGTCGGTTTTCTAGCAGTTACTTCTTACCCACAGTGGGTGGCCAACGTGGTTCCAATGCCGAAGAAGGATGGTAAGGTTCTAATGTGTGTTGACTATAGGGATCTTAACAGGGCAAGTCCCAAGGATGATTTCCCTCTACCTCATATTGACGTTCTGGTTGACAACACCGCACAGCATAAGGTCTTTTCCTTTATGGACGGTTTCTCCGGTTATAATCGGATTAAGATGGCTCCCGGAGACATGGAGAAGACAACCTTTATTACTCAATGGGGTACCTTTTGCTACAAAGTCATGCCTTTCGGATTGAAGAACACTGAGGCAACGTATCAGCGCGCCATGGTTGCTTTGTTCCATGACATGATCCATCATGAGATTGAGGTATATGTTGATGACATCATTGCAAGATCCCAGACTGAGGAAGAACATCTTGACCATCTTCAGAAGCTATTTGACAGGTTGAAGTTGTACAGGCTGAGACTAAACCCGAACAAGTTCACCTTCGGGGTGAGATCTGGTAAGCTGCTGGGTTTCGTCGTAAGTGATAAAGGCATTCAAGTGGATCCTGCCAAGGTGAAGGCTATACAGGAAATGCCACCTCCCCAAACTGAAAAAGAAGTCAGAGGCTTTTTGGGACATCTGAACTATATTGCCCGATTCATCTCACACCTGACTGCTACTTGTGAGCCAATCTTCAAGTTACTGAAGAAAGATCAAGTGGTAAGATGGAACGATGAATGTCAGGCCGCTTTCGAAAGGATCAAAGAATATCTCCAAGAGCCACCTATTCTGATGCCTCCAGTTGAAGGGAGACCTTTAATCCTATACTTGACAGTACTTGACAATTCGATGGGGTGTGTGCTGGGGCAGCATGACGAGTCTGGCCAAAAAGAGCATGCTATTTACTACCTTAGCAAAAAGTTTACCGACTGCGAGACCCGATACTCGTTTCTTGAGAAAACTTGTTGCGCTTTGGCATGGGCTGCTCATCGACTGAGACAGTATATGCTGACTCACACCACTCTATTGATATCAAAGATGGATCCCATCAAGTATATCTTCGAAAAGCCTACCTTGTCCGGGAGAATAACAAGATAGCAGATGATTTTGACTGAGTATGACATCCAATATACGACTCAAAAAGCAATCAAGGGAAGTGTTTTGGCATATCATCTGGCACATCAGGCAGTGGACGATTACCAGTCTATGAACTTTGAATTCCCGGATGAGAACATCATGTTGGTAACTGATTATGAGACACCTGGACCGGATGAAGGACCTGAGGAAGGATCCCGATGGTCTATGTACTTTGATGGAGCTTCAAACGCTTTGGGTAACGGCATTGGTGTTGTGATCATATCTCCTGAAGGCTCTCATACTCCGCTCACCGCCCGACTATGTTTCAACTGCACCAACAACATGACGGAGTATGAAGCATGCATTATGGGTCTTCGAGAAGTAATTGACCTAAGGATTAAGTTCTTTAGTATATTAGGAGATTCCGCTCTCGTGATCAGTCAGATCAAAGGCGAGTGGGATATGAAACACCCTAATCTTATTCCTTACAAATAGTATGTATTGACTTTGCTTCCGCACTTCGAGGAGATAACCTTTGAACACTTCCCTAGAGAGGAGAATCAGTTGGCGGACGCGCTAGCTATGATGTCTTATATGTTCAAAGTCAATTGGGACAACGAAGCTCCCCAGATTATCATTGAAAGGTTGGACGAACCTGCACATTGTTATGACATTGAGACTGAAGAGGTAGCAGATAAACCCTGTTTTCATGAGGTAAAGAGGTACCTTGAAGCTCAGGAGTACCCCGAGGGTGCGTCTGTTAATGATAAGAAATTCTTGAGGAGGTTCGCGGTGAAGTTCTTCATTAGCAATGGCATTCTTTACAAGCATAACCATGATTCAACCTTACTGCGATGTGTGGATAAGAACGAAGCAGAAAGGATTATGGTAGAGTTACATGAAGGTACTTTCGGAACTCATTCCAGTGGACATACCATGGCAAAGAAAATGCTTCGGGCAGGATATTTTTGGTCCACAATGGAAGCCGACTGTTACCAGCATTCTCGGATCTGTCACAAGTGCCAAGTCTATGCTGATAAGGTGCACATACCTCCATTACCTCTGAACGTCTTGACAACTCTGTGGCCTTTTGCAATGTGGGGCATTGACATGATCGGCGAGATCAGGCCTACGGCATCCAAGAAGCATCGCTTCATCCTGGTAGCTATTGATTACTTTATGAAGTGGGTTGAAGCAGCTTCCTTTGCTACAGTGACCAAGAACGTCGTGGCACGGTTCATTCGGCATAACCTGATCTGTCGGTATGGTGTACCCGAGAGGATCATTACAGACAATGGTACAAATCTCAATAATAAGATGATCACCGAACTCTGCAAGCAGTTCAAGATACAGCATCACAACTCTTCTCCTTACTGGACGAAGATGAATGGGGCTGTAGAAGCGGCTAATAAGAACATTAAGAAGATTGTGCGGAAGATGACAGTGACGTACAAAGATTGGCATGAGATGTTACCATTTGCTCTTCATGGGTACCGTACCTCAGCACGGATGTCAACAAGGGCAACACCCTATTCCTTGGTTTATGGCATAGAATCCGTCTTGCCCATTGAAGTTCAGATACCCTCTCTTCAGATTATGAAGGATGCAGGTTTGAGCGAAGATGACTGGATTCAGACCCGGCTTGATCAGTTGAACTTAATCGATGAAAAGAGACTTACTGCTATTTGTCATGGTCAAACGTATCAAAAGCGAATGATCAAGGCATTTAACAAGAAAGTTAGATGATAAGAGTATCAAGTTGGGGATCTGGTAATCAAATGCATCATCCTACCTCAAGGTGATCCCAGGGGAAAATGGACCCCTACTTACGAAGGGACATTTGTGGTTAAGAACATTTTCTCAGGAGGAGCTATGATTCTAACCACCATGGATGGTGACGACCTTCCTCACCCCGTCAATGCATACATAGTGAAAAGATACTACGCATAATCAAAGACCCGCTAGGTTGAATGGCCTAGGAAAAAATAAGGGCTTCCCGGCGAACCAAAAGGGTTCGGGCAAAAATAAGGGATGAAAATGAAAAAACTGTACACCCGGCAAGTCGAAAACCTAAAAAGGCGGCTTGGGCAAAAAGGGGTATCCCGGTGAACTGAAAAGCCGAAAGGGCGGTCCAGGCAAAAATTAGGGATCAAAGTGTAACACTATGTCTCATTGGATCACCTTGCAACCAGACTTTGGTATCGACTATCAAGCTCGAACGACACTAATCAATCTGATTTACCTTCAACCAAGTAATAAAGTGATGAGATGCTCGAGGATATAAGGGCAATAGTAGAGTTGGAGCCCAGTGGGATTATTCACATAGCTGTTTTGTTTAGTTTTTCACAAATTGTATAAACTCTATTATTCGGCGGCGTTCTCTTACTAGGACGTCAGCCTCTTGTACAAAAACGCCTATTTACAGGCCAAACTTCAAATCAATACAATTCATCTTCAAAGAAATTTCAAACTGTTTTTCCTTTATCTGTTTTGTTTTGCAAAGAACGTCCAATGTTCATTTTTGATATATGCATTTGACATTAATTGCTGCTCATGATTTACATGCAAAACAAAAGATGATTAATTATAATATCAGAAACAGGGGCAAATAAGAATTGTTCAAGCTTTACAGTTGCTCTGTCCACCAGGTACAAAGGTAGATTCAGCTGAAGAATATGGCTAAGATACTTTCACTCCCCGCAGAGTAAGGAAATGATAGTAATGTTAACTCTCCCCAGCTGAGACTTGCAACCAAGAACGAATCGATAATATTCTCCCCAATTAGATTTTACCTACCATCAGCACTGAAAAGTCTTATCATCCCCGACGGAGTATAAAATATCCCTAGTGGAGTTTGAAAATTCTCCCCAGCGCAGTCTGAAAAACCTTCCCCAATGGAGTGTAGAGAATCATCCCCAGTAAACTTTGGAAGGTTATCCTCAGTAGAGCCTAAAAGGTTATCCCCAGTGAAGTCGCAACTGAAGATCATCCCCAGAAGAGTTCATTCCTTTCACAAACAGGAATTCAATCCCCAACAGGATTCGGTATCACCAGCAACGGTAATTCATCCCCAGCGGAATTTATCAGTGGAATCCTCTACAAAGCATCTCTTCCCCACAGAGTAATCTCTTTATCAGTCTATTCCTCAACGGAGTTATCCTCTCCTGCAGGTTTATTCTCATAATCATCTTCATTCGATATCCTCAGCGGGAACGAAGAATTCAACTCTTTTTCTCCAGCAGCTATCCGGGATTTATTTTCCCCATCTAAAAACATTACATTGCCATACATCATGACACATGAATATACGCATCATACAACACAATCTCATTTATTTTGAGAACATCATTGCTTGATACATATCATGCATTACATACAACTAACCTTTACCTTTCAGGAAGGATGCGGTTAAATTCTCACAAAATTCAAAAGTTTTGAAGCTTTTATTCCAGTCGAATTACTGATAAGTTCTTAAATCTAAACAAAGTTTTCTCAGTTGAATTACAGACAAGGTCCTAAATCTCGACAAAGTTCCTCCGTCGAATTACAAACGAGTTCCTAAATCTCAGCAGAGTTTTCTCAGTTGAATTACGGACGAGTTCTTAAATCTCGATGAAGATGTTTCCCAAAGTCGAATTACTGACAAGTTCTTAAATCTCAACAGAGTTTTTCTCAGTTGAATTACAGACAAGGTCCTAAATCTCGACAAAGTTCCTCCGTCGAATTACAGACGAGTTCCTAAATCTCCGCAGAGTTTTCTCAGTTGAATTACGGGCGAGTTCTTAAATCTCGATGAAGATGTTTCCCCAAGTCAAATTACTGACAAGTTCTTAAATCTCAACGAAGTTTTTCTCAGTTGAATTACAGACAAGGTCTTAAATCTCGACAAAATTCCTCCATCGAATTACAGACTAGTTCCTAAATCTCAGCAGAGTTTTCTCAGTTGAATTACGGGCAAGTTCTTAAATCTCGATGAAGATGTTTCCCTCCAGTCGAATTGCTGACAAGTTCTTAAATCTCAACAGAGTTTTTCTCAGTTGAATTACAGACAAGGTCCTAAATCTCGACGAAGTTCTTCCGTTGAGTTACAGACTAGTTCCTAAATCTCAGTAGAGTTTTCTCAGTTGAATTACGGGAAAGTCCTTAAATCTCGATGAAGATGTTTCCCTCCAGTCGAATTACTGACAAGTTCTTAAATCTCAACGGGGTTTTTCTCAGTTGAATTACAGACAAGGTCCTAAATCTCGACAAAGTTCCTCCGTCGAATTACAGGCGAGTTCCTAAATCTCAGCAGAGTTTTCTCAATTGAATTATGGGCGAGTTCTTAAATATCGATGAAGATGTTTCCCTCAGTCGAATTACTGACAAGTTCTTAAATCTCAACGGAGTTTTTCTCAGTTGAATTACAGACAAGGTCCTAAATTTCGACAAAGTTCCTCCGTCGAATTACATACGAGTTCCTAATTCTTAGTAGAGTTTCCTTAATTAAATTACGACCGAATTCTTAAATCTCGATGAAGATGTTTCCCCAAGTCGAATTATTGACAAGTTCTTAAATCTCAACGGAGTTTTTGCTCAGTTGAATTACAGGCAAGGTCCTAAATCTCGACAAAGTTCCTCCGTTGAAGTACAGACAGGTTCTTAAATCTCAGCAGAGAATTTTCTCAGTTGAATTACAGGCAAGTTCTTAAATCTCGACGAAGATGTTTTCCCCTCAGTTGAATTACGGACAAGTCCTTGAAACTCAACAGAGATGTCCTCTCAGTTGAAGTACAGGCAAGTTCCTAAATCTTAACAAAAATCAGGCTCCCCCAGTGGAATCTTCCTCAACAGCAGGTATGCAAGATATCGCTAAGGAATCTCTTATGCGATCGACACTCCTCCAAATGGCATCTGTAAGCCCATTCCCGACATCATAAGGCTGATACCACTTCATGCGAGTGCAAATTTCTGGGCACTCTAGTGTTTAATTCTCTTCCACCTTCGGATCACGAAAGGCTCCAAAGCCAATCTACATCCTCAGGTCTAAGAAGATTGAACAGGGGCAGCTGTTGTACCCCAAAATTTTCCCTCCCATATTTCTCAAAACATTGCAAGAAAGATCTCCAAGTTGCTCAAGGTTGCTTAAGAATTGGTCAGACAAGCTCTCTCTTAAGACAGTCTACCCCAAATTAGGGTTTTGAGTTGCATCAAGATCCTTGGGTCCAAATGACCCCAAGTGCTCACCAATGTCCTAATATGTTCTCAAGGTCATCCATGTCAAGTTTCAAGCCTTGCAGAGGAAGTTTGCTCAGTCAATTGCTCAAAGGTCCAAAAATCGATTGTGCTAGGGCAAAAGTCAACTATGACCCAAATGCAGTCAAACTTCAAGATTTTTTGTCAACATTCTCATTTTTAAAGATATTTCATCATTTGATAAAGGGTTGATCATGATTCATCAAGGATTGCTCAAAATTCATCAAGATTCAAAAGTTGCTAAATTAGGGTTTTGTAGGAAAAGTCAACTCAACTTTGACCAAGCATAACTTTCTCATACTTTATGATAAATGACCCATCCAAAGCTCATTTTGAAGAGGATTCAATTACCTACAATAATATTCATACCCCAAGTTCAAAAAATGCACTCACAAGAAGTTATGAATTTTGACATTATAGGTCATTTTGGAAAGTCAACAAAAACACCTTTTTTGTAAAAGCTTATAACTTGAGCATGGAATATCAAAATGAGATGATACAAAAAGGGTTGGTTATAGGACATCTCAAGCTTTCTAAAAAGTCCAAGAACACCTCTAAAAGTTCAAAATTGAAGAAGTTATGCATTGTTGAAGTTGGACTTTTTTGCAAAATTGCCAAAAGTCAACTATCCCAAAAACTTCAAATTTTGCCAAATGGGCCCATTCTTTTTCACTTGTTTTGAGCTTGCATTATTGCCCACGTGCTCTAGCTTCAGCCATATGCCCATATCACATTTTTATTGTTTAATTTGATTTTTATTTGAATTAATTCATTTTAAATCAAATAAAATCACATAAAATCTAAAGCATTGATAACACATGATTTTTTGGTTATTTCAGGTTCCAACTACAGCTAACATGGCAATTAAATTCGTATCAAGGCCTTTATGCACAAGAATATGTGATTTGGATCAAATTTGGAAAGATTGTAAAGGCAAATCAAATCCACATCAAAGTCATTGATAGAGCAAGATTTGAACCACAAATGCTACCCTAATCCAATGTATAATACATAAGCAAGCAAATGGGACGAGAATCAGGTTGGGAGATCAAGTCTGGAGGCAGAACCAACTTTGCAAAAATCACAAAAAAGCTTGAGATCGAAATCAAGGTTGGAGGCATTTTCAAGAGTTGAGACGTATCCCAATCGCTTCCTGGAAAGGCACACAAGCTATCCCAATCCAAACCAGGCATTCTCAGGCCCTCATACGCGTTGTAAGTCCTTCGTAAAACCGCCCTGTTCTTGATTTCGTATCTCTGAAATTAGACATCGTTTTCATGAAATAATTGCATATCATTAACCCTCACATCATTTGCAAACTTTTTGTAATAGCCAATTTCATTTATGTGCTCTGTATGAAGAACCACCATTGTTAGGGTTTGGTTCGTGGTTTTAGGGATTTTCGTTTCAGGTGCAATTGGTCCACATGAAGGACATGGTTGTGATCAGGAGTTTGTCACGAATCCAACTGTTGTACCCCAAAATTTTCCCTCTCATTTTATCAACATTTCTCATTACAAGGCTCTTTGAACTCAAGACCAAGCTAGGGTTTGCACTGCTCAAGACATCTGCTTGCACTGATGACCTAAATTAGGGTTTGAGTTTGCACAGAGACTTTTGGAATTCTAATGCTCAAAGTTAATTTCATGCTTCATGTTGGACTCATAAGTTTGTCCATACCAAGTTCCAAGCCTTGAATCAAATTTTTGCCCAGTCAATTGGACAGTTGACCTAGAAATCAACTGTATTGGGGAAATCGTCAACTGTGGCCAATTTACAGTCAAACCTCATGAATTTTGACCCACATCAACATTATGAACTCATATGAACCATTTGATCAAGTTTGGATCACAACTCCACAAGAAATTTGATCAGATCACCAAAAGGGCAAAATGGTCATTTTAGGGTTTTGATTGTACAAAGGCAATTTCTGACTTTTTGACCTAACCAATGGCAAATTAGGCTCAAGCATGGACTCAAGGACTCAATGGCATCATCTTGACCTATTCAACAAGTTCAAAAGACCTCAATTGCATTGGATTGACATATGAATTTTTCAGTCAACTGATCAAAATTTGATTGTACACTGAAAAGTCAAACTTTGACTTCTTGGTCAAAATCAAGTGCCAAGGGTCATTTTTCATCAAGATGTGTCAAAACATGAAACTTGTTCATCAAGAAACCCAAAATTGCAAATTAGGGTTTAAAGTTGAAAATTTTCATAACTTAGAATTTTTCTAAGTTATGAAATTTTCTTAATTTTTCCTAACTTTGCCCAACATTTTCACCATGATGCATTTGGATTCAAACTAAACTTCCAACATGAAAGTTGTATTCCTCCACAAAGTCTACAACTTTGAATCACAAAGTTTTCTCAAAAGAAGCTTGGATCTCAAGTTATAATTTTTGGAACAATGGTCCCTAAAACTTTTAACTTAGTGAAATTTTGCCCTAATTTAGGCAGGATTTTGACCTATCTTATTGGCCATTTTTCACATGGTTCCACTTGGAATTTCAAGTTTAATTTAAAATATGGATTATAGAGCATGTTGCAAGATTTCCAAATTGTCCAAGAACTCTCCAAACACATTTGTGGTTAGGGAGAATCGAAGGCTTGAAGTTGGCAAAAACTCAATTTTCATCCATGGCATATTCATGTTCATACAAGTTGCAATTTCAAGTCAGCATGCCTTACACTAGTTTACAGGCCTCTAAACCACTTCACACTCAATAATTAAATGCAAATCCATCAGTCTAAGCCATTGTTTTGGTCATTTGGACATTGTACACAAAATTAAGCCCTAAGTAGAAAAAAGGCAAATTTCCATTTTTGCTTAAATCATGCTTTATGTCAAAACTGATTTCTTGAGCATTGGTCCAAATCTTATGCAGCTAATCAAATCCACAAGTTGGAGGGGCCAAGGGCAATGTATGCAAGCATAAGGATATCATGTACAGGCCTGTTTCAATCACTTCCACATTTTGCTTCAAAAACAAGAAACTTGTCCAAAACTTAAAAAACTTGAACATCAACCAAGATAAACTTATGCAAACAGTTTGAACATCTTTCTCACACCCCTTTGAGCCAGAAACACGATTGCTTGAGCCTTTAAACACCCCATAGCCAGAAATCACATTCCATTAGCAAAACAGGGCAGAATCTGCAACTTGAGTTCCATAGCTCAATTGGCTCGTGCGTTTTGCCCCAAGTTGCTTCAAACACCTTCCATTCAACTCATCCAAGCTATCCCAAACCTCAAACACCAACTGTAACTCCATTTACAGAGTTTGCCATTTTCATTTTGAGCTTGTGCAGGTTGAGTTCTATAGGCTGATTCAAGGACATTCAAGGCAAGCTAGCTATTGGAGAAGGTCAAGTGAAGTTCAAGCAAGCTCCCAGACATCTCAAGCCTTGTTGAAAAGCTCCACATTTCCATACACGAAGTCAGCTGAAACAGGTTTTTGTCAACTTCATATCTCTCTATTTAGGAACATTTAGCCTTAGGTTTGTGAATAAGAAATGTAGTATTCATTTCCATGAAGCTGTACATATGCTCAGTTTTCATTTATATTAAGTATGCTAAGAGAATTTCATCCATGAACATACTGAAAAACTAGGTTAGATTTTAGGGCCAGAGAAATTCTCTCTGGTCTTTGAGAGATAAAACAAGTTGTTTATATGGTTGGAATCGTCTTGAAATGCTCTACAAGTTTGATGTTATGTGTTTTTTCAATAGAGCTCGTAAACAGGATCTGGTGTTTGAACAGGGCGCGTGCATTTTCAAAATCTGAAGGTTGAAGATGAAGTTGGTTTGGGCTGGGCTTGGTCTGGCTCACTATTGGCACCTCCCTTTTTCCTTTTTGCATCCCCTGGCCCAATTTCTTGTTATTTTATATTTTTGAATTTTTATTTTCATTTCTGACTTTATTTATTTATTCCCAAATATAAAAATCACTCAAAAATATTTTCATAATTTTTTCACATTTATTTTGCATTTTATTTTTATTTTCCAAACATAAAAAACAAATTAATTACTTTTATCTTATTTATTAAAACTTGAAAATATATATAAATTATACTTTAATTTTCTTTTTTTATTTATTTTTACTCACACTGAAAATATTATTCTAAATATAATTTATTTTTGTATATATTTTATTTATTGTACATATTTAATATAATATAATATATATATATACTCTTATTTTAGTATATATTTAGAATAAAAATATAAAATATTACACTTTTATTTTTATTATCAAATATACTTAATAAATACTTTTTTTAAACATATTTTATTTTTTTCATATACTATTTTATTTTTATTGTATATAAATAAAATAATTAATATATTTACTTTCTTAAAGAAAATAGGGTTTTACCCTTAACCAAATAAAATTAACCTTTATATTTATTTCTTTATTTTTATTTTACATCAAATATTTTTACATACATAAATAAACAAAAACCTTTTTGCATAATTCATTTTTAGTTGATATATTTATTTTGTTTATCTAAATATTGTCCATTTAGTATTTATGCTTTGGGGTTCATTTTGAATATAATAGTAAACTAAGGTTCATATTTCTTGTCAAATACCCCCATTCAAAGATTGTACCCCCATCCCCATAATCATGTTGTAATAGCTTAGACTTTTAAATTCTTGCACTTTACGCTTTCAATTATGCCATGATTAGAGAATTAGGGTTTGTATGCAAAAATCCAAATCAACAAGTAGTTTGACCTAATCAAAGACAAAAATGCATGAAAATAAAACACAATACACACTTGCACCCCTAGGGTTACAATCCACTTGATGCCTTAAAATGGGCCATGTTATGCATGTTGGGTACTTTGGCAAAACAAAAACAAAACAAAAGATCATAGTCCCTCGATGACGCTATCTTGGTTGCCTAAATAAAATGATCAAGTCCCTTAAAAATTTGCCAAAGATACTTGACACAATTGCTATCATGGTCTATACGATGACCCGCGCCTGTCCCGTTTAGAATCCTAACACAAGGTTGTTCACCAAATGCAATGGTGAAATAACACTGTCAAAAGGGTTAAAAACATAGGAAAGATCTTTAAGTAAAATAGGGTAGATAACTCTTAGTTACTTGATCAAAGCTTGCAAAAAACATCCTTGCTATTTTCAAACACACTTCACAACACAATTTCAAAACATTTTCCAAATCAAACTTTCAAACATTGAAATCTTTTCAAAAGACAAAAACATATTTGTATACATTCAAACAAGAATCATTACAAAGATTTCCACAACGATGTCCTCTTTTCAAAACATCTTTCAAAACCACACACAAAGCACATTTCAAACAATTGAAAAGCAAAAGCAAGTGAACTAAACAAGTAACTAAGAGCCCATGGATAACCATGGATGAAAAGGGTGCTTGCACCTTCCCTTTTCATAATCTACTCCCCGAACCCAAGAAAACATCTCAAAGGTCTTTCCTGTGCTTTTTGACCTTTCCTTTGGATAAAATAAAAAGTCGGTGGCGACTCTTGCTAAACCGAAACATTTGCGAACACAAACGCAAAACCTCAAGTCAGTTCTCCCACCGTATCACAGAACTGGCGACTCTACTGGGGATTTATCTAAAAGTGGAGTAACCTTAGGGTTTAGATCACCTTTGCATGCTTATCTTGTTTGCTTTGATTGCTTTACATTTGGTTCTCTTGTTTGGGTTTGAATCCTCCACCCGGATTTTTGGGAAACATTCATAGGTAAATTGCAATACGTTATGGAAGCTGTGCGGGGTATACCAACATGGTTGAAGCAATAGCTATATTAGTGCGACATATTTGTGATTACCGGTAGCCTTTGAGTCAATCAAGGAGAATACGGGGCCACTGAGTGATGTCATGAAGCACTAATGAACTCTTAGAACCTTACTTGACTATCTTGGCCTTATTAGGGGTAGTGAGATGACCGGCTTTGGTGCAGTCGGAAGTTGGTAGATACTCGATACTACACTCATTGAGGGTTATTTTCTTGGAATATTTTGGTCGCCAATTAAGTGGCTAAACTGAAACAATGAACACAGAAAATAATCCAGTGATATTGAGCTCCTTAGAACCCGGTTACTATTAATAGGACAGGTTGAGCCAACTAACTTCAAGAGGGTACTTACCTATGAAACCCCATGCAAGCCTGAAACTAGGATCTTGTGTGACTTGTTTGTACATATGCTTGTGCATACATCATGAACATCATAATGCATCATATGCATCCACTAACCATTTCAAGGGTTTGGATCTTCATCTTTGTTCTTGTTTTGTAGGTCATGGAATCTCTTCGCAGGAAAACAATTCAGGTCAACCTTGTGAGAATCCCTCCTCAACTCAAGGAGCTTGCTTCCAAGATTCCAGAGAATTCTCTCTTCAGTGAAAGACATTGTAGACTCCTTAACTTGGTCAAATCAAACATTGAAGAAGACATGGTGAAAGTCCTCTTCCAGTTCTTTGACCCCCTACACCACTGTTTCACATTCCCTGGTTACCAACTAGTACCTACTTTGGAGGAATTTTCTCAACTCCTGAGGATTCCTATTCTTCATCAACTACCCTACAACGGTATGGAAAGAGAACGAAAGCCTGAAGATGTTGCTCAAGCCTTACACTTGCAACCATCTGATATCAAAGGTCATTGGGAAACTAGAAATGGTGTTAAGGGTTTCTTCGCAAAGTTTCTGTTTAAGAAGGCACAAGACTGCTGGAATTCTTTGGATCTACAAGCTTTTGAGGAGATTGTAGCACTTCTCATCTATGGTTGGTCTTGTTCCCAAACTCTGATCAGCTTATAGATGTGAATGCTGTCAAGATTTTCATATCTCGGAATCTTGTGCCTACATTGCTTAGGGACATCCTACACTCATTTTACACACGAACAATGAGGAAAAGAGGTGTTCTCATGTGTTGTACTCCTCTGCTAGCAAGGTGGTTTATTTCTCACCTTCCCCAATCAGTTTTGAAGAATGAGCAGGGTTTAAGTTGGTCACAACGGTTGATGACCCTCACACATGCTGATGTTCATTGGTGTTCTCGGTCCAGAGAAAATGTCATCATCATTGATCATTGTGGGGAATTCCCTAATGTCCCACTACTTGGCATTAGGGGAGGCATTACCTACAACCCCTGTTTAGCTCTGAGACAATTTGGGTATGCCCGAAGGGATGGCTGTAACGCCCCGTTTTATTTAATATTATATTATATTAATATTTTCGAGTTACCGTTTGACGTTTATTTTTGCGACGAGAATATTTAAATTAATCGTTACATCTGTTAATATATTCGGCGACGTTTTATTCGGTCCGGTTTTTATTCCGTTCGGTTCGATAAAATATTATTCGGACCGATATTTAATTATTTGGAGTTATTTTAATTATTTGGGTTAATAATATTATTTGATATTATTTAGTGTTATTTAGTAGTGATATTTTAAGACCAAGGGCTTTTTGGTATTTTGCTAGCTTAAGTCTTGTACCTAAACCAAACACAACACTACTTGTTTTATGTCATAACATTAAAAACACAGAGATAGAGAGAGTTTGAGAGAAGAGAGTCTTGGAGAAGAGAAGAGCAAGAACAAAACCAAAGCTAGAGTTGGAACATCAAGAATCAATTCAAGCATTTAAGGTAAGGGGTTTGATTTTTTCAAATGCTTATAGTTAGAGTGTGATTTGGTATATTTTGGATTTGGGGAAAAATTGATGTTAGGGTTCTTGAGATTTGTTGAGATAAATTAGGAGAGTTAATTTAGGTGTTAGTGTTGTGGAATTATTGTTATGTTAATAGAAATTAAATTAGAAAAACTAAATTATATTAATTAAATTAAGTTTATAAACTAAAGTAAAATATGCAGTATATTCAGTTTAGAAAACTAAAGAAAAACTAGCAGTATATACTAAGTTTACTAAAGAACTCAGTATATTATGTGTTGCCAATCTGTTTTAAGGCATGTGCATATACTGCTTATTCAAGATGGAGAAAACAATTTAAGACATTTATGCTTATTCATGACAGGGAAAACAGTTTGAGTTAAATAAAATAGTGTTTAATTTTATATTTGTGTGACATAATTTGGAATGATTGTACCAAATTTGTAGCATTGATAAGAGCTTATACAAATTTGCATTTAAATTATTTTCAGTGAAATGAAGTAGCAGTATTGAATTAGTAATATAGCAAACTTAAAGTAGCAGTATAACTTATTAACAAAAAATAAAACTTACAGTATTGAATTAGAATTAAGTTTAGAAAATTAATTACTTTATGTTTTGTTTTTTTTTTCTTTTTTGATTTAATATATATTAAATATTTATATTAATTAAATACAAATATGACATAATTTAGCTGATTTAATTTGGAATCCGATTATATTCCGATTTCCCGATTTCGGCAATTTCGGCAACAGAGCAAGTTGCTCCGAATTTAATCAAAATTGACGTGCTAGCTAATTTTGACGTGAAGAACGTTGTTGTGAGGTTAGTTTTTGGAGATTATGAGTTTTTAACGGAGCGACCCGAAATAGGCCAGTTTACGGTTAATTTGAAATGGGTTGTGTTTTAGTCAGTTTAAGTCGCGTATGGACAATTCGATTGCGACGTTAATGATTATGATTGATGCCGATTATTACGAATGACTTTCACGATGATTATTGATGTTTGACTATTTTTCCGTGTTTGAAATTTAGTGAATTATTTGATAATGATGTGGTGTGATTAAATATGATGATTGCGACAGTTTATTTATAATGAATACTTGATGATATGCGATGCGATGATATGTTTATCTTGATGTGGATGAATATGGCGACGTGGGTTTTATACCAATTTTGATGTGCAATGATGATGTTTTGTTGTGTCGTGTTTGTGATGTCGTGTTGTCGAGTCACATATATTGCATTGGCGACGAGGGCTTTTATGCCAAGCGACGAGGGCTTTCATGCCAAAGTGACGATGGGCTTTTATGCCAAATGTCCCTAATTATGGACAAAGCGACGGGTACCACATGCATAACATAGTCGTGTCTCATGGAGTCGGTTATGTTTATTTTTGAGTCTTTTGGCGTTGAGTTTTATTTTATAACTTATAATGAATTGTGATGTTATATGATACTTTGTTTGTGATGATTTTTGTGTTGAACATAAAGTGAATATATGTGATGATCTCATGATGAGTAAGCGATGAATACAACATGACGATAGAGCAACGATATGAGTTATGGCAATGGAGTTTATGTTTTGTTTTGATATGATTATGGTGATTATGTGATGAAATTAAAGTGTTGATCTTATACACTGAATGATGATTTTAAAGTATGTGAGATTTGATATTTGTTGATATATTCTTATTAACCTATATCAATTATGATTCCAAAACTATTTATATATTTTATCATGCCTTTAATCATATGTTTTGGAGTATCTCACCCTTTACTTGTTTCGCCGTTGCCTTTATATTGGTAACGTGCAGGTGATCCGCGAGGATGATGAGGATTAGCTCGAGTCTCTTTATTTTGAGTCGCTCTGCTCTGATAGTAGTAACACTCGGGATTTGGGCGACCTTATTTTTTGATAGGATAGTTTATGTATACTATCTTATGACCTTATGTATTGATGATAACATGATGATATGTACATTTTGTGAACACATCCGTTGTGTTGTGATTAGTCATATGTTTATATGATGATTTATGTTATGAATCGGTATATCCGACTTTTGATTTTGTGATGTGCATTATAATGTCAAGTGATGAAAAACAAGAATATGTGATACCTCAATTTATGTTTGGATGAAATTTTGAAACTCTGATTTTATTATTAATTACGAGGGGTAGAATTGGGGTGTTACATTAGTGGTATCAGAGCAGGTCGGTCTGTCCGACCAAGTTGTTGTGTTTTTTGTCGTCTATCAATCAAGTATTATTATTTGTTGATTCTAATCCTTGTTTTGTTTTGAGCAGAAGTTGTTATGGCTGGAAGGAACACTGGTAGGAATGATGAGGCTCATGCTGCTGCTATGCAGGCAATGTCTCAGGCTTTCCAAAACCCGCCGAATGCTGACGAGAACGTTGGGTCTCGTAGTTTGGCAACCTTCCAAAGAGAGAATCCTCCTACTTTCCAAGGAAAGTATGATCCTGAAGGTGCTCTGGCGTGGCTGAAGAAGATTAAAAGAATCTTCTGTGTGATGGATTGCACTCCTGTGCAAAGGATCCGTTATGGTACTCATAAACTAAGTGCTGACGCGGATGACTGGTGGGTTGAAACCCGTCAGAGGCTTGAGATTGCTGGTGAGGAAGTGACATTGGAAGTTTTCCGAAGGGAATTCATGAGGAAGTATTACCCGGAAGATGTTCGGGGAAAGAAGGAGATAGAGTTCCTTGAATTAAAGCAAGGAAGCATGTCTATCACTGATTATGCTGCAAGGTTCACTAAGTTGGCTAAGTTCTATCCGCATTATGATGGGCCGAATGACGAGTTCTCTAAATGCATCAAGTTTGAAAATGGTTTGCGTCCTGAGATTAAGAAATTTGTTGGTTATCAGAAAATCTGTGTCTTTTCGAATTTGATTGATAGTTGTAGGATCTTTGAGGAGGACAGTAATGCTCATTATAAGATTATGTCTGTTCATAGAAACAAAGGTCAACAAAGCCGTGGAAAACCGTATGATGCTCAAGCTGGTAAAGGGAAACAAAAAGTGTTTCAAGGGCGAAGAACTAGTGGGGGAGATGCTCTTGCTAGTATTGTCTGTTACAAGTGTGGGTAACCTGGCCACAAAATTAATGTTTTTCGAAGCGATGTTAGAGCTAAGGAGAATGAGGTGAGATGTTTCTGATGTGGAGAAGTGGGCCATATGACTCGCGATTGTAGATATAAGGATGTGGTCTATTTTAATTCTGGTGAGGGAGGTCACATTAGTGCTCAATGTAAGAAGCCTAAGAGGACTCAAGGAGCAGGAAAGGTGTTTGCTTTGTCGGGTGCTCCGATGGCAAATGAGGATGGTCTTGTCCGAGGTACTAGTTTCATTAATAGCTTTCCTCTTATTACTATTATTGATACTGGTGCTACGCACTGTTTTATTGTTGTTGATTGTGTAAAGAGATTGGGTCTCACTTTGTCGTCTCTGGATAGAGATATGGTGGTAGAAGTTCCGGCTAAGGGAACGGTTACTACTTCTTTTGTGTGTGCAAGTTGCCCTTTATCAATCTTTGATAGAGACTTTATGGTGGATATTGTTTGTTTACCGCTTGTTAGGTTGGACGTGGTTTTAGGTATGGACTGGTTGAAAGCTAATTTCGTCCATATCAATTGCTATGACAACACTGTGAGGTTTTCTTCCTTAGTAGAAGAAGAACAATCTATGTTGGTGTCGACGAAGCAGTTGAATGAGTTAATGAAGGATGAGGCGTTGGTTTTCTTGTTGATGGCGACTCTTTCTGTGGAGAGTCAAGCTATGATAGCAAACTTTCCGGTGGTGTGTGATTTTCCCGAAGTATTCCCTGATGAGATTCCTAGTGCGCCTCCAGAAAGTGAAGTTGAATTTCCTGTGGATCTTGTCCCTAGTACCAGACCTATCTCTATGGAACCATACAAGATGTCTGCATCTGAGTTAACAGAATTGAAGAGCCAATTAAAGATTTGCTCGAGAAGAAGTTTGTTAGACCTAGTGTGTCACCGTGGGGAGCTCCTGTGTTATTGGTGAAGAAGAAAGACGGTAGCATGAGACTTTGTATTGATTATCGTCAGTTGAATAAAGTGACTATGAGGAATAGGTATCCACTTCCTAGAATTGATGATTTGATGGACCGATTGGTTGGCGCTCGCATGTTTAGTAAGATTGATTTGAGATCGAGTTACCATCAAATAAGGGTGAAAGAAGAAGATGTTCAGAAAACTGCTTTCAGGACGAGTTATGGACATTACGAATATTCAGTGATGCCTTTCGGTGTCACTAATGCACCGGGAGTATTCATGGAGTACATGAATCGTATTTTCCATCCTTACTTGGATCATTTCGTGGTTGTTTTCATTGATGATATTCTGGTTTATTCTAAATCAGAAGTAGAGCACGCAGAACATTTGCGCATCGTGTTGGAAGTTCTGAAAGAGAAGAAGCTTTATGCTAAGTTGTCAAAGTGCGAGTTCTGGTTAAGTGAAGTGAGCTTTTTGAGGCATGCCATTTCTGGTGATGGAATTGCAGTTGATCCTTCTAAAGTTGATGTTGTGTTGAGATGGGAAACTCCTAAATCTGTTACTGAGATTAGAAGTTTCTTGGGTTTGGCTGGTTACTATAGAAGGTTCATTGAAGATTTTTCTAAGTTGGCGCTTCCTTTGACAAAGTTGACTTGTAAAGGAGATGCATTTTTGTGGGATGTCAAGTGTGAAGGAAGTTTTGTTGAATTGAAGAAAAGGTTGACAACGACTCCGATCTTGATTCTACCTAATCCTGAAGAACCATTTGTCGTTTATTGTGATGCTTCTAAGATGGGTTTAGGTGGTGTGCTTATGCAAAATGACAAAGTGGTTGCTTATGCTTCTAGGCAATTGAAGATTCATGAGAAGAATTATCCTACGCACGATTTGGAGCTTGCATCGGTTGTTTTTATGCTTAAGATTTGGAGGCATTATCTTTATGGTTCTAGATTTGAAGTATTTAGCGACCATAAAAGTTTGAAGTACTTGTTCGATCAGAAAGAGCTTAATATGAGACAAAGAAGGTGGCTTGAATTGTTGAAACATTATGATTTTGGATTGAATTACCATCCTGGTAAAGCTAATGTGGTGGCCGATGCTTTAAGTCGAAAGACTTTGCATATGTCACTTTTGATGGTGAAAGAGTTGGAAATGATTGAGCAATTTAGAGATATGAGTCTTGTGATAGAATTGACGCCGAAGAGTGTTATCTTGGGAATGTTAAAGATCAATAATGATTTCCTTGGTAGCATTAGAGAAGCTCAGAAGCTTGATGTGAAGCTTGTTGATTTGTTGGTTGGTATTTGACAAACTGAGAATGAAGATTTCAAGTTGGATGCTCAGGGTGTATTGAGGTTCCGAGATAGGATTTGTATTCCCGATGATGTGGATTTGAAGAGAATGATCTTGGAAGAAAGTCATAGAAGCAATTTAAGTATTCATCCCAGAGCGACCAAAATGTATCAAGATTTAAAGAAACTATTTTGGTGGTCGGGCTTGAGGAGAGAGGTGGCTCAGTTTGTTTATGCTTGTTTGACTTGTCAGAAGTCTAAAGTGGAGCATCAGAAACCTGCAGGGTTGATGCAACTGTTAGAGATTCCAGAATGGAAATGGGATAGCATTTCTATGGATTTTGTAACGGGGTTACCGAATACACCAAGAGGACACAATGCGATTTGGGTGATTATTGATAGGCTTACGAAGTCGGCTCACTTTATTCCTATTAACATCACTTATCCCGTATCGAAGTTGGCGAAAATTTATACGCATGTGATTGTGAGATTACATGGTATTCCTTTGTGTATTGTTTCGGATAGAGATCCGAGGTTTACTTCTGAATTTTGGAAGAGCTTGCAAGAGGCTTTGGGTTCAAAGTTGAGGTTGAGTTTGGCTTATCATCCTCAATCTGATGGTCAGACGGAAAGGACGATTCAATCGTTGGAAGACTTGTTACATGCTTGTATTCTTGAACATGGTGGTTCATGGGATACATATCTTCCTTTGATTGATTTTACTTATAACAATAGTTTTCATGCTAGTATTAGAATGGCACCGTTCGAGGCTTTGTATGGTCGGAGGTGTAAAACTCCTTTGTGTTGGCATGAGTCGGGTGAAAGTGTGGTGCTTGGACCAGAATTGGTTAGAGAGACTACTGAGACGGTGAAGATGATTAGAGAAAAGATGAGAATTTCTCAAAGTCGACAAAATAGTTATCATGATAAAAGGAGAAAAGACTTGGAATTTCAAGATGATGATCATGTATTTTTACGAGTTACTCCTACAACCGGCGTTGGGCGAGAATTGAAGTCGAAGAAGCTAACTCCTCGCTTTATTGGTCCTTACCAAATTACTAGTAAAGTGGGAAAAGTGGCTTATAGAGTGGCGTTACCGCCAAATTTTTCGAACTTGCATGATGTGTTCCATGTGTCACAACTTCAGAAGTATGTTCTGGATCCTTCACATGTGATTGAGATGGATGATATCCAAGTGCGAGACAATATTACGGTGGAAACGATGCCATTAAGGATCGAAGATCGTGAGATGAAGTCTCTTCGTGGCAAAGAGATCTCCTTGGTTAAAGTTGTTTGGATAGGAGCAGCTGGTGAAAGTGCGACGTGGGAGTTAGAAAGCAAGATGCGGGATTCCTATCCCGAGCTTTTCGAGTCAGGTAATTTCGAGGACGAAACTTTTATAAGTGGGGGAGAGTTGTAACGCCCCGTTTTATTTAATACTATATTATATTAATATTTTCGAGTTACCGTTTAACGTTTATTTTTGCGACGAGAATATTTAAATTAATCGTTATATCTGTTAAAATATTCGGCGACGTTTTATTCGGTCCGGTATTTATTTTGAGGGACCGGTAATTATTTTATTCGGTCCGGTATTTATTTTGAGGGACCGGTAATTATTTTATTCGGTCCGATATTTGTTTTGAGGGACCGATAATTATTTTATTCGGTCCGATATTTGTTTTGAAGGACCGGTAATTATTTTATTCGGTCCGGTATTTATTTTGAGGGACCGGTAATTATTTTGTTCGGTCCGGTTTTTATTCCGTTCGGTTCGGTAAAATATTATTCGGACCGATATTTAATTATTTGGAGTTATTTTAATTATTTGGGTTAATAATATTATTTGATATTATTTAGTGTTATTTAGTAGTGATATTTTAAGACCAAGGGCTTTTTGGTATTTTGCTAGCTTAAGTCTTGTACCTAAACCAAACACAACACTACTTGTTTTATGTCATAACATTAAAAACACAAAGATAGAGAGAGTTTGAGAGAAGAGAGTCTTAGAGAAGAGAAGAGCAAGAACAAAATCAAAGTTAGGGTTGGAATATAAAGAATAAATTCAAGCATTTAAGGTAAGGGGTTTGATTTTTTCCAATGCTTATAGTTAGAGTGTGATTTGGTATATTTTGGATTTGGGGAAAAATTGATGTTAGGGTTCTTGAGATTTGTTGAGAGAAATTAGGAGAGTTAATTTAGGTGTTAGTGTTGTGGGATTATTTTTATGTTAATAGAAATTAAATTAGAAAAACTAAATTATATTAATTAAATTAAGTTTATAAACTAAAGTAAAATATGCAGTATATTCAGTTTAGAAAACTAAAGAAAAACTAGCAGTATATACAAAGTTTACTAAAGAATTCAGTATATTATGTGTTGCCAATCTGTTTTAAGGCATGTGCATATACTGCTTATTCAAGATGGAGAAAACAATTTAAAGCATTTATGCTTATTCATGACAGGGAAAACAGTTTGAGTTAAATAAAATAGTGTTTAATTTTATATTTGTGTGACATAATTTGGAATGATTGTATCAAATTTGTAGCATTGATAAGAGCTTATACAAATTTGAATTTAAATTATTTTCAGTGAAATGAAGTAGCTGTATTGAATTAGTAATATAGCAAACTTAAAGTAGCAGTATAACTTATTAACAAAAAAAAAATTACAGTATTGAATTAGAATTAAGTTTAGAAAATTAATTACTTTATGTTTTGTTTTTTTTTATTTTTTGATTTAATATATATTAAATATTTATATTAATTAAATATAAATATGACATAAGTTAGCCGATTTAATTTGGAAACCGATTATGTTTCGATTTCCCGATTTCGCTAATTTCGGCAACAGAGCAAGTTGCTCCAAATTTAATGAAAATTGACATGCTAGCTAATTTTGACGTGTAGAACATCGTGGTGAGGTTAGTTTTTCGAGATAATGAGTTTTTAACGGAGCGATCCGAAATAGGCCAATTTACGGTTAATTTGAAATGGGTTGTGTTTTAGTCAGTTTAAGTCGCGTATGGACAATTCGATTGCGACGTTAATGATTATGATTGATGCCGATTATTACGAATGACTTTCACGATGATTATTGATGTTTGACTATTTTTCCGTGTTTGAAATTTAGTGAATTATTTGATAATGATGTGGTGTGATTAAATATGATGATTGCGACGGTTTATTTATAATGAATACTTGATGATATGCGATGCGATGATATGTTTATCTTGATGTGGATGAATATGGCGACGTGGGTTTTATACCAATTTTGATGTGCAATGATGATGTTTTGTTGTGTCGTGTTTGTGATGTCGTGTTGTCGAGTCACATACATTGCATTGGCGACGGGGGCTTTTATGTCAAGCGACGAGGGCTTTCATGCCAAAGCGACGATGGGCTTTTATGCCGAATGTCCCTAATTATGGACAAAGCGATGGGTACCACATGCATAACATAGTCGTGTCTCATGGAGTCGGTTATGTTTATTTTCGAGTCTTTTGGCGTTGAGTTTTATTTTATAACTTATAATGAATTGCGATGTTATATGATACTTTGTTTGTGATGATTTTTGTGTTGAAGATAAAGTGAATATATGTGATGATCTAATGATGAGTAAGCGATGAATACAACATGACGGTAAAGTGACGATATGAGTTATGGCGATGGAGTTTATGTTTTGTTTTGATATGATTATGGTGATTATGTGATGAAATTAAAGTGTTGATCTTATACACTAAATGATGATTTTAAAGTATGTGAGATTTGATATTTGTTGATATATTCTTATTAACCTATATCAATTATGATTCCAAAACTATTTATATATTTTATCACGCCTTTAATCATATGTTTTGGAGTATCTCACCCTTTACTTGTTTCGCCGTTGCCTTTATATTGGTAACGTGCAGGTGATCCGCGAGGATGATGAGGATTAGCTCGAGTCTCTTTATTTTGAGTCACTCTGCTCTGATAGTAGTAACACTCAGGATTTGGGCGACGTTATTTTTTGATAGGATAGTTTATGTATACTATCTTATGACCTTATGTATTGATGATAACATGATGATATATACATTTTGTGAATACATCCGCTGTGCTTTGATTAGTCATATGTTTATATGATGATTTATGTTATGAATCGGTATATCCGACTTTTGATTTTGTGATGTGAATTATAATGTCAAGTGATGAAAAACACGAATATGTGATACCTCAATTTATGTTTGGATGAAATTTTGAAACTCTGATTTTATTATTAATTACGAGGGGTAGAATTGGGGTGTTACATTAGTGGTATCAGAGCAGGTCGGTCTGTCCGGCCAAGTTGTTGAGTTTGTTGTCGTCTATCAATCAAGTATTGTTATTTGTTGATTCTAATCCTTGTTTTGTTTTGAGCAGAAGTTGTTATGGATGGAAGGAACACTGGTAGGAATGATGAGGCTCATGCTACTGCTATGCAGGCAATGGCTCAGGCTTTCCAAAACCCGCCGAATGCTGACGAGAACGCTGGGTCTTGTAGTTTGGCAACCTTCCAAAGAGAGAATCCTCCTACTTTCCAAGGAAAGTATGATCCTGAAGGTGCTCTGGCATGGCTGAAGGAGATTGAAAGAATCTTCCGTGTGATGGATTGCACTCCTGTGCAAAGGATCCGTTATGGTACTCATAAACTAAGTGCTGAAGCGGATGACTGGTGGGTTGAAACCTGTCAGAGGCTTGAGATTGTTGGTGAGGAAGTGACATGGGAAGTTTTCCGCAGGGAATTCATGTGTAAGTATTACCCGAAAGATGTTCGGGGAAAGAAGGAGATAGAGTTCCTTGAATTAAAGCAAGGAAGCATGTCTATCACTGATTATACTGCAAGGTTCACTATGTTGGCCAAGTTCTATCCGCATTATGATGGGCCGAATGGCGAGTTCTCTAAATGCATCAAGTTTCAAAATGGTTTGCGTCCTGAGATTAAGAAATTTGTTGGTTATCAGAAAATCCGTGTCTTTTCGGATTTGATTGATAGTTGTAGGATCTTTGAGGAGGACGGTAATGCTCATTATAAGATTATGTCTGATCAGAGAAACAAAGGTCAGCAAAGCCGTGGAAAACCGTTTGATGCTCCAGCTGGTAAAGGGAAACAAAAAGTGTTTCAAGGGCGAAGAACTAGTGGGGGAGATGCTCCTGCTAGTATTGTCTATTACAAGTTTGGGAAACCTGGCCACAAAAGTAATGTTTGTCGAAGCGATGTTAGAGCTAAGGAGAATGAGGTGAGATGTTTCTGATGTGGAGAAGTGGGCCATATGACTCGCGGTTGTAGATATAAGGATGTGGTCTATTTTAATTCTGGCGAGGGAGGTCACATTAGTGCTCAATGTAAGAAGCCTAAGAGGACTCAAGGAGCAGGAAAGGTGTTTGCTTTGTCGGGGGCTCCGATGGCAAACGAGGATGGTCTTGTCCGAGGTACTAGTTTCATTAATAGCTTTCCTCTTATTACTATTATTGATACTGGTGCTACGCACTATTTTATTGTTGTTGATTGTGTAAAGAGATTGGGTCTCACTTTGTCGTCTCTGGATAGAGATATGGTGGTAGAAGTTCCGGCTAAGGGAACGGTTACTACTTCTTTTGTGTGTGCAAGTTGCCCTTAACAATCTTTGATAAAGACTTTGTGGTGGATCTTGTTTGTTTACCGCTTGTTGGGTTGGACGTGGTTTTAGGTATGGACTGGTTGAAAGCTAATTTCGTCCATATCAATTGTTATGACAACACTGTGAGGTTTTCTTCCTTAGTAGAAGAAGAACAATCTATGTTGGTGTCGACGAAGCAGTTGAATGAGTTCATGAAGGACGAGGCGTTGGTTTTCTTGTTGATGGCGACTCCTTCTATGGAGATTCAAGCTGTGATAGCAAACTTTCCGATGGTGTGTGATTTTCCCGAAGTATTCCCTGATGAGGTTCCTAGTGCGCCTCCAGAAAGAGAAGTTGAATTTTCTGTGGATCTTGTCCCTGGTACCAGACCTATCTCTATGGAACCATACAGGATGTCCGCATCTGAGTTAACAGAATTGAAGATCCAATTAAAGATTTTCTCGAGAAGATGTTTGTTAGACCTAGTGTGTCACCGTGGGGAGCTCCTGTGTTATTGGTGAAGAAGAAAGACGGTAGCATGATACTTTGTATTGATTATCGTCAGTTGAATAAAGTGACTATCAAGAATAGGTATCCACTTCCTAGAATTGATGATTTGATGGACCGATTGGTTGGCGCTCGCATGTTTAGTAAGATTGATTTGAGATCGGGTTACCATCAAATAAGGGTGAAAGAAGATGATGTTCAGAAAACTGCTTTCAGGACGAGGTATGGACATTACGAATATTCGGTGATGCCTTTCGGTGTCACTAATGAACCGGGAGTATTCATGGAGTACATGAATCGTATTTTCCATCCTTACTTGGATCATTTCGTGGTTGTTTTCATTGATGATATTCTAGTTTATTCTAAATCAGAAGTAGAGCACGCAGAACATTTGCGCATTGTGTTGGAAGTTCTGAAAGAGAAGAAGCTTTATGCTAAGTTGTCAAAGTGCGAGATCTGGTTAAGTGAAGTGAGCTTTTTGGGGCATGTCATTTCTGGTGATGGCATTGCAGTTGATCCTTCTAAAGTTGATGCTGTGTTGAGATGGGAAACTCCTAAATCTGTTACTGAGATTAGAAGTTTCTTGGGTTTGGCTGGTTACTATAGAAGGTTCATTGAAGATTTTTCTAAGTTGGCGCTTCCTTTGACAAAGTTGACTTGTAAAGGAGCTGCATTTGTGTGGGATGTCAAGTGTGAAGAAAGTTTTGTTGAATTGAAGAAAAGGTTGACAACGGCTCCGATCTTGATTCTACCTAATCCTGAAGAACCGTTTGTCGTTTATTGTGATGCTTCTAAGATGGGTTTAGGTGGTGTGCTTATGCAAAATGACAAAGTGGTTGCTTATGCTTCTAGGCAATTGAAGATTCATGAGAAGAATTATCCTACGCATGTTTTGGAGCTTGCATCGGTTGTTTTTATGCTTAAGATTTGGAGGCATTATCTTTATGGTTCTAGATTTGAAGTATTTAGCGACCATAAAAGTTTGAAGTACTTGTTCGATCAGAAAGAGCTTAATATGAGACAAAAACGGTGGCTTGAATTGTTGAAACATTATGATTTTGGATTGAATTACCATCCTGGTAAAGTTAATGTGGTGGCCGATGCTTTAAGTCGAAATACTTTTCATATGTCACTTTTGATGGTGAAAGAGTTTGAAATGATTGAGCAATTTAGAGATATGAGTCTTGTGATAGAATTGACGCCGAAGAGTGTTATCTTGGGAATGTTAAAGATCAATAATGATTTCCTTGGTAGCATTAGAGAAGCTCATAAGCTTGATGTGAAGCTTGTTCATTTGTTGGTTGGTATTGGACAAACTGAGAATGAAGATTTCAAGTTGGATGCTCAGGGTGTATTGAGGTTCCGAGATATGATTTGTATTCCCGATGATGTGGATTTGAAGAGAATGATCTTGGAAGAAAGTCATAGAAGCAATTTGAGTATTCATCCCGGAGCGACCAAAATGTATCAAGATTTAAAGAAACTATTTTGGTGGTCGGGCTTGAGGAGAGAAGTGGCTCAGTTTGTTTATGCTTGTTTGACTTGTCAGAAGTCTAAAGTGAAGCATCAGAAACCTACAGGGTTGATGCAACTGTTAGAGATTCCAGAATGGAAATGGGATAGCATTTCTATGGATTTCGTAACGGGGTTACCGAATACACCAAGAGGACACGATGTGATTTGGGTGATTGTTGATAGGCTTACAAAGTCGGTTCACTTTATTCCTATTAACATCACTTATCCCGTATCGAAGTTGGCAGAAATTTATGTGATTGTGAGATTACATGGTATTCCTTTGTGTATTGTTTCGGATAGAGATCCGAGGTTTACTTCTGAATTTCGGAAGAGCTTGCAAGAGGCTTTGGATTCAAAGTTGAGGTTGAGTTCGGCTTATCATCCCCAAACTGATGGTCAGACGGAAAGGACGATTCAATCGTTGGAAGACTTGTTACGTGCTTGTATTCTTGAACATGGTGGTTCATGGGATACATATCTTCCTTTGATTGATTTTACTTATAACAATAGTTTTCATGCTAGTATTGGAATGGCACCGTTCGAGGCTTTGTATGGTCGGAGGTGTAGAACTCCTTTGTGTTGGCATGAGTCGGGTGAAAGTGTGGTGCTTGGACCAGAATTGGTGAGAGAGACTACTGAGACAGTGAAGATGATTAGAGAAAAGATGAGAATTTGTCAAAGTCGACAAAAGAGTTATCATGATAAAAGGAGAAAAGACTTGGAATTTCAAGATGGTGATCATGTATTTTTACGAGTTACTCCTACAACCGGCGTTGGGCGAGCATTGAAGTCGAAGAAGCTAACTCCTCGCTTTATTGGTCCTTACCAAATTACTAGTAAAGTGGGAAAAGTGGCTTATAGAGTGGCGTTACCGCCAAATCTTTCGAACTTGCATGATGTGTTCCATGTGTCGCAACTTCGGAAGTATGTTCCGGATCCTTCACATGTGATTGAGATGGATGATATCCAAGTGCGAGAAAATCTTACGGTGGAGACGATACCATTAAGGATCGAAGATCGTGAGATGAAGTTTCTTCGTGGCAAAGAGATCTCCTTGGTTAAAGTTGTTTGGATAGGAGCAGCTGGTGAAAGTGCAACATGGGAGTTAGAAAGCAAGATGCGGGATTCCTATCCCGAGCTTTTCGAGTCAGGTAATTTCGAGGACGAAACTTTTATAAGTGGGGGAGAGTTGTAACGCCCCGTTTTATTTAATATTATATTATATTAATATTTTCGAGTTACCGTTTGACGTTTATTTTTATGACGAGAATATTTAAATTAATCGTTATATCTGTTAATATATTCGGCGACGTTTTATTCGGTCCGGTATTTATTTTGAGGGACCGATAATTATTTTATTCGGTCCGGTATTTATTTTGAGGGACCGGTAATTATTTTATTCGGTCCGATATTTTTTTTGAGGGACCGGTAATTATTTTATTCGGTCCGATATTTGTTTTGAGGGACCGGTAATTATTTTATTCAGTCCGGTATTTATTTTGAGGGACCGGTAATTATTTTGTTCGGTCCGGTTTTTATTTCGTTCGGTTCGGTAAAATATTATTCAGACCGATATTTAATTATTTGGAGTTATTTTAATTATTTGGGTTAATAATATTATTTGATATTATTTAGTGTTATTCAGTAGTGATATTTTAAGACCAAGGGCTTTTTGGTATTTTGCTAGCTTAAGTCTTGTACCTAAACCAAACACAACACTACTTGTTTTATGTCATAACATTAAAAACACAGAGATAGAGAGAGTTTGAGAGAAGAGAGTCTTGGAGAAGAGAAGAGCAAGAACAAAACCAAAGCTAGGGTTGGAACATCAAGAATCAATTCAAGTATTTAAGGTAAAGGGTTTGATTTTTTCCAATGCTTATAGTTAGAGTGTGATTTGGTATATTTTGGATTCGGGGAAAAATTGATGTTAGGGTTCTTGAGATTTGTTAGATAAATTAGGATAGTTAATTTAGGTGTTAGTGTTATGGGATTATTGTTATGTTAATAGAAATTAAATTAGAAAAACTAAATTATATTAATTAAATTAAGTTTATAAACTAAAGTAAAATATGCAGTATATTCAGTTTAGAAAACTAAAGAAAAACTAGCAGTATATACTAAATTTACTAAAGAACTCAGTATATTATGTGTTGCCAATGTGTTTTAAGGCATGTGCATATACTGCTTATTCAAGATGGAGAAAACAATTTAAGGCATTTATGCTTATTCATGACAGGGAAAACAGTTTGAGTTAAATAAAATAGTGTTTAATTTTATATTTGTGTGACATAATTTGGAAATATTGTATCAAATTTGTAGCATTGGTAAGAGCTTATACAAATTTGAATTTAAATTATTTTCAGTGAAATGAAGTAGCAGTATTGAATTAGTAATATAGCAAACTTAAAGTAGCAGGATAACTTATTAACAAAAAAAAAACTTACAGTATTGAATTAGAATTAAGTTTAGAAAATTAATTACTTTATATTTTGTTTTTTTTTCTTTTTTGATTTAATATATATTAAATATTTATATTAATTAAATACAAATATGACATAAGTTAGCCGATTTAATTTGGAACCCGATTATGTTCCGATTTCTCGATTTCGGCAATTTCGGCAACATAGCAAGTTGCTTCGAATTTAATGAAAATTGACGTGCTAGCTAATTTTGACGTGTAGAACGTCGTGGTGAGGTTAGTTTTTAGAGATTATGAGTTTTTAACGGAGCGACCCGAAATAGGCCAATTTACGGTTAATTTGAAATGGGTTGTGTTTTAGTCGGTTTAAGTCGCGTATGGACAATTCGATTGCGATGTTAATGATTATGATTGATGCCGATTATTACGAATGACTTTCACGATGATTATTGATGTTTGACTATTTTTCCGTGTTTGAAATTTAGTGAATTATTTGATAATGATGTGGTGTGATTAAATATGATGATTTCGACGGTTTATTTATAATCAATACTTGATGATATGCGTTGCGATAATATGTTTATCTTGATGTGGATGAATATGGCGACGTGGGTTTTATACCAATTTTGATGTGCTATGATGATGTTTTGTTGTGTCGTGTTTGTGATGTCGTGTTGTCGAGTCACATACATTGTATTGGCGACGAGGGCTTTTATGCCAAGCGACGAGGGCTTTCATGCCAAAGCAACGATGGGCTTTTATGCCGAATGTCCCTAATTATGGACAAAGCGACGGGTACCAAATGCATAACATAGTTGTGTCTCATGGAGTCGGTTATGTTTATTTTTTAGTCTTTTGGCGTTGAGTTTTTTTTTATGACTTATAATGAATTGCGATGTTATATGATACTTTGTTTGTGATGATTTTTGTGTTGAACATAAAGTGAATATATGTGATGATCTCATGATGAGTATGCGATGAATACAACATGACGGTAAAGCGACGATATGAGTTATGGCGATGGAGTTTATGTTTTGTTTTGATATGATTATGGTGATTATGTGATGAAATTAAAGTGTTGATCTTATACACTAAATGATGATTTTAAAGTATGTGAGATTTTATATTTGTTGATATATTCTTATTAACCTATATCAATTATGATTCCAAAACTATTTATATATTTTATCATGCCTTTAATTATATGTTTTGGAGTATCTCACACTTTACTTGTTTCGCCGTTGCCTTTATATTAGTAACGTGCAGGTGATCCGCGAGGATGATGAGGATTAGCTCGAGTCTCTTTATTTTGAGTCGCTCTGCTCTGATAGTAGTAACACTCGGGATTTGGGCGACGTTATTTTTTGATAGGATAGTTTATGTATACTATCTTATGACCTTATGTATTGATGATAACATGATGATATGTACATTTTGTGAACACATCCGATGTGCTGTGATTAGTCATATGTTTATATGATGATTTATGTTATGAATCGGTATATCCGACTTTTGATTTTGTGATGTGCATTATAATGTCAAGTGATGAAAAACACGAATATGAGATACCTCAATTTATGTTTGGATGAAATTTTGAAACTCTGATTTTATTATTAATTACGAGGGGTAGAATTGGGGTGTTACAATGGCCCTCATGACATGCTGATTCCTGACTTGGTTTTTGACTTCGACAACGATGCTCAAGGACTTCGACAAAGGTTTATCTGAGCTTGGAGGATGCCCAACAAAGTGGATAGTAAGACACTGGGACACAAGAATTCCATCCCCCTTGAGCCTTATCTCAAGTGGGTACGAACCCGCGCCCAGAGTCTTATGATGCCTTACCCATACATTTTTCCTATGATCAAAGAGCCTGTTATGGAAGGAGAGGTTCCATATACCCTCCTACATCCGGACATGCCAACATCATTGGAAGATTTGCAAAAGAGTTGGATACAACTCAAGGAAGAGCGGAACACTTTTGAAGCCAGCTTCTATGCCAGTGAGAAGAAGGTTTTGGAACTTACCCGCCGACTTCACGAAGAGGAGAGTCTTAACACTTACACCGCACCAAAGAGGATGCGCAACGTATTTTTACATTAAGAATTTTGTAATATTCTGGCCATGGGGCATTTATGTACTAACAAATTTCTTCTTATTAATATGACGTGTGTTCTTTTTTATTTGCAACAAATTTTAATTTCTAAATCCTTGAATGCATTACATGAATAACATATCATTCATCATATGCATAAACAGGTCTTCACACCAAGTTTCCTTATCTTTCTGTTGTTTATTTCAGCGAGATAGATTTAGAGCAGACGGTTAAAGACCTGCAAGCACAGAATTCGCAATTCCAACAACTCCTCATGACCTTAGCAAAGGGTCAAGAGGATCTTAAAGCACTGTTAGAGAAAGAGAAGGAACCATAAAAGAAGAAAAAGAAAAGAATTGGTGTGGCCACTATGGGAAGGAGATTTGAGCATCAAGCTGGGAGAGTTCTGGAATTCCCCTCGACGTCTGACGAAGGGGTTGGTAAAGGAAAGGGAATTGAAATGCCCTCTGAATCTGAAGCTAAAGAAGAAGAAGAGGAAGAGGATGAAGATTACTCCGAACAACAATACCCTCCAGCGGATGATAAGTATAAAAATCTTGAGGATCGGTTGGCAGCCATGGAATTGCAAAGGGTACCAGGGTTAGATTTCGAAGAACTAGGGTTGGTTGCTGGGATCGTCATTCCTCCCAAGTTCAAAGTACCTACATTTTATAAATACGACGGTTTGTCCTGTCGAAAGATGCCTCTGAGATCCTACGTCAGAAAGATCCAACCTCACTCTTCCGATAAGGATCTTTGGGTCCACTTTTTCAAGATAATTTGTCTGGTACGCAATTGGACTGGTTCTATCAACTTGAGAGATTTGATGTTCATAACTGGGAAGATTTGGTTTCTTCTTTCTACCGATACTACCAATACAATGCATATTTAGCGCCTACTCGTACTCAGCTACAGAGTATGGGTATGGCCTCTAATGAGGGATTTAAGGAGTATGCCCAGAAGTGGCGAGATTTGGCTAGAAGGGTGCAGCAACCATTGTCGAATAGAGAGTTGGTTGACATATTTTTAGGGACCCTGTCAGGTGCATTCTTCAATCACTTGATCGGGAGCTCATCTGCAGGATTCACCGAATTAATTCTGACCGGTGAAAGGGTCGAAGCCGGTATTAAGAGTGGTAAAATTTAGAAGGATGCCCCCGCTTCCACTGCTATCAAGAAAACCTTCCCAGCCAAGAAGGAAGTTTTTGCTGTTTATACTCAGAAAAATCAAGGGAGAATGGAGCGCTGACCCGCGGTGGGGGCTGTGATGATCCAGAATTCCTCAGCCGATCAACCTCGCAGCAATCAACTAAGAGTTAACCAGCAAGGGTAGAAAGGCCACAACGACAATTCACCCGAATCAATATGACACCGTATCAGGTCCTCCCTCATCTGTTAAAGCTGGACCTTACCAACTTGAAAGAAGCGCCGAAAAACCCAAATACTTATTCTCCCTATTATCATTCAAATGAAAAATGTGCATACCACTCGGACAGTGTAGGGCATGATACCAACAACTGTTGGGCTCTTAAAAACAAGATCCAAGATTTGATAGACGCCAAGGAGTTAGAGTTTGATGCCCCCGAAAAACCTAATGTGATATCCACTCCTATGCCAAAACATCGTCATAATGTCCATGCAATTGTGGAAGATCTTCATGTTACCGCTGTTGATGAATTAATGACTCTGTTGCTGATGATTAAAATGAATCTGTTGAAAGCCAGGATTTTCCCGGGCTGTGAAAAAGATTGTTACTTCTGTTCAACCTTGCAATCCGACTGCCCACTGTTGAAATCAGGCATCCAATGCCTGATGGATACTCAAGAGATCCTTTTTCAAAAAACTCATGTTGCTACTATCACTCATGTTACTCCCGTTACCTTTGTTACTCTAATCAATGACATCGTTATAATTACCATTTCTGACAATCTTTCCAAGATCTGCAAAAGGCCTGTTAAGATTACGCCTGATCCGAAGTTTGTACCACTGAAGATTACCATGCCGGGGCCTATCCCATATAAGTCCAACAAGACGATACCATAGAATTATGGAGGAGAAATCTTCTACCATGGTGTTAAGAAAATTGAATCAGGTCAAGAGAATTTCGGTGATGAGACTCCTGATGTGGGGAATATCGCAGGAACAAGTAAGATAACTCATAGCGGAAGAATCTTCTCTCCGGAGATTGCTCCTCCACGAGCAGTCTTCGGCCCCTCAAGTGCTTCTGTGCCTGTCAAGATATCTGTGTGAAGTTCGGTTATTGAAGAAATTGATGCTCCCGAAGCTGTACCCTCTGTTGTTACTGCTAATAAAGGTAAGGGGATCCAAGAAGCGCCTGTCAGGATGAAGGCTCAGACTTTGGTTATCCCCGAGACCACCCAAAAGGAGATGGAAGAAATCTTAAAGATAATTAATAAGAGCGACTATGATGTCGTAGAGCAGCTGGGGCAAACCCCTTCAAAAATCTCTATGCTGGCTCTATTGCTTTGCTTTGAGGCTCATGCCAAAGCCTTGATCAAATTTCTGAAGACGGCACATGTCCCTCAAGAAACTTCTGCAGACCAGTTTCAAGAGTGCGTGGCTAGCCTTACAGCCAACAATGGTCTTGGTTTTTCTGATGCTGATTTGACCCCTAAAGGAAGAAAGCATAATGATGCACTGCATGTCTCGGTAGAGTGCATAGGGACCACGCTTGCTCATGTTCTGGTTGATACCAGTTCATCTTTGAATGTTCTACCAAAAAAAGCATTGGACAGATTGGACTGTGAAGGTTTGACCCTAAAGCCCAGTAATATCATTGTTAAAGCCTTCGACGGTTCTAGGCGGATGGTTCACGGAGAAGTGGACATTCCAATCAAAGTGGGAACGGAAATTTTCAACTCTACATTTTATGTGATGGACATCCGTGCTTCATATTCATGCTTGTTGGGAAGGCCATGGATCCACAACGTTGGGGCAGTCACTACTTCTCTGCACCAGATGCTCAAGTACCCAGTCCAGGGTAAGATCATAACAGTTCATGGTGAGGAGGAGTATATGATAAGTCACCTTAACTCTTTCCGCTATGTGGAGTTAGATGGCGAATTCATAGAAACACCTTTCCAACACTTTGAAGAGGTTTCTCCTGAGGTCGCGGTAGCAAAGGAAATAACTGATGTGCCTATCATTACCAAGCCTGTGTCCCGGATGTCATCCCTTAAAGACGCGAAGGTGGTAATCAAAGAAGGAGGAAGTACAGTGTGGGGTCAACTGCCAGATTTTCCTCACAAGACGGATAAGTTCGGATTGGGTTTTACTGCTGCTAGCCAAAAAGCTGTGCGTCGCTCCCGGGCTGGAGGACCACCCTTAAAGATCACTCACCATGAAGTTCATGCTTTAGAAGATGATGATGAAGAAGGCAACTTTGAAGATTGGATCTTTCCAACCATTGAAGAAGGACTGAACAACTGGGAGGTGAAAGACTTCGTTCCCATTACTTTCATCAATCAGTAATTTATCTTTTGAACATTTATGTTGGTCTGTAATAACTTTTAAACAATTCGTACACTATTTTCGCCTTATGCCTTACCCGGGGCATATAGGTCCATTTGTATGGGTTTTTGATTCTTAATTTTCATATGCCATTTTTAATGAATCATGGACGTTTTCATCTATAAACTTTTGTGTTCATTATCTTTCCTTTTACATTTTATTTTGTTTAAAGATGGCTATCCCTTACACACACCCACACTCACGAAATGCAGGTACCCATCCACTCCGGATTCCATGGGTGACTATTCTGCTTTGGCCTTCAGTGACTCTTAAGATTTGGTCAATCATGCCGAGTACGAAGATGATGAAGACTGTGAAGTGCCTGGAGAGTTAGCTAGACTTTTGCAACAAGAAGAAAGGGCTATTCTGCCCCATGAAGAGTTGTTAGAGACTATCAGTTTGGGAACAGAGGAAGACAGGAAAGAGGTTAAAGTGGGTGCCAACCTGGAGCCAAATGTCAAATAGCGCTTAGTTCAGTTGTTGAATGAATATGTTGAGATCTTTTCCTGGTCCTATGAAGACATGTCAGGACTAGATACAAATATTGTGGTTCACCGTCTCCCTACAAGAGAAGACTGTCCACCAATCAAACAGAAAGTTCGTCGAATAAGGCCCGACATGTCCTAAAAGATCATTGCTGAGGTGATGAAACAATTCAATGCTGGATTTCTGGCTGTTACCTCTGATCCGTAATGGGTTGCTAACATTGTGCCCGTGCCTAAGAAGGACGGCAAAGTCAGAATGCGTGTGGACTACAGAGACCTAAATAGGGCTAGCTCTAAGGATGATTTTACACTACCACACATTGACATCTTGGTCGACAATACAGCTCAACATAAGGTGTTTTCTTTCATGGATGGATTTTCAGGGTACAATCAGATCAAAATGGCCCCCGAAGACATGGAGAAGACTACTTTTGTTACGCAGTGGGGTACCTTCTGCTATAAAGTGATGCCATTCAGACTGAAGAATGCCGGGGCAACCTATCAGTGAGCCATGGTAGCTTTGTTTCATGACATGATACATCATGAGATTGAATTCTACATAGACGACATGATAACCCGTTCACAAACAGAAGAAGAACACCTCGACCATCTGCAAAAGTTGTTTGTCAGGTTAAAGGAATATAATCTCAGACTGAACCCTAGCAAGTGCACTTTCGGAGTCAGGTCCGGTAAACTTTTAGGATTCATCGTCAGTAACAAAGGCATCGAGGTTGATCCTGCCAAAGTCAAAGCTATACAAGAAATTCCGGCCCCCCGCACTGAAAAGGAGGTCAGAGGTTTTTTGGGACGCTTAAACTACATTGCAAGGTTCATCTCTCACCTAACATCTACCTGTGAGCCAATCTTCAAGCTGTTGAAGAAAGATCAGGTGGTTGAATGGAACAATGATTGTCAAATTGCTTTTGATAAGATCAAGGAGTATTTGATGGAGCCTCCTATCTTGATGCCACCCGTCGAAGGAAGACCTTTAATCATGTATCTGACTGTTCTAGATAATTCAATGGGGTGCGTACTGGGCCAACATGACGAGTCTGGCCGAAAAGAGCATGCTATTTATTACCTTAGAAAAAAGTTTACCGACTGTGAGACTCGCTATTCACTGTTCGAGAAAACTTGTTGTGCTTTGGTATGGGCTGCTCGCCGGCTAAGGCAGTATATGTTAACACATACCACTTTGCTGATTTCCAAAATGGATCTGATCAAGTACATCTTCGAGAAGCCTGCTTTATCCGGAAGAATCGCTAGATGGCAGATGATCCTGATTGAGTATGATATCCAGTACACAACCCAGAAAGCTATAAAGGGGAGTGTACTAGCTGACCATCTAGCTCATCAAGCCGTCGAAGATTACCAATCTATGAGGTTCGACTTCCCTGACGAGGATATTATGACTTTGGACAACATTAAAGATAACAGACCGTATGACGAACCTGAACAAGGACCCCGATGGATCCTGTACTTTGATGGTGCTTCAAATGCACTTGGCAACAGTATCGGTGCGGTACTTATCTCCCCCGAAGGTTTCCATACACCTTTCACTGCTAGACTCTGCTTCAGCTGCACCAACAACATGGTCGAGTATTAAGCTTGTATCTTTGGTCTCAAGGCTGCTATTGACTTGGGAATCAAATTTCTGATTATATTTGGGGACTCAGCTTTGGTTATCAGTCAAATCAAAGGATAGTGGGACACTAAACATCCTAATCTTATCCAATACAAAGAACATGTCCTGACATTGTTGCCTCATTTCGAGCAGATTACCTTTGAGCACTTCCCGCGAGAAGAAAATCAGCTAGCGGATGCTCTGGCTACAATGTCTTCCATGTTTAAACTCAACTGGGATAGTGAGGCACCTCAAATCACCATTGAGCGAATGGAAGAACCAGCACATTGTCACGAGATTAATACCGAAGAAGTGGTGGACCGACCCTGGTTTCACGACGTCAAAAGGTATCTCGAAGCACAAGAATATCCTGAAGGAGCTTCACTCAACGAAAAAAAGTTCTTAAGGAGGTTCGCAGCCAAGTTCTTTCTGAGCAATGGTATCCTATACATGCGCAATCTTGATCGTGTCCTACTCCGTTGTGTGGACAAGATTGAAGCTGAGCAGATCATGACTGAACTACATAATGGCACCTTTGGCACCCACTCGAGCGGTCACACAATGGCTAAGAAGATTCTATGGGCAGGATACTACTGGTCTACCATAGAAGCTGATTGTCATCCACACTCTCGTACTTGTCACAAATATCAAATCTATGCTGACAAGGTACATATTCCTCTAGTTCCTCTCAATGTCTTAACAGCTCCTTGGCCATTCGCGATGTGGGGAATCAACATGATTGGAGAGATCAAGCCTACAGCATCCAATGGACACCATTTCATCCTGGTGGCCATTGATTACTTTACCAAGTGGGTCGAAGCAACTTCCTTCGCCTCCGTTACAAAGAATGTGGTTGCCCGCTTAATCAAGCAAAACCTCATATGCCGGTATGGTATCCCCGACAGAATCATTTCGGACAACGGTACAAATTTGAACAATACTATGATCACCGCTCTATGCGAGCAGTTCAAGATTCAACATCATAATTCATCTCCCTATCGGCCAAAGATGAACGGTGTTGTTGAAGCTGCAAACAAAAATATCAAGAAGATCATTCAAAAGATGACAGTCACCTACAAGGACTGGCATGAGATGTTACCGTTTGCTCTGCACGGGTACCGCACCACGGCACGCACTTCAACTAGGGCAACACCTTTTTCTTTGGTATACGGCATGGAAGCTGTTTTACCTATCGAAGTTCAGATTCCCTCCTTGAGAATCATGAAAGATGCTGGTTTGAGTGAAGACGATTGGATTCAGACCCGGCTTGATCAACTTAACTTGATTGAAGAAAAACGACTTACTACTGTTTGTCACGGTCAGGCGTATCAAAAACGTATGATCAAGGCCTTCAACAAGAAAGTCAAGAGACAAGTATATCAAGTCGGGGACCTTGTAATCAAGCGAATCATCTTGCTGCTAAGTGATCCCAGGGGAAAATGGGTTCCTACTTACGAAGGACCGTTTGTGATCAAAAACATCTTTTCTGGTGGGGCAATAATTCTGACCACCATGGATGGCGATAACCTGCCACACCCTGCGAACACAGACATAGTCAAAAGATACTACGCATAAAACGACCCGACAAGTTGAAAACTCGAAAGGGCGACTTGGGCAAAAATGGGCATCCCAGTGAATCGAAAACCCGAAAGGGAGGTTCAGGCAAAAATTAGGGATAAATAAAAAAATATGTACACCCGGAAAGTCGAAAACCCGAAAGGGAGACTTGGGAAAAAAAGGGTTTCCCGGTGGATCAAAAACCCGAAAGGGCGGTCCAGGAAAAAGTTAGGGAATTAAAGCGTATGATGATGTCTCGTCGGATCACTTTAAGGGCAATCTCTTCACGGACAAGCTCCAGGCTTCTGATCAATCCAATCATCTGCGGACGAAGCAACGAATGGACAAGATACTCAGAGTTGTGAAGGCTATAGAAGAATGGGAACCCCATGGAATTGTTACACATAGCCATCCTTCTTTGTACAAATTTTTCTCATTTTTTACGACAACATTCTCTTACTAGGATGATTGTCTCCTTTGTACAAAAAAAACTTACTTACAAAGTTAATACAAAGATACTTCAAAGTGCAGAAATTTGCTTGCCTTTTCTTTCTTTTTTTACACTTATGTTTTATTTGAAAACGTCCAATGATTTGTTAAATGAGCATATGCATTTGAATATAATCACTGCTTACAAATAAAACGAAGTGAGAAAGGATAATTACTGTTAGGTTGAAGGTATAGGAAAACGTCTTTAGGCTATTTCAGAAGAAATCCCCTGCAATATGTCATTCAGATCTAGTGCATATCCCCAACGGAGTTAAGGTTTAAGATCCCTAATGGAGTTAAATACATATCGCCATCAGAACTAAGTTTCCAAACTCCATATCCCCAACGGAGCCAGAAAATTTTAAACTACAAATCCCCTGTGAAGATGAAGCTTTCTTCCCCAATGGAGTCCAAGACTTCAACCTTTAAACCTCAGTGGAGATCATCCGGTTTCTCCAAAATTCCCCGACAAGTTGCCTTAAAACCTGAAAATCAATCAGAGAATAGTTAACTTTTACCGCCAAGCATTCTTAAAACCCCAGTAGATTGGCATACAACCCAAGCTCTCGAAAACTCTCCAACATGATGAGTATTCTCCCCACAGAGTTATTTCCCAGCAGAACGAAGATTCTTGTTCCCGTTTCTCCATTTGAAGCCTCTCGAGTTTTAATTCCCCAGTAAAAATCGTCGGAGTTGTCCTCATTTTCCCCAGAAAGTCGTGAAGGATTCTCAATTCCCCACAAGTCACCGAGAATTATCAATCCTCAGCAGTAGCCCAAAGGATTTCTCATCTTCAGCAATCAAAGATTTTTGGAATCCCCAACATCGATCAAAGATTTACTTTTCCCGGCAGCAGTCAAAGATTTCATTATCTCCAGCTGTCAAGGATTTATTTTCCTCAGCAAAATAGCTAATCAGCTTACATGTTCATACATTACATTCACATATCATTAACATTGATAGAACATATTTTATTGCATCATACATGTCATGCAACATAACTTTGTGTTTTCAGCTAACATCTTACCATTTTCAGGATAAGATTAAAAGTTATCGTTAACAAATATTCAAAGATCTCAGATACAGTATGGATACACCCCAGACCCGAAGGTCATTCTACTACTCATTCCGACTTCAGCAATCAGATACAAATTAGATACGCTCCAGACACGGAAGCCATTCTATTTCTCATTCAGATTCAAATATCAACTACAAGCTCAGATACACTCTAAGACATGGAAGTCATCTGGTTGCCTTTTTCAGATCCCAGTTACAGTACGAATACACTCCAAGACATGGAAGTCATTCTGCTACCCATACAGATCTCAACTTCGGATACAGTCCAGATACGCGCCAGACACGGTTGCCATTATGTCACTCATTCAGAATTTATTCCCCAGTCTGGAGATGCTCCATACACAGATGTTTCTCTGTCACTCATTCAGAATTAAGATACAATACAGATACACTCCAGACATGGCAGTCATTCTAATATTCGTTCAAGAATCAAATACAGTTACAGCCCAGATACGCTCCAGACACGGACGCCATTCTTTTGCTCATACGAATCCAATCTCCAGATACAACTCAGATACGTTACAGATACGGATACCATTCTGATGTTCAACCAACAGTCTTGGATGGCATCTTTAATCCCATATCCAACAAGATTCTGCCATCTCCAAATGGCATCTTTAAGCCCATTCCCTCAATAATATTTTGACGAGTGCAAATTTACGGGCACTCTAGTGTCCAATCCTCTTTTACCTTCGAGTCACGAAAGGCAAACTCGCCAATCTAACTCTTCAGGTTCAAGAAGATTGAACAGGGGCAGCTGTTGTACCCCAAAATTTTCCCTCTCATTTTATCAACATTTCTCATTACAAGGCTCTTTGAACTCAAGACCAAGCTAGGGTTTGCAATGCTCAAGACATCTCCTTGCACTGATGACCTAAATTAGGGTTTGAGTTTGCACAGAGACTTTTGGACTTCTAATTCTCAAAGTGACTTCCATGCTTAATGTTGGACTCATAAGTTTGTCCATACCAAGTTCCAAGCCTTGAATCAAATTTTTGCCCAGTCAATTGGACAGTTGACATAGAAATCAGCTGTATTGGGGAAAAAGTCAATTGTGGCCAATTTATAGTCAAACCTCATGAATTTTGACCCACATCAACATTATGAACTCATATGAACCATTTGATCAATTTTGGACCACAACTCCATAAGAAATTTGATCAGATCACCAAAAGGGCAAAATGGTCATTTTTAGGGTTTTGACTGTACAAAGGCAATTTCTGACTTTTTGACCTAACCAATGGAAAAGTAGGCTCAAGCATGAACTTAAGGACTCAATTGCATCATCTTGACCTATTCAACAAGTTCAAAAGACCTCAATTGCATTGGATTGACAAATGAATTTTTCAGTCAACTGATCAAAATTTGACTGTACACTGAAAAGTCAAACTTTGACTTTTTGGTCAAAATCAAGTGCCAAGGGTCATTTTTCATCAAGATGTGTCAAAAAATGAAACTTGTTCATCAAGAAACCCAAAATTGCAAATTAGGGTTTAAAGTTGAAAATTTTCATAACTTAGAATTTTTCTAAGTTATGAAATTTTCTTAATTTTTCCTAACTTTGCCCAACATTTTCACCATGATGCATTTGGATTCAAATAAAACTTCCAACATGAAAGTTGTAGTCATCCACAAAGTCTACAACTTTTAAACACAAAGTTTTCTCAAAATAAGCTTGGATCTCAAGTTATGATTTTTGGAACAAGGGTCCCTAAAACTTTTAACTTAGTGAAATTTTGCCCTAATAGACAGGATTTTGACCTATCTTCTTGGCCATTTTTCACATGGTTCCACTTGGAATTTCAAGTTTCATTTCAAAGATGGATTATAGAGCATGTTTCAAGCTTTCCAAATTATCCAATAATTATCCAAACACATATGTGGTTAGGGAGAATCGAAGGCTTGAAGTTGGCAAAAACTCAATTTTCATCCATGGCATATTCATGTTCATACAAGTTGCAATTTCAAGTCAGCATGCCTTATACTAGTTTACAGGCCTCTAAACCACTTCGCACTCAATAATTAAATGAAAATCCATCAGTTTAAGCCATTGTTTTGGTCATTTGGACATTGTACACAAAATTAAGCCCTAAGTAGAAAAAGGCAAATTTCCATTTTTGCTTAAATCATGCTTTATGTCAAAACTGATTTCTTGAGCATTGGTCCAAATCTTATGCAGCTAATCAAATCCACAAGTTGGAGGGGCCAAGGGCAATGTATGCAAGCATAAGGATAGCCTGTACAGGTCTTTTTCAATCACTTCCACATTTTGCTTCAAAAATTAGAAACTTGTCCAAAACTTAAAAAACTTGAACATCAACCAAGATAAACTTATGCAAACAGTTTGAACATCTTTCTCACACCCCTTTGAGCCAGAAACACGATTTCTTGAGCCTCTAAACACCCCATAACCAGAAATCACATTCCATTGGAAAAATAGGGCAGAATCTGTAACTTGAGTTCCATAGCTCAATTGGCTCGTGCGTTTTGCCCCAAGTTGCTTCAAACACCTTCCATTCAACTCATCCAAGCTATCCCAAACCTCAAACACCAACTATAACTCCATTTACAGAGTTTGCCATTTTCATTTTGAGCTTGTGCAGGTTGAGTTCTATAGGCTGATTCAATGACATTCAAGGCAAGCTAGCTATTGGAGAAGGTCAAGTGAAGTTCAAGCAAGCTCCCAGACATCTCAAGCCTTGTTGAAAAGCTCCACATTTCCATACACGAAGTCAGCTGAAACAGGTTTTTGTCAACTTCCTATCTCTCTATTTAGGAACATTTAGCCTTAGGTTTGTGAATAAGAAATGTAGTATTCATTGCCATGAAGTTGTACATATGCTCAATTTTCATTTATATTAAACATGCTAAGAGAATTTCATCCATGAATATACTGAAAAAACTAGGTTAGATTTTAGGGCCAGAGAAATTATCTCTGGTCTTTGAGAGTTAAAACAAGTTGTTTATATGGTTGGAATCGTCTTGAAATGCTCTACAAGTTTGATGTTATGTGTTTTTGCAATAGAGCTCGTATACAGGATCTGGTGTTTGAACAGGGCGCGCGCGTTTTCAAAATCTGAAGGTTGAAGATGAAGTTGGTTTGGGCTGGGCTTGGCCTGGCTCACTATTGACACCTCCCTTTTTCCTTTTTGCACCCCCTGGCCCAATTTCTTGTTATTTTATATTTTTGAATTTTTATTTTCATTTCTGACTTTATTTATTTATTCCCAAATATAAAAATCACTCAAAAATATTTTCATATTTTTTTCACTTTTATTTTGCATTTTATTTTTATTTTCCAAACATAAAAAACAAATTAATTACTTTTATCTTATTTATTAAAACTTGAAAATATATTTAAATTATACTTTAATTTTCTATTTTTTTATTTTTACTCACACTGAAAATATTATTCTAAATATAATTTATTTTTGTATATATTTTATTTATTATATATATATATATATATATATATATATATATATATATATATATATATATATATATATATATATATATATATATATATATATATATATATATATATATATATATATATATATATATATATATATATATATATATATATATATATATATATATATATATATATATATATATATATATATATATATATATATATATATATTATTTTAGTATATATTTAGAATAAAAATATAAAATATTACACTTTTATTTTTATTATCAAATATACTTAATAAATACTTTTTTTAAACATATTTTATTTTTTTCATATACTATTTTATTTTTATTGTATATAAATAAAATAATTAATATATTTACTTTCTTAAAGAAATTAGGGTTTTACCCTTAACCAAATAAAATTAACCTTTTTATTTATTTCTTTATTTTTTTTTTACATCAAATATTTTTACATACATAAATAAACAAAAACCTTTTTGCATAATTCATTTTTAGTTGATATATTTATTTTGTTTATCTAAATATTATCTATTTAGTATTTATGCCTTGGGATTCAATTTGGATGTAATAGTAAACTAGGGGTCATATTTCTTGTCAAATACCCCTCATTCAAAGATTGTACCCCCATTCCTATAATCATGTTGTAATAGCTTAGACTTTTAAATTCTCGCACTTTACGGTTTCAATTATGCCATGATTAGAGAATTAGGGTTTGTATGCAAAAATCCAAATCAACAAGTAGCTTGACCTAATCAAAGACAAAAATGCATGAAAATCAAACACAATACACACTTGCACCCCTAGGGTTACAATCCACTTGTTGCCTTAAAATGGGCCATGTTATGCATGTTGGGTACTTTGGCAAAACCAAAACAAAACAAAAGATCATAGTCCCTCGATGACGCTATCTTGGTTGCCTAAACAAAATGATCAAGTCCCTTAAAAATTTGCCAAAGATACTTGACACAATTGCTATCATGGTCTATACGATGACCTGCGCCTGTCCTGTTTGGCATCCTAACACAAGGTTGTTCACCAAATGCAATGGTGAAATAACATTGTCAAAAGGGTTAAAAACATAGGAAAGATCTTTGAGTAAAATAGGGTAGATAACTCTTAGTTACTTGATCAAAGCTTGCAAAAAACATCCTTGCTATTTTCAAACACACTTCACAACACAATTTCAAAACATTTTCCAAATCAAACTTTCAAACATTGAAATCTTTTCAAAAGACAAAAACATCTTTGTATACATTCAAACAAGAATCATTACAAAGGTTGCCACAACGATGTCCTCTTTTCAAAACATCTTTCAAAACCACACACAAAACACATTTCAAACAATTGAAAAGCAAAAGCAAGTGATCTAAACAAGTAACTAAGAGCCCATGGATAACCATGGATGAAAAGGGTGCTTGCACCTTCCCTTTTCATAATCTACTCCCCGAACCCAAGAAAACATCTCAAAGGTCTTTCCTGTGCTTTTTGACCTTTCCTTTGGATAAAATAAAAAGCCGGTGGCGACTCTTGCTAAACCGAAACATTTGCGAACACAAACGCAAAACCTCAAGTCAGTTCTCCCACCGTATCACAGAAATGGCGACTCTGCTGGGGATTTATCTAAAAGTGGAGTAACCTTAGGGTTTAGATCACCTTTGCATGCTTATCTTGTTTGCTTTGATTGCTTTACATTTGGTTCTCTTGTTTGGGTTTGAATCCTCCACCCGAATTTTTGGGAAACATTCATAGGTAAATAGCAATACGTTGTGGAAGTTGTGCGGGGTATACCGATATGGTTGAAGCAATAGCTATATTAGTGCGACATATTTGTGAGTACCGGTAGCCTTTGAGTCAACCAAGAGAATACGGGGCCGCTGAGTGATGTCATGAAGCACTAATGAACTCTTAGAACCTTACTTGACCATCTTGGTCTTATTAGGGGTAGTGAGATGACCGGCTTTGGTGCAGTCCGAAGTTGGTAGATACTCGATACTACACTCATTAAGGGTTATTTTCTTGGAATATTTCGGTCGCCAGTTAAGTGGCTAAACTGAAACAATGAACACAGAAAATAATCCAGTGATATTGAGCTCCTTAGAACTCGGTTACTATTTATAGGATAGGTTGAGCCAACTAACTTCAAGAGGGTACTTACCTATGAAACCCCATGCAATCCTGAAACTAGGATCTTGTGTGACTTGTTTGTACATATGCTTGTGTATACATCATGAACATCATAAAGCATCATATGCATCCACTAACCATTTCAAGGGTTTGGATCTTCATCTTTGTTCTTGTTTTGTAGGTCATGGAATCTCTTCGCAAGAAAACAATTTAGGTCAACCTTGCGAGAAACCCTTCTCAACTCAAGGAGCTTGCTTCCAAGATTTCATAGAATTCTCTCTTCAGTGAAAGACATGGTAGACTCCTCAACTTGGTAAACTCAACCATTGAAGAAGACATGGTGAAAGTCCTCTTCCAGTTCTTTTACCCCCTACACCATTATTTCACATTCCCTGATTACCAACTAGTACCTACTTTGGAGGAATTTTCTCAACTCCTGAGGATTCCTATTCTTCATCAACTACCCTACAACGGTACAGAAAGAGAACCAAAGCCTGAAGATGTTGCTCAAGCCTTACACTTGCAACCATCTGATATCAAAGGTCATTGGGAAACCAGAAGTGGTGTCAAGGGTTTCTTGGAAAAGTTTCTATTTAAGAAGGCACAAGACTGCTAGAATTCTTTGGATCTACAAGCTTTTGAGGAGATTGTAGCACTTCTCATCTATGGGTTTGTCTTGTTCCCAAACCCTGATCAACTTATAGATGTGAATGCTGTCAATATTTTCATATCTCGGAATCCTGTGCCTACATTGCTTGGAGACATCCTACACTCATTTTACACACGAACAATGAGGAAAAGAGGTGTTCTCATGTGTTGTACTCCTCTGCTAGAAAGGTGGTTTATTTCTCACCTTCCCCAATCAGTTTTGAAGAATGAGCAGGGTTTAAGTTAGTCATAACGGTTGATGACCCTCACACATTATGATGTTCATTGGTGTTCTCGGTCTAGAGAAAATGTCATCATCATTGATTGTTGTGGGGAATTCCCTAATGTCCCACTACTTGGAATTAGGGGAGGCATTACCTACAACCCCTGTTTAGCTCTGAGACAATTTGGGTATGCCCAAAGGGATGGCCCTCATGACATGCTGATTCCTGACTTGGTTTTTGACTTCGACAACAACGCTCAAGGACTTCGACAAAGGTTTATCCGAGCTTGGAGGATGCCCAACAAAGTGGATAGTAAGACACTGGGACACAAGAATTCCATCCCTCTTGAGCCTTATCTCAAGTGGGTATGAACCCGTGCCCAGAGTCTTATGATGCTTTACCCGCACATTCTTCCTATGATCAAAGAGCCTGTTATGGAAGGAGAGGTTCCATATACCCTCCTACATCCGGACATGCCAACATCATTGGAAGATTTGCAAAAGAGTTGGATATAGCTCAAGGAAGAGCGGAACACTTTTGAAGCCAGCTTCTATGCCAGTGAGAAGAAGGTTTTGGAACTTACCCGCCGACTTCACGAAGAGGAGACTCTTAACACTTACATCGCACTAAAGAGGAAGTGCAACGTCTTTTTACATTAAGAATTTTGTAATATTCTGCCCATGGGGCATTTATGTACTAACAAATTTCTTCTTATTAATATGACGTGTGTTCTTTTTTGTTTGCAACAAATTTGAATTTCTAAATCCTTGAATACATTACATGAATAACATATCATTCATCATATGCATAAACAGGTCTTCACACCAGGTTTCCTTATCTTTCTGCTGTTTATTTCAGCGAGATGGATTTAGAGCAGACGGTTAAAGATATGTAAGCACAGAATTCGCAATTCCAACAACTCCTCATGACCTTAGCAAAGGGTCAAGAGGATCTTAAAGCACTGTTAGAGAAAGAGAAGGAACCAGAAAAGAAGAAAAAGAAAAGAATTGGTGTGGCCACTATGGGAAGGAGATTTGAGCATCAAGCTAGGAGAGTTCTGGAATTCCCCTCGACGTCTGACGAAGGGTTTGGTAAAGGAAAGGGAGTTGAAATGCCCTCCGAATCTGAAGCTGAAGAAGAAGAAGAGGAAGAGGATGAAGATTACTCCGAACAGCAATACCCTCCAGCGGATGATAAGTATAAAAATCTTGAGGATCGGTTGGCAGCCATGGAATTGCAAAGGGTACCTGGGTTAGATTTCGAAGAACTAGGGTTAGTTGCTGGGATCGTCATTCCTCCCAAGTTCAAAGTACCTACATTTGCTAAATACGATGGTTTATCCTGTCCAAAGATGCATCTGAGATCCTACGTCAGAAAGATCCAACCTCACTCTTCCGATAAGGATCTTTGGGTCCACTTTTTTTCAAGATAGTTTGTCGGGTATGCAATTGGACTGGTTCTATCAACTTGAGAGATCTGATGTTCGTAACTGGGAAGATTTGGCTGCTGCTTTCTACCGACAATACCAATACAACGCAGATTTAGCGCCTACTCGTACTCAGCTACAATGTATGGGTATGGCCTCTAATGAGGGATTTAAGGAGTATGCCCAGAAGTGGCGAGATTTGGCTGGAAGGGTGCAACCACCATTGTCGGATAGAGAGATGGTTGACATGTTTTTAGGGACCCTGTCAGGTCCATTCTTCAATCACTTGATCGGGAGCTCATCTGCAGGATTCACCTAATTAATTCTGACCGGTGAAAGGGTCGAAGCCGACATTAAGAGTGGTAAAATTCAGAAGGATGCCTCCGCTTCCACTGCTATCAAGAAAACCTTCCCAGCCAAGAAGGAAGTTTCTACTGTTTATACTCAAAAATCAAGGGAGAATGGAGCGCCGACCCGCGATGGGGGTTGTGATGATCCCGAATTCCTCAGCCGATCAACCTCGCAGCAATCAACTAATAGTTAACTAGAAAAGGGTAGAAAGTCCACAAAGGCAATTCACTCTAATCAATATGACACCGACTCAAGTCCTCCCTCGTCTGTTAAAGATGAACCTTACCAACTTGAAAGAAGCACCGAAAAACCCAAATACCTCTTCTCCTTATTATCATTCAAATTCCAAATGTGCATACCACTCGGACAGTGTAGGGCATGATACCAACAACTGTTGGGCTCTTAAAAACAAGATCTTAGATTTGATAGACGCCAAGGAGGTAGAGTTTGATGCCCCCGAAAAACCTAATGTGATATCCGCTCCTATGCCAAAACATGGTCATAATGTCCATGCAATTGTGGAAAATCTTCATGTTACCGCTATTGATGAATTAATGACTATGTTGCCGATGATTGAAATGAATCTGTTGAAAGCCGGGATTTTCCCGGGCTGTGAAAAAGATTGTTACTTCTATTCAACCTTGCAATCCGACTGCCCAGTGTTGAAATCAGGCATCCAACGCCTGATGGATACTAAAGATATCCTCTTTCAAAAAACTCATGTTTCTACTATCACTCATGTTACTCATGTTACCTTTGTTACTCCAATCAATGACATCGCTATAATTACCATTTCCGACAATCTTTCCAAGACCTCCAAAAGGCCTGTTAAGATTACGCCTGATCCGAAGTTTGTACCGCTGAAGATTACCATGCTGGGGCCTATCCCATATAAGTCCAACAAGGCGATACCATGGAATTATGGAGGAGAAATCTTCTACCATGGTGTTAAGAAACTCGAATCAGTTCAAGAGAATTCCGATGATGAGACTCCTGATATGGGGAATATTGCGGGAACAAGTAAGATAACTCGTAGCGGAAGAATCTTCTCTCCGGAGATTGCTCCTCCACGAGCAGTCTTCGGACCCTCAAGTGCTTCTGTGCCTGTCAAGATATATGTGCGAAGTCCGGTTATTGAAGAAATTGATGCTCCCGAAGCTGTACCCTCTGTTGTTACTGCTTATAAAGGTAAGGGGATCCAAGAAGCGCCTGTCAGGACGAAGGCTCAGACTTTTGTTATCCCCGAGACAACCCAAAATGAGATGGAAGAAATCTTAAAGATAATTAAGAAGAGAGAATATGATGTCGTAGAGCAGCTGGGGCAAACCCCTTCAAAATTCTCTATGCGGGCTCTATTGCTTTGCTCCGAGGCTCATGCCAAAGCCTTGATCAAATTTCTGAAGACGACATATGTCCCTCAAGAAACTTTTGCAGACCAGTTTCAAGAGTGCGTGGCTAGCCTTAGAGCCGAAAATGGTCTTTGTTTTTCTGATGCTGATTTGACCCCTAAAGGAAGAAAGCATAATGATGCAGTGCATGTCTCGGTAGAGTGCAGAGGGACCACACTTGCTCATGTTCTGGTTGATACCAGTTCATCTTTGAATGTTCTACCAAAAAAAGCATTGGACAAATTATACTGTGAAGGTTTGACCCTAAAGCCCAGTAATATCATTGTTAGAGCCTTCGATGGTTCTAAGCAGATGGTTCACGGAGAAGTGGACATTCCAATCAAATTGGGAACGGAAATTTTCAACTCTACATTTTATGTGATGGACATCCGTCCTTCATATTCATGCTTGTTGGGAAGGCCATGGATCCACAACGTTGGGGCAGTCACTTCTTCTCTACGCCAGATGCTCAAGTACCCAGTCCAGGGTAAGATCATAACAGTTCATGGTGAGGAGAAGTATATGATAAGTCACCTTAACTCTTTCCGCTATGTGGAGTTAGATGGCGAATTCATAGAAACACCTTTCCAACACTTTGAAGAGGTTTCTCCTGAGGTTGTGGTAGCAAAGGCAATAACTGATGTGCCTATCATTACCAAGCATGTGTCCCAGATGTCATCCCTTAAAGACACGGAGGCTGTAATCAAAGAAGGAGGAAGTACATTGTGGGGTCAACTTCCAGATTTTCCTTACAAGACGGATAAGTTCGGATTGGGTTTTACTGCTGCTAGCCAAAAAGCTGTGCATTGCTCCCGGGCTGGAGGAACACCCTTAAAGATCACTCACCATGAAGTTCATGCTTTAGAAGATGATGATGAAGAAGGAAACTTTGAAGATTGGATCTTTCCAACCATTGAAGGAGGACTGAACAACTGGGAGGCGAAAGACTTCGTTCCCATTACTTTCATCAATCAGTAATTTATCTTTTGAACATTTATGTTGGTCTATAATAACTTTTAAACAATTTGTACACTCTTTTCGCCTTATGCCTTACCCGGGGCATATAGGTCCATTTGTAAGGGTTTTTTATTCTTCATTTTCATATGCCATTTTTAATGAATCATGGACGTTTTCATCTATAAACTTTTGTGTTCATTTTATTTCCTTTTACATTTTATTTTTTTTAAGGATGGCTATCCCTTACACACACCCACACCCATGAAATGCAGGTACCCATCCACTCCGGATTCCATGGGTGACTATTCTGCTTTGGCCTTCAGTGACTCTGAAGATTTGGTCAATCATGCCGAGTACGAAGATGATGAAGACTGTGAAGTGCCTGGAGAGTTAGCGAGACTTTTGCAACAAGAAGAAATGGCTATTCTTCCCCATGAAGAGTTGTTAGAGACTATCAGTTTGGGAACAGAGGAAGACGGGAAAGAGGTTAAAGTGGGTGTCAACCTGGAGCCAAATGTCAAAGAGCGCTTATGGGTCTTCGAGCAGCAATTGACCTAAGGATTAAGTTATTAAGTGTATTCAGAGATTGCGCTCTCGTGATCAGTCAGATCAAAGGCGAGTGGGATACGAAACACCCTAATCTTATTCCTTACAAAGAGTATGTATTGACTTTGCTTCCGCACTTCGAGGAGATAACCTTTGAACACTTCCCTAGAGAGGAGAATCAGTTGGCGGACGCGCTAGCTACGATGTCTTCTATGTTCAAATTCAATTAGGACAACGAAGCTCCCCGGATTATCATTGAAAGGTTGGACGAACTTGCACATTGTTATGACATTGAGACTAAAGAGGTAGAAGATAAACCCTGGTTTCATGAGGTAAAGAGGTACCTTGAAGCTCAGGAGTACCCCGAGGGTGCGTCTGTTAATGATAAGAAATTCTTGAGGAGGTTCGCGGAGAAGTTCTTCATCAGCAATGGCATTCTCTTCAAGCGTAACCATGATTCAACCTTACTGCGATGTGTGGATAAGAATGAAGCAGAAAGGATTATGGTAGAGTTACATGAAGGTACTTTAGGAACTCATTCCAGTGGACATACCATGGCAAAGAAAATCCTTCGGGCAGGATATTTTTGGTCCACAATGGAAACCGATTGTTATCAGCATTCTCGGACCTGTCAGAAGTGCCAAGTCTATGCCGATAAGGTGCACATACCTCCAGTACCTCTGAACGTCTTGACAGCTCCGTGGCCTTTTGCAATGCGGGGCATTGACATGATCGGTGAGATCAGGCCTACGGCATCCAACGGGCATCGCTTCATCCTGGTAGCTATTGATTACTTTACGAAGTGGGTTGAAGCAGATTCCTTTGCTATAGTGACCAAGAACGTCGTGGCACGGTTCATTCGGCACAACCTGATCTGTCGGTATGGTGTACCAAAGAGGATCATTACAGACAATGGTATAAATCTCAATAATAATATGATCACCGAACTCTGCAATAAGTTCAAGATACGGCATCACAACTCTTCTCCTTACCGAACGAAGATGAATGGGGCTGTAGAAGCGGCTAATAAGAATATTAAGAAGATTGTGCAGAAGATGACAGTGACGTACAAAGATTGACACGAGATGTTACCATTTTCTCTTCATGGGTATCGTACCTCAGCACGGATGTCAACAGGGGAAACACCATATTCCTTGGTTTATGGCATGTAAGCCGTCTTGCCCATTGAAGTTCAGATACCCTCTCTTCGGATTATGAAGGATGCAGGTTTGAGTGAAGATGACTGGATTCAGACCCGGCTTGATCAGTTGAACTTAATCGATGAAAAGATACTTACTGCTATTTGTCATGGTCAAGCATATCAAAAGCGGATGATCAAGGCATTTAACAAGAAATTCAGGCGACAAGAGTATCAAGTTGGGGATCTGGTAATCAAATGCATCATCCTACCTCAAGGTGATCCCAGGGGAAAATGGACCCCTACTTACGAAGGGACATTTGTGGTTAAGAACATTTTCTCAGGAGGAGCTATGATTCTAACAACCATGGATGGTGACGACTTTCTTCACCCCGTCAGTGCAGACATAGTGAAAAGATACTACGCATAATCAAAGACCCGCTAGGTTGACTGGCCTAGGCAAAAAAAAGGGCTTCCCAGCGAACCAAAAGGGTTCGGGCAAAAATATGGGATGAAAATGAAAAAATTGTACACCCGGCAAGTTGAAAACCTGAAAAGGCGGCTTGGGAAAAAAGGGGTATCCCGGTGGACTGAAAACCCAAAAGGGCGGTCCAGGCAAAAATTAGGGATCAAAGCGTAACACTATGTCTCATTGGATCACCTTACAACCAGACTTCGGTATCGACTATCAAGCTCAGATGATACTAATCAATCTGATTTACCTTCAACCAAGTAGCAAAGTGATGAGATGCTCGAGGATATAAGGGCAATAGCAGAGTTGGAGCCCAGTGGGATTATTCTCATAGCTGTTTTGTTTAGTATTTCACAAATTGTATAAACTCTATTATTCGGCGGCGTTCTCTTACTAGGACGTCAGCCTTTTGTACAAAAACGCCTATTTACAAACCAAACTTCAAATTAATACAATTCATCTTCAAAGAAATTTCAAACTGTTTTTCCTTTATCTGTTTTGCAAAGAACGTCCAATGTTCATTTTTGATATATGCATTTGACATTAATTGCTGCTCATGAATATTTACATGCAAAACAAAAGACGATTACTTGTAATATCATAAACAGGGGCAAATAAGAATTGTCCAAGCTTTACAGTTGCTCTGTCCACCAGGTACAAAGGTAGATTCAGCTGAAGAATATGGCTAAGATACTTTCACTCCCTGCAGAGTAAGGAAAGGATAGTAATGTTAACTCTCCCCAGTTGAGACTTGCAACCACGAACGAATTGGTAACATTCTCCCTAAGAAGAGTTTATCTACCATCAGCACTGAAAAGTCTTATCATCCCCGACGGAGTATAAAATATCCCTAGTGGAGTTTGAAAATTCTCCCCAACACAGTCTGAAAAAGCTTCCCCAATGGAGTGTAGAGAATCATCCCCAGTAGACTTTGGAAGGTTATCCCCAGTAGAGCCTAAAAGGTTATCCCCAGTGAAGTCGCAACTAAAGATCATCCCCAGAAGAGTTCATTCCTTTCACAAACAGGAATTCAATCCCCAACAGGATTTGGGATCACCAGCAACGGTAATTCATCCCCAGCGGAATTTATCAGTGGAATCCTCTACAGAGCATCTCTTCCCCACAGAGTAATATCTTCATCAGTCTATTCCCCAACGGAGTTATCCTCTCCTGCAGGTTTATTCTCATAATTATCTTCATTCACTATCCTCAGCGGGAACGAAGAATTTAACTCTTTTTCTCCAGCAGCTATCCGGGATTTATTTTCCCCAGCTAAAAACATTACATTGCCATACATCATGACACATGCATATACGTATCATACAACACAATTTCATTTATTTTGAGAACATCATTGCTTGATACATATCATGCATTACATACAACTAAACTTTACCTTTCAAGAAATATGCGGTAAAATTCTCATAAAATTCAAAAGTTTTGAAGCTTTTATTCCAGTCGAATTACTGACAAGTTCTTAAATATCAACATAGTTTTCTCAGTTGAATTACAGACAAGGTCCTAAATCTCGACAAAGTTCCTCCGTCGAATTATAGACGAGTTCCTAAATCTCAGCATAGTTTTTTCAGTTGAATTACGGACGAGTTCTTAAATCTCGATGAAGATGTTTCCCAAAGTCGAATTACTGACAAGTTCTTAAATCTCAACATATTTTTCTCAATTGAATTACAGACAAGGTCCTAAATCTCGACAAAGTTCCTCCGTCGAATTACAGACGAGTTCCTAAATCTCCATAGAGTTTTCTCAGTTGAATTACGGGCGAGTTCTTAAATCTCGATGAAGATGTTTCCCCAAGTCGAATTACTGACAAGTTCTTAAATCTCAACGGAGTTTTTCTCAGTTAAATTACAGACAAGGTCCTAAATCTCGACAAAATTCCTCCATCGAATTACAGACTAGTTCCTAAATCTCAGCAGAGTTTTCTCAGTTGAATTACGGGCAAGTTCTTAAATCTCGATGAAGATGTTTCCCTCCAGTCGAATTACTAACAAGTTCTTAAATCTCAACAGAGTTTTTCTTAGTTGAATTACAGACAAGGTCCTAAATCTCGACAAAGTTCCTCCGTCGAATTACAGGCGAGTTCCTAAATCTCAGTAGAGTTTTCTCAGTTGAATTACGGGCGAGTTCTTAAATCTCGATGAAGATGTTTCCCTCCATTCGAATTACTGACAAGTTCTTAAATCTCAACGGAGTTTTTCTCAGTTGAATTACAGACAAGGTCCTAAATCTCGACAAAGTTCCTCCGTCGAATTACAGACGAGTTCCTAAATCTCAGTAGAGTTTCCTCAGTTGAATTACGGCCGATTTCTTAAATCTCAATGAAGATGTTTCCCCAAGTCAAATTACTGACAAGTTCTTAAATCTCAACGGAGTTTTTGCTCAGTTGAATTACAGGCAAGGTCCTAAATCTCGACAAAGTTCCTCCGTTGAAGTACAAAAAGGTTCTTAAATCTCAGCAGAGAATTTTCTCAGTTGAATTACAGGCAAGTTCTTAAATCTCGACGAAGATGTTTTCCCCCCAGTTGAATTACGGACAAGTCCTTGAAACTCAATAGAGATGTCCTCTCAGTTGAAGTACAGGCAAGTTCCTAAATCTCAACAAAAATCAGGCTCCCCTAGTGGAATCTTTCTCAACAGCAGGTATGCAAGCTCTCGCTAAGGAATCTCTTATGCGATCGACACTCCTCCAAATGGAATCTGTAAGCCCATTCCCGACATCACAAGGCTGATATCACTTCATGCGAGTGCAAATTTCTGGGCACTCTAGTGTTCAATCCTCTTCCACCTTCGGATCACGAAAGGCTCCAAAGCCAATCTACATCCTCAGGTCTAAGAAGATTGAACAGGGGCAGCTGTTGTACCCCAAAATTTTCCCTCCCATATTTCTCAAAACATTGCAAGAAAGATCTCCAAGTTGCTCAAGGTTGCTCAAGAATTGGTCAGACAAGCTCTCTCCTAAGGAAGTCTACCCCAAATTAGGGTTTTGAGTTGCATCAAGATCCTTGAGTCCAAATGACCCAAAGTGCTCACCAATGTCCTAATATGTTCTCAAGGTCATCCATGTCAAGTTTCAAGCCTTGGAGAGGAAGTTTGCTCAGTCAATTGCTCAAAGGTCCAAAAATCGACTGTGCTAGGGAAAAAGTCAATTGTGACCCAAATGCAGTCAAACTTTAAGATTTTTTGTAAACATTCTCATTTTGAAAGATATTTCATCATTTGATCAAAGGTTGATCATGATTCATCAAGGATTTCTCAAAATTCATCAAGATTCAAAAGTTGCTAAATTAGGGTTTTGTAGGAAAAGTCAACTCAACTTTGACCAAGCATAACTTTTTCATACTTTATGAGAAATGACCCATCCAAAGATTATTTTGAAGAGGATGCAATTCCCTACAATCATCTTCATACCCCAAGTTCAAAAAATGCACTCACAAGAAGTTATGAATTTTGACATTATAGGTCATTTTGGAAAGTCAGCAAAAACACCTTTTTTGTCAAAGCTTATAACTTGAGCATGGAATATCAAAATGAGATGAGACCAAAAGGGTTGGTTATGGGACATCTCAAGCTTACTAAAAAGTCAAAGAACACTTCTAAAAGTTCAAAATTGAAGAAGTTATGCATTGTTGAAGTTGGACTTTTTTGCAAAATTTCCAAAAGTCAACTATCCCCAAAACTTCAAATTTTGCCAAATGGGCCCATTCTTTTTCACTTGTTTTGAGCTTGCATTGTTGCCCACGTGCTCTAGCTTCAGCCATGTGCCCATATCACATTTTTATTATTTAATTTGATTTTTATTTGAATTAATTCATTTTAAATCAAATAAAATCACATAAAATCTAAAGCATTGATAACACATGATTTTGTGGTTATTTCAGGTTCCAACTACAGCTAACATGGCAATTAAATTTGTATCAAGGCCTTTATGCACAAGAATATGTGATTTGGATCAAATTTGGAAAGATTGTAAAGGCAAATCAAATCCACATCAAAGTCATTGATAGAGCAAGATTTGAACCACAAATGCTACCCTAATCCAATGTACAATACATAAGCAAGCAAAAGGGACGAGAATCAGGTTGGGAGATCAAGTGTGGAGGCAGAACCAACTTTGAAAAAATCACAAAAAAGCTTGAGATCGAAATCAAGGTTGGAGGCATTTTCAAGAGTTGAGACGTATCCCAATCGCTTCCTGGCAACGCACACAAGCTATCCAAATCCAAACCAGGCATTCTCAGGCCCTCATACGCGCTGTAAGTCCTTCGTAAAACCGCCCTGTTCTTGATTTTGTATCTCTGAAATTAGACAAAATTTTCATGAAATAATTGCATATCATTAACCCTCACATCATTTGCAAACTTTTTGTAATAGCCAATTTCATTTATGTGCTCTGTATGAAGATCCACCATTGCTAGGGTTTGGTTCGTGGTTTTAGGGATTTTCGTTTCAGGTGCAATTGGTCCACATGAAGGACATGGTTGTGATCAGGAGTTTGTCACGAATCCAACCATGGTCTTAGAGTCCATTTATGTGGCTTGTGCAAGATTTTGGAGATGAACAAGGTTGTAGTGATGGAGCTTGGTCCGTTGGTATAGGTCTTCTGTGTTTTAGCCACGGTTGGGAGGTCAGGGACAATACGTGGCGTCCATCCATTGTGTTATTCAAATAGCGCGCGTTTTTATTTTTGTTCTGGCCATTAACTTTGCTTTATTATATTATCTTTTATTCATATTATACTAACAATTAAAACAGCATGGCGTAGTGGTAACCTTGGCAGTGGATATCCTTTCAGGACCTGGGTTCGAATCCCAGGTCCCCCACTTTCTCAATATTATTTGTTTTCAGATGATCCAGTATACGCGCATGCCAAGGGATCACCATACTCCCTCACCAATCCACACGCCAGATGGCCATAAGGCCAGATCTGATGGTCAAGCTTCAAGGGTGCACCACAAGCCAGTCAACGCGCCTACACAGGATCCCAAAAGTCCAAATGGATCAGCAGCAATTAGGCCTACAAAAATGCTTTCAGCACCCCCAAAAACAGGCCCACTCTCTCTTTTCTTTATATTCTATTCATTTATTTAATTGCTTTATTTTATTTAAATTATTTTCTAACCAATAACAATTTTTTTTCTTTTTATTAAAAAAATCACAAAAATATCATTTTGTCCAATTAAAATTAAGAACTTTATTTTTCTCTAATAAATTTTAATTAATTAATTAGGTTTTTAATTTTAGGAAACTTTAATTTATTTCGTAAATAAATAAAATTAATTAGACTTAATTAGGTTTTAACTACTAATTTAATTATTTTATTTTTCTTTCCTAAATTAACAAAAACTCCAAAAAACATGTCATTTATTATTTTCTTCATTTAATTAATTTAATTTAGTTATTTAATTTAGGATTTAATTTCTTTTCTTAAAATAAAAAAAATGGCATTTTCTTTTAAGGGTCAAAACCCTAATTCGCATCCGAGTTAATTTTGCATCGCGATTTACTTTTCTTTATCCATGTTGATGTATCTGTTTCCGGTATGTAATAGATAATTAGGACATTTTATTTATTTACCGCTTTATTTTATTTTATTTTCAAAGGGTTGCTTTTGGCGATGTAAATACCCGACGCCTTGTAATTTAATTTCCGCACCTTTAATTTCTGCAAATTATAACTGCTAGATGTTTGATAATAGGGTTTGCATGACAAGACTGAATGTTTAATCTTAAAATCAAATTAGATCACCCTTAACATGTGCAAAGATAAAAATAAACTGAAAACGACACACTCGCACATGCGCACTCTTAGGGTACACCCCACTTGGTTGCCTTCGTACACGGTCATTGAGTATAGGTCATTTTAGAGGTCGCCCTCTTGTCTAAAAGATCATAGTCGCCTCGAAATGGTTGCCTCGGATATTGTTGCCTCAAACAAATGATCTAAGACATTAGGGTTACCGCTAAGGCGTCCTAACATTGCTTTAGTGGCCGTATGTCCCTCTTTCGAATTGACCCTCAAACTCCAACGATGGTGCTACCTACTCACTAATAGTGGGATGGCATTGTCTAAAGGAAATTAGCATAGAAAGATTCTTTTTTCGAGTAGGTAGGTTAGTTCTTAGATACTTGCTCATCCAAAAACAAAACTTTTTCCACACTTACACTCCTTTACAAACAAAGTTTTCAAAAAACACTTCATTACACTCTTGAGGACAGAAGCCAGAGTTAAATCGAAGTTCCAAACAAAAAACTTTTTCAAACGCACAAGCACAAAGAAAATATTTTGAAAATGATGAGCAAGTACCTAAGAGCCCGTAGATAACTATGGATAAAAAGGGTGCTAATACCTTCCCTTTCTATAAATCTACCCCCCGTACTCAGAGATAATCTTGAAAAAGGAATATTTCTGTGCTTTTTTCCTTTCCTTGTTGGATAAAATAAAAGTCTGTGGCGACTCTTGCTTACCTCGACATTTTGCGAAAACAAACGCAAAACACAAACCAGCATTCCAAAAGAAAACAGTCAGTTCTTCCCACCGTACCACACTCCCCTTCATTGTCTTCAACATCTTCTTTCTTGGAAGGACCAGGATTTTCCTCTTGCTTCACCCAATGGTAATAAACATCAACACCATAATTCCATGGGATGGCCTTCTCACTAGTATACGACATGGGACTGGGTACTGTAATCATCAAAGGAGGCATCCTAGCTATAATGCGCACGGGGGTGTAAGGAATACATACCACAATAATGTCTTCTTCAGTAACCTTTTGGTAACTTGGCTTTCTATCGAATTGTAGGGAACCCTCATCCATCATGACTTGGATACCAGCTTTTAAGTCATTACATCCCTTTGGTTGCTCTCTACACTTGGCACAATCTAAAGCACAACCCGGGAAAATAGAATTGTCAAGCAAATATCTCTTAACATACCACAACAGAGTAGCTACTTGTTCTACATTCATAACTAAATTCAGCACTTCTCCATTATCATTAATCATATTAACCACAGCCCCTCCATGCCTAGGAATTGGGTTCTGAGTAACATTCAGACCAGTTATGGGAGTAAACTCAATTGCCTTGGCATCCAACAAGTCTTGTATTCTACATTTCAACACAAAACAATTGTCTGTTGAATGACCAATTCCGCCAGAATGGAATTCACATCTTGTGTTAGCATCATAGTTAGGAGGAAGTCATCCATGGGGTAGTGGCATATTTCTCAAACTAATCAACTTCAAATCGAGCAAATGGTGGAGTGCTTCAGTAGGAGATACTGGTAAGGGGTCGAATTTTCTCAACTATCTTTGTTGTTGATTATTATACTGACGGGGAGCATCTTGTTATCTTTGTTGTTGGGGTATTGGATTATGTCTCTGTTGTAGAGGAGCATTAACAGGAATAGACACATTATTGACGTGTTGGTGTTGACGATCATCTCCTCTTCCTCCATCAGAATAAACTGCACTCGTGTCGCCTTTCCCTCTTCTTAGGGTAAGTATGGAATGGTTTCTTACCACCCCCCGATAAACCACTAGAACCACTGATTTGAATCTTCCCTAATTTCAAACCCACCTCAATTCTTTCACCAACCATAACCAAATCCGCAAATCATGCTGAAGCACTTCCTAACATGTGGTCGTAAAACGGCCCTTGCAGGGTACTCATAAACATATCAATGAGTTATAGTTCCATGAGTGGAGGTTGGACCCTCGCAGCCAGTTCACGCCACTTCTGAGCGTATTCCTTGAAAGATTCTTTTGGTCCTTGTGACAAATTCTGTAATTGAGTGCAATTAGGCGCCATATCCATATTGTACTAATAATGTTTTACAAAAGCTTGAGCAAGATCGTTCAAGCAATGAATATGAGTTTTCTCTAACTTCATGTACCATTCCAGGGATGCCCCAGATAGGCTATCCAGGAAGAAATGAACCAAGAGCCCCTGATCATCAGTATGCACCGACATCTTCCGAAAATAAGCAGTTGCATGAGTGACGGGATATGACGAACCGTTATACTTTTCAAAGACCAGTGGTTTTAACTTTGGAGGAAGCTTCACCCCATATACTAGCACAAAATCATTAGCTTCCATACCAAGGACTCCTTGCCCTTCTACTGCCTTCAAATGTTCTTCCAACAACCGATACCTTATATCCTCAACCTGAACTTCTGGCTATGAACGCCGTACAGAGAACTGATCTTCATCCTGATCAAACTCAAAGTCCCGCTCTTCATAATTTCTTACACCACCCATATTATCTCTTCGGTTCCCCACAAGACGAGGTCCCGGGGACGAGGGAAATTACCCCATGTTTCTCACAAAAGGGTTTCTAGGTGGCCCGTGAAAATTCCCAATGGCATGATCTTGTACATCCCAAACACTGGATAGCGGCGTTGATTGTTGACAAGGAATCCAGTTCCTCCTGTCGGCGATTCACATTGGTGATGACTTCCATGAAATGGGTCATTTGAGTAGCCATCTGGGCTCTCATTTCAGCGAGTTCAGCTTGGACTTGCTACATCTGTCTAGGTAAATCATTTCTGGTAGAATACCGATGAGTAGTCGTCTTGAATTCTGAATAAGAAAAGTAGAATAATAAGAATACCATCCTGAGATGACCTGTCATGTTATGAGATGTATGATTTGCAAGATATGTTTTTTTATTTCCAGGTTATTTTACAAGTTTTGTCAATCATCGGGAATAACAACCAAGCACAAAACACAAATAATAAAGATTATAGTGCAAAACTTCTTTATTTACAAAAACATCAAAATACTGATTCTCAAAATCCACTGAATTTGAATAAGATAAAAAGATCCCATCCAACAAGACTGGTGGTGATCGCTTAACAAAAAACGATAAAGAAGATCAAAGGGGTGAATCTCACATCCCCACATGAAATAAAGGTCCCTTCTCTCGGAAATGCTCCTCACTCCACTCCTTGGTCTCCTGGAATAGTTGTCTTGTCCTTGGGCAGTAATGTTCTTCAACAAGGCTTTTAATCACCACATCTTTTCGGAATAGTTGTTCTTCTAAGTACTAACATTGCTCCAGAAAGTGATCACATCTTTTGCATTCTGGAGGAGAAATAGGTATAGGTGCATGCTCCAGCTCTTCTATCTGACTTCGAAGCTTAGAGTTTTCTTCCCTTACACGAGTCATGTGCTCTTCGTGCTTCTGATATTTCTGTCTGACTTCATTGAGTTGCCTTTCCAATTCTTTAACCATCTTGCTATGACATGCTTTTTACTTTGCTTCAGCTACTTGGAGACTCTTAACCTTTTGTTGACTTTTAAAAAGTGCCACACCCTGAATATTAGTTAAGCTGGACTTCTCAATCCTCGACCTCTTTGATTGTTCACATGATCCACGACCCGCCAGTATATAATATTTCTCCCGATTCTCCCTCCAAAGTCTTCTCTTTTCTTGTAGAGCAAAGGAAAGTTCAATATTCTTATCCTCTAGATCAGCTTGTAGCTTAATATTCTCAGCTTTGGCGTTTTTGAGGCACGCCATTGGTACAACTTCGAACTCTCTTGGCGCGGATTGCTTATAAGATATCCTGCCATGAGAAAGGTGATCAACCTCCTTTTCATAAGATGTGAATTTATCTATCAGCAGATCATACATAGGTTGCGGGTACAATGGTTCTTCCCTCTTATAAGGCAACAACAACACCTTCACTCGATCTTGGATCCATCTTGAATAGGCGTCGAGAGCCGTACCTCCGCTTCTATTCAAAGACTGCTTTCCCTTTCGATGAATGTGTTTCCAGGAGACTTTTACTCTTTCAAACATAGAAGCATCCCCTCATTTTCCGAAATAAACGGTTTCCTTCACCTCCCGCTCAGTAGGTCCATTTGTCATTACGAATCCAAATTGGCGTCGTTCCAAAAATGGGATTATAATTGATGCAACCTTTGGTTCCCATGAGTGGAACGTTAGGAAACTCACCACAACTCGTAATGAACTCCATCAAAATTCCCATGTTGTGCCAAACAATGTCATAAGAAATGAGTCCCATGATCCGTGGGGCCTAAAGAGACGTCTCAGCAGTGTCGACAAATGGTCCCCTGGTGGGCATGTGCATCATGAACCATTTGTGAAGTAAAGTTGTACCGCATACCATATCCCCCCTCTTGCCATGCCAGGAATGAATAGTAAAGTAAGTGTCACCCAATAATGTCGGTACCAGATTGTCATTCATAAAGACACAAATTGCTGCCAAATCCACCACCCTTTCTTCCACAGGTGAGAGGATCAAACCATAAATTAGTACGGCTAATAACGCATTGAAAGTTGTCCACTTTCCTTCTTCTGCAAATCCCTTGGCTTTATTTATCAGATAATCCTGAGAAATTCCATGTACGTCATATTTCTTGATACAATTGCCTTCTACTTTGCTAATGGTCAAATAAAGAGCTTTAGCGATATCCAGGTATTGGGAATTTCAGGCACTTGAGTAAAAGGAAAATTGTATGTGATCTTTATATCAAGAATATATGTGTATTCTTCAATAGTTAGTGCTAGCTGGTAATCTTGGAAAGTAAAGCAACGTAGTTGTGGATCATAGAACTGAAGAAGCACTCTTAACACCCATTCTTCATAAAAATCATTCACCAGTGGCAACAAGTTCCCATGCCATTTCCTGAAAAAGTTTTCATTCAGACCATTTACAAGGGTTCCCAACTCTCGTAATCGACCCCCATAAAACACAAACTGATAGACAGCCTTCTTCCTAAGAGTCTCTGCACTCGTGCTCGTGTTGTTATTCGTTCGGATGCCAATGATAACTTCTAAATATCCTTGAAATAACATGCATATGTGAATTAAACATACATACATTTTTTCTTGCATTTTTTTTAAATAAATATGCCATGAGGTGATGGAAACACAAAGGAAACAAGGTATCTGATGTGCTGTTCTGTATATGTTAGGGAACCAAGATCCAGAACTTTGTAAAATAACCAGTCATTCCTTTTTAGAAATCCAGTCACCAATGAAAAGAGTCACCAACGGTACCTGTAAGGATCAACATGCCCTCCCCGCTCACAGGTGCAAACTAGGTCAGGGTAAGGCAAGGGTAACTCAGAATCATGGGTACGCCTGAAGCCACTATCGTCGAAACATTGACGTGAAACGATATCACCCCATTTGTAATCTCATCTGAGCGTGGACGATATGACCGCACAAGTAAACAAGAGTCAACTAGTCGTTCATGTTCCACTCTATTCCTAAGGTTCCTATGGTTGTCACTTGTCCTGGGTATTGGGCCTTTTACCTCTTGTAACACCCACCCAACATGATACCAGAGCTAGTACAACAGATAACCAAACATATGGAAAGCGGTATAATGCATGCACAAGCATATGCAAACAATATATACAAAGTTGGAAATAAATAGAAACCAAAATAAACAAACCAACAAGAGCTAGGACTGACTCCGGGATGGACCAGCAATAGGTCAATTAGTCCCTAGTAAAGTGGCCAGCTGGAACAACAAGGATGAACCGTCATCTGATAATAAAATCAATGAAGTCGCCACCAGACGTCTTTTATCCCACAAGAAGGGAAAGGTAAACATCGAGAAAACCTGAAGAGGGTGAAATCACGGTCTTGCGACCGAGAGATCGGGTAAGGGAGTCTGTTACGCGAGGGGGAGGTATTAGCACCCCACACGCCCGTAGTACTCTACAGTATCCACTCTTGTTGTCTAATCTAATGGGTGTGTAAGAATCTATATCTAAGTTGTACAGGAAATGCATGCAAAAGAAAGGAGGAAAGAGTGTAGGGAAAATAAAAGTTGTGCTCACCTAGGCCCTATCCCAATGCCTACATATCCCTTTTAAGGAATCAGAGCAGCTGTAGTTTGGCTCATGTATTTTAGTTGGTTTGTGTTTTTTAGTTAAGGGAAATAAAATCAATAGATAAAATGGTAAAACATCAGATAGAACAACAAAATGTCAACAATGATGATAGAATAGAAAAAAGAGATGACGAGACATTTCATGGTAACACAAACTCAGATAAGGCGGTAAAACACCAACATGAAAGAAAAATATCAGACAAGAGGATGAAACATTACACCTAACGATGATATTAAAAATCAAAGTAGGATAACAAACATGTGCGATGGCGAAACATCGGCTAAAATAATGTGCAATGGAGAAACATCATCTAAGAGATAAGACGATGACATGGAAAAGATGGAGAGACATCAATAAACCAGGGAACAAAACATCACACCTACCAATGATATTGAGAATCAAGGTAGGATAACAAACATGTGCGATGGCGAAACACCGAATAAAAGAATGTGCGTTGGCAAAACATCGGCTAAAAGATAACAAAAGGTCATGGCAAGGATGGAAAAACATCAATCTGACAAGATCTAAAACAAAAGCCCAGAGGCGCACAAACAAGTAAGAATTGTTTGTACTTTTTACCTTTAAAGAAGGGTTTAAGTTCATTAGAGGCATTTTATAATTTTCCAAGAAGAATTTTTAGTTTTAAGATGCAATATACAAAGAAAAAGAAAACAACTAAGGGAGACTATCCTAATATCCAGCCCTAATGTTATCATACAATGATTGATTCTAAGATGGAGGATGAAAGAGGGAAGCTTCTACACTATGTTAGCATGCATGGATTCCTATCCTAAGGTCTGGCTCGAGGATTAACCCTACACGAGCAATCCTAAGGGAGCATGGTAAAAACCAAACAAGTAAACAAACAAGTTTTAAACATGAGTATCAAGGTACCTATGCAGAATTACCTTAAACAGGTCTTTAAATAAACAAGAGGGATTCTTGATATGATCAACAACGGAATTCCCCGTCATACATCTCTATTCCTACTTGACATGGCAAGGAAAGCGATGAAAACCCTACTTCTCAGGATCTCTAGAAAGCAGTAAATGGCAGAGATAAGGGGGTAGTAGTGCAATACCAAACGGATAACAGTCCGTAGTAAATAAATGAGAGAAAGAAACCCAGAGAACTTCAAGCAGGCTAGCATCATAAATAAATCAAGTCAGAAATCACGCCATCAAATGTAAGTATTGAGGCTTCAAATATGAACATATCCCACATGTGATGTATAGCAGTTACAATCACATATATATCCTGCAAAAGAATAACAAATATACAAAGCACAATAATGGTGCAAGCACAACCAATTGTGTTCCACAAATAAAGTGGAACACTACAGCATCAAGTCAAAATGGAAAACTTTCCTCAGAGTACCTCACACATTCAACAGACAAATTAGTGATTTCAAAGAGAAATGATAAACCAAATTGAAAAAGATAGGAAAGTAATGAGAACTTCAATGGTTCAATGATGAACTCAAGTCTCCAAAATAGTGGAGAGGATGATAAAAAGAAAATATATTAATCTATTATGGATTGCACTAGGGCATTCCCTTTACCTCTAATACAAAAGAAAAGGAAGGCTTAATCATCAAATTTAAAATAGAATAAAATGATTCAAACATTAAAGGTCAAGTGATCTAATGTATTTATGAGACTATCCTTGATGTATCATTCCCCAACATGTTATCATTGGTCACTTGATGAACTCAAACTCAAGACAAAAATTCAAAACTCAAAGCAAAATTCACAAAAAGAACATCTTTTTAGGAGGTATGGATCAAAAAGTTCTCATCAACCAATTATGAGAAGTCAAGAAAATTGATATGAATTGGTGTGAGAAAACAGAATCAATATGATCATTAAGTGACAAATTATAGGCCTCACACAAGTTCATTGGCCATCCAACAAATTGCAACAAAGAAATGCAACATCAATTGGTCACTTTCACTTCAAAAACACATCAAAAATAGAAAAGGACTTCAATAATTCAAACCAAAATTTTCTCAACATCTTTGAGATGTGTAGAGGTTATAAAACAAGTTTGAAGTTCATGGATAGTATAGGAGAAAATCAAGTGAGGCTCAAGAATCAAAACTAGTTGGCAAAACTACCAAACTAGACAAGCTTTCAAAACAAATTGTGGAAAAATATTCAATCAAGTCAAATAATTCAAGAAAGATGGTTTTTAGATCCTCAATACATCCACGAACCTTAAACAAGACCCAAATTCCAATGAAAACCCAAGGCAAATTGGTTTTGAAAATAAAACTTACAATGTAAGCCACAAAACCCTAATTGTTTGAATTTTAATATTACATATTAATTAGATAAGATAAAAATTCAAAAAATTCAAACCAAGATCATACAAATCATAAGAAAACCCTAAATATCAGAAGACATATTTTTCCATATTTTTAGAGTTAAAGAAAAGTCAAAAATAAAATCAAATTCAAACCATTAAACAATTAAATAAATATTCACATTTTCAAAATAAAATTCTAATCAAAAGTTATAAAAATATCCAACCAAAGTTATATTCAAATACTAGAATTAAAAATAAGCATCCATGATTTTTTGGGGAATTTTCTACATTTTAACAATATGGTTAAAATAATTGACAAAACATAAGAAGCAATTATATCTTATTAATTAATTAATCAACTAGAAAAAGAGAAATTCTAAAATAAAATTCATAAACCTAAAATAAATTAAACAAAGTGTCTAGAATATTTTTTATATAATTTTTGTACAAAGGAAAGGTCAGAAACAAAAAATTTCAAAAATATTATGCAAAAAAAATCAATTAAACAAGATTAATTAATGCACGAAATTTTTCACCAATCAAATGATTTTTAAAAATTCCAGAAAAATTATGACAAATACTTGAAATTAAGATCAAGCTATGGTTATTTTTTAGAATTTTTGAAAATGTTTTGGTCACAAAATAAAATCAGAGAAAACAATTAAAAAAAGAAAATTATGAAATTGCATTAAAACTCAAATGGACCAATCGGATCCAGCCACGCCATCGTCTTCTTCCTTGTGACAAACCTAAAACGCGTGTTTCACAGTTTCAAGCTCCTATGTTCTACTCAAGATTTCTACTTCATTTCTCAACCAAAATAAGTGATTCGAAGCTCAAAACAAAGCCAGATCCATCCTCTACATCATGCTACTTATAGATCTCAAAAAGATTGACTAGGCAATTAGAAATATGGACGGGAAAATTGTAAAAACTCATTGAATATGAATTATTCAGAAGTTCAAATATGATATATTCTTCAAATTCAAGCAAATTTATACGTCAAACCTATTGTTTGGATAACTATGAGCATGCATTCAAGATCTTAAACTCCAAATCAAACTATATTGAGAGAAATCGAGATCTACTTTTTACCTCTTGAGTTGGAAAATAAATCCAAATAGTGCCTCTAAACAACAAGAAAAACCTTGAATCCTTGCTCTTAAACGTCAATGAACACGAATAGAGGAAGAAATCATGACTGGAATGAAGGAGAATGAAGCTTCTAAGAGAAGGGAGTTTTGAGGATGATAAGAAATTTTCAGATCTGATCTTTGTGTATCTATTTTGTGCCTTGAAATGAATGATGAAGTGTGCTTATATAGCCATCCTGGAGTGAGGGCAAGAGTGTAAAAATAGTTTGATAACCGTTGGAGGGAAAATGTGGCATTTCAAAAAATTTGAGAATGACCAAAGGCAGGCTGAGTTTTATCTTCTTTTTGCCTACTGCATGATGCATTTTGGGGAGTGTAAAAGGAGATTAAATCAGAGGGAATATGGTGAAAATGGTGAGGTGGCAAGAGTGTGCACATGGGCCAAAAATCAGATTAGATAATCTTGCTACTTTTGGCAAAACTTGAGAGAATATGGTCATGCTTCACGCGTGCTTTGCTTGGACTCATTTGACAAGAAAAGAATGCAACAATTTATGCTAGACACATGCTACATGTAACTTGACATCAATCAAAACTAGACTTATGAAAATTCTGTAACATGACCATGGTTGTCCATAATTCTGGACAGCTGACTTTGTGCTTAGGACATTTGAAAATCCTTCGTGCATTTTGGATGCTTGAGGGGCCTTTCAAGAGCTCTCATAATATAGAACATCATAGGGCTTTAAATTTTTCAAATTGAGGCTTAATTCATGGAGAAATGATGTTTCAAAGTTGAGGCAAAAGTGTGATTTGGCTTGCCTGGACCGCGCGCGTATGCCTTGCATGGTGTGCATGAAACCAACTTTAAGATACCAACTTTGAAGTACCATAATTCACTCAATCCTTGGAAAAATTGAATGATTCAAAGCTCAAAGAGAAGCTCTTATGGAAAAAAACAAAATTCTCTTTTTAATTTTTTAAATTGAGTCTTGAGTCACAAGAAATTGATTCCACAAAATGGCATGCCAAGTGTTTGATGAAATTACGCGTGTGACTTGCCCAAGAGAGGTCATCTCGACACTTAGAATATTTTTTAATTTTCAAGTAACTTCTTGAACATGTCAAACTCAAATTCAACCTTTCTCATGATTCTAAGGTGAATTTGGACATGGAATATGAAAAGAGGATGTTTAAATTGATGGTTGACCAAAAGTCCACTTGGTCAACTACTGATTTTATTGACTTTGGTCAAAATGACCAAGTTTCCCCTTTTGATCAATTGAACCATTTCCAATCCAAATTGAACCTCAATTTTTTAACCATAGATGCTTAATAACATGTGGTGAACCATGGAAAAAAGTTTGGGGTGTAAAAGACAGAGAAATCCTGACTAAATCCAAAACCCTAGTTTTGTACCCTGTACTAGGAGATAACTGATCAAGCATCAAAACCCTAATTCCACTGGGCATCATGAGAGAGTCTTTGAAAAAAATTTATTCTAATAATTATTCTTCAAGAAATGGCTCTTCTAGACACCAATTACTTCAACTTGGACCAAACCCTAATTTTGACTGATTTCTCAAAGGAGAGTGATTCTTCTTTCAAATTAATACAAACTTCAAACCTCTGCTAGATGAAAAGATCTTGAGACATGAGGGCCCCTTGTGGCTTGAGAAATTAAAAGTTTGGGAGAAAGAGATCCCTTCTTACACCAATTGTCAACACTATCAACTAGCACCTCTTGTAGACAACTTGAGAACCAAAGTATCTTGATCCCATCACAAAGTATGAGTGCAATGCCATATGATGTTTATGATGAAACATAATCTTACATCAAGAGGGTAAATTTTTGGGTGCAACAATTCTTCACACACTCTATCTACAAGCCAGAAGCAACATGTTTAAATCTTCTAACCACTCTAGATAGCCTTGTACCATGTCTTAGAAAGATGTTTGTCAACTTTGCTTCAAAATAAAGTAACCTAGCCATAACATGTGATCCTTTGAATCTGATTGTTTAAACATCCAAAACATCTTTCCTATAAATAGAAGCACTATTTAAAAGCCATAAGAGGAAGACACAAGCCTGAAACTCCCTAAAACTCCCTCAAGCAAGAAATTGCTTCAAAACACCATTGTTGTGCAGATTTTGACTCTACACATCAAACTTCCATTTCACTCGTGTGTTTCTTGGCAAAACCATTTCAAGAGCTTCCCTATCTCAAATATAAGCCATCCCAATACCTGTTTTCAAACTGTAACACCATTTGCACTATCCTCCATTTTCAAAAACAGAGGTCTGCACTTGGACTTCTCTAGAACAATTCAAGCACTCCCAACTCAAAGTAACCATTGGAATAGCTTCCTGGAGGTTCAAGGAAGCTAACCAGACCATTAAAACATCTTGAAGCGAGTTGTAACTCAAAACACGAAATCCAGTTTTGAGGTAAGTTTTCTGATTTTCAATCTCTTCATATAGACATTGTTAGCTTTCTATTTTCAAAGCTAAAATGTAGACATCATTGCCCTGAAGATGACCATGTCCTTAGAATTCATTTATGTTGCTTGAGTAGTGAGAATTTTGAACCTGAACTTTCTGAAAAAATTAGGTTAAAATTGGTACTAGTTAAAATTTGTGCTCATATTTGAGCCATTGTTTAAGTTATTTACATTTCTGGAATCGTGGTAAAATGTCTAACAAGTTTGATGTTCATACTTTTGAGAATGGTTGAGAAATGAATGACTTGCAGAGGCTCTGGCTGGGGCGAGGAAGAAGATGAAGTTTATCATTAGAACTGGTTTTGTAATATATATTTATGGTTTTGTTTATAACACCAGATGTATAGCCACCTCAGTGGTAGAAAGCGCGCGCGTAAGGCATTACCCTATAAGGTCTCGGGTTTAAACCGCAGGGACCTTTTGTTTTATTTCTTGACACTTTTTTTATTTTGTCAAAACAGCTAGTGCTTGGGCCTCAAGCAAATGGGCCTTGTACCATTTTACTCCCTTAACACCCTTGTCTACTAACAACAATGCAGTTCATTGTTTTTATTTTCTTTTTTTCTGATTACAAAAAAAAAATCATAATGGGCCTAATCACAAAACAAAGTTGTTTTTACTTCTAAACCACTTTTCCCATTTTTACACCCCCTGACCTTATTTTTATATTTTATTTTATTTTCCCTTTTCTTTATATTTATTATTATTAATATTATTTTTATTATTTTTTTATTAATTAAAAATCCTAATAAATAATTTATTTATTATTTGCATATTTAATATACTTTTATCTTATTTCTTTTAAGACAAAAAGACCAAAAATATTTTTCTTTAACAAATTTCTTTTTAATTAAATTAATATTAGACTTAGATTTATTTTCTTAATTAAAATTAATTTAGAACTTAGGACTTTTAATTAATTGATTTTTCATACTAGTTTATGTACGATAAATCTTTTTTTTTTAATAAAAAAACCTTAAAAAATTTGTTTTCTTGATTAAATCAATTTCTTTTCTCAAAATAATTTAGGTTTAGTTTTCTTAAATTAGATTAATTAATTACTTTCTTTTTTTATTTAATTAAGTTAAACCCTCTTATACAAAAAACTCAAACAAAAACAACTTCATTTTCCTTTCATATTGCCTTTACATTCTTGTACATTTTATTCTTACAATAATTCAATATGGTTGTAATAGTAATTAGGTTTAATTTATTTCATCACTCCATTTGTAAATTTGTATCCCCATCCCAAAATGATGTAATAGCATCTTCGCAATTTATCGCTTTCAATATAAATGCTAGTAATTAGGGTTTATATGGCAAGACATAAAATCAACAAGTAGAAAACCCTAATTCAAGACAAAGATGCATGAAAATAAACACTTTTCACACTTGCACCTCTAGGGTTAACCCCACTTGTCGCCTAAAGATAAAATAGTCATATCCCCGAACGTGGGATACTTTAGCATAGACAATCAAATACAAGATCGTAGTCCCTCGATGACCGTTCAATGTTGCCTTTGTTAAATGATATTAGACCCTTACAAAAATTGTTAATGTATCATACAATGTTGCTTTCTATGACTATACGATGACCCACGCCCATCTCTTTACATCCAATGATAGGGCTTCTTATCAATCAATGGTAAGATAGAAATATCTAAAGGAAGAGGAAAAGAACTAAGACATCTCTCAAAATACACCAACACTTTCAAATGAAATATTTTCAAAAATCAACACTTTGTATGCATTCTTATAGAGACGAGAATCATTACAAAGTTCGCCTAACTGAAGGCACTTTCAAAAATAGTTTCAAAATAAATCACAAACATATTTCAAACAAAGCATTTCAAAGTGATCTAGCAACTAAGAGCGCGTTGATAACTACGGATGAAAAGGGTGCTAGCGCCTTCCCTTTTCATAACCTACCCCCCGAACTCAAGCAAATTCTTAAAAGGTTTTTCCTGTTCTTTTCACCCTTTCCTTTATTAGATAAAAGAAAAGTCGATGGCGACTCTTGCTATATGTAACACTTGCGATAAAACGCAAAACACCAAGTCAGTTCTCCCACCGTATTACAGAACTGGAGACTCTGCTGGGGACAAACTTAAAAGTGGGGTTACCTTAGAGACTAGATCACATTTAAAATACTTTCATTTGTTTGACTTTTTTGGCCTGTGTTTGGTTTTCTTGTATAGATCCTCTACCCGGATCTGGGAACATCATTAGGTAAGTAGCATTAGATTGTGTAAATTCTACGGTGTAGACCGATATGGTTGAAACAATGGCTACGTTAGTGTGATACATTTGTTGGTACTGGTATCCCTTGTGTTGAATCGAGGAGAATACGGGGCCGCAGTGCGGTGTCATAAGGCACTAACTGACCGTAGAACCTTTAGTTGAACAACTTGGCCATTAGGAAGTAGTGAGATATCCGAATTTTGTGAAAAGTTGAAGATTGGGTGATACTCGATACTACGCTCATTGAGATTGGACTTTTGGGATATTTTGGCCGCAAGAAAAGATTGATTATGCTAAAACAATGCACAATAAAGAAAGATCGGTGATATTAAGATTCCTTAGAAACCGATTACTTTCTAGGACAGGTTGAACCAACTAAACTTCAAGAGGGTACTTACCTATGAAACCCATTCAAGCCTAAACCTAAGGTCTTTGTGTGCTTTGTTTGTGATTATTATTCATGACATCATAAACATCATAACATCATAAGCATTCTCACTAACCATTTCAAGGATTTAGGAATTTATCTTTGTTATGTTTTGTAGGACATGGCTTCCACTCGTAGGAATACCATCCAAGTCAACTTCGTGAAAGTGCATCCTCAACTTCAAGAGTTAGCATCAAGAGTGCCTGGAGATTCTCCCTTCACCAAGAAATATGGTTGACTTCTCAACTTGGCTACCTCAAACTTCCAAGAAGAAATGATGTGTGTGCTTTTCCAATTCATTGATCATATGCATCATTGCTTCATATTTCCCGACTACCAATTGGTGCCTACATTAGAAGAATTCTCTCAATTTCTAGGAGTGCATGTGCTTGATCAAATACCATTCACCGATTTAGAGGAAACTCCAAATCCTGGAGTAATTGCCAAAGCCTTGTATTTGAAGAGATTTGACATTGTTATAAATTGGGAGACAAGAAGTGGAGTTAAGAGTTTCTTAGCCAAGTTTTTGTTGGAAAAGGCTTGTTTGTTTTGGAATGATATGGATTTTCAAGCTTTTGAGGATGTCTTAGCTCTTATAATCTATGGTTTGGTTCTATTTCCCAATCTGGGCCAACTCATAGATGTGAATGTCATCAAGGTTTTTCTCTCTCGTAATCCCATACCTACTTTGCTTGGAGACATTCTACATTATTTCCACACTCGCACCATGATGTCGCTCTCACACTCGGATATTCATTGGTGTTCCTGATCTTTGGAGGATATTACGTCATTGACCGTTGTGGGGAGTTCCCTAACGTTCCACTCTTGGGAATTAGGGGAGGTATTACCTATAACCCTTCTCTTGCATTACGATAGTTTAGGTATGCACAAAGACATGGTCCCCACGATATGCTCATTCAAGTTTTGGTATTCGATTACGAGGGCGACATCCAAGGTTATCGTCAAAAGGTCAAACGAGCTTGGAGAATGGTAAATAAAGTGGATAGTAAGACTTTGGGGCATAAAAATTCCATCCCTCTTGAACCTTACTTCAAGTGGGTACGAACTCGTGCTCAAAGTCTCATGATGCCTTACCCTACCGTCCTACGTGTGATTATGGAGCCCATTGTTGAGGGAGATACCCCTTACACTCTTCTTCATCCTGACATGCCTACCAACTTCGAGGAATTGCAAAGATCGTGGATTCAACTCAAAGGGGAACGAGACACCTTTGAAGCACAATTATACACAAGTGAGAAGAAGGCTTTGGAGCTCACGAGGCAACTTCATGAAGAGCGAAACTTGAATTCCTTCATCGCACCAAAGAAGATGCGCCCATGGGAAACTTCAGCCCTTTTGTTTTAGAAGTTTATTTTGTTTTGTTTCTTCCATTGTAAGCCCAAGACGCATTTGTAATTCCTATTTCTATTAATGAAATTAATGTTTGTTTCTTTCTCTTTGTCTAAGCAAATTTAAATTTCTTTAAATCCTTGAAAACATTTCATTCGCATAACATGCATCATATCATAAGTAGGTTTTTCGACACAGGTTTCCTCATCCTCTTACTGTTTATTTTAGTATAAAGATGGATCTCGAGAAAACTAACAAGGACTTGCAGACTCAACACTCTCAATTTCAAGAGACTCTGCTCAACTTAGCAAAGGGGCAGTAAGAAATGATGGCTCTTCTGGTTACGAAGAAGAAGACCAAGAAGAAAGTTGTAATCAACACGGGGAAGAGGTTTAAAGGCCCTGTCAAACAAGTTCAAGTTGAAGAGGATTCCTCCGAGGAGGATGAAAATCAAGATGAAGATGCTAGGAGCACCCATGTCGGGGGTGGAAACAATTAAATCTATGAAGACGAGGATTATTCTGATGAGCAATATCCGTCGGCTGATGATAAGTATAAGCAACTAGAAGACAAACTGAAAGCTATGGAAATCCAAGATGTGCCTGGCTTGGACTTTGAAGACTTGGGTTTGGTACCTGGGGTAGTCATTCCCTACAAATTCAAGATACCAGTCTTTTCCAAATATGACAGAGTTTCATGTACAAAGCTTCATTTAAGATCTTACATCCACAAAATTCAGCCTCATACCGCTGATAGAAAACTATGGGTGCACTTTTCCAAGAGAGTCTATCTGGGATGCAGTTAGAGTGGTTTTACCAATTGGAAGGGACAAACATCCGTACTTAGGAGGATTTGGCCGCCGTATTTTACCGTAAATATCAATATAATGTTGATCTTGCGCCAAATAGGGTGCAATTGCAAGGAATGGCCATGGGTTTAAATGAGGGCTTCAAAGAATACACCCAAAAATGGAGATACTTGGATGGCAGGGTGCAGCCACCTTTAACTGATAGAGAATTGGTAGATATGTTTATGGGGACATTGACTGGACCATTCTTCAACTTGCTGATTAGGAGTTCGTCATCCAGATTTACTAAACTAATCTTAACTGGTGAGAGGGTTGAAAACGTGATTAAAAGAGGGAAGATACATATGGCCTCCACCTCAAATGATGTGAAAAAACAATTTACTGGTAAAAAAGAAACTAATGTTGTGTATGGATCAAAAAGTTGTGCTAAGACTGACCTCCATCACTCAGTTGGGGCAGTTTTAATTTCCAATCCTACATCTACTCAATCACAACAAGAGGGTAGGAGTAGGACAAACTTTCAAGAAAGACAATACACCTAGATTAGTATGTCATTACCACAAGCCCTATAACATTTACTGAAAGCTGAGCTCATTTCACTAAGAGACCCTCCACAAAATCCCAATAAATCTTCACCTTAATACAATCCCAGCGCCAAATGTGCTTACCATTCAAATAGTCACGGACATGATACCAATGATTGTTGGTCTTTAAAGAATAAAATCCAAGACCTAATTGACAATAATACAATTGAATTCGATCCTCCGTCAACTCTGAATGTAATCACCGCACCTATGCCAAATCATGGTAAAGGTGTCAATGCTATTGAAGATGCCTCTTTTGTTTCCTCCGTCAATAATTTAACTACTCCTTTGAAGAATATCAAAAATAATTTTTTGAAAGCCGGAGTATTCCCTGGATTCCTTGAAGACTGTTGCTATTGTGTTGTACAAACTACTGGTTGTGAATGGCTTAAGAAAGGTGTCCAACACTGGATGGATAACCATGAGATTCTTTTTGAAAGAACTCCATTTGCGAAAGGTTTGACCCAAAGTGTATCTAGAGAATTTAAAGACGTGTCCATCATTACTATATCCAACAAGCCTATTAGGATCACCTCCAAAGGTCCTATTAGGATTCCAAATGAACCAAGAATATCTCCATTAATTATCACTACACTGGGTCCAATCCCTTACTCTTCTGATAAGGCGGTGCCCTAGAATTATGGGGAAGAAGTATATTACTATGGTATCAAACAAGATTCCTAGGATGATAAAGATGAAACTGCTGACATTACAAATATTGTTGGATTGAGTAAATTTACTAGGACGGGGAGGATCTTCTCTCCATAAATTTCACCTCCGACAACCACTACCACACTCGTTCGCATTACTGATGTTAAACCTGTTGCTGACACTAGAGAAAAAGAAAAAATGATTGAGCCTTCCAGGATGGAGGCGCCCACAAAAGACATTACTATTGAAGATCCATCAATCCAAGAGATGGAGGAGATCCTAAAAATTATCAGAAAAGTGATTACAAGATAGTGGAACAGTTGGGGAAAACACCCTCGAAGATTTCTATGTTGTCTTTGTTGCTATGTTCCAAGGCGGATGCCCAAGCACTGATAAAGTTCCTGAAAAACGCACATGTCCCACAAGAAACTACGGCCGACCAATTTGAAAACTGTGTAGCAAGCTTGACTGCTGACAATGGTTTAGGGTTCTCTGACACATATTTGACCCTGATGGGGAAGAATTACAACAAATCTCTCCACGTCTCCATAGAATGCAAGGGCACTACCATGGCACATGTATTAGTGGATACTGGATCTTCTCTCAATGTCTTACCTAAAGGAGCTTTGGATAGACTAGACTATGATGGACTGGTGTTGAAACCTAGCGATATTGTAGTAAGGGCTTTCGATGGTTCTAAGAGGATGGTTCATGGAGAGGTTGATCTCCCTATCAAGGTTGGGTCTCAAGTATTCAACCTAACATTCTATGTGATGGATATTCATCCTGCTTATTTGTGCCTGCTTGGAAGCCCACGGATACATGGGGCAGGTGCGGTAACTTCCATACTACATCAGAAGTTGAAATATCTGGTCAAGGGGAAAATTGTTACCCATCTGTGGTGAAGAAGAGTTTATGATTAACCATCTAAATTCATTCAAATATGTTGAAATGGATGGAGAGTTCTTTGAAACTCCTTGTTAAGCCTTAAAAATGGTCTCTCCCATGGTTGTTGTTGACAAGGCCACCACCGACACTCCCAAAGCTTCTAAAGATACACCAAGGACGGCCTCTCTCAAAGATTCCCGTGTTGTTGTTGAAGAAGGAGGTTTCACCATTTGGGGACAACTCCCTGATTTCCCTTTCAAGTCAGACAAATATGGGTTTGGATTCACCTCCAAAGCTTAAAAGGAGGTTCGACGGGCTCATGCAGGGAAACCACCTCTCCGCATTACTAACCATAAAGTTGATGCTCTTGAAGACTCTAATGCTGATTATGATTTTGATGATTGGATCTACCTGACTGCTGATGGAGGGCTCAATAAATGGCATGCCAAGGATTTAATTTCCATCTCCTTCAACAAGGAGTAATTATCATTTACTGTTTTATTTACTTTGAGAGATTTTTCTGTAATTTCCATTTAAATAATGACTTTTAAACCATGTGCCTTGCCTGGGGCACAATGGTCCATTTGTTAAGGGTTTGTCATTTTCATATGCCATATGCTCATTTTAATGAAACATTGGACTATTTTGCATTCAAATTTTGCACTCTTTTCCTTTCTTTTACTTTTATTACATTTTCAAATAGCCATGTGATCTTACACACACACACACATGCAGATCTACATCCACTTTGGATCTCGTTGACAACGACTCTGCTATTGCCATCTATGATTTCAAACATCCAATCTATCAAGTCAAAGACGAAGGCGAGGTAGATTGTGAAATACCTGGGGAATTAGCTAGACTTCTGATGCAAGAAGAAAAAGCCATTCAACTGCATGAAGAGCCAGTTAAAGTGATCAACCTGGGTACTAAGGCAGATAAGAAAGAGGTCAAGATCGGCACCAACTTGGAAGACGGTGTCAAAGACAGATTGATCCAGATGTTGCATAACTACATTGAGGTGTTTTCTTGGTCATATGAATATATGATGGGACTTGATACTGACATTGTGGTTCACTGTCTACCAACAAAGGAAGATTGTCCTCCAGTCAAGCAAAAAGTTCGTCGTATGCGGCCAGACATGTATGAAAAGATAAAAGCTGAGGTAATGAAGTAATTCAATGCAGGTTTTCTAGCAGTAATGTCATATGCGCAGTGGGTGGAAAATGTGGTCCCTGTTCCAAATAAGGATGGAAAGGTCCGTATGTGCGTAGACTATAGAGATTTGAATAGGGCAAGCCCCAGAGATGATTTCCCACTACCGCATATTGACGTCTTGGTCGACAATACTGCTCAACATAAAGTCTTCTCCTTCGTGGATGTCTTCTCTGGCTATAATTAAATCAAAATGGATCCCGGAGACATAGAGAAAACAACTTTTGTTACACAGTGGGGCACTTTTTGTTACAAAGTCGTGCATTTAGCTTTGAAGAATGCAGGGGCAACTTATCAATGAGCTATGGTAGCCTTATTTCATGACATGAGCCATCATGAGATATAAGTCTATGTGGATGATATGATTGCAATGTCGCATACTGAGGAAGAACACCTAGGTCACTTACATAAATTGTTTGAAAGATTGAAGAAATACAAGCTAAGGATGAATCCCAACAAATGCACCTTCGGGGTAAGATATGGGAAACTCTCAGGGTTTGTCGTCAGTGGAAAAGGTATTGAGGTCGACCCTGCAAAAGTCAAAGTCATACAATAAATGTCATCTCCCTATACTGAGAAGGAGGTCAAGGGTTTCTTAGGTCGACTTAACTATATCGCTCGATTCATATCTCACTTGACTGCTACTTGTGAGCCAATCTTCAAACGCTTAAAGAAAGATTAAGTAGTCTGATGGAACGACGACTGCCAAGTAGCCTTTGACAAGGTCAAGGAATACTTACAAGAACCTCTCATCCTGATGCCTACAGTTGAAGGAAGACCTCTGATTATGTACTTGACTGTATTATAGAATTCAATGGGGTGTATGTTGGGCCAACATGACGAGTCTGGACGAAAAGAACATGCAATATACTACCTGAGCAAAAAGTTTACCGACTGTGGAACAAGATATTCACTGCTCGAGAAAACTCTCTGCACTCTGGCATGGGCTGCTCACCATCTAAGACATTATATGTTGGCTCACACCACTTTATTGATTTCTAAGATGGACCCTATCTATATCTTTGAGAAGCCAACTCTCTCCGGATGAATAGCTAGATGGCAAATGATCTTGACTAAATATGATATTCAATACACTACATAAAAAGAAATCAAAGGAAGTGTATTGGCGGATCATTTGGCCCATCAAGATGTTGATGATTACCAATCCATGAACTTTGAATTCCCGGATAAGAATATCATGCTAGTGACCGACTGTGAAAATCCTAGACCGTATGAAGGACCTAAACCAGTATCCTGATGGACTATGGTTTTTGATGGAGCTTCGAATGCTTTGGTAATGGAATTGGTTCTATGATCATTTCTTCCGAAGGCTGTCATACACCCTTCACTTCCAGACTATGCTTCGATTGTACGAACAACATCGCTGAATATGAGGCATGCATCTTAGGTCTAAAGGCTACTATCAACCTTAGAATCAAGTTCTTAGACGTATACGGGGACTCGGCCCTAGTGATCAGTCAAGTCAAAGGGGAATGGTATACCAAACATCCTAATCTGATCCCCTACAAAGAGCTTGTGTTAACTCTAATCCCATACTTTGAGGAGGTTACCTTTGAACACTTTCCAAGAGAAGAAAATCAATTGGCGGATGCCTTAGCAACAATGTTATCCATATTCAAGGTCATGTGGGACAACGAGGCTCCTAGAATTACAATTGAAAGATTTGACGAACATGCACACTGCTGTGAGATCGACAATGACAAGGAGAAACCATGGTACCATGAAGTGAGGAGATATCTGGAAGCACAAGAGTATCCTGAAGGAGCTTCCATCAATGACAAGAAATTCCTAAAAAGGTTTTTAGCCAAATTTTTCCTAAGAAATGTGATCTTATATAAGAGAAACCACGATTAGACTCTACTCCATTATATGGACAAGAAAGAGGCAGAGAGAATCATGGAAGACCTACATGAAGGTGTCTTTGGAACTCACTCTAGCGGGCATACTATGACCAAGAAGATTTTTAGGGCTGGTTACTATTGGTGACTATGGAAACTGATTGTCACCATCACTCGAGGACTTTCCATAAGTTTCAAATTTATGCCGACAAGGTGCATGTGCCTCCAATTCCTTTAAATGTCATGATTGCTCCGTGGCCATTTGCAATGTGGGGCATTGACATGATTGGAGAGATCAAACCCACCGCTTCCAATGGACACCGCTTCATCCTTGTTGCCATTGACTACTTTACCAAATGGGTCGAAGCTGCCTCATTTTCCTCAGTAACCAAGAATGTTATATCTCGGTTTATCAAGCATAACCTCATCTACCGTTACGGTATCTCTAAAAGGATCATCACTGACAACAAAACCAATCTCAACAATGCTATGATTATGAAACTCTGCGCTCAGTTCAAAATCAAGCATCACAATTCTTCTCCATACAGACCAAAGATGAATGGCGTAGTAGAAGCTTCCAACAAAAACATAAAGAAGATTGTACAAAAGATGGTAGTGACCTACAAAGATTGGCAAGATATGCTACCATTTGCTCTTCATGGCTATCGTACCTCGTATCAAACATTAACTGGGGCAACCCCTTTCTCTTTAGTCTATAGCATGGAAGTTGTCTTGCCCATTGAAGTGCAGATTCCTTCCATGAGGATTATGAAAGAGTCGGGTTTAGGCGAAGATGAATGAATTCAGACAATATTAGATCAGTTGAATTTGATTAATGAGAAGAGACTAGTTGCTGTCTGTCATGGTCAAATGTATCAAAAGAATATGATGAAGGCATTCAACAAGAAGATTAAACCTCGAGTATACCAGGTTGGCGACTTGGTAATAAAGCGCATCATTTTACCATAAGGAGATCCCAGGGGAAAATGGACTCCCACTTATGAAGGTCCATTTGTTGTCAAGAAAATTTTCTCTGACGGTGCAATGATGCTAACCACTATGGACGACGAAGATTTCCCGCATCCTGTGAACGCATAAATAGTCAAAAAATACTACGCATAAAGAATGACCCGCTAGGTTGACATACCTAGGAAAAAATAAGGGCATCCCGATGAACCAAAAAGGTTTGGGAAAAAGTTAGGGACATAAACAAAAGATTGTATACCTGGAAAGTCGAAAACCTGAAAGGGCAATTTGGGCAAAAAAGGGTATCCTGGTGGACTGAAAACTAGAAAGGGTGGTCCAGGCAAAAGCTAAGGATTAAAAGCGTATGACTATGTCTCGTCGAATCACTACAGCCGACTTTATTACCAAGGCCAAAGTTTAAATGGTATAAGATCAATGCAATCAACTTCTTTCGACAGCAGGGAATGATGTTCAAAGACATAGGGGAAATAGCGGCGTTGGAACCCAATGAGATCAGTTCCACATGGCTATAAATTTTTGTTTTTACCTTGTATTCTTTTCATTTTTTAGACGACTCCCTCTTACTAGGATTTATGTCTCCCTGTACAAAAAACACCTGTTTTTAGGCAAATTATCAATACAAATATACTTTGAAGTGCAAACTTTTTGTTTTTTTTTAGTGCCAAAAATGAGCATATGCATATGAACATGATTAACTGTTAATAAATGAATGCACGAACAGTAATAAGTATTCACCTGAGGATTTGGGATGTCCCCACAATGTTATGTCAATAACATTATCCCCACAGGGTTACTCCATCCAGAGTTCCAATAGACACAAACCTTAGAAATTCGCTTCCCCAATTATGTTTTCCAGAACTAAAAAAGAAACTTTGCGAAAAGTACTTCCCCAGATAAGTACATTTCCCTAGTAAGGTCTTCAGGGTTTATTTCCCCAACTCCCTAACAGTGATCAGGGATCTATTTTCCCAGACAAAGATATATTTTAACAACATTCAGGCATTATAACCTATGCATACAAATGCATATAACACGATCTCATTTACTTTGAGAACATCATTACGCAATACATGCATCATGACATTGCATAACAACTAATTCTTTACCTTTGTAGAAAAAATCAATTAACAAATGAATGTTATCAGCTATCTACATAATCAGACAATTCTCTACGTAGACTAAAAACTGACAAGTATTCCTATTAAAGACTTTCCCTAGGGAATCGTTCTGAAGAACATACATGTTGAAGTAGTAGTCGTCACAGATTCCTTCATAACCTATTGAAGTAGTAGTCGTCATAGATTCCTTCATAACCTGTTGAAGTAGTAATCGTCATTAGATTCCTTCATAACCTGTTGAAGTAGTAGTCGGCACAGGTTCCTTCATAACCTATTTTGAAGTAGTAATCTTCATTAGATTCTTTCATAACGTGTTCCTTCATAACTTGTTGAAGTAGTAGTCGTCACATATTCCTTCATAACCTGTTGAAGTAGTAGTCATCATAGATTCCTTCATAACATGTTGAAGTAGTAGTCGTCATAGATTCCTTTATAACCTATTGAAGTAATAGTCATCATAGATTCCTTCATAACCTGTTGAAGTAGTATTCGTCATAGATTCCTTCATAACTTGTTGAAGTACTAGTCGTCATATATTCCTTCATAACCTATTGAAGTAGTAGTCGTCATAGATTCTTTCACAAACTATTGAAGTAGTAATCGTCATTAGATTCCTTCATAACATGTTGAAGTAGTAGTCGTCGTAGATTCCTTCATTACCCGTCAAAATAGTAGTTGCATGTAGACTCTCTTCTGGATGTATCTCTTAAAAGAAAAAGTGAAAAACCAGGTTTATCAATAGTCACTCAGGATGGCATCTTTAAGCCCATTCCTGACATAATTAACCAACAACATTATTTCTTACACCAACAAGTTCAAAATTTTCGGGCACTTTGGTGTTCAATCCTCTTCCACCTTCAAGTCACAAATGGAAAAGCTCGCCAATCTAACTCTTCAGGTTTAAGAAGATTGAACAGGGGAAGATGGTGTACCCCAAAATTTTCCCTCTCTTTTCTCAAGACATTTCTCACAAATATTTTCAAAAGCTCAAGCTTGCACAAGGGTTAACTAGGTTAAGCCATCTCCTCAACACTGATACTTCAAATTAGGGTTTGAGTTTGCACAAGGACAATTGGACTTCTAATACTTCATATGACTCTCATGGATCATTAAGAACCCTTAAGATTGCTTATGTCGAGTTTCAAGTCTTGGATCACAAAATTGCTCAATCAATGGATCAAATGACCTAAAATCAATTGTATTTGGTAAAAAGTCAACTATGGTCAACCTACAGTCAAACTTCAAGATTTTGGACCAATATCAAAATTTAAAGTCATATGTGTCAATTGATCAGGTTTGGATCACAATTCCTCAAGAAAATTATTCAAATCACCAAAAGGGAAAAATGGTCAAAATTAGGGTTTTGATTGTATTTGACTGATCAAGGGTTTTTTAACCTAATACATGATCTAATAGCTTGAAGCACAATATTTATGATTCAAATACAACATATTGACCTAATTTCATGGCTCAAGACATTTCTCAAGATCATTTGATTGATAGTTGAAATTCACTCAACTGATTAAAAGTCAACTGATACACCAAAAGTCAAACTTTGAATTTTTGATCAAGATTGAGTTTCAAAGATCACATTTCATCAAGACATTCAAAAACATGAAACTTGATCATCAAGAAATAAAGAAATTCAAAATTCATTTTGAAAAGTCAAAGTTTTCAAGACTTAGAAAATTTCTAAAGTGTTTTTAAGCCTTTTTTTTTCATGACTTCATGTCAAATTTTCACCAAAATACAAGATGATTCAAAGAAAACTTCAAACATGAAAGTTGTAGATCTTGATGAGATCTACAACTTTTATTTACTGATCAAGTTATAAAAGTTCTTGTGTTTTGAGTTATGAATTCACAAAGTCATGAACTTTTTCTTAAACATAGTGTGAAAAATTAACCTAGTTTAGGCAGATTTTTTGACCTAACTTCTTGGTCTATTTTAACCAACCTCCAAGATGACTTTGTCAAAATGGACAACATGAAAGTTGTATATAATATTCCAAGATTTTCAAAATATCCACGAACTCAATGAGATCATTTTTGAGCTAAGAGAATCGAAGAGATGAAGTTAGGGTTTCAAACATAAATTACAAGTCAAATTTGTGATGAACACTTGATAAAATCTCAAACCATGTTGCACCAATCGTGCTTTGCAGGATTCTAACTTGCTAATAACTCCATATTTTAATGTTTAAACAACTGTTAGAGCTTTGATCCAAGCATTTGAACCATTGTCCAAGAGATTCATCCATTTTTGGCACAAAGTAACATTGTTATTCTTGTAAAGTGACTTTAATCACAAAGTCCACTCTCTTTGAGCTTTGCACTTATTCCTTCTGCACACACTCCATCTACAAGCCAGAAGCAACATGTTTAAATCTTCTAACCACTCTAGATAGACTCGTACCATGTCTTGGAAAGATGTTTTCCAACTTTGCTTCAAAATCAAGTAACCTAGCCATAACATGTGATCCTTAGAATCTGATTGTTTGAAAATCCAAAACCTCTTGCCTATAAATAAAAGCACTATTTGCAATACATAAGAGAAACACACAAGCCTAAAAACTCCATAAAACTCCCTCAAGCCAGAAATTGCTTCAAAACACCATTATTATGCAAATTTTGATTTTACACATCAAACTTCCATTTCACTCGTGCATTTCTTAGCCAAACCATTTCAAAAGCTTCCCTATCTCAAATATAAGCCATCCCAATACCTATTTTTAAACTGTAACACCATTTGCACTATCCTCCATTTTCAAAAACATAGGTCTGCACTTGGACTTCTCTAGAATAGTTCAAGCACTCCTAACTCAAACTAACCATTGGAATAGCTTCCTGGAGGTTCAAGGAAGCTAACCAGACCATTAAAACATCTTAAAGAGAGCTCTAACTCAAAACACGAAATCCAGTTTTGAGGTATGTTTTCTGATTTTCAATCTCTTCATATAGGCATTGTTAGCTTTCCATTTTCAAAGATAAAATGTAGACATCATTGCCCTGAAGATGACCATGTCCTTAGAATTCATTTTTGTTGCTTGAGTAGTGAGAATTTTGAACCTGAACTTTCTGAAAAAATTAGGTTAGAATTGGTACTAGTTAAAATTCGGCTCATCTTTGAGCCATTGTTTAAGTTATTTACATTTATGGAATTATGGTGAAATTTCTAACAAGTTTGATGTTCATACTTATGAGAATGATTGAGAAATGAATGAGTTGCAGAGGCTCTGGCTGGCACGAGGAAGAAGATGAAATTTATCATTAGAATTAGTTTAGTAATATATATTTATTGTTTTGTTTATAACACCGGATGTATAGCAACCCCAGTGGTAGAGAGCGTGTGTATAAGGTCCCGGGTTCGAACCCCGTGGACCTTTTATTTTATTTCTTGACATATTTTTTTCATTTTGTCAAAACAACCAGCACTTGGGCCTCCAGCAAATGGGCCTTGTACCATTTTACTCCCCTAACACACTTGTCTACTAAAAAAAATGCAGCCCATTATTTTTATTTTCTTTTATTTATTACAAAAAAAAATCACAATGGGCCTAATCACAAAACAAAGTTGTTTTTACTTCTAAACCACTTTTCCCATTTTTACACCCCCTGACTTTATTTTTATATTTTATTTTATTTCCCCTTTTCTTTATATTTATTATAATTATTAATATTATTATTATTATTATTATTATTATTATTATTATTTTTATTAATTAAAAATCCTAATAAGTAATTTATTTATTATATGCATATTTAATATACTTTTATCTTATTTCTTTTAAGATAAAAAGACCAAAAATATTTTTCTTTAACAAATTTATTTTTTATTAAATTAATATTAGACTTGGGTTTATTTTGTTAATTAAAATTAATTTAGAACTTAGGATTTTTAATTAATTGATTTTTCATACTAGTTTAATTAGGACTTTTAATTAATTGACTTTTAAAAATTATTTTCTTGATTAAATCAATTTATTTTCTCAAAATAACTTAGGTTTAGTTTTCTTAAATTAGATTAATTAAGTACTTTCTTTTTTTATTTAATTAAGTTAAACCCTCTTATACAAAAAACTCAAACAAAAATAATTGAATTTTCCTTTCATATTGCCTTTACATTCTTGTACATTTTATTCTTGCAATAACTCAATATGGTTTTAATAGTAATTAGGTTTAATTTCTTTCATCCCCCCATTTGTAAATTTATATCTCCATTCCCAAATGATGTAATAGCATAGAATTTTATATCTTCGCAATTTATCGCTTTCAATATAAGTGTTAGTAATTAGGATTTGTATGGCAAGACATAAAATCAACAAGTAGAAAATCCTAATTCAAGACAAAGATGCATGAAAATAAACACTTCACACACTTGCACCTCTAGGGTTAACCCCACTTGTTGCCTAAAGATAAAATAGTCATGTCCCTCGAACGTGGGATACTTTAGGAAAGACAATCAAGTACAAGATCGTAGTCCCTCGATGACCCTTCAATGTTGCCTTAGGTAAATGATCTTAGACCCTTACAAAAATTACTAAGGTATCATACAGTGTTGATTTCTATGACTATACGATTACACACGCCCGTCCCTTCACATCCAATGATAGGGCTTCTTATCAATCAATGGTAAGATAGCAATATCTAAGGAGGAGGAAAAGGACTAAGACTTTTTGAGTAGGTAGAATATTCATAGTTGCTTGCTAACAACCATTTTCAAAACATCTCTCAAAATACACCAACACTTTCAAATGAAATATTTTCAAAAGTCAACATTTTGTATGCATTATTATAGAGACGAGAATCATTACAAAGTTCTCCTAAACTAATGCACTTTCAAAACAAATCACAAACACATTTAAAACAAAGCATTTCAAAGTGAGCTAGCAACTAAGAGCCCGTAGATCACTACGGATGAAAAGGGTGCTAACACCTTCCATTTTCATAACCCACCCCCGAACACAAGAAAATTCTCAAAAGATCTTTCCTGTTATTTTCACACTTTCCTTTATTGGATAAAAGAAAAGGCAGTGGCGACTCTTACTATCCGCAACAATTGCGATAAAACACAAAACACCAAGTCAGTTCTCCCACCGTATTATAGAGACTGTCATACCTCTATATAGATTCTGATATACTTAATCACTTACCTTGTATTTTTCCAGAATACAGGTAGGATGCGTTGAAGTTTTGGCAACCTTGCATTCAAATAAGTTGAACTTTTTCAGAAGTTCTTTGGTATACTTGCTTTGATGAATAAAGGTTTCTTCAGACCCTTGATTAATTTAGATCCCAAGAAAGAACTTGAGTTCTCCCATTAAGCTCAATTTAAACTCAGCCTGCATAGTCTTAGCGAATTCTTTGCACAAAGTGCCATTGGCAAAATTAAATATAATATAATCAACATATATTTGAAATACTGGTATATCATTTTTGAATATTTTACAAAATGGTGGTCTCAACCTTTCCTCTGGTGAAATCCTTTTCTAAAAGAAAACTTCTTAATCTTTCATACCAAGCTCTAGGAGCTTGTTTCAGACCACATTGTTTAATATCTTCAAAACCAGGAGGTTAGTGAACATACACTTCCTCATTTATGTAGCCATTTAGAAAATCACTTTTAAGATCCATCTTATACAAGATGAAGTTGTGATTAACAACAAAAGAAATTAAGAGACGAATAGACTCTAACCTGGCAAGTAGTGCAAAGGTTTCAGTATAGTCAATTCCTTCTTATTGACTGTATCCTTGTGCCACCAACCGAACTTTATTTCTTACCATATCTCCTTTCTCATTGAGCTTGTTCCTGAAGACCCATTTAGTTCCAATAACATGAGTTCCTTTGGGTCTAGGTACTAGATCCCAAATATCATTTATTGAAAATTGACTGGGTTCTTCTTGCATGGATAGAATCTAATCATTGTCCAGGAGAGCTTTATTAATATATATAGGTTCTATTAGGGACACCAAACAAAGAAGTGTAGCTTCAGAAGGTTTGAAAAATGATCTGGTTCTGACAGGTTCAGTTTTATCTCTGAAAATTAGTTCTTCAGAATGTGATAATCTTTGTATTGGCTTTCTTAGAGGTGTCTGTACTTTGACTTCTTTTGGATGAGCGTCTTATGATTCCTTGACTTCATGTTCCTCTGAACTTTCTTCATTACCTTTAGCACATGAATAGGTAATCTCCAAATCTACAAGTTCTTCAACTACCTTTGACTTTTCAAGGTCAAACTTATCATCAAATATAACATTGATTGATTCTTCAACAATAAGTGTTTTATTGTTGTATATTCTGTAGCCTTTTGAGTGTTCATAATATCCTAACATGATACAACTTTGAGAATTAGAGTCAAACTTATTAAGATTATCTTTAGTATTTAAAATAAAGCAGGAGCGTCCAAAAGGATGGAAATAAGAGATATTGGGCTTTTTTTCATAACTCATAGGGAGTCTTATCTAGAATGGGTCTTATAGAGACTTTGGTCTCAATGTAACACATTTACTCACAACCTCTGCCCATAAGTGTTTTTCCATGTTGGCTTCATTTAACATGGTTCTAGCCATTTCTTACAAGGTCCTATTCTTTCTTTCTACGACTCCATTTTGTTGTGGAGTTCTAGGACAAGAAAAATCATTGGAAATGCCATTTTCATTAAAAAAAATTCAAAGTGTTTGTTCTCAAATTCTCCTCCATGATCACTTCTAACCTTAACAATTCTGAGACTAGTTTCATTTTGAACTTTTTATAGAAAGTGTTAAACACAAAGTGCGACTCATCCTTATGGATAAGAAATTTTACCCAACTCCATCTGCTATAGTCATCAATAATGACCAATTCATACTTCTTTCCATTGATTGATGCAGTCTTTACTGGACCAAACAAATCAATGTGCAGTAGTTCCAATGGTATGGAGATAGAAACAACATTATTTGTTTAAAAGAGGTTTTTGAAAACTTGCCCTTCTAACATGCTTCCAAAAGTTCCTTTAAAGAGAACTTCATATTAGGAAGGCCTCTGACTAGATTGAGTTTGTTTAGTTGAGATATTCTTCTCATGCTTACATGGCCCAATCATCTAACAATTAACCGACATAATACATTTTATGTTTTGTTCTTTAAGATTGGAAAGTCTAATCTTATAGATATTGTTTTTCCTTTTACCATTGAATATAATGGAACCTTCCTTATCACTAACAATTATAGTGGAATTTTGATTAAAAATAATAGCATAACCATGATCACTTAATTGACTTATAGATAATAAATAATGCAGTAATCTATCAACAAGTAAAACATTAGTTATAGAGGGGAGATAACCATTACCAACTTCACCTGAGCCTATGATCTTTCCCTTATGATCGCCTCCAAAGCCCACAAGACCTCCAGGTTTGAGTTCCAGGCTTTTAAACCTGTGCTTTCTTCCCATCATGTGGCACAAATAGCTAGAGTCCAGATACCAAGAGTGATGTTTCACCTGTGCTGCCCAGGACTTCTCTTCTACGTCTGATTCCGAGCTTACTTCGTCTTCTGGAGAACACTCTGTTTTAGAAGTTCTGATATGAGCCATCAAAGTGACATTAACAAGTTCTTCATATGAGTAGTCTTCAGGGATATCCCAGGTTGATATTAGCCCTTTAATTTTGCTTTTGAGATCTTTTTTTCTTGGGCTTATCCTTATGAAGTTTAGGATAATCATTCTTCTAGTGTCCTGGCTTATTGCACTCGTAACAAGTAACTTCTTTGCCACTAGACTTCCTCTGATCAGAAGTAGACTTGAAGTGACCACCAGTCTGTTAGAACATAGTTTGATTCTACAACCCTTAATTAGAGTTTTGATGATAACAAAATACAAAGAATAAATAAATTGTAAGATTTATATATAAGACAAATATGCTTCTTAAAATTATGTTTTATATATACAGAAGTTCTGATGGAATCAGCATCAGCATCAGAAGATCAGTAATATGTCAGCATCAGAAGATCAGTAACATATGCTACACGCTGAAGCTACCAGATCATACGCTGAAGCTTGATGACTAGAATCTGCGTATAAACATATACACTCTGACTCGGATCAAAGATCTCTACCAAGTCATCAGCACTCTGAAGCGTTATCACAAGTTAAAGCAAAGAACACTCTGAAGCGTTACTAAGTATTCAAGACAGATTAAATGCTAACGGCTCTCTTCAAGACAAGATCTTCTCAAAAAGGAAAGTGCGTTATCAGCATTAAAAGTGCTTTATGGACAACGTATCTCTACCTTGGCTATATAAACAAGTCTCCTTGAGAAAAGACGCACGCATGCACTCATACATTTTGCTAAGCCTTCAAACCACGCTTACTCAAACGCTTTAGCAATTCAGTTTTATCTCTAAGCTTAAATTGTGTATTATCACAGTTGTGATATATAGTTTTATTTAGAAAACGTTAAACATTTTCTTGTTCAATTATTTGTAAGAGATTTTCTTGAGATAAACCGGTATGTGGTTATACTCAAGAAGGCTTTAACAGTTGTTAAAGTAGGTGTTGTAATCCTTTGAATATAGTGGATTAAGACCTCATTGGAGAGAGGCGAAATCACCTTGACGGGTGGACTGGAGTAGTTTGAGATCAAACGAACCAGAATAAAAATATAGTGTTGTCTAAGCATTTGATTTAAGTTTTACAATTCAACCCCCCTTCTTGTGTTTTTCACATCTTCAATTGGTATCAGAGCGCCTGGTTCTGAGCTTATAACACTTAACCATGTCAGTAAAAGATCCAGCGTCAGAAAAACACAATGGCATGACCAAATCAAAACATCTGCAATGACAACAATGAAGAAAGAGACAGATTCAGTGGCAAACCTCCAGTCTTTAATGGAGAGAACTTTGACTACTGGAAAGACAGAATTGAGAGTTTCTTTCTGGACCATGATGTTGATCTGTGGGACATGGTGACTGATGGATACACGCATCCAGTGGATGGATGTGGTCAGAAGATCGACAGGAAAACAATGTCTGATCAGCAAAAGCGTGAGTTCAGAAATCATCACAAGGCCAGAACAATTCTTCTCAGCGCCATCTCATATTCAGAATATGAGAAGATATCAAACAGAGACACTGTAAAGAATATGTTTGACTCTATGAGAATGACGTGTGAAGGCAACATTCAAGTCAAAGAAACCAAAGCCCTTGCACTCATTCAGAAGTATGAGGCATTCAAGATGGAAGAAAGTGAATCAATAGAAACTATGTTTTCAAGATTTCAAATTCTTGTTGATGGTCTAAAAGTTCTTGACAAAGGGTATTTTACTGCTGATCACGTTAAGAAGATCATCAGAAGCTTGCCAAAACAATGGAGGCCAATGGTCACAGTGCTTAAGCTAACCAAGGATCTCAACAAAATCTCTCTGGAGGAACTTGTCAGCTCCCTCAGAAGGCACGAGATAGAGCTAGAAGCAGATGAACCTCACAAGCAAGGTAAGCCATTAGCTTTAAAATCTAACAGAAAATCTGACTCCAAAGTTTTGCAGGCTATGGAAGAAACCTCTGATGGGTCCTCATCAGAAGAAGATGAATTGTCTCTCCTCTCCAGAAGGGTGAACCAATTATGGAAGCAGAGGCAAAGGAAGTTCAGGAATCCCAGAAGATCAGAAAATCAGAATGAATCTTTCTCCAGATATAGAAGGTCAGAATCCTCCTCTGGACACAGAAGATCTGAAGGTTCTTCAGGAAACAGAAAGCCAAACAACAAAGACATCATCTGCTATGAATATAACGAGCAAGGGCACTACAAAAGTGATTTCCCAAAGCTTCAGAAGGAAAAGCCCAAAAAGAAGTTTGGAAAGGAAAAGAAGAAAAGTCTCATGGCTACATGGGATGATTCTGACACATCTGAAGCTGACTCAGAATCAGATGATGAAAGAGCAAACATAGCTCTCATGGCAAACATAACAGAAGACAGTGAAGCTTCTGAGTCAGAATCCGAATCAGATACAGAAGAGGTATTCCCTGACTTTACTATAAACTTTACTAAGGCTGAACTAGCTGAAAGCCTTAATGAAATTCTGGAAAGATATCAGCTGATCAGAGTCAAATTCAGAAACTTGAAAAGGAATCTTGCTTCTGACTCTGATAAGACTGAGAGTCTCAAATTGGAGAATTCTAAGTTAAAAGATAAAATTTCAAAATTAGAAAACCAATTGCAAAACTCTCAGAAGGAAACAATCCTTGTAACTCCCAGTAGTGCTGATGAGATCATCAAGGAGTATGATCACAGCTTTCAGAAATTTCTAGCTAAAAACATAGAGAAGCAAAATGGCTTCAATGATCTATGGAGTTAGCAGGAATGGCAGAAAAGGGATAGGATATCAAGGTAAGGTACCTACACCAAAAAATGACATGGATTTAGTTATAAAACGTACTCCACTTGATTCACACTTTATATATGGGCACACATATGACATAAAATATACAAGTAGTGATTACTCTGTCAAACCAAAATTCAACCAGAGTTTTGGTAAAACTAACAAATCAGGACCCAAGAAAATATGGGTACCTAAGGATAAAATAATACATGTGGCAGATATCTTTAGCAGCAAAGCAAAAACACCATTCATGGTACCTGGACTCTGGCTGCTCACGACACATGACGGGAAGAAGGCATATGCTCCAAAGCCTGGAACTTAAGCCTGAAGGCCATGTAGGTTTTGGAGGCAATCAGAGAGGAAAGATCATTGGCTCTGGAACAGTAGGTAATGGAAATCTTCCCTCTATAAGTAATGTTTTACTAGTTGATGGATTAATGCATAATCTGTTATCCATAAGTCAATTAAGTGATAAAGGTTATGATATAATCTTCAATCAAAATTCATGCAAAGCTGTTAGTCAGAAAGATGGGACTATCCTATTTAATGGAAAGAGGAAAAACAACATTTATAAAATAAAACTTTCTGAACTAAAAAGTCAGAATGTAAAATGTCTACTTTCTGTTAACAACGAGCAATGGATCAGGCACAGAAGATTGGGACATGTTAGTATGAGAAGAATATCTCAGATTAACAAACTCAATCTGGTCAAAGGACTTCCTAACCTGAAGTTCAATTCAGATGCTCTGTGTGAAGCATGTCAAAAAGGCAAGTTTGCAAAACCAGCTTTCAAATCCAAAAACGTTGTTTCCACCTCCAAGCCATTAGAACTTCTGCACATTGACTTATTTGGACCAGTTAAAACTGCTTCAGTCAGTGGCAAGAAGTATGGGTTAGTATTCGTAGATGACTATAGCAGATGGACATGGGTAAAGTTCTTAAGACACAAGGACGAATCACACTCTGTGTTTGTCACCTTCTGCAACCAAGTTCAGAATGAAAAGGATCTTAGAATCGTCAAAGTCAGAAGTGATCATGGTGGAGAGTTTGAAAACAAAGATTTTGAGTCATTCTTTAATGACAAAGGCATTCTGCATGATTTCTCTTGTCCTAGAACTCCCCAGCAAAATGGAGTTGTAGAACGAAAGAACAGAACATTGCAAGAAATGGCCAGAACCATGATCAACGAGACTAACGTTGCTAAGATCTTCTGGGCAGAGGCAATAAACACAGCGTGTTACATTCAGAATAGAATCTCCATAAGACCTATTCTAAAAAAGACTCCATATGAATTGTGGAAGAACAGAAAACCCAACATTTCCTACTTTCACCCATTTGGATGTACATGTTTTATTCTGAATACAAAAAATTATTTGAACAAGTTTGACTCAAAAGCACAAAAGTGTATTATGTTAGGATATTCTGAACGCTCAAGAGGGTACAGAGTATACAATACAAAAACACAGATTGTGGAAGAGTCAATCAGTGTTCGTTTTGATGATAAGCTTGACTCTCAAAAGTCAAAGCAGAATGAATTCCTTGCAGGTATGGAAGTTGAAATTACAGGTACTGAAAACAAGTCATCATAAGCTCTCAACAGAGACACTCCCTCAACATCAGAAAGAGTCATTGCAAGCAATCCAGCACCTTCTGTTGATCAACTTCAGAAAAGACTATCCAGAAGCAGCATGGATCACCCAGAAGAAACAATCTTAGGAAAGAAGGAAGATCCAATCAGAACAAGATCTAGCTTCAGAAACTCTGAAGAATCCCTCATGGGACTGGTTTCTCTAATTGAACCAACAACAATTGATGAAGCACTTCTGGACAATGACTGGATTCTAGCAATTCAAGAGGAGCTAAATCAATTCATAAGAAATAACGTATGGGATCTAGTTCCCAAACCAAAAGGATTCAACGTCATTGGAACAAAATGGGTGTTCAGAAACAAACTGAACGAACAAGGTGAAGTCATCATAAACAAAGCACGACTGGTAGCACAAGGTTATAGTCAGCAAGAGGGGATAGACTATACAGAAACCTTTGCTCCAGTCTCCAGGTTAGAATCTATCAGACTCTTAATTTCATTTGTTGTTAATAAAGGCATCACTCTGTATCAGATGGATGTTAAGAGTGTATTCTTAAATGGCTACATAGAAGAAGAGGTATATGTGCACCAACCCCCTGGTTTTGAAAGTTCCAAAAATCCAGAATATATTTTCAAACTAAAGAAGTCAATCTATGGTTTGAAACAAGCTCCCAGAGCTTGGTATGAAAGACTAAGTAACTTCCTGTTAGAAAAGGAATTCACCAGAGGGAAAGTGGACACAACCTTGTTCTGTAAGACAGTTAAGAATGACATTTTAGTATGTCAGATTTATGTTGATGACATCATATTTGGATCTACTAAACCCTCTCTGGGAAGAAATTCTGCTAAATGTATGCAGGCAGAATTTTAGATGAGCCTAATGGGGGAACTAAAATTCTTTCTGGGCATTCAGATTAATCAAACCCCAGAAGGAACTTACATTCATCAGAGCAAATATGTCAGAGAACTTCTGAAGAAATTTGATCTCTCAGAATGTAAGCCATCAAAGATTCCAATGCATCCCACGTGCATTCTGGAAAGAGAATAGGTAAGTAAAAAGGTAGAACAAAAGGTCTACAGAGGTATGATTGGTTCTCTTCTCTATATGACGGCTTCAAGGCCTAACATTCTATTCAGTGTTTGCATTTGTGCTAGATTCCAATCAGATCCTAGAGAATCTCACTTAACAGAAGTTAAGCGAATTTTCAAGTATCTGAAAGGTACTACTAATCTGGGTCTGTTTTATAGAAAATCAAGTAATTACAGCCTGATAGGATATTGTGATGCTGATTCCGCTGGAGACAGAGTAAAACGTAAAAGCACTTCTGGAAGCTGCCAGTTTCTGGGAGAAAATCTGATCTCATGGTCCAGCAAAAGACAATCCACAATTGCTCTATCAACAGCAGAAGCTGAATACATAACAGCAGCTGGATGTAGTACACAAATGCTCTGGATGAAAGGTCAACTTGAGGACTTCCAGATATTTGAGAGTAACATCCTTATCCTCTGTGACAATACTTATGCTATTTGTCTTAGTAAAAATCCAATTTTGCATTCTAGGGCTAAGCATATAGAAATAAAACATCATTTTATTAGGGACTATATTCAGAAAGGGATTTTAAATTTTAAATTTATTAACACAGACCATCAATGGGCTGATATTTTTACAAAACCTCTTTCTGAAGATAGGTTCAACTTCATTCTGAAACATCTCAGCATGAAGCTCTGTCCAGAATAAAATTGTTTTGATTCCATATATTAACCTTCAGAACTTTGTTTATTTTTCTATGAACTACTGATCAATCTTTCCTCAGATCTTTAGAAGTACAGATTATATCAGAATCTATCCATGAAGATTTGAGCGCTTCATTTCAAGGATAGAAATGTGCAGTTCACTCAAGCAAACAAGTGTCATCCAGTCATCAGCTACTTTTTGAGGCTGAACACCTGTTCACGTTTCTGAAAAGGCAAAAGCGCTGATTGGATGCATTGAGACACATGCCATGGGTAACCGTTCCAATATCTTCATACATTATGGGGAATAAGATTGTTATTATTGAGGACCTCATTGCACGTCTTCCTCCTCCTTCTTAGAATTTCCTTGTTTTTATAACTTGTTTATCTGTAATATTTTTACATCGTTTTGAACTTATCATTGCTTCTGGTTTTTAATATAAATTCATTTTGGCTCTGATCATTTGTTCTTTTTGATAACTGACAAAAAGGGGGAGAAAGAATGATATTTTTCAATAACGGATTACTGAGACATAAGTCTCAAACATTCTGATCTATTTAAATTTCTTTCTTCTGAAAAGCTTACAGGTACAAAATTCTGATGAAAGATACAGTAAAGTTATGATGCTCAAAGACTCATGGAATTAAAGGGAAGTAAACAACTCAGGGGGAGTTTTCTCTTCTTAATTCTATACTTTTTATTCTTTAATTTTAATTGAAAAATCTGGTTTTTGTCATCATCAAAAAGGGGGAGATTGTTAGAACATAGTTTGATTCTACAACCCTTAATTAGAGTTTTGATGATAACAAAATACAAAGAATAAATAAATTGTAAGATTTATATATAAGACAAATATGCTTCTTAAAATTATGTTTTATATATACAGAAGTTTTGATGGAATCAGCATCAGCATCAGAAGATCAGTAATATGTCAGCATCAGAAGATCAGTAACATATGCTACACGCTGAAGCTACCAGATCATACGCTGAAGCTTGATGACCAGAATCTGCGCATAAACATATACACTCTAACTCTGATCAAAGATCTCTACCAAGTCATCGGCACTCTGAAGCGTTATCACAAGTTAAAGCAAAGAACACTCTGAAGCGTTACTAAGTATTCAAGACAGATTAAATGCTAACGGCTCTCTTCAAGACAAGATCTTCTCAAAAAGGAAAGTGCGTTATCAGCATTAAAAGTGCTTTATGGACAACGTATCTCTACCTTGGCTATATAAACAAGTCTCCTTGAGAAAAGACGCACGCATGCACTCATACATTTTGCTAAGCCTTCAAACCACGCTTACTCAAACGCTTTAGCAATTCAGTTTTATCTCTAAGCTTAAATTGTGTATTACCACAGTTGTGATATATAGTTTTATTTAGAAAACGTTAAACACATTCTTGTTCAATTATTTGTAAGAGATTTCCTTGAGATAAACCGGTCTGTGGTTATACTCAAGAAGGCTTTAATAGTTGTTAAAGTAGGTGTTGTAATCCTTTGAATATAGTGGATTAAGACCTCGTTGGAGAGAGGCGAAATCACCTTGACGGGTGGACTGGAGTAGTTTGAGATCAAATGAACCAGGATAAAAATACAGTGTTGTCTAAGCATTTTATTTAAGTTATACAATTCAACCCCCCCCCCCCTTCTTGTGTTTTTCACATCTTCACAGTCCTTTTAGTACTTCTGAACCTATTTCCTTGATTTCTCTTCCAAATAAGGTTAACCCTTCTGGACAGTAGAGACAACTTATCTTCATCTTCATCACAATCTTGTTTTGAATCCTCAATCTCTTCAGCTTGAAGAGCTTTGGACTTCTCATATCTTCTGACAAATTTGAGTGCAAGAGACTTTCCTCTCTTCTGAGGTTCATCCTGTTCTAGCTCAATATCAAAACTTCTTAGAGAACTCATCAGTTCTTCTAGAGAAGTGTTGTTGAGATCCTTTGTGAGCTTGAGTGAAATTACCATAGGCCTCCATTTGGATGTCAAGCTTTTGATAATCTTCTTCACACGATCTACTGTTGAATATCCCTAGTTCAAAACTCTTAGTCTCGCAACTAAGATTTGAAACCTTGAGAACATAATCTTAACTATTCCATCATCCTCCATCTTGAATGTTTCTTACTTATGAATGAAGGCCAAATCCTTGGTTTCCTTGACTTGATAATTTCCTTCATGAGTCATTTTGAGAGATTCAAATATAGACTTAGTTGAGTCTCTATTTGTGATCTTCTCATACTCAATGTAAGAAATAAAATTCAGCAAGATAATTATTGCTTTATGATAATTCTTGTAGTTCTTCTTTTGTTGATCAACCACAACTCTCCTCTCAATATGCTTTCCATTTTCCTCTGTAGGATGTTCGTAGCCATCACCTAGAAAGAACCTTTCTAGTCTATATTTCTAGTACTCAAATTTTTCACCATAAAAATGGGAGGTTTAACATTGTAGCTATCTTTATCAGAAACTGGAGCAGGTGGTGGTGGAATAGGATAAACCATAGTGTTTCTAAAAACTCGTATAGATATTTATCTGACACGGTTAAGTGTTTGATAGATATCAATAATAGAACCGGAGCTCTGATGCCAATTGAAGGTGAAAGAAACACAAGAAAATGGGGGTTTAAATTGGGTTGAACTAAATAGAATCTTTTTGCAACTCAAAGCACAAATATAACGAGTGGATAAAAAAAGGTGAACACAATTATTTTTATCCTGGTTCACTGTTAACTAAGTTACTCCAGTTCACTCCACAAGGTGATTTTCCTTATACACAAGGACTTAATCCACTATAATCAACCAGATTACAGACAACCATAATAAGTACAATCAACCCTGTTGGAACCCCGAATAAGTCTGTCGATCCTTATTGGAAACCATTATGACCGCAACCAAAGTCTTCTTGAGAATACATACTATACAGAGTCTCTAAAGAAACCTAGCAACAATAGTTGATTACAAACATGTGTATGCAAAGATGCTTCTACACAATAAGATTACACAATGTTTAAGTACAGCAACACAAAAGTGTTGATAGCAAGATACGAGCAACAACTCCTTGCTTATTTACAAAACTATACAAAAGATTTCTCTACAGAGTTTTTGTGCAGTGATTTACTGTAGTTTTGTTGAACTGAATCATTAATTTCAAATTCTTCCAAGTACTTCTTTTATAGCTGAAAAGAAGAGACCCATTAGAGGATAGAATAGGAAATAAAAATATAGTTGTATTGTTCCCAACAATTATGGCGAGAGTGGTATACAATAGTACAAAAAGGTATGTCCTTGCGCCACTCTACAGAGTATAGGTCACATTGTACTTTTGTACTTTTATACTCACCATCACACACAATCCCTTATTCTTAATCTTCATCTTCTAAGTCTTCAGAGGCTTATGATATGTTTGTTGACGAAGCACGTTGTAGAAGGATCAAAACTAGTATCTTCCAAAAGCTAAGTCATTAGAACCTTTCAGGGCTTATTCAGAGAACTCTTGCCTTCTCAGTCTTCAACACTTGTTCTTCAGAAGAATGTCTTTAGATCTTCAAAACTCATTCAGTAGAACCTTGACTTCAGCATCTTTAGAACTTGGAACATCAGAAGTAAAGCTTTAAAAGGCCTCCAAAGCTTCCTTTAATAAGTCACGATCATAAGCTCTTTTACTAACAATCCTTAGAACTGTTGCATAAGACACATTCCTTAATCTTGACTTAACTTGTAACACACAAAAGGTATTCTTCTAGAGTGTTGAGTTCAAAACCTGATGACTTCACAAACCTTCTTATCAGATTCAGAACTTGTATAGCAAAAGCCACACACTAGATAGAAACTTGTTAGAGCACACAATTGTTTTTAAAGGTAACATGTAAATATATCATCCAAACATAAGGCCATATGTAGAACCAACTTTGTTCTTACAAGTTAGTGAGACCATGTCGGTCTTCCTGGTACTATATATAGATGACATATTACTCATTGGAAATTATGTCCCTACCTTGCTACAAGTGAAAACATGGCTAGGGAAATACTTCTCTATGAAGGAACTTGGTGAAGCAACCTATATATTAGCAATCAGGATCTATAGAGATAAATCACAAAAACTAATTGGCCTAAGTCAGATTACATACATAGATAAAGTGTTGAGACGCTTTAATATGCATGATCCAAAGAAAGGATTCATATGTATGCAACATGGCATGTGTCTATCAAAAACACAATTCCCTTAAACTAAGGAAGAGGGAGATCACATGAATAAGATTCCATATGCATATGCAATAGGACCCATCATACATGTCATGTTATATACTTGACCAGATGTCTCATATGCTTTAAGTGCAATAAGTAGGTACCTATCAGATCTAGGTGATGCTCATTGGGTAGCTATCAAGAATATCCTTAAGTACTTGAGAAGGACTACAGACTCATTCTTGATATATTAAGGCCATGAAGAACTTGTTGTAACTATATATACTGATGCTAACTTCCAGACAGATAAGGATGACTTTAGACTGCAATCTGGTTATGTGTTCTGCTTAAATGGTGGCACTGTGAGCTGGAAAAGTTTAAAGCAAGATACAGTTGTTGATTCTACAACCAAGGTCGAGTACATTGTTTCCATAAATGTAGCAAAAGAAATTGTTTGGATCAAGAATTTCATTAGTGAACTTGGCATAGTCCCTACCATTGTGGATCACATTGATCTCTATTGTGATAACAATGGTGCTATTGTACAAGCTAAGGAGCCTAGATCTCACCAACGATTCTAACACATTGTTAGGTGTTATCACCTAATTCAAGAGAAAATATATAGGGGAGATATGAAGATATGTATATTACCTACACTTGACAATGTTGTTGACCCACTAATAAAGCCTCTTGTGCAGCAGAATCATGATGGCCATACTAGATATATGGGTTTTATGGGTATGCTTGATTGACTCTAGTGCTAGTGGGAGATTGTTAGTGCAAGCCCTAGAGGCCAATACTTTTGGTACTTGTATCAAATTATTTATTAATAATAAAAGACATTTCTTTATTATGTTTGTTTTTCCAAAACAATAAAGTCCCTAGAATAGATAGTTTGTTTAATGAAATGTTAAGTGTGACTTAATCATGAGATCCCATTAAACATAAGGATAATACTCTTAAAGAATTCGTAGTCAAACTTTATTGTGAAGTGGGATAACATTAAAGAATTGAGACTATTATATAGATAGACTGATGATCGCATCTCATGGATCATGGATAAAGAGTTATCAAGTCTTAACATAGGTATGAATATTAGGAGTAATATTTATACTTGATTGACCCGCTATGAGAATACTACATAAAATGTTATGCAAAGTTTCATAAGTTATTCTCATGGTGATAGGGGTGTATACCACCCTTCGACCTGAAACCACTATGGACCCTAGATGTGAAGTCGAGTACTTTATTGATGATCAAACGTTTCTCGTAATTGGATGACCATAAATACATTTGATGGATACTTCACAAAGCATTTGAGGGACATGAGTGACCTAGATGAAATTTTCCCATCCTGTGTAATAGGATAAATGTATAAGGGTCCATTATTGAACTAGACAAGGCTGACACGGTATATGCCTTGTGTTAAATATAGACATAAGGGAAAAAGGGTAATTGTACACAAAAACATTATCACGAAAAAAGTTTTTTCATATCACATGACATTTTCGTGACTTGGGTAGCAGTGATGTGTTGTAGATATCACTTATTATTTATTGAGATAAATGCATGATTTAATATTATTGTCAACTTCATGATAACCTACATGGTCACACATATAAGGATAAATTGATGAGAGATCGAATAAATAAGGAACACCGTAAGGTACAGTGTACTTGAAAGAATTATGGAACACCGTAGGGTACGATGCACTTAAGTGAAATATGGAACATCATATAATATAATAATAATTAATACTATAATTATTATTATTATTATTATTATTATTATTTAATAAAAAAAATATGTTTATTATAATAATAGTTATTATAATATATTATTGTTAATATTATTATATGGTGCATTTAAGTTGTGCTTTTTAGCTTGCGGCCCACACAAGTGATTCTATAAATACAAACCTTGTGCATAAGCTTTCTCAATTGATGAAATTAGGTTTGTGAAACCCTGATCGTATTTCTCTTTCTCTCACTCAAAGTCTTCATTCGTAATAGCTAACACTGAGATTGAAGATTGTTTATTCGTGTGGACTAAGAAGAGGTGTTAATCTTCATCAACCCTCGTAATCATTTATTTAATTTTTAATCAAAGGTGATCGTACCTGATCAAAAGAGATCGTCAAGGCCCAGAAGCTTCAAGTTGGGCAGCGGTTGAATGTGAAGTGGGGGGTACCTGCAAGACACTTTAATGCCAAAGTAACGTTCCGAGCAAGTGCAAGTAGAATATGAAAGTATGGATGAATGAATGAATGCATACCTAACCCTCTCAAGTGAGAGAGTATTTATATCCCCCAGCGTTGGGCTAACGTCCCCATATTGGGCTGACAAAGTAGGCCCAAAATGAATACTATCAAGATCTACGTGAGTAGTGGAGACCAACACATGATATCTCTCCTAAGTGGACTGCTCTAAATTACTAGGAGGACGTGGTTGCAGTATTTCTGGGGTCAAGATAACTCCTGGATACTTGGAGACGTGGGTGTCTACCTTACGAGGAGGGTGCCCATCAAGACCTCCTGGGAGATGTTAACACTATTCGACATCCTTATGGCGAGGAAGGCCCAGGGGGCATGTCCTCCATGCAAGGGTGGAGTCGCTGCCCGACATAGTCAAGGGAAGCTCATCCTTGTTGCCCTCCGCCTGCAGCATGGTTGGATTGGGCCTTGTATGTTGTTTGAGCCAAGCATAGGCCCAGTCTAGAATAGGAACCCCCCAGGTTTTGTTGCTCCTAAGGGAAGGAGCTATAACTTAAGACCAACTCGCCGATCCACAGGGGATAGCTTCGTCGGGGATCTTTATTCCTTCTAGAGATAAAGTCACCCATGTATGGTAGTTGTTCAGACAGAAGTCAGAATGTATTGGCAGGGACAGTCGACATATTCCTCGACTCATGGGGAGCCAAACCTTTTCAGGAGAGTCACGTAGTGGTCCCCGTAGTGTAGCTTCTAGGGTAGGATGATGACCTATGGAGTAGGGGTCATTATAACTCTAGACGCGTGGGCAGAGGAGAATTGAATAGCTGACACATTTCTTGATGCGACGCTTCTTCTTCTGCACAACTTTTATAAATAGTGTTCCAGGGCTTATTTTCAACTTTTCCATGTTCTCACTCTCTCTTCGCTCTACACTGTTGTTGTACCCCAAAATTTTCCCTCCCATATTCTTCAAAGTTTGTCAAGAATCATCTTCAATTGGTTCAAGACTACTCAAGGGTTGCACAGTCCAAATGCCTCCTAAGCCAATCAAAAACTAGGGTTTTGGTTCTCTCAAGAAATTGGAGGTTTTCAATGGTCCAATCAAGTCCCATAGGCCTATATACATTGCCAAGCATCTACATGTCAAGTCTCAAGACTCACAGGGTCCAATTGCACAGTCAAAAGCCCTAGTTGCTCCACAATCAACTGCAGCGGCAAAATGGTCATTTGGAAGTCAAAAGTCAAACTTTTTTGTCAACATCTTATTTTGAAGCCACAATCATCATTTGATTAAGTCTTGATCATGATTCCACAAGCATGGCTCAAAAATCATCAAAGATGCAAAAGTTTTTATTTTTGGACAGTAGAAAAGTCAACTGTAACTTGACCAAGGCATAACTTTTTCATGGTTCATCAGAAAAATCCCATCTAATGCTCATTTTGAAGAGTATGACATTTCCTACAACTCATCTTCACATTCCAAGACCAAGAAATTCTCTCAAAAAAAGTTATCAATTTCTACATTATAGGTCAATTTCAAAAGTCAACAAAAAGGCATTTTAAGTCAAACACCATAACTTGAGATTGGTAAATCCAAATGACATGGGACCAAAGGCATTGGTTAGAGGACTTCAAGACCTTTCCAAAATGTCCAAGAACATGTTCATATGATCAAAATTGAGCAAGATATGCATTGGAGAAGTTGGGAAATTTTTGGGAATTGGCAAAAGTCAACTTTGCCTAAAACACCTTGTTTTTGCTAATGAACCCAAATTCCTTCTTGAATCTTTACCCAAAGCATATGCACGACCCATTGAGATTAAATTGAGTTATTTTATTATTTTTATTAATTATTTGGATTTTTAATTAATTATTAATTCATTTAATTCATTTAAATGTAGGAAAATACCAAGATATGTTTTTTCAAATCTTTTGTGAAGCAAATACACTCAGGGCAAGCTGGAAAATTCGTGCATCAATCAAAGAGACAAGAATCACCCAATTTGGCAAGGTTTTTCAATCAAAAAGATTGAAAAATATTTGATTGAAAATCAAATATTGAAAACTTTATTCCATGGATTTTTGAATCAAGACTTGACCTAAAACCTTTCTACTATAAGAGCATAACCAAACCCTAAAGCCTGGAATGTGCAAAACTGCTGTAGAAGCCATAACCATATTGAGTTTTTTTCAAGAAAATTGCCAAATCGTTTTCTCACTTCCAGGCCAATTCAAGGAATCTTCTTGATTCTAACACATTGCATAAGTCTCCAGGAACACATTGCAATCGAAAACAAGCCTTAACACTCCAAGAACGTGCAAGAACAACTCACGGTTTGCTTATTCTTTTTCAGAATCGAAACTCACTTTTTATGCATCATTAACATGTTATACTCATTGCTTTTCATTGCTATGACCTTTCTGAAGCTGATGGTATAGGTGAATTGAGTTATAGAGCCTTAAACCAAAAGGTGCCATTGAAGAAATCTAGGGTTTTGAAGCTTTAATTTTAGGGCTTTCTTGACCAAGCAAAATTAGGACTAATGATGCCCATGGTTGAACTCAGAAGATCAAGATGAATTGAACAAGACCATCGTGCCCTATTTATATAGCTTACAGACCTAATCGCTATTTTTTGCATTTGCAGTTTGAGGGGGTTAAAAACCCCCGCTATTGATTGTTTTTGTTATAGGCCAAGCGAAGAAGAGAATAGGTGTAAGCGCGTGGTTGGTCCATTCAAAAATATGGCGCGCGTTTTGTTTTGTCCAGCATAATTGTTATTTCATATATTATGTTTATTCCTTATTATAATAACAAAGCATGCAGCGTGGTGTGGTGGTTGATGATGTGTCTGGTGACTACTGGGACCTGGGTTCGATTCCCAGGTCCCCCAAGCCTTTGTTTCTATTTTTTTCCATAACATATTCCTATGCAGGCTATTCAATGCATTCCACCATAAACCTCCAGTGGTCCAAGCGCCAAGTGGCCATAGCATCAATCTACTGGTTCAGATGGAAGGACCATGGTGTTCCTCAGTTAACTACACCATGGACAATTCAAAAAGTCAAACGTGGCTTGTGTGTTAATGGGCCAGATTCAGCAAATTCACCTCCCATGGGCCCATAATACCCCCTGGTTTCTCTTTCTTTTTTTATTTTCTTTCTTTTCATTTTCTTTTAATAATAATTATTATTATTATCTAATTAATTCATAAATTATTTTCCATAATAAAATCAGAAACTTAAAATATTGATTATTTTTATTATTTATTATTTTCACTATTAATAATTATTTTTGTAAATAAATTCTAATAAATTAATTTAGTTGTTTAATTAGATAATTTTGATTATTTTTGCAATAAATAAAATCAAGCTTAGAATTAGGTTTTTTCTTTTGACTTTTAATTCCTTTTCTTTTTATTTTCATTAAAAAACATAAAACACAAAAAAAAAACATTTCTTTTTCTTTTTAATTAATTAATTAGTAAATTGGGTTAAATATTCAATTTAATTGCAAAAAAGGTTAAACTTCTTTATTTCTCAAAAGGGTCAAAACCCTAAGGACGTCCCGATTAAATTTCTTTTTGCGCATTATTATTCCTTTTGATTATATTGATGTAACTGTTTCCAAGGATGTAATAGTTAATTAGGTTTTACCGCTTTCTTTACTTTCTCGCACTTATTTTCCAAAACGGGTTTTGTTTTTGGCGATGTATAGACCCGCGCCTTGTAATAGCGTAGATTTACCTTTCCGCACTTTATTTTCCGCACTCTTAACTGTTAAAAATGCATGACAAGATTTCCTGACAAATAAAATCAATCCGTAGCTCACAACTAACATATTCAAAGATAAATATAAACTGAAACAACACACATGCACATGCCACTCCTAGGGTACGCCTCACTGGTTGCCTCGAACGTGGTCGTCAAGTATAGGGTGTTTTAGAGGTCGCCCTCCTGTCTAAGATCCAGTTGCCTCGAAACGGTTGCCTCATATAAAAAAGGATCTAGGACATTAGGGTTACCACTAAGGCGTCCTACTATTGCTTTGGTGACCACACATGTCCCTCATAATCGAATTGACCCGAATAACTCCAACAAAATGACTACCTACTTCTCAATAGTGGGATAGTACTGTCCAAAGGACTCTTACACAGCCTAATTCCTTAGAGTAGGTAGATTTCTCCTGGGTACTTGCTCTCTCAAATAAACAAAACATCTTTTCACACCTACACTTTCAAAAAGTTTTCAAACAAATTTTTCATACACTCTTGAGGACAGATACAAGAGTTACTTAGAAATTTTTCAAACGAAACTTTTTCAAAACCCACACACACTTGAAAAGCAATCAAATTTTTGAAAACATAAGAGCAAGTACCTAAGAGCCCGTGGATAACCACGGATAGAAAGGGTGCTAACACCTTCCCTTTCTATAAATCTACCTCCCGAACCGAGAAACATTCTTGAAAAGGAATTTTGCTGTGCTTTTGTCCTTTCCTTGTTGGAGAACATAAAAGACGGTGGCGACTCTTGCTTACCGCGACATTTCGCGAAACAGCTTAAAAAACAGTCAGTTCTATTTCCACCGATCACAGAACTGGCAACTCTGCTGGGGACACTTAATAAAAGTGAGGTGTACCTTAGGATTAGACCACTTATGTTTTCAATTGCTTGCTTTGATTGCTTTAAAATTGTGGGCTTGTCTTGGAGTTTCATAGATCCTAACCCGGATCTGGGGAATACCCTTTTAGGTAGCATAAGCTGTGAGGGACCTGTCCGGCGTAGACCGACACGGGTGAAGCAGTGGCTACGTTGGTGTGACACCTTGGTCTGTACCGATATCCCTTGTGTTGCAACGAGGAGAATATGGGTCTTCTGAGGAGTCATTAAGCACCAACCGACCTTAGAACCCTAAATTGACCCAACTTGGCCATAGAACAGTAGCAGTATGCTACACTCATTGAGGCTAAACTCTCGCGATGGTTCTGGCCGCAAGAAAAGATTGCGACGCTGGAGTTATGACCGATTGAGGGTAGTCGATGATATTTAGATCCTCTAGAACCCGGTTTACTTTGGATAGGACATGTTGTTTGAGCCCACCAACTTCAAGAGGGTAGTACCTAGACCTCATGTTGGCCTAAACTCTAAGGGCTGTCTTGTGTGACTTGTGTGCCTTCAAACTTGACTACTTGCATGCTTGTTATCTGACACATGAGTTCCTTGCAGGTTTTGCTTACAGTCCTTAATATGGGCTCATAACAGGGTTCACTTACATCACTCCACGCATAGCATAACATCATACCATCATACCATTGCATACATCCTGCATAAGGACTAACCCATTTCAAGGATCTCAAGGGTCTGTGATGCAGGTCATGATGAATCAAATTGTCTAGCAAGGGGCAAAGGGGATTTATTTTCCTCTAGCCAAGGTTGATAACTTGAGTCAGGGGCTATGACCCACTCGATATGGTGAGATTTGACTCTTGAAGAAGGACTCTCAACAACATGAAGTTCCTTCAATCAAGCTACCAGATTCTAACAATTTTTCTTGTTTACCCCGCGAGATCCTTGAAAACATTGCATGCATACATAAATATCATTGCATTACAGGTACCCTTTTTACAAGTTGCTTAATCTTCTTCGCTGTTTATTTCAGCAATCATCATGAATCCTGAATCATCCAATGAACAAGCTATCAAGGCCCTCCAGGCCCAGAACGCCCAGTTCCAAGAGTTGGTGATGAGCCTAGCCCAGGGTCAACAGGATTTGAAGACTCTGCTTCTGAAAGAGAGGAAGAAGAAGAAGAAGAGGACTGTTTTGTTCAGCACTAGACGCAGATCTGGGAATGGATCACAAAATGAAGCTGAGCTGACTACCCCCTATGTTGGGAAAGACAGTCCCCAAGAGAGAGAGGTTCCTAGTCCAGTGGTCTCCGACAACGAGACTGATTACAATGATGAACAGTACCCTCCTGCTGAGGACAGGTACAAACAGCTAGAGGACCGGTTAAGTGCTATGGAGATACAGAAAGTGCCCGGCCTGGACTTCGAAGATCTAGGTCTATCCTCTGGGGTGGTGATCCCACACAAGTTCAAGGTACCTGCCTTTGCAAAGTACGACGGAACTTCTTGTCCTAAGCTGCACCTCCGTTCATACGTAAGGAAGATCCAGCCCTACACGGCTGAAAAGAATTTGTGGATCCATTTCTTCCAGGAAAGTCTTTCAGGGACTCAACTCGAATGGTTCTATCAACTAGATGGAGCCAGAATTCGTAACTGGGAGGACTTGGCTACTGCGTTTTATAAGCAGTATCAGTACAATTCCGACCTCGCTCCTACGCGTACCCAACTCCAGGGTATGTCACTAGGGACGGGTGAAGGATTCAAGGAATATGCTCAGAAGTGGAGAGACCTGGATGGAAGGGTACAGCCACCTTTGACTGACCGTGAGCTCGTTGATATGTTCCTGGGGACCCTGTCTGGTCCTTTCTTCCACCATCTGATTGGGAATTCTTCTGCTGGGTTTACAGATTTGATCCTGACTGGGGAAAGAATTGAAGTTGGTATCAAGGCTGGAAAGATTCAAGAAGTTGCACCTTCTGATGCTCATAAAAAGCCTTACCATGGAAAAAAAGAGTCCAACGCTGTGCATAATAAAAAGAGCCGTCATGATCAACAGGTAGGGGCAACCCAGATCTCCAATCCTATGCCTGCTCAGCAAAGACAGGGGCAGCAACGTAAGGAGGTCGTACCCAAAAGAAAGTTCACTAAGATCAACATGTCACTGGATCAAGCGCTACAGCAAATGTTGAAGACAGGGCTGATTACCTTAAGGGCTCCTTTTCGGAATCCAAACACTTCCGCTCCGAACTATCATCCCAATGAAAGGTGCGCATACCATTCTGATAGCCCGGGGCATACTACGGACAACTGTTGGGCTCTGAAGAACAAGGTCCAAGACATGATTGATGCCAAGGAAGTCCAGTTTGAAGCACCAGAGACTCCAAACATAATCACTGCTCCTTTGCCAAATCACTGAAGGCTTTTGTTTTATTTGAATTTCCGAGTTGTATTTTTCTTTGCTTATACAAACAATTAATGTCATAGCAAACTTTATTACTTTATCAATGCATCGCATATGTCTGTTTTGAATCAATATATTTGCATTCGCTATATTCAAACTGCTTTCATTTTTTATGATGTTCAAACTCTCAATTAATAATTCTAAGCCTCTTGAGGGAGGATGACGAAAACGATACCACGATCTTTACAGTATGCTTTTGAACAAACCCCGCTGACGAGGTACAGGCATTGCTTCAATTCCTAAACACTGGAGTTATAAGGAAGATAATCCCTCGTCAACCCCTTTGAGCCAAAGAAGTCGGAGTTTTTCTTTTCGAAAATTAAAACCCTTAACCATAACCTGGGGCAGGGTAGTTCTCTCAGCTGATCCAAGTGCACAACGAATGGCACCAAAGAAGTCCTTCCAAAACAAAAGACAGTGATGGTTCCAAATAATCATAAAGGCAGGCAGTCATTATCTCTCAGAAACAAAAGCCCATTAAGTCAAAACCTATGAAGGAGACTTACAAAAACTGCGGCATCCCGCTGAAGAAACAGTTCAGGCAAAAAACAGGGATAATAAATCAAGAAAGAAAGAGGTCCTACAAACCCTCAACAAAAAAAATGACTGCCTATTCAAAATAAATTGTCAACATCCGAACCATCACCGGAATATCAGAGCAAAGACTCAAACAAGGTCTAACGCACGATCAGCTGAGTTTAGGTTTGAAGAACATCACGAAGAGCGGGTGTGTACAAATATAATTTGAGCCTTTATCCTTTGTTTCTTAAACCGTGAACCAGGCCACGCTACAACCCTTAAAAGTCCTAGCTGAAGCATGGGTTAGTTCGAAAGCATGCTGTTACGAAAGGTATCCTGACTCCTTAAGGCTTGCGGTAAAATAATGAGTTGACATCACAGTTTACAAAAAATTCACTTGTTTTTATGAAAAAACGCATTTTCAAAAACATCAAGACAGACATAAGCTTTGCATTTTTAATATAACATTGCTTGCATATGACTATTTGTTTGAACAGCATAGAAGTTCGCACGACGAATGTCTAATGAACAAAAGCATCTCCAATCAAGGGGCATGGCATGATCGTGGTCCATCATCTGGGGCAGTCCCGTCAAGATTCGGAGAATCTCTCAAAAGGCCAAATAACCAGGGGCAGACCTCCATCTGAGTCACTTGGGGCATTGGATGTAAATTCCAGCAACGGGTCTTACATGATCAGACATCTTCTGGTAGTACGGCAACACAACACTATTGACAGTGACAATTCCCTACATTCTGAGAGCGTGGACATAGTCGAAAAAATACTACGCAAAATCAAAGACCCGCTAGGTTGGCACACCTAGGCAAAAATAAGGGCTTCCCGACGAACCAAAAGGGTTCGGGCAAAAATAAGGGACGAAAATGAAAAAATTTGTACACCCGACAAGTCGAAAACCTGAAAAGGCGGCTTGGGCAAAAAAGTGTATCCCGATGGACTGAAAATCCGAAAGGGCGGTCCAGGCAAAAATTAGGGATCAAAGCGTACGACTATGTCCTGTCATCTCAAGAAGATTTGTCAATCGGCAGTTATCAAGCACCTCCACAGGTACCTTCTCCCGCAGAAACTGGGGCAATAGAAATGGTCCAAACTATACAAGTTGTTCTATCCACAAGGTACAAGGTAGATTCGGCTGAAGAACGCGCCCAAGATACCTCCACTCCCCATAGAGTAAGACCAGATTTCAGCAATACTCTCCTCAAGCAGAGTCAGTCTACTGTCAGCCTTAAGGAAGTTGGGTATCCCCAGAAGATCTCATTATTCCCCAGCGGAGTATACAGATGTTCCTAAGCAAGCATCCCCGGCAGTCTTAATATAAGATTGTTCCCCGGCGGAATACCAGACACCCCAGTGGAGCCACTCCCCCAGTACGGTCCAAAAGTTTCCCCAGGAGAGTTGAATCATCCTCCCCAGTAGATTCTGGAAGCTTATCCCTAGTAGATTCTGGAAGCTTATCCCCAGTAGATTCTGGAAGCTTATCCCCTGCAGAGCACGAACGCCTCTCCCCGGCTTTATTCAAAGGTTATTCCCCACCAGAGCTTATAACTGGGTTATCCTCAGCTAATTACCACGGAAATATCGTCCTCGATGAAATTCTTCCTATCCCCCAGTAGAGTTCATCACATTCTCCAACATAACTTATCAACGGAATCCCCAGCGGAGTTCTCATCAAAATCTCAGCGAAGCATCTCTTCCCACAGAGTATTTCCCCGCAGAGTAATCTCTTCGACAAGTTTATTCCCCAACAGAGTCATCTTCTCCTACCGGTTTATTCTTGCAACCATCATCCCCAGCGGAAACGAAGAACTCAACTCTTCAACATCAGCCCAGGATTTAACTCCCGGCATTCGTCAAAGGATTTATTTTCCTAGACGAAAATACATTCATAGACATTTCACATTATCATACACCACGACGCATGCATATACGCATCATAACACAACTATCTCATTTATCTTGAACATCATGGCATCATGCATTTCATACACCATGACATTGCATACAACTGATGTTTTACCTTTTCAGGAAAAAGGTCAATCCAAAGATGATTACTATCAACTGTCGCAATTCCAGATTCGATACCTGTATCTAGCCAGGGCATATCTGTGAGCGATTGATTATGGATTCGATACCTGTATCTAGCCAGGGCATATCTACATTAAAGAGATTAAAGAGATAGCTGGGAAATGCTCCAGATATGGATGTTGTTCTTTTGCTTATTCAGATTTTCTCTTCAGAGATAGCTTGGAAATGCTCCAGATATGGACGCTATTCTTTCGCTTATTCAGAGATAGCGTAGAGATACTCCAGATTCGGATGTTATTCTATTGCTTATTCAGAGATTTCTTTTAGATATAGTTCAGATGCAACCCAGACATGGCGACATTCTGATACTTATTCCAGATTCCCTTTCAGAGATAGCTTGGAAAGGCTCCAGACATGGATGCTATTCTTTTGCTTATTCAAACTTCCTTCTAGAGATAGCTTAGATATGCTCTGGACACGGATGCTGTTCTATTGCTTATTCAGATGTTTCTTCTAGAGATGGTTCAGATGCGATCCAGACATGGCTACATTCTGATACTTATTCCAGATTCCCTTCTAGAGATGGTTCAGATGCGACCCCGATATGGCTACATTCTGATACTTTTTCCAGATTCCCTTTCAGATAGCTTAGAGATGCTCCGGACCCGGATGCTATTCTATCGCTTATTCAGAGTTTCTTCCCAGAAATGGCTTGGAAATGCTCCAGATATGGATGCTATTCTTTTGCTTATTCAAAGTTTCTCCTCAGAGATAGCTTAGAGATGCTCCCGACGCGGATGATATTCTATTGCTTATTCAGATTTCCTTTCAGAGATAGCTTAGAGATTCTCCCGACGCGGATGATATTCTATTGCTTATTCAGATTTCCTTTCAAAGATAGCTTAGAGATGCTCCCGACGCGGATAATATTCTATTGCTTATTCAGATTTCTTTTCAGAGATAGCTTAGAGATGCTCCTGACCCGGACGCTATTCTACTGCTTATTCAGATTCAAACTTCTAAAGACAACTTAGAGATGCTCCAGACCCGGATGCTATTCTATTGTTTAGACCAGATTCATTCAAAAGACATTCCAGATACGATCCAGATACGGATGACATTCTGTCACTCATTCAGATGCAATATGGATATACCCCAGACACGACGGTCATTCTACTACTCGTTCAGACGTCAGAAATTAGATATAGATTAGATATGCTCCAGACACGGAAGCCATTCTATTTCTTATTCAGATTCAACTATCCATTACATCTCCAAATGGCATCTATAAGCCCATTCCCGACAAGATTCTGTCACGTCTCCAGATGGCATCTATAAGCTCATTCTCGACAAGATTCTGTCACGTCTCCAGATGGCATCTTTAAGCCCATCTTCCTATCCATCATATCTCCAAATGGCATCTGTAAGCCCATTCCCGCCATCACACTGCTGATACTCCACTATGTGAGTGCAAATTTCTGGGCACTTTAGTGTTCAATCATCTTCCACCTTCGGATCACGAAAGGCACGCAAGCCAATCTACATCCTCAGGTCTAAGAAGATTGAACAGCGGAAACTGTTGTACCCTAAAATTTGCCCTCCCATATTCTTCAAAGTTTGTCAAGAATCATCTTCAATTGGTTCAAGACTACTCAAGGGTTGCACAGTCCAAATGCCTCCTAAGCCAATCAAAAACTAGGGTTTTGGTTCTCTCAAGAAATTGGAGGTTTTCAATGGTCCAATCAAGTCCCATAGGCCTATATACATTGCCAAGCATCTACATGTCAAGTCTCAAGACTCACAGGGTCCAATTGCACAGTCAAAAGCCCTAGTTGCTCCACAATCAACTGCAGGGGCAAAATGGTCATTTGGAAGTCAAAAGTCAAACTTTTTTGTCAACATCTTATTTTGAAGCCACAATCATCATTTGATCAAGTCTTGATCATGATTCCACAAGCATGGCTCAAAAATCATCAAAGATGCAAAAGTTTTTATTTTTGGACAGTAGAAAAGTCAACTGTAACTTGACCAAGGCATAACTTTTTCATGGTTCATCAGAAAAATCCCATCTAATGCTCATTTTGAAGAGGATGACATTTCCTACAACTCATCTTCACATTCCAAGACCAAGAAATTCTCTCAAAAAAAGTTATCAATTTCTACATTATAGGTCAATTTCAAAAGTCAACAAAAAGGCATTTTAAGTCAAACACCATAACTTGATATTGGTAAATCCAAATGACATGGGACCAAAGTCATTGATTAGAGGACTTCAAGACCTTTCCAAAATTTCCAAGAACATGTTCATATGATCAAAATTGAGCAAGATATGCATTGGAGAAGTTGGGAAATTTTTGGGAATTGGCAAAAGTCAACTTTGCCTAAAACACCTTGATTTTGCTAATGAACCCAAATTCCTTCTTGAATCTTTACCCAAAGCATATGCACGACCCATTGAGATTAAATTGAGTTATTTTCTTATTTTTATTAATTATTTGGATTTTTAATTAATTATTAATTCATTTAATTCATTTAAATGTAGGAAAATACCAAGATATGTTTTTTCAAATCTTTTGTGAAGCAAATACACTCAGGGCAAGCTGGAAAATTCGTGCATCAATCAAAGAGACAAGAATCACCCAATTTGGCAAGGTTTTTCAATCAAAAAGATTGAAAAATATTTGATTGAAAATCAAATATTGAAAACTTTATTCCATGGATTTTTGGATCAAGACTTGACCTAAAACCTTTCTACTATAAGAGCATAACCAAACCCTAAAGCCTGGAACATGCAAAACTGCTGTAGAAGCCATAACCATATTGAGTTTTTTTCAAGAAAATTGCCAAATCGTTTTCTCACTTCCAGGCCAATTCAAGGGATCTTCTTGATTCTAACACATTGCATAAGTCTCCAGGAACACATTGCAATCGAAAACAAGCCTTAACACTCCAAGAACGCGCAAGAACAATTCACGGTTTGCTTATTCTTTTTCAGAATCGAAACTCACTTTTTATGCATCATTAACATGTTATACTCATTGCTTTGCATTGCTATGACCTTTCTGAAGCTGATGGTATAGGTGAATTGAGTTATAGAGCCTTAAATCAAAAGGTGCCATTGAAGAAATCTAGGGTTTTGAAGCTTTAATTTTAGGGCTTTCTTGACCACGCAAAATTAGGACTAATGATGCCCATGGTTGAACTCAGAAGATCAAGACGAATTGAACAGGACCATCGCGCCCTATTTATATAGCTTACAGGCCTAATCGCTATTTTTTGCATTTGCAGTTTGAGGAGGTTAAAAACCCCCGCTATTTGATTGTTTTTGTTACAGGCCAAGCGAAGAAGACAATAGGTGTAAGCGCGTGGTTGGTCCGTTCAAAAATATGGCGCGCGTTTTGTTTTGTCCAGCATAATTGTTATTTCATATATTATGTTTATTCCTTATTATAATAACAAAGCATGCAGCGTGGTGTGGTGGTTGATGATGTGTCTGGTGACTACTGGGACCTGGGTTCGATTCCCAGGTCCCCCAAGCCTTTGTTTCTATTTTTTTCCATAACATATTCCTATGCAGGCTATTCAATGCATTCCACCATAAACCTCCAGTGGTCCAAGCGCCAAGTGGCCATGGCATCAATCTACTGGTTCAGATGGAAGGACCATGGTGTTCCTCAGTCAACTACACCATGGACAATTCAAAAAGTCAAACGTGGCTTGTGTGTTAATGGGCCAGATTCAGCAAATTCACCTCCCATGGGCCCAGAATACCCCCTGGTTTCTCTTTCTTTTTTTATTTTCTTTCTTTTCATTTTCTTTTAATAATAATTATTATTATTATCTAATTAATTCATAAATTATTTTCCATAATAAAATCAGAAACTTAAAATATTGATTATTTTTATTATTTATTATTTTCACTATTAATAATTATTTTTGTAAATAAATTCTAATAAATTAATTTAGTTGTTTAATTAGATAATTTTTATTATTTTTGCAATAAATAAAATCAAGCTTAGAATTAGGTTTTTCCTTTTGACTTTTAATTCCTTTTCTTTTTATTTTCATTAAAAAACATAAAACACAAAAAAAAACATTTCTTTTTCTTTTTAATTAATTAATTAGTAAATTGGGTTAAATATTCAATTTAATTGCAAAAAAGGACAAACTTCTTTATTTCTCAAAAGGGTCAAAACCCTAAGGACGTCCCGATTAAATTTCTTTTCGCGCATTATTATTCCTTTTGATTATATTGATGTAATTGTTTCTAAGGATGTAATAGTTAATTAGGTTTTACCGCTTTCTTTACTTTCTCGCACTTATTTTCCAAAACGGGTTTTGTTTTTGGCGATGTATAGACCCGCACCTTGTAATAGCGTAGATTTACCTTTCCGCACTTTATTTTCCGCACTCTTAACTGTTAAAAATGCATGACAAGATTGCCTGACAAATAAAATCAATCCGTAGCTCACAACTAACATATTCAAAGATAAATATAAACTGAAACAACACACATGCACATGCCACTCCTAGGGTACGCCTCACTGGTTGCCTCGAACGTGGTCGTCAAGTATAGGGTGTTTTAGAGGTCGCCCTCTTGTCTAAGATCCAGTTGCCTCGAAACGGTTGCCTCAGATAAAAAAGGATCTAGGACATTAGGGTTACCACTAAGGCGTCCTACTATTGCTTTGGTGACCACACATGTCCCTCATAATCGAATTGACCTGAATAACTCCAACAAAATGACTACCTACTTCTCAATAGTGGGATAGTACTGTCCAAAGGACTCTTACACAGCCTAATTCCTTAGAGTAGGTAGATTTCTCCTGGGTACTTGCTCTCTCAAACAAACAAAACATCTTTTCGCACCTACACTTTCAAAAAGTTTTCAAACAAATTTTTCATACACCCTTGAGGACAGATACAAGAGTTACTTAGAAATTTTTCAAACGAAACTTTTTCAAAACCCACACACACTTGAAAAGCAAACAAATTTTTGAAAACATAAGAGCAAGTACCTAAGAGCCCGTGGATAACCACCGATAGAAAGGGTGCTAACACCTTCCCTTTCTATAAATCTACCTCCCGAACCGAGAAACATTCTCGAAAAGGAATTTTTCTGTGCTTTTGTCCTTTCCTTGTTGGAGAACATAAAAGACGGTGGCGACTCTTGCTTACCGCGACATTTCGCGAACCAGCTTAAAAAACAGTCAGTTCTATTTCCACCGATCACAATTGTCTTTAGTCCTCCTCTCTGTCTTGAGCACCACCATGCTTTCCGCCTCAACACCCATATCATGTATATCCTAATGAATTTCAACCTCTGGAGAATTTTCCTTGGTATATTTATACTCCTCCTCATGAAACTCACGAATATACTCGTAAAAATCATCAGATCCCCATAAAACTCATCAAATGGATCATGGGATTCATCACATACTCACGATACTCATGGGTTTGCTCTGGAAATTCATCTCTCTCTCGTCATCTTCATGAGGTTACTCGAGAGATTCATATTTTCCTTGTGGAATTCATGAGTTTGTTTCCTTTTTGATGAACGGGGGTTCGTCGACATGGTTTAGTCGTAGAAACCCCTTTCACTTGTGTTACAGTGGAAGGGTGGATTTTATTTAGCTATCAAATTCACTAGGTTCCTTTACTTTACAGGTGAAATGGTCGAACCAGTCGAGACAGTCAAGCAGGTCGAGGTAGAGGAAACGAGTGGAGCCGACAAGGGTCTCCATTTGGTCGACACCGTCACTGATCCTCATTATCTTGGGTCAAGCCAGAGCCTCGAGGAACAGCCTCAGTCTTTAGCAATAACCGGAGAGAGGCGTACACGGTCATCGAATATGGCAGCGATCAGGAAGGTTTCAGACAAAATTTCATGATCTTTCGCCCGACACCTAGGGCTAGAATATGCTCAACTTTCCAGGAAGATCGATTCCCTATGTATGAGATTGGCTTCAGATATTTGGGGCTTCGTCTTCCCTTTAGTGACTTTCAAATGGGCTTCTTTAATCATTTTTCCTTGGCGCCCTTCCAGGTGCACCCCAACGCGGTCGCTTTTATACGGGCTTTCGAGATCACTTGTTGATATCTAAAGATTGGGGTGATGGTTCCTTTGTTCTTCATGGTTTTCAATCTTCAACGGTAGTCTAAGGGAGGAAAGCATAGTTGGGTTTCTCTCAAGCAATCCAAGAGACTCTTTAGGATGTATATGGACTATGTCTGTGACTTCAAGGACAAATGGTATGTAGTGCAACCCTCATCCCTAGAGGTAGTGGATGCGGTGTTCGACCTAGTTTCTGTTATTGACGAGGACGGGGAATATATTCTCAAAGAAGATGGGAACTAAGAGATCGGGAGGCTCTTCAAGTTTCCTATCCATTGGTGTCAGTTGTAATACCCCAAATTTGTCCTACCCTTTTACTTCCTATCTGGCTTACGCATTTTTGCATTTTTCTCACATATATAATTTCCATTAGGTCATCTAACACATCATTCATAATTAATCAATAAATTGGCATAAGATCATGGATTTCGAGGAATAAGGGTTTGTGTATGGCTTTAAGGCTCTCATCTTCGCACAAGCTTGTTTCGGTTGATTTCTCCATTAATAATTTCTTTGAAGCTAGGGTTTTATTTTCTGGACTTCTTTATCATTAAACTACAGGGGTATTCTTTCTTCTCGACATCAAGTTGCGGTCTTTCTTCAAGGATTAAGAATTAGGATTTTTCGTCCATTATGCTTCAACTGGGGGTCATTAGATTAAGGCTCGATCTCGTGGTTATCTTGAGCCTCTATTTCTCTAAACATTGTGGGCTTCTTTTTAGTGATACAATTTTTGGTTCTCATCAAATACTTGTCGCTTCAATTGTGAGTCATCCTAAGGCTATCTCGAAAGGCTGCAAGCTTAAGCAGTGAGGAACATCGTCTTATACTTATCACCTCCACATGAATGATGATTTATTTCCATGATCATATAGACTTCAAGAGGGGTTCCATGTGTATTTGTTCTTCAATAAATTTCAAAGGGGTTCTATAATTACTTAAAATGCAAATGGTTGAAGATTTTGATATATCCATGGCCATTAAGATCTTGTTCAAGGATGCTTCAATATGTCATACAAAAAGGTTATCATATAAGAAAATCGTATCTTTTACGAGTTAGTATTTCAAATGGTCCTTTCTTCATAAAATGAGGTTTAACTATTCCTTGTATGTTCACGAGCTCTAGGCAAGAGAAGAAGATTCAATGGGATACTATTTGCAAATTGGAAGTTTGTACACTTTATGATGCAAAGCTTTTCGTCGGGTCTATTCGCTTACTTGTGATATAATATGCTTTGGGGGACTTCATTTCAGAATACATCAAGATCAAAATCTAAAGCTTCTTCAATTATGGTTTTGAAGTGAGGATTAAGAAATATGCAAGGCTCGTTCATTCGTTTGAAGGTGTTTAGGCCTGTTTTCATTCAAAAGTAAAGAAACTCGACACTACAAGTTTGTTCTTGGAAGAGGCTCTTATTAAATTCATATCACAACCATGGAGTTATATGTAACACAAAATTAAAAGATATTGGAGGTACAAAAGACAATTTGGAAGAGAAGACTACTTGAAATATTTGGGCTTCATCATTAAAATTCAAGGGTTCACATTCATTCAATGATATGATCTTTACAAGTTCTAAGCATTACGCATGATTTGTCAAAGGGTTATCCAAATTCATTCTCGTTCATTCGAGGTCATAACCATGCAATTTACAAGCAGTGTCATTATAACATTACAAGAGAAGATTTCAAAAGGCCGTTTACATCCAAGATTACTAAATCAAAAACAAGAACTTACATTAAATATTCAAGTGGTCTAAAGGCTAAAGAATTCTAAATCGAGATCTCCATCATTTCATTTCTAAACTTATTTATCTTCAAGCCACTATCTTCCAAGATTGCCCCATTCCAACCTGGTTATGTCCAAGCCTCAGTCCATGTTTCATACCAAAAGAAAACCTGCATAAACAACCATTTTCCAAGCCAGTTCAGTGCCAATGTATAATCAAGTTAATTCAATTTGAAGTACAAAAATCAGCAATTACACCAAGTGTTATGTACTTAAATCAAACCAATTTATCAAAATCATAACACATACACTACACTTCCCATTCCCTAACCTTCTCAAAACTCTCAACCATTTTTACAAAAAGAAACAGTTATTAGAATTCCCAACAAACCAAAACAGCATTTTCTAATTGTAACTAACATTCACCATAACCTGTAACAGATCTCTAAACCTCTCCTTAACCATAACAAACTTCCATAACTTGCTAACAGAAATAGAAGCAGCCCTGCACATAAAAAAGAGTTCATAGCAGAATTTCTTACTAACCAAAAACAAATCCAACTAACTGTCAAACAGGATTGCCAACATTCCCCAAAACAGCCCTGCACTCAACAAACTTCCTAACCAGATTCATAACTAACTTAACAAACTTGTAACCAACTTCTGAACAGCATATGCATAACAGAAAAACTGATCCATCAAATCCAAGGGCTTAGAATTCAACTTCCTCCAATTGATTCCCTCTTCAATAACAAACTCCCAATATTAACATTACTATACCGAACCTAGCATTTGTTTCACACAAACCTAATCAACTCAAGCTTCTAACTGAAACCGAAGCTGCTCCACCTGAATTCCAAGCCTAACTTCAAATCACCCAAACCTGTGTAACTGACTCCTAAGCTGAGATAACAAACTCCTGAGCAAACTTAACCCTCCGAACCTAACTCCCAAACCTTCCCTTCATTCGAACCTAGTGCCTATATATATTCTACTCCCTCCAAATTTCACACCAAGATTTTTTTCACCAATTCTTCAGTTCCACTATTCACTTTTCTCTCTTCACTCTCTGGTTTTCTCCATCCCTAACCTCACGTATACGCTCATCACCATTGTTGTTAGAGTTTTCAACCTCTGAAACTCTAATCAACAGAGCTAATACCTCTAAACTCTCCATTCAATCCCTCTGATGGTTCATAGTAAATGCATCAACACCGCGACAATTAACATTACCGATCACACACAAAGAAAGTAGACGAAGAATAAGAAGAAAGGCACGCAAAAGAAGAATATATGAATAGAAGAAGAAGTGAAAAGAGGAACGTACAAGATCGGAAGCGTAACTACCTTGATTTGGACACCGTCAAAAACGGTCGGACGATCTCCGATCGGTAAGCTTCAAACTCTCAATTCTCTTCATATTTGAGCACCGTATTTTATGAGTCCATGATTCAACTTGTGTTATCTCTGATCAATCTTGCAAAGGCGTCTTAGATCGAAACCAAAACGGAATTTGAAATCGAAACTTGAAGCGGAGAAAGGAAGGTGATTGTGTCGCTGCATAGATGAAGGTTCGAGAAGTGAGTTTGAGACGGAGTTGTGTGTGGCGGTGGTGGATCGGAAGAGATGAGACTGTGGAGATCGACGGAATCACTGAAGCTGAGACGGAAAGTTGATCGGAGATGGAGGAAGAAGAAGGTTGTATGGAGAAGTCTGTGTGCGCCGCGAGAGAGGAGAGGAAACAAGGAGCTCATGCGTTGCAATCTCTAACCTTATTCCCATTTTCAATTTTTTCATTTTTTTGTTTTTATTTTTCTAATAATTAAATATAAATTGTTATAATAATGATTCTAATTTTTTGCTGAATTGGATTGGGTTTTGGGCAAAAAAAAATCTATTGGACCTCACTTCTACAATGTGCCTAACATCAGCATGCTAAACACACTCCCTGTTCTGATCTGAATCCCCTAGGATTTCTTTAATTTTTTCATTTTGTTCTTAATTTTGATGTTTTCTTGCATGATTCTTGGCTGAAATTTTGTCTGGATATTAATATGGTGATTCCCGACTTGTTGATATTTTAATAATTTTTTTATTAGCATGTGAATTAATTAAATTAGTGTTTAGTACATGGTTAGAATTAATATTTTTACGCGTTCTTGTCGATTTTGTATCCTTGATTCAATTTCCTTGGCATGAGGAGTGGTTTGGAGGCGAGTTCTGATCCTTGAATAATGCCACGTTATTTTTGACATGTTTGTCCATTGTGCGAGGAATTTCTGATTATGCTTTGCATTCGCAACACGCATTTACCCTTATCTTAGTCGAATATTATTTCTGACTCTGTTTGTTTCTTGGTGAAGTTTGCTCGACGCGTACTCCTTGCTTTTTCAGTGCTTTCGTTCGCTCTTGATGATTTGCTCACTTTGGTAGCCTCCGCTACTAATCTTACACTTCTTTTCACGTTATTACATTTCATTATCGCTTTATAGAAATCATGAGAAACAGGGTTGTATCGCAAATAACATGCGTGCTAACATTAGGTAGCATCCCTCAAATTTCTAACTTTAGGTCTAGTAATGCACGATAACATTAGGTTTAGAAATAGGCTAATTCCCCTTAAACTTTTCTTCCCCTTTTGCATACGCATCTAAAACAAAGAACTTCTTTTTCTTTTCAAATTTCAAAACACTTAAAAAACTACTGATGATAATCATGCTTTTTCTTAGTACGAGAAATGATAAGCGGATCTCTTCTCCACCTTATCATTCTTCATCTCAAGCATAGGTATGGTTCAATTCTCAAAGACCCCTTTCATGACTAAGTAGAAAAATGGCTAATATCTCTCTCTTGAGGTCAATCAGTCATCATCTGCAACGAAAATACAAATCAACTCCGACCATTTTGTGCGCTCACGCACCTCTCTTAAGAAAACCCTTTTCAGGTAAGGACACGATTAATTTACTTCTGTGCCAACGCATAAGTCTCCAAAGGTCGAGCTGCGGCAGAAGGAGGAATTAACTTCGTCCATAAAAAACACAAACAAATAAAAACATATGAGCCGAACTACGGTAGCTCTGATTCCTCAAAACGGATACGTAGGCATTGGGGTAGGGCCCAAGCGAGCACAATTTTATTTTCCCTACATTCCTTTTCCCTTTTCTTTTGCATGCATTCTCCCTTAGCAGTAATAGACAGTAAGCATAGATTAAACACACCCATAAGATAGATAACAAGAGTGGATACCGTAGGGTACTACGGGCGTGTGGGGTGCTAATACCTTCCCCCCGCGTAATAGACTCCCTTACCCGATCTCTTGGTCGCAAGACCGTGACTTCTCCCTTCTCAGGTTTTCTCGATGTTTACCTTTCCCTACATGTGGGATAAAAGACGTTCGATGGCGACTTCATTGTTTGATGATTTTCAGCCGGTTGTTTCAGCTGGCGACTTCACTGGGGACTAGGTCGACCAAATGCTGGTCCATCTCGGAGTCGCTCCTAGCTCTTCTTTTCTTTTATTTGGGTGTTTATCTTTACGCTTTCAGTTTATTCATTCATTTTGTATATACTTGAGCATACATATGCATTGTATTTTACTGTCTTCCATATACTACTGATGTACAGGATCTGCTTCTTGTTTGGGTTGGGATGCTACTATTGAGGTAAAAGGCCCAGTACCCAGGCCAGAGTGCACTAGGACACTAAGAATAGAGTGGGGGAATGACGGCTATAGGACGTGGTCCGATTAGTGCAGTCATGTCATATACCATGCTCGGATGAGGTTCAAATGAATTACTATCGGCACCCACGTATGTGGGTAAGCCCCTAGCACTTTCAAGCTGACCCGTGATTTTCGAGTTACCATTATCTTACCCTGACCTAGTTTTCACTCGTGAGTGGGGAGGGAATTTCTATCACAGGTACAGATGGTGACTCATATTCAGATGGTTACTCATATTCAAATGATGATTATGCTCAAACAGTGACTATCGGTTCTATTGGATATGCTCTGGAACTCTGTCAATGATTAGGAGGCTCTCAGATTTATTTTCTGAGTCCCGAATCTGTTCATAAGATTATATGGTTTATGTTCCGGACCTACGATCCTGGTACTTATAGATTACGCGGAGGCAGTACAGCAGAAATTGGTATCATGGAAGTAGTAACCCCATGATCACTTTGCATTTACATCATAACATGTTTATTTCTCAAAAAGAAATGTCAGAAAGATGAAATTATCAACCTTGCATATGCATGTCCACCTTGGATACCTCTCTGGCATAATTTTCGTCAGTAACATTTGGCAACAGTGATGTTCTCAAGAGAACCAATAGAGACAATCATACTTATTTGTACTACTCAAGTTTTCCGCTCGGGTTCTTGGCTTTCTTCGGAGAGTCTAAAGGACCATTTTAGTCATTTTGACCCTACTTCAGTCTTACAGCTACAAGTTACACATTCCAGGACTATCAAATTGTTCCAATTTTGGAAGGACGATCCCTTTTACTGAGCACCTACCTGTTGCCAAGTCCGGACAGGCACGATTTTAGAACTATCGATAAGGCACTTTATTTGAGCCTTGGCGATGTAAATGGTAGAAAAATAGTAACCTACCCCCGAACTGATCATTATTATTGCCAAATAAACATAGTTGCTCATCTTATACTCCCATAACCTTCTTATATCCAATTCTGTGGGAATTTCTCTTATTTTTTGATGTTTTCTTCATATGGTCATTCTTGTCATCATGTTGCTCAATTAATACTGACAGTAATTGAACCATGGAGAACCGGAGTGGACAATCATTTCATACATCATACATATCATGCATATCGTGAATTGCAGGTTTTCTGGCAGGAGTTCTTATCTATGATTTTGCCTTTATTATAGAATCTACAAGACGATTTCCCTACATCCTTATCGCACTCGAGCCAACAAGTTCAGGATCATGGAACAGATTGAGCAGAACCAGGCCGCTCTCCGCAAAGACATGGACACCATGGGTGGCCGAATGAATCAACTCATGGAAACTCTTCATGCCGTCATCCAGGGGCAGGAAGAACTCAGAATAAGCGTCACAAAACTGGTAGACGTTTCCTCCACATCCGAGAACGGCAGACCCAAGAATGACCAAGGAGGGATTCCTAAGGAGAACCCATGACTGATCATGGATGACCACCATGATGTCATGATCTTGATGACCCTCTAAAGGATTCCACGACTGATTTGTCTGAAACTGCTAAGATGTACAAGGCTTTGGAAGAACGCTTAAAGGCTATGGAGACTTCTAAGAAACCAGGATTCAGTGTTGTTGCTATGTGTTTGGTTCCAGGGGTTGTAATCCTGCCAAAGTTTAAGGTACCTGATTTCGACAAGTATAAGGGGGTTACATGCCCGGAGACTCATCTCCGATCTTACTGCAGAAAGATGGCTGCTTATGCTAGCAATGAGCCGTTTCTTATGCATTTCTTTCAGGACAGATTTGCTGAAGCTCCATTAGAGTGGTACATGCAGTTGGAGCAGACTCATGTTAGTAATTGGAGTGAGCTTGTTGATGCTTTCTTAAAACATTATCACTACAATACCGCCATGGCACCTAGCTGTGCGCAGCTGCAGGGTATGTCTCAAAAGACTGGTGAGTCTTTCAAAGAGTATGCCCAGAAATGGCGCAGTTTGGCCGCAAGGGTTCAACCTCCTCTCCTAGATCGGGAATTAGTAGATCTATTCATGAGTACCCTCTGAGGCCCGTATTTGCAGCATATGCTCAGTAGTACTTCTAATTCATTTTCAGACATGGTCATCATCGGAGAGCGGGTTGAAATGTGTATTAAAGTGGGGACTATTTCAGGTGCATCTGGCACGAATAGTAACAGAACTCAGGTGGTGGGAAGAAACTGTACTCTAGCGGTTTCATCAAGAAAAAGGAAGGAGAGGTGAGCAATGCCTCTGATGATAAGGGGAAGGCTACTATACAAGTTCCCTATTACCAGACCCCCGCGGCTGCTGCTCCGCAACAATAATACGCACCGCCACGAAACTATCAACAGAACCAAAGGCCTCAGGGACAGAGGGGTCAACAAAGGCAGCAAAGGTATCCTGAGAGGAAGTTGGATCCAATCCCGATGTCGTATGCTCAATTACTCCCGCAGTTGCTAGCTGGTCAGTTAGTACAACTTCGAGAGTTACCTCCCCCACCGGCAGAGCTTCCAAGGGGTTATGATGTTAATGCACATTGTGAATTTCATTCAGGTGCTCCCAGTCACTCAATTGAAAACTGCCGAGCTTTGAAATACAAGGTACAATCTCTGTTAGATTCTAAAGAGATAAGCTTCGCACCTATAGGCCCTAATGTTTAGAACAATCTTATGCCTCCTCATCATGGGGGTGCTATCAATGCTATTGGGTTTGACAATAACCACGGCTTAGTGACTCGGGTTGAAGAGGTTCAGATGTCAATGACAATTATAAGAGAGCATCTTTTGCAGCAGGAAGTTCTACAAGAACTTCATGGCTTCTGTTTGAAATTCTCATCCAATCCAGACGAGTGTGATGGTTTGAAAAACTCCATTCAAAAACTGATGGACGAAGGGGTTGTTAGAGTTGAGAAAGTCGTTCCCGAGGGTGATGTCGCTATTTTGGAAATTCCGTATTATTCGGCCGATGTTCAGAGGAATGCTTCAAGAGTTCCATTGGTTATACAGGTTCCAACGCTCCCTGCACCAAATCTGAATCCAGTTGCTCCCCCGCCAACCCAAGCGTCAACACTTCCAAATTCTATTCCTGATCCGTTAACTGATAACAGGGCAGTGCCATGGGAATACAATGCCGTTTACATTCGGGGAAAGAAAGTTGTTTGTCCGCCGATTGAAAATAAGGATGTAACCAACATTGCCGGGACTAGTAGAATAACTCGAAGCGGGAGAGTCTTCGCTCCTACTCCACCACCTCCTGAGGAAGTTATCGAAGAGATTCCTATGAGAGATAAAGGGAAGCAGGCAGTTAATGATTCTCCTGGGACGTCTTTTGAACAACAGGTGGAGCAGTTAATCAGGGTAATCAAGAAGAACGATTTCAAGGTGGTTGACCAGCTGAATCAGACACCTGCAAAAATCTCAATCTTATCCCTCCTTCTGTATTCCGAAGCTCATCGAACCGCCTTGATGAAAATTCTACACGGTTCCCATGTAAATCCTGAGATCTCTGTGGCCCAATTTGAAGGGGTTGTTACAAATATCTCCGTAGGAAACTGTCTAGGCTTCAGTGATGACGAGCTCCCTCCTGAGGGCCGAGCTCATAATAAGGCGCTGCATATTTCCATCAGGTGCTTAGATACTGTAATGTCTCGGGTCTTAGTAGACACTGGATCTTCTTTGAACGTGATGCCTAAGCATACTCTGCTCAAGCTAAACATGGACGGGGTGATGATGAAACCCAGTATGCTAACAGTCAAAGCCTTCGATGGGTCGAGGAGATCTGTAGAAGGAGAAGTTGACCTACCCATCAAAATCGGCCCCCACGTGTTTTACCTGTCATTCTATGTCATGGACATTCGTCCATCTTACACTTGCTTGCTGGGACGCCCGTGGATTCATGTGGCAGGGGCCGTTACTTTAACCCTGCACCAACGTTTGAAGTTCATTGTCCAAGACAAGGTCGTCATTATTGGCGAAGAAGAAGATGTCGTGATTAACAATGTTACTTCCTTCCGTTATGTCGAAGTAGACGGAGAAGTTCATGAAACCTCTTTTCAGGCCTTGGAAATTGTTTCTGTTGACAGAGTCCCCACCATGCTGGAAAATACACAGAAGTCTGGAGTTTCGTTGGTTTCCTTGAGAGATGCCAAGGCTATTGTAGAATCTGGAGTCTCTAATGGAGACTAGGGCAAAATGATAGAGGTGCGCGAAAAGTAGGACAAGTCTGGACTTTGGTTCAGGTCGCCGTTTTCAGACCATGTTGGTACGAGTCCAATTATGCTCAAGGGAAAACAAGTTCCTCCACTTTCAAAGGTATTTGTTAAGGCCGGTCCGGAGGCTCAAGCACAAATCCATGCAATTGATGATGAAGACGATGCAGATATGGCTCAGTACATCTACCAGATTGCACCTGACCAAGAACTCGGAAATTGGACTGCCACTGATATTCCCAAAGTGGTTTTCTTTGACATGTAATGTTCTTGTTTTAAATAAGTCACATGCTTTTGCCCGAAGCATGTTGATGGCTTGTGAAGAGGGCCCCTCATGTTTCTATGTTTGTTTAAAAAGTAAATAAAATGTCATTTTTGCATACAATTTTTGCTCTCTATCTTTTCTTATTTTCGTAAAAAAATAAAATGGCAATGTTTTTCTGACTCTTTAACCATTTTCCAATTCGCATCCATATTCTAAAATAAGGCATGATTCATCAAATCATGCAGGTCTGCCTCAAATTCCATAAAAAACGGTGATGTTACAGTTCCTTGCACCAATATCCTTGGAAATCCGAATGACCAAGCCGATGAGGGTAGTGGGGAAGATTGTGAAATTCCGGAGGAATTGGCAAGACTGTTGAAACAAGAAGAAAAAGTGATATTGCCTCATCAAGAAGCCATTGAAGTCATCAATCTTGGCACTGGCACAGTAAAAAAGGAGGTCAAGACAGGGGCCGCTTTGCAAGATAACATAAAGAAGGGGTTGATTGAGCTTCTCAGAGAATACTCTGACATCTTTGCTTGGTCGTATGAAGATATGCCCGGTCTAGATACGGATATAGTCATGCACCACTTGCCACTCAAGCCAGAATGCCATCCAATAAAGCAGAAGCCAAGGAGAACTCGTCCAAATATGTCTCTCAAAATCAAAGAAGAAGTTGAAAAGCAGTTGAATGCAGGCTTTTTGTTGGTATGTGAATACTCAGATTGGATTGCCAACATCGTACCTGTCCCTAAGAAAGATGGGAAGGTGCGCATGTTTGTAGATTATCGAGATCTAAACAAAGCAAGCCCAAAAGACGACTTCCCATTGCCACACATTGACGTGTTGGTTGATAACACGGCTCAGTCCTCGGTTTTATCCTTTATGGATGGTTTTTCAGGATACAATCAGATAAAGATGGCCCTGGAAGACATGACAAAGACGACATTCACTACTCCATGGGGTACTTACTGTTATAAGGTCATGCCTTTTGGCCTCAAAAATGCTGGTGAAACATATCAACGTGCCATGGTGACGCTTTTCCATGATATAATTCATAAAGAGGTCGAGGTGTATGTTGATGATATGATCGCGAAATCACAAAACGAGGACGAACACTTAGTCCATCTGCAAAAGTTATTTGCGCGTCTGTAAAAGTTTAGACTAAGGCTTAATCCGAATAAGTGCACCTTCAGAGTGCGATCCGGCAAACTACTCGGTTTTATCGTAAGTCAACGAGGCATCAAGGTGGATCCCGACAAAGTAAAAGCAATACAGAATATGCCAACACCAAAAAATGAAAAAGAAGTAAGAGGGTTCCTCGGGAGATTGAACTATATAGCCAGGTTCATTTCTCATCTCACAGCTATTTGTGAACCCATCTTTAAATTGCTGCGCAAGAATCAAGATGTCCGATGGGATGCTAATTTCCAAGAAGCCTTTGAAAAAATTAGGCAGTACCTCCAAGAGCCACCAATCCTTATCCCTCCAGTGCCTGGGAGGCCACTTATTATGTACTTGACGGTGCTGGAAGGATCCATGGGTTGTGTGCTCGGGGAGCAGGATGAAACAGGACGTAAAGAGCACGCCATCTATTATCTAAGTAAAAAGTTTACTGATTGCGAATCTAGATATTCTTTACTTGAAAAAACTTGTTGTGCGCTTGCTTGGGCTGCTCGGCGTTTGAGGCAGTATATGCTGACATACACGACCCTTCTAATATCAAAAATGGACCCGATAAAGTATATTTTTGAGAAACCATCACTCACAGGCAGACTTGCTCGATGGCAGATGCTTTTATCTGAATATGACATTCAGTATGTTACACAAAATGCTATCAAAGGTAGCATTCTTGCAGATCATCTTGCTCATCAGCCGTTAGAGGAGTACCAGTCAATGAAATTTGACTTCCCTGATGAAGATGTTATGAAGCTCGATGATTATGATGGGGTCGATCCAGAAGAACGATGGACTCTTACGTTTGATGGTGCTTCGAACGCTGCAGGCCATGGAATTGGGGCAATACTGACTTCTCCGCATAATATTCATACACCGTTTACGACCCGATTATGTTTCGATTGTACAAATAATGTGGCAGAGTATGAGGCATGTGTAATGGGTCTAGAGGCAGCTATCGACCTTAAAATCAAGATCCTGGAAGTCTTTGGAGACTCTGCTCTGGTCATACATCAGGTACAAGGTGATTGGGAAACGAAGCACCCCAGTTTGATTCCATACAAAGATTACATCTTGCAGCTAATACCTGCTTTTGAGGAAATCACCTTTAAGCATATTCCCAGAGATGAAAACCAGTTGGCTGATGCTTTAGCCACACTAGCATCCATGTTTTCGGTGAGCTTTCCAAATCAGGCGCCTAATATACACATCCTTAGGTACAAAGAGCCGGCACATGTCTTTCCTGCCCATTGTCTCTCAACCGAGGATATGACTGATGAGAAGCCGTGGTATTACGACGTTAAAAGGTACCTCGAGAAGCAAGAGTATCCCGAAAATGCTACGATTTGTGATAAGCGTACGCTTAGAAGATTAGCATCCAAGTTCTTCTTATCAGGAAACGTCTTATATAAGAGAAATTATGACTCGATTCTGCTCAGATGCGTGGATAGACACGAAGCGGAGTCGGTCATAAAGGAAATCCATGAGGGTTCCTTCGGGACTCATTCAAGCGGGCATTCTATGGCAAAGAAAATATTACGAGCAGGATACTTCTGGACGACGATGGAGAGCGACTGTTGTGTATATGCGAAATCGTGCCACAAATGCCAAGTATATGCAGACAGAATTCATGTTCCTCCAACCCCGCTGAATGTTATGACCTCCCCGTGGTCGTTCGCAATATGGGGAATTGATATGATTGGAAGAATTGCACCAAGTGCTTCGAACGGTCATAGATTCATCCTAGTGGCTATCGACTATTTCACAAAATGGGTAGAAGCAGCTTCTTACAAGAATGTAACCAAACAGGTCGTCACCAATTTCATCAGGAAGGAAATCATATGCCGTTACGGAGTCCCTCATAGAATCATCACTGATAATGGTTCTAATCTTAACAACAACATGATGAAAGAATTGTGTGGAGAATTCAAGATTGAACATCACAATTCATCACCTTATCGACCAAAAATGAACGGCGCAGTCAAAGCTGCTAACAAGAATATAAAGAAGATCGTCCAGAAGATGGTCATAACGTATAAAGATTGGCATGAAATGTTGCCTTTTGCTTTACATGGCTACAGGACATCTGTGCGCACTTTGATAGGGGCAACCCCATTTTCGCTTGTCTACGGCACTGATGCCGTGCTCCCTGTTGAAGTAGAAATTCCTTCGTTATGAGTGCTGATGAAGACCAAACTTGATGAGGCAGAATGGGTTCAGACAAGGTACGACCAACTCAATCTGATTGATGAAAAGCGGCTGGCGGCCATCTGTCATGGCCAGTTGTACCAACAGAGAATGAAAATAGCATTTGACAAAAAGATTCGTCCTCGAAAGTTTTATCCTGGTGATCTGGTCCTAAGAAGGGTCATCATACAAAGCCATTCCGATCCAAGGGGCAAATGGACTCCCAATTACGAGGGACTATACATTGTGAAGAGAGATTTTTCAGGAGGTGCCTTAATCCTGACAGATATGGATGGGGAAGACGTTCCACTCCCAGTCAATTCAGACTCAGTCAAAAAATTCTACGCATAAAGAGACCCGCTAGGTCGAAAACCCGAAAGGGCGACTTAGGCAAAAAATGGGCATCCCGGTGGGCACAAAAGGCCAGGAAAAAGTTAGGGATAAAATGAAAAAATAACAACCCGCTAGGTCAAAAACCTAAAAGGGCGACTTAAGAAAAATCTGGAGAAGGAGGTCGCTGATTTGAAGGTTGCCATAATACTCGCGGAAGATGAGCCCGAAGGAATCGCCACCTAGAAGACTTGTGTAGAACTTCCTGCATGAATCCAGGTTCTTGAGTCAGACTGTGTGGACGCATTATCTGATGGCTTTGAGACTATGATGGTTTAGCTGGCCTTGCTGAATCCGGGGCTCAATACTGAAGGCGCTGGAGTTTTATCTCAGGTGCTTAATGGTAGAGTAGTCCATCCTCCTGAATATTCTTATCCAAAGACCGAATAGGGTACTCCGAGGAGTGATTGATGTTTTCTTGATAATTTGGTTGTTTTGTTTGGGCTTACATGCCCATAATTTTTAATCACTTGGATTAGGGGCCTGCATGCCCATATTTTTGTAAATATTTTAACAAGGGCTTCACCCGATTATCTTTTATTTGAGTCTGCGTGCCTTTGATTCTGAACTCCTTTACTTTTCGTTAGATGTTTACTTGTCGTTTGTGCTTCACATGCTTATTTTGGTGTGGAATTTTGATAAGTGGAGGTTTGTGCTCGACCTTAGTTTTGGTTGACACATGCAGGGATATGTTGAGGAAGTGGAGTAAGAGTCTATATGGATGAGGTCAAGATCGTGGTTGAGGTCTTGACTTCGAGGTGTGGACTGACCATCACGAGTTGGGGCTTCCTATTGGGTACTTCGAAGGTGGAGCTCAGTCTAGGTGTCCCCGTCAGGATAAGGTTCCGCTCGACCAATAAGTAAAAACCCGCCTATCGTTATTGGTTGGAGGCTATGTTCGTACCTTAACATGCTTTTATGGTCGAGCGAGCCCTATCGTTTGTCAGATAGGGTATATCAACTAATGGTCCCTGATGTTTATCAAAGACCTAGCTGTAATATTGTTTCAGCTTTGTAGTATTCCATGGTCAAGGAAGTGGTTCTCCACTTAGGCGTTATAGGTAGTAGGCTCCAGTGCCTATTGCCCAGCTGACGCGGTAAGGTCATTCCCAGTTGGCGGCCAGCTTTCCTTCATGAGAATCTTTCTGATTTCTCTGCAAGACTAGGTTGCCGACCTGGAATTCGCGTTTTATAACTTTGGTGTCATGACGGAAGGCTATCTGCTATTTTAGTGTGGCTTCGCTAAGAGCTGTTCCTAATCGGATTTCTTCAACTAGGTCGAGCTCTTCCCTTAGGGCCTCTTCATTTAGTTCCTCGTCTAAAGGGACTTCGGTTTTTCTGTATGGCTATATGATTTCCACGGGTATTACGACTTCGGTGACATAGTGTTGTACCCCAAAATTTTCCCTCTCTTTTCTCAAGACATTTCTCACAAGATCTTCAAATAGCTCAAGTTGGCACAAGTATTGACTAGGTCAAACCACCTCTTAAACATTGATGCCTCAAATTAGGGTTTTGATTTTCAAAAGGACAAATGGACTTATAATTACTCAAGTGACTTTCATGGATCATTATAGATCTCTAACAATACTCATGTCAAGTTTCAAGCCTTGAATCATAATTTTGCTCAGTCAATTGATCAAATGACTGAAAAATCAACTGTATTTGTTAAAAAGTCAACTGAGGTTAACTTACAGTCAAACTTCAAGATTTTTGACCAATATCAACAATTTGAAGTCATATTCATCAATTGATCAAGTTTGGATCACAATTCCTCAAGAAAAGTGTGCAAATTATCAAAAAGGCAAAATGGTCAAAATTAGGGTTTTTGATTAGAATGACTGATTTTTGACTTTTGAGCTAGTACATGACTTATTGGTTTGAAACATGATCTCAAGGATTCAAGTACATCATTTTAACCTAATTTCATAACTCAATTCACCTCTCAAGATCAAACAATTGATAGATGAAATTTGGTCAACTGATGAAAAGTCAATTGATACACTAAAAGTCAAACTTTGACTTTTTGGTCAAAATTTAGTTTCAAAAGTCAAGATTCATCAAGACATTCAAAAATATGAAGCTTGTTCATCAATAAAGTCAAAATAAAATTTGAAAAGTCAAACTTTTCAAGACTCAGATTTTTCTAAGTGTTTTTGTACATGATAAGTTCACTACTTCATGCCATCTTTTCACCAAGATCCAAGATGATTCAATGAAAACTTTCAACATGAAAGTTGTAGATCTTGATGAAATCTAAAACTTTGTGTTAGAGGGCTCATATCCAAAAAATTATTAGATTTTAAGTTGTAGGCCCATGAAGTCATGCACTTTTTCTTAAACACTTGGTGAAATTTTTACCTAGTTTAGGCAGATTTTTTGTCCCAACTTCTTGGCCATTTTTCACATAGCTCCAATTTGATTTAGCAAAAATGGAAAACATGAAAGATGTATAGGATGTTTCAAGCTTTTCAAAATGTCAACTTTAAGATAACATTTTTGAGCTAAGAGAATCGAAGAGAGGAAGTTGGGCATCTATTCTTGAATTACAAGGCATTTTTGTGATGAACACTTGAGCAAAACCCTAGCCTATGCTGCATAACTTCACTTTGAAGGATTCTAACTTGTGTTTCACTCCATAATTAATTTATTACAAAACTGATAGAGCTATTTTCCAAGCATTTGAACCATTATCAAAGTTTCATTTCCATTAATGGCACAAAGTAACATTGGCATTCTAGTAAAGTGGCTTTAATCACAAAGTCAACTTGTCTTGAGCATTGTACTTTCTCTTTCTTCACAAGAATCCTCTACATAATAAAATAAGCATGTTTAAAATGCCTAACCACTTTAGATATCCTTGTACCTTGCCTTGGAGCAATGCTTGTCCAGCTTGCTTTAAAACAAGTTAAATGGCCATAACATGTGAACTTTTGCTTCTGACCACCTCAAGCCTCCAAACCTTCTCCTATAAATTAAGACACTATTATGCAACTTAGGACACGAACTCAAGAGCCCTCTAACTAACTTAAACTCCCTAGAACTCATAATTGCATACAAACCTCCATTGTTGGCATTTATGACCAAAAACTTCAAACACTCAAATCCCTCGTGCGTTTTCCGTCTAAATCATTCTCAAAGCTTCCATACATCAAATATAACACATCCATATCCCTGTTTGCCAAATGTAACATCATCTTCCTCATTTTCCAAACTCAAAAACAAAACGCTGCACATTGACTTCTCCAGCACGATTCAAGCACTATCAACTCAAGCTAAGCATTACATTAGCTTCCTAGAGGTCCAAGGGAGCTAATGATATCATTGTAGCACCTTGAAGTGGGCTCAAACTCAAAACACAAATTCCATTTTAAAGGTGAGTTTTCTGACTTTTGAACTCTTTATATAGGCATCATTTGGTTTCCATTTTCAAAGATAAAATGCAGATATCATAGCCCTGAAACTAACCATGCTCTTAGAATTCATTTATATTTACTGAGTGATGAGAATTTTAAGTTTGAAATTGCTAAAAAAATTAGGTCATATTTGGTATCATTAAAAATTCATGTTCATCTTTGATTTATAGCTTTAGTTATTTATATGATTGAACTCGTGATGAAATTTGGAGCAAGTTTCATGTTTACATTTTTGCAAATGGTTGAGAGATGAAGAAGTTACATAATTCAAAAATGGTTCAGAAATGTGGCGCGAGGTTGAAGATGATATACAGTCATGAATCCACTTTATTTAAAATTTAGTGCAACTTGTTTCTATAGCGGATGTACTAGCCACCCCAGTGGCAGCAAGTGCGCGCGTAAGGCATTTATGTAGAAGGTCCTGGGTTCGAGCCCCAGCGAGACCTTTTGTATTTTTCACATTTTCCTTGTCTCGCCCTTTTTTATTTACAGCTCGTTGGGCTTTCCAGCAATGGGTCTGGCCTCATTTTTCCAATCATCACCCCCTGGTTACTTCATGATATGCAGGCCCATTATTTTCATTTTTTTTCTGACTTCAAACAAAAAAAAATCAGCTTGGGCCTTAAAACAAAAACTAAAGACTATTTTTTCTATCAAACCTCATTTTCACTTTCAAACCCCCCTAACCCATTTTTTATATTTTATTTTTCTTTTCTTTTCTTTTATTATTATTATTATTATTATTATTATTATTATTATTATTATTATTATTATTATTATTATTATTATTATTATTATTATTATTATCTTATTGAAAAATACCAAAATATATTATATTTATTATTTAGATTATTAGTTTATTTTTATTTCATTTCTTTTAAACAAAACCCTAAAAATATTCTCTTAACAATTTTAATTTCTTTTCTTAAATTAAAATAAATTTAGACTTAGTTTTTTTATTTTTATTTATTTTTAACTTGCTCTTTTAATTAAATCAACTTAGACTTTAATTAATTAATTTCTTTCCATTCATTTTAGTTTAACTAATTAGGTTAAAACCTTTCACAAAAAAAACCATGAAAAAATAATTTTCTTTCTTGTATATTATCTTTATATTCTTGTACATTTTATTTTGAATCATTCAATTTGGTTGTAATAGTAATTAGGTTTTAATTGCTTTCATCCCCATTTGTAATTGGTACCCTCATCCCCTAAATGATGTAATAGCGTAGAACTTTAAATTTCCGCAATTTATCGCTTTCAATATTATTGCTAGTAATTAGGGTTTGTATGTTAAGACTTAAAATCAAACAATGGATAACCCTAATTTCAAGACAAATGCATGAAAATAATAACCTTGCACACTTGCACCTCTAGGGTTAACTCACACTTGTTGCCTCGAATAAAATAATCATGTCCCTCGAACGTGGGATACTTTAGAAAAGACCTTCAATTAGAAGATCGTAGTCCCTCGATGACCCATCAATGTTGCCTTCGGTAAACGATCTTATGCCCCTATGACAAATTGCTAAGGTATCCTACAATGTTTCCTTCTATAAATATACAATGACCCACGCCTGTCCCTTCACATCCAATGATAAGGTTTCTTACCAACTAATTGCAAGATAACATTATCTAAAGGAGGAGGAAAAGAACAAATACTTTTTGAATAGGTAGAACGCTCATAGTTGCTTGCTCACAAACATTCCAAAACAAAACATCTTTCAAACACACTAACACTTTTTCCATGAAATATTTTCAAAAGTCAACACTTTGTATACATTCTTATAGAGACGAGAATCATTACAAAGCTTGCCTAAACAAAGGCACTTTTCAAAAATACTTTCGAACAAACACAAACATATTCACAAAAGAATTTCAAAGTGAGCTAGCAACTAAGAGCCCGTAGATAACTACAGATGAAAAGGGTGCTAACACCTTCCCTTTTCATAACCTACCCCTTGAACTCAAGAAAATATCTCAAAAGGTATTTCCTGTTCTTTTCACCTTTTCCTTTATTGGATAAAAGAAAAGTCGATGGCGACTCTTGCTATCCGCAACAACTGCGATAAAACACAAAACACCCAAGTTAGTTCTCCCACCGTATTACACATAGGTTAGTCGAAATGGGGTTTCGCTGGTCGTTGAGTATGGTGTCGTTCGGTAAGCCCACATGACATTGTGCAGCTCTTCGACCCACCCCTTTTTGGCTTCGCCAAACCGACACTTGAGTCCTCACAAGATGACTCTATTCGCAGCCTCAGCTTTCCTGTTGGTTTGAGGGTGTTCGACAAATGTCAAGTATTGTTCGGTGCCGAGTTTGGAGACAATGTCTTGGAAGCTTTGGTTAGTAAATTGCGTATCATTGTCGGTGGCGAGTGCTTGTGGTATGCCGAATCGGGCAAACACGTTTTGTTTGTAGAAATGAAGGATATTGTGTGATATGATTCTAGCCAGAGCTTTGGCCTCTATCTACTTCGTTAAATAATCGACAACCATGATCAGGAATTTATTTTGATATGATCCTTGTACAAACGGTTCGAGGATGTCCAACCCCCACCAGGAGAACACCCACGGGGACGACAATGTTTTGAGTTTGTGTGGGGGTGCGAGGTGTATGTCTGCGTGTCTTTGACATTTGTCACATTTTTTTACGTGCTCCTTCGCGTCTTGCTGCATGGTGGGCCAGTAATACCCTGCTCACACCTCCTTTCGCGCCAGAGATCTTCCGCCCAAGTGTTAGGTGTTAATTCCCTCGTGGATTTCCTATAAGATCTCGGGGATTTTTTATTCCTCGACGCATTTCAGGAGTGGGATGGAGAATCCACGTCGATAGAGTTTATGCTCGACTACTACGTAAGAGTAGGCTCGTCGTTTGGTTACATTAGCCTCTTTTTGGTCAGCAAGTAATTCTCCCTTTGTGAGATAATTAAATATCAGGGTCATCCAACACGAACTGTCCCCAATGGCATTCACCTCGGGAGACACAGTGGGTTTTTCAATACTCAGACGAGAAAGAGATTCTTATATAACAAATTTGTTCCCACCTTTTTTCTTTGTGCTCGCGAGTTTCGAAAGTATGTCGGCCCGCGTGTTCTGTTTGTGGGGTACGTGTTTGATTTTCGCCCGGTCGAATTTCTTCATCCTTTCTTTAACTAGGTTCAGGTATCCGATGAGGCTATCGTTCTTGGCTTGATATTCTCCTCGAACTTGAGATGCGACGAGCTGGGAGTCCATGATTACTTGTACTTCTCGGACACCTAGGTCTTCGACCATCCTTAATCTTGTGAGCAGGGCCTCGTACTCAGCCTGGTTGTTTAACATGGGAAACGGTAGGGCAAGCGAATGTTCGATCACAACACCCTCTTTGTTTTCAAGGAGGATTCCTGCTCCGATTCTGGTCGAGCTGAATGCTCCATCCACGAAGATGGTCCACTTGTGTTTCCTTCCCGTCGGTGGTTGTGGATGGTCATCTCTGCAACAAAGTTGGCCAACGCTTGGGTTTTAAGGGTTGTCCTGCTTTCATACTGAATGTTGAACTGCAAAAGTTCTAGGGACCATTTCAGCCTTCGACCGACCATGAATGGTCGACCTAGAAGTTGTCTTATGGGCTGATCTATTTGCACGACGATCGTGTGGGATAGGAAGTAATATCTAAGTCTATTCTCCGTGATAATGAGCGCCAAGGCTACCCTTTCAATTTATTGATATCTGACCTCAGGGCCCTGCACCACTTTGCTAGTAAAGTACACTGGTTTATGCCCGTTTGGTGTTTCGCAGATGAGGGTTGCACTCACGGCCTTGGTGGAGACGGCCAGATAAAGGAACAAAGTTTCCCTGCTCTTTGGTCGTGATAACATGAGCAGTTGTGAAAGGACTTGTATGACATGGAGGAGGGCTTGCTCGCACTCCTCGATCCCATCGAAAGCCGCCTCTTTACACAAGAGTTTGAAAAATGGAAGTGCGTGTTGTGTGAACTTCACCATGAAGTGGGAGAGTGAGGTGAGCATGTCGGGGTTGGCTTTGATTCCCCGTTCGTTTAGATGGAAACCAAAGAATTTTCCCGCCTTGACCCCGAATGTGCATTTCTCTGGGTTGAATCTCATTTTGCATTGCCTTGCTTGGGCGAAAACTCTTTTAAGGTGGGCAGCATGGTCGGTTTTTGTTGGATATTTGACGATCATGTCGTCCATGTATACCTTGAGCATGTCTCCGATCTCACCATGAAAGACTTTGTTCATCATCCGATGGTATGTTTCCCCTACATTTTTTAGGCTGAAGGGAATTATGTTGTAGTAGTAATTTCCCTACCCGGTCAAAAAGGCAGTGCAATTTTTATCGCTCATGGCCATGGGAATTTGATTATAGCCCGAGTAGGCATCCACAAATAATAAAATTTTGTAGCTGGCTGAGTTTTCGACCAGCATGTCGATGTTAGGTAAAGGAAAAACATCTTTGGGACATGCCTGGTTGAGATCAGTATAGTCAACACACATACGCCATTTTCCATTATTTTTCTTAACAAATACAACGTTTGAGAGCCAGGTTGAATACTGAGCCTCAGAAATAAAATTTCCTTCTAGGAAGTCTTTTACAGTTTCAGCAGCCTCCGCATTTTCAAGAGACTGGCTACACCTACGTTGTATTACTGCTCTAGCTGCTGGGTCTACATCAAGTTGGTGACAGGCAACCGCAGGGTCGAGTCCGGGCATCTCTGAAGTGCTCCATGCGAACAAGTCAGCATTCTCCCTCAAGCAGGCTTTGTGTTGCTTCCTCGCCAGGTCGGGGAGTCCAGCATCGATCTTCATACCTTTGTTCGGGTCTTCGCCGAGGGGGATGAACTTGAAGTCTCTGTTTAGGACGGGTCAGAGAGAATCATGTTTGCCATTAGGGGCCTCGACTTCATCTTTGTCAAAGTGGGTGTCGAGTGTAATGGAGTCGTCCTTTGGTGGAGCCTGATGGTCTTCGACTCAAGCAGGTTTGTCTGCCAAGATAGTCATTGTTGTCAAGGTATTTGCTCTTTTAGCAGGTCATACCCCAGTGTCGACCATGTTTTTCCCTTTGGAAGCTGCATTGAAACATCTTCTGGCAGCTGAGATGTCTCCATGGATGGTGGCGATGTGAGCCCTCTTGGTGTAGAACTTCATCTTTAAATGCACCGTGGAGGGTACGAAAATCATCTAAACTAGTGTTGGTCTCCCCAGGATGAGGTTGTAGAGAGACAAGCAATCAATCACCAAAAACCGCACTTTGACCCGTCAGGATGCGATTTCTTCCCCGAATGTGACAAATAGCTCGATGTTACCCCATGGCTTGGAGGTCGAACTATTAAATCCTTGCAGGTTGGACCCCATGTATGGTGACATGTGGGTATCATCGAGTTGCAGGGTGCAGAAGGAGTGGGTGTACGTGACGTCGATGAAACTCCCTTCGTCGACCAGGATGGGATGTACATTAATGTTGGTCATCTTCGCCCTAACCAGCCGAGGAATGCTGGAGTTGGGGGCTCCGTCGGGAATCTCCTAGAGATAGAAGGTGATCGTATCAGATTTTCCCTTGAATCTTTCAAGGGTTATCGTCTGGATCGGTGCTACATCCACCAGCTCGTTGAGTTTCCTCTTCTCTGAATTCACCGAAATGTCAGTGAATCTCTGGCCAGATATGACCATTGCATAAGGGAACTTCTCTCATCTGTTATGGGTGAATAAAGGCTCGTCATCTTCAATATTGTCGGGGATGTGGAAGTCCTAGGGCCTTGAGATGCAGAAGGCTACCTATAGGGGACCAAATTAATCAGATGGTCAGGTATCCTCCTCAATTTCTTTAACCTTGCGGGTATCTCGGCGAGGGGCGTCGTTTCGCTTGTACTTCCCGAGTCTCCCTACCTTGATGAAAGTCTCGATGGCATCTTTCAGATGGACGTAGTCTTTGGTCAGATGATCGTGGCTCCAGTGGTATTGAAAGTATTTTGTTTTGTCGGCTCCGGGCTTTACAGGGGCGGGTCGAGGAAGCCTAACCTCGTCATCCTTGAACTCAGCATTAGAGCATTCTGCAAGGATACGCTTATGGGAAGCAGTCAGCGGGGTATACTCGGTGAACTGCCCGACTGGTCCTCTGTGCTCGCGTAGGTCACGAGTTTTCTCCTCCTTTCTCTTTTCCCATATTCGTCGAGAAAGGCCTGCGTCACTGTGTTGTGGGATGTTAGTCGGTCCTCGATTCCTCGACTCGCGGGCGTTGTTGGCGGCCTCTTTTTCTCGTAGTCCATGTACGCCCGGGATTTTTCGAGGAGTGCATCAAAATACTTGGGGGCTCAATGCCAACGTCCCTTCTAAATTCAGTGCTCAGGAGGAGTCCCCACTCGAGCAAGTATCTCTTCATGTGATTGGATGGGACCTAAATGGCCTCGCAATTGAACCGATCAATGTATTCTTTGAGGGTCTCATTGCTCCTCTAGACGATTTCCTCGAGGGATGCATCCGTTTTTAGGTGCCGACGAGATGCAGTGAAGATGCCGATGAATTGGTTCTTCAAATTCCTCCACGAGGTGATTGACCCGGGGGGTAGGTTCTTATACCAGTCCATAGTTGTTTTTCTCAGTGTCATAGGGAATAACCTGCACTTAATGGGGCCCCCGACATTATGATAGTGAAGTATGGCTTCGAAGCCGTCAATTTGGTCGACGGGGTAAGCAATGTTGTTGTATTCCTTCAGAAGGCGAGGCTTCTCCATCCCTTTAGGAATAGGGGACTCCATGATAGCCTGGAACAGCGGACCGCAAGGGTCTTCTTCGTCGCTTCTTTCTGGGGAGCTAGATGGGGACCGATAGTAGCGGAGGTCGTTTGATCGTGATTTCACCCTTCTCAGGTTTACTCAATGTTTACCTTTCCCTTTCTGTGGGATAAAAACATTTGATGGCGACTTCATTGATTTCATCTTGATGATTTGTTCAAGCGATTGTTTCAGTAAGGATCAACTAAAAGGAAAGTTTTATTTTCCGTTACGCATTATATCACAATTTCCCTTCAAAAAGACCCTATTTAATCTTTTATAAAATTAAATCCGACCATGTTAGTCCCTAAATCATTGAACCATTTTTGAACCTATGACATATAATGCTAACTTATTTATGTGGCATTAACGGTTTTAGTTAAGTGCAACCATGAAATTAAATAATTCTTAAAAGGGCAAGTTATTCATTCATTTGAAAAAGAAATTAAAAAAAGAATTAAATATATTTTTAGTTTTTATAAATATTTTAAATTTAATTTTTAATCTTTATAAAAAATGTTATATTTTAGTCCTAATAAAATTATTTATGTATGACGTTTTAGTCTTTCTATAAGAACTAAAATTATATACATAAATAATTTTATAGAAATTAAAATATAATATTTTTTATAAAGATTAAAAATCAAATTTAATAATTTTATAGGAATCAAAAATATATTTAACATAAAAAAAAAGGTAAATAAAGAAAAGAAGTTGAACTATTATTTTTCTTTCATAAAATTAGAAAGAGAAAGAACTAGGACAGTCTCACACCTTTCATATTTGTTTTTCCTCTTCCCACACTGCCACCCTCTTTCGATTTTCTACGAGACCATTTCCATAATCGACGTTAGGATGACAATTGAAGACGTATTTTAGAATGGTTTAATGACATATTGATATGACTTAATCTTATTTTTTATATAAAATCATATGTATATGTCATTCAATTTTTTTACCAAAGCCATTAGTGTAAAAATATTTCACTAAAGTCAAGGAAAACATGTGTGTTTAGTAATTTAATTTTGGATATGTGTGTCTTTCTTGCATGATCATGTAAATGAGAATGATTTATTGTATTTTTGTTGTATAGTTGTTCATAAATATTTATAAATGACTATGAAAGTAACTCTGATAGTGGTGTGACTTTCAAACAATGAAAGTGATTATGTAAATAGTAATCAAAGAAAGACTCCTAAAAAGTTAGTTGAGTCAAATAGGAAGGTAGTGACAAAGTTTTATTTGAATGGCGGACTACTTGATATTTTCTTGTATTTTAATTAGTTTGCATTTTGAATTTGATGGCATTATGATATTTGGTTTTGAAGTTGTAATTGTTAGGACAATATTTTTTTTAGAATTTTATGGTATTTTATTTTGTTACTTTTGTTTTGATGATAATATTAAAAGATATGTGCATCCGTAAGGGTAAATCAATTCTTAAGGTGAATAGTATATAGGTATAATTTATATGTAATGATAGTGTGAAATAATTTTATACTGTCATTCAATAGAAAATCAATAATATATTTTGATATTTATTCTAATATAAAGTTGTGATTGATGGACGATATAAATTTAATTTACACGGTCATTACATCACCTATTTTTTCATTGTATATTACAAACGCGATTAATAAACTTTAACATTAAGAAATAAAATTAAAATTAAAAATAACAACAAATAAGAGAGATGAAATATTAGTATAGTTGATATATAGCAGTAATGTAAGAATGAAAATATTAGATGTACTGAATAAGTATCAGAATGACATATATATCTAGATCGTATCTGAACTGTATCTGAAAGATGTACTGAATGAGTATCAGAATGACATCCATATTTGGAGTGCATCTAAACTGAAAGATGTAGTGAATGAGTATCAGAATGACATCCGTATTTGGAGCGTATCTGAACTGTATCTGAAAGATGTACTGAATGAGTATCAGAATGACATCCATATTTGAAGCGTATCTGGACTGTATTTGAAAGATGTACTTAATGAGTATCAGAATGACATCCGTATTTGGAGCATATCTAAACTTTATCTGAAAGATGTACTAAATGAGTATCAGAATGACATCCATATCTGGATCGTATCTGAACCGTATCTGAAAGATGTACTGAATGAGTAGCAGAATGACATCCGCATTTGGAGCATATTTGAACTGTATCTGAAAGATGTACTGAATGAGTATCAGAATGACATCCATATCTGGGTCGTATCTAAACTGTATCTAAAAGGTGTACTGAATGAGTATTAGAATGACATCTGTATTTGGAGCGTATCTGAATTGTATCTGAAAGATGTACTGAATGAGTATCAGAATGACATCCGCATTTGGAGCGTATTTGAACTGTATTTGAAAGATGATATGGAATAAGTATCAGAATGGCATCCGTATCTAGAGCGTATCTGAACCATATCTGAAATATGTACTGAATGAGTATCAAAATTACATCCATATATAGATCGTATTTGAACTGTATCTGAAAGATGTACTGAATGAGTATTAGAATGACATCCGTATTTGGAGTGTATCTGAACTGTATCTGAAAGATGATCTAGAATGAGTATCAGAATGACATTTGTATCTGGAGCGTATTTGAACCGTATCTGGAAGATAATAAACTGTTGACAATCTCTATCTGTTTGGGAACTAACCTGAAAAGACAAAGTTAGTTTTATGCAATGGCATGATGTAGGTATTATATTGTGTAATGATGCTCTCCAAATAAACGAGATTGTGCTATATGCGTTTTGTATGCATATTGTAATACGGTGGGAGAACTGACTTGGTCGTTTTGCGTTTGATTGCAAATGTTGCAGTTAGCAAGATTCGCCACCGACTTTTCTTTTATCCAATAAGGAAAAGGTGAAAAGAACAGGAAAGACCTTTAGAGATGTTTTCTTGAGTTCGAGGGGTAGATTATGAAAAGGGAAGGTATTAGCACCCTTTTCATCCATGGTTTTCCATGGGCTCTTAGTTACTTGCTAGATCACTTGCTTTTGTTTGAAAATGTGCTTTGTGTGGTTTTTGAAAGTATTTTGAAAAGGGCGTCGTCGTTTAGGCGAACTTTGTAATGATTCTCGTTCATAAGAATGTATACAAAATGTTTGATCTTTTGAAAAAAAATTCAAGTTTGAGAGATGTTTTAAAAGTGTTGGTGTTTGTTTTGAAAATAGCAAGGATGTTTTTGGTTTTGATTTTGAGCAAGTAACTAGGAACATTCTACCTACTCAAATGTCTTTCATGTTCATTTCCTCTTTCCTTTGACATGGTTATCTTACCATTGATTTGGTAAGTAACCCTATCTTTGGGTGTAAAAGGGACGGGCGTGGGTCATTGTATAGCCATGATTAGCAATATTGTAAGATATCTTAGCATTTTCTTTAGGGACTAAGATCATTTTGAAAGGCAACATGGATAGCATCATCGAGGGACTATGATCTTGTATTTTGTTTGTTTTTGCTAAGATACCTCACATGCATAATATGGCCATTTTATAAGGCAACAAAGTGGGTTTACCCTAAGGGTGCAAGTTTAAAAATTTATTGGTTTACATGTTTGATTTGTCTTGCATTAGGGTTTGCTATTTGTTGGTTTTAATCTTTCCATACAAACTCTAATTAATAGCAATTGGTATATAAAGCATTAAATTGCGGAAAATAAAAATACTAAACTATTACAAAGCTTTAGGGGATGGGGGTACAAGTTTATGAATGACGATTGCAAGAAATTAAAGTCGTAATTATCTATTACAACCATATTGAAATAATATGCAAGAAATGTAAAATGGACTTGTTTTGTATTTGTTAAGAAATTAATTTACTTAAGAAAATATTTTGATCTTTTTGTTCTAAAAGAAATGAAATAAAACATGTGAATATGAAATATTTTTGGTGTTTTTGGTTATTAAAAGCAAAAATAAGATAAATAAGAAAATGGAGTCAGGATCAGCACATTGCTGAAACGAGGAGGAACAGAAGTTCTCACTCTGATACGCTGCAAGAGAGAAAATGTTAGTAGGCAAGCAGAAGGTCAGAAGTTTTGGGCTTGGGTACACCAAGTTCTGAGGTTGCTGGGAACATAGGAAAACCTAAAAGCTCTGATTGTCAAGGGGTTCAAAAGCTATAGTGTAGCTGGGAACCTAGAAGTTCATGTATCGTTGGCAAGTCAGAAGTTCTGGCTATTTGAGAGAGTGAGGTGATCATGTTTTTGGGTAAGGTTGTCTAGAAGTTCTGATCTAGGAGTATCGTCTGACAGATAAATGGGTGAAAATGTCAATAAATAAACCTAAAAAAGGATGCTTCTCAGGTTAGAACCTAAGACCCTTAGCATTAATGTCTTCTGTGCACACATTGTCTGCCACTGGGGTGGCTGTACATCTGGTATTAGAAGCGAAAGCATAAACATGTATCACAAAGTAAACTCTGATGATGAACTCAAATTCTTTCTTCATGCTAATCATAACATCTACAACTTAGTTAAATCTCAACAGAACAGAAAACACAGACATAGCAATTATGGCAGTTTTTCCATCATGGTTTCAGAAGCATAAAAAATGACAAGACTGTAAATCAGAAACAAGCATGTATTTGTTAGTCCTAGTTTCCTTAAGAAGTTCTGAACTGATGTTCTTCCTATTTATGCAGGAAAATACATGAAACCTCAGAATATGTACAACATCAGAATCAAGATGTCTACATTGTATTTTGAACATGCAAGTCTAACAATGCTTAAGTGATATGATGAGGGTTAGCAGAAGCTTATCTTGCAGCTGAAAAATGTTATGTGAGCTGGAGTCTAGTTCTGACTGCTTGTAATGTTCTGATCAGCTTCCTCACGTATTCAGCAGGCTAGAACAACCTTTAACTTGGGTTATGAATGGTGAATGGAAGATTCAGAAGCTGTATGAATGATTTGGTCAAGAAACACTTGAGGGAAGTTGGAGTTTGAATGCAAGAATAAAAAACTAACAGGTTTTGTATTTGTGTTTGCAGTTTTGGATTTATGGAATTTTTAGCAAGGTTTCAAAGCTTTCCCTTTCAATTTTTCTCACCGGCGCCTTTCACAGTTGCAAATGAAGTTCAATTTATAGGCAAGAACTTTTTAGCTTGGAGAAGTCAAAAGTACCACCATCATGATAGCGTGCTAGCTTATTCTTGAAGCAAGATAAACAAGTATGATGGTTAACAGCTTTTAGTCGTGCCTAATCTAGATTTGTAAGCATGAATTAAGTAAAAGTACCCTCAGAGACAAAAGCAAAGCATAGGCCCAGCATAAACTTATACCAAATTTTGCTTTTCAAGGACACAATGGTACTTCTTTCTCACACGTGGGGAAATCCTTTGGATAAAAACTCAAAAGTGGTTATGTGCATTAAATAATGATGAGATTCATCAAACCATAAATCCTACGCTATGAGATTGTGCATCATAGCCAAAGTCTGGGTCAGAAGTTCAGCATCAGCGTAACTTAGAATAAACATCCAACTTCTGATCTTGGAATCTCTCTGCTCCAGCATGTTCTGAAGGAGTTCTCAGACTTTTCTAAAATCTTGTAACACGATTTGTAGACTTTCTTTGAATTACTTTTGCAATCTCTGGCTGAACCTTCGTGAAAACTGGCCCAGAAGTTCTAACCAAACTCTGTCTTGAAAATGTCCATAATTTGCTGAGTGCTTCGGTTTCATGGACGTGTCTTTGAACATTTATAATTTTGAAATTCCAGCATTTCCAGGAGAAGTTTTGTTCTGCAATATTTTAGGTCTTATTGAGATCTAAAACTCTTGTGTTAGAAGTTATTCCAGAATCAGCTTGCATCATGGTGAAAATCTGGCCAGAAGTTCTGAGCTTGTCATACTTCTTAAACACTTAGAAAGATTCTAAGTATTTAGAATTTTGACTTTTTCAACAAGAATCTTGACTTATGATTTCCTTATTGAGAAAAATTTCATGCCTTGATGAAATATGATTCTTGAAACTTGATTTTAATCTAAAAGTCAAAGTTTGACTTTTCAGTGTGCGAATGACCATTTTGCCCTTGTGAATGACTCTCCTGGAAAATTTGTAATTCAAGGCTTGAAATTGAATAGAAGCAAACCTGAGAGTCCAGGATGATCCTTTGAGGAATGAGAGGGCAAATTTTGGGGTACAACACATATGCTATATTGTTTGTAAATGATGTATGAATGTGAAATGTTATTGAGGTGCATTTGTAAACTCAAGCATCTTTGTCTGGGGAAAATAAATCTTTGACTATTGCTGGGGATGAAGAGTATGTGTATATTCGATCTTCTAGGAATTGTTTCCACTGGGGATCTCTGCTTTCTTGTTCGAGGAAACTCCACTGGGAAAATTGATTTTTCTTCTTTGCTTGAGGAAACTCTGTTGGATCGTGTTAATTCTTGCTTGGGGAGAAGAGTTTAAGAACATTGGACGTTCATTGTTCTACTGGGGTGTTTATACCCTGACTAGGAATAGAAGAGATGGATAACCTTCCGGCTCGCCTGGGGAGGATAAAGTTGACTGACATCTGGTCTGGTTTCCAGGTTCCATAGCAACTCTCTAGGGATAGTGATGACTTCACTAGAGAGAGGGATTTTCCGGTGATTTGTGGTAGAATCACACTCAAGTTGGGGAGTGTCAGAATAAATCCATGCCTTGATTGTATCTGAAGATGTATTGAATGGGTATCAGAATAATATCCATATCTAAACTGTATCTAAACCATATCTGAAAGATGTACTGAATGAGTATTAGAATGACATCCATATCTGGATTGTATCTGAATAGTATCTGGAAGAGGAATCTGGAATGAGTGTCAGAATGAATATGTGTCTTGATTGTATATGTACTCTATCTAGAAGAGAAATCTGGAATGAGTGCCAGAATGAATTTGTGTCTTGATTGTATCTGTATTGTATCTAGAAGAGAAATATGGAATGAGTTCCAGAATTAATATGTGTCTTGATTGTATTTGCACTGTATCTAGAAGATGATAAACTGTTTGGGGAAATAAAAACTATTGATGGAGAAGAACTCTTGTTGAGGAAACACCCTTGTTAAGGAAATGAACTCTGCTGGAGAGCAGAAGCCCGAAGGGGGTTTTACAACCTTGGAGGAACAAGCTCATCTGGGGAAGAGAAACTCGATGAACTGTACTTATTGAAACTCTGTAGGTTGGTGATATTGTCAGGAAGAAGATCATACTCCTTTATCCTCCAGAGCAATCTGTCGCGGAAATTGTGGGGATAATCCATGGAAGTGATTCTATGGGGATTTGTTGACAACTTGAACTTTGTTCTAACTCCAAGAGTCTTGAGTAAATGTTGATCAGGGTGATAAGTCTTCTACTAATAGACAGGTGACAAGATGATGGGATATAGTCGTACACTTTAATCCCTAAATTTTTCCTGGACTGTCCTTTCAGATTTTCAGTCCACCGAAATACCCCTTTTTTGCCCAAGCCGCCTTTTCAGGTTTTCGACTTGCCGGGTGTACAATTTTATTTATATATCCCTAATTTTTTCCAGAACTTTTTTGGTTCACCAGGATGCCCTTATTTTTCCTAGGCCAGTCAACCTAGCGGGTATTTTTTTCATGCGTAGTATTTTCCGACTTTGTCCACTTTCACAGGGTGCGGAGAATTGTCACTGTCCATAGTAGTAAGTGTTGAAGCACTTCCAGGAAAAAATTTCTTGATCATATATGGCCCTTTGTTGGAAATCATGTTCAATTCCCCAAGTAATTCAGATGGAGATCTGCCCCTGGCTATTCAACGCTTTTGAGAGATTCCTTGAATCTTGACTTGACTGCCCCCAAATTAGTTAGACACCATTTCATGCCCCTTGATTATGAAAGGCCTATTACTGGAAATGTCTTTCCATCTGGGGTGATTTTGTCCATTGAGAGGATTTTCGTTCATTGAATTTATGTGGTGCAAATTTCTCTGTTGTCGAACGATTAGTCATATGCAAACAATGGCATTTAAAGAATGCAAAGCTTATGTCTGTCTTGAATTTTTTTTTTAAAGTGAGTTTTTAGTAAAAAAAAATTTCAAGAATGTGATATCAACTCAGGATTTATAGCAAACCTTACAGGAGTCAGGATACCTTTTGTAACAGTATGCTTTTGAATTAACCCATGCTTCAGTTAGGACTTTTAAGGGTTGTAACGTGGCTTAGTTCACAGTTTAATAAACAAAGGATAAAGGCTCAAACTTTATTTGTACCCAACCTATTCTTCATGATGTTCTTCAGTCCTATACTCAGTTAACTGTGTGTTTAGATTCCAATTGAGTTCTGGAATCTTGGCCCTGATATTTCGGTGATGGTTCAGATACTGAAAGTTTATTTGAGAAGGTGTTGGCTGAAGATTTTGATAATGTTATTTAGAAGCTAAAAGAATTAAATGTTCTGATCGAAATAGAATTAAACGCCAAATTTCGAAGTTGCAGAAGCAGTGTTTCGAATAAGTGTGTCAAAGCTTGAAGCTTCGAACGGCAATTATGGGAACATGTCCAGAGGAGTCTCGAAACAACAGCGAGGCTATGTTTGGGAAAAGCGTTCGAAACGGAGAAACACCAAAGCATGTTAAATTCAAATGGAAGCGGGACTTTCAAAGTTTGAAAGTTATGTGTTGGAGCATTTGGGGACACGTGGAAAGATGAAAGAAGCATTGTCCTGCATGTTCGAAACGTGGCATAATCCTATAGCAAGACCGTTAGGGTCGAATTAGTATAAATAGGAGTCTTAATGTTAGGATTTCCGTGTGTCATATCTATTATACAAAATACTCAATAACATTCAAACTACCACATGGCAAGGGAAACGAATGCAAGAGAAATGTATGTATGATAGCACCATGTATTTCTAATTTAGTGAAAACCTTTTTACCATTTCCAGTACTTCCTTTATTCCTTTATTCCTTTTGTCAAACGACATTTACAAGTTTTCTTATTCACAGCCCTTTTTTACTTCGAAATCTCTTCCTCAAAATCTTACACTTTAATGTTATCTTTATGTTTCGAGCGTTTTATATTTCTGAAAACCATCACATTTTCCATACCTTTACGCTTAAGCCTTGTTCTTCGAACGCATACTTTTACTTAAAATCATTTATAGATTTCTCGCATTAAACGTTTCTCCTTCTTTTAAAACTTTTATGTTCCAGAAACCCTTTATGTTAACCGTTTTTGTAAGTCGAAACCATTTACTTCATTTTCATGCAGTCTTATATGTCTTTACAATTCAGCATTACAACTAGCATCTATTCGTGTAACTTAGTTTTTATACACATTTTGACTACATTTTAGAGAGAGATCGAAATAAGTCAAACACTTATACAATATTGACCATGAATATCTGTTCGATTGTAAGAGTAACTTTAATATCCAAGGAGTCCTAGGATCAATCTAGTCGATCCTGTGAGTTACCAGAGGGATTGAATAACAGTAAGAAAGATTATTCGATAGTTTGGAAGACTAGCGGTTGTTTACCAGAAATCACTGGAAACAAATTGGCACACCCGGTGGGACGAATAATTGGATATCAGAATTAAGGATTGTCGAGACGTAACCATTACAAAAACGTTGGAACCTAAGAAGTTTGCTGTTTTATGAACCTGAGAAGTGGTAAGATAACCAACAGCAACCAACCTTTATCCAGAAGAAAACGTTTGGGCAAAATGTCTAATTCAGACAATCAACAAGGGGACCAAGGCGGCCCACATGCAACAGGCACTAACGCGTCCATTTCGAGCGGAACATCTAATGCAATCCCTTCGAATGCACAGTCTGTTGCATCTTCAACCAGTAACATAGCCACCAATGGAATAAGTGGCATATCAACTAATAGTTCGATCTTAGGAAATACTGGAACTACGGGCTACCCTGGGGGATTCGTTCCACCACCAGGGACACAATCCCACTTCGCCACCCCATTAACTAGACCACCCGGTTTCGATGGAAATAGGATCATAAATTCCGCTTATGGAATGCCAACATCTTTTATGGCAGGTTTACACAATTCCACATCGAATTCATCTCCCCAACTAGGGTCTGGGTCTGGTGCGAATCAGTTTATGACAAATAACCAAGGGTCAGTGGGTTATAGCACATTGCCTATCCTAACCACAGATAACCAGTTGGCTTTTAGGCAATTGATGGATGACAGTAACCACAATATGATAGGGGTATTAGCGCAAACCATGCAGGAAATATTTGCCCCAATAGTGCAGAATGTGACCGTGACGAACAGGGAAAACGCTGATAATATGAGTCGAATAGCAGATTTTTTTGCTCCTACAGAAAGGCGTAGGCAGAATCAGGCAGGATTTCGAACGAACATGCCTGTTATAGAACAAATTAACGACCCAATTTATAGACCACCCAGAGAAGAAGTTAACTTAGGGGCCAGGGCACCAAGATTAGAAGCCCCAATAATCTCGGCTCCACAAAGGGAAGTTATGGAACCAGGGGCAAGGATCGAAAGGCCAGAAGCCCCAGAATTTCGAGAAGAACAACCTAGGGGAGTTGTTTTGGTTGGTCGAAATCAAGATGCCGATGCCGTCGTTCATAGGATTCGAAACGATAACATCCTGGCAGAAAACAACCTAACCACCATGATAGAGAGGATCATGGCCCAGAATGGCCTCAACACAGGAATGAGGAGGCCAAATTACGCTTCTCCTATATTGGATTGTATAATGCATACTGATTTACCAAGGGGATATAAAGTCCCTAAATTTACAAAGTTCGCTGGGGATACCAATGAGTCAACAGTCGAACACATAGCGAGATATCTAACCGAAGCGGGAGATATAGCCAATAATGAAGATCTCAGGATCAAATACTTCCCAAGTTCTTTGACAAAAAACGCCTTCACATGGTTTACCACTTTACCCCCTGGGTCCATTGACACTTGGACTCTCTTAGAGAGATTATTCCATGAACAATTTTACATGGGACAATCGAAAATAAGTTTGAAGGAATTGGCGAGTGTTAAGAGAAAATTCACCGAACCCATAGATGATTATTTGAATAGATTTAGGCTGTTGAAATCCAGATGTTACACAGTAGTGCCTGAACATGAGTTAGTCGAAATGGCCGCTGGCGGTTTGGATTATTCTATTCGAAAGAAACTAGACACTCAGTATTTGAGGGATATGGCTCAGTTAGCCGATAGGGTTCGACAGGTCGAAAGACTAAAGGCTGAAAAAGCCAGAGTCTTTAAGAATAGCAAGAAAGAAAGGATTTCCTATGTTGGGACTGAGGAAGTAGAAGAATATCCTGAATTCGAATTCGAAGAGGTCGAAATCGACCTCGCTGAGTTAAAACAGGCCCCGCCTTACTCCTGCAAAATGTTAGTCCCCACAAAAGGGAAAGATATTGTTGAAAATGAGAAAAGTGACAAATTTCCAAAGAAGGTTTATACCTTCGACGTCACCAAATGCGACGAAATTTTTGACTTGCTTGTCAAGGATGGCCAACTAATTGTGCCATCAAATGTCAAAATACCTCCTTTGGATCAGAGAAAGAAGAGGGGATTTTGCAAATATCATAGTTTCCTGGGCCATAAGACCTCACAATGTTTTCTTTTCAGGGACTTGATTCAAAACGCGATCAAAGATGGCAGACTAAAGTTTGCTGATAAGGTGAAGATGAAAGTGGACGAAGATCCTTTGGACGTCGCAGACACCAACTACTCCGAGCCCGCATGCATTGGAGAAGTCAACATGGTGGAGACTGATCGAAGCGACGCCCTAACAGAAGAAAAGGATACTGAAGTTGAGAACTGGGTGATGGTCGAAGTCAGCGAGGAGGTCACTGAAGACATCCAGAATACGCCAGAGACTCCGATTGCTGCACCTGTAGCTGTTGCAGGAGAAACCCAGGCTACTGAAGGCCAAGGGAATAAAAACGAAGGATTAACACAAGTCACTGAAGGCTTGAGGCTGGAATTGGAGAAAGTCCAAATCACGCAGCCAATTCCCCCTCAGAAGGAAATATGGGACACTCTAGGGGAACCCAGTGGAAAATTTGACTATCTGGTCAAATATTCCGCCCCAGAGAGTTCGAAGGTCCAGATTGAAGATATAAAGCCCACAGGATGGGGTGATGATGAAGCTAAAGAGGGGGATGTGGAAATAAATATGGTAGACATGGAAAGGCCTCGCTCTGAGATGGAGGAAGTGGAAAAATACTTAGAAAAATAAAAGTACAGAATGGGGGATAATCACACTGGAGATGCTAGTCTCAAAGATTATCTCATGACATGCCACAAAGGGGATTCAGGCATGATATTGTGCCCAAGGTGCAACATCCTCTGCAACCAAAGAATTGCTGCGAATTTCGAAAGGGTACAGAGGGCTCGAACTGGCAACAATTGGCGCCAGGATAACCAGCTTTTTAGGTGTTATCCCAAGGCTGGAGAGAGTCTATTGGAGTTTGTTTTTCGCTGCTACAAAGGGGCAACCAAGTGCTTGATTTGCCCAAGGTGTTCTGCTGTGTATGACGAAAGCATGGCCAGGGCCTTCGAAACGATTCCCTTCGCCCCTTGCTGGAACCATCAAGAAACTGCCCAGATGGGCCCACGTTTCGACAGCAGATACAAACAGCGAAGGCCTGATAGCCCTCACCCCAAATCCGCTCGAAGAGTGACTTTCAAACTCCCTGCTGAAGTGCCAACCGATAGATGGCTACAAGTCAGAAACGACAAAGGCAAAGATAGATGGAGGAGTGCTGAACGAAATGCACGCCATGCTGTGACATACAGGAGGCAATTCAACACACAAAAAAGGGAGGAAGTGAGATTAGAGAATTATAAAGGAAGGAACCCCATGTCAAGATCCCAGTGGCGCAGACAACAAAGGATTCGAAAGGCTGAGAGAGAAGCTGTGGCAAACAAAGGGGATACTTCAACGAAAATACAAGGTGAATCTAGCACCAACAAACCAAAAAATCAAACTGAAGATAAACCTCCAGTCAATAGGAGGCTCTTCTCTGAAAAACAATGCAATGAACCAAAGGAATACACTCCAGGCCCGGAAGAGGACGAAGATATGATAACAGATAACTTCGAATCAGAGGGGGAGTCTTCATTCAACTTGAACTGTAACGTGGTGTCTGTGCTTCCCTGCGAATTTGGGCAGGAAACCGAAATCAATGAATATGAGGAGGAAGACACCACAGATTTAATGAAACATAGGCCCGTGTGCTACTACGTGATGGACAATGGGGCTGTTGAGGAACAAAATGCGTTCTTCGAACGTCCAGAACCTGCAATGAAGAATCATCTCAAGCCACTTTTCATTCGGGCGAAAGTGGGTGTCCATGGTGTGAACAAAGTTCTAGTGGATGGGGGTGCTGCAGTCAATTTGATACCCCATTTCATGCTAAAAAGATTAGAGATCCGCGAAGGAGATATCAAACCCCATAATATGGTTTTGTCCAATTATGAGGGGAAAGTGGGCAAAACACTGGGAGTGGTCCAGTTGGAATTGACAATAGGCTCAAGTTGCAGGCCCACCATGTTTATGGTGATCGAAGCCAAGGCCAACTATAACCTGTTGCTGGGAAGAGAGTGGATCCATGGCGTGGGGGCAGTTCCTTCGTCAATGCATCAGCGACTAGTTCTATGGAGAGATGATGGAATCGTGGAAAACATCGAAGCAGACCAGAGTTACTTTATGTCAACTGTCAATTTGGTTGACAAAAGGGACTATGATAAAAATCTGGCAAAGATTGCTCTATGTGTTCCAAACGATGAGATGAACGAAACTAGAAACGCCCACTACTACATGACACTTCGTCGTGACGGCCTTTACTGGGATAGAACAATAATCAGTGAAGAAGAGGAAGTCGAAAGCACTATACAAAAACGGCCAACAGGCTGGGACTTCGACAACCTTAGCCATGACTGAGTCTACCTTTTTCGAAAGGATTTCGGCCTATATGGCTGAGAACAAATCAAAAGCGGCCTTAGAGGCTGAAATAAACAAATCAACTATAAAGACGAATGAAGTCAGTAGGGAGGGTTCGAAATGCCCACCCTTCAAAGAGTCTGAGATGGATCAAAGGTTGGATGCCATCTATGATAAAGAACCCTTAGGCTTCGAAAGGGACCCCATAAACTCAGGTGTCAAAATGTTGGCACAGGATCCGCTCGAAGAAGTCAACTTAGGGGATGAAAAAATGAAAAGAGTAACTTACATAAGTGCTAAACTTAGCCCAGGCCTCAAGAAGAAAGTGATCGAAGTCCTTAAGGAAAACAAAGATTGTTTCGCATGGGATTATGATGAGATGCCTGGTTTAAAGAGGGAGTTGGTCGAACACAGACTGCCAATCAAAGATGGCAAGAGGCCCATCAAACAAACTCCCAGGAGATTCGCACCAGCGGTCCTCACAAAAATTAAAGCTGAGATAGAAAGGTTGCTGCGCTGCAAATTCATCAGAACAACAAGGTACGTTGAATGGTTAGCAAACATAGTACCTGTTATTAAGAAAAATGGTTCTTTAAGAATTTGCATAGATTTTAGGGATTTAAACACTGCAACCCCTAAGGATGAATATTCCATGCCCGTGGCAGAAATACTAGTAGATTCTGCTGCAGGGTTCGAATACTTGAGTATGTTAGATGGATACTCTGGGTATAACCAGATTTTCATTGCTGAAGAAGATGTTGCAAAAACAGCATTTCGTTGCCCAGGAGCCTTAGGCACCTACGAATGGGTGGTGATGCCTTTTGGTTTAAAAAATGCTGGGGCAACTTATCAAAGGGCGATGAATTCAATTTTTCATGATTTCATCGAAACCTTCATGCAGGTGTATATTGACGATATAGTCATCAAATCTGTATCTACAGAAGCACATTTGCATCATTTAAGCCAATCATTCGAACGAATGAGAAAGCATGGCTTAAAGATGAATCCCCTTAAATGTGCATTTTGTGTGCAGGCTGGAGACTTTCTTGGTTTTGTGGTCCACAAGAAAGGAATCGAAATCAACCAGAACAAGACCAAAGCCATAATGGAGACGAAAGCACCTGCGTCAAAAAGGGAGTTGCAATCTTTGCTAGGGAAAATTAACTTCCTCAGAAGATTCATCTCTAACCTGAGTGGAAGAACCCAAGCTTTCTCTCCGTTACTTCGTCTGAAGCAAGGTCAAGCCTTCGAATGGAACGAAGCTCACCAGGAGGCGTTTGACAAAATAAAAGAATATCTCTCCCAACCTCCTCTTTTGTCTCCACCATCATGGGGGAAGCCCATGAGATTGTACATATCTGCCTCTGAAGTTAGTATAGGTAGTGTGCTAGCACAAGAGGATAACAATGGCGTCGAAAGAGCCATATACTATTTAAGTAGAGTGCTAAATGATGCAGAGACTAGATATAGCAATTTAGAAAAGCTATGTCTCTGTTTGTATTTCTCTTGTATGAAACTCAAGTATTATATAAAACCTGTTGATGTTTATGTTTCATCTCACTTTGATGTCATTAAACATATGCTTTCAAAACCAATAATGCATAGTAGAGTTGGCAAGTGGGCTTTAGCCTTAACAGAATATTCATTGACTTTCATGCCTTTAAAAGCTATGAAAGGTCAAGTGATTTCTGATTTCATTGTGGATCATTCGTTGGTTGAGCAGACAAGCATGAGCTACGTCGAAATGCAACCATGGAAATTGTACTTCGATGGTTCAACCCACAGGAATGGAAGTGGTGTTGGAGTCCTTCTAATTTCTCCTGAAGGAATTCCAACAAAATTCAAGTATAAATTAGATGGTCCTCGTTGTTCGAACAACGAAGCTGAATATGAAGCGCTCATTGTTGGACTTGAAGCTTTGTTGGAATTGGGGGCAACCAGAGTCGAAATTAAAGGAGACTCTGAATTGGTGGTCAAACAAATCACGAAGGAATACAAGTGCATAAAGGAAAATTTAATGGTATACTTCGTCATAGTCAATAGGCTATTAAGGAAATTTGAATACATGGATATTCAACACATACCAAGAATAGAGAACCAAGAAGCAAATGACCTAGCGCAGTTGGCTTCAGGTTATAAAGTATCTACCAAGAATTTTAAGGATTTGGTCGAATTAAGGGGAAGAGTTATGGCTACTAGATTCACACCATCAGATCTGGAGAGTATGAGATTGGGATATGCTGAGAAACAGGGATTCGAAATACTAGCCATAGATACTTTGTCAGATGCAGACTGGCGAAGTCCATTGAAGAGTTATTTAGCAGACCCAACTCTAAAGGTGGATAGAAAAACAAAATATAGAGCATTGTCATATCTCCTCATGGGGAACGAATTATTCAAAAAGACCCAAGAGGGTGTATTATTGAAATGCCTAGGAGAGAGTGAGGCATATTTAGCATTGTTTGAAGTCCATAATGGGGCATGTGGGGCACACCAAGCAGGCCATAAAATGAAATGGTTGCTATTTCGATACGGTTTGTATTGGCCTAGCATGCTCAAAGATTGCATAGACTTTGCTAAAGGATGTGAGGAGTGTCAGAAACATGCAGGAATTCAACATGCCCCTGCAAGCGAGTTGCATTCGATCATCACACCATGGCCATTTAGAGGATGGGAATTGGATTTGATAGGAGAAATAAATCCTGCTTCGTCCAAAGGACAGAAATATATCTTGGTGGGAGTAGATTATTTTACCAAATGGATCGAAGCTATACCTCTGGTAGTTGCTGATCAAGAGGCAATTATCGAATTCATACAAAAGCACATTATCTATAGGTTTGGATTGCCAGAAAGCATAACTACAGACCAAGGCTCTGTATTTACTGGTAGAAAGATGCAAGGATTTGCCCAAGAAATAGGGTTTAGATTGCTAACATCAACACCATATTATGCTCAAGCAAACGGACAAGTCGAAGCAGCAAATAAAATAATAATAGGATTAATCAAGAAGCATATTGGCAAGAGGCCAAGAAATTGGCACAAAACTCTGGACCAAGTGTTATGGGCTTGTAGAACATCTCCTAAGGAAGCTACTAACACTACGCCTTTCCAACTTACATTTGGGCATGATGCAGTGTTACCAGTAGAAATTCATCTACAATCAGTTCGAATTCAGAGACAAAACGAAATCCCAGCTGCATTATATTGGGAAATGATGATGAATGAATTAGTTGAGTTGGACGAAATTAGATTACATGCGTTGGAAATTTTGATGAGGCAAAAAGAAAGAGTGGCCAGAACATACAATAAAAGGGTGAAGAAAAAAGTATTCATTATTAATGACTTGGTTTGGAGAGTCATATTGCCTATGGATAAGAAGAATAAAGCGTTAGGTAAATGGTCACCTCATTGGGAAGGACCTTTTCGAATATTAAAAGTGTTCTCAAACAATGCATACGAAGTCGAAGAACTCTTGGATGATAAACGTGTCCTAAAGGTTAATGGGAAATATCTAAAGAAATATAAGCCAAGCCTGCGGGAAATTCGAATAGTAACAACGTAAGCAAAATATTATAAAAAGCCAAGATGGAAAGATAGAATGCCAAAATGGCGTTGTTCGAATATTACATGTAAGAAACCAAAGTTATAGTCAGATAAACATCAAAATCTAGAAATAAGCATTGTTTTTCAATCGATTAAAGGTGCTTCGAAATGTTTCAAGTTTCTGCTGAGCAAACCGCCTGGCACCTTCCAAGGTCGCCACTTCTCCTTTAAGTTGTTCTGCAGTCTCCATTTCTGCAAGCCCCTGGTTGAGAAGCTCTTCGAATTGGTTACCTGCAGGATTAGTTTCGAAGGCTAGTTGTTGTTCCTTAGCCTCCTTAACTTTCTGCTGAAGCTCCAGAATCTGCCTTTCCCAAATAAGAATGGACTCAGCTCGAGCCTCATATTCAGTTTTCGCTTGCTTCAGATGCATAGCTTGATCCTCAGCTTCCTGAGAAAGTTTCGAAGCTTGTTCATAAGCGGCATCCATGGCAATGCGTTTCTCGTGAACCTTCTTGGCAGCAGATTCGTCTTGGAGAAGGTAGCCAGTTACGTTGTCCAGCAAATTCTGAAGATCAAACAAGAGAGTACTAACTGGCAAGGAGCAGGTGGAAAGATTGACCTTTGTGAGCAGCTCCTTCATAGTATAGCAAGCAGTATTATCTTGCTTAAGCACTTCGAATATATCCACATTGAGAATAGTTCTCCTAATTTTGTTAAGAAGAACAACTCTTTCATCTGTGGGAAGAGGATAACTGGTTGAACTTGTGCCAGCCCTAGCGAGTGGGACGTCCCTCTGAGCCAACTTTGCCTTCATGTACCCAATGGGGTCATTTCGCCTCAGAAGTGCCAGTTCCTCGTCAGTCATTCGAGACGGAGAGGATTGGGGGAATTCCACGCGTAGGGGAACCACGTTTGTTTCAACCTCTAGGGTTTCGTTGATTGCACCACCATCCCCTTCATTTGCTTCGTGCTCTTGGTCTTCTTCATCCTCGTCCAAATCTACCACTTCGATACCATCCCTTTCGCCGCTATTTGCGTTAGATTCCGTCCCAGCAGTTGAACCGTCATTGACATTTTCCTCGTCATTGGCACTTTCCCCCTCAGATTCTTCGTCTGCAGATTCTTCGGCTCCTTGCCTAGAGTCAGCTTTCTCTTCTTCAGTCTGAGTGTCCTTTGGGTCCTCTTGAAGAGTTTCAAGAGGGGACTTTTGAAGAGAAGCCCTTTGTAAATCCTCTGCAGACGTTTGAAGTATTGTTTCGTTCACCTCTTTCGGAGAAATGGAGGTACCTTGATCCTCCTGCTGATCAGAAGTTCCAGCCACAACCGCCACATTGGAAGAACCTTTGTTTTGGACCAAGTTGCTGGAATCCCCTTGAGGAGAGGAGTTGAGCGGAGCGGCAGCTCCGGATGGTGAGGTCGAAATGGTGGAAGTGGGATTCAAAATGTTCTGCAAGGAACAACAAAATGTTAAAGAAAAAACATTCACCAAGGTAATAAGAAGATTAGTGTTGGAAACAATTTTTAGAAGTTCGATTTACCTGTGGACCCTCAGAGGAGAGGTTACTAGCTATACGTTCCAACGGTGGGTTGGAGGTCGAAGGTGGATTTTTGGATTTAGGTAAGGGAGCAGCATCCCTGGAATCGAGTCCAGAGACACTAGTCGGAACAGTGCTTTTAGGAGTATCTTTCTTTAGCTTCTTCTTCGAAGCAGTATTTGAGTTTCCTCCAGCCTTGGGGTCTTCCCCAGTAGTGCTTAATTTCCGCTTCTTGGGAGTAGTAGGAGGAAGCTTGTTGGTATGAAAGAATTTTAACGAAAAGTTAGATATAAACCACAAAGCTTGAGTGAATTCGAAATGTCAAGGCTAAGTGATTACCGTTGGAATTGGAGCACTTGTTGTTGTTGGCGTTATTGTGGTTGTTGTAGTTGCAGCAGTAGTAGTTGTTTCGGGTGGATTAGCTTTTTCGGTAGTTTCGATGGAGGCTTGAGAGGCACTCCCTTCCTTCGATTTCGAGGCAGCTGTCTTTATCCTGATAGCTGAAAATCAAAACAATTAAAGCAAAGGTTAAAGATATGGAAAATAAAAGACATTTGGGATTTTTCCCAAGCATTCGCACCTGTGCCTTGATCAGATTTAATTGACATGGCAGAAAGGTCGTATCGAAGGTGTCCTGGGAAATCATGAAGCCAGTATCGAGCCCATGTCACAGTCTCAGATGGCTTTGGTTTCCTCTGAAGATATTTGAACATCTCTTTGCAAGTAAACCACCATGGATATGGGGGAAACCAAGCCAGAGCCAGTTCTGAGGTAGGTAATCTGGGAAATTTAGGTGGATGCATTTCAAATGCCAACCTATACCTATCCTCAGGTGACAGCCCTGAAGGAAGTTTTAGCTTAGAAACTTTTTGTTTAAATTTTCCTTCAAGGTCTCAGCTGCTTGATGCACAGTGGAATGCAAGCGCGTGGGGTCGTAAGTGATTTCAAAATAATTTTGAAAAGCTTTAATCTCTTTGGCATGATTAAACATACCTTTCTTTGATGGTACCTGCACATCGAAGGCATCAATTAGTTTCTGTCGAATCATAAGAGTATCGAACATGCAAGTTTGATAAAACTTAATCCACCACTCCAGAAATCCTTTGGCTGCGAGATGGGTAGGTTCGAAGGCTATCAGTTCAAATTGGGCAAAGCCTTGATATTGTTCTTGCTGGATCTTGGCTTCCCTTGCCTTGAAAGTTCGGCCAGAAGTGATGGCGCTCTCAGTTTGGAACAAAGGTTCAGGAATCAGTTGGCATAAGCCAAACTGCCTCGAAACGAAGTTTGGTTGGTAGGCAAAGAGAAGAATTTGGTTCTTGGCTGGGGTTATCCTTGAAGAGATGAGTCTAGGTAGCAAGAAAGCTCTCCATACATCCTGAATCTCCTTACTCTTGATGGCTTCTGAGAGAGCCATGGTGAACCAAGAAGGTCCATGAGCCCTCGAAGAAAAAGGCGCCATGCTCTCTTCGAACTTGTGCCTTTTGGAGAATATCATGATGTACTTCGAGAATTGAACCTTGAAGTCATCTTTGTCATCATTAGGAGTTAGTCTTCGAAGCCTAGTGCCTTCGACTATCCTATCACTTATTTCAGAATCTTGCTCATCAATGGTATTGGCGGTTGATAAGGAAGGTTCAAACATGGCGTTTAGCCATAATTGGAGTAACCAAAATAGGCCAGCCATTAAAATGTTTTTAGAGGTGTGGGATTTGAGGCTCGAAACAGCTGACCTCAGGCTCTCATAGAGGTCAACTAAGAGTAATTCACTTAGGCACACTTTTCGATTTTCATGTAAATCCCTGGCTAGAGGAATGAACCTGCTAGCTACCTGCAGGGATCTACTGCAGAAAACGTATCTAGACAGCCACAGGGTTAAAAAAGCAATGTGCTCTACGTCAGACACATTGTCCCCTTCAGCATGATAATGGCTGATAAATTTGGAAAAGCTGGCTAACTTGACTTCGAAGTCAATTATGCTTGAGTGCTCTTCGTTGTCAGGAACGTAAGTTTCTCCCACTGGTGACAGCCCAGTAATGGCTGCTATATCGAAGAAGGTGGGGGTGATCATTCCACCTGGGAGATGGAAAGTGTTGTAGGTACTGTCCCAGAAATAAAGGGACGCGAATAGCAGAGGATGGCTGTAGGTAAATCCAGGTTTCGATAGCTTAATCAGGTTATAAATGCCTAATTCTTCCCATTGCTGGGATTTCTTGGCTTCTACCTTTGTGAACCAATTTTGATAAGCGATATCAGAAGTAGGGCAAGATCGAAATGGCTTAAAATTGCTTTTTACATAATCCAAAACAAAGGGGTCCTTGGGAGGAACAGTTGGGGTTTCTACGGCATTTGAACTAAGAGATTCTACTGCCCTAGGGGCATCCATTTTGTTGAATAAGGGTTTGAAGCTATAACAGACGGGAAAAATTGTCCTGGTGTCCTTTAATATTTCAAAAACTGTAAGAGGGCCATTTAAGGCTAGCCTCTTACCAGCAATGTGGGTAGGAATGAGTACCTGTGACGCGTACATCATTTCCTTTTCTTTGGAAATCATTTGAGGAGCAAGAGCAGATTGGCCTTGAAATGTGATGATTTTACTCTCCATAGTAGCTCCTGTAGTTTTTCCTTTCTTCTTGGAGACTTTCTTGAGTTGGGATGAAGTAGAAGAAGACATTTTTTGGAAGCTTAGATTGTTTTGTGAGAGAAGGAGGGTAAAAATTCAGAGTATGAAAGGTTTAGAGTGTGAAAAGAAAAGAAGAAGATTAAGTTGACGTTTTATAATTGGGAAGTTTAAGCATCCACCGAATAGAAGTATGATACGTGGAGATCATGGGTTGGTATGATGAAGAGGTGGCGTGAAAATTAGCATAGGTAATAGACGTGATGAAAAAAGATAATCATTACTTATAACTGCACCACGCTGTGAAGTGACTCCGGGCGGTTAAGGAATCCAAAAGGTGTTATGATTGATGTGACTGGAGTCAAAGAAATTAAATGTTACGATGATTCGAAAGTCCTATCAAAATCTTGTGTAAATATTTAAAATAGGTATTTCTCAAAGAAATCGAAATACATATTTGAAAGGGGCAATTTGTTGGCTGAAGATTTTGATAATGTTATTTAGAAGCTAAAAGAATTAAATGTTCTGATCGAAATAGAATTAAACGCCAAATTTCGAAGTTGCAGAAGCAGTGTTTCGAATAAGTGTGTCAAAGCTTGAAGCTTCGAACGGCAATTATGGGAACATGTCCAGAGGAGTCTCGAAACAACAGCGAGGCTATGTTTGGGAAAAGCGTTCGAAACGGAGAAACACCAAAGCATGTTAAATTCAAATGGAAGCGGGACTTTCAAAGTTTGAAAGTTATGTGTTGGAGCATTTGGGGACACGTGGAAAGATGAAAGAAGCATTGTCCTGCATGTTCGAAACGTGGCATAATCCTATAGCAAGACCGTTAGGGTCGAATTAGTATAAATAGGAGTCTTAATGTTAGGATTTCCGTGTGTCATATCTATTATACAAAATACTCAATAACATTCAAACTACCACATGGCAAGGGAAACGAATGCAAGAGAAATGTATGTATGATAGCACCATGTATTTCTAATTTAGTGAAAACCTTTTTACCATTTCCAGTACTTCCTTTATTCCTTTATTCCTTTTGTCAAACGACATTTACAAGTTTTCTTATTCACAGCCCTTTTTTACTTCGAAATCTCTTCCTCAAAATCTTACACTTTAATGTTATCTTTATGTTTCGAGCGTTTTATATTTCTGAAAACCATCACATTTTCCATACCTTTACGCTTAAGCCTTGTTCTTCGAACGCATACTTTTACTTAAAATCATTTATAGATTTCTCGCATTAAACGTTTCTCCTTCTTTTAAAACTTTTATGTTCCAGAAACCCTTTATGTTAACCGTTTTTGTAAGTCGAAACCATTTACTTCATTTTCATGCAGTCTTATATGTCTTTACAATTCAGCATTACAACTAGCATCTATTCGTGTAACTTAGTTTTTATACACATTTTGACTACATTTTAGAGAGAGATCGAAATAAGCCAAACACTTATACAATATTGACCATGAATATCTGTTCGATTGTAAGAGTAACTTTAATATCCAAGGAGTCCTAGGATCAATCTAGTCGATCCTGTGAGTTACCAGAGAGATTGAATAACAGTAAGAAAGATTATTCGATAGTTTGGAAGACTAGCGGTTGTTTACCAGAAATCACTGGAAACAGAAGGCTGTCATTTTTGTAACATTTCTTTTTGTTGAGGATTTGTAGCGACCTCTTTTTTTATTTTATTATCCCTACCTTTTGCCTGAACTGTTTCTTTTGTGATGACAGTCAGCGGGATGCCCCTGTTGTTTTTCTTAAGTCTCCTTCATAGGTTTTGACTTAGTGGGCATTTCTTTTGATAGATAATAACTGCCTATTTTAATGATTATGCGGAACCATCACCATCTTTTGATTTAGAAGAGAATCTTCGACACTATTCTTCGTGTATGAAGGAAATCTTGTGATTAAATGCACCATTGAACTAACTGAGAAACTACCCTGCCCCAGGTTATGATTAAGGGTTTTAATTTGTGTGAAAAGAAAAACTCCTACTTCTTAGGCTCAAAGGGGTTGACTAGGGATTATCTTCCTTATAACTCCACTGATTAGGATTTGAAAGAATGCATGTGCATCGTCAGCAAGGTCTGTTCAAGAGCATATTGTAGAGATTATGGTATCATTTTCGTCATCCTCCCTCTAAAGGCTTATAGTTTTTTAACCGAGAGTTGAATGTCGCAAAAGTAAAAACATAGTAGAGTGAAAACAAATGGATTACTTCAAGACAAACATATGCAATGCATTAATGGAATAGAAAAGTTTTACATAAAATAAGTGTTCGAACAATCAAAAGAAAATTACAATTTGAATTCTAATGAACAAAAAACCTTTTCATATGAACTTGTCACTTCAGATGGTGTGCCTTTGAGGGATGGCTGAAGAATTCACTCTGACCATCTTGTGTGAACTCCAGCACCCCTTCATCGATCAAGCCTGAATCTTATTTTTCAATGCTCAACAGCTATTAATGTCATGCCCCGGACTATTGGAATGATAGGTGCATCTCATTTTAGGGTTGTACCAAGGAAAGGCGGTGTTGGGATTCTAAGGAGGATCCTTCAATGTTATCAACTCAATCTTCAACATGTTTTGCAATACTTGAGCCAAGGACATGTTGATTTTGGTGAACTACCTTTTGGGAGCGTCCTACTTATGCTGATTGCCTTGTCGTTGTTGTTGCACCGGTGCTGGATTAGAGATCCGCACTGCCCCCACAGATTGGTTGAGATCACTCTTATTATGATCCTTCTGTTCGTACACGATACTGGACTCCTTCTTTCCATTGTATGATCTCTTTTGAGTACTTGAAGATGCAGTCCCCTGAATTTCACCACTCTTGAGTTTATTTTCAACATGTTCTCGCATGAACATGTCACTCGATTCTCTGTCTACAAAGAGAGATTGATCGTTGATTAGGCCCCAAATTCTAGGAGTTTTCCTCAGACGGTCGTATCTGTCCTGATGAAGCTTACTGATGAGAATCCTTAACTTTTCTTGTCCCCGAGCTAAATTTTGGATAAGATCCATCTGAATGTTCATCTGGATTCTCATCCTTTCCATCTCATCTTGCAGTTGTTCCAACTGGTCATCCTTATTGTCGTCAGGATTTTTCTTGGTCAAGTTCCCAGCGAGGAGTGATTTTAATTCTTCTTGCCTCTTGGATAAATTTAGGAACATTTCCTTGGACTAAGCATCTTGAGTTTGGAGATCTCTGTCGTTCTGTTTAAGAGCCATTTTCCTTGCTGAAATTAACAGTGAGAAATGAGAAACATGTCTTGAGAATACCTGTTATGTAATGATATGCATGCAATGTTTTCAAGGATCTCCCGGGGGAAACATAAGAAAATGTTAGCAACTGAATTTGACTGTAGCTTCAATTGAATAACTTCGTATCGTTGAATGTCCTTTTACGAAAGTCAAGCTTACCATGTCGAGTAGGTCATAGCCTGAGACTCAAGTTATCGTGCTTTGGTATTTTGACATCATTGGCTAAAGGAAAATAAATCCTCTTGCCCCTTGCTAGACGTCTGGTTCATCAAAACATGCATCACAGGCCCTTGAGATCCTTGAAATGGTTAAGGAAATGCTATGGCATGATGTTATAATGTGTATGCTATGCACCAAGAAGAAGTGTAAGGTGATGAAGACAAGTGATTCTTGCAAGAAGTCCAAGTTATTGATAATGACTACAAACAAGTCCTGCAAGGATCTCACATCGTTAGATAATAAATACAAACAAAACCCTGCAAGGAGTTCAAGTTGTTAGATAATGAAAGCAAACAAGTCACATAAGTAGCCTTAGGTTCAGGCTTGCATGGAATTTGTAGGTAAGTACCCTCTTGAAGTTTAGTTGGTTCAACCTGTCCTAGAAAAGTAACTGAGTTCTAAGGAGTCTCAATATCACTGATCTTTCTTTATCGGGCATTGTTTCAGCTCAGACGATCTTTTCTCGTCGCCGAAATATCCCAAAAGTCCGATCTCAATGAGTGTAGTATCTAGTATCAATCAATCCTCAGATTTATACCGAATTCATCTATATCACTACTTTTCTAATGGCTAAGTTTGTTCAACTAAGGTTCTAAGGTCAGTTAGTGCTTTATGACACCACACAGCGGCCCCGTATTCTCCTCGATTTAACACAAGGGATACTGTTACCAACAAATGCGTCACACTAATGCAACCATTGCTTCAACCATATCAGTCTACGTCGTACAGTCTCCACGCTTTATTTCTGCTTACCTAAAAGTTCCCCAGATCCGGGTATAGGATCTTTAAAAGAATACCCAAACATAAACCTGAAATGTAAAGCAAGCAAGTCAGACAAATAAAGCATTTATATGTGAACTATCTCTAAGGTAACCCCCCCTTTTTTAGTCATCACTATCCCAAACATAGTCGCCAGTTCTGTAATACGGTGGGAGAACTGACTTTTATACTGGTTTTGCATTTTATCGCAAATGTTACAGTTAGAAAGAGTCGCCACCGACTTTTCTTTTATCCAACAAAGGAAAGGGTGAAAATAACAGGAAAGACCTTTCGAGATTATTTTCTAAGTAAGGGGGTAGGTTATTGAAAGGGAAGATGTTAACACCCTTTCCATTCGTAGTTATCTACGGGCTCTTAGTTGCTAGCTCATTTGAAAATACCTTGTGTTTGTGTGTTTGAAAAAAAGTATTTTGAAAAGACGCCTTGGCACGGCAAAATTTGTAATGTTTCTAGTATTGTTGAGAACGTATACAAAGTGTCTTTGAAAATCTTTTTGAAAAAGAGTGTATGTGTGGAAAATTGTTTTATTTGAGCAAGCATCTAAGAACTATCTACCTACTCGAAAAGGTTTGTTATTTTTCTCTTTTCCTTTAGACGGTGCTATCCTACTATTAGTGAGTAGGTAGTCCTATCATTGGATGTTTGAGGAACAATCGAGAATCATTGTACAGTCACAAAAGCATCTAGTAAGAAACTTTAGTAATTATCCTAAGGTTTTAAGATCGTTTTACCGAGGCAATGTCGAAAGGTTCATCGAGTGACTTATGATCTTATAACCAAAGGGTCACTGCTAAAGTCTCCTACGTTCGAGAGACGTGATTTTTTGTTTTTCTGAAGGCAACAAGTGGAGGTACCTTAGAGGTGCGCGTGTGTGAGTGTGTTGTGTTTCAGCTATGTTTATCTTGAGTGTTAGGTTTTGCTACCGTTTTCTTTTAGTATTTTCATACAAGCCTATCAGCATTCATCTAACAGTTAACATACGTATAGAAAAATAAATTGTGGAATTTGAATCTACGCTATTACATGGCTTTGGGGAGGGGGAATTACAAACCAAAATGGGGAAAAGAAGCGTAAAGGTCCTAATTAAAACCATTACATCCTTTATGCAGTTACATAATTCAAAATAAAATGTGAATAAGATAAATTACTACACGGAGAAGAGAAAGCTCTAAAAATATCTAAGTAACAAAATAAAGAAATATTTTTCCTTGTTTTTGTTGTTTTTTATTGTTTTTTTATAGAAAAATAAATAAAGTGATTAAAAAGAAATTAAGATCTACTTATTTCTAAATTATTTAAGAAAATTAATTTAATGATAATAAAAAACTTAATGTCTAATTGATTTTAATTAATAAAACTAAGATTAATTTTTTTGTGTTTTTATGATTTTTATGATTTTTTATGTTCGTAAAAAGAAAAAAAAAGGTTTAAAAAAATTAAAAAAATAAAAAGAAAACAAAGAAATGGGTCGGGCACTGCAAAAAGTAGTTATAGAGTGTGAAATAGCAAAAAAAATCCCAGGCCCATTAGCAATAGGGCCCAGGCGCCTGGAGATCCAGTGAGGGATGCTTCTTGGGGTTCATCATGGGGATGTGCCTTTGAGGCTTTAGATCTAGCCTGATGAAATATGGTGGTCAGGAACTGGAGGTGCATGATGCGCACATATGGTCCCACTCATACCTGATCTATAGATTCATATAAACTTAAACAAATGTTAGCATGCCATGAAATATGATTTAAATCAGAGATTCGAAATTTTAAACTTTACCAAACCAGTGTTATCAAATGGGGGCATTCTAAGCATGTGATGGACTGATCTTGGGCCTCATAAAAAATTCCTGGGGACTTCAAGAGGATGGCTCGAGGCTTGGTTTCAATCGAGAGGGGCTGGAACTTTGAGATATGACTTGCACCAATTCTTTGATTTTTTTGGAGAGCTTTTGGAGATCTTTTTTTGGAGAGCTTTTGCATGTAGAATTTCGTGTCCCTTACTTATGCTTTTTTTTTGTATTTATAGAGGGATGGAATGGTGAGTAAACATGGCAAGAATCCCCACATAATGGCCCCCTTTCAAAGCAATATCAAACATATTAAAATACTTCTAAAATTGTGAAAAACTTGCCCTTCTTGAGATGCAATGAACCTGGTCTTTTTCCTGATGTCTTACATGAATTCTAAGGCCCAATATCAACCCAAATCATCAGCCCATGTGTCCATACTTTTTATTTATCATTTTGTGTTTATTTGAATAAAAACAAAATAAATATGAATAAAATAGAGAAAAAAATGCAAAGCAATGTGAGAGTGAATTTATGGGTCTTTGAGTAAGTAATAAACATATTTGAATCACATAAAATAGGTCTATGAACTTAAAAATTCATTTTTGCTCAAAGTTGACTTTTTTTGCATTTTCACCAATTTGCCCAATTTGTACCGGTCATAACTTGCTCAATTGTTATCTTTTGGAGATGATCTTAGACTTTTTAGAAATCTCAAGATGTTCCCTAAAATCTCTATGTTGACCATTTTTGCATTTGGAGAAATTATCTTGATGTAATTTTCCTTGACAAAAAATGCCTTTTTGTTGACTTTCAAAAAGTAGTGTAATGTATTGGCTCATATCATTCTAATGATGTATTTTTTGAACTTGAGGAAAAAATAAAATTTGTAGGGAATTGAATTTTATTCATAATGAGCTTTGGTTGGGGCAAAATGGATGAAGCACGTGAAAGTTATGCTTGGTCAAAGTTCAGTTGACTTTTCCTAGGAAACCCTAATTTTTCACTTTTGGACTCTTGATGATTTGAGAGCATTCCTTGAGGAATCATGATAAACCCTTGATCAAATTATGTATATCACTTCAAAATGTTGATGTTGACCAAAAATCTTGAAGTTTGACTGTATGTTGACCATAGTTGACTTTTTGACCAATACAGTTGATTTTCAAACATTTGAGTCATTGACTGAGAAAACTTGTGATGCAAGGCGTAAAACTTGGCATGGGTATTCTTGAGGACATATTAGGAACCATGGAAATCATATGAGGCTTTTGAAACCCAAAATTCTTCGTGAAAAGTGAAACCCTAGTTGGAAGTCCATTGCTTAGGAGGAGAATTTGTCTGGTCAATTCTTAGTCAACCTTGAGCATTTGGGGACCTCTATGAGTATGTCTTGAATAAAATAAGAGGGAAAACTTTGGGGTACAATAGTGACATATGGGTATTGTCTAACTGTATGGTGCAGAATAGGTGGGTGTACATGACGTCGACAGAACTCCCATCATCGACCAGGATGTGATGTACATCAATGTTGGCCATCTTAGCCTCACCAGTAGATGAATGTTGGAGTTGGGGTCTCAGTCGGGCAGCTCCTCGAGATAGAAGGTGATCGACTCATATTTTCCCTTGAATCTTTTAAGGTTTATCGTTTGGATCGGGGATGCATCCATCAGCTCATTGAGTTTCCTCTTTGTTGAATTCACCGAAATGTCAGTGAATCCCCCGCCAGATATAACTAATGTAGGGGGAAACTTCTCCCATTTGTTGTGGGTGAAAAAAGGCTCGTCATCTTCAAGACTGTTGGGGATGTGAAATTCATCGGGCCTTGAGATGTAGAAGGCTACCTGGAGGGGACCAGATTCATCGGATGGTTAGGTATCCTCCTCAATTTCTTTAACCTCGCGGGTATCCCAGCGAGGTGCATCGTTCTGCTTGTATGCTTGAGTCTCCCTGCCTTGATGAGAGTCTCGATGGCATCCTTCATGTGGACGCAGTCTTCGGTCAGGTGATTGTGGCTCCGGTGGTATCAAAAGTATTTTGTTTTGTCGGCCCCGTGCTTTGTAGGGGCGGGTCGAGGACGCCTGACTGGTCCTCTGTGCTCGTATGTATCACGAGGTTTCTCCTCCCTTCTCTTTTCCCATGTTCATCGAGAAGGGCCCACGTTATTGTGTCGTGGGATGTTAGTCGGTCCGCATTTCCTCGACTCGTAGGCGTTGTTGGCGACCTCTTTTTCCTTGTAGTCCATGTACGCCCGAGCTTCTTCGAGGAGTGCATCAAAAGACCTGGGGCACATAATGTCAACAACCTTTCTAAATTCATTGCCCAGGAGGAGTCCCCTTTCGAGCAAGTATCTCTTCATGTGATCGGTGTATGGGACTTGAATGGCCTCGCGATTGAACCGATCAATGTATTCTCTGGGGTCTCATTGCTCCTCTAGACGATTGCCTCGAGGGCGGCCTCAGTCTTCATGTGCCGACAAGATGCAGTGAAGTTGCTGATGAATTGGTTCTTCAAATTCCTCCACGAGGTGATTGACCCAGGGGGTAGGTTATTATACAAGTCCATGGTCATTTTCCTCAGTGTTGTGGGGAACAACCTGCACTTAATGGGTCCCGCGATATTGTGATAGTGAAGCATGGCTTCGAAGCCATCGATGTGGTCGGCGGGGTCAACAATGCCATTGTATTCCTTCATAAGGAGAGGATTCTCCATCCCTTTTAGGGATAGGGGCCTTTATGATATCCTGGGACGGACCGCAAGGGTCGTCTTCGTCGCTTCTTTTTGCAGAGCGAGATGGGGACCGGTAGTAGTGGCGATCTTTGTGTCGGTTTTGGTCCCAGGGAGGGTTCCTCGGCCAAAAAATTTTCTCTTCCTCGCCTCTGTTTCTTTTGTGTTCAAAGGATCGTCGTTCTTTGCATGGGGGGTGTGACAACGTTTCATGATAGCTTCGGGTTAAAGGTGTTGCTTTGGTCTTACGCGAATGATAGACGAGGAAGTTATTGTAACTGGTTTTAAAATTAGAGTCGTCACCCTTAACTTTTATCCTAAGGAAGGGAATATAAATGTTAACCCTAAAAGGTCAGAGATTCTAGGTTTTTTTTACTCAGTTTTAGACGAAGGGAAGGTGTTAGGCACCCCTCATCTACCTTGTTCACAAGGATACTAGGGCTAGAAGTGTGATTTTTAGAAAATAAAGTTTTAATGTTTTATTAAGGGAAAATGGTTTGTTTTTAGTTAGGGGGAAAGAGTTTTAATTTCAGTTAGGGGGAACTCGCCACGATTTTTGATCGTATTCCTACGTATCCTCTTAGGAGGAATTAGAGTCCTATTTCATAGTTCACAGTTGTTGGTTGTTGTTTTTTATAAGATTGCGTAGAATTTCTTTTGAATTAACCTTGAACCTTGACTGGGTTGTAAGTTGAGTGATTGTAGACGCAGTTTTAAAACAAAACTATTATTCCTTTTTTAAAAATAATCTGGAAGTTTTGTTATGTTAGTAAAAAATGTTTTACTGTTGGTTAGTTGTATTAAGACGCAGAGCAGAGAGAGTCCACCTGGCTAATGATAAGATATCGTTACGTCCATCTGGAACAATTGCACCTTTTTCAGCTTCTTGAACAAGAGAATCCTACAAAATGCAAAAACATCAATTAATCAATCACAAATATAATGATACTTTGTAATAATTTTTCGTTGTTTACTTACAATTTTTTCAGCAACCTCTTGTGTAGATTTTGATGTGTATTCTCCTCCTTTCTTTTGTCGTGCTCTCTTCCATAACTCATGGCGTGATGGTGGAGATGGACTATCATTATCATCTAATGTGGAATTATCTCTCGATGATGACTTTTCTTTCATAATTTTCTCCTCAAGTAAGCGATACCCTCCACGATACAATACATGTGGGTATAAATTCTTGGCCACATTATCCTTACCCTTCTGACTTTTTTCCTATTATAAACTCAAACAAATAATTAATCACTAAATATAATAAAAATGTTATGCACACAAAAACATATAACTCCTACTAACCTTAAATTCAGGGGTATCTCGAATCTTGAGAAACTCTTTCCAGGCGTCTTCTGTAATAAAGTTATACTTGACATATGGAGGAGGATCATTTTCTATGGGATGATGAATATATCTATCTGTGAGCTGTGTCTTAAAACCTCTCCATCGCTCTCCCGCATATTTAATCCATTCTTTCTTCAACCTATCCTTCTTTGGATCTTTACATTCTGGAATAGTAAAATGAGCCTACAAATGTAGTATATGTCATATGTTGTTAATTAGTATATGATTATAAAATATAATAAAGTATTGTATTTAAAATACCTGAATATCAGTCCAAATAGCATCTTTTACGCCTTCATCTACTTCTTTCTAATCATTTTTCACAATGCTACAATACTGTCGAGCAAGAGATGCTATATAACTCTTGAAATGTGTAGCATTTTTACCAACACCAATACATTCATAGGTTCTTGCATTAAACTCGACCTTTATCTTTTCACCTGTTTGATGAACTTTGTCAATTTGTGTCATTAAAGTGGGACCTCTAACTCTTCTTTTATTGGGGTTTGAATCACCCATGTATCTGTTTACACAAAACAAAAATAATTAGAAATAATATTAAGCACAAAATAAAAACAATTAGAAATAAAATTAAGCACAAAATAAAAACAATTAGAAAATAAAGTAACGTGGAATTAACTTATACAAAAAATCTTACTAGTCCTCCCATATCCCTTCTTCATGGTCTATGCGAATAGCATGCACATATCCCCTTCATTTTCTTCAATGAATGTAGTCACATTTGTTGAGAAAGGATGAGTTTCAGAAATATCAAGATTCTCATCATGATTTTCGTCACTATCATGGACCTTTCCTTATAAAACCACTGACCACTTTTTATTAGAAGGATCTGTGACATAAAACACTTGTTTTGCTTGAGATGCCATGATGAATGGTTCGTTCGCACACTAGTGCAGAAATGACTTTTTACATCGGGTGAAATTGACTTTTTACATCGGTTTTGGGTCCGATGTAAAGTCAGGCGATATAGTAAATCAGGGACTTTTTACATCGGTTCTGGGACCGATGTAAAAGTCCCTTTTTTACATCGTTTATAATATCAGAACCGATGTAATAACCTGTTATTATGCACATTTTTTAAAAAATTGATCCAGTTTTTTACATTGGTTGGAAGTAATACCCGATGTAAAAAGTACCTTTTTTACATCTGTTATAATATATGAACCGATGTAAGAAACAATTATTATGCATATTTTTTTAAAAAATTGATCCAATTTTTTACATCGGTTGGAAGTAATACCCGATGTAAAAAGTCCCCAGTGACGCGACTTTTTACATCGGTTATTATCTCCAACCGATGTAAAAAGTCCCATTTTGAAAGTTTTTACATCAGTTTTTACTAATAACCGATGTAAAATGTATGAAATTTTTTTGGAATAGATTATTTATTTTCTGGGTTTCCCTATACAAATATAATTTGTACCCATTTTTTCATATTTTTCCAATATCAAACAGACTATATTTATGTCGCTATATAGATTTCATAGCTTTCCAACATCACATATATCACATTTAGGACGATGTTTTCATATTTTTCACAACAAACTTACAAATTGAACAATTGTATTGCAAACTTGTATTGTATTACAACATACAAACTTACAATTACAAATTCTTCACAAAATATAAAACAATATTCAACTATTTATAAGTCTTTTTCAAAACTTACAATTACATGATATTCACAAAATATACATATACAAAAATATTCAACTATTTCTAAGTTTCCAAACTTGAATTACCAATATAAAATCTTCGGTAGACAACACCAAAATCATATTGCCTGACAATAAATAATAACAATTAACATCAGCAAAAAAAATCAAGAAACTCAACACATGAGCAAAAACCACATGTATTGTGCAAAAACCCCAACTTATACAATTCTATAAAACTCACCAAGATAAACTTAAGTTCCATGTAACTCAAAGAAACATTTTGCCCAACGAAGTCGCAAATCATACAAATCATCTGGTGTTAATTCTGTTGGGTCATCAAATACCTATAATACATAAATATAACAATATAGAGTTATTTTTAAAAAATTCATATTAAGTCGAAAAACAAAAAGTAAAGAACAAAGTAAAGTTATTTTTAGTACCTGCATCCAATTCTCGGTTATATTAGCAGAGACAATATCCAACATATTTTTCATCACATAGTATCCACAATCAATAGAGTTATGTTGTTGCTTTGTCTACAATTGAATGACATAATTAGTGAATATTTATCATAAATTTAACTATAGAATTACAATTTACATCACACTTACATTGGGATGAAGCCATGTAGCCTTTTTTCTATTTCCATTTGCCATTTGATGAATCCCAAAAGAACTAATACAGAAAGATATAAACATCACATAACTAAATATACTCGCCAATGAAAAATCACATAACTATTAGTTGTCAATGAAAGTCACATGAAAGATAAACTTACTTTGTAATAATTTTCTTCGTGTTCTGGTCAATTTCCCGATGAAGTGAACAAAATACGACAACTAAATTGTCTCTTGGACACATGACTATTAATTGCCAATGTCTCCTGTACGTGTGTGTGGAAACAGAAAAGTCGCATAAAATATATATGTTATCAAAATTAAATAATATAAAACACAATTTCATAAAAATTCTTACCCATGAATTAATGGTAGTAAGTGGCACGCTCTGTTTTCATCACGTAACTTTTCTAGCACGTAATTTTTAACATCTTCTTGAGATTTCGCTATATTATCATTATAAATACACCTAGCAGGGTCCATAAATCCATATAATTCTGAAATGGAATTCTCAAGACAAACACGATGAATATACCCGAATAATTTTAAAATTAACATTAGAATCAAAGTGATGAGAGATATAACATATTAATAGAGATTGACTTTAATAAAACAATAAAATGTACTTACGTGCACCAAATTTGAAGAATAGACACGTCAAGCCAATGACCTAAACCCACCAATAACTCTCTGATACATTTAGCTGAAACATAAAAATTAGAGACACTCGCACAATGACTTAATTGTATTTCCAAATGGTTATCATCCAATTTCAAAACCATGAGTAACAATCTCTGAACATCATCAACTTCCACGTCTTTTGTGCTCTCTTTTGTGCTTCCCTTTGCAGCTGAACAACTTCCTTTTACGCTTCCATCAATAATTTCCAATTTTTGAATGCATTTAATATCACTTGTGCTTTGTGATAAACCCATAGACTTAAGTGTCTCCATTAATGATTGCTGAAACATCTTACGCTCTTCAACCAACTTTTCTTCAAGTTCAGCTCTAAGTTTTGTTTCCAATATTGCAAGTTGTTCATTTACGTCGATATGTTGACTTTTTCTTCCAAAGTAAGTGCTTTGTTTATGGTGTTTTCCAACACCACGAACACGACCTCCATGCTCAGATGTTCCAATGGCTAATGATAAGATATCGTTACGTCCATCTGGAACAATTGCACCTTTTTCAGCTTCTTGAACAAGAGAATCCTACAAAATGCAAAAACATCAATTAATCAATCACAAATATAATGATACTTTGTAATAATTTTCCGTTGTTTACTTATAATTTTTTCAGCAACCTCTTGTGTAGATTTTGATGTGTATTCTCCTCCTTTCTTTTGTCGTGCTCTCTTCCATAACTCATGGCGTGATGGTGGAGATGGACTATCATTATCATCTAATATGGAATTATCTCTCGATGATGACTTTTCTTTCATAATTTTCTCCTCAAGTAAGCGATACCCTCCACGAGACAATACATGTGGGTATAAATTCTTGGCCACATTATCCTTACCCTTCTGACTTTTTTCCTATTATAAACTCAAACAAATAATTAATCACTAAATATAATAAAAATGTTATGCACACAAAAACATATAACTCCTACTAACCTTAAATTCAGGGGTATCTCGAATCTTGAGAAACTCTTTCCAGGCGTCTTCTGTAATAAAGTTATACTTGACATATGGAGGAGGATCATTTTCTATGGGATGATGAATATATCTATCTGTGAGTTGTGTCTTAAAACCTCTCCATCGCTCTCCCGCATATTTAATCCATTCTTTCTTCAACCTATCCTTCTTTGGATCTTTACATTCTGGAATAGTAAAATGAGCCTACAAATGTAGTATATGTCATATGTTGTTAATTAGTATATGATTATAAAATATAATAAAGTATTGTATTTAAAATACCTGAATATCAGTCCAAATAGCATCTTTTACGCCTTCATCTACTTCTTTCCAATCATTTTTCACAATGCTACAATACTGTCGAGCAAGAGATGCTATATAACTCTTGAAATGTGTAGCATTTTTACCAACACCAATACATTCATAGGTTCTTGCATTAAACTCGACCTTTATCTTTTCACCTGTTTGATGAACTTTGTCAATTTGTGTCATTAAAGTGGGACCTCTAACTCTTCTTTTATTGGGGTTTGAATCACCCATGTATCTGTTTACACAAAACAAAAATAATTAGAAATAATATTAAGCACAAAATAAAAACAATTAGAAATAAAATTAAGCACAAAATAAAAACAATTAGAAAATAAAGTAACGTGGAATTAACTTATACAAAAAATCTTACTAGTCCTCCCATATCCCTTCTTCATGGTCTATACGAATAGCATGCACATCATCCCCTTCATTTTCTTCAATGAATGTAGTCACATTTGTTGAGAAAGGATGAGTTTCAGAAATATCAAGATTCTCATCATGATTTTCGTCACTATCATGGACCTTTCCTTGTAAAACCACTGACCACTTTTTATTAGAAGGATCTGTGACATAAAACACTTATTTTGCTTGAGATGCCATGATGAATGGTTCGTTCGCATAAGCTAACTTGCTAAGATCAACCAGTGTAACTCCAAATTCATCGATTCTGACACCACTGTTGATATCAATCCATTTGCATTTAAATACAGGAACTTTAAACACAACATAATTAACTTCCCAAATCTCTTCAATCACCCCAAAGTACGGTGTAGATGCCATAACCGGGTTTTTATCTTTAGCACTAGAGAAGTGCATGGACTCGGCCACAATCATTACCCCACTATTTTGCGTGGTACTACGGTCATCCTTTGACTTTGTATAAAAAGAGGTTTTATTAATATCATATCCACTCCAAGTTATTATGTTACATTTAGGCCCATAAGAAAACCACTTAATTGTATTAGAAACACTATCTTCATTAGCAATTCTTTCTTTAAACCACTCAGAGAAACTCTTATTATGCTCTTTTAACAACCCTCTTTCATTCATCTTGGGGTACTTTTTCTTTACGATGCTTTTGTGAGCAGATAAGTAAGGTTGAACTTCATCTATGTTATTCAATATATACAAATGCGCTTGAACAACCACATCAATACTTAAGCTCTTGACTTTTAAACCTTGTGTACCCACACCCTCATATCTTCCATCATGACGAGACTTGGGAACCCCTACAACATCCACTCCTGACAAATAGTTAGAACAAAACTCAATTGCTTCTTCTGCAATGTACCTCTCAATAATCGATGCTTTCAGACGGTGTGGGTTTTTTGTATACCCTTTTAGAATCTTCATGTATCGCTCTATTGGATACATCCACCGTAAAAAAACTGGACCACATAATCTAATCTCCCTTACTAGATGAACAATCAAGTGAACCATAATGTCAAAAATGAAGGAGGAAAATACATCTCTAATTGGCACAAGATAACTGCAGCCTCATTTTCCAAATCGTCTAACTTTAGTGGATCAATGGGTTTACAACAAATTGCATTGAAAAATAAGCATAACCTAGTTATGGTCTTCCTTACGTTGTTAGGCAATATCCCACGAATAGCCAATGGTAGTAGTTGTTGCATTAAGACATGACAGTCGTGAGATTTTAAGCCAACTAATTTAAAATCTTTAACTGATACAAGCCTCTTGACATTTGATGAGTAACCATGCGGCACTTTGATACTTTGTAAACACTCACAAAAACTTGTTTTCTCTTTTTTAGACAAAGTGTAGCAGGCAGGAGGCAAATATGTCTTGTTACCTATATATTGTGGGGTTAACTCTTCTCGTATACCCATCAAACCCAAATCCAGACGAGCATTAATACCATTTGTTGTCTTGCCTTGAATGTTGAGAAGTGTTCCGATTACACTATCGCATACATTTTTCTCCACATGCATCACATCAATACAATGTCTTACATTAAGACTAGACCAATATGGAAGATCGAAGAAAATCGATCTCTTTTTCCATACATTTTTCACAGTAGATTGTTTTTGGTACTTTCCAAAGATAACATCAAGTCCCTGTTGTCGCTGATAAACTTCCTCTCCAGACAAGGGCTTTGGAGCAACACCATGCTCTTGTTCCCCATTGAAAGCTTTCCGCAATCTACGATATGGATGATAACGTTTTAGAAATTTTTGATGCCCGAGATAAACGGTCTTCTTTCCTTTTTTAAGTTGATGGTAACAAGTGTCTTTTTCACATATAGGACACGCATTATGCCCTTTAACTTTATACCCAGACAAATTACCATATGCCGGAAAATCATTGATGGTGCAAAACAACATGGCACGCATATTGAACTGTTCTCCAGAATACGCATAAAAAACATCCACCCCTTCCTCCCACAACACTCTTAAATCATCAATCAGTGGACTTAGATAAACGTCTATGTCATTTCCTGGTTGTTTTGGGCCCGATATCATCATCGATAACATAATATATTTACGCTTCATGCACAGCCTAGGAGATAGGTTGTAAATCATCAAGAGAACAGGCCAAGAACTATGGTTAAAACTCAGATTACCGAACAGATTCATTCCATCAGTAGCAAGTCCAAGTCTAAGGTTTCTCGACTCTTTACCAAAATTTGGAAACAAAGAATCTATTTTCTTCCATTGCAAAGAATCAGCTACATGACGAATTTGTCCATCATATTTTCTTTCTTTTGCATGCCATCTAAGATTCTTTGCGTCATCTGCATTGGCGAATAATCTCTTGAACCTTGAAATTATTGGTAGGTACCATACCACTTTCGCAGGAGGACCCTTTTTTACCACCTCATCATCAATTGACTCACCATCTTTCTTTTTGTAGCGTGAAGCCTTAGACTTTGGACAATGATTATACTTTTCATACTCTTTTCTGTATAATATGCAATCATTAGGGCATGCATGTATCTTTTCATACTCCAAACCCATTGGACACAATATTTTCTTCGCCTCGTAATAACGACTTGGCATTACATTACCTTCTGGAAGCATTTCGGTCAACAATTCAAGCAACTCGGTAAAACTTTTGTCAGTCCACCCATTCTTTGCCTTCAGATTAAATAATTTTAACACGGCTGACAGACGTGTAAATTTTTTGCATCCCGGGTACAATGGTTTATCCTTGTCATTGCATATAGTATCATACGTATGTGCCCTCTTAAACGAATCTTGTCCAATATCACGCATCATGTCTTCTAGACGATCATCCATTTCTACACTAACATCATCTCTTTGAGACACGTTTAACTTTGCTACTACTTCACCGTGCCATATCCATTTTGTATAACTTTGACAAATCCCTACACAAATTAGATGATCCATGATTTCTTTCTTACTACGTTTTGGTTCTTTATTTGCACAACGAATACATGGACAGAGAAAAAGCGTAGGAAGACTTTTGTCAGCATTACTTTCAGCAAACTGTAGAAATTCCATCACTCCATGTTCGTACTCGTCACTTTTCGATTAGCTCTCATCCAACTACGATCCATAACTATGTTCACACGGAGGAAGGTCTGACGAACGGTGTGTCCGCGGCTGCGCTACTTCACGGAGATTCCGAGATTGCAAGTTGCGCTGCTTCGCGGAGAAAGAAAAATAGAACCAAATTTCAATGGCAAGGTGATAACTCTATTAAGTTTGATAGGTTAAAGATAAACAATGTGTTTCTAAGAGGACCATTAATTCTTTTGTCATAGGTTTCTAAATTTTCCACTTCTTTTATTTGGTGAGCATAAAAATAGGAGAAAGGGATTCAAATATAATAGTATAATAATAGTAACAAGAATGGAACAAAGTATAAAACACACGAGTAACAAAGTGTAATTTATAATAGTATAGTAATAGTAATGAGACTGTAACAACGAATTGATAAGCAAAATTTGGCAAAACATTGGTTTTAAACCAAATATCGTTGAACAACTATTTGGTAACATAATTAGAATATTAATTATTTATAAAAATTTAGATACTCCCTTCCACTATTTCTCTCTTTTCAATCTCTTCTTACAATCTAACATACTTTAAATATAAACTCAAAGAGGAATAATGCTAATCACTCATTTTCAAACAAAAATTTGCACTTACAGTTGAAACGGCGAGCGAAGAGTCGTAAAGGGCGTCAATCGGCCGGCGAGGAGTCGTGAAACGGAGATTCCGAGATTCCGAGATTGCAAGTTGTCACTATAGTTTTTCCAAGTCTTCCTTTATATTTAGCTGTTGGACTCACAATGCAAATGGAAATGGAAATTGAAATTGTTATAGCAACATGCAAAAGTAAGACAATTGCCATGGAGAGTCAGTAAGAAACAAGGCCAAACAATGTAATATCAATTGCCATGGATGCATGATACCACAGGTTATAACTGCCAGGATAGTAACCCACGTAAGAGCATACATCAATGACTCTTATACATTTTAAGAGTCTAAACTATGAACTTTGGTCTAGTACCTAACAACATTGGCCAGATCGCTTATAAAAAAATTTATAGCCAGATCTACTAAACAGGAGCATTATAATATTACCAAATTCATTCAAGCAAAACTTCTCTAACCACAAAAATTAGTTCATAACATCTAATATATTAATATCGTAAAAGAGAATATAACGAGTTCTATTTGAGAAGGGAAAAAACAAACTAGTTGCGTATCAAACCAACACAATAATGAGATAATCTATTTTGTTTGAATAAGTCATGCCAGAAACAAAATGAAAACAGACATATACCAATACCAACTAGTAAACATCCAGAAGATGAAGAAATACATACATTATACAGTGTAAGTATTCAATGCAATACAAACACTAACATATTATACTATCAAAGAAGCCTCATTTTATAGCTGCAGTAAACAAACCACATTATATAACGGAAAACTCAGTAACAGTTGAAAACAAACCACATTATAGCTGCAGTAAACAAACCAATGCATCAAACAGTTACAAGGATAACGGAAAACTCACTTACAGTTGAAACCCACGATGAATCGGCGGCGAGGAATCAGTTGAAACGACGAGGCGACGGTGAGCCGTTGAAACGGCGGTGAATAGGGCGGCGACGGTGAGCCGTTGACGGTGTTGGGTGTTGGAGGCGGTAGGCGTCGCGGAAACGGTGTTGGCGGCGACGGTGTTGGCAGCGGTAGGCGTCGTGGAAAAATGGGTCGGAGAATGGGTCGTCTAATGGAAAAACGGTGTAGGCGTCTGTAGATGTACAGTGTTCGCGAATAAAAGTAAATTGTTTTTATACTTTTTTACATCAGTGGACCTTCCAACCGATACAAGGGGTTGGGCTATTACATCGGTGGAAAGTCCCACCGATTTAATATTTTGCTTTTTTTTTTTTACACGCGTTTGGCTATTACATCGGTGGAAAGTCCCACCGATGTAATATTTTGCTTTTTTTTTACACGCGTTTTTATGATTTTTTAATACATTTTAAATATTAATTCAAGCTATGGCTATTACATCGGTGGGAAGTCTCAACCGATGTAATATCTTCCTTTTTTTTTACACGCGTTTTTATGATTTTTTTAATATATTTTAAATATTAATTCAAGCTATCATTTTTTACATCGGTGGAAAGACCAACCGATGTAATATCTTGCTTTTTTTTTACACGCGTTTTTTATGATTTTTTAATATATTTTATATATTAATTCAAGCTATCATTTTTTACATCGGTTTTTATTTAAACCGATGTAATACATTGCTTATATTTTTTTACCGTTTTTGTCACCTCGTTTCTTATTTACAAAAATGCCACCGTGTTTTTTTTCTGGAAATCTTTTACATCGGTGGATGAGATTGCCCGATGTAATAGGTGACGAAAAAAAAAATTTCCCTTATTTTTTATATCATTGCAAATAAATACCTGATGTAAAAAGTTTGTTAACTGTATTTTTTACATCACCTATTTTGATACCCGATGTAAAAACTTTTTCTTAAATGTCTTTTTTTTAGTAGTGGTCTGATATAGTCTCCTTGTCACGTGGCCAGATATTGGTCACGTGTCGCTCGCGGATGGTCAATTTAGTAAGTTATGTGGATTTAAATTGTTTGATTTTGAATAATAAACTGGTAGACAATGTGTCAACCGATTTAATTACTCGAAGGTGGTCATTCTATTATTTATAGAATGTTTGAATTAATTATTTTAAGAAATATTTGTTTTAATGTATAGACTAATGGAGATTTCGTTTACAAGTGATGTAATTGAATCGAAGCTTCCAGAAAATACATATAATTAATAAGTCAAATAACCTAAAAACTAATGATCCAAAATCATTTTGTGCTGTGCTTCTCGATATTAAAATAAATTAGTGACACCAAATTAATTAAAAGTTAACAAAAAAAAATGAAATAAGCTAAGGGAGTGTAAAACAGAAAATGGGAGTGTGAGTTAGTAAAAGGATAGAAGCTATGGCCCAAGGCCCAAACTAATACAAAACCAAAATCTAGAATTAACAATCAATTAAAAAATTGATAAAACATAATAAGAATGAAACAAAAACTATTACTTCTGTAAGTGTGAGAGTGTAGTATGATATTGGTACAATTTTGTGAAAAAAGAGATTTGGAAAAAATAGTGATAATGATGAAGCACGTGCAAACTTTTGCATTGGTATGAATTGTGTGTCTCAAAAAAATAAAAAGTGTATTTACACTCTAACACTTTTCAAGACTATGCATGTAGGTAGATAGAATATGATAAGAAGGAAAACAAATAATATTATTATTAAACAATATCAATTTCGGTCGGTATTGGATTTAAGTTGATGAAATTTTGAGAACCGATTTCGACTAAATTTATCCACCTTAAACTACAAAAAGCAAGTTAAAGACCCGTAAGTTAGATATAAATCGACAAAAACCGTTTTTTATTCAGCGGATGAACCGGGTTTGGTCGGACCTTGGTTTTTTGTCCCCTCTAGTTCATTTGCATCAATATCAATTATAAAACAGAGAATTAGAAGGAGACCTCATATAAAATTCTTGGTCATTAATAAAATAAAATTAACACCAATAATATGAAGAAAAAAATTGAAAGGCGAAGTCTCTGTGAGTGAAAATTGTGGAATTTATGGATCGTGAGAAATTGTGGATGATTGTGGATTGTGAATTTGTGTGAATATTTGGTGAATTGTGTGTTTTTTGGATCTGTGAAAATTGTGAATGAAAAATTAGGACAAAATAAAGCCCTATTTATAGAGTGAATTAGGTTAAAAAAACTTAGAGACTAAGTTAAACAAAAGCCCAATAGAAAGTCCAAAGTCTTCATTTTTTACCAATTGTGCTATGTTACTGATTTATAAATAAACTCAATTTGAAAGTATTTGAAAGGTGTACATATATTTGCTATTTTAAAAATACAAATAATTTAGAATAAATTATTATATTTTTAAATAGGTTGGGAAACGAATATTTATAAAAATCAAAGAATATTATAAAACCAACATTTTGAAAATATTTTTTGACCATAGAAATAAAGGACGGACAAATTTGGGGTATGACAGAAGCCATGTTCCCATAGACGGCGTCATTGATTGTATCTGATCAGAAGAGATCGTCAAGGCCCACAAGCTTCAAGTCAGATAGTAGTTGAATGTGAAGTGGAAGGTACCTGCAAGACACTCTAATGCCAAAGTAAGGTTCAAAAGAAGTGAAGTAGAATGTGAAAGTATGGATGAATGAATGAATACCCGACCCTCTCAATTAAGAGGGTATTAATATCTCTCAGCGTTGGACCAAGGTCCCCATATTGGGCTGATAGAGCAGGCTCAAAATGAGGATTGTCAAGGTCTACGTGAGTACTGAAGACCAACACGTGCTCTCCCTCCTGAGTAGACTGCTCTGAATTACTAAGAGGATGTGGTTGCGGTATTTCTGGGGTCAAGATGACTCTGGAATACTCTGAGACATGGGCGTCTGCCTTATAAGGAGGGTGTCCGTCAAGACCTCTTGGGAGCTGGTAACACTCCTCGACAGTCCTATGGCGAGGAAGGCCCATGGGGCATGTCCTCGATGCAAGGATGGAGTCGTTGTCCGACATAGTCAAGGGAAACCTCATTCTTGTTGGCCTTCGCCTGCAGCATGGTTGAATTGGGCCTTGTATGTTGTTTGGGCCGAGCGCAGGCCCAGTCCAGAACAAAAAGTTTTAATTGCCACAAGAGAGAACCCTTTTTATCACTGATCATGCTCATTCGTAAGGATCAATTAAAGAGAATTTTTTGTTTTTTGTTGCGCGATATATCACAATTTCCCTTCAAAAAGACCCTATTTAATCTTTTATAAAATTAAATCGGACCATATTAGTCCTTAAATCATTGAACCATTTTTGAATCTATGACATATATTGTTAACTTATTTATGTGGCATTAACGGTATTAGTTAAGTGCAACCATAAAATTTAAATAATTCTTAAAAGGACAAGTTATTCATTCATTTGAAATAGAAATTAAAAAAAATTAAATATATTTTTGATCTTTATAAATATCTCAAATTTGATTTTTAATTTCTATAAAAAAATGTTATGTTTTAATCTCTATAAAATCATTTATGCATGACGTTTTAGTCTTTCTACAAAAATTAAAACTATGTGCATAAATAATTTTGTAGGAACTAAAATGTAATTTTTTTTATAAAGACTAAAAATCAAATTTGATAATTTTATAAAAATCAAAAATATATTTAATCTTAAAAAAATAAAGAAAAGGAGTTAAACTATTATTTTTCTTTCATAAAAATAGAAAGAGAAAGAACTAGGACAGTCTCACACCTTTCATATTTGTTTTTCCTCTTCCCACACTGCCACCCTCTTTCGATTTCCTACGAGACCATTTCTGGAATCGACGTAGGGGATGACAATTGAAGACATATTTTAGAATGGTTTAATGACATATTGATATGACTTAATCTTATTTTTTATATAAAATCATATGTATATGTCATTCAATTTTTTCTGCCAAAGCCATTAGTGTAAAAATATTTTGCAAAAGTCAAGGAAAACATGTGTGTTTAGTAATTTAATTTTGGATATGTGTGTCTTTCTTGCATGATCATGTAAATGAGAATGATTTATTGTATTTTTGTTGTATAGTTGTGTTGTTGTATCATTGTGTTGGTGTGCATAAATATTTGTAAATGACTATGAAAGTAACTCTGATAGTGGTGTGACTTTCAAACAATGAAAGTGATGATGTAAATAGTAATCAAAGAAAGACTCCTGAAAAGTTAGTTGAGTCAAATAGGAAGGTAGTGACAGTTTTATTTGAATGGCGGACTACTTGATATTTTCTTGTATTTTAATTAGTTTGCATTATGAATTTGATGGCATTATGATATTTGGTTTTGAAGTTGTAATTGTTAGGACAATATTTTTTTAAGAATTTTATGGTACTTTATTTAGTTACTTTTGTTTTATTTAGTTACTTTTGTTTTGATGATAATATTAAAAGATATGTGCATCCGTAAGGGTAATCAATTCTTAAGGCGAATAGTATATAGGTATAATTTATATGTAATGATAGAGTAAAATAATTTTATACTGTCATCCAATAGAAAATCAACAATATGTTTTGTTATTTATTCTGATATAAAGTTGTGATGAGGATTTTGTAGTCAATTTATATTTATATTATTAACAAAAATCTACTACTTTGCATTAAGTTCCGTTTGTAACTAACATAATGCCTAACAAACTCTTAAACCATGAGAGTCAAATAAAACAATTCATTAATCTCTTATTCATAAGACATTTTGATTGCATTACTGATCCCTTACTAAACTCATAATATAAACCACATTCCTCTTTTCTAATGCATATGCTTTCTCTGAGATGGCTGGTGTATGTGAATTGTGTATGTTAGTGTTAAGAAAATAACCCTATGATAACAGCTCATGAGAAATTCACAAATCTTTTGGAATGAATAGCTTCGGAAGGAGAAAGTTTCCCATCTTTGTAGTAAAATGTTGATGGTTTAACCTATTTCACTAAATATCTATATGAGGACACTTGTATCATATTTTACAATATGTGTATGTAGCAAAGTTGTCGATGGCGGAGAGCCAAAATCATGGTATACTATCCACTTTGAGGCTTCATATAGAATGAACTTTCACGAAAAATAAATAAACTCGGTCAAAACAATTCACATAAAATCAAAGTATAAAACCCAAAAATACATTATAGCGCACACCTTGGACGAAACTACATATTACAGCAACGTCAGGCAATGCAACAAGCATTTCCAAGATATTTGGTTGCAACCTACAACAATCATTCACAGATCAATTGATAGAGTAATTTCATATATTAACAAACAAAAAACAATCAAAATCTTGAAGCATAATCAATTAATATATGTCACTTACACTTGACTCAATAAAATTTAATCAACACTGAAAGCAAAACATACACAGATCTGCAAACATCGTTTGTGCCTCACATCACCTCGCCGGAACACCACCTTCGATCACCGGCCACCGTGCATCATGTACTATGCACAAAGAATGTAATGCTAATAACATATACTATGCACAAAGAAATATATGAAAATTAATTGATGACATAAGATTTTTCAAAATACTTTAAAATAAGTATAAATGTATCAATGAACAAATGCAGTCAGTCACTTATTCACATGCACCACAATATTAATGGACGCCAAACTAATTGAAAAAAATAAATGTAAGACAGATAAGATAAACAAATGGCAAGAAATAACCTAAATTAAATAAAAATCAAAACCTAAAAGCCAAATGAAGGGACAAAGAAATAGTTCCTGAGAGAAATTTTTTCCATTTTAAGTATGCATTAGCTTCCCTGCATCCTCTTCCATATGAACCCTTGTAATCCCAAACCTCATCATAACAGTGCTTCCATTTTCTGAGTCAAAATTGTTGCTCTTGCTGAATCTTATTCTTGGAAGAGCTCGATCTCCAATATCTCCAACTTCTGAAACACTTTCACAATTAACATCATTATCCGTGTGATGGCTTCTATGACTTGACAAATATGTGTTATAAGTAAACACACCACGAACAATACGCCTACCATCCATTTATGTCAATAACTTTTAATCAGAGTCGCCACCCTTAATTTATCCTAAAGAAATGAGTATAAAGGAATAATCCTAGAAAAGTTCAGAGATTCTAGGTCTTGACTCGGTTCTAGACGAATAAAAGGTGTTAGGCACCTCTCATCTATCTTGTTCACAAGGATACTAGGTCTAGAAGCGCGTTTTAAGAAATAGGGTTTTTTATGTTTATTAGAGGAAAAAGGATTTTAATTTTAATCAGGGGGACTCGGCACAATTTTAATCGTATGCCTACGTATCCTCTTAGGAGGAATCAGAGTCTCATTTCGTAGTTCGCGGTTGGTTTGTATTTTTTATGGATTACGAAGATATTCACATTTTTCGCATACTTAGTCTAGGAGTCGTGAATAGCGGAGATTGTTAGACTAAGCGCGCAGTCGATTCAAATGTATTCGCAATCCTTTTTGAAAATTGTTTATTAGATTAAATTAGTTATGAAAATACTTTGTGGTTGGTTAAATATTTTTTATTTATTAATTATTGAAAATATTCTATTTAAATGCATGATCAAAAATAAAATTTAACGCAATAAATAAAATAATATTTGAATGAGTTTAAAAAATAAAAATTTATGTGATAAAATAAATAATAGAATATTATAACTATAAGAATATAAATATATAAATATTATAAATATTATAAATAATGAAAATATAAGAGAATATAAAAATATAAAAATAATAAATAAATAAAATAATAAAAATGCGAGGGGTGTGAAATATATTGAGGTAGTAAAAATAGGAGGGTGTTAAAAGAAATGGCATGAATTCAGATATTGAATTCATGCCCAAAAGGCAAAGGGGGGTACGTTTTACTCTAAACAACAAAATAGGGGGTGTCAAGAGCCAGGGCCCAAGTCCAGATTTTGGACTTGGCCCATTTTTGTCGGGGTGTATTTTTACAGGCGCTAGCAACAATAAAAAAAGAAGGGTGTGAGTAATAATGGGCCAGGCCCAAGATGTTCTAAGGACGGTTTGGCTAGGCTTTATGTGGGCAATCGCACGGTAATCTGGTGGGACGCATGTTTTAATCTATTTGATTTAAATCATATTGCTATGATGGAGAGAGCACGATAACGGCCATGGGGGGACAAACATTGGATTGAAATGATATGATATTTTCATTTTTACAAAATAGAAATTTCAATTGTTATTTTCTTTCTCTCTCTCACCGTGTTTGTCTTTCTCTCTGCATCCCTTTACAACATAAACCCTAGAAACTTACCCACCGACGACGACGGCTATCCTCAACCCAAATTCCACCATAAATTCAAAGGGTAAAAAAAGCGAAAACAACACGATTGCAAAAGTTAATTCTGGTTTACCTTACTTGTAGTGATTCCTTTTGAACTCTCTTCTGACTTTGACCCTCTTAATCGCTCCCTCTTTGTTTCTTTGTTTGCAGGTACGATGATAATGACTTGACGGAGGAGCGGTAGAGGATTTGAAGACAGTGGCAAGATAAAGATTATATTTCCCAAGACCTCTCTCCCTTTGGTTCTGTAAATTTTTCTCCTTTTTTCTTATCTGTCAACTTCGTCCCCCTCTCTGTTTTTTCATTTTAGTTTTTATAGAGTTTTTTCGATTAGATATATTAGGAAGCAATTCAATTTGTTTGTAAATTTTAATTGTAATTTGATTAGGGTTTGATTCTTGTCTGTAAACTTGTGTAAAATTTTAATTAGTTTATGTATTTAGTTGATTTTGTTTCTGTTTTGAATTTGCTTTGCGTAATGTTTTGATCCAGTTTTCTGTTTCGGTATGATAATGTTCTATATAGATTTTTGAATAAGGAAGCAAAGTGAATTGATTCCGTTTCTGCTTTGTGATTCAAACAATACTCGTTAGTTGGTGTGATACGGTGGGAGAACTGACTTGGGTTTTGCGTTTGTGTTCACAAATGTTTCGGTTTAGCAAGAGTCGCCACCGACTTTTTATTTTATCCTAAGGAAAGGTCAAAAAGCACAGGAAAGACCTTTGAGATGTTTTCTTGGGTTCAGGGAGTAGATTATAAAAAGGGAAGGTATTAGCACCCTTTCTATCCATGGTTATCCATGGGCTCTTAGTTACTTACTTAGATCACTTGCTTTGCTTTTCAATTGTTTGAAATAGTGCTTTTCAATTGTTTGAAATGGTGCTTTGTGTGTGATTTTGAAAGATGTTTTGAAAAGAGACCATCGTTGTGGCAACCTTTGTAATGATTCTTGTTTGAATGTATACAAAGGTGTTTTTGTCTTTTGAAAAGTTTTCAATGTTTGAAAGTAGGGTTTTGAAATTGTGTTGTGAAGTGTGTTTGAAAAATAGCAAGGATGTTTTTGCAAGTTTGATCAAGTAACTCAGAGCTATCTACCCTATTTTACTCAAAGATCTTTCTCATGTTTTTAACCCTTTTAACAGTGTTGTTTCACCATTGTATTTGGTGAACAACTTTGTGTTAGGATGTTAAACGGGACGGGCGCGGGTCATCGTATAGACCATGATAGCAATAGGGTCAAGTGTCTTTGGCAATTTTCCTTAAGGGACTGTGATCATTTTGTTTAGGCAACTCCGATAGCGTCATCGAGGGACTATGATCATTTTGATTGTTTTTGTTTTGCCAAAGTACTTGACATGCAACCATGGCCCATTTTTTGAAGGCAACAAGTGGATGAAACCCTAGGGGTGCAAGTGTGCATTATGATTGTTTTTCATGCATGTTTATCTTGGATTAGGTCAAGCTATTTGTTGATTGATTTTGCATACAAACTCTAGGTCTAGGCATGGTATAATTGAAAGCTTTTAAATGTGCGAGAATTTAAATGCTACACTATTACAACATGATATAGGGAGGGGGTACAAATTTGAATTGGGGATATCTGACAAGGAAATAAATTCTAAGTTATTACAACCATATCGAATATACAAGACAATATTTAATATTTAAATAAATACAATTAAGTAAATAAAATGTATTATGCCAAAAAAAAAAAATTTATGTATGTGAAAAAATGTATTTTTTAATGTGAAACATAAACAAATAAAAAAGTCAAATTTTAATTATTTTGATTATTTAGGGCAAAACCCTAATTTTCAAATAAATAGCAATGTTTATTAATTATATACAATAATATATTAATTTATACAAAAATAAAAGTATATTGTAAAAAAGTATTTTTTTTTAGTGTCAAATATTAATAAAAATACAGATGTATTATTTTTGTATTTTTTGTCCTAATTATCTAATAAAATAAAGTATATAAGTATATATAAACATATTAAACATATAAAAATAAAATTAATTATTTACAAAAAAAGTGTATATTCAAGAAAATATTTTCAAATGTAAATAAAAATGATAAATGAAAAATAAGTATATTTTTTATATTATTTTTTAGGGTTTTAATAAAAAGGATTTAGATTATTTACATATGTATGCTTAATAAAATAAAATAAATATCAAATAAATATGAAAAAATATGGAAAATTATTTTTGTCATTTTTATATTTCATATGAAAAATAATAAAGTCAGAATAAAAATAAAAATGTCACAAAATGATAAATATCAAATAAATGGGCCAGGGGGTGTAAACTGAATATGGGGGGTGCCAGAAGCAAGCCTGTACAGGCCCAGCCCAAGCCAGCTTCTTCTTCAACCTCTGAACAAAATATGCGCGCACCTGGTTCAAATGCTACATCCTGGAAAAGTGACTTTTTGCCAAAACTTACAACATCAAACTTGTAGAGAATTTAAACACGAATCTAACCATATAAAGCATTGAATCTAACTCTCAAAGACCAGAGAGAATTTCTATGGCCCTAAAATCTGACCTAGCTTTTTTCACATGTTCATGGATGAAATTCTCCTAGCACACTTAATATAAATGAAAGTTGAGCATATGTATGGATTCATGGCATTGAATACTACATTTTTCATTCACAAACCTAAAGCTAAATGTTCCTAAATAGAGAGATAGAAAGTTATAAAAAACCTATTTCAGTTGGAATCGAATAGGGCAATGTAGCAACCTTCAATGGTGTTTGAGCTTCTGTAGAGCTTGCTTGAGGTCCAAGGAAGCTTCTCCAATGCTTGGCTTGCTTTGAAGCTACTTGAATCGTGTTGTAGAACTCAACCTGCAGAGCTTGGAAATGAAAATGGCAAAGTGTATTAGAGGTGTTACAACTGGTGTTTAAGGTTTGAGATAGTTTGGATGGATGAAATGGAAGGTGTTTGAACAGGTTTGGACCAAAACGCACGAGCAAATTGTTCTATGGAAGTCAAGTTGCAGATGCTGCCCTGTTTTGCAGAAAAATAGTGGTTCTGAGTGTGAGGAGGTTTAAGTGATGAATGAGTCGTGCTTTAGGTTTGTTGGGGGGTATGGAAATTGTGTGCAATGTTTTCTTAAGCTCTTGTTTACAGATATGAGAGTTGGTGTTTGTTTTGCAAGTTTTCTTCTACTTGAAGCAAGAAAGTGGCAATGATGTTATAGACCTGTACCAGCCTTCCTATCATGCTGCAACTTTGGTTCTTGGTAACTGGAATTAGTGGACTTGATCTTTCCTCAAAGATCTGGCCCCATGTCTCAAAGATTTAGCTTTTGACATAAAGTGACATTAGGCAAAAATGGCAATTTCCCTTTTTCTACTTAAGGTTTAAACTTGTGTATAATGCTCAAATGAACAAAACAAAGGCTTGGACTGATGGATTGGCATTAAATTATGGAGTGCAAGTTGGTTTTGAGGCCTGTAATGTTGAACCAAGCTAGCTAGATCAGAATTGCAAGTTGTTATGAACATGTATTGGCCATGGACAAGAGTGAGTTTTTGCCAACTTTGAGAATTCGATTCTCTCTAACCACAAGGGTGTTTGAGGAATTCTTGGACAATTTGGAAAGCTTGCAACATATACTACAATCCATATTTGTAATGCAACTTGAAACTCCAAGTGGAACTATGTGAAAAATGGCCAAGAAGATGGGTCAAAATCCTGCCTAGATTAGGGTAAATTTTCTCTAAGTTCAAAGTTTTAGGTACCCTTGTTCCAAAACTCATAACTTGAGATACAAGCTTCTTTTTAGAAAACTTTGTGAATGAAAGTTGTAGACTTTTTGATGGACTACAACTTTCATGTTGCAAGTTTTGTTTGAATCCATTTGCATCTGGGTGAAAAATGGGACAAAGTTAGGAAAAAACAAGAAAATTTTATAACTTAGAAAAATTCTAAGTTATGAAATTTTCCCATTTCAAACCCTAATTTGCATTTTTGGGTTTCTTGATGAACAAGTTTCATAATTTGACATGTCTTAATGAAAAATAACTCTTGGCACTTGATTTTGACCAAAAAGTCAAAGTTTGACTTTTTAGTGTACAGTCAAATTTTGATCAGTTGACTAGAAGATTCATCTGTCAATCCTATGCACTTGAGATCTTTTGAACTTGTTGAATGGGTCAAGACAATTTCATTGAGTCCTTGAGTCCATATGTGAGCTTGGTTTGCCATTGGTTAAGTCAAACAGTCAAAAATTGCCTTTGTGCAGTCAAAACCCTAAAAATGACCATTTTGCCCTTTTGGTGATTTGATCAAATTTCTTGTGGAATTGTGATCCAAACTTGATCAAATGACATGTATGAGTTCATTATGTTGATGTGGGTCAAATTTCAAGAGGTTTGACTGTCAATTGGCCACATTTGACTTTTTTCCCCAATATAGCTGATTTATAGGTCAATTGTCCAATTGACTGGGCAAAAATTTGAATCAAGGCTTGAAACTTGGTATTGATAAACTTTGTGAGTCCCATATGAAGTATTAAAGTCACTTTGGGCATTGCAGGCCAAAACATCACTGTGCAAACTCAAACCCTAGTTTAGGTCAACAGTGCAAGGAAGTGTCTTGAGTAGAGCAAACCCTAGCTTGATCTTTAGTTCCAAGAGTCTTGTGATGAGAAAATGTTGGTTAAGAGGGAGGGCAAATTTTGGGGTACAACAGTTGGTAAGGAAAGTGATATCTCCTTTGAATCGATACAGTATGCGTTTGTGTCAATTGATTTTTTTGGGCCACGTATTCTACCTTTGGGCATGTTTGTTTTTTGATTCTGGTGGATAGGGCCCGTAGAGCTTGATTGGTTTTTTTGGGCTTGGATTGAATTTGGGTTGTACCAATAAAAAGGCCTTTTCCTCTTAACACATCTCTTTTAAATAACAAAACAAAAGTCAACTTTAATTAAGTTTTTTAATATAAAATTATAATTATAATTAACATTAGTATAAAAATAATCAATTTTAATAATTATAAGATAATAATAATGTTAAAACAATCTTTTCAAACCAAAAAAACGAATGGGCCACACCATTTTAATTCATTGGGCCTTAAAAAACATATTGCTTCACACATTCTTCCAATCCTATTCAAAAACTTAAATGGGCCTTATTAAAGAATTGATTTGTTCATACTTCCTTTAAAACAATACATCTCTCTTAACTTGAAATGGACCTCTAAAACTTAATGGGCCATCAGATATTGATGGTCCATTTTGGATCAACACACCCCTCTTCCATGTTTTACTCACCCATTGAAATAAAACTATATAATATGATTTATTTAGATAGAAAGTTAAATATAATAAGGATAGGACAAAATTAGGGTATGACAGCTGCCCCTGTTTAATCATATTTCGATTAGATAATGAGAGAATGCATAGGTCTCGCATGTTCTAATTGAAAGTTTATTAAACACTGGAAGACCCCGAGAGTAGGCATAGATAATGATGTATCATTTTACCAGTGTTTGAGCCAAAGTTTTGATTTAATTTAGACATGATAACGCAGATAATTCATCAGTACCTAAAAGAAATTATAAATTTTGCATATTTACCATAACCTAGGAGGTAAATGATACATGTTTGACAAGCTGACTTACTAATGCTTAGAGACTAATATAGCAAGTTTTGGTTTGATTTTGTTTATTCATCGCAACCTAGGGGATGAATAAAAGAAAGTTCGATAACACATTGCTACGTGGAGACTGATGCAATGGATTACGCAGACTTATTCGTATATCTATCGCAACCTAGGGGATAGATATTTGAGAAGAGCTTGATAACTACATCATTGTATGGAGACTGAGGCAATGAGTTATATCAAGGAAGAAACTTGATAAAGACATTGCTTCCTGGAGACTGATGCAATAGATTATCTCGCAGAAAAATCTTGATAACAACATTGTTGCATGGAGACTGATGCAATGAAAAAAGTTTGATAATAACATTGCTGCATGGAGACTGATGCAATGTATTTTTTTTATAATAACATTGTTGCATGGAGACTGACGCAATGGGTTGAATTGCAGATTTTGCATATTGTTGCATGGAGCCTGACACAATGAGCTATATCACAAAGAAGGAAACATATTGATGCATGGAGACTGGCGCAATGAGTTATATTTCCGATTTCGCACATTGTTGCATAGATCCTGACACAATGAGCTATATCGCAAAGAAGGAAACACATTGATGCATGGAGCCTCGCGCAATGAGTTATATTTCATATTTCTCACATTGTTGCATGGGGCCTGATACAATGAGCTATATCGCAAAGAAGGAAAACACATTGCTGCATGGAGCCTGGTGCAATGAGTTATATTGTAGATTTTGCACATTGCTGCATGGAGCCTGACATTATGAGCTACATCACAATGGAGGAAACACATCGCTACATGGAGACTGATGCAATGGGTTATATGGGTTTCATACATTGTTGCATGGAGCCTGATGCAATAAGCTATAACAACATTGTTGCATGGATACTGACACAATGAATTACATCGCAAAGGAAGCTATTTTGATTATCAAATCCTGAATAACTAAATCAAAGATGAGATTGAATTCTTACTGGTTGTGTCTGTTCTCGACCAAGGTAATAATCTGATAAAGGGTCCAAAGATGTTGGTTTCGCCTAAAGTATGTTTAGAAAATGTCATTTGTGATGTGTACGCATAATGTCCTAGATATGGAACCCAGGTTGTATATGCAATGAACGTGTCTGTATGCCCCGAAATGTTATGAAAAATGTTTTGGTATTCTCTCCTTTTAAACCATTGGTTTTATGTTTCCAACTCCCCGATGTTGCGTGTTGCATCTTTGTGGTATCTTTAAATTGATTTGAGCATGATGAAAAAAGTGTCATCCAAATCTTGATATTTGTGTTGTAGGTGCAGGTGTAGGTATGGGCGTAGACATGGATATTGGCATGGATGTAGACATAGTCGCGGACATAGGCGTAGGTGTATAAATAGATGTAGATATAGAGACGGGCGTGAATTTTCTTTCGATCTTTTTCTAACTAGAATAAACTTTGATGCTTTATCAAATGCTATTTGGTGTTTTCCGTATGTAAGATGCACCGAATGTTATGGATGACCTTGAGATTTTGATCTGGTTATGTATATGTCATGCTTGGTGTGAAGCTTTTTAATGGGAAATCTACTGCCGAGATTCGACGTAGAATTATCTTCTGCCGAGGTCTTCTGGAAAATCATCTGTCGAGATTAACCAGAGGAATCTACTGCCGAGATTCAATTGAGAATTACCTTCCGCCGAGGTCTTTCGGACAATCGTCTGTCGAGATTAACCAGGGGAATCTACTGTTGAGATTCAATTGAGAATTACCTTCTGCCGAGGTCTTCTAGAAAATTGTCTGTCGAGATTAACCAGGGGAATCTACTGCCGAGATTTAATTGAAATATACCTTTTGTCGAGGTCTTATGAATAATCAACTATTGTGATCAAATAGAGGAATCTACTGTCGATATTCAATAGAGAATTACCTTCTACCGAGGTCTTCCAGATAATCATCTGTCGAGATTAACCAGGGAATCTACTGTCGAGATTTAATTGAGAATTACCTTCTACCGAGGTCTTCCAGAAAATCGTTTGTCGAGATTAACCAAGGGAATCTATTGTCGATATTTAATTGAAATATACCTTCTGCCAAGGTCTTCTGAATGATCAACTGTCGTGATCAAACAGGGGAATCTACTGCTGAGATTCAATTGAGAATTACCTTCTGCCGAGGTCTTCCATACAATCTCCTATCGAGATTAACCAGGGGAATCTACTGCTGAGATTCAATTGAGAATTACCTTCTACCGAGAGGTCTTCTAGAAAATAGTCTGTCGAGATGAACTAGGGGAATCTACTGTGGAGATTCAACATAGAATTACCTTCTGCCGATGTCTTTTAGATAATCAAATTGCCGAGATTAACCAGGGAATCTACTGCCAAAATTCAACATATAATTACCTCTTGCCGAGGTATTCTGGATAATCATCTTCCGAGATTAACCAGAGGAATATACAACCAAGATTCAACATAGAATTATAACTTGTTTTGACAATGATGACTGTCTTCACATGAAACATGGTTTTATGTTATGCATGTATATTTGATTGATGCAAGAAATGTAATGATTGTTTGATGCATGTAAAGAGTGACTTGGATATGTATCGATGGATGTTGGATTTTGAAAAGAGAATGTGTAATTGGGCTTCTTTTTTTTGAGATATGCCCAATCTATGCTGTCAGAATTTGTCAAATGGATGAGATGATAAGTATAGTTTGATTCTGGATAGAAGAGCCCTAATGCATGATATATGCATCTTTACGCTTTATGATTATGACTCGATTGGTTTTTTGAATGGTGCCCCTGTGATGGGTCATGGATGATTAAAGCGAAGAGGTTTGCTTATGCAACAAGGTTTCTTGTCACATAGTGGTTTAATGTTGTACTGTCACGATTTCTCGATACTCAATTTGAACTTGAAGATTGCTGATGTAGGAGAAAGATCCACTGGAGGTTATGAAAGTACACGGAGAGGTTTCCCTTATGTGGATTGTCTTTCCTTAATTTGTTGGTAAGGTCTTGGAGGAGATTCTCATTGATATGAGTTTGGAAATAGTTTGATCAAAATATGAATGGCCTCACTATTTTATGTTATGCCTGTGATTAAAAGATTCTTGGAAACGTTTGGCTTTGATGAACCATTTTGAATCAACTCCTTTTGATCGAGCCTCGCAGAGGTTTGTCCCAACATTCAAAATTTTGAAAGATGTTCCCCTCAATCTCCAGGATCTGGAGGAAGTACCTTCAGAAAGAACTTAGACCTCACCATGAACTTGACATAGATTGCCCTAAGTATTTGAAGCTTGAAAAGTTTGTACTTGAAGTTGCTTGAAGGGGAATTTGGACCCTACGTGCAGTAGCATGAACTTGGTACGTACTGCCCCAACATTTGAATCTTGGAAGGTTGCCCCTGATTATCAAGGCCTTGAGATGTTTGTTAAAATAAGGAAACTTAGTCATACCCTGTTGTGATATGACCTGAATAATGAATGCTCCTTTGAAAGGTATGACAATGATTGAATAGTGCTTTGAATTTTAATTGAAGATGATTGAATCTCGGAATGAGCACCCCTTCTCAATAGTATCTTCATGTGATATATCGCTACGATCAATAGTATTTTCCCGTGTCTATAGGGATCCTCTTAGATGCTTTTCTCCTAGTTAGAAGCTTCTTGGAAATGCTGCCTTTGATCAGAACTTTTTGAAATCTCCTTGATGCTAAGTATTGACTTGTAATTAAAATTGTCTTCGTTGAAAAGTAATCCTAATGTGACGTACATGCAAGTTCTTGAAATTATAATTGTTTATTTGAAAAGAAATGGATGATTAGAGATGAATAAGTGGTAACATGGTTTAGTGATAATTTAACAAACATTAAGAGTCAGTTTAACATAAATCTTGTTGAGTATGCTTTCATAGTGAACCTAGCTTCAATTAGGACTTTTGAAGGTTGTAACGTGGCCATAGTTCGTGGTTAAGAAATAAAAGATATAAGGCTCAAAATTTGTTTAGCCCACCACATTCTCCTTGATGTTCTTCAGTCCTAATTTCAATTAATGCAATAGATGTGTTTAATCCCTAAGAGAAATTTCGTAGTTGTGCAGATGATGAGAAGCGTGGATAAAGATCCAAGCGCCGATGAAAAGCATTGATAAGATCCAAGCATTTATAAGATCCAAGCATTGATGATATCCAAGCATTTATGAGAAACCTTGATGATTCCTGAGGTGGCAGTCATAAGATTGTTCTCCGGTTTGTTTGTTTTTAATCCCTAATATTGCATGGACCAATTCTTTTGAATTTCATGTCCATCAGGATGCCCTAACTTTTGCCTAAGTCAAAAAAATTTGCTTTTTGTTTTTGACTTAGCAGACTCTTTTTTTTTTGAAAATTTTCTTTACAGATTTTTCCTTTTGATTCAGGAAAGTTGTGACTGCCATGTTTTATTTTTGAGAGCATCATCTTTATTACCCCTTGATGTTGTATGATGTATTGAGGAGGAAGACGTTGTGAAATTTGTCTTTATTGATTGATTCCTCAATCTTTGTTGATGTGCCCGAGGAAGATGATGTGCTTGAACCTTTGCTTAGATCATTTGATTCTCTTGGGAATAGAATGCACCATTGAATTAATTGAAAGACTACCCTACCCCTGGTTAAGATTACGGGTTTTTAGAGAATAGAAATAACTCCAACTTCTGGATCGAGGGGATTAACTATGGATTATCTCCTTATTTCTCCACTGTTTAGGAAGTGAAACAATGCCTTACATCGTCAGCTTAGCCTTACTATTAAAAAACATATGTCAGCAAAATTTGATTATTTTGTATTTTCACCATTCTCCCTCGAAGTTAGTTAAATTTGTGCAATGGAAGATAGAAAAGAGGAATAGAAAGTCGTTGATTATTTGTGGAATGGATCGATTTCAAAAGCATGCATGATTATTTATTCGAATTATTGATCACGGAGTACAAAGTTTATAACAAATAACACTTAGCAAGAAAGAAATTACATATGATAAAGCCTAATTATCTTAGAGATGAGCTTTTTTAGTGATCCACCAATCAGGGCGAGGGGGATTTTCCACCATATGTGGGCCATCTTCTTCAAAAATTAACTGGTTATTATCAATGAATTGATTTCTTTAATCGAATGTCCCGCTACTCCATCGTGGAACTCACATTGAACATCTAAGTTATACCAAGGAGGAAATGAAGACTTCATAGATCTGGTTTGTCTAGGGGTCATTGATGAATTTTGGACCAGATATGACCATAATTAACTGTATGTCATAAGGATCGGGTCAAACTAGCGAGTTCCCCCTTCTTGGCGGTTTGGACGCCTATGCTAATTCGGGCATTGATAATGATTGATTCGATTCCGAACTTGTCGATTCTGACATCGATGTTGAGGTGAAATCTTATCCTGCTGGTTCTGTGGTATAGGCCATGACTGCTGGTGTTAAGGACTAGAGGGTGGTTGTTGGCATTGAGCATCTACTGCATATGAATATTGATGATAAGGCACAGGAGACGAAGTTTCTGGAGCTTGGTAAGTTTCACATATTCTATTTGTTTCATTTTCTTCTTCTCCTTGGAAATCTCTATGGGATCCACTAGTCGGGTCACTCGAGATGCTTAGGATTTTTCCATTTTTGATGTCGTTCTCGATGTGTTCCCTAACTATTACTAGGTCAGAGAAGCATGATAGCATACTGCCCAACATTTTTTCATAGTACTGACCTCGTAGGGTGCTCATGAACATGTCTACCAACTCCTTATCCAATAATGGCGGTTGTACTCGAGCGGCCAACTCCCTCCATCTCTGTGCATATTCTTTGAAGGATTCGTTACTCTTCTGAGATAAAACTTGCAGTTGCATGCGACTTGGAGCCATGTCAGTGTTGTATTGATAATGCTTCTGAAATGCCAAAGCCAAGTCATTCCAGGTGGGAAAATGGTTTCTCTCTAATTGCGTGTACCATTCCATTGATAATCCACTAAGTCTGTTGAAAATAATGGATAAGAAATTTTCCGTCGCATGAGTATGCTTCCATTTTCCTTACATACATCTTCAAATGGGTTTTAAGACAACTAGACCCTATGTACTTTTCAAAATCTGTCATCTTAAACTTCAGAGGAAATACCACGTCTTCAACCAAACATAAAGCTGAAGCATTAAAGCTACGAGTGGCCTGCCCTTCTATGGCGCTAATCCTCTTTTCCAGCATACGATATCTCTTGGTGTGCTCATTGTCTTGTGGCTCTTCAGTATTCATGGTCAGGTCTTCCCTTTGTAGTTTTGGAATAGGGAATGCAAATTGATGATACTCAATAGATTCATGGGATGGAGTATACCCATCTTGGAAAATGGCATGTTCTTGCACATCAAGGTTCTCCATTGAAGCCTGTATAGGTCGAGGTTGAGCCTGAGTGTTTTTTTGAGGTGTAATGATGTCCTCAGTTGTGGCTTGTTGACCTTCTCTCATTATCGTATCTAACATTATGCTTGCTTCGTGAGTTATTTCGAGTTCGTTTCGAGTATCCACGAATCACCTTGTTGGACTATGGTTGGAAGTTTTCTGTGAGTAGAAGAGAGGTGAGCTTTATGCAGACGGGTGAAAATGAAAATGTATGAAAATGATTAGGTATGCAAAAATATTTTGTTTCTTTTAGGTACGTAAAAAAAATTCATGGATATGCAATGTGATGTAGACGTAGTGTGAGGATAGATATAGGGGCATTATATTCAAGTTTAATGACAGACGTGATGATATCCTACACTGACTCAGAAATTGAGATAGACAGAAACTCCTTGAGGATTATGGAAAATGAAAGATGACGAGGAGTCCCCAAAGGATAGTGATTACGACATAAACGGAAGCCTTACGGGCTAGAGATAGTAGTAGAAGAAAAGATAACCCTTGCAGGTTTACAGATTATAGTGGGATTTGTGAAAGGTATCCTTAGAAGGTAGGTTCTTAGGTTTGGCCTACGGATATTCTACCCTCCCTATAAGGTGGCTTCCTTAAGGGTATCATGAATAACACTAGATGGAAAAGGCACAAGGGCCTCCCTTAAGTGGAGTCTCTTTACAAATTGAAACTTTCATCTCTAGGTCATGAAAGGTCTCATCATGAATTTTTGGTTTAAAGGTTGTACAAAGAGTCATAGGTATCATTCCAAAGTCCTATTTCCCAAGAGGGTGTCTCTTGAGAGGTATTCCTTTCGCAGAATTCCACCGACTCTAGGCGAAGTTGTCACATAAACTCATGGGGTTGATCTAACCCCTTGGCTAATAGACGAACCTTCTTTCTAAGGTTTTTTTTTAAAATATTTTTTGCAAAATTTTAAATCCCACCATATATAATAATATAATGAATAATAAAGAAATAGGAAAAAAATAAATAAATAATTAAATGAGCAAGAAATAAAAACTCAATAGACAAAAAACCCTAAAACCCTAAAACCAAAAGAGGAAGCTTTTAAACCTAGGGTTGAGTCTCCAGCAGAGTCGCCAGCTGTTGCAATTGGTTTTTTAATCAGAGTCGCCACCCTTACTTTTTATCCTAAAGGAAAGGAGTATAAAGGAATAACCCTAGAAAAGTTCAGAGGTTCTAGGTCTTGAATCGGTTTTGGAGGAAAGATAGGTGTTAGGCACCCCTCATCTACCTTGTTCACAAGGATACTAGGTTTAGAAGTGCGTTTTAAGAAATAGGGTTTTTTATGTTTATTAGGGGAAAAAGGGTTTTAATTTTAATCAGGGGGACTCGCCACGATTTTAATTGTATGCCTACGTATCCTCTTAGGAGGAATCAGAGTCCTATTTCGTAGTTCGTGGTTGGTTTGTGTTTTTTATGGATTACGAAGATACTCGCATTTTCCGCATACTTAGTCTAGGAGTCGTGAATAGCGGAGATTGTTAGACTAAGCCAGCAGTCGATTCGAATGTATTCACAATCCTTTTTGAAAATTGTTTATTGGATTAAATTAGTTATGAAAATACTTTGTGGTTGGTTAATTGTTTTTTATTTATTAATTATTGAAAATATTCTATTTAAATGCATGATCAAAAATAAAATTTAATGCAATAAATAAAATAATCTTTAAATGAGTTTAGAAAATAAAAAATCATATGATAAAAATAAATCAGAGAATATTATAATTATAAGAATACAAATATATAAATATATAAATATAAAATATATTATAAATAATGAAAATATAAGTAAATATAAAAATAAATAAAATAAATAAAATAATAAAAATGCGCGGGGGGTGTGAAATATATTGATGTAGTAAAAATAGGAGGGTGTTAATATAAAGGGCCTGAATTCAGATATTGAATTCAGGCCCAAAAGTCAAAGGGGGTACATTTTACACTAAACAACAAAATTGGGGGTGTCAAGAGCCAGGGCCCAAGTCTAGATTTTGGACTTGTCCATTTTAGCCTGGGGTATATTTTTACAAGCGCTGGTGTGATACGGTGGCAGAACTGACTGTTTAACACTAGTTTGCGTTTTGCGTTTTTTATTTGCAAAATGTCGCGGTAAGCAAGAGTCGCCACCGACTTTTATTTTATCCAATCAGGAAAGGAAAAAAGTACAGAAAAAAAATCCTTTTTCGAGATTTTGAGTACGGGGGGTAGATTATAGAAAGGGAAGGTGTTAGCACCCTTTTTATCCATGGTTTTCCATGGGCTCTTAGGTACTTGCTCATTTTTAAATTTCTTGTGTGTGCTTTGTTTTGAAAAGTTTTACTTCGTGATAACCCCTGTATCAGTCCTCAAGGGTGTGATGAAGTTGTTTTGAAAATTTGTTTGAAAAGTGTAAGTGTGAAAAGTTTTGATTTGAGCAAATACCTACTAGCATCTACCTACTCGAAAAAAAGATCGTTTCTATTCTTGTTTCCTTTAGACAATGCTATCCAACTATTGAGAAATAGGTAGCACCTTCGTTGGAATTTGTAAGGGTCAATTCGAAAGGGACGTACGGTCACTAAAGCAATGTTAGGACACCTTAGTAGTAACCCTAGAGTCTTAAGATCTTTTTCGAGGCAACATTTCCGAGGCAACATTTCCGAAGCAACATTTGATCTTCTTAGATGGGAGGGAAACCATTAAGACACCCTATGCTTAATGATCGTTTACCGAAGGCAACCGAAGTGAGAGTATACCCTAAGAGTGAATATGTGCGAGTGATCCATTTTCAGTTTATTATCTTTGCACATTAGGGTTTTCTAACTGTTTTAATTCTTCATGCATTCTTGCCATACAATCCTATTAGCATTCATCTAACAGTTAATAATTGCAAAAAGTAAAAGCGAAAAATATAAAACCTAACTATTACAAGGCTTCGGGGAGGGGGATTAATTACATAGCCAAAACTCAGGGAAAAAGCGATAAGTAAAAAAACCTAGTTAAAACTATTACATCCTCAAAACAGTTACAAAAAATAATAAAAGAATTAAATGCGCGCGGTAAGTTAAATGCGAGGCGATTAGGCATTTGACCCTTTTGACTAAACCTAATTGCAATTGATTAAAGAAAAAAATCATTTTTTTTGTCGTTTTTGTTATTTTAAGAAAATAAGGAATAATTGAATTAAAAAAGAACCTAATTACTAATTAACTTTAATTAAGAAAAATAATTAAGTTAACCTATTTTTTTGTGTTTTTATTTGGAAAAAGAAAATAATTAAATCAAAAATTAACCTAATTTTCCAATTTAATTTTAATTGTGAAAAACAAATTAAAGTTACCCTAATTTAAATATTAGTCTAATTAATTAAAATTTAATTTAAAAAAAAAACTAATTCTAATTTTTGTGAATTCTTGATTTTACGATTTTTTATGAAAAAAAGTGGATTTTAAAAAATAAAATAAATAAACAAATTAAAAGATAAAATAAAAATAAAAAGAAGTTGAGAATTGGGCCTGTGTTGTTGGCTGAAGAGGGGTGCAAATCTGAATTTTGGTAAGGCCCATTAAGCATCAAGACTGGTCAGCGCTAGATCTGGTATGGTGTTGACTTTGTGGTACACCATGGTCCTTCATTGGAGAGGCGTGGGATCTGATGATACGCTGGATCACATGGATGGATGTTGATGGAGTATGGTGGTCACCAGATAGTGCAATGCATTGGATCTATTGAATGAAAATAAAATAAATGAAACGCTGGGACCTGGGGGTTGAACCCAGGTCCTAATGCTCGCCTCCAGTGATGCCTTACCAGCTGCGCTACCATGTTATCTTGTTCATATAATAGAAACAAAGCATGATAAGTAAAACAAACAATATATTCAGAAAATGCGCGCAAAATTCAAATTGACCATTCATGGGTTGCCACGCCTCATCTTCTTCCTTGGACCGTCGCTTTAGGTAAAATACTTTTACCTATGGACATTTGTGCATAACTATAACCCTGTTCCATTCAAAAATTGCATACAAGCAAGATAAATGAAATGTAATGGTACCAATCAACTCGTCTCATCCTCACGAGCATCATGGTACCTGATTCAAGGCCCAATTTTTCCTGCATTGAAAACCCCTAAAACAAACTTGTAAACCCTAACAATGGCATATGGTGATTCCTGCGCTGTAAATGCAATTAAATGATGCCAATAGCTTGCAAACAAGGTAATGAACAAGAATGTATAATCAAAACATGATAATGTTGTCAAAATCAAGGAAATCAGAATCGAGTTTTTGGGCAAACCGTGGTTGATGGTAGGCACGATTCCTAGCATTTTGAAGCCTGGGGATAGGTGGAATAGCTTCCTGGGATGTCCTGGAATAGATTGCTGGCCTTAAATTACTCTGAATCGTCCCCTAACCTTAAAACTGAATCACACTTTTTGCCAACTTTTTTGAGTTTTGTTCTATTCCTCTCACGACCTATAACCCTCTGTCTTTTGATATGGAATTGTTCATTATATAACCTAGAGTGAATTAGGTTAACAAAGTTGGACTAAATCTTTGCATTTATCCAAGATTTGATTTGATTTGTAAGCTATATGATATGTTTCTATTTTGAGCCAAACCATGCCTTTCTTATACCAATTGCCCTTGATTCTACTTGGTCTTGTTAACTCAGCATATCTTGGTGTTGGCTGAAGATTTTGATGATATTATTAGAAGCGAAGCAAATTGGACGTTTCGACTGGAATAAAGAAGGATGTCATGTTTCGAAATGGTAGAAGCAGTGCTTCGAATGGGCATATCAAAGCTTGGAGCTTCGATTGACAGTTATGGGAATATATTCAAAGAAGTCTCGAAATGGTAACAGGGTTGTGTCCAAGAAATGCGTTCGAAACGAAGAAGTGCCAAAACATTTGAAATTCAAATGCAAGCGGGATGTTCGAAATTTAAAATATATGCGCTGGAGCATTTGAAGACGCGTGGAAGCTAGAGAGAGGCATTGCTTTGCATGTTCTGAATGTGGCAGAATCTTATAGCAAGACCGTTATGGTCGAAGTAGTATAAATAGAAGTCTTAGCATTAGGATTTCGTGTGTCATATCTATTGTACAAAAAACTCATTAAACATTCAAAATACCACATGGCTAGGGAAACGAATGCACGAGCAATGTACGTATGATAACACCAAGTGTTTATGATTTAATAAAACTCTTTATCATTTCCAGTATTTTCCTCTATCTTCATGTCAATATCATTCAAAAGCCTTTGCATTAAAATATTTTCATTCGAAGTCTTTTTACTGATGCCTTACGTTTAAATGTTTTCTTTCCATTTCAAATACTTTACATTTCAGAAACTTTTGTATATTTCATGCCTTTATCTTCATGCTTTTATCATTCGAATACCTTTTTCATTTAAAGTCATTTTACTGATTTCTTGCATTAAAACGCTTTCTTCATATTTCGAATCTTTTACATTACATGTTTTTATGCTTCGAAGTCATTTACTTGTCTTTTCTGCAGTTTTATATGTCTTTACAATTGAACTTTATTCATGCAATTTAGTTTCGCGCGCATTTACTTGATCATGTTATTAGATCTTTAATAGAGTAATCGAAATAAGTTAAACACCTACACAACATTCTAAATACCAACCATGAATACCAGTTCTATAATGAGAATTATCCAAATGACCAATACATCCTAGGATCAATCTAGTCGATCCTGCAAGTTACCAGAGAGATTGAATAACAGTAATTAAGATTATTCGATAGTTTCGAGGACTAGCGGTTGTTTACCAGAAATCACTGTAAACAAATTGGCACACCTGGTGGGACGCGCCATTGGCCATTACGAAATTTAGAACAAAGTAAAAAATTGTTGAGACATAACCATTGTAAAAGTACTCTTTGAGTGATAAGTTTGTTGTTTTATGAACCTTAGAAGTGGTAGAATAACCAATAGCAACCAACCCTTATCCAGGAGAAAACGTTTGAACAAGATATCTAATTCTGACAATCAACAAGGGGAACAAAATATCCCACATACAACAGGCACTAATATGTCCGCTTCGATGGGAACATCTAATGCAATCCCTTCGAGTGCACAGTCTGTTGCATCCTCTACCAGTAATATAGCCACTAATGGAATAAGTGGAATATCAACTAACAGTTCGATCCTAGGAAATACTGGAACCATTGGTTATCCTGGGGGATTCGTCCCACTATCAGGGACACAAACCCATTTCGCCACCCCACTAACTAGACCACCCGGTTTCGATGGTAATAGAACCAGAAATTCCTCTTATGGAATGCCAACATCTTTTATGGCAGGCTTACACAATTCCACATCGAATTCATCACCACAATTAGGGTCTGGGTCTGGGGCAAATCAGTTTATGACAAATAACCAAGGGTCAGTGGGTTATAGTGCAATGCCTATCTTAACCACAGAAAACCAGTTGGCTTTTAGGCAATTAATGGATGACAGTAACCATAATATGATAGGAGTATTAGCACAAACTATGCAGGAGATATTTGCCCCAATAGTACAAAATGTGACTGTGACAAACAGAGAAAACGCAGATAACATGAGTCGAATAGCAGATTTCTTCGCTCCCCCAGAGAGGCGTAGGCAGAATCAGGCGGGAGTTTGAGCGAACGTACCTATTATAGAACAAGTTGCTAACGACCCACCCTATAGACCAGCCAGAGAGGAGGTTAATTTGGGGGAAAGGGCACAAAGGCTAGAAGCCCCAATGATCCAAGGCCCACAAAGGGAAATTATGGAACCAGGGGCATGGGTCGAAAGGCTAGAAGTCCCAGAGTTTCGAGAAGAACAACCTAAAGGGGTTGTCATGGTGGGTCGAAATCAAGATGCTGATGCAGTCGTTCACAGAATTCGAAACGATAAAATCTTGGCAGAAAATAACTTAACCACCATGATAGAGAGAATCATGGCCCAGAATGGCCTCAACACAGGAATTAGAAGGCCAAACTATGCCTCCCCTATATTAGATTACATAATGCACACTGATTTACCAAGGGGATATAAAGTCCCTAAGTTTACAAAGTTTGCTGGGGATACCAATGAGTCAACAGTCGAATACATAGCCAGGTATCTAACCGAAGCAGGAGATATAGCCAATAATGAAGACCTTAGGATCAAATATTTCCCAAGTTCCCTGACTAAGAACGCTTTCACATGGTTCACCACTTTACCTCCTGGGTCCATAGGTACTTGGGCTTTGTTGGAGAGTATTCCATGAGCAGTTCTACATGGGACAATAAAAAATAAGTCTGAAGGAACTATCCAGTGTCAAGAGGAAGTTTACTGAACCCATAGATGATTATCTGAATAGATTCAGGCTTTTGAAATCTAGATGTTTTACAGTAGTTCCTGAACATGAGTTAGTCGAAATGGCTGCTGGCGGCCTGGATTACTCTATTCGAAAGAAATTAGACACTCAATACTTGAGGGATATGGCTCAATTAGCCGATAGGGTTCGACAGGTCGAAAGGCTAAAGGCCAAAAAGGCCAGAGTCTTTAAAAATAACAAGAAGGAAAGAGTCTCCTATGTTGGAGCTGAGGAAACAGAAGATTATCCTGAATTCGAATTCGAAGAGGTCGAAATCGACCTCGCTGAATTAAAACAGGCACCACCTTACTCCTGCAAATTATTAGTTCCCACAAAAGGGAAAGAAATTGTTGAAAATGAGAAAAGTGACAAATTCCCAAAGAAGGTTTATACCTTCGATGTCACTAAGTGTGACGAGATTTTTGATTTACTTGTCAAAGATGGCCAACTCATTGTGCCATCAAATGTCAAAATACCTCCTTTAGATCAAAGAAAGAAAAGAGGATTTTGCAAGTATCATAGTTTCCTAGGCCACAAAACCTCACAGTGTTTTCTTTTCAGGGACCTAATTCAGAATGCAATTAAATATGGCAGACTGAAGTTTGCTGATAAAGCAAAAATGAAAGTAGACGAAGATCCTTTGGACGTCGCAGACACCAGTTACTCCGAGCCTGCATGCATTGGGGAAATTAACATGGTGGAAGCTGACCAAAGTGACGCTCCAGTAGGAGAGAAAGGTACTGAAAATGAAAGCTGGGTGATAGTCGAAGTCAATAAGGGGTCACTGAAGACGTCCACAAGCAACCAGAGACTTCGATTGAAGCAGCACCTTTAGCTGTTGCAAAAGAAATCCAGGCTACTGAAGGCCAGGAAAACCAAAACCAAGAGTTGACACAGGTTACTGAAGGCCTGAGGCTAGAATTGGAGAAAGTCCAAATCACGAAGCCAACCTCCCCTCAGAAAGAAATATGGGATACTTTAGGGGAACCCAGTGGAAAGTTTGACTACTTGGTCAAATATTCTGCCCCAGAGAGTTCAAAGGTCCAAATTGAAGATATAAAACCTACAGGTTGGGGAGATGATGACACTAAGGGGGAGGATGTTGAGGTAAACATGGTGGATATGGAGAGACCTCGCTCTGAAATGGAGGAGGTGGAGAGATACTTAGAAAAAGAGAAGTATAAAATGGAGGATAACCATGCTGGAGATGCTAGTCTCAAGGATTACCTCATGATGTGCCACAAAGGAGATACAAGAATGATACTATGCCCTAGGTGCAGCATCCTCTGCAACCAGAGAATCACTGCAAACTTCGAGAGGGTACAAAGGGCGCGAACTGGCAACAACTGGCGCCAGGATAACCAGCTATTTAGGTGTTATCCTAAAGCTGGAGAAAGTTTGCTGGAATTTGTGCTTCGCTGCTACAAAGGGGCAACCAAATGCTTGATATGCCCAAGGTGTTCTGCTGTGTATGATCAAAGCATGGCCAGAGCCTTCGAAACAATCCCTTTCGCCCCTTGCTGGAACCACCAAGAGACTTCTCAGATGGGCCCACGTTTCGATAGCAAATACAATCAACGAAGGCCTGATAGTCCTCACCCCAAGGGCGCTCGAAGAGTGACGTTCAAAATCCCTGCTGAAGTGCCAACAGACAAATGGCTGCAAGTCAGAAATGACAAAGGCAAAGACAAATGGAGGAACAATGAACGAAACACACGCCATGCTATGACATATAGAAGGCAGTTCAACATAGAAAAGAGGGAAGAAGTGAGATTAGAGAACTACAAAGGAAGGAACCCCATGTCAAGATCTCAATGGCGAAGGCAACAGAGAATTCGAAAGGCTGAAAGGGAAGCTGTGGCAAGTAAAGGAGCAACTTCAACAAAAAACCAAGGTGAATCCAACACCAACAAACCCACACCAAAAAATCAAACTGAAGACAAACCCCCAGTTAATAGGAGGCTCTTCTCTGAAGTGCAACCAACTGAACCAAAGGAATACACTCTAGGTCCAGAAGAGGACGAAGATATGCTAACGGACAATTTCGAGTCAGAGGGGGAGTCTTCGTTCAATATGAATTGCAACATGGTATCTGTGCTTCCTTGTGAGTTTGGACAGGAAACTGAAATTGACGAGTATGAGGAAGAAGATACCATAGATCTGATGAAGCATAAGCTTGTGTGCTACTATGTGATGGATAATGGAGCTGTCGAGGAGCAGAATGCGTTCTTCGAGCGTCCAGAACCAGCTATGAAGAATCATCTGAAGCCATTATTTATTCGGGAAAAGGTTGGTGCCCATGGCGTAAATAAGGTTCTAGTGGATGGGGGTGCTGCAGTTAACTTAATACCCCATTTCATGCTGAAAAGGTTAGAAATACGCGAAGGAGACATCAAACCACACAACATGGTTCTATCCAATTATGAAGGGAAAGTAGGCAAAACACTGGGGGTGGTTCAATTGGGCTTGACAATAGGCTCAAGCTGTAGGCCCACCATGTTCATGGTGATCGAAGCCAAGGCCAACTACAACTTGTTGCTGGGAAGGGAGTGGATCCATAGCGTAGGGGCAGTTCCTTCGTCAATGCACCAGCGATTAGTTTTATGGAGAGAAGATGGGATCGTGGAAAACATTGAAGCGGACCAGAGTTACTTCATGTCAGCAGTCAACTTAGTTGACAAGAGGAATTATGACAAACATCTGGCAAAGATTGCTCCCTGTGTCCCAAATGATGAAATCAACGAAACCAGAAACGCCCACTACTATATGACCCTTCGCCATGATGGCATATATTGGGATAGAAGAATAATCAGTGAAGACGAAGGAGTCGAAAGTACTATACAAAGACGGCCAGCAGGTTGGGAATTCGACAACCTTAATCATGACTGAGTCCTCCTTTTTCGAAAGGATTTCGGCCTATATGGCTGAGAACGAATCAAAGGCGGCCTTAGAGGCTGAAATGAATAAACTGGCTGTAAGGATGAAAGAAATAAATGGGGATAGCTCAAAAGGCTCACCCTTTGAAGAACTTAAGATAGATCAAAGGCTGGACGCCATCTATGATAAAGAACCCTTAGGCTTCGAAAGGGACCCCATAGACTCAGGTGCCAAAATGTTGGCGCAGGATCCACTCGAAGAAGTGAACTTAGGGGATGAGAACACGAAAAGAATAACCTACATAAGTGCAAAACTCAACCCAGGCCTCAAGCAGGAAGTGATCGAAGTCCTTAAAAAAAACAGAGATTGCTTCGCGTGGGATTATGACGAAAGTCCTGGTTTAAAGAGGGAGTTAGTGGAACATAGACTTCCAATCAAGGATGGCAAGAAGCCCATCAAACAGACTCCTAGAAGATTCGCACCAGCGGTTCTCATAAAGATCAAAGCTGAGATCGAAAGGTTGCTGCGTTGCAGATTCATCAGAACCACAAGGTATGTCGAATGGTTAGCAAATATAGTGCCTGTTATTAAGAAAAATGGTTCTTTGAGAATCTGCATAGATTTTAGGGATTTAAATACTGCAACCCCTAAAGATGAGTACTCCATGCCTGTGGCAGAAATGTTAGTAGACTCTGCTGCAGGATTCGAATATTTAAGCATGTTAGATGGATACTCTGGGTATAATCAGATTTTTATTGCTGAAGAAGATGTTGCCAAGACAGCATTTCGTTGCCCAGGAGCCTTAGGCACCTACGAATGGGTGGTGATGCCTTTTGGTTTAAAGAATGCTGGGGAAACTTATCAAAGGGCAATGAATTCGATTTTCAATGATATAGTCATCAAATCTATATCTGCAGAAACCCATTTGCATCATTTGAGCCAATCATTCGAACGAATGAGAAAACATGGCTTAAAGATGAATCCCCTTAAATGTGCCTTTTTTGTGCAGGCTGGAGATTTCCTTGGCTTTGTGGTTCATAAAAAAGGAATTGAGATCAACCAAAATAAAACCAAAGCCATAATGGAGACGAAAGCACCTACGTCAAAAAGGGAGCTGCAATCTTTGCTAGGGAAGATTAACTTTCTCAGAAGGTTCATTTCGAATCTGAGTGGAAGAACCCAAGCTTTCTCTTCGTTGCTTCGTTTAAAGCAAGGCCAAGCCTTCGAGTGGAACGAAGCCCATCAGGAGGCATTTGACAAGATAAAAAGATATCTCTCTCAGCCTCCCGTCTTGTCTCCACCTTCATGGGGAAAGCCCATGAGATTGTACATATCTGCCTCTGAAGTTAGTATAGGTAGTATGTTAGCACAAGAAGATAGCAATGGCATCGAAAGAGCCATATACTATTTAAGTAGAGTATTGAATGATGCAGAGACTAGATATAGCAATATAGAAAAGCTATGTCTCTGTTTGTACTTTTCTTGTATGAAACTCAAGTATTATATAAAGCCTGTTGATGTTTATGTTTCATCTTATTTTGATGTTATCAAACACATGCTTTCGAAACCAATAATGCATAGCAGAGTTGGTAAATGGGCTTTAGCCTTAACAGAATATTCTTTGGCTTTCATGCCTTTAAAAGCTGTGAAAGGCCAAGTGATTTCTGATTTCATTGTGGACCATTCATTGGTTGAACAGACTGTCATGATTTACGTCGAAATGCAACCTTGGAAATTATACTTTGATGGTTCGACCCACAGGAATGGTAGTGGTGTTGGAGTCCTTATAATTTCTCCTGAAGGAATTCCAACAAAATTCAAGTATAAATTAGATGGTCCCCGTTGCTCGAACAACGAAGCTGAGTATGAAGCGCTTATAGTTGGACTTGAAGCTTTGTTGGAATTGGGGGCAACTAGAGTCGAAATTAAAGGAGACTCAGAGTTAGTGGTCAAGCAAATAACAAAGGAGTACAAATGCATAAAGGAAAATCTGATGATATACTTCGTCATAGTTAACAGGCTACTTAGAAAATTTGAATACATGGATATTCAACATATACCAAGAATAGAAAACCAAGAAGCAAATGACTTAGCACAGCTGGCTTCAGGTTATAAAGTTTCTGCCAAAAACTTTGAGGATCTGGTCGAATTAAGAGGTAGAGTTATGGCTACTAGATTCATACCATCATATCTAGAGAGTATAAAATTAGGTTATGCTGAGAAACAAGAGTTCGAAGTACTAGCCATAGACACCTTATCAGATGCAGATTGGCGAAGTCCACTTGTGAGCTATTTAACAAATCCAACTTTGAATGTTGATAGGAAGATAAAATATAGAGCATTGTCATATGTCCTCATGGGGAACGAATTGTTCAAAAAGACCCAAGAAGGCGTATTACTGAAATGCCTAGGAGAAAGTGAGGCATACTTAGCATTATCAGAAGTCCACAATGGGGCGTGTGGGGCACATCAAGCAGGTCATAAAATGAAATGGTTGTTATTTCGATATGGCATGTATTGGTCCAGCATGCTCAAAGATTGTATAGACTTTGCTAAAGGTTGTGAAGAATGTCAGAAACATGCAGGGATTCAACATGCCCCTGCAAGTGAGTTGCATTCAATCATTAAACCTTGGCCCTTTAGAGGATGGGAATTGGATTTAATAGGAGAAATAAATCCTGCTTCGTCTAAAGGACAGAAATATATCTTGGTAGGAATAGATTAATTTACCAAGTGGATCGAAGCAATACCATTGATAGTTGTTGATCAAGATGCTATTATTGAGTTCATACAGAAACAAATTATCTATAGGTTCGGATTTCCAGAGAGTATAACCACAGACCAAGGTTCTGTGTTTACAGGTAGAAAGATGCAAGAATTTGCTCAAGAGATGGGGTTTAAATTACTGACATCAACGCCATATTATGCTCAAGCAAATGGTCAGGTCGAAGCAGCTAATAAAGTGATAATATGGTTAATCAAGAAACATATTGGTAAAAAGCCAAGGAACTGGCATAAAACTTTGGACCAAATACTATGGGCCTGTAGAACATCTCCTAAAGAAGCTACTAACACCACGCCTTTCCAACTCACATTTGGTCATGATGCAGTTCTGCCAGTAGAAATTCATCTACAATCACTTCGAATTCAAAGAAAAAACGAAATTCCAGCTGCATTATATTGGGAGATGATGATGAATGAGTTAGTTGAATTGGAACGAAGTTAGATTGCATGCATTGGAAATCATGATGAGACAAAAGGAAAGAGTGGTCAGGACATATAACAAAAGGGTGAAAGGAAAAGCATTCACTATTAATGACTTAGTCTGGAAAGTCATATTGCCCATGGACAAGAAAAATAAAACGTTAGGTAAATGGTCACCTCATTGGGAAGGGCCTTTTCGAATAATAAAGGTATTTTCAAACAATGCATATGAAATCGAAGAGTTGATGGATGATAAACGTATCCTAAAGGTTAATGGGAAATATTTAAATAAATATAAGCCACGCCTGCAGGAGATTCGAATAATAACAACGTAATCAAAATATCATAAAAATGCCAAAATGGTAATATGGGATTGCCAAAATGACGTTGTTCAGATGTTACATACAAAAACCAAATTTCAACCAAATCAACACTAAGATTTAAAAATACACATTATTCTTCAATCTGTTAAAGGTACTTCGAAAAGACTCAAGCCTTTGTTGAGTAAAACGTCTTGCCCCCTCTAAGGTAGCCACTTCTCCCTTGAGTTGTTCTGCAGTTTCCATTTCTGCAAGCCCTTTGTTGAGGAGCTCTTCGAATTGGTTGCCAGCAGTATTGGTTTCGTAGGCTAATTGTTGTTCTTGAGCCTCTTTAACCTTCTGTTGAAGTTCCTGAATTTGCCTTTCCCAGAAAAGGATGGACTCAGCTCGAGCCTCATAATCAGTTTTTGCTTGCTTTAGATGCATGGCTTGATCCTCAGCTTCTTGAGAGAGTTTCGAAGCATGCTCATTAGCAGCATCCATTGCAGTTCGTTTTTCTTGAACCTTTCTGGCAGCAAATTCATCTTGGAGAAGGCACCCAGTCACGTTGTCTAGTAGAGATTGAAGATCGAACAAGATAGTGTTAACTGGCAAGGAGCAGGTAGCAAGGTTGACTTTTGTAAGTAACTCCTTCATAGTGTAGGAAGCTGTGCTATCCTGTTTGAGCACTTCGAACAAATCCACATCAAGAATTGTTCTCCTAATCCTGTTAAGAAGTACAATTCTATCATCTGTGGGCAACTGATGGCTATTCGAACTTGTGCCAGCCCTAGCAGGTGGAATATCCCTTTGAGCTAGCTTCACCTTCATGTACCCAATTGGGTCATTTCGTCTCAGGAGAGCAAGCTCCTCTTCAGTCATTCGGGATAGAGACGGTTGAGGGAGTTCCACGCGCAGGGGAGTCACATCCATTTCGACTTCCATAGGTTTATTGGTCGCGTCACCGTCACCTTCATTCGTTTCATGCTCGTTATCTTCTTCATTATCATCCAAACCCACCACTTCAATATCTTCGTTCTCGCTGCTATTTGCATCTGACTCTGTCCCAGCAGTCGAACCATCGTTGGCATCTTCTTCCTCATACCCTTCCTCTGCAGATTCTTCGTTTCTTTGATCAGAATCAGCTTTCTCTCCTTCAGCGTGAATGTCCTTTGGATCCTCTTGAAGGGTTTCAAGAGGGGACTTTTGAAGAGAAGTTCTTTGTAAAGTCTCTGCAGATTCATGAAGCGTTACTTCATTTGTTTCTTTTAGAGGAGGAGAAGTACTCTGATCATCTTGCTGCTCTGAAGCCCCAGCCAGAACTGCCATATTGGAGGACCCTTTGTTCTGCACCAGGTTGCTGGAATCCCCTTGAGGAGAAGAGTTGATCGGAGCAACAGTTTTTGATGGTGAAGTCGAAGTGGTAAGAGCTGGATTCAAAATGTCCTACAGAGGCAAAAGAATATTAAAAGCATGCACCAAGGTAATGAATAATTATTTTGTCAAAGATTTAAAGTTCAATTTACCTGTGGACTCTCAGAAGAGAGGTTGCTAGCTATGCGTTCCAACATTACGTTGGAGGTCGAAGGTGGAATTTTGGATTTAGTTGATGGAGCAGCATCCCTGGAATCGAGTCCAGAGACACTAGTTGGTGTAGCACTTTTAGAATTTTCCTTTTTCTGCTTCTTCTTTGAAGCAGCTGGTAGATTCCCTCTAGCATTGGGGTCTTCCCCAGTAGTGTTTGTTTTTCTTTTCTTTGGAGTGGTTGGCGGGAGTTTGTTAGTCTGAAAAGATTTAAACAATGAGTTAGATACAAATCATGAAACATTAGTGTATTCGAAACATCAAGGCTAAGTGATTACCTGTGGAGTTGGAGCAGTAGTTATTACTGGTGTTGTTGTTGTTGCAGCAGTTGTTGTTGGTTTGGATAGAGTCACATTATCAATGGTTTCGACAGATGCCTGAGAGGCGCTTCCCTCTTTCGACTTTAAAGCAGCAGTCTTTATCCTGATGGCTGAAAATTGAAACAATTAAGGCAAAAGTTAAGAATGGAGAAAGTGAGAAACATTTGGGATTTTCCCAAGCATTCACACTTGCGCCTTGATCAGATTTAATCGACATGGCAGAAAGGTCATAGCGAAGATGTCCTGGGAAATCGTGGAGCCAATGTCGAGCCCATGTCACAGTCTCAGATGGCTTTGGTTTCTTTTGAAGATATTTGAACATTTCTTTGCAAGTGAACCACCAAGGGTATGGAGGAAACCAAGCCAGAGCCAGTTCTGAGGTAGGTAATCTAGGAAATTTAGGTGGATGCATTTCGAATGCCAACCTATACCTATCCTCAGGTGACAACCCTGAAGGAAGTTTTAACTTAGAAACTTTTTCTTTAAATTTTTCCTTCAAGGTCTCAGCCGCTTGATGCACAGTGGATTTCAAGTGTGTGGGATCATAAGTAGTTTCGAAATAATTTTGAAAAGCCCTAATCTCTTTGGCATGAGTGAACATACCTTTCTTGGATTATACCTGCACATCGAACGCATCAGTTAGTTTCTGTTGAATAGTAAGAGTATCGAACATATAAGTCTGATAGAACTTTGTCCACCATTCCAGAAAACCCTTTGCTGTGAGGTGTGTAGGTTCGAAAGATATTAGTTCAAAGTGGGCGAAGCCTTGGTATTTTTCCTGTTGTAGTTTGGCTTCTCTTGCCTTGAAGGTTCGCCCAGAGGTGATGGCACTTTCTGTTTGGAATAGGGGTTCAAGGATTAGTTGGCACAAGCCAAATTGTCTCGAAACGAAGTTGGGCTGATAAGCAAAAAGGAAGATTTGATTCTTAGCAGAAGTAATTCGTGAGGAGATTAGTCTGGGAAGCAAAAAGGCTTTCCATACATCTTGGATTTCTTTGCTTTTGATTGCTTCTGAGAGAGCCATGGTGAACCATGAGGGTCCATGAGTCCTTGAAGCAAAAGGCGCCATGGTCTCTTCGAATTTATGCCTCTTGGAGAAAATCATGATATATTTTGAGAAGAGAACTTTGAAGTCATCTTTGTCATCGTTTGGGGTAAGTCTTCGCAACCTAGTACCTTCGATGATTCTATCTGCTATTTCTGGATCCTGTTCAACAATAGTGTTGGCAGTTGATAGTGAAGGTTCGAACATGGCATTGAGCCATAACTGGAGTAACCAGAAGGGGCCAGCTAGCAAGATGTTTTTGGAGGTGTGAGATTTCAAACTCGAAACAGCTGACCTTAGACTTTCATAAAGATCAACTAGTAGCAGTTCGCTTAAACACACCCTCCGATTCTCATGTAAATCTCTAGCTAGAGGAATAAACCTACTGGCTACCTGTAGGGACCTGCTGCAAAAGACATACCTTGACAACCATAAGGTAAGGAAAGCAATGTGTTCCACATCCGACACACTGTCACCTTCAGTGTGATAGTGGCTGATGAACTTTGAAAAGCTAGCTAGCTTGACTTCGAAGTCAATAATACTCGAATGCTCTTCATTGTCAGGAATATAGGTTTCTCCTATTGGTGATAACCCAGTAATGGCTGCTATGTCAAAAAAGGTGGGTGTAATCATTCCACCAGGGAGATGGAAAGTATTGTAAGTACTGTCCCAGAAATATAAGGACGCGAATAATAATGGGTGGCTATAGGTAAAGCCTGGTTTCGATAGTTTAATCAAGTTGTAAATACCTAATTCTTCCCATTGTTGGGATTTCTTAGCTTCTACTTTAGTAAACCAGTTGTGATAAGCTGTGTCGGAGGTGGGGCAAGATCGAAATGGTTTGAAGTTACTCTTTACATAATCTAGCACAAAAGGGTCCTTAGGGGGAATGATTGGATTTTCCACGGTGATCGAATCAGAAGACTCTACTGTCTTAGGGGTATCCATTTTATTAAACAGAGGTTTAAAATTATAACAAACAGGGAAAATTTTTCTGGTGTCTTTTAAGATTTCAAAGACTGTAAGAGGGCCCATTAAAGCTAACCTCTTGCCAGCGGCGTTAGTAGGAATTAGTACCTGGGATGCATAGAGAATTTCCTTCTCTTTTGAGATCATCTGAGGAATAAGAACAGATTGACCTTGGTAGGTGCCAACCTTGCTTTCCATTATGGTTCCTGTGTTCTTTCCTTTCTTTTTGGAAGCTTTTTTCAGTTGGGATGAAGTTGAAGAAGACATTGTTGGAAGAATGTTGGAAGTTTAGGGTTTCGGTGAGAAGAAAGGAAGAAAAGATTCAGAATATGGGAAGAAAAGAAAAGACTAAGTTGATGGGTTTTTATAGTGTGGAAGTTTAAACATCCACTGAGTAAGATTGTGATACTTGGTAGTCGTGGGTTGGTTTAAGAAGGAGGTGGCGTAAAGTTAATATTGGTAATAGGCGTGATTAAGTGATAATCATTGTTTTGTAACTGCACCATGCTGTGAAACGGTTCAAGACGGTTAAGGAATCTGAAAAGCATCATGATTGACGTGACTGGAGTCATATGCAATAAATGTTACGATGATTCGAAGGTCGCATCAAAATCTTGTGTATATGTTTAAAATAAGTATTTCTCAAAGGAATCGAAATACATATTTTAAAGGGGCATTTTGTTGGCTGAAGATTTTGATGATATTATTAGAAGCGAAGCAAATTGGACGTTTCGATTGGAATAAAGAAGGATGTCATGTTTCGAAATGGTAGAAGCAGTGCTTCGAATGGGCATATCAAAGCTTGGAGCTTCGAGTGACAGTTATGGGAATATATTCAAAGAAGTCTCAAAATGGTAACAGGGATGTGTCCAAGAAATGCATTCGAAACGAAGAAGTGCCAAAATATTTGAAATTCAAATGCAAGCGGGATGTTCGAAATTTAAAATATATGCGCTGGAGCATTTGAAGACGCATGGAAGCTAGAGAGAAGCATTGCTTTGCATGTTCTGAACGTGGCAGAATCTTATAGCAAGACCGTTATGGTCGAAGTAGTATAAATAGAAGTCTTAGCATTAGGATTTCGTGTGTCATATCTATTGTACAAAAAACTCAGTAAACATTCAAAATACCACATGGCTAGGGAAACGAATGCACGAGCAATGTACGTATGATAACACCAAGTGTTTATGATTTAATAAAACTCTTTATCATTTCCAGTATTTTCCTCTATCTTCATGTCAATATCATTCAAAAGCCTTTGCATTAAAATATTTTCATTCGAAGTCTTTTTACTGATGCCTTACGTTTAAATGTTTTCTTTCCATTTCAAATACTTTACATTTCAGAAACTTTTGTATATTTCATGCCTTTATCTTCATGCTTTTATCATTCGAATACCTTTTTCATTTAAAGTCATTTTACTGATTTCTTGCATTAAAACGCTTTCTTCATATTTCGAATCTTTTACATTCAAGAGAATCTTTTACATTACATGTTTTTATGCTTCGAAGTCATTTACTTGTCTTTTCTGCAATTTTATATGTCTTTACAATTGAACTTTATTCATGCAATTTAGTTTCGCGCGCATTTACTTGATCATGTTATTAGATCTTTAATAGAGTAATCGAAATAAGTTAAACACCTACACAACATTCTAAATACCAACCATGAATACCAGTTCTATAATGAGAATTATCCAAATGACCAATACATCCTAGGATCAATCTAGTCGATCCTGCAAGTTACCAGAGAGATTGAATAACGGTAATTAAGATTATTCGATAGTTTGGAGGACTAGCGGTTGTTTACCAGAAATCACTGTAAACACTTGGTTGCCAATCTCTCAAAAAAACAAATCAAATCATATCTTTGTTAATTTTCATCATTTATTTGATTTAATTCACTTTTTAATTAATGAAAAATAAAAATAAATTGAAAAATGAAGCACATAATGGGTGAGTGATCATTTGAGTCGTGGACCACATTATAATTGAGGTGCAAGCATAAAAAGTTTGGCCCATTTAGCAAAAAATGCAAATTTGAGCACATTTGACTTTTGGCAATTTTGCAAAAATGGTCATTTTGGCCAATGCATAACTCTCTCAATTTTGACCCTAGAGAGGTGTTCTTGGACTTTTTAGAAAGATTAGGATTTCCTCTAAATAACCCTTTTGGTCTTATCTCAATTGACTTCCATGTTCATGTATGAATCTTTGACCCAAAAGGTGTTTTTGTTGACTTTTCAAAAGGACCTATAATGTCAAAATTCATATCTTTTTGTGAGTGCATATTCTGGACTTGTAATGAATTGGATGGGTCATTTATAATAAAGTATGAGAAAGTTATGCTTGGTCAAAGTTGAGTTGACTTTTCCTGTAAAACCCTAATTTAGCAACTTTTGGGTTTTGATGAATTGTGAGCAATCCTTGAGGAATCATGATCAACCCTTGATCAAATGATGGATAATACTTCAAAATGAGGATGTTGACCAAAAATCTTGAAGTTTGACTGTATGTGGGCCACAATTTACTTTTGACCTAGTACAGTTGATTTTCAGGCATTTGAGCAATTGACTGAGCAAACTTCTTCTGAAAGGCTTGAAAATTGACATGGATGATCTTGAGAACATATTAGGACAATGGTGAGCATTTGAGTCCTTTGTGGTTCACACATCTTGATGAAGATGGAAACCCTAATTTGAGATATACTTCCTTAGGAGAGAGTTTGTCTGGTCAACTCTTGGACTTCCTTGAGCAATTTGGGGACCTCACTTATCATGTGTTGAGAAATATGGGAGGGCGAATTTTGGGGTACAACAGCTTCCCCTGTTAAATCTTCTTAAACCTGAGGATGTAGATTAGCTCGTCTTCCTTTCGTGATCTGAAGGTGGAAGATAATTGAACACTAGAGTACCTAGAAATGTGCACTCGCATGAAGTGACACTTGATTTGCGATATCAGGGATGGGCTTATAGATGCCATTTGGAAGTTGAGGATTGAAGATTATCGGGGATGGGCTTAAAGATGCCATCCAAAGAGGTTTCGATCGCATAAGAGATTCCTTTGCGAGAACCCGTATACCTGTTGTTGAGGAGGACTTCGCTGGGGAATATTGGTCTCTGTCTTGGGAGAAATAGAGTTTTAGGAGCTTCAGTTGTCCGTTACCCTACTGGGGAATAACTCCGGTTTGGGGAAGCGGAAGTGAACTGCGTGTCTGGTCAGGGTATATGTTGCACCGCGACTTACTGGAGAGATGCGAAACCAATCGTGTTTGATCGGGTCCTGGTTGTTGTGGACTGTTGTCTGGGGATAAGAGAGGAAGAACCCGGATAGTAAGGTTATGAGAAGGAACCTGGATAGTAGGGTTACTTCGAGATGAAAGCCTGGATAGTAGGGCTTGAGAAGGAACCTGAATAGTAGGATTACTTCGAGATGAAAGCTTGGATAATAGGGTTGTGAGAAGGAACCTGGGTAGTAGGGTTACTTCGAGATGAAAGCCTGGATAGTACAGCTGTGAGAAGGAACCTGGGTAGTAGGGTTACTTTGATATGAAAGCCTGGATAGTAGGGCTGTGAGAAGGAACCTGGATAGTAGAGTTACTTCAATATGAAAGCCTGGATAGTAGGGTTGTGAGAAGGAACCTGGGTAGTAGGGTTACTTTGAGATGAAAGCCTGGATAGTAGGGCTGTGAGAAGGAACCTGAAGGGGTGAAAAACACAAGAAGGGGGGGTTGAATTGTAAAACTGAAATCTAAAGCAATTGACAAGATATTTTTATCCTGGTTCGTTTGATCTCAAACTACTCCAGTCCACCCGTCAAGGTGATTTCGCCTCTCTCCAACGAGGTCTTAATTCACTATATTCAACTGAATATTACAGACTGCTTTAACAACTGCTAAAGCCTTCTTGATTCAAACCACAACCCGGTTTGTCAAGGTAACACTTTCTTACAAAGAGATATTACAATGTGTTTGGATGTTTTCTACAAAACTTTATCACAACTGTGATGTATACACAAAATGAAGCTTAGAAACTAGATTGCTAAACAGAAATGGAATATCAGAGTTTGTAGTTTAGCAAAACTGGTAGAACGAAGATTATGGTTCAGCTTTGTGCGTGTAGAGATTTGGAGAGCATTAGCCATTATAATCTTCAAAGCCTTGTTTATATAGCACTTGAGAAGATGAACGTTGAATGCAATATTCTTGATTCAATGCTAATAACAAGCTTTCCTTTTTGAGCAGATCTTGTCTGGAATGAGGCCGTTGGAATTAATTAGCGTTCAATGCACAGTGCAGTTGCTTCTTCAATGCACGTTCTGGCTTGGCTCATTCTGATTCTGCTTCGCTGCTGATGAACTATTGTGTTTCTGTATCAGAGTGTTTGAGCGCAGTTCTGTTCATCAAGCTTCAGCATGTTCGTGAGTTGATTATCTGATCTTGACGTTCTGATGAAGCAACTTCTGATGCTGGTGTATGAAATCAAATTCTGATGCTGAAAAGACGTGATCTTGCTTATACCAATCAGAGTATCTGCAAGTCAGAACATAATAATTTTAGGCAGCAGATAGTTCAAACATGAAACCTATGAATACTATATCTTTTCACTTTGTTATCATCAAAACTTAAATATAGGGTAGTAGATTCAAACATTGTTCTAACAGAACCTGGGTAGTAGGGCTACTTCGATATGAAAGCCTGGATAGTAGGGCTGTGAGAAGGAACCTTGGTAGTAGGGTTACTTTGATATGAAAGCCTAGATAGTAGGGCTGTAAGAAGGAACCTGGATAGTAGGGTTACTTTGATATGAAAGCCTAGATAGTAGGACTGTGAGAAGGAACCTGGGTAGTAGGGTTACTTCAAGATGAAAGCCTAGATAGTAGGGCTGTGAGAAGGAACCTGGGTAGTAGGGTTACTTCGATATGAAAGCCTGGATAGTAGGGCTGTGAGAAGGAACCTGGGTAGTAGGGTTACTTCGATATGAAAGCCGGGATAAGGTTGTTTCGTGAGGAGTTTGGGTAAAAGTGCAGCGGGAACCTGGGTAAGGTTATAAGTTTGTGTAAAACTTCAGGATGAACCAGGGTAAGGTTGCTTTGTGATAAGTTCGTGTAAAACTTCAGGAGGAACCGGGGTAAGGTTGCTTTGTGATAAGTTCGTGTAAAACTTCAGGATGAACCAGGGTAAAGTTACTTTGTGATAAGTTCGTGTAAAACTTCAGAATGAACCGGGGTAAGGTTGCATTTGTCACACTGATGATTACTCTGTTTAGCTTCGAGTGTTGATCATGGACCTGCTGGAAATTGTTGATAATAACTGTCTTTCCTGAAAGAAATACGGGGTTAGTTATGTGTGATGCATTGTGATGAGGTTCTCAAAATAACTGAGATTATGTTATATGTAATGTATGTACATATCATGATGTATGAATCATGAAATGCTGACGTGATAATCTGAGTCCGGGAAAATAAATCTCTGACTGCTGTTTGGAGAGTATGAGAAATGGTATTCTTGGCTGCTGTAAAAAACCATAGTTCCTCAACTTCTGTTGGGGATGGTGAACAAAGATGACTAGCTGAAGATTCACATCCATTCGGCTGGTGAATATTCTTCCGGAAGAGACTTTGTCTGAGGATAACTCTGCGGGGAATAACTCTATTGGAGAGGAGATACTTTGTTGATGGATCCGCTGGTTTGGAGAAATAAACTCAGTTGGGGATGAATTTCTGTTTCTGGTGATAATGAATTCTGTTGGAGATTGAATTTATGCTTGTGAGAGAAATAAACTCTGCTTGGGGAAAAATTTACTGACTCACTCGCGATTGTGAACCTCGGCTGGGGAGAGTTATGTCCTGTTTGGGAACGCTAACATCACTGTCTTTGGATACTTTTTACTCTGTGGGGAGTGTATGTACCACTACTCATGTTCTCAAGCTGGCTCTATCCCGGTACCTGATGGGCAGAGTAACTGTAAGGTTTGGGCACTTCTTGTTTTCCCTGTTTTTGGTATTACGAGTAATCGTCTTTTGTTTCTTGTGTAAATATTTATGAGCAGCCATTATTTTCAAATGCATATATCAAAAATGAATCATTGGACGTTCTTGCAAAACAAAACAGAAAAAGAAAAACAAGTTGAAATTTCTTGTTAAAATGACTTGTATTGATTTTTGAAGTTGGCCTGTAATAGGCGTTTTTTGTACAAGGGGGTTGACGTCCTAATAAGAGAACGCCGCCGAAAGAAATTACAATTTGTGTAAAAGAAATAAAAATAGCTATGTGAAAAAACCCCATTGAGTTCCAACTCTGCTATTGCCTTTATATCTTCAAGCGTCTCATCACTTTGCTGCTTGGTCGAAGGTTGATCAGATTGATTGGCGCTGTCCGAGCTTGATAGTTGATACCGAAGTATGGTTGTGAGATGATCCAATGAGACATAGTGTTACGCTTTGATCCTTAATTTTTGCCTGGACCACCCTTTCGGGTTTTCAGTCCACTGGGATACCCTTTTTTGCCCAAGTCGCCTTTTCAGGTTTTTGACTTGCCGGGTGTATGTTTTTTTATTTTCATCCCTTACTTTTGCCTAAACCCTTTTGGTTCGCCGGGAAGCCCTTATTTTTTCCTAGGCCAGTCAACCTAGTGGGTCTTTGATTATGCGTAGTATCTTTTCACTATGTCTGCATTGGCGGGGTGAGGAAGGTCGTCACCATCCATGGTGGTTAGAATCATTGCTCCTCCCGAAAAAATGTTCTTAACCACAAATGGCCCTTCGTATGTGAGGGTCCATTTCCCCCTAAGATCAGAGGTCTCTCTTCAACTGGAGGCATCAGATTAGGTGGCTCTTGGAGATATTCCTTGATCCTTTCGAAGGCGGCCTGACATTCATCGTTCCATCTAACCACTTGATCTTTCTTCAGTAACTTGAAGATTGGCTCACAAGTAGCAGTCAGGTGTGAGATGAATCGGGCAATATGGTTCAATCTTCCCAAAAATCCTCTGACTTCTTTTTCTGTTAGAGGAGCTGGCATTTCCTGTATAGCCTTCACCTTTGCAGGATCCACTTGAATACCTTTATCGCTTACGATGAAACCCAACAGCTTACCAGATCTCACCCCGAAGGTGCACTTGTTCGGGTTTAACCTCAGCTTGTACAACTTCAACCTGTCAAATAGCTTCTGAAGGTGGTCAAGATGCTCTTCTTCAGTCTGGGATCTTGCAATCATATCGTCGACGTATACCTCAATCTCATGATGGATCATGTCATGGAACAAAGCTACCATGGCGCGCTGATAAGTTGCCCCAGCATTCTTCAATCTGAAAGGCATGACCTTGTAGCAAAAGGTACCCCATTGAGTAACAAAGGTTGTCTTCTCCATGTCTTCAGGAGCCATCTTAATCTGATTATAACCGGAGAAACCATCCATGAAGGAGAATACCTTATGCTGTGCGGTGTTGTCAACCAGAACGTCAATATGAGGCAGAGGGAAATCATCCTTGGGACTTGCCCTATTCAGATCCCTATAGTTAACACACATCCGAACCTTGCCATCCTTCTTCGGCACTGGAACCACGTTGGCAACCCACTGAGGGTAAGAAGTAACTGCTAGAAAACCGACGTCGAACTGTTTCATAACTTCAGCCTTGATTTTCTCAGACATATCCGGGCGCATTCGGCGGACCTTCTGCTTTACTGGAGGACAGTCTTCCTTGGTAGGCAATCGGTGAACCACAATATCGGTATCCAACCCAGGCATATATTCGTAAGACCATGCAAAGATCTCAACATAGTCTCGCAGCATCTGAATCAACCGTTTCTTAACACTCGCCTCCAGATTTGCACCGATCTTGACCTCTTTCTTGTCTATCTCTGTACCCAAATTTACTGATTCCACGGGCTCCTCATGCGGTTGTATGGTCCTCTCTTCCTGCAGTAGCAGTCTAGCAAGTTCACCAGGAACTTCACAATCATCTTCACCTTCGTCTTTGGCTAAGTTGATCGGACTTTCGAAGTCATTACTGGTAGTAGTAGAGTCGTTACCAGTGAGATCCAGAGTGGATGTAGACCTGTATATGTGGGTGTGTGTAAAATAGTTGTTTTTCAATATATAATAAAAGAAAAATAAGGAGCGCAAGATTTGAAATGCAAAAGAAACATCCAATGCTTTTATTAATGATATATGTAGATGACACACATAAAGCCCTCACAAATGAAACCACGGTGCCCCGGGTAAGACACCGGACCGTAAAGTTTAAAACATTGTCTGTTACAAATTCAAACAAAAGTCTCATTACTGGGTAATAAAAGAAATTGGGACGAAGTCCTTTGCTGTCCAATTGCTTAGTCCACCATCGGCAGTCGGGTAGATCCAACTGTCAAACTCAGATTCTTCAACATCGTCTTCAATGGCATTCACTCCTGACTTGCTGATAAACAGGGGAGGACTTCCTATCCGTGCACTCCGAACAGCCCTTTGAGCTTCTGCAGTGAAACCCAAACCAAACTTGTTAGTCTTATGTGCAAAATCAGGGAGTTGGCCCCAATTTGCACACCCACCTTTCTCAATAACAGCCCGGGCATCCTTGAAGGAAACCATCTTCATTGGAGGATCTTCAACAACAGTTTCAGTTGATGCCAGTGTCTGAGGAACCTCTTCAAAATGCTGAAACGGGGTCTCAATGAACTCCCCATCCATCTCTACATACCGAAAAGAGTTGAGGTGGATCACCATGTACTCCTCTTCCCCTTGTACTGTCGCAATCTTCCCTTTCACTGGGTACTTTAACTTCTGGTGGAGCGTAGAAGTGATTGCCCCAGCTTTGTGGATCCATGGGCGACCCAGCAAACAAGAATAAGATGGCCGAATGTCCATCACATAGAATGTAGATGCGAAAACCTGAGAACCAACCTTAATCGAAATATCCACTTCTCCGTGTACCATCCTCTTGGACCCGTCAAAGGCCCTGACTACAATATTGCTTGGTTTCAGCTCCAATCCTTCACAGTCTAATCGGTCTAGAGCTTTCTTGGGTAACACATTCAACGAAGACCCAGTATCTACCAATACGTGAGCAAGAGTAGTGCCCTTGCACTCAATAGAGACATGCAGGGCGTCATTGTGATTCTTCCCCTTAGCGGTCAAGTCGGTGTCAGAGAAACCCAACCCATTATCAGCATTCAGACTAGCCACGCAATCCTTAAACTGATCAGATGATGTCTCTTGTGGTACGTGCGCAGTCTTCAGGAAAGCAATCAGAGCCTTGGCATGGGCTTCTGAGAAAAGCAACAGAGATAACATAGATTTTGGACGGGGTTTTCCCCAGCTGCTCGACTACATTGTAGTCGCTCTTTTTGATGATCTTCAAAATTTCCTCCATCTCTTGTATAGAGGCTTCAACCGTAATCTTCTTCGATGCCTCCGTTTGGGCAGGCTCACCGGAGGTTCCTTTGCCCCGAGTATCAGATGACTCGGCAACAGGGGTAAGAATTGGAACTTGAACAGGAACAGCAGTAGGTACACTGGCAGGTGTAATAACAACATGTTTTGGAATAACTGGTGCAGAGATCTCAGGGGAGAAAAGTCTTCCACTGCGGGTGACTTTGTGAGGTCCAACAATATTGCTGACATCAGTATCAGCATCCAAATCTTGTTTAACTCCATGATAATACACGTCAGCCCCATAGTTCCAAGGGATAGCTTTATTTGATGTATAGGGGATAGGCCCAGGAATGGTGATGATCAATGGTGCAATTCTTGGAACATATATAATTCTAACAGGCTTTCTCGAAGAAGCCTTGGAAGAATTGTCGAAAATGGTGATTATAGCAACTTCTTCAGTAGGAACCAAAGGAACAAAAGTCTTCTCAAACAAAATTTCTTTATTATCCATCAGGCGTTGGACACCTGACTTCAAAAGATGGCAACCGGTAGGTAGGATAGAACACATACAACAACCTTCGTTACAGCCCGAAAATAAACCGACTAACAGAAGATTCTTCTTCACAGTCATCAAGGGAGTAACAATGTCTCTCACAGAGACCACAAACGAGTCTTTATCTATAGCATTCACTCCATGATTGGGCATAGGAGCAGTAACAACATTAGTTCTTTCAGGTGCTTCGAAATTAATCTCCTTAGCATCAATCAAGTCCTGTACTTTATTCTTTAAGACCCAGTAGTTATCCATATCATGCCCCGGGCTATCAGAGTGAAAAGCACAACGGGCATTAGGATCGTACATCGGTGATGTTGTATTTGGATTCTTCGGGGCCTCCCTCGGAATCACCAAGTTGGTCTTCAATAACTGCAGAAGAATTTGGGATAAAGCCATGTTGAGCTGAGTGAATTGTCTTCGTGGTCTCTCGGTCCTTGGCTGATTGTTGCACTGAGGAGTAACAGCAGGTCTTGATATAACCACCGTATTAAGAGCTTGGCGGCGTTCAGGTCTATTCTGGCTTTTTGAACTATAAACAGCACTAGACTCCTTCTTAAAAGGCTTCTTCTCAGTGCCTGACGAAGCACCCTTCTGTATTTTACCGGAATTGATACCGGCCTCAATCCTTTCTCCAGTCATAATCAGCTCTATAAACCCGGATGAACTTCTAATCAGATGGTTGAAATACGGACCAGACAAGGTCCCCAGAAACATATCCACTAGCTCCTTATCAGCCAAGGGAGGTTGCACTCTTCCAGCAAGGTCCCTCCACTTCTGAGCGTATTCTTTGAAACCTTTGCCCGCACCCATAGACATACCATGAAGTTGGGTACGCGTGGGAGCGAGGTCGACATTATATTGGTACTGCTTGTAGAAAGCAGCAGCCAAGTCTTCCCAATTGCGGATACTAGCTCCTTCCAGCTGGTAAAACCATTCAAGCTGAGTCCCTGAGAGACTGTCTTGAAAGAAGTGGATCCAGAGGTTCTTGTCAGCGGTGTATGGCTGAATCTTCCTAACATACGACCGGAGGTGCAGTTTCGAGCAAGAAACCCCGTCGTATTTAGAAAAGATCAGTGCTTTAAACTTGTGGGGAATCACCACCCCGGATGACAGACCCAAATCACCAAAATCCAGGCCAGGCACTTTCTGAACTTCCATCGCGCTCAATCGGAGGATACTGGTCTTCGTCGAAGTCAGTCTCGTTGTCTGAAACCACAGGGATATGAGCCCTCCTTTCTTCCTGATTATCTCCCCCTCCAGATGAGTGGGTTAAATCAACCTCTTCTCTCAAATCGTTTCTGAATCTGCGACCCATATTAAATAGGACCGTCTTCTTCTTCTTCTTCTCTTTCAAGATAAGGGCCTTCAGATCTTGCTGACTGTGATCGGTGGGAACGAGAACTGACTATTTCTTAATGCTGGTTCGCGTTTGCGTTTGTTTTCGCAAAGTGTCGCGGTAAGCAAGAGTTGCCACCGTCTTTTATTTTATCCAACAAGGAAAGGACAAAAGCACAGAAAAATTCCTTTTCGAGATTGTTTCTCGGGTTCGGGAAGTAGATTATAGAAAGGGAAGGTGTTAGCACCCTTTCTATCCGTGGTTATCCACGGGCTCTTAGGTACTTGCTCACTATGTTTTCAAAAGTTTGATTTTCTTTGTGATTGTGGGTTTTGAAAAGAGTTTGTTATTTTGAAAAGAGTGTAAGTGCGAAATGTTTTGTTTTGTTTAAGAGAGAGCAAGTACTTAAGAACATCTACCTACTCAAAAAGGAATTAAATTGTGCAACTGTCCTTTAGACAGTGCTATCCCACTATTGAGGAGTAGGTAGCACCGTCGTTGGAGTTTTTCGGGTCAATTCGATTTTAGGGACGTGTGGTCACTAAAGCAACGTTAGGACGCTTTTAGTGGTAATCCTAATGTCTTAGATCATTTTTATCAAGGCAACCATTTCGAGGAAACTTATGATCTTGGGACAAAAGGACGACCTCTAAAACATCCTATACTTAATGACCACGATCGAGGCAACCAAATGAGGTGTACCCTAGGAGTGGCATGTGCAAGTGTGTCAATTTTCAGTTATATTATCTTTGCATGTCATGGCGAGCTACTGTTGATTTTAAGTTAGGAGTTTAATCTTGTCATGCATAGCCTAGTTAGCATACATCTAAACAGTTAATATATGTACAGGAATTTAAAGTGCGGAAATTGTAAATCCTACGCTTATTACAAAGCTTCGGGGAGGGGGATTATTTACATATCCAAAAATTGGGGAAATAAAAGTAGTAAAAAAAGGTCTTAGTTTAAGCTATTACATCCCAGTCAGCAGTTACAATAGAATAAACGCGCGTGAATCTGAAAAATCCTAAGAATAAGAACTTTGTTGTTTTATTTTATTTTTGGGGAAAATGCTAAATGTTCAATTAAGTCAAATTCAATTAATTAAAAAAACTGATTAAAATTAATTCTAAAACATTCCTAATATTTTTTGCATTTTTTGTTTATGAAAAGGATTGAATTCAAATAAATCCTAAGTCTACTGATTTTAAAATTGAAGAAAATAAGTTAAAATAATTAACTAAATTAAATCCTAATTCTAAGTTATTTATTTTTATGAATTTTATGTTGATTAGAAAAAAAACTAAAAGAAATAAACAAAAACAAAGTAAACAAAGTACAAATGGGCCAGGCAGCAAAACAAGAAAAAATATAATTCTGGAGGTCTGGGTCGAAAGAGGTGCAGGCTGTCTTTCGACCCAGTGAAGAGTCTTGATCGAAGGTGCATGGGGGGCTGCACTCTGAGGGTATTCGATCTGGACATGCCATCCTTCGATCTGGAAATCCTGGGTCCAGTTCGAAGTTAGACTGCTGAGCTTCGAAACTCTGAACATGAATCTGAGAATGTATTTCCTGTAAGAAACGAAACACATGTTAAAGGTCCAGGGGGGGGGGGGGGTTACCCCCTAGTTCGAATCTCTCTCTTATTCGCACCTGCTGAATCTGGGTCTGGGTTGGTTTTATCCTGGGATTCAAAGGAGAAACTCAGATTGTGCCCAAGCAATGGCACAATCTCATCTCTGCGTTGTAGCTTATATGTAGCACATTAAATCATTCACAAACAGCAGTAATAATATGAATATGCAATCAAAATGAATTTAAAAATGAGTTTTGAGATTAGATCCTTTTTTACCAAACAGAGGTGCTTCAATCTGTAGTTCTGAGGGTGGAGGTGTTCGTTAGGTGGCAGCTCTGGCTGGTGCAAGGATTGGGTATGGCTTTCTGGAAGTGCTGATGACTTTTTGCAGCGTATCTCCAAGCTCTCCTTGCTTCTTTTCTCTATTTTTTCTGTATATTTTCGTGTGTATTTTTTGTGTCATGGATATGTATGCTGAACCTTATATTTATAGGGGTGTGAGGGTGCAGTAATAGCAAGAGACAACCATTAAACAGGCCATTAAAGCCATGAGACAAGAATCAGACACATTAAAATATTTCCTTTTTTGAAACATTCGTGTCTCTTGAATGAACCTGGACATTTTTGAATTTCGAATGCCCTCAGGCCCTGCTCTTTGATTGGTCCTGATTTGCCTCCTTCGAATGGGATTCCTTCTGCTTCGACTGCTTGCTTTGAAAAGAGTTACTCTGGTCGAATCAGCTCTTTAGGAACAGAAAAGGCAAAAATCTGGCCCTTAACTCAGGAATTAAATCCACAATCAGCATTTAATTATTTCTATATTTGCAAGGGAAACATGCCATTTTCTCATGTTCAGTGTACCTGGACATGTTTTCTGAGTGCCCTTTGATGGCCTCTTCCAAATGGCCTGGGAGGTGTTCTTCAAATGGCCCTTGTCCAAATATCATTCGAAGGATCCCAATCGAAAGGCTTTGTTAACAGGACAATCGAAAGGTGTTGTTCCTGCTAATCAAGGACATGGTTAACATGCATGTCGAAGCTGCATTGACACAATGCTAAATCGAAGGATCCCTTGGCATGCCAATCGAAGGCCTGGCCCAGGGTGCCAATCGAAAGGCTCATTCAGAATCCCAATCAGAGGGTCTTTCAGAATGCAAATCGAAGTGCTTGTCCATAATGCCAATCGAAGTGTCCCTTCAAAGTACCAGTCAAAGGGCCTTTCAGAATGCCAATCGAAAGGCTCCCTCAGAACACCAATCGAAGGGTCTTTGAGAATGCCAATCGAAATGTACTTAAAGCACCACTCAAAAATTTTCCTTTTCCTTAGGCAAGAGTTTGTGATCAACCATGCAGGGGGAAGACTTTGGGAAACATGAGAGGGCAAATTTCGGGGTACAACAGTTGCCCCTGTTCAATTTTCTTAAACCTGAGGATGTAGGTTGGCTTGCGTGCCTTTCGTGATCCGAAGGTGGAAGATGATTGAACACTAGAGTGCCCAGAAATTTGCACTCGCATGGTGTAGTATCAACATTGTGATGTCAGGAATGGGCTTACAGATGCCATTTGGAGATTGTTGGTAGGTGGTTTTGTCTTTGTTGACGGGTTGTCTCTTTTGACGGGGTGTCTCCTTTTTACGAATTGTCTCCATTGACATGCTTCACCTCAGAAAAATCTTTAGGAATCGATTTAACTGATTTTGTCTCCATTGACTGGCTTCGCCTCAGAAAAATCTTTAGGAATCGATTTAACTGATTTTGTCTCCATTGACTGGCTTCGCCTCAGAAAAATCTTTAGGAATCGATTTAACTGATTTTGTCTCCATTGACTGGCTTCGCCTTAGAAAAATCTTTAGGAATCGATTTAACTGATTTTGTCTCCATTGACTGGCTTCGCCTTAGAAAAATCTTTAGGAATCGATTTAACTGGACCAGACCAGGTCTTGGAATATCTTCAACTGGATCGTCATCAGAAAAATCTTTAGGAATCGATTTAACTGGACCAGAGAGAGTCTTGGAATATCTTCAACTGGATTGGCATCAGAAAAATCTTTAGGAATCGATTTAACTGGACCAGAGAAGGCCTTTTGATATGGCTGAGAATTTAACTGCATCCTTCCTGAAAGGTAAAGGTCAGTCATATGCAATGCATGATATGGATCAAGCAATGATGTTCTCAACATAAATGAGATTATGAGGTATGATGTGTTTATGCATGTATCATGATGTATGGAAATGTAATGTTTTAGCTGGGGAAAATAAATCTCGGAGCTGCTGGAGAATAGAGTCGAGTTCTTCGTTTCCGCTGGGGATGGTGAACGAAGATGATTGTGAGAATAAACCTGCAGGAGAGGATGACTTTGTTGGGGAATACATTGGATGAAGAGATTACTCCGAGGGGAATTGCTCCGTGGGGGGAGAGATGTTCTGCTGATGATTTTAACGATAACTCCGCTGGGGATTCCATTGATAAGCTCTGTTGGGGATTTCAACGATGAACTCCGCTGGGGATGGATTATCGTTGCTGGCGATATTGAATCTGTTGAGGATAGAGGTCCTGCTTGGGGACAGGAAGAACTTCTCCAGGGATGATCTTTCAACTTGCTGAGGATAACCCAGTTAGACTCTTGTGAGGATAACCTTCTGAATTTGGCTGGGGAGATTCATTTTGTACTCTGCAGGGGATGAGCTTCCAGAATCTACTGGGTAAGATGACTTAATCCTGGCGGGGAAGTCTTTTTTAGACTGCGCAGGGGAAATGGATCCAACGGGGGGTATCTTGTATTCTGCTGGGGAACATTCTCATACTCCGCTGAGGAATATTAAGACCTTCTGGGGATACCAAACCTTTTCGGGCTGATGGTAGATCAACTCTGCTTGAGAAGAGTCTTGCTGATTTGTTCATGGTTGCAAGTCTCAGTGGGGAGTGCTGCCATTACTGTTTTTATTCTGCGGGGAGTGAAGGTATCTTAGCCATATTCTTCAGCTGAATATACTTCGGTACTTTGGCGGTCAGAGCAACTAGACAGCTCGGACAAATCTTATTGCCCCTGTTTCTGATATCACCCGTAATTAGTCCTTTGTTTCGCATGTAAATATTTATGAGCAGCAATTAATGTCAAATGCATATATCAAAAATGAACATTGGACGTTCTTTGCAAAACAAAACAGATAAAGGGAAAACAGTTTGAAATTTGTCTGAAAATGAATTTGTATTGATTTTTGAAGTTTGGACTGCAAATAGGCGTTTTGTACAAGAGGTTGGCGTCCTAGTAAGAGAACGCCGCCGAACAAATAGGATTTATACAATTTGTGAAAAGAAAACAAAACAGCTATACGAATAGTCCCACTGGGTTCCAACTCTGCTATTGCCTTTATATCTTCAAGCGTCTCATTACTTTGCTGCTTAGTTGGAGATGAATCTGATTGATTGGTTCCGTCCGAGCCTGATAGTTGATACCGAAGTCTGGATGCAGGGTGATCCAATGAGACATAGTGTTACGCTTATCCCTAACTTTTGCCTGGACTGCCCTTTCGGGTTTTCAGTCCACTGGGATACCCATTTTTGCCCAAGCCGCCTTTCCAGGTTTTCGACTTGCCGGGTGTACAGATTTTTTTTTAATTTTCATCCCTTATTTTTGCCCGAATCCTTTTGGTTCGCCGGGAAGCCCTTATTTTTGCCTAGGCCAGTCGACCTAGCGGTTCTTTGATTATGCGTAGTATCTTTTTACTATGTCTGCATTAACAGGGTGAGGAAGGTCGTCACCATCCATGGTGGTTAGAATCATCGCTCCTCCTGAGAAGATGTTCTTAACCACAAATGGCCCTTCGTAGGTAGGGGTCCATTTGCCCCTGGGATCACCTTGAGGTAGAATAATGCGCTTGATTACCAGGTCCCCAACTCGATACTCTTGTCGTCTGACTTTCTTGTTAAATGCCTTGATCATCCGTTTTTGGTACGTCTGACCATGACAAATAGCAGTAAGTCTCTTTTCGTCGATTAGATTCAATTGATCAAGTCGGGTCTGAATCCAGTCGTCTTCGCTCAAACCTGCATCTTTCATGATCCGAAGAGAGGGTATCTGAACTTCGATGGGCAAGACTGCCTCCATGCCATAAACCAAGGAATAGGGTGTTGCCCCTGCTGACGTCCGTGTTGAAGTACGGTACCCATGAAGAGCAAATGGTAACATCTCGTGCCAGTCTTTGTAGGTCACTGTCATCTTCTGCACAATCTTCTTAATGTTCTTATTTGCTGCTTCAACAACCCCATTCATCTTCGGCCGGTAGGGAGAAGAGTTATGATGCTGTATCTTGAATTGCTCGCAGAGCTCAGTGATCATCTTGTTGTTAAGATTGGTACCATTGTCCGTAATGATCCTCTCTGGTACACCGTATCGACAGATCAGGTTGTGCTGAATGAACCGTGCCACGACGTTCTTGGTTACGTTAGCAAAGGAAGCTGCTTCAACCCACTTCGTAAAGTAATCAATCGCTACCAGGATGAAACGATGCATGTTGGATGTCGTAGGTCTGATCTCGCCGATCATATCAATGCCCCACATTGCAAAAGGCCAAGGTGCTGTCAAGACATTCAGAGGAACTTGAGGAATGTGCACCTTATCAGCATAGACTTGGCACTTGTGACATGTCCGAGAATGCTGATAACAGTCAGCTTCCATTGTGGACCAGTAATATCCTGCCCGAAGGTTTTCTTTGCCATGGTATGTCCACTGGAATGAGTTCCGAAAGTACCTTCATGCAGCTCTGCCATGATCCTTTCTGCTTCAATTTTATCCATGCAACGTAGTAAGGTTGAATCATGGTTGCGTTTGTAAAGAATGCCATTGCTGATGAAGAACTTTGCCGCAAACCTTCTCAGAAACTTCTTGTCATTAACAGATGCATCCTCGGGGTATTCTTGAGTTTCAAGGTACCTCTTCACTTCATGATACCAAGGCTTTTCTGTTACCTCTTCGGTCTCAAGATCACAGCAATATGCAGGTTCATCCAATTTCCAAATAATGATCTGGGGAGCCTCGTTGTCCCATTTGACTTTGAACATAGAAGACATCGTAGCTAATGCGTCCGCCAACTGATTCTCCTCTCTTGGGAAGTGTTCAAAGGTTATCTCCTCGAAGTGGGGAAGTAACGTCAATACATACTCCTTGTAAGGAATAAGATTTGGGTGTTTCATATCCCACTCTCCTTTGATCTGACTGATCACGAGAGCGGAATCTCCGAAGACACTCAGAAACTTAATCCTTAGGTCAATTGCAGCTCGAAGACCCATGATGCATGCTTCATACTCCGCCATATTGTTGGTGCAGTTGAAACATAGTCGGGCGGTAAACGGAGTATGAGAGCCTTTAGGAGATATGATCACAGCGCCAATGTCGTTACCCAAAGCGTTCGAAGCTCCATCAAAATGCATAGACCATCGGGATCCTTTCTCAGGTCCTTCATCCGGTCCAGGTGTCTCACAATCAGTCACTACCATGATATTCTCGTCTGGAAATTCAAAGTTCATAGACCGGTAATCATCCACTGCCTGGTGTGCCAAATGGTCTGCCAATACACTTCCCTTGATTGCTTTCTGAGTCGTGTACTGGATGTCATATTCGGTCAAGATCATCTGCAATCTTGCTATTCTTCCGGACAAGGCAGGCTTTTCGAAGATATACTTGATTTGATCCATTTTTGAAATCAACAGAGTAGTGTGAGTCAACATATACTGTCTCAGCCGGCGAGCAGCCCATGCCAAAGCGCAACAAGTTTTCTCGAGCAGTGAGTATCGGGTCTCACAGTCGGTAAACTTTTTGCTAAGGTAATAAATAGCATGCTCTTTTCGACCCGACTCGTCATGCTGCCCCAGCACACACCCCATTGAGTTATCAAGTACTGTCAAGTATAAGATTAGAGGTCTCCCTTCCACTGATGGCATAAGAATAGGTGGCTCCTGGAGGTACTCTTTGATTCTTTCGAAAGAAGCCTGACATTCATCGTTCCAACATACCACTTGATCTTTCTTCAGCAGTTTGAAGATTGGCTCACAAGTAGTAGTTAGGTGCGAGATGAATCGGGCAATGTAGTTCAGTCGTCCTAGAAATCCTCTGACCTATTTCTCTGTCTTGGGAGCTGGCATCTCTTGTATAGCTTTCACCTTGGCAGGGTCCACTTGAATACCTTTGTCACTCACGACGAAACCTAGCAGTTTGCCAGACCTCACCCCGAAGGTGCACTTGTTCGGGTTCAATCTCAGCTTGTACAACTTTAGCCTATCAAACAACTTTTGTAGATGGTCAAGGTGTTCCTCCTCAGTTTGGGACCTCGCAATCATATCGTCGACGTATACTTCAATCTCATGATGGATCATATCATGAAACAAAGCAACCATGGCACGCTGATATGTTGCTCCAGCATTTTTCAACCCAAAAGGCATGACCTTGTAACAAAAGGTGCCCCACTGAGTAACAAAGGTGGTCTTCTCCATGTCTTCGGGAGCCATTTTTATCTGATTATAACCGTAGAAACCGTCCATAAAGGAGAATACCTTATGCTGAGCAGTATTGTCGACCAGAACGTCGATGTGAGGCAAAGGGAAGTCATCCTTAGGGCTTGCCCTGTTCAAATCTCTGTAATCAACACACGTTCTGACCTTACCATCTTTCTTCGGCACTGGAACCACATTGGAGACCCACTGAGGGTAAGAAGTTACTGCTAGAAAACCGGAATCAAATTGTTTCATAACTTTGGCCTTGATTTTCTCAGACATTTCTGGACGCATACGGCGAACCTTCTGTTTTACCGGAGGACAGTCTTCCTCGGTAGGCAGGCGATGAACCACAATGTCGGTATCTAACCCAGGCATATCTTCATAAGACCAGGAAAAGATTTCCACGTAGTCATGCAGCATCTGAATCAACCGCTGTTTCACACTAAGCTCCAGATTTGCACCGATCTTGACTTCCTTTTTGTCTGTCTAAGTACCCAGATTCACTGTTTCTACTAGCTCTTCATGCGACTGAATGGCCATTTCTTCCTGGAGTAGCATTCTTGCAAGCTCACCAGGCACTTCGCCATCATCTTCACCTTCGTCTTCGGCTAAGTTGATCAGATTTTCGAAGACATAACTGGCAGTAGCAGAGTCGTTACCAGTGAGATCCAGAGTGGATTGAGACTTGTATATGTGAGTGTGTGTAAACTAGCTGTTTTGCAATATGTAATAAAGAAAGACAAGGAGAACAAAATTTGAAATGCGAAAACGTCCAATGCTTTCATTAATGATATATGAAAATGGCATACAAAAGCCCTCACAAATGAAGCCACGGTGCCCCGGGTAAGACACCGGGCCATAAAGTTTTACAATATTGTCTGTTACAAATTTAAAACAAAAAGATTCATTACTGAGTAACAAAAGTAATAGGGATGAAATCTTTTGCTGTCAAGTTGTTTGGTCCACCGTTGGTCGTAGGATAGATCCAGCTGTCGAATTCAGATTCCTCCACATCATCTTCGATGGCATTTACTCCCGAGTTACTGATGAACACAGGAGGTCTTCCAATCCTTGCACTTCGAACAGCCCTTTGAGCTTCTGCAGTGAAACCCAACCCAAACTTGTTAGTCTTCTGAGTGAAATCAGGAAGTTGGCCCCAGTTTGCATACTCACCCTTCTCAATAACAGCCCGGGCATCCTTTAAGGAAGCCATCTTCATAGGAGAATCTTCCATCACAGTCTCAGCTGATGCCAATGTCTGAGGAACCTCTTCAAAGTGTTGAAATGGGGTCTCAATGAACTCCCCATCCATCTCTACGTACCGGAACGAGTTGAGGTGGCTGACCATGTATTCCTCCTCCCCTTGTACTGTCACAATCTTCCCTCTGACCGGGTACTCCAACTTCTGGTGGAGTGTTGAGGTTACGGCTCCAGCTTTGTGGATCCACGGACGACCCAGCAAACAAGAATAGGATGGCCGAATGTCCATCACGTAGAATGTATAATTGAAGACCTGAGAACCAACTTTGATTGGAATATCAACCTCACCATGCACCATCCTCTTAGACCCATCAAAGGCCCGAACAACAATGTTACTTAGCTTTAGCTCCAAACCTTCGCAATCCAACCTGTCTAGAGCTTTCTTGGGCAAGACGTTCAATGAGGAACCAGTGTCAACCAACACATGTGCAAGAGTAGTGCCCCTGCATTCAATGGAGACATGCAGGGCATCATTATGGTTCTTCCCTTTAGCAGTTAGATCAGCGTCGGAGAAACCCAAACCATTATCAGCAGTTAAATTGGCCACACAATCGGTAAATTGATCAGCTGATGTCTCTTGTGGCACATGGTCCGTCTTTAAGAAGGTAATCAGAGCCTTGGCATGGGCCTCTGAACACAACAGCAGTGATAACATAGAAATCTTGGATGGGGTTTTCCCCAGTTGCTCAACTACATTATAATCACTCTTCTTAATAATCTTCAGAATCTCTTCCATCTCCTGTTTGGAAGCTTCAACATTGATTGTCTTTGGCGCCTCCGTCTGGGCAGGCATATCAGTGGTGATCCCTTTTCCCCGAGCGTTAGATGACTCGGCGACAGGGGTAGGAACAGGGACTTGATCGGGAATGGCAGCAGGTATACTTGCAGGCTTAATGACAACAGGTCTTCGGACGGCTGGTGGAGTAATATCAGGTGAGAAAAGTCTACCGCTGCGGGTGACTTTAGCAGGTCCTGTAACGTTGCTGACGCCGGTATCAGCACCAAACTCTTGCTTAATTCCAAGAACATAAACATATGCCCCATAGTGCCAAGGGACAGCTTTGTCAGATGTATAGGGGATCGGCCCCAGAACAGTGATGATTATAGGTGCGGTCTTCAGAACAGATGTAATTCTAACAGGCGTCCTCGAGGGAGCCTTGGAAGAATTGTCGAAAATGGTAATAATGGAAACTTCTTTAGAATGAACGGGTGGAACAGCAGTCTTCTCAAAAAGAATCTCTTTACTATCCATCAGGTTCTGGACACCTGACTTCAGAGATGGGCAACTAGTAGGTAAAGCAGAACACATAGGGCAACCTTCACCACAGCCCGGAAATAAACCGGCTAGCAACAGGTTCTTCTTGATAGTCATCAAAGGGGTAACAACATCATCCACAGAAACTACGAACAAGTCTTCCTCTACATCATTCACTCCATGCTTGGGCATGGGAGCAGTCACAACATTAGGCCTCTCGGGCGCCTCAAACTCAATCTCCTTTGCATCGATTAGGTCTTGAACCTTGTTTTTCAGACTCCAACAATCATCTGTATTATGCCCCGGGCTATCGGAGTGATAAGCGCAGCGGGCGTTGGGGTTATACTTTGATGATGTTGTGTTTGGATTCTTTGGGGCTTCCCTTAGAGTCACCAGATTGGTACTCAGGAACTGTGGCAATATCTGAGACAAAGTCAGGTTGATACGAGTGAATTGCCTTCGAGGTCTCTCTTCCCTTTGTTGGTTGTGATGCTGAGGAGCACTAGTAGGTTTTGAAATAACAACTGCATTGACAGCTTGGCGGTGTTCAGGTCTACTCTGTCTTCTTGAACTGTAGACAACACTGGACTCTTTCTTGAATGGTTTCTTCTTGGTGCTCGATGAGGCACCCTTATGTATCTTCCCAGCTTTAATACCCGCTTCAACCCTCTCACCAGTTAAGATGAGGTCTGTAAATCCGGCTGAGGAGCTTCCAATCAGATGATTAAAGAACGGACCAGACAGGGTCCCCAGAAACATACCAACCAGTTCACGATCAGCCAAAGGTGGTTGCACCCTTCCGGCCAGGTCTCTCCATTTTTGAGCATACTCTTTAAATCCTTCACCCGCCCCTATTGACATACCCTGGAGTTGGGTACGCGTAGGAGCAAGGTCGGAGTTATATTGATACTGCCTATAGAACGTAGCAGCAAAATCCTCCTAGTTGCGGATACTAGCTCCGTCCAACTGATAGAACCACTCAAGCTGAGTCCCTGAAAGACTGTCTTGAAAGAAATGGATCCACAAGTTCTTATCAGCAGTGTAAGGTTGGATCTTCCTCACATATGACCGGAGGTGCAGTTTTGGACAGGAAGCTCCATCATACTTGGCAAAGGCAGGCGCCTTGAACTTATGGGGAATCACCACCCCAGATGATAAACCCAAATCTACGAAGTCCAGACCGGGTACCTTCTGTATTTCCATGGCGTTCAAACGGTCTTCCAGTTGTTTGTACTTATCCTCAGCAGGAGGATACTGTTCTTCATCATAGTCCGTCTCGTTGTCGGAGAATATAGGGCTAGGAGCCCTCCTTTCTTGTGGACTATCTTTCCCTTCAGATGGGGTGGTCAGATCAACTTCGTCCTGCAGCCCGTTTCCAAACCTGCGTCCAGTATTGAACATGATGGTCCTCTTTTTCTTCTTCTTCCTCTCTTTCAGAATCAGGGTCTTCAGGTCCTGCTGACCCTTTGCTAGGCTCATGACCAACTCTTGAAATTGGGCATTCTGGGCCTGGAGGGCCTTGATAGCTTGCTCAGTGGAAGTTTCAGCAGACATGATGATTGCTGAAATAAACAACGAAGAAGATAAGAGACCTGTAAAAGGGTACCTGTTTATGAAGTGCATGAGATGGAATGCGTATGATTTATGATTTCAAAGACAATCGGGATTCAAATTTGTAAACAAGAACGGAAACACACTTTATTAGATTTTAACTTCATAATTTAAATTGTTCAACAAATTGCCCTTAGGCGTTACAAGAATGGAAATACTAAAAAGTAAATAAAAACTGTAAAAGAAAACATCAAAGGTCTATCAATGCTTCCATGGTCTCTTCTTCTCAGTGTGGACATAATCATTCAGGATCCGCTCATTTTACAGTTGCTTAGTCAGCTTCTAGATCTTCTGTTCTTTTTCATTGAAACTCTCCCGATAATAATCCCGTTCTTCCTGCAGTTGCATCCAAGACCTCTTCAGTGTGCCAATTTGAGTGGGCATATGAGGATGGAGAATAGTTGGAGGAACCCCGTCTTTATCAGCAACTTCAAGAGTAACCAGCCTAACTGCTTCATATGGCATACCTAACTCCTGGGCACGGATGCAGACCCATATGAGATATGGTTCCATTGGCAGAGAAGTCTTTGGTCCCAACTCATGTGGGTCAGATTTGTGAACTCCATCCCACGCTCTGATGAATCTACGACGCAACTCGTCGCTATCTCCCTGAAAATCAAAGATGATATGAGGTATCAACATCTCATGAGGCCCTTCTCTTCTGGCTCTTCCAAACTGACGGAGAGCTAAGCATGGGTTATAAGAAATTCCTCCATGGGTTCCAATCAATGGAACATTAGGATACTCTCCACAATGATCAATGATAGTCACCTCATCCAAGCCTTTGAGAGTCCAGATAATGTCATTATTAAAAAGAGACATGACCCTATGAGCCCAGCCCATTCCTTCTTTGTTCTTCAGTACGGACTTAGGGAGGTGCGAAATAAACCACCTCGACAATAAAGGAGCACAGCACATCAAAGTTCCCCGCTTTCGGGCAGTACGAGCATAGAGATGATGAAGGATATCACCCAAGAGAGTGGGTACAGGGTTTTGAGAGATGAAGATATTTATGGCATTAACATTAACAAAAGTGTCAGGGTTTGGAAACAATACCAGACCATAGATTAAGATAGCCAGAGTGTCCTCGTACGCTTTGAAGTCTAGGCCATCCCTGAAGTAATTAGCTTTGTCAACCATAAACTTAGCCAAAAAACCCTTAGCTCCACTTATAGTCTCCCAGTTAGCCATTACCTCCTTTTTGGTCAAGTGAAGGGCGGCAGCAATCTCTTCAGGCCTGAGAGTCTCTTACCAACCAGTAAATGGAGTCTGCTCCGAAATAGAGATACCAAGCAACTCAGAGAATTCTTCCAGGGTAGGGACCAGCTGGAAGTCTTGAAAGGTGAAGCAATGGTATAACGGATCATAAAACTGGACCAAGACGCTCATCATTTGTTCGTCCAATTTTGAGGTGACTAAACTAAGAAGAGAACCATGCCTCCTGATGAATGAAGTAGTGTCTGGAATCCTGACAACCAACTCTCTATGCAAAGTAGGTACTTTAACAAAGTTGATCCGAATAGTATTCCTACGCATGGGCATCATGATGTCCTACAAAACAGAGCAAAGATGAAACCCTCTTGTCTTTGAAATAGGTTAGTCCTTATGCAAGATGTATGCAATGTTATGATGTTATGATGTTATGATGTCATGGTAAAGGCACACCACAAATATTCACGAAACGCAAACATGGTAAAGGCATACAAGTCACACAAAAGAGCCCTTAGATTTATGGTTGGCATGAATTTCAGGTACTACCTTCTTTCAGTTTCAGTTGGTTAAGACCTGTCCTAAAAAATAGTAACTGGGTTCTAGAGGATCTCAATATCACTGACTACCCTCAATCGGTCATAATTCTAGTTTAGCAACCTTTTCTTGCGGCCGAAATCATCGCGAGAGTTTAGTCTCAATGAGTGTAGCATATTGCTACTGTTCTATGGCCAAGTTGGTCAATTTAAGGTTCTAAGGTCAGTTGGTGCTTAATGACTCCTTAGAAGACCCATATTCTCCTCGTTCCAACACAAGGGATATCGGTACAGACTAAGGTGCCACACTAACGTAGCTACTGCTTCATCCGTGTCGGTCTACGCCAGACAGATCCCTCACAGTTTATTGCTACTTACCTAAAAAGGGTACCCCAGATCCGGGTTAGGATCTATAGAACTCCAATACAAGCCCACAAAATTAAAAGCATACAAAGCATACAATTGAAAACACAAGTGATCTAATCCTAAGGTACACCTCACTTATACATTCCCCAACATAGTCGCCAGTTCTGTGATCGGTGGGAACGAGAATTGACTGTTTCTTAATGCTGGTTCGCGTTTGCGTTTGTTTTCGCAAAGTGTCGCGGTAAGCAAGAGTCGCCACCGTCTTTTATTTTATCCAACAAGGAAAGGACAAAAGCACAGAAAAATTCCTTTTCGAGATTGTTTCTCGGGTTCGGGAAGTAGATTATAGAAAGGGAAGGTGTTAGCACCCTTTCTATTCGTGGTTATCCACGGGCTCTTAGGTACTTGCTCGCTATGTTTTCAAAAGTTTGCTTTTCTTTGTGATTGTGGGTTTTGAAAAGAGTTTGTTGTTTTGAAAAGAGTGTAAGTGCGAAAAGTTTTGTTTTGTTTAAGAGAGAGAAAGTACTTAAGAACATCTACCTACTCAAAAAGGAATTAAATTGTGCAACTGTCCTTTAGACAGTGCTATCCCACTATTGAGGAGTAGGTAGCACCGTCGTTGGATTTTTTTGGGTCAATTTGATTTTAGGGACGTGTGGTCACTAAAGCAACGTTAGGACGCTTTTAGTGGTAATCCTAATGTCTTAGATCATTTTTATCGAGGCAACTATTTCGAGGCAACTTATGATCTTGGGACAAAAGGACGACCTCTAAAACATCCTATACTTAATGACCACACTTGAGGCAACCAAATTAGGTGTACCCTAGGAGTGGCATGTGCAAGTGTGTCAATTTTCAGTTATATTATCTTTGCATGTCATGGCGAGCTACTGTTGATTTTAAGTTAGGAGTTTAATCTTGTCATGCATAGCCTAGTTAGCATACATCTAAACAGTTAATATATGTACAGGAATTTAAAGTGCGGAAATTGTAAATCCTACGCTTATTACAAAGCTTCGGGGAGGGAGATTATTTACATATCCAAAAATTGGGGAAATAAAAGCAGTAAAAAAAGGTCTTAGTTTAAGCTATTACATCCCAGTCAGCAGTTACAATAGAATAAACGCGCGTGAATCTGAAAAATCCTAAGAATAAGAACTTTGTTGTTTTATTTTATTTTTTGGGAAAATGCTAAATGTTCAATTAAGTCAAATTCAATTAATTAAAAAAACTAATTAAAATTAATTCTAAAACATTCCTAATATTTTTTGCATTTTTTGTTTATGAAAAGGATTGAATTCAAATAAATCCTAAGTCTACTGATTTTAAAATTGAAGAAAATAAGTTAAAATAATTAAATAAATTAAATCCTAATTCTAAGTTATTTATTTTTATGAGTTTTATGTTGATTAGAAAAAAAACAAACTAAAAGAAATAAACAAAAACAAAGTAAACAAAGTACAAATGGGCCAGGCAGCAAAACAAGAAAAAATATAATTCTGGAGGTCTGGGTCGAAAGAGGTGCAGGCTGTCTTTCGACCCAGTGAAGAGTCTTGATCAAAGGTGCATGGGGGGCTGCACTCTGAGGGTATTCGATCTAGACATGCCATCCTTCGATCTAAAAATCCTGGGTCCAGTTCGAAGTTAGACTGCTGAGCTTCGAAACTCTGAACAGGAATCTGAGAATGTATTTCCTGCAAGAAACGAAACACATGTTAAAGGTCCAGGGGGGGGGGGGGGGGGTTTACTCCCCTGGTTCGAATATCTCTCTTATTCGCACCTGATGAATCTGGGTCTGGGTTTGTTTTATCCTGGGATTCGAAGGAGAAACTCAGATTGTGCCCAAGCAATGGCACAATCTCATCTCTGCGTTGTAGCTTATATGTAGCACATTAAATCATTCACAAACAGCAGTAATAATATGAATATGCAATCAAAATGAATTTAAAAATGAGTTTTGAGATTAGATCCTTTTTTACCAAACAGAGGTGCTTCAATCTGTAGTTCTGAGGGTGGAGGTGTTCGCTGGGTGGCAGCTCTGGCTGGCAGCTCTGGCTGGTGCAAGGATTGGTTATGGCTTCCTGGAAGTGCTGATGACTTTTGGCAGCGTATCTCCAAGCTCTCCTTAATTCTTTTCTCTATTTTTTCTGTATATTTTCGTGTATATTTTTTGTGTCCTGGATATGTATGTTGAACCTTATATTTATAGGGGTGTGAGGGTGCAGTAATGGCAAGAAACAACCATTAAACAGGCCATTAAAGCCATGAGACAAGAATCAGACACATTAAAATATTTCCTTTTTTGAAACATTCGTGTCTCTTGAATGAACCTGGGCACTTTTGAATTTCGAATGCCCTCAGGCCCTGCTCTTCGATTGGTCCTGATTTGCCTCCTTCGAATGGGATTCCTTCTGCTTCGACTGCTTGCTTTGAAAAGAGTTACTCTGGTCGAATCAGCTCTTTAGGAACAGAAAAGGCAAAAATATGGCCCTTAACTCAGGAATTAAATCCACAATCAGCATTTAATTATTTCTATATTTGCAAGGGAAGCATGCCATTTTCTCATGTTCAGTGTACCTGGACATGTTTTCTGAGTGCCCTTTGATGGCGTCTTCCAAATGGCCTGGGAGGTGTTCTTTGAATGGCCCTTGTCCAAATATCAATCGAAGGATCCCAATCGAAAGGCTTTGTTAATAGGCCAATCGAAAGGTGTTGTTCCTGCTAATCGAAGGACATGGTTAACATGCCTGTCAAAGGTGCCTTGACACAATGCTAAATCGAAGGATCCCTTGGCATGCCAATCGAAGGCCTGGCCCAGGGTGCCAATCGAAAGGCTCATTCAGAATCCCAATCGAAGGGTCTTTCAGAATGCAAATCGAAGTGCTTGTCCATAATGCCAATCGAAGTGTCCCTTCAAAGTACCAATCGAAGGGCCTTTCAGAATGCCAATCGAAAGGCTCCCTCAGAACACCAATCGAAGGGTCTTTCAGAATGCCAATCGAAATGTACTTAAAGCACCACTCAAAAAATTTCCTTTTCCTTAGGCAAGAGTTTGTGATCAACCATGCAGGGGGAAGACTTTGGGAAACATGAGAGGGCAAATTTCGGGGTACAACACTGACCCTTAGCCAAGTTCATGAACAACTCCTGGAATTGGGCATTTTGGGCTTGCAGAGCCTTGATTGCTTGTTCAGTTGATGGTTCAGAAGACATGATGCTGAAATAAACAACGAAGAAGATAAGAGACCTGTAAGGGTACCTGTTATGAGATGCATGGGAATGATATGCGTATGATATGATTTCAAAGACTTTAGAGATTCAAATTCGTAAACAAAAAATGAAACACACTTTTATTAGATAAACTTTGAATTCAATTGTTCAATAGATACCTTTAAGGCGTTACAAGAAAGAAAAACAGAAAAGTAAATCAAAACTAGAAATAATCAAAAAGGAAATCAGTGATCCCATGGTCATTTCTTGTCGGTGCGGACATAGTCATTGAGGATCCGCTCGTTCTCCAGCTGCCTTGTCAACTTCTGAATCTTCTGCTCTTGCTCGTGATACTTTTCTCTGTAAGTATCCCGCTCTTCTCTCAGCTGCATCCATGATCTCTTTAATGCCCCAATGTCAGTAGGCATGGATGGATGGAGGATTGTAGGAGGAACCCCTTCTTCATCAGCAACCTCAACAATGATAGGCAAGACGGCTTCGTACGACATTCCTAGCTTTTGGGCACGGATTCAGACCCATTGGAGATATGGCTCCATTGGAAGAGAAGTCTCTGCACCTAGCTCGTTAGGATCAGACCTATGTACTCTATCCCAAGCTCTTATGAATCTGCGGCGTTGCTCGTCACTATCCCCCTAGAAATCAAAGACAATACTCGGCATCAACAACTCATGAGGTCCTTCCCTCCTGGCTCGCCCAAACTGACGTAAGGCCAAGCACAGATTATAAGTGATCCCTCCATTGGTTCCTATAAATGGGACATCGGGGTATTCCCCACAGCGATCAATAATAGCCACATCTTCCATGCCCTTGATAGTCCAAATGATGTCATTATGAGAGAGAGACATAATCCTATAGGCCCAACCCATGCCTTCCTTGTTTTTCAAAACTGATTTGGGGAGGTGAGAAATAAACCACCTCGCCAGCAATGGTGCACAACACATAAGGGTTCCTCGCTTCCGAGCAGTACGGGCATAAAGAGAGTGCATAATGTCACCCAAGAGAGTGGGCACAGGGTTACTGGACATGAAAATCTTCACTGCATTCACGTCGACGAAAGAATCCGAGTTAGGAAACAACACCAAACCATATATGAGAAGAGCCAAAATGTCCACGAACGCTTGAAAGTCTAGACTGTCCCAAAACTGATTAGCCTTACCAACCAAAAACTTAGTCAAGAAGCCTTTTGTCCCACTTCTAGTCTCCCAATTAGACATTACCTCAGCCTTTGTCAGATGGAGGGCTGAAGCAATCTCTTCCGGTCTAAGGACTTTCTCCCAACCTGTGAACGGGGTTTGCTCCAGATGTGACCCAGGCATGGCGACATTCTGATACTTATTCCAGATTTCCTTTCAGATATAGCTGGGAGATGCTCCAAATATGGATGTTGTTCTTTTGCTTATTCAAGACTCCTTCTAGAGATAGTTCAGATGTGACCCAGGCATGGCGACGTTCTGATACTTATTCCAGATTTCCTTTCAGATATAGCTGGGAGATGCTCCAAATATGGATGCTATTCTTTTGCTTATTCAAGACTCCTTCTAGAGATAGTTCAGATGTGACCCAGGCATGGCGACGTTCTGATACTTATTCCAGATTTCCTTTCAGATATAGCTGGGAGATGCCCCAAATATGGATGCTGTTCTTTTGCTTATTCAAGACTCCTTCTAGAGATAGTTCAGATGTGACCCAGGTATGGCGACGTTCTGATACTTATTCCAGATTTCCTTTCAGATATAGCTGGGAGATGCTCCAAATATGGATGCTGTTCTTTTGCTTATTCAAGACTCCTTCTAGAGATAGTTCAGATGTGACCCAGGCATGGCGACGTTCTGATACTTATTCCAGATTTCCTTTCAGATATAGCTGGGAGATGCTCCAAATATGGATGTTGTTCTTTTGTTTATTCAAGACTCCTTCTAGAGATAGTTCAGATGTGACCCAGGAATGGCGACGTTCTGATACTTATTCCAGATTTCCTTTCAGATATAGCTGGGAGATGCTCCAAATATGGATTCTGTTCTTTTGCTTATTCAAGACTCCTTCTAGAGATAGTTCAGATGTGACCCAGGCATGGCGACGTTCTGATACTTATTCCAGATTTCCTTTCAGATATAGCTGGGAGATGCTCCAGATATGGATGCTGTTCTTTTGCTTATTCAAGACTCCTTCTAGATATAGTTCAGATGTGACCCAGGCATGGCGACGTTCTGATACTTATTCCAGATTTCCTTTCAGAGATAGCTTGGAAATGCTCCAGATATGGATGTTGTTCTTTTGCTTATTCAAGACTCCTTCTAGAGATAGTTCAGATGTGACCCAGGCATGGCGACGTTCTGATACTTATTCCAGATTTCCTTTCAGAGATAGCTTGGAAATGCTCCAGATATGGATGTTGTTCTTTTGCTTATTCAAGACTCCTTCTAGATATAGTTCAGATGTGACCCAGGCATGGCGACGTTCTGATACTTATTCCAGATTTCCTTTCAGAGATAGCTTGGAAATGCTCCAGATATGGATGTTGTTCTTTTGCTTATTCAAGACTCCTTCTGGAGATAGCTCAGATGTGACCCGGGCATGGTGACGTTCTGATACTTATTCAGATTCCCTTTCAGATATAGCCTAGAGATGCTCCAGATCCGGACGCCGTTCTATTGCTTATTCAGATTCAAACTTCTAAAAGACAACTTAGAGATGCTCCATCCCGGATGCTCTTCTATTGTTCAGTCCAGATACGATCCAGATTCAGATGACATTCTGTTACTCATGCAGTATGGATATACCCCAGACACGGCGGTCATTCTACCATTTATTCAGACGTCAGCAATTAGACACAGACTAGATATGCTCCAGACACGGAAGCTATTTTATTTCTTATTCAGATTCACCTATCCACCATCTTTCCAAATGGCATCTATAAGCCCATTCCCGACAAGGTTCTGTCACACTTTCAGATGGCATCTTTAATCCCATCCTCCCATCCATCATCTCTCCAAATGACATCTGTAAGCCCATTCCCGACATCACACTGCTGATACTCTACTATGTGAGTGCAAATTTCTGGGCACTCTAGTGTTCAATCATCTTCCACCCTCGGATCACGAAAGGCACACAAGCTAATCTACATCCTCAGGTCTAAGAAGATTGAACAGGGGCAACTGTTGTACCCCAAAATTTGCCCTCCCATAATCTTCAAAGTTTTGGCAAGCATCATCTCAAGTCTACTCAAGGGCTACACAGTCAACCATCCTCCTAAGCCAGTCAAACTAGGGTTTTGGTTATTGCAAGGAAGTTGAAACTTTCAAAGGCTCAATCAAGTCCCATATGCTCATACACATTGTCAAGCACCTACATGTCAAGTTTCAAGGCTCACAAGGTCAAGTTGCACAATCAGAAACCCTAATTGCTCAACAGTCAACTGTAGGGGCAAAATGGTCATTTGGCCGTCAAAAGTCAAAATTTTTGGTCAACATCTTATTTTGAAGCCACAATCATCATTTGATCAATTCTTGATCATGATTCCTCAAGCATGGCTCAAAAAGTCTCAAGATGCAAAAGTTTCTATTTTTGGACAGTTGAAAAGTCAACTGTAACTTGACCAGGGCATAACTTCCTCATGGTTTATCAGAAAAATCCCATCCAAAGCTCATTTTGAAGAGGGTGACATTTACTACAACTCATCTTCACAGTCCAAATCCAAGAAATGCTCTCACAAAAAATTATCAATTTCAACATTATAGGTCATTTTCAAAAGTCAACAAAAAGGCACTTTAAGTCAAAGACCATAACTTGAGATTGGTAAATCAAAATGACATGGGACCAAAGACATTGGTTAGAGGACTTCAAGACCTTTCCAAAATGTCCAAGAACATGTTCATAGCTTCAAAATTGAGCAAGATATGCATTGGAGAAGTTGGGAAATTTTTGTGAAATGGCCAAAGTCAATTATCCTTGAAACTTCATTTTTGACAAAAGGGCCCCACTTTTTCCACTTGATTCAGCTTGGCCATGCCTCCCACGTGTCCCACAATTTATTTCAAGATTTAAAATTAATTTTTCCATTTTTATTTAATTTTATTTGATTTAATTCATTTCAAATCTTTAAAATTCAAATAAAAATCAAAGAAATTAATGGAGGGATATATTTTGTGTTGATTAGCTTTGATTCACCTTGAAATACCTTCCAAATTCGTGCAAGGCCTATTCCAAGCAAGAAAATTCAAATTTTCACAAATATGGCAAGTTGTTTCAATGGTGATTATGGAGAAAATCAAAACTTCATTGCAAGGCTTAAAAGCTCCTTAATGTGACTGATTCTCATCCAAGCCTATATATACAAGCCTTGCAAGCCTCATTCACAACCTAGAAAAAGTGCACAAACGGCCAGAGGAAAAATTCAAAATTTGTTCAAAAAAGTGAGAGATCTAAAGTGGTGTTGCAAACATTTTCAGATCAAAGCAAGCACGTGGCCTTCTTCCTTGCCACTCCCTGAAGCCAAAGCAACCACAAACGTGTCCTAAGGTCCACTACCAAGCGCTGTAAGTTGTCTCAAACTCACCCCTGTACACAAAATCATGTTTCTCCATTCTTGCACTTTTTCTGGAAAATAATAGCATATTCATACTCCATGCCTGATTTCCAATGTAACTGCTATATTCAATTTCATTTTTTTCTTCGTATAACAATACCCGTGCCTTGGGTTCGTTGGTTTTGTTTTTAGGTATTTTGTCTACAGGTGAAATTGGGACAAACCATAAGCATAGACGTGATCAAGAGACATGGACGATCACAACCATGGGCTTAGATGGAATTTTTTATGCCTAAGGATGATTTTGAGTAAAACCTCCTAAATCCGGCCTTCACCTCCTTGGTTTAGCATTTCTTTTCTTATTTTCTTTCCTTTTATTAATTACTATTATTATTTAGTTAGTTCACAAATAATTATTTTCATAAATTCAGAAAAAAAACAAAAAAAAAAGTAATTATTATTATTATTATTATTATTAATTTCACTTTAGTAATTATTTTTGTAAATAAAATACTAACAAATTAATTAGTTTAATTAGTTAATTTTAACCTTTTTTTCACAATAAATAAAAACAAATTTAGACTTAGGCTTTTTCTTTTGACATTTTTAATTCTTTTTTATTTTATTTCATAAAAACATAAAAAACACAAAAATATTTTTTCCTTTTAATTAAATTAAGTAATTAGTAATTAGGCTTAATTTCATTTAAATACAAAAAAAAAGGACAAAACTTAATTTCTTTCTCAAAAAGGGTCAACACCCTAAGGACGTTCCAATTTAATTCGCGCGCATATTTTTAATTCATTATTTTTATGTAATTGTTTCCGGATGTAATAGTAAATAGGACCTTTTACTATTTTTTTATTTTTCGTACTTATTTACTTAAAACGGGTCTTTGTAAATTTTTGGCGATGTATGGACCCGCGCCTTGTAATAGCGTAGGATTTACGTTTCCGCAATTTATTTTCCGCACCCCTTTAATTGTTAACTTGTATGAAAGAATGCATGACAATTAAAAATAACTCGTAGCTCACCAATGCCTGATCAAAGACAAATATTAACATGAAAACAAACACACAAATTCACACACCACTCTTAGGTTACGCCTCACTGTTGCCTTGCCCCTCTAAACGTGGTCGTCGAGTATAGGACGTCTTAGTGAGTCCTTATGTCCATTGATCTGGTTGCCTCGGAACAGTTGCCTCAAACAAGTTGCCTCGAAACGGTTGCCTCGGAACAGTTGCCTCGAAACGGTTGCCTCGGAATAAAAAAAGATCAATGGCATAAGGGTAGCTTCTAAGGTGTCCTACTGTTGCTCCGGTGACCACACTGTCCCTAAACTCGAATTGACCCGAACACCTCCAACGGTGGTGCTACCTACCTCTCAATGGTGGGATGGCACTACCTTAAAGACATTTACACAAACCAATTCCTTAGGGTAGGTAGATGACTCGTAGATACTTGCTCTAATTCAAAACAAATCAAAAACTTCTTTTCACACCGACACTTTTCAAAAAGCTTTCAAAAACAACTTTTCAAACACTCTTGAGGACTGATACAAGAGTCGAACTGAAATTTTAAACGAAACTTTTTTCAAACCCACTCACACTTGAAAAGCAAACAAACACTTTGAAAACACAAATGAGCAAGTATCTAAGAGCCCATGGATAACCATGGATAGAAAGGGTGCCAACACCTTCCCTTTCTATAAATCTACCTCCCGAACCGAGAACTAATCTCATAAGGAATTTTTCTGTGCTTTTGTCCTTTCCATTTGGAGAAAATAAAAGACGATGGCGACTCTTGCTTCCGCGATATTTCGCGAACCAGCGTTAAACAGTCAGTTCCAGATCCACCGATCACACAATGTCATGATGTAATGATGTCATGATAGAAAACACACCATAAGTATCCACAAATAGCAAACATGGTAAGGGCACACAAGTCACACAAATAACCCTTAGATTTCAGGCTCGAAAGGAGCTTATGTATTACCCTCTTTCAGTTCAGTTGGTTCAAACCTGTCCTAAAAATAGTAACCGGGTTCTAGAGGATCTCAATATCATTAACCACCCTCGATCAGTCATAATTCCAGTTTAGCAACCTTTTCTTGCGGCCGGAATCATCACGAGAGTTTGGTCTCAATGGGTGTAGCATACTGCTACTGTTCTATGGACAAGTTGGTCAATTACATGTTCTAAGGTCAGTTGGTGCTTAATGACCCCTCAGCAGACCCATATTCTCCTCGTTACGCCACAAGGGATATCGGTACATACTAAAGTGCCACACCAACGTAGCTACTGCTTCAACCGTATCGGTCTACACAGTACAGTTCCCTCATAGTTTATTGCTACTTACCTAAAGGGTATCCCTCAGATCCGGGTTAGGATCTATAGTAACTCCAATTCAAACCCACAAAAATAAAGCAAACAAATCAAGCAATTGAAAACATTATGATCTATTCCTAAGGTACACCCCACTTATAAGCGTCCCCAGCAGAGTCGCCAGTTCTGTGATACGGTGGGAAGAACTGACTGTTTTTCGAATGCTGGTTTGCGTTTTGCGTTTGTTTTTGCAAAATGTCGCGGTAAGAAAGAGTCGCCACCGACTTTTATTTTATCCAACAAGGAAAGGAAAAAAGCACAGAAAAATTCCTTTTTCAAGATATTTCTCGGGTTCGGGGGGTAGATTATAGAAAGGGAAGGTGTTAGCACCCTTTCTATCCGTGGTTATCCACGGGCTCTTAGGTACTTGCTCAATTGTTTTCAAAATTTCTTTCTTTGTGCTTGTGGGTTTGAAAAAGTTTTTATTTGAAACTTCGATTTAACTCTTGCTTCTGTCCTCAAGAGCGTATGAAGTATTTTTGAAAACTTTGTTCGAAAAGGAGTGTAAGTGTGAAAAGTTTTTGTTTTTTGAAAGAGCAAGTATCTAAGAACCATCTACCTACTCGAAAAAGGAATCGTTCTATGCTAATTTCCTTTAGACAATGCTATCCCATTATTAATAAATAGGTAGCACGTCGTTGGAGTTTAAGGGTCAATTCGAACGAGGGACTTACGGTCACTAAAGCAATGTTAGGACGCTTTAGTGGTAACCCTAATGTCTTAGATCATTTGTTTGAGGCAACAATATCTGAGGCAACCATTTCGAGGCGACTATGATCTTTTAGATAAGAGGACGACCTCTAAAACGACCTATACTCAATGACCGCGTACGAAGGCAACCAAGTGGGGTGTACCCTAAGAGTGCGCATGTGCGAGTGTGTCGTTTTTCAGTTTATTTTTATCTTTGTACATGTTAAGGGTGATCTAATTTGATTTTAAGATTAATATTCAGTCTTGTCATGCAAACCCTATTATCAAGCTTTTGACAGTTATAATTTGCGGAAATAAAATGCGGAATTTAAATTACAAGGCGTCGGGTATTTACATCGCCAAAGACAAACCCTTTGAAAATAAATAAAGCGATAAAAATAAATAAAAGTCCTATTTAACTATTACAATCCGGGAGCAAGTACATTATTGGATAAAAATAAGTAACGCGTGCGGGAAATTAAATCGAGCGTATGATTAGGGTTTTGACCCTTTTGGTTAAAGAAAATATCTTTTTGTTGTTGTTTTTTATTTTAAGAAAGAAATAACCTAAATTGATCACTAAATTAAATTAAATAAATTAATTAATAAAAATAAATTATTTTTGGAGTTTTTGATTATTTAGGAAAGAAATAATAATAATTAAATTAATGGTTAAAAACTAATTAAGTCTAATTAATTTTATTTATTTTACAAAAGGAATTAAAGTTTTCTAATTAATACCTAATTAATTAATAAGTTTATTAAGAAAAATAAAATATTAAAATTTGATTTGAAATAAAAAAAATATTTTTTGGTGGTTTATTTAATAAAAGAGGAATTTTGTGATTGGTTAGTAAATTAAACAAAAACAATAAAACAATTAAAATAAAATAAATAAATAGAAGGGAGAGGTATTGGGCCTGAATTTGTGGTGCTGATAGCAATTTCGTGGCCCAATATGTGCTGGCCTTTTTTACTTCTCTGATCCAATATGCATGCGTTGACCAATGCCTTGGTGGTCCTTCAATCCCTAGCCATCAGATCTGGCCATTGGCCATCTATCTCTTGGATGCACGAGGATGCATGGTAGGCTCAAAGCTAATGCGCGCATAGGAATACCTGAAGAGAAAAAATATTGAGAAAGTGGAGGACCTGGGATTCGAACCCAGGTCCTGAAGGAGTTTACCATTGCACGCTTGCCACTACACCACCTTGATCTGTTTGTTAATATATTACGCAATAATGATAATATAGCAAAACAAAGTTAATTGGTCAGAAAAGAATAAAACGCGCGCCATTTTTTAATGGCCCAATGAGTGAGTTCCAGCTCTTCGTCCCTGTCCTCCCACTACTGTAATATTACCTGCGGATTTGAATCCGCAGCTAAAAAGGCAGCTCATTCCTAAAATCGTCTCCAAGCAATAAGAATGACTTTCAAGGGCATGGTTGTGTTCGTCTCATCCTCCTGGATGTAACCATGCCCATTACATGGACCAATTTCACCTGAACTAAGAATCCCTAAAAACAAAAACACAACCCTAGCTATGGTGTTTCGTGGTTACAGCGCCTATAAATCAAATTGATTATTGCCAATGGTTTGCAAATAACATGAGGGTCATGAATATGCAATTATTTCATTCAAATGATGCCATAATACACCAAATCGAATCCAAGAACAGAGCTATGTTATGTGGGACTTACAGCGTGTTTGGAAGCCTGAAGATGCTTGGTTTAGATCCAGGTAGCTTGTATGAATGGCCGACAATCGTTTGGAACAAGTCTCGACCTCTGAAAATGCCTCTAACCTGGATTTCAACCTCAAGCTTTTTTGTGAATTTTCCAATTCTTGTTCTGCCTCTCTCTGCACTTTCCAACCCTGATTTTCGTCCCTTATGCTTGCTTATGTATTGTGTACTGGATTAGGGTAAGAATCATGGTCCAAATCTCTCCATATCAATGCACATGAATTGGATTTGATTCCACCATTAAAACCTTCCAAATTTGATTCAAATCATATCTTCTTGTACACTTATTCCTTGATACGAGTTTGGAGTTGTGCTAGCTGTCCATTGAAGCCTATAATCAACAAAAAAATCTCTGGTTATCAATATTTTTGATTTTATGTGATTTAATTTGATTTAAAATGAATAAATTCAAATAAAAATCAAATTAAATAATAAAAATGATATATGGACACATGGATGAAGCTAGGGCACGTGGGAAACTATGTAAACTCAAATTAAGTGGAAAAGAATGGGCCCATTTGGCAAAATTTGAAGTTTTGGGGATAGTTGACTTTTGGCAATTTTGCAAAAAAGTCCAACTTCAACAATGCGTAACTTCTTCAATTTTGAACTTTTGGAAGTATTATTGGACTTTTTAGGAAGCTTGAGATGTCCTATAACCAACCCTTTTTGTCTCATCTCATTTTGATGTTCCATGCTCAAGTTATAAGCTTTGGCAAAAAAGGTGTTTTTGTTGACTTTCAAAAATGACCTATAATGTCCAAATTCATAACTTCTTGTGAGTGCATATTTTGAACTTTGGGTGTGAAGATGGATTGTAGGGAATTGCATCCTATTCAAAGTGAGCTTTGGATGGGTCATTTATGATAAAGTATGAGAAAGTTATGCTTGGTCAAAGTTGAGTTGACTTTTCCTACAAAACCCTAATTTAGCAACTTTTGAGTCTTGATGAATTTTGAGCAATCCTTGATGAATCATGATCAACCCTTGATAAAATGATGAAATATCCTTCAAAATGAGAATGTTGACAAAAAATCTTGAAGTTTGACTGTATATAGGTCACAGTTGATATTTGCCCTAGCACAGTCGATTTTTTGACCTTTGAGCAATTGAATGAGCAAACTTCCTCTACAAGGCTTGAAACTTGACATGGATGATCTTGAGAACATATTAGGACATTGGGGATCCCTTGAGGTCATTTGGACTCAAGGATCTTGATGCAACACAAAACCCTAATTTGGGGTTGACTACCTTAGGAGATAGCTTGTCTGACCAACCCTTGAGCTAACTTGAGCAACTTGGAGATTTTTCTTGCAATGTTTTGGGAAATATGAGAGGGAAAATTTTGGGGTACAACAGATGTCATACTCAGTTAAGATCATCTTCCATCTTGCTATTCTTCCGAATAAGGCGGGCTTCTCGAAAATATATTTGATCGGATCCATCTTTGATATCAACAAGGTACTATGAGTCAGCATATACTATCTCAGTCGGCGAGCAGCCCATGCCAAAGCGCAGTAAGTTTTCTCAAGCAATGAGTATCGGGTCTCACAGTCGGTAAACTTTTTTCTAAGGTAATAAATGGCGTGCTCTTTTCGACCAGACTCGTCATGCTGCCCCAACACACACCCCATTGAATTGTCTAGCACTGTCAAGTATAATATCAAAGGTCTTCCTTCAACTGGAGGCATCAAAATTGGTGGTTCTTGAAGGTATTCCTTGATTCTTTAGAAAGCGGTCTGGCATTCATCATTCCACTTTACTACTTGATCTTTCTTCAGCAGCTTGAAGATTGGCTCACAAGTAGCAGTCATATGTGAAATGAACTTGGCGATGTAATTCAGACGTCCCAAGAAACCTCTAACTTCTTTTTCTGTGCAGGGAGCCAACATATCTTGTATGGCTTTTACCTTTGCAGGGTCTACCTGAATACCTTTATCGCTGACGACGAAACCCAGAAGCTTACCAGATCTTACCCTGAAGGTGCACTTGTTCGGATTCAACCTCAGCTTATACGTCTTCAACCTGTCAAATAATTTCTGGAGATGATCCAGGTGCTCTTCCTCAGTCTGGGACCTGGCTATCATGTCATCAACATAAATCTCGATCTCGTGGTGAATCATATCATGGAACAAAGCGACCATGGCGCGCTGATAAGTTTCCCCAGAATTCTTCAACCCAAAAGGCATTACCTTGTAACAGAAGGTGCCCCACTGTGTAACGAAGGTTGTCTTCTCCATGTCCTCAGGAGCCATCTTGATCTGGTTGTAGCCAGAAAAACCATCCATGAAGGAGAAGATCTTGTGCTGCGCAGTTTTGTCGACTAGAACATCAATGTGAGGAAGTGGGAAGTCATCCTTGGGGCTTTCCCTGTTCATATCTCTGTAGTCCATACACATCTGTACCTTACCGTCCTTCTTAGGTACTAGAACGACGTTGGCAACCCACTGCGGATAAGAAGTGACAACTAAGAATCCTATGTCAAACTGTTTCATGACCTCTGCCTTGATTTTTTCTGATATTTCATGGCGTATACGGCGGACCTTCTACTTTACCGGAGGACAGTCTTCTTTAGTCGGCAGGCGATGTACCACAATATCAGTGTCCAAACCAGGCATGTCTTCATAGGACCAGGCAAAGATCTCAACATAGTCGTGTAGCATCTATATTAACTGTTGTTTGACACTAGGCTCCAGATTCGCATCTATTTAAACCTCTTTCCTGTCTTCCTTTGTACCCAAATTCACTAACTCAACTGGCTCTTCATGAGGCTGTATGGCCCTTTCTTCCTGCTGTAATAATCTAGCAAGTTCTCCAGGCACCTCACAATCGTCCTAACCTTCGTCCCCGACTTGGTTGATCGGATTTTTGAAGTCATAACTGGCAGTAGCAGAGCTGTTATCAATGGGATCCAGAGTGGATATGGATTTGCAGTATGATACCTGAGTGCGTGTAAGAGAATGGTTGTTTTGATAAAGTGAGAGACAGAAAAGAAAAACAAGGAGCGCAAAATTTGTATGCAAGAAACGTCCAATGCTTTATTAATGATATATGAAATGATAAATAATACCCCTCACAAGCAAAGCCAAGGTGCCTCGGGCAAGGCACCAGGCCGTAAAGTTTCAAATTGTTTATTACAAATCTTAAAACAAATGAGTCAATTATTGTGGAATAAAAGAAACAGGTATGAAGTCCCTAGCCGTCTAGTTATTTGGTCCACCGTTGGTTGTTGGGTAGATCCAGTTGTCGATGTATGAATCCTCTTGACTGTCTTCAACTGCATTAATTCCTCGATTGCTGATGTGTAGAGGAGGTCTTCCAGCCCGAGCGCGCCTAACATCCCTTTAAGCCCTGTAGTAAAGCCCAAACTAAATTTGTCAGTTTTGTGAGTGAAATCAGGGATCTGACCCCAATTGGTACACCCACCTTCTTCAACCACAGCCCTGGCGTCCTTGAGAGAAGCCATCTTCAACGGAGGTTTGTTGGTAGTAACTTCGGTTGATGCTAAGATCTGAGGAACCTCTTCGAAATTATGACAAGGAGTTTCTATGAATTCCCCGTCCATTTCTACGTAGCGGAAGGAATTGAGGTGACTCACCATATATTCTTCTTCACCTCGCACTGTGATAATCTTTCCCTTCACCGGATACTTCAGCATTTGATGGAGTGTTGAAGTAACTGCCCCAGCCTCATGGATCCAAGGACGACCCAACAAGCAAGAATACGACGGCCTGATATCCATTACGTAGAAGGTGGACCCAAAAGTATGAGAACCCACTTTGACAGGGATGTCCACCTCCCCGTGCACCATTCTCTTCGATCCGTCAAAAGCCCTTACCACAATGTTACTAGGCTTTAGAGTCAAACCCTCATAATCCAAACGGTCCAACGCTTTCTTCGGCAGAACATTCAGTGAAGACCCGGTATCTACCAGCACATGAGCCATAGTGGTGCCCCTGTACTCAATCGAGACATGCAGAGCATCATTATGCTTCCTTCCTTTAGGTGTCAGATCCGCATCTGAAAAACCCAGCCCATTGTCAGTAGTTAGGCTGGCCGCACAATCTTTGAACTGATCTGCTGAAGTTTCCTACGGCACACGCGTGGTCTTGAGAAATGCAATCAAAGCCTTCACATGGGCTTCAGAACACAATAGTAGAGACAACATAGATATCTTTGATGGGGTCTTCCCCAGCTGCTCGACCACATTGTAGTCGCTCTTCTTAATGATTTTCAGTATTTCCTCCATTTCTTGTTTAGAGGCTTCCATAATGATTTTCTTGGGTGCCTCCGTCCGGGAAGGCTCACCTATAATTTCCTTGCCCCGAGTCCCAGATGGCTCAGCAGCAGGGGTAATAACTGGAGTAGGAACAGGAGAAATGTCAGGAGTACTGGTTGGAGCTTCAGTTGGAATAACAGTAGGCTTGATGATCTGCGGAGCAATCTCAGGAGAGAAAACCCTTCCACTTCGGGTAACCTTACTAGTCCCGACAATATTACTGACATCGGTATCAGCTTCTTCATTCTTCAGATCTTGCTTAATACCATGATAGTACACATCAACATCATAATGCCATGGGGCAGCCTTGTCTGAGGTGTACGGGATGGGACCAGGAACAATGATTATCAGCGGAGCAATTCTTTGAACAGGTGTAATCCTAACATGTCTTCTCGAGGAAACCTTGGAAGCATTGGCGGAAATGGTTATAATAGCGACGTCTTCAATGGGAACAATATGGATCACAGTGTTTTCGAACAAAATCTCTTTATTATCCATCAGGCATTGAACACCTGATTTCAACAAATGGCAACCAGAAGGTAGAATCGAACACATGTGGCAACCTTCACCATAACCCGGAAATAAACCGGCCAACAGCAAATTCTTCTTAACAGTTATAAGAGGAGTAGAAATTTCTTCAACAGAGGTCACAAAAAATCAGTGTCAATAGCATTAACTCCACGACCATGTTTGGGCATGGGAGCAGTTATAACATTCGGCTTTTCTGGAGCGTCGAACTCTATCTCCTTGGCTTCAAGCAAGTCTTGTAATTTGTTTCTCAGAGCCCATTAATCATTTGTATCATGGCCAGGACTCTCAGAATGGTAGGCGCACCGCGCATTGGGATTGTATCTGGGAGAGGTAGTGTTTGGATTCTTGGGGGCCTCTCTCAAGGTTGCCAAGTTGGATTTCAATAAATGAGGTAGAACTTCAGCCAAAGTCATGTTGATGCGGGTAAACTTCCATTGTGGTCTTTCCACCCTTGATTGATTGTTGCATTGTGGAGCAACTGTGGGTCTTGGTATCACTACAACATTTACCGTTTGACGGTGTTCAGATCTGCTTTGGCCCCTTGGGCTATAGACTGCACTGGCTTCCTTCTTACCAACGAAAGGCTTCTTTGTTGAACTCGAGGAGGCATCCTTCTGAAATTTACCACTTCAAATTCCAGCTTCTACTCTTTCTCTAGTCAATATCAGCTCGATGAAACCAGCTGAGGAGCTACCAATCAAGTGATTGAATAAAGGACCAGACAACGTACCAAGGAACATATCCACCAACTCCCTATAAAACAAAGGGGGTTGGACTCTCCCTGCCAGATCTCTCCATTTCTGCGTATAGTCCTTGAAACCTTCACTTGCGCACATGGACATACTCTGGAGTTGAGTACGGGTAGGGGCAAGGTCAGCGTTATATTGATACTGCTTGTAAAAAGCAGCAGCCAGATTTTCCCAGTTACAGACACTGGCTCCCTCAAACTGGTAGAACCATTCAAGCTGAGTCCCTGACAGACTATCTTGAAAGAAGTGCACCCACAAATTTCTATCAGTGGTGTGGGGTTGAATCTTCCTGACATACGAGCGGAGATGGAGTTTTGGGCAGGACACCTCATCATACTTGGCAAAAACCGGAGCTTTGAACTTCTGAGGGATGACCACTCTCGATACCAGTCCCAATTCTTCAAAATCCAACCCAGGTGTGATCGGTGGATCTGGAACTGACTGTTTAAAGCTGGTTTCGCGAAATGTCGCGGTAAGCAAGAGTCGCCACCGTCTTTTATTTTCTCCAAATGGAAAGGACAAAAGCACAGAAAAATTCCTTATAGAGATTGCTCTCGGTTCGGGAGGTAGATTATAGAAAGGGAAGGTGTTAGCACCCTTTCTATCCATGGTTATCCATGGGCTCTTAGATACTTGCTCATTGTGTTTTCAAAATTGTTTGTTTGCTTTTCAAGTGTGGGTTTTAAAAGGTTTCTTTGAAAATTTCAGTTCGACTCTTGTACCAGTCCTCAAGAGTGTTTGAAAAGTTGCTTTTGAAAGATTTTTGAAAGGTGTCGGTGAAAAGAAGTTTTTGATTTGTTTTGAAATTAGAGTAAGTATCTATGAGTTCTCTACCTACCCTAAGGAATTCGTCTGTGTAAATGTCCTTAAAGTAGTGCCATCCCACCATTGAGAGGTAGGTAGCACCACCATTGGAGGTGTTCGGGTCAATTCGAGTTTTGGGACAGTATGGTCACCGAGCAACGGTAAGATACCTTAGGAGCTACCCTTATGCCATTGATCTTTTATTCCGAGGCAACTATTCCGAGGCAGCTTATTTTGAGGCAACCAGATCAATGGGACATAAGGACTCACTAAGACGTCCTATAGTCGACGACCACGTTTCGAGGGACAAGGCAACAGTGTGGTCACCAGAGTAATAGGAAGACACCTTAGAAGCTACCCTCATGCCATGTTCATGGACATGAGGACTTACTAAAACATCCTCTACTCGACGACCACCTTTCGAGGGGCAAGACAACAGTGAGGCGTACCCTAGGGGTGGTGTGTGATTTGTGTGTCATGTTCATTTATGTTTATCTTGTTCATGGATGGGTGATCTACGCGTTGCTTTTATTTTGGCATTCATTCTTTCATGCAAATTATTAACAGTTAAAAAGATGCGATAATTAAAAGTCCTACACTATTACAAAGGCGCGGGTCTACATCGCCAAATTAATCCAAGACCCGATTTGAAATAAAATAAAGTGCGAAAAATAAATGTCCTAATTAATCTATTACATGGCTTTGGGAGAATTACATGAAAAAAGGAAATAAAATAAGCGCGCGAATTAGAATTATGATCGAATGCGAGGGCGTTGGACCCTTTTAAAGAAATTGAATTAAAATTAATAAATTAATTAAGTTAAATGAGAGAAGGAAAATATTTTTGAGTTTTTTGTATTTATGGATTTTAATGAGAATTAATGGAATTAAAACCTAATTCTAACTATTTTTAATTTGTTAAAAAATGTTAAAATTAAACCTAAAATTAACCTAATTATTTACATGGAAATTTATTTACAAAAATAATAATTAATAATTAAATAGGGTGAAAAAGAAAAAAGGAATAAAAGTATAAAACCCTAATTCTACATTTTTAATTTATTAGGAAAAATATTAGAATTAAACCTAGAGTTAAAAACTAATTAATGAATAAAATTTATTTACAAAAATGTATTAAATAAAATATATTTATATTTTGTGACTTTCTGATTTTTTTTTATATTTTATGAAAATTAATTTTTGATGAATTAAATAAAATAAATAAAACAAATAAATAGAAAAATAAAGAGAAAGAAAATGAAATGCAAACCAATGGGGGGTGTTGACCTCAATTTGGAGGTATTTTGCCAGCAATTAGGCCCAATGAATTAAGGCCTTTAGTTGACTTTTCAGTGCGTGTGTGGCATGGTCAATGGAGGTGCACCATGGAACTCACATCTTGGCTTTTGGATGGATCTCAGTGGCCATGTGGCATGCTGGAGCGTAGAGTGCATGGTAGTCTTTTGGTGAGAAGCTGCATGGAATCTGGTTAAAACAAAATATATTGAGAAAGGGAGGGGACCTGGGAATCGAACCCAGGTCCCATTGATTCCATGACACCTCACTTACCAACCAGCCAAGCGCGTTTATTTGTAACATTAATGGAACGCAATTATTATAAGAAAAAACAAGAGTTAGTGGTCTGAATCAATAAAACGCGCGCCAACTTTAAACTGCCCTTTCACGTCATGACACATAAGCGTCTTCTTCCTCTGTTCTTTATTTTGCCTGAAAAAAACAAACTGGATAGCGGGGGTTTTAAACCCCCACTAAGTGATGCATACAAAAATAGCGAATAGAACCCTGTTGATCATAAATTGATCGCGAGGTATGGAATCGATTAGTCATGAGCTTCTGATTTCAATGGCGTGGGTCTTGTGTCTCAATTTTTCCTGACGAGGAAACCCCTAATTTGTGACCTCTGAAAACCTAGAAGGCTCCAATGGTGGATTCTCATATAAGGCACGAAAATTCAATTGAATGGCATGGTTAGCTTCAGAATGAATCAATTAGTATAAATCAACATAAAAAATGCAATGAGGATGCGTATAAATTGAAACACGAATATGGGAAAATTCAAGAATAGGATGGCATCGTGTTACCAATTCCTTGCGTTAGAAGCAGTGGTTTTGATCCAGAAACGTTCCTTGAGGCCTTGGCAAGCTATTGGAATCCTTGTTTCGCTTTGAATTGTCCTCTAATGCAGTTTTCAGTTTTGACTTTTTCACCAAAAATTGCAAAGTTTGTTTGTGATATCAGGCGCAGCTTCCTCCTCCTGAGCTTTAGGGTTATGATCAGTATATGTATGCCAATGGATTAGGGTTGAAATTTGAGTCCAAAAACCCTTGTAATCATGAATCAAATATTTGATTTTAATGGCATATTTTTTCAATCTTTTTCATGTGTTTTGATACCAATCATGGCCAAATCCTTCCTTTTTTGATGTGCACGAATCTTGAGTAACCAATGAGAGCAAATGCTGCATAAAAAGATTCAAATACATTTGTTTAGTATTTTTTTCATATTTTATTTAAATAAATGAATTAATGGTGATTAAAAATTCAAATAAATAATAAAAAATGATGAAATAAATCCCCTTTGGGCCAAATGGTCGTGCATAGCCTTTGGATAATGAATCTTGGAAGAAAATGTGGCCCATTAGCAATTTTGAGGCATTTGAAGTAAAGTTGACTTTTCAAAATTCCCAAAAATTTCCCAACTTCCACAAGGCATATCTTGCTCAATTTTTAAGCTTTGATCATGTTCTTGGACATTTTGGAAAGGTCTTGAAGTCCTCTAACCAATGCCTTTGGTACCATGTCATTTTTATTTACCAATCTCAAGTTATGGTCTTTGACTTAAAGTGCCTTTTTGTTGACTTTTGAGAATGACCTATAATGTGGAGATTGATAACTTTTTGTGAGAGCATTTCTTGGACTTGAAGTGTGAAGAGGAGTTGTAGGAAATGTCTTTATCTTCAAAATGAGCTTTGGATGGAATTTTTCTGATAAACCATGTGGAAGTTATGCCTTGGTCAAGTTACAGTTGACTTTTTCAACTGTCCAAATATAACAACTTTTGCATCTTGAGACTTTTTGAGCCATGCCTTGAAAATCATGATCAAGAATTGATCAAATGATGTTTGTGGCTTCAAAATAATATGTTGACCAAAAATTTGAACTTTTGACTGTGAAATGACCATTTTACCCCTACAGTTGACTGCTGAGCAATTAGGGTTTTTAACTGTGCAATTTTGTGTTGTAAGTCTTGAAACCTAGCATGAGGATGCTTGACCATGTTTGTAGGCACGTGGGACTTGATTGGACCCTTGGAAACTTCAATTTCTTTGTCATAACCAAAACCCTAGTTTTGACTGTTAGGAGGCCCTTGAACTGTGCAACCTTTAGAGAGATTTTGAAGCATGCTCTTTGCAAATATTGAAGAATATGGGAGGGCAAATTTTGGGGTACAACAGTTGCCCCTGTTCAATCTTCTTAGACCTGAGGATGTAGATTGGCTGTCGTGCCTTTCGTAGTCCGAAGGTGGAAGATGATTGAACATTAAAGTGCCCAGAAATTTGCGCTCACATGTTAGCAATGTGATGGTGGGAATGGGCTTATAGATGCCATTTGGAGATTGATGGATAGGATGATGGGCTTATAGATGCCATGCTAAGAGATGATGGATAGGTGGATGGGCTTATAGATGCCATCTGGGTGTCGATCGCGTAAGAGATTCCTTAGCGAGAACTTGCGTACCTGAAAAAGAAAATGAGTACCTGGAATGTTACAGGAGCTGGTCTTCAAACTCTTTGTATAGATGCGCCCTGACTGATTATAGGAATTGAATCTGGAGCTTCAAAAGGTTTTGAATGAACCAGGGATGGTTACTACCTCCACGGGACGGTGAGAGAACCTTGGATGATTACTACCTCAATAGGAATGCTGAGAGAACCTTGGGGCGATTACTACCTCCACAGTAACGCTGAGAGAATCTTGGGCGACTTCAACCTCAACAGTAACGCTGAGAGAATCTTTGGCGACTTCAACCTCAACAGTAACGCTGAGAGAATCTTGGGCGACTTTAACCTCAACAGTAACGCTGAGAGAATCTTGGGCGACTTCAACCTCAACAGTAACGCTGAGAGAATCTTGGGCGACTTCAACCTCAATAGTAACACTGAGAGAATCTTGGACGACTTCAACCTCAACAGTAACGCTGAGAGAATCTTGGGCGACTTCAACCTTAACAGTAACGCTGAGAGAATCTTGGGTGTCTTCTGCTGGATAAGAAACAGGGAGATCTTAGGGGCGATCTGACTGAACCAGAGAAGGCCTTTGACTGGATAAGAAACAGGAAAATCTTAGGGTTGATTTAACTGAACCGGACAAGGTCTTGAAATCTTCAACTGGATAAGAAACAGGGAGATCTTAGGGTCGATCTGACTGAACCAGAGAAGGCCTTTGACTGGATAAGAATCAGGAAAATCTTAGGGTCGATTTAACTGAACCGGACAAGGTCTTGAAATCTTCAACTGGATAAGAAACAGGGAGATCTTAGGGTCGATCTTACTGAACCAGAGAAGGCCTTTGACTGGATAAGAATCAGGAAAATCTTAGGGTCGATTTAACTGAACCGGACAAGGTCTTGAAATCTTCAACTGGATAAGAAACAGGGAGATCTTAGGGTCGATCTGACTGAACCAGAGAAGGCCTTTGACTGGATAAGAATCAGGAAAATCTTAGGGTCGATTTAACTGAACCGGACAAGGTCTTGAAATCTTCAACTGGATAAGAAACGGGGAGATCTTAGGGTCGATCTGACTGAACCAGAGAAGGCCTTTGACTGGATAAGAATCAGGAAAATCTTAGGGTCGATTTAACTGAACCGGACAAGGTCTTGAAATCTAGCTGAGAACTTGACTGGATCTTTCCTGAAAGGTAAAGGTCAGTCATATGCGAGGCATGATATGAATCAAGCGATGATGTTCTCAACATAAATGAGATTTGTAAGATATGATGCGTATATGCATGCTATAATGTATGAAAGTGTGCTGTTTATGAATGTATGTTTTCGTCGAGGAAAGTAAATCCTTGACGGATGCCGGGAAGTCATATCCTGGGCTGATGTTGGAGAATAATGATTTGTTATTTCCACTGGGGATGATAGCTGCAAGAGTACCGGTAGGAGAAGATAACTCCGTTGGGGAATAAACTTGGCGAATGGATTACTCTGCGGGGAGAAAAATACTCTAGCGATCTTGCTGGGGAACAGTACTCTGTGGGGAGAGAGGTACTTTGCTGGAATGTTGATGGTAACATCGCTGGGGATACCATTGTTACGTTGGAAGTGTTAATGGACTCTGCTGGGGATAAGAAGACTTTGCCGAGGACGATCTTTCCGTGGCTTTTGGCTGAGGATAACCCAGTTATATCCCGGTAGGGAAATAACCTTTGAATAAAGCCGGGAGACGCGTTCGTGCTCTGCGGGGATAAGCTTCCAGAATCTACTGGGGATAAGCTTACTGCTTGGGGAGATGGATTCCAACTTTCCTGGGGAAATCTTGATTGGACTCTCCTGAGGATATTTGAACCATATTGGGGAAGTGACTCCACTGAATGTTTGATATACCTCCGGGGAACAATCTTTAGGTCAAGACTGTCGGGGATGCTTGTTAGGAATATCCGTATATTGTGCTGGGGAATGTTGAGATCTGCTGGAGGATACTCAATTTCCTTAAGGCTGTTGTAACTTTGCTTGGAGAGAGTGCATTGACTTTCTAGCTCACTCTCTGGGGACTTAAGATATCTTGGTTGTTCTTCAGCCGAACCTATCTTAGTACCTTGGTGGACAGAGCCATTAGATCGTTTCAACAACTCATCATTGCCCTTGTTTCTGAGGTGGGAGAGGAAGACCTGTGAGGTGCTGATAGTTATTGATGGACGAACCTTCTTCTGGTAGGCAGGTGACAAGATGCCGGGACATAGTCGTACGCTTTGATCCCTAACTTTTGCCTGGACCATCCTTTCGGGTTTTCAGTCCACCGGGATACCCATTTTTGCCCAAGCCGCCTTTTCAGGTTTTCGACTTGCCGGGTGTACAGATTTTTTCATTTCATCCCTTATTTTTGCCCGAACCCTTTTGGTTCGCAGGGAAGCCCTTTTTTTTGCCTAGGTATGTCAACCTAGCGGGTCTTTAATTATGCGTAGTTTTTTTTTCCGACTATGTCCGTGCTTTCAGAATGTAGGGAGTTGCCCCTGTTAGAAGTGTTTTGTCATGCCACCAGAAGGTGTTTGATCAGGCAAGATTCGTTGTTGGAATGCCCTAAGTGACTCAGGCGGAGATTTGCCCCAGGCTATTTGGCCTTTGAGAGATTCTCCGAATCTTGATTGGACTGCCCCCAGGTAATAGACCATGATCATGTCTGCCCCTTGATTGGAAGTGCTTTTGTTCATTAGACATTCGTCGTGCGAACTTCTATGCTGTTCAAACAAATAGTCATATGCAAACAATGTTATATCAAAAATGCAAAGCTTATGTCTGTCTTAAAGATTTTGAAAATGCATTCTTTTTCATAAAACAAGTGATTGTTTGTAAAACGTGATGTCAACTCCGTATTTTACCGCAAGCCTTAAGGAGTCAGGATACCTTTCGTAACAGTATGCTTTCGAACTAACCCATGCTTCAGCTAGGACTTTTGAGGGTTATAACGTGGCCTGGTTCACGGTTTAAGAAACAAAGGATAGAGGCTCAAGTTTATATTTGTACCCACCCGCTCTTCATGATGTTCTTCAAACCTAAACTCAGCTGATCGTGCGTTAGACCTAGTTTGAGTCTTTGTCCTGATGTTCCAATGATGGTTCAGATATTGATGATTTATTCTGAATAGGCAGTCATTTTTTGTTTTTGTTAAGGGTTTGTATGACCTCTTTCTTTTTTATTTTGCTATCCCTAAATTTTGCCTGAACTGTTTCTTTTGTGATTACAGTCAGCGGGATGCCCCAGTTTTGTAAGTCTCCTTCATAGGTTTTGACTTATTGGGTTTTTATTTTTGAGATATAATGACTGCCTATCCTTATGATTATTCGGAATCATCACTATCTTCTTTTTTTTGTAAGGACCTCTTTGGTGCCATTTGTTATGCACTTGGATCAACTGAGAGAACTACCCTGCCCCAGGTTATGATAAAGGGTTTTGATTTTCGAAAAGAAAAACTCCTACTTCTTTGGCTCAGAGGGGTTGACGAGGGATTATCTTCCTTATAACTCCAGTGTTTAGGGATTGAAATAATGCATGTACCTCATCAGCAGGGTCTGTTCAAAAGCATACTGTAAGGATCGTGGTATCGTTTTCGTCATCCTCCCTCAAGAGGCTTGGAATTTTAAATCGAGAGTTGACATCACAAAAATATGAAAACAGTTTGCATATAGTGAATACGAAATAATTACTTCGAAACAGACATATGCGATGCATTAATGAAATAACAACGTTTAACATGAGTAAATGTTTGAACAAAAGAAAATTACAACTTGAAAATCCTAATGAACAAAAGTCTTTTCTTCTCAGGGCTTGTTACTTCAACTGGTGAGCCTTGGAGGGATGGTAGAAAAACTCAACCTGACCATCTTGTGTAAACTCCAATGCTCCTTCATCGATCAGGTCCTGGATCTTGTTCTTCAGAGCCCAACACTCATTTGTGTCGTGTCCCGGGCTGGCAGAATGGTAGGCGCACCTTTTATTGGGGTGATAGTTAGGGGCTGCTGTGTTGGGATTCCGGAGAGGAGCCCTTAATGTGATCAGATTCAATCTCAACAGGCGTTGTAAGGCTTGAAACAGTGACATGTTGAGCTGGGTGAATTGCCTTTTGGGCTTGTCTGCCTGAAGTTGGTGAGGTTGATGCTGAATTTGTGGCACTGAAGCCATTTGAGGAGCTCTCCCCTTATCCCCTTGTCTCAAAGGTGGTTGAATGATGACTGGCTTTTTACCCTTAGATGTTTGTCCCAGTTGGTTACTCCGAAGCAGTTGGTTAACGAGAACCCCGAGCTCTTCTTGTCTTTGAGCTAAGCCTTGAATGATAGTCATCTGCCCCAACATCTGGGCTTTCATTGTATCCATTTCAGCTTGCAGGTGTTTCAACCGTTCATCCTCAGCACTGTTCCTTACTGTTGTACCCCAAAATTTGCCCTCGCATTTTTCCACAAGAAATCACAGCTTCAGGCATTTCCTGATTTTTCAGATTGGCTCAAGAATCGGTCAAACAGACTTTTCTCGTCAGTCAGACACAATTAGGGTATTTTACTGATTCTCAGGGCTCTGGAATGTTTCAAACAGTTGGTTTAGGGTTTTGGTTGACTTTGGCTCAGTTTCGATCAGGCGAACGTTCTTTGGCATTTAATCAGGAATTAGGGTTTTGTGGGCACGTTCTCAGAAGGATTTAAATTCTGCGATGCTTTGCAAGTTATTCCGAGATTTGGGTTGAATTCGCATTGTTTGATTTAATCAGTAAAAGAAGGCTTTTGGTTTGAATTCACGTTTGTTTGATTGAACCAGTCAAAAGGTACATTCAGTTGGGATTTACAGTGTTGGGTAAAAAAATCAGTGAAAAGGGAATGCACCTGATCAGTGTCTTGATTAACTGTTGCTTTGCTTTGGATATTGGAAATGCCAGGTTTAACTGCTCAAATTGCTAAAGCATTGTTTATTTAAATTATTTATTATTCTGAGATTAAGTGATTGGAATTTATTTTTCAATTATTTTAATTCAAAGAATTTTAAATAATAAATAAACAATAAAGAAGGAAATAGAATTAATTGGATAATAAAAACCTTTATTTATTTTTAAATTATTTGTACAATTATTGTTTATAATTTAATTACAAGCAATGATTTTACATTAATTTAAATTTAAATAAAAAAAGAAAACTATCCTATTTTTTCTAATTCTTCATTCTTCATTTAGTACCCCTCTTCATTCAAATATTCATCTGCAAAAGAAAAGAAGAAAAGTCAAAAAGCAGATAAATAAATAAAGAGGCAGATAAAAAGAGTTCATCATTAAGGGCCACTGATTGGGATCAGTTAACCCTCTCTGCAAATCACGGGATTTCTCCCGGTTCACAAAGAGGGAAGAATTTTTATTTGCTAATCATGAATGCACAAAGTTAAAAAAAATGCAAAGTTTGTCAACATACTGCATAGTTCAAGTCTCAAACAAACTGCACAGTTCAAATCAAACTAAAAATCCAAATTCCAACTTTCTGTCAAAAATGCCAAAAAGGTACAAGTTGCTGTCACAAGTACAAGAAGCTGTCAAAAGAAGATTTTGGAAAGATATCAAAGACTAGAAGCTGTCAAAAAGAAGAGATAAAATATGCAGAGAAAAAGTGATATGCAAGCAAGCTATTTCATCATTTCCCAACTAGGTGGCCCTTTCAGAAAAAAGAAGTACAGCACAAACATAGTTTAGTATGCAACTATACTGAGAGAGAAAGAAGGAGAGAAAAAGAAAGTAGGTTTTAGGCTTTAGGCAGGAAGGAAGAAAATATAAAAGACTGAACACAGTGGATAAAAGGAGGGATATCAAACCAACAAGCAAGAGACCGGTGCCTTCATTTCTGCCTAAGCATAAAAACTGCATAAGCCTTATCCCTTTCGAAAGGGACAGAACCATCAGTACTGTCAAAAACCTTCAAGCACACATATGCCCAAGACCTGCAATCAAACAAAAGGTAACACACAAGCCATACCAGTATATGCCCAAAACCTGTATACCCAAGTTCAATGTACAAGTTCAAAACTCCAACACAAAAAAAGCTCAGAAACCAGCATAACCTGCAAGCATATCAGCTTCAAACCTTAAGCAAAAACCTGCCTCAGCATCATACCTGCCTAAGCTATAAAAACCTTCAAGGCATAAACCATAACCTGCAAGATACTAAGAGAGCAAAACCAGGAAATAAAAGATCTGTCCAGCTTCAAGCCTAATCCCAAATACATCCAAGCACAAATCTAAAGCCTAAACAAAAACAAGTTCAAGGCCAAGACCTGGAGAAGCCTTACCAACCAAAGCCATTAAGACCTGTCCAGCTTCAAGCCTAACCAAATACATCAAAACAGAAACCTCAAGAGGCCATAACCTGTACCTGTACCATTCAGTTCAAGTCTCAAGCCTCACCCTGCCTGAAGCCTAACAAAAAACAGAAAAGCCTCAAGCCTCACCCTGCCTGAAGCCTAACATAAACCAGATAAACCCCTAGCCTGTTCAAGTATCATACCTGCCTAAACACCAACACCATCCAAATCAAACTCAAGGCAACGAAACGCATACTCAGTATCAATACCCAAGGCCCTCAGGATACCATCATTGGGCAAGCAACAAACATTCCAAAGGCAACAAACGTTCAGAGGCATCTCAAGGCAGCATTAACAAATCAAAAAGGCAACAAGGTCAAGGCAACTCAGAGAAGGGACGAAAGGGCAACAAACGTTCAAAGGCATTCAAAGGCAACATAAGCAGAAACATGCAGTAGAAGAGAAGAAGAAAGAATATATAAAGTTTTTCAGGGTAAACATCATAAAACCAAACCAGTTTTCCCAAGCTAGCTTCCAGCTTCATCAAATCGTCGCTCTCAGCCGTCCAACGCGCCTCCGGGTCAAACTCCTCCTCCATCTCCAAAAGGTTTCCGTCTCCAAGAAGGTAAAACTCTTCCCTTTCCTTAAAGCATCTCACAAAACATAAACAAAATTAGAAACTGTAAAAGACTGTTAGCTCACACGCGCGAACTAAAAAAGAATGTAAAACGAGAGGTGATCACCTTCGATTGTCATTGTCGTGCTCGACTATGGAGGGTGGAGGAGTAGATGGTGGCGCTTGACAACCACGCATGGAGCTGTGTTCAGAAGCCATGGGCAAGAGGAGCTCAGACGAGGATGAACGAAGGCAAACGGAGAAGACAAGGCAGGAGCGCCGTTTCACAAACCCTAAGCGTTGTCCAACTGAAACAAACAATCCAACCCTAAAAGAATTGTCTCAACTTGCTGGGCCTTGCCCTTTCTCCAGCGCCTAAGCCCAAGACATTTCCAACTCACACCCCCCTCCTTGCCCTTTCTCCAACGCCTAAAGCCCATTTCTGATTTTTTGTTTTCAATTATTTTTTAAAAACATCATTTTCTTTTTTTTATATACTTCTAAATTAACAAAACACAGTATTTTTTACACTAACAACATTTTTTTAATTTGGTTCATATAGAAACTTATAAAAATATTTTTTCTCTATATTTAAACTTACCTTTTCTTTTATTTTTTTTATATACATAGAATATAATTTTTCTTAAGATTAATATTTAATTGGCACATTAATACTTCAACACTTTTAAAATATTTTTTTAATATACATAAACTTTAAAACATTTAATTAAATTTTCTTTTTGTACATAATCAATAAAGATACATTTTTTATACATAAGTAGAATTTAAAACATTTAAGTAAAACATTCTTTTTTTGTATATATTAAAGATTACAAATCAAAGATTAAATAAATATCTAATTCTTTTCTTTAAGTTAAAACAATACTTAATAATACACATTTAATTTCACATCTCTAACCTGTAAATAATTACATACACAATGTACTTATACTTGATACATTATACCTTTGCTTATATTTGTATATTCGTTACATTTACATTTGATCGCAAATTCGATTTGGTTGTAATCTATTGGACACTACATTCCTAAGTCTCATCCCCATTTGTGAATATTGTACCCCCGCTCCCGGATACTTATTTTGTAATAGCGTAGACTTTAAATTCTTGCAATTTACCGCTTTCAATTATACCATGGTTAGACCTAGGGTTTGCATGTACATAAAATCAAACGCTAGATAACCTAATACAAGACAAATACATGAAATCAATGCACAATCACACTTGCACCCTCTAGGGTAATCCCACATGTTGCCTTCCAAAATAGGCCATGCTTGCACGTCGAGTATCTTTGGCAAAACAAATTCAAATGATCATAAGTCCCTCGATGACGCTTTCGAATGTTGCCTAAATGGAATGATCATAGTCCCTTCAAAGCAAATTTCCAAAGACACTTGGCACCATTGCATTCATGGTCCATACGATGACCCGCGCCCGTCCCGTTAAACATCCTAAACGCAAGATTGTCCACCAAATTCAATGGTGGAACAAAATTGTTAAAAAGGGTTGAAAACATAGAGAAAACCTTTGAGTATAATAGGGTAGACAAAACTCTTAGTTACTTGAGATCAACTTGCAAAAACGCTTGCCTTCTTTTCAAAAACCACACTCCATACATATTTTCAAATAAACTCTCAAAAACATTTGAAACATCTTTTCGAAAAGATACACACTTTTGTAAAACACTCAAACACGAGTCGAATACACTGGTCGCCTAAGACAAGGCATCTCTTCAAAAACATTTTCAAAACACACACACACACACCACAATTTCAAGCAATCGAAAATCAAGGCAAGTGATCTAAAAACCAAGTAACTAAGAGCCCATGGATAACCATGGATGAAAAGGGTGTTAATACCTTCCCTTTTCATAATCTACCCCCCCGGACCCACGAAATATCTCAAAAGGTTTTTGCTGTGCTTTTTTTAACCTTTCCTTTAGGATAAAATAAAAAGTCGGTGGCGACTCTTGCTCAACCGAACAAGTGCGAATACAAACGCAAAACACATAGTCAGTTCTCCCACCGTATCACAGAACTGGCGACTCTGCTGGGGATAGAAAGAACTTTGAAAGTGGGGTTACCTTAGGGTTTAGATCACTTTTGTTTTCAATTGATTGCTTTGTTTTCTTTACATTTGTGGGCTTTGCATCGGAGTTTCATAGATCCTAACCCGGATCTGGGGAATACCCTTTTAGGTAGCATAATCTGTGAGGGACCTGTCCGGCGTATACCGATATGGGTGAAGCAGTGGCTACGTTGGTGTGGCGCCTTGGTCTGTACCGATATCCCTCGTGTTGAAACGGGGAGAATATGGGTCTTCCAAGGAGTCATTAAGCACCAACCGACCTTAGAACCCTAAATTGACCCAACTTGGCCATTAGAACAGTAGCAGTATGCTACACTCATTGAGGCTAAACTCTCGCGATGGTTCCGGCCGCAAGAAAAGATAGCGATGTTGGAGTTATGACCGATCGAGGGTAGCCAATGATTTGAGATCCTCTAGAACCCGGTTACTTTTGATAGGACAGGTTTTAACCAACGAACTGAAAGAGGGTAGTACCTGAACCTCATGCAAGCCTAAACCTAAGGACTTGTTTGCTTTGTGTGAATATGTTTGCCTGTATATGCACTCAATTGCTTTTTTGCATACATGTACATAACATCATGACATCATACCATAGCATTTTCAATAACCATTTCAAGGATCTCGAGGGTTCTTTTGATGCAGGGTTATGTTGAACCAGACGCCTACCAAGGGGCAAGAGGTTTCTCCTCTAACCAATGCCAACCAAAGTTCAAGTGTAACAACTTGAATCAGTGGCTATGACCCACTCGACATGGTGAGCTTGATTCTCGTGGAAAGACATCCACCGATACAAAGTTCTACAATCAAAGATCAAGTGCAACAACTTGAATCAGTGGCTATGACCCACTCGACATGGTGAGCTTGATTCTCGTGGAAAGACATCCACCGATACAAAGTTCTCCAATCAAAGATCAAGTGCAACAACTTGAATCAGTGGCTATGACCCACTTGACGTGGTGAGCTTGATTCTAGTGGAAAGACGTCCGCCGGTGCAAAGTTCTCTAATCCAAGAGCAAAGTTCAACCTCTAACATTTTCTTGTGTTTACCCCAAGAGATCCTTGAAAGCATGCATCCACATATCATGCATTGCATTTTGACAGTTTTTCCTTTTTTCAGGTTTCCTTACTCTCCTGCTGTTTATTTCAGTAAGAGATGGCTCTAGAAAGGTCTGTCAAAGACATCCAAGACCAGACTGCTCAGCTGCAGGAGATGTTCCTGAACTTGTCTCTGGGGCAAGAAGAAATGAAAGCTCTCCTCACAAAGAGCTTGGAGAATTCCAACAATGTCAGGAGTGATCAGCTTGCGGAGCTGCAGTTTGATTTGACAACATTGAGGACCCAAGTGATGGGACAGTTGGTGGGCCAGATGGCCCTCATCCAAGACCTATCTCAAAGACAAGAGGAACTCAGAGTTCTTGTCCGCCAACTACTTCCAAACAACCAATTGGGGAAAACATCTGAGGTTGAAGAGCAAATCACCGCTCAGCCTCCATCCACTCAAGAAGACAAGGGGAAAGCTCCTTTGCTTGCTTCAGGGTCACAAGCCCATCAACGACCTCGCCAGCGTCAACGGGGTAATCGGCGTAAGCAAGAAACGTCGGGAAGACAGTTCACGGAGACTGAGATACCATCGTTCTTCATACTGAAGCGCCTGATGGAGGTCAATCTGCTTACCTTGAAGGATCCTCCTCAGAAGCTCAATACCTCCTCTCCTAACTATCGTCCCGACGCATTTTGTGTTTACCACTCCTACAGCCTGGGGCACGACACCAACGACTGTTGGGCCTTGAAGAACAAGATTCAAGATCTGATCGACATTGGAGTGCTGGAATTCATGCCAGACGGCGAGATGAAAATCTTCCGTTAAGGGGTTCTCCACCTGAAGTGACGAAGCTCAAGCTGAAAGACTTTTGCTTCTTTTTGTATTTTCAAAGTTGTAATTTCTTTTGCTGTCAAACAATTATCTGTTGATGTCAAACTCTGTTTTCATTAATGCATTGCATATGTTTGTCTTGAATTCATCCATGCGTTTCACTACTCTTATGCTTTTTCTTTATAATATCTGACTCTTGATAAAAAGCTGCAAGCCTTTAGAGGGAGGATGACGAAACAATACCATGATCTTATACAGTATGCTTTTGAACAGACCTTGCTGATGATGTACAGGCATTTCTTTCAAATCCCAAACACTGGAGTTATAAGGAAGATAATCCCTAGTCAACCCCTTCGAGCCAAAGAAGTAGGAGTTTTATGTTCTAAAACGATCAAAACCTTTGATATAAACCCGGGGCAGGGTAGTATCTCAGTTAATTCAAGAGAAACGCGCATTGAAGTCGCAAACTCTCAGTTCGTAATACAACGAACGACGTCGAAAAAGAAAGCATTCCTTTGGAATCAAAAGACAAGGGTGGTTCCCTATCACATAGACAGTCAATCTCTCAAAAGAGAAAGAGCCCACTGAGGCAAAACCTGTAAAGGAAGCTCAAGAAAGCTGGGGCATCCCGCTGACTGTAATCTCGAAAATGGGAACAGTCAGGCAAAAGTTAGGGATAACAAATCAAAATCAAAATAGTGAGGTCATTACAAAATCCTCAACAACATGAAAAATGTTGAAAAAGAAAAGAGGAGATGATGACTGTCTCCCCAAATTCAACTGGTGAACCATCGCCCAAAAGTCGTTCCAAACTCAAAACAGAGTATGACGCAATTAACTGAGCTTAGGTTGAAGAACATCACGAAGAGCGGGTGGGTACAAATATACTTTGAGCCTTTATCCTTTGTTTCTTAAACCGTGAACCAAGCCACGTTACAACCCTTCAAAAGTCCTAATTGAAGCATGGGTTAGTTCGAAAGCATACTGTTACAAAAGGTATCCTGACTCCTGTAGGGCTTTATTCTAAATCTTGTGTTGACTTGTCTTGTGAAAAATTTTCTGCTAAAAACGCATTTTTCAAAACTTCGAGACAAACATAAACTTTGCATTATTTGAATATCACTGTCTGCATTTGGCTTTTTTGTTTGACAGCGAAGAAATTCATACAGCGAATGTTCGGAGGAACGAAAACTCTCTCAGTAAGTAAAAATCACTTCAAGAGGATGACACTTCCATTACAAATCTCCTATCAGCAAGGGGCATGATATAGCACAGTCCAATTAACCTGGGGCAGTCCAGTCAAGGTCCAACAGATCTTTCAAAATCTAATTAACCTGGGGCAGTCCAGTCAAGGTCCAACAAATCTTTCAAAATCCAGTTAACCTGGGGCAGTCCAGTCAAGATTTCAAAAAAATCTCTCAATATGCAGAGTAATCTGATTCAAGACTCCTTCATCACCACTTGGGGCATTCGAATGTCAAAAGTGTTCAACCAATCAACTATCACATTTCCAGACTCGATTCCTGTATCTAGCCAGGGCACGTCTGAAGAGTTTGAAGATTCGATTCCTGTATCCAGCCAGGGCATATCTGTTAACTATCACATTTCCAGACTCGATTCTTGTACCTAGCCAGGGCACGTCTGAAGAGTTTGAAGATTCGATTCCTGTATCCAGCCAGGGCATATCTGTTAACTATCACATTTCCAGACTCGATTCCTGTACCTAGCCAGGGCACGTCTGAAGAGTTTGAGGATTCGATTCCTGTATCCAGCCAGGGCATATCTGTTGACGACTATTTCCAGACTCGATTCCTGTATCTAGCCAGGGCACGTCTGAAGAGTTTGAAGATTCGATTCCTGTATCCAGCCAGGGCATATCTGTTAACTATCACATTTCCAGACTCGATTCCTGTACCTAGCCAGGGCACGTCTGAAGAGTTTGAAGATTCGATTCCTGTATCCAGCCAGGGCATATATGTTAACTATCACATTTCCAGACTCGATTCCTGTACCTAGCCAGGGCACGTCTGAAGAGTTTGAGGATTCGATTCCTGTATCCAGCCAGGGCATATCTGTTGACGACTATTTCCAGACTCGATTCCTGTATCTAGCCAGGGCACGTCTGAAGAGTTTGAAGATTCGATTCCTGTATCCAGCCAGGGCATATCTGTTAACTATCACCTTTCCAGACTCGATTCTTGTATCCAGCCAGGGCACGTCTGAAGAATTCCAGATCAACACCTGTAACAAGCCAGGAAAACATCTGTGGACGACCGATTGTAGACCAACACCCGTAACAAGCCAGGAAATTATCTACATCACCACTTGGGGCATTCGAATGTCAAAAGTGTTCAAAAATCCAATGCAATTTTACACAGACGCATCATCAGGGAATCCTACACAGATCTCCTCAAAACAAGAAGTCCCCAGTAGTTTGGCATACAACCCAAGCTTCTGATTTCCCAAACAAGGGTCCCCAGACTTCTCATTTTCAACAATTGAAGACTCTTGCCCTCCACAGCAGCAACCAAGGATTTATTTTCCCCGGCAGCAATCAAGACTCTTTTATCTGCAGCAATCAAGATTCATTTATCCTCAGCAAGACAGCCCTTCAGCTTACATGCGCATTCATCACATTCATGTTATAAACATTGATGTCACATACATTGCATCATGCATCATAACATTGCATACAACTAACCCTTTACCTTTTCAGGTAAGATCAGTCGACAGACGCAGATCATCTTCCGAGATTCATCCAGAAATAGTTCAGATGTGACCCGGACACGGCGACATTCTGATACTTATTCCAGATTCATCCAGATGCAGCTTTACACGAGCTCATCATCAGGAAGCCCTACACCGGTTCCTCCTCAAGACTTCTGAAAATAGTTCACGGGTTCTCCAGTAACGGATGTTAGCCTATCACTTGTTCAGATTCTTCTCAAGACTTCTGAAAACAGTTTACAGATTCTTCCCAACAACGGATGTTAATCTACCAACTTGTTCAGATGCAATTTTTGAAAACAGTTTACGGACGCTTCCCGACAACGAATGCTGCTCTATTGCTTATTCAACTTCAAGACTTCTGAAAACAATTTACGGATTCTTCCCAACAACGGATGTTAATCTACCAACTTGTTCAGATGCAATTTTTGAAAACAGTTTACGGACGCTTCCCAACAACGGATGCTGCTCTATTGCTTATTCAACTTCAAGATTTCCGAAAACAGTTCACGGGTTCTCCAAGTAACGGATGTTAACCTATCACTTGTTCAGATTCTTCTCAAGACTTCTGAAAACAGTTTACGGATTCTTCCCGACAACGGATGTTAATCTATCAACTTGTTCAGAATCTTCTCAACTTTTGAAAACAGTTTACGGACGCTTCCCAACAACGGATGATGTTCTATTGCTTATTCAATCTCAACTCCTGAAAATAGTTTACGGATTCTCCAGACATGGATGTCAATCTATTGCTTATTCGGACCCCTAATTCAGAGATGTTCCAAAACATGGATGCCTTTCTGACACTCGTCCACTCACCATTGACATACAGTTCAACATTTTCAAATGGCATCTTTAAGCTCATTTCCAGATGGCATCTATAAGCCCATCCTCCTACCAGCAGTCACCAAATGGCATCTTTAAGCCCATTTCCAAATGGCATCTCTAAGCCCATCCCCGACAAGATCCTATCGCATCAGATGGCATCTTTAAGCCCATCACCAAATGGCATCTTTAAGCCCATTCACCTCTACCATCACATCGCCGAGTGTAAATTTTCTGGGCACTTTAGTGTCCAATCTCCTTTTACCCTCGAGTCACGAAAGGCAAACTTGCCAATCTAACTCTTCAGGTTCAAGAAGATTGAACAGGGGCAACTGTTGTACCCCAAAATTTGCCCTCGCATTTTTCACAAGAAATCACAGCTTCAGGCATTTCCTGATTTTTCAGATTGGCTCAAGAATCGGTCAAACAGACTTTTCTCGTCAGTCAGACACAATTAGGGTTTTTTTACTGATTCTCAGGGCTCTGGAATGTTTCAAACAGTTGGTTTAGGGTTTTGGTTGACTTTGGCTCAGTTTCGATCAGGCGAACGTTCTTTGGCATTTAATCAGGAATTAGGGTTTTGTGGGCACGTTCTCAGAAGGATTTAAATTCTGCGATGCTTTGCAAGTTATTCCGAGATTTGGGTTGAATTCGCATTGTTTGATTTAATCAGTAAAAGAAGGCTTTTGGTTTGAATTCACGTTTGTTTGATTGAACCAGTCAAAAGGTACATTCAGTTGGGATTTACAGTGTTGGGTAAAAAAATCAGTGAAAAGGGAATGCGCCTGATCAGTGTCTTGATTAACTGTTGCTTTGCTTTGGATATTGGAAATGCCAGGTTTAACTGCTCAAATTGCTAAAGCATTGTTTATTTAAATTATTTATTATTCTGAGATTAAGTGATTGGAATTTATTTTTCAATTATTTTAATTCAAAGAATTTTAAATAATAAATAAACAATAAAGAAGGAAATAGAATTAATTGGATAATAAAAACCTTTATTTATTTTTAAATTATTTGTACAATTATTGTTTATAATTTAATTACAAGCAATGATTTTACATTAATTTAAATTTAAATAAAAAAAGAAAACTATCCTATTTTTTCTAATTCTTCATTCTTCATTTAGTACCCCTCTTCATTCAAATATTCATCTGCAAAAGAAAAGAAGAAAAGTCAAAAAGCAGATAAATAAATAAAGAGGCAGATAAAAAGAGTTCATCATTAAGGGCCACTGATTGGGATCAGTTAACCCTCTCTGCAAATCACGGGATTTCTCCTGGTTCACAAAGAGGGAAGAATTTTTATTTGCTAATCATGAATGCACAAAGTTAAAAAAAATTCAAAGTTTGTCAACATACTGCATAGTTCAAGTCTCAAACAAACTGCACAGTTCAAATCAAACTAAAAATCCAAATTCCAACTTTCTGTCAAAAATGCCAAAAAGGTACAAGTTGCTGTCACAAGTACAAAAAGCTGTCAAAAGAAGATTTTGGAAAGATATCAAAGACTAGAAGCTGTCAAAAAGAAGAGATAAAATATGCAGAGAAAAAGTGATATGCAAGCAAGCTATTTCATCATTTCCCAACTAGGTGGCCCTTTCAGAAAAAAGAAGTACAGCACAAACATAGTTTAGTATGCAACTGTACTGAGAGAGAAAGAAGGAGAGAAAAAGAAAGTAGATTTTAGGCTTTAGGCAGGAAGGAAGAAAATATAAAAGACTGAACACAGTGGATAAAAGGAGGGATATCAAACCAACAAGCAAGAGACCGGTGCCTTCATTTCTGCCTAAGCATAAAAACTGCATAAGCCTTATCCCTTTCAAAAGGGACAAAACCATTAGTACTGTCAAAAACCTTCAAGCACACATATGCCCAAGACCTGCAATCAAACAAAAGGTAACACACAAGCCATACCAGTATATGCCCAAAACCTGTATACCCAAGTTCAATGTACAAGTTCAAAACTCCAACACAAAAAAAAGCTCAGAAACCAGTATAACCTGCAAGCATATCAGCTTCAAACCTTAAGCAAAAACCTGCCTCAGCATCATACCTGCCTAAGCTGTAAAAACCTTCAAGGCATAAACCATAACCTGCAAGATACTAAGAGAGCAAAACCAGAAAATAAAAGATCTGTCCAGCTTCAAGCCTAATCCCAAATACATCCAAGCACAAATCTAAAGCCTAAACAAAAACAAGTTCAAGGCCAAGACCTGCAGAAGCCTTACCAACCAAAGCCATTAAGACCTGTCCAGCTTCAAGCCTAACCAAATACATCAAAACAGAAACCTCAAGAGGCCATAACCTGTACCTGTACCATTCAGTTCAAGTCTCAAGCCTCACCCTGCCTGAAGCCTAACAAAAAAACAGAAAAGCCTCAAGCCTCACCCTGCCTGAAGCCTAACATAAACCAGATAAACCCCAAGCCTGTTCAAGTATCATACCTGCCTAAACACCAACACCATCCAAATCAAACTCAAGGCAACGAAACGCATACTCAGTATCAATACCCAAGGCCCTCAGGATACCATCATTGGGCAAGCAACAAACATTCCAAAGGCAACAAACGTTCAGAGGCATCTCAAGGCAGCATTAACAAATCAAAAAGGCAACAAGGTCAAGGCAACTCAGAGAAGGGACGAAAGGGCAACAAACGTTCAAAGGCATTCAAAGGCAACATAAGCAGAAACATGCAGTAGAAGAGAAGAAGAAAGAATATATAAAGTTTTTCAGGGTAAACATCATAAAACCAAACCAGTTTTCCCAAGCTAGCTTCCAGCTTCATCAAACCGTCGCTCTCAGCCGTCCAACGCGCCTCCGGGTCAAACTCCTCCTCCATCTCCAAAAGGTTTCCGTCTCCAAGAAGGTAAAACTCTTCCCTTTCCTTAAAGCATCTCACAAAACATAAACAAAATTAGAAACTGTAAAATACTGTTAGCTCACACGCGCGAACTAAAAAAGAATGTAAAACGAGAGGTGATCACCTTCGATTGTCATTGTCGTGCTCGACTATGGAGGGTGGAGGAGCAGATGGTGGCACTTGACAACCACGCATGGAGCTGTGTTCAGAAGCCATGGGCAAGAGGAGCTCAGACGAGGATGAACGAAGGCAAACGGAGAAGACAAGGCAGGAGCGCCGTTTCACAAACCCTAAGCGTTGTCCAACTGAAACAAACAATCCAACCCTAAAAGAATTGTCTCAGCTTGCTGGGCCTTGCCCTTTCTCCAGCGCCTAAGCCCAAGACATTTCCAACTCACACCCCCCTCCTTGCCCTTTCTCCAACTCCTAAAGCCCATTTCTGATTTTTTGTTTCCAATTCTTTTTTAAAAACATCATTTTCTTTTTTTTATATACATCTAAATTAACAAAACACAGTATTTTTTACACTAACAACATTTTTTTAATTTGGTTCATATAGAAACTTATAAAAATATTTTTTCTCTATATTTAAACTTACCTTTTCTTTTATTTTTTTATATACATAGAATATAATTTTTCTTAAGATTAATATTTAATTGGCACATTAATACTTCAACACTTTTAAAATATTTTTTTAATATACATAAACTTTAAAATATTTAATTAAATTTTCTTTTTGTACATAATCAATAAAGATACATTTTTTTATACATAACTAGAATTTAAAACATTTAAGTAAAACATTCTTTTTTTGTATATATTAAAGATTACAAATCAAAGATTAAATAAATATCTAATTCTTTTCTTTAAGTTAAAACAATACTTAATAATACACATTTAATTTCACATCTCTAACCTGTAAATAGTTACATACACAATGTACTTATACTTGATACATTATACCTTTGCTTATATTTGTATATTCGTTACATTTACATTTGATCGCAAATTCGATTTGGTTGTAATCTATTGGACACTACATTCCTAAGTCTCATCCCCATTTGTGAATATTGTACCCCCGCTCCCGGATACTTATTTTGTAATAGCGTAGACTTTAAATTCTTGCAATTTACCGCTTTCAATTATACCATGGTTAGACCTAGGGTTTGCATGTACATAAAATCAAACGCTAGATAACCTAATACAAGACAAATACATGAAATCAATGCACAATCACACTTGCACCCTCTAGGGTAATCCCACATGTTGCCTTCCAAAATAGGCCATGCTTGCACGTCGAGTATCTTTGGCAAAACAAATTCAAATGATCATAAGTCCCTCGATGACGCTTTCGAATGTTGCCTAAATGGAATGATCATAGTCCCTTCAAAGCAAATTTCCAAAGACACTTGGCACCATTGCATTCATGGTCCATACGATGACCCGCGCCCGTCCCGTTAAACATCCTAAACACAAGATTGTCCACCAAATTCAATGGTGGAACAAAATTGTTAAAAAGGGTTGAAAACATAGAGAAAACCTTTGATTATAATAGGGTAGACAAAACTCTTAGTTACTTGAGATCAACTTGCAAAAACGCTTGCCTTCTTTTCAAAAACCACACTCCATACATATTTTCAAATAAACTCTTAAAAACATTTGAAACATCTTTTCAAAAAGATACACACTTTTGTAAAACACTCAAACACGAGTCGAATACACTGGTTGCCTAAGACAAGGCATCTCTTCAAAAACATTTTCAAAACACACACACACACCACAATTTCAAGCAATCGAAAATCAAGGCAAGTGATCTAAAAACCAAGTAACTAAGAGCCCATGGATAACCATGGATGAAAAGGGTGATAATACCTTCCCTTTTCATAATCTACCCCCGGACCCACGAAATATCTCAAAAGGTTTTTGCTGTGCTTTTTTTAACCTTTCCTTTAGGATAAAATAAAAAGTCGGTGGCGACTCTTGCTCAACCGAACAAGTGAGAATACAAACGCAAAACACATAGTCAGTTCTCCCACCGTATCACACTGACCAAATTCCCCATGAGAAGTGCTCTCAGCTCCTCCTGCCCCTTGGATAGATTCAGGAGGATTTCCCCGAACCGAGTCTCTTGAGCAAGAAGGTCCTGGTTATCTTGTTGGGAAGCCATTACTGAAATAGACAGCGAGAAGGGTAAGTGACCTGTCAAGAGGGTACCTGTAATGCAATGATATGCATGATATGTATGCAATGTTTTCAAGGACCTCGCAGGGTAAACAAGAAAATTGTTAGCATTGGAATTTGTAGCTTGATTGAAGGAAACCCATGTTGTTGGGAATTCTTCTTCAAGGGTCAAAGGCTCACCATATCCAGTGGGTCATAGCCCCTGACAATCTTGGCTAGAGGAAAATAAATCCTTTTTGCCCCTTGCTAGATGTTTGATTCATCATGACCTGCATCACAAGCCCTTGAGATCCTTGAAATGGGTTAGTCCTTATGCATGATGTATGCAATGGTATGATGTTATGTTATGCATGGGGTAACGTAGGTAAACCCTGTTATGAGTCCCCATTAAGGATTATAAACAAAACCTGCAAGAAACTCAGTACACTCTGTTATGAGTCCCAATTAAGGACTATAAACAAAACCTGCAAGAAACTTAGTAAACACTATTATGAGCCCCAATTAAGGACTATAAACAAAACCTGCAAGTAGTTCATGTGTCAGATAATAAGCATGCAAGTAGTCAAGTACGAAGGCACACAAGTCACACCAGAGAAGCCCTTAGAGTTTAGGCCAGCATGAGGTCTAGGTATTACCCTCTTTCAGTTTGTTGGTTCATACCTGTCCTATCAGAAGTAACCGGGTTCTTAGAGGATCCCAATATCATTGACTACCCTCAATCGGTCATAACTCCAGCATCGCAATCTTTTCTTGCGGCCAGAACCATCACGAGAGTTTAGCCTCAATGGGCGTAGCATACTGCTACTGTTCTAATGGCCAAGTTGTGTTATTTAAGGTTCTAAGGTCTGTTGGGGCTTAATGACTCCTCAGAAGACCCATATTCTCCTCGTTGCGACACAAGGGATATCGGTACAGACCAAGGTGCCACACCAACGTAGCCACTGCTTCACCCGTGTCGGTCTACGCCGGACAGGTCCCTCACAGCTTATGCTACCTAACAGGGTATCCCCATATCTGGGTTAGGATCTATGTAACTCCGATGCAGCCCACAATAATAAACCAAACAAGCACAACAATTGAAAACACAAGTGATCTTAGTCCTAAGGTACACCTCACTTTATAAGTATCCCCAGCAGAGTCGCCATTTCTGTGATTGGTGGATCTGGAACTGACTGTTTAAAGCTGGTTTCACGAAATGTCGCGGTAAGCAAGAGTCGCCACCATCTTTTATTTTCTCCAAATGGAAAGGACAAAAGCACAGAAAAATTCCTTATAGAGATTGCTCTCGGTTCGGGAGGTAGATTATAGAAAGGGAAGGTGTTAGCACCCTTTCTATCCATGGTTATCCATGGGCTCTTAGATACTTGCTCATTGTGTTTTCAAAATTGTTTGTTTGCTTTTCAAGTGTGGGTTTTAAAAGGTTTCTTTGAAAATTTCAGTTCGACTCTTGTATCAGTCCTCAAGAGTGTTTGAAAAGTTGCTTTTGAAAGCTTTTTGAAAGGTGTCGGTGAAAAGAAGTTTTTGATTTGTTTTGAAATTAGAGCAAGTATCTGTGAGTTCTCTACCTACTCTAAGGAATTCGTCTGTGTAAATGTCCTTAAAGTAGTGACATCCCACCATTGAGAGGTAGGTAGCACCACCATTGGAGGTGTTCGGGTCAATTCGAGTTTTGGAACAGTATGGTCACCGAGCAACGGTAAGATACCTTAGGAGCTACCCTTATGCCATTGATCTTTTATTCCGAGGCAACTATTCCGAGGCAGCTTATTTTGAGGCAACCAGATCAATGGGACATAAGGACTCACTAAGACGTCCTATAGTCGACGACCACGTTTCGAGGGACAAGGCAACAGTGTGGTCACCAGAGTAATAGGAAGACACCTTAGAAGCTACCCTCATGCCATATTCATGGACATGAGGACTTACTAAAACATCCTCTACTCGACGACCACCTTTTGAGGGGCAAGGCAACAGTGAGGCGTTCCCTAGGGGTGGTGTGTGATTTGTGTGTCATGTTCATTTATGTTTATCTTGTTCATGGATGGGTGATCTACGCGTTGCTTTTATTTTGGCATTCATTCTTTCATGCAAATTATTAACAGTTAAAAAGATGCGAGAATTAAAAGTCCTACACTATTACAAAGGCGCGGGTCTACATCGCCAAATTAATCCAAGACCCGATTTGAAATAAAATAAAGTGCGAAAAATAAATGTCCTAATTAATCTATTACATGGCTTTGGGAGAATTACATGAAAAAAGGAAATAAAATAAGCGCGCGAATTAGAATTATGATCGAATGCGAGGCCGTTGGACCCTTTTAAAGAAATTGAATTAAAATTAATAAATTAATTAAGTTAAATGAGAGAAGGAAATTATTTTTGAGTTTTTTGTATTTATGGATTTTAATGAGAATTAATGGAATTAAAACCTAATTCTAACTATTTTTAATTTGTTAAAAAATGTTAAAATTAAACCTAAAATTAACCTAATTATTTACATGGCAATTTATTTACAAAAATAATAATTAATAATTAAATAGGGTGAAAAAGAAAAAAGGAATAAAAGTATAAAACCCTAATTCTACATTTTTAATTTATTAGGAAAAATATTAGAATTAAACCTAGAGTTAAAAACTAATTAATGAATAAATTTTATTTACAAAAATGTATTAAATAAAATATATTTATATTTTGTGACTTTCTGATTTTTTTTATATTTTATGAAAATTAATTTTTGATGAATTAAATAAAATAAATAAAACAAATAAATAGAAAAATAAAGAGAAAGAAAATGAAATGCAAACCAATGGGGGATGTTGACCCCAATTTGGAGGTATTTTGCCAGCAATTAGGCCCAATGAATTAAGGCCTTTAGTTGACTTTTCAGTGCGCGTGTGGCATGGTCAATGGAGGTGCACCATGGAACTCACATCTTGGCTTTTGGATGGATCTCAGTGGCCATGTGGCATGCTGGAGCGTAGAGTGCATGGTAGTCTTTTGGTGAGAAGCTGCATGGAATCTGGTTAAAACAAAATATATTGAGAAAGGGAGGGGACCTGGGAATCGAACCCAGGTCCCATTGATTCCATGACACCTCACTTACCAACCAGCCAAGCGCGTTTATTTGTAACATTAATGGAACGCAATTATTATAAGAAAAAACAAGAGTTAGTGGTCTGAATCAATAAAACGTGCGCCAACTTTAAACTGCCCTTTCACGTCATGACACATAAGCGTCTTCTTCCTCTATTCTTTATTTTGCCTGGAAAAAAAAAACTGGATAGCGGGGGTTTTAAACCCCTACTAAGTGATGCATACAAAAATAGCGAATAGAACCCTGTTGATCATAAATTGATCGCGAGGTATGGAATCGATTAGTCATGAGCTTCTGATTTCAATGGCGTGGGTCTTGTGTCTCAATTTTTCCTGAAGAGGAAACCCCTAATTTGTGACCTCTGAAAACCTAGAAGGCTCCAATGGTGGATTCTCATATAAGGCACGAAAATTCAATTGAATGGCATGGTTAGCTTCAGAATGAATCAATTAGTATAAATCAACAGAAAAAATGCAATGAGGATGCGTATAAATTGAAACACGAATATGGGAAAATTCAAGAACAGGATGGCATCGTGTTACCAATTCCTTGCGTTAGAAGCAGTGGTTTTGATCCAGAAACGTTCCTTGAGGCCTTGGCAAGCTATTGGAATCCTTGTTTCGCTTTGAATTGTCCTCTAATGCAGTTTTCAGTTTTGACTTTTTCACCAAAAATTATAAAGTTTGTTTGTGATATCAGGCGCAGCTTCCTCCTCCTGAGCTTTAGGGTTATGATCAGTATATGTATGCCAATGGATTAGGGTTGAAATTTGAGTCCAAAAACCCTTGTAATCATGAATCAAATATTTGATTTTAATGGCATATTTTTTCAATATTTTTCATGTGTTTTGATACCAATCATGGCCAAATCCTTCCTTTTTTGATGTGCACGAATCTTGAGTAACCAATGAGAGCAAATGCTGCATAAAAAGATTCAAATACATTTGTTTAGTATTTTTTCATATTTTATTTAATTAAATGAATTAATGGTGATTAAAAATTCAAATAAATAATAAAAAATGATGAAATAAATCCCCTTTGGGCCAAATGGTCGTGCATAGCCTTTGGATGATGAATCTTGGAAGAAAATGTGGCCCATTAGCAATTTTGAGGCATTCGAAGTAAAGTTGACTTTTCAAAATTCCCAAAAATTTCCCAACTTCCACAAGGCATATCTTGCTCAATTTTTAAGCTTTGATCATATTCTTGGACATTTTGGAAAGGTCTTGAAGTCCTCTAACCAATTCCTTTAGTCCCATGTCATTTTGATTTACCAATCTCAAGTTATGGTCTTTTACTTAAAGTGCCTTTTTGTTGACTTTTGAGAATGACCTATAATGTGGAGATTGATAACTTTTTGTGAGAGCATTTCTTGGACTTGAAGTGTGAAGAGGAGTTGTAGGAAATGTCTTTCTATTCAAAATGAGCTTTGGATGGAATTTTTCTGATAAACCATGTGGAAGTTATGCCTTGGTCAAGTTACAGTTGACTTTTTCAACTGTCCAAATATAGCAACTTTTGCATCTTGAGACTTTTTGAGCCATGCCTTGAAAATCATGATCAAGAATTGATCAAATGATGTTTGTGGCTTCAAAATAAGATGTTGACCAAAAATTTGAACTTTTGACTGTCAAATGACCATTTTACCCCTACAATTGACTGTTGAGCAATTAGGGTTTTTGACTGTGCAATTTTGTGTTGTAAGTCTTGAAACCTAGCATGAGGATGCTTGACCATGTTTGTAGGCATGTGGGACTTGATTGGACCCTTGGAAACTTCAATTTCTTTGTCAGAACCAAAACCCTAGTTTTGACTGTTAGGAGGCCCTTGAACTGTGCAACCTTTAGAGAGATTTTGAAGCATGCTCTTTGCAAATCTTGAAGAATATGGGAGGGCAAATTTTGGGGTACAACACCAGGTATCCTCTGAACTTCCATGGCACTCAGATGATCCTCTAACTGTTTGTATCTATCCCCAGTAGGAGGATATTGCTCATCGTTATAATCAGTATCATTGTCAGAGACTGCAGGACTAGGGTCCTTTTCCCCTTCTTGGTTCTCCCCTTCCTTGGATGAAGAGGTCAGATTAGTTTGTTGCTTCAACCTTTCTCCAAACCTTCTGCCCATATTCAGAATACCGACAACCTTTTTCTTCTTCTTCTTCTCTTTCAGAGTGAGGGCTTTCATATCCTCTTGCCCTTTTGCCAGACTGATGAACATTTGTTGGAACTGGGCGTTCTGTGCCTGAAGATCTTTGATGGCTTGATCGGAAGACATTTCTGCTGAAATAAACAGTGAAGAAGATGAGAAACCTATAGTAGTACCTGTAATGATGTGTATGATAATGGGATGCGCATGTAATGATTTCAAAGACTTCGGGAAATTTAAATTTGCAAACCAAAATAAACAAAAACTTTATTAGCTTAAATTTGAAGGTTCAAAATGCCTTTAAGGCGTTACAAATAAGTAAATAAAACAAATCTAAAACTAGAAAAGAAAAATCAAAAGTCCCATGGACGCTTTCTCTTTGTGTTGATATAGTCATTGAACGCTCTTTCTTCCTGGAGCTGCCTGGTGAGCTTTAAAACCTTCCTCTCTTGATCATGGAACTGGTCCCTGTAAGTATCCTGCTCATTCTTCAGCTGAATCCAAGACCTCTGTAACTCCCCAAGATCAGTGGGCATGTAAGGATAGAGAACCGTGTAAGGAATTCCTTCTTCAATAGTGGGCTCCACAATCACTAGTAATACGGCCACATAAGGCATCATAAGCTTTTGGGCACGAGCTCGTACCCATTGGAGGTAAGGCTCCATAGGAATGGAAGTCTTTGGTCCTAACTCTTTGGGGTCAGATTTGTTTACCATGCCCTAAGCTCGTATAAACCTCCGACGATACTCATTAACATCATCGTCATAGTTGAATACAATGCCCTCAATAAGTAACTCATGAGGATCATCCCTTCGAGCATGAGCAAATTGTCGCAAAGCTAGACAAGGATTGCAAGTTATACCCCCTCTGATACCAAGTAATAGGACATTAGGTTACTCCCCACAGCGGTCAATAATAGCAATGTCTTCCATAGCTCGGGAACACCAAAGAATATCCGTATGAGCGAGTGACATTATCCTTTGCGACCAACCCAAACCTTCTTCGTTCTTCGATACAGACTTAGGGAGGTGAGAAATAAACCACCTCGACAGCAATGACATGCAGCACATAAGAGTCCCTCTTCTCTTCATGGTACGAGTATGGAGAATGTGCAAAATATCTCCAAGCAAGGTAGGCACAGGGTTGCGAGAAAGGAAAATCTTGATAGCATTCACATCTACGAAGGATTCCGGATTAGGGAAGAGAACTAAACCATAGATAAGAAGAGCCAAGACCTCCTTAAAAGCCTGAAAATCCAAATCATCCCAAAATAGTTGAGCCTTGTCTATCAGAAATTTGGCTAGAAAACCCTCGACTCCACTTCGAGTTTCCCAATTGAATACCACGTCGGCCCGTTTCAAATGCAAAGCTGAGGCAATGACTTATGGCTTAGGAACTTCTTCTATACCTGTGAAGGATACCTGTTCAAGAATGGGTATGCCCAATAGTTGAGAGAATTCTTCCAAGGTGGGTACCAACTGATAATCTGGAAAGGTGAAGAAGTGATGCTTGGGATCGAAGAACTGAAAAAGTACGCTCATCATCTGTTCATCAAAGTTTGAAGTAACCAGGCTGAGAAGTTGACCGTGTCTCTTATTGAAAGTAGAAGTTTCAGAAACTCTTGATACTAGCTCTTTGAGTTGGGAAGGTATCTTCACAAATCCGATTTGGATAGTATTTCTACGCACGGAAGCCATGATCTGCAAAATAGAACAAAGATAAATTCCCTTGGTCTTTAAAATGGTTGGTGTAATGAAGTATGAATGCCATGTTATGATGCATGATGTCATGATAAACCACAGGTATATCAAACACAGGTATTGTAAACACAGTCAAATCATACAAAGCCCTTAGGTTTAAGGCTTGCATGAGGTCAAAGGTAATACCCTCTTGAAGTTAAGTTGGTTTCAAACCTGTCCTAGAAAAGTAACCGGGTTCTAGAGGATCTCAATATCACTGACCATCCTTTATCAGTCATGGTTTCAGCTCACGCAATCTTTTCTTGCAGCCAAAATATTTTGAAAGTATGATCTCAATGAGTGTAGCATCGAGTATCAACCAGTTCTCAGCTCTACACCGAGGCCGGCTATCTCGCTACTTTCTAATGGCCAAGTTGTTCGACTAAGGTTCTAAGGTTCGTTAGTGCTTCACGACACCATGCAATGGCCCTGTATTCTCCTCGTTTCACCATAAGGGATACCGGTACCAACCAAAGTGCCACACCAACGTAGCTACTGCTTCAACCGTATCGGTCTACGCCATACAGTTCTCTCACAGTCTATTGCTACTTAACTAATGAGTGCCCCCAGATCCGAGTATAGGATCTATAGTAACCCAAAACAAAACCCTCAAAAATAAAGCAAACAAAGCAATCAAGAGAATCAATTTTAATGACCTAGATCCTAAGGTATACCCCACTTATGAATCCCCAGCAGAGTCGCCAGTTCTGTGATACGGTGGCAGAACGGACTGTTTAATAATGGTTTGCATTTTGCGTTTTTTATTCGTAAAATGTCGCGGTAAGCAAGAGTCGCCACCAACTTTTATTTTATCCAATCACGAAAGGAAAAAAGTACAGAAAAAATCCTTTTTCGAGATTTTGAGTACGGGGGGTAGATTATAGAAAGGAAAGGTGTTAGCACCCTTTCTATCCATGGTTTTCCATGGGCTCTTAGGTACTTGCTCATTTTTAAATTGCTTGTGTGTGCTTTGTTTTGAAAAGTTTTACTTCGTGATAACCCCTGTATCAGTCCTCAAGGGTGTGACGAAGTTGTATTGAAAATTTGTTTGAAAAGTGTAAGTGTGAAAAGTTTTGATTTGAGCAAATACCTACTAGTATCTACCTACTCGATAAAAGATCGTTTCTATTCTTGTTTCCTTTAGACATCGCTATCCTACTATTGAGAAATAGGTAGCACCGTTGTTTGAATTTGTAAGGGTCAATTCTAAAGGGACGTACGGTCACTAAAGCAATGTTAGAACACCTTAGTAGTAACCCTAGAGTCTTAAGATCTTTTTCGAGGCAACATTTCCGAGGCAACATTTCCGAAGCAACATTTGATCTTCTTAGATGGGAGGGCAACCACTACGACACCCTATGCTTAATGATCGTTTACCGAAGGCAACCAAAGTGAGAGTATACCCTAAGAGTGAATATGTGCGAGGGATCCATTTTCAGTTTATTATCTTTGCACATTAGGGTTTTCTAACTGTTTTAATTTTTCAGGCATTGTTGCCATACAATCCTATTAGCATTCATCTAACAGTTAATAATTGCGAAAAGTAAAAGCGAAAAATATAAAACCTAACTATTACAAGGCTTCGGGGAGGGGGATTAATTACATAGCCAAAAATCGGGGAAAAAGCGATAAGTAAAAAAACCTAGTTAAAACTATTACATCCTCAAAACAGTTATAAAAAATAATAAAAGAATTAAATGCGCGCGGTAAGTTAAATGTGAGGCGATTAGGGTTTTGACCCTTTTGACTAAACCTAATTGCAATTGATTAAAGAAAAAATCATTTTTTTTCGTTTTTGTTATTTTAAGAAAATAAGGAATAATTGAATTAAAAAAGAACCTAATTACTAATTAACTTTAATTAAGAAAAATAATTAAGTTAACCTATTTTTTTGTGTTTTTATTTGGAAAAAGAAAATAATTAAATAAAAAATTAACCTAATTTTCCAATTTAATTTTAATTGTGAAAAAAAAATTAAAGTTACCCTAATTTAAATATTAATCTAATTAATTAAAATTTAATAAAAAAAACTAATTCTAATTTTTGTGAATTCTTGATTTTACGATTTTTTATGAAAAAAAAGTGGATTTTAAAAAATAAAATAAATAAACAAATTAAAAGATAAAATAAAAATAAAAAGAAGTTTAGAATTGGGCCTGTGTTGTTGGTTGGAGAGGGGGTGCAAATCTGAATTTTGGTAAGGCCCATTAAGCATCAAGCCTGGTCAGTGCTAGATCTGGTATGATGTTGACTTTGTGGTACACCATGGTCCTTCATTGGAGAGGCGTGGGATCTGATGATACGCTGGATCACATGGATGGATGTTGATGGAGTATGGTGGTCATCGGATAATGCAATGCATTGGATATATTGAATGAAAATAAAATAAATGAAATGCTGGGACCTGGGGATCGAACCCAGGTCCTAATGCTCGCCTCCAGTGATGCCTTACCAGCTGCGCTACCATGTTATCTTGTTCATATAATAGAAACAAAGAATGATAAGTAAAACAAACAATATATTCAAAAAATGCGCGCAAAATTCAAATTGACCACTCATGGGTTGCCACACCTCATCTTCTTCCTTGGATCGTCACTTTAGGTAAAATACTTTTACCTACGGACATTTATGCGTAACTATAACCCTGTTCCATTCAAAAATTTCATACAAGCAAGATAAATGAAATGTAATGGTACCAATCAACTCGTCTCATCCTCACGAGCATCATGGTACCTGATTCAAGGCCCAATTTATCCTGAATTGAAAACCCCTAAAATGAACTTGTAAACCCTAGAAATGGCATATGGTGATTCATGCGCTGTAAATGCAATTAAATGATGCCAATAGCTTGCAAACAAGATAATGAACAAGAATGTATAATCAAAACATGATAATGCTATCAAAATTAAGGAAATCAGAATCGGGTTTTTGGGCAAACTGTGGTTGATGGTGGGCACGATTCCTGGTGTTTTGAAGCCTGAGAATAGGTGGAATAGCTTCCTGGGATGTCCTGGAATAGATTGCTGGCCTTAAATTGCTCTGAATCGTCCCCTAACCTGAAAACTGAATCACACTTTTTGACAACTTTTTTTAGTTTTGTTCTATGCCTCTCATGACCTCTAACCCATGTCTTTTGATCTGTAATTGTTCATTATATAACCTAGAATGAATTAGGTTAACAAACTTGGACTAAATCTTTGCATTTATCCAAGATTTGATTTGATTTGCAAGCTATATGATATGTTGCTATTTTGAGCCAAACCATGCCTTTCTTGTACCAATTTCCCTTGATTCGATTTGGTTTTGTTAACTCAGCATATCTTGATTGCCAATCTGTCAAAAAAATAAATCAAATCATATCTTTGTTAATTTTCATCATTTATTTGATTTAATTCACTTTTTAATTAATGAAAAATCAAAATAAATTGAAAAATGAAGCACATAATGGGTGAGTGATCATTTGAGTCGTGGACCGCATTATAATTGAGGTGCAAGCATAAAAAGTTGGGCCCATTTAGCAAAAAAATGCAAATTTGAGCACATTTGACTTTTGGCAATTTTGCAAAAATGGTCAACTTGGCCAATGCATAACTCTCTCAATTTTGACCCTAGAGAGGTGTTCTTTGACTTTTTAGAAAGCTTAGGATGTCCTCTAAACAAACCTTTTGTCTCATATCAATTGAGTCTTCCATGTTCATGTATGAATCTTTGACCCAAAAGGTGTTTTTGTTGACTTTTCAAAAGGACCTATAATGTCAAAATTTATATCTTTTTGTGAATGCGTATTCTGGACTTGGGAGTTGAATATGAATTGGAGGTAATTTAATCCTCTTCAGAATGAGCTTTGGATGGGTCATTTCTAATAAAGTATGAGAAAGTTATGCTTGGTCAAAGTTGAGTTGACTTTTCCTATAAAACCCTAATTTAGCAACTTTTGGGTTTTGATGAATTGTGAGCAATCATTGAGAAGTCATGATCAACCCTTGATCAAATGATGGATAATATTTCAAAATGAGGATGTTGACCAAAAATCTTGAAGTTTGACTGTATGTGGGCCACAGTTGACTTTTGACCTAGTACAGTTAATTTTCAAGCATTTGAGCAATTGACTGAGCAAACTTCTTCTGCAATGCTTGAAACTTGACATGGATGATTTTGAGAAAATATTAGGACAATGGTGAGTATTTGAGTCCTTTGTGGTTCACACATATTGATGAAGATGGAAACCCTAATTTGAGATATACTGCCTTAGGAGAGAGTTTGTTTGGTCAACTCTTGGACTTCCTTGAGCAATTTGGGGACCTCACTTGTCATGTGTTGAGAAATATGGGAGGGAAAATTTTGGGGTACAACAGCTGGCAACAATAAAAAATGAGGGTGTGAGTAATAATGGGTCAAGCCCAAGATGTTTTAAGGACAGGTTGGGCTAGGCTTTATGTGGGCAATCACACGGTAATCTGTGGGGCACATGTTTTAATCTGTTTGATTTAAATCATATGGCTATGATGGGGAGAGCATGATAACGTCCATGGGGGGACAAACATTGGATTGAAATAATATTATATTTTCGTTTTTACAAAATAGAAATTTTAATTGTTATTTTCTTTCTCTCTCTCACCGCGTTTGTCTTTCTCTCTGCACCCCTCTACAACATAAACCCTAGAAACTTATCCACTGACGGCGGCGGTCATCCTCAACCCAAATTCCACCACAGATTCAAAGGGTAAAAACATCGAAAACAACACGATTGCAAAAGTTAAGTCCAGTTTACCTTACTTGTAGCGATTCCTTTCGAACTCTCTTCTGACTTTGGCCCTCTGGATCGCTCCCTCACTGTTTCTTGGTTCGCAGGTATGGTGATGATGACTTGACGGATGCGCGGTAGAGGATTTGAAGACAGCGGCAAGATGAAGATGATATTTCACAAGACCTCTCTCCCTTTGGTTCTGTAAATTTTCTCCTTTTTTCTTATCTGTCAACTTTGTCCCCCTCTTTATTTTTTGATTTTAGTATTTATAGAGATTTTTCGATTAGATATATTAGGAAGCAATTCAATTTGTTTGTAAATTTTAATTGTAATTTAATTAGGGTTTGATTCTTGTCTGTAAACTTGAGTAAATTTTTAATTAGTTTATGTATTTAGTTGATTTTGTTTCTGTTTTGAATTTTCTCTGCGTAATGTTTTGATCCAATTTTTTGTTTCTGTGTGGTAATGTTTTATATAGATTTTTGAATAAGGAAACAAAATGAATTGATTATATTTTTGCTTTGTGATTCAAACAGTACTCGTTAGTTGGTAAGGCAAGCGATATCTCCTTTAGATCGATACAATATGTGTTTATGTCAATTGGTTTTTGTGGGCTGCGTATTCTACCTTTGGGCCTGTTTGTTTTTTGGTTATGGTGGATAGGGCATGTAGTGCTTGATTGGTTTTTTCGGGCTTGGATTGAATTTGGGTTTGTACCAATAAAAAGGCCTTCTTCGCTTAACACCTCTCTTTTAAATAACAAAATAGAAGTCAACATTAATTAATTTTTTTAATATAAAATTATAATTATAATTAACATTAGTATGAATATAATCAGTTTTAATAATTATAAGATAAAAATAATGTTAAAACAATCTTTTCAAACCGAAAAACCGAATGGGCCACACCATTTTAATTCATTGGGCCTTAAAAAAACATATTGCTTCACACATTCTTCCAACCCTATTCAAAAACTTAAATGGGCCTTATTAAAGAATTGATTTGTTTATACTTCCTTTAAAACAATACACCTCCCTTAACTTGAAATGGACCTTTAAAACTTAATGAGCCATCAAATATTGGTGGTCCATTTTGGATCAACACACCCCTCTTCCATGTTTTACTCCCACATTGAAATAAAAATTATATCATATGATTTATTTAGATAGAAACTTAAATATAATAAGGATAGGGCAAACTTTGGGTATGACAGTTGCCCCTGTTTAATTATCTTTTGATTGGATAGTGAGAGAATGTGCAGGTCTCACATGTTCTGATTGGAAGTTTATTAAACATTGGAAGACCCCGAGATTTGTCCGAAAGATCATAAGAATACGTTGTACAACATTCTTATGAAAGTGGAGAGTAGGCATAGATGATGATGTATCATTTTACCAGCGTTTGAGCCAAAGTTTTGATTTAATTTAGACATGGCAACACGGATAATTCGTCAGTATCTAAAAGAAATTGTAAAATTTTCATATTTACCATAACCTAGGAGGTAAATGATACAAGTTTGACAAGCTGACTTACTAATGCTTGGAGACTAGTATAGCAAGTTATGGTTTGATTTTGTTTATTTATCGTAACCTAGGGGATGAATAAAACAAAGTTCGATAACACATTGTTGCATGGAGACTGATTCAATGGATTGCGCAGACTTATCCGCATATCTATCGCAATCTAGGGAATAAATATTTGAGAAGAGCTTGATAACTACATCGCTGTATGGAGACTGAGGCAATGAGTTATATCATGGAAGAAACTTGATAACAACATTTCTTGGAGACTGATGCAATGGATTATATCGCAGAAAAATCTTGATAACAACATTGCTGCATGGAGATTAATGCAATGGAAAAAGTTTGATAATAACATTGTTGCATAGAGACTGATGCAATGGAAAAAAGTTTGATAATAACACCGCTGCATGGAGACTGATGCAATGGGTTGAATTGCAGATTTCGCACATTATTGCATGGAGCCTGACATAATGAGTTATATCACAAAGAAGGAAACATATTGATGCATGAAGACTGACACAATGAGTTATATTTCCTATTTAGCACATTATTGCATGGAGCCTGACACAATGAGCTATATCGTAAAGAAGGTAACACATTGCTGCATAAAGCATAACGCAATGAGTTATATTGCATATTTCGCACATTGATGCATGGAGCCTGACAATAAGCTATATCACAAAGAAGGAAAACACATTGTTGCATGGATCCTGATGCAATGAGTTATATTGCATATTTCTCACATTGTTGCATGGAGCGTGACACAATGAGCTATATTGCAACGAAGGAAACACATCGCTGCATGGAGACTGATACAATGGGTTATATGGATTTCACACATTGTTTCATGGAGCCTGATAAAATGAGCTATAACAACATTATTTCATGGAGACTGACACAATGAACTACATTATAGAGGAAGTTATTTAATGATCAAATCCCGGATAACTAAATCAAAGATGAGATCAGATTCTTACCGGTTGTGTCTGTTCTCGACCAAGGTAATAATCTGATAAAGGGCCCAAATATGTTGGTTTCACCTAAAGTATGTTTGGAAAAGTGTCATGTTGTATGTGTATGCATAATGTCCTAGATATGGAACTCATAGTGTATATGCAATGAACATGTGTGTATGCCCCGAAATGTTATAAAAGATGTTATTGGTATTCTCTCCTTTTAAACCATTGGTTTTATGTTTCCAACTTCCTGATGTTGTGCGTTGCATCATCGTGGTATCTTTAAATTGATTTGAACATGATGAAAAAGTGCCAGCCAGATCTTGATATTTGTGTTGTAGGTGCAGACGTAGGTGTGGTCGTAGATATGGATATTGGCGTGGACATAGACATAGTCATGGACATAGGCATAGGTATGGAAATAGGCGTATATGTGGACGTGGGCGTGGAATTTATTTCGATGTTTTTCTAACAAGAATAAACTTTGATGCTTTATAAAATGCTATTTGGTGTTTTCCGTATGTTAGATGCACTGAATGTTATGGATAACCTTGAGATTTTGATCTGGTTATGTGTATGTCATGCTTGGTGTGAAGCTTTTTAATGGGAAATCTACTATCGAGATTCGATGTAGAATTACCTTTTGTAGAGGTCTTCTGGAAAATCGTCTGCCGAGATTAACTAGGGGAATCTACTGCCAAGATTCCATTGATAATTACCTTATGCCGAGATCTTCCGGGAAATCGTCTGTCGAGATTAACTAGGGGAATCTACTGCCGAGATTCAATTTAGAATTACCTTCAGCCGAGGTCTTCCAGACAATTTCCTGTAGAGATTAACCAGGGGAATCTACTGTCGAGATTCAATTGAGAATTACATTTTGCTGAGGTCTTCCAAAAAATCGTCTGTCGTGATTAACCAGGGGAATCCACTACCGATATTTAATGGAAATATACCTTCTACCAAGGTTTTCTGAATAATCAACTGCCATGATCAAACAGGGGAATCTATTGTCGAGATTCAATTGAGAATTACCTTCTTCTGAGGTCTTCTGGACAATCGTCTGTCAAGATTAACCAAGGGAATCTACTGCCGAGATTCAATTGAGAATTACCTTCTGTCGAGGTCTTCTAGAAAATCGTCTGTCGAGATTAACCAGGGGAATCAACTGCCAAGATTCAATTGAGAATTACCTTATGCTGAGGTCTTCTATAAAACCGTATGTCGCAATTAACTAGGGGAATCTACTGCCAAGATTTAATTGAAATATACCTTCTGCCGAGGTTTTCTGAATAATCAGTTGTCATGATCAAACAGGGGAATCTACTTTCGAGATTCAATTTAGAATTACCTTCTACCGATGTCTTCCAGAAAATCGTCTGTCGAGATTAACTAGGGGAATCTACTGCAGATATTCATTGTAGAATTAACTTTTGCTGAGGTATTCTGGATAATCAAATTTTCGATATTAACTAGGGGAATCTACTGTCGATATTCAACATAGAATTACCTTCTGCCGAGTTCTTATGGATAATCATCTTCCGAGATTAACCAGGGGAATCTTCTGTCGAGATTCAACATAGAATTATAACTTATTTTGACAATGATGATTGTCTTCACATGAAACATGGTTTTATGTTATGCATGTATATTTGATTGATGCATGAAATGTAATTATTGTTTGATGCATGTAATGAATGACTTGGATATGTATCAATGGATGTTGGATTTTGAAAAGCGAATACGTAATTGGGCTTCTTTTTTTTATATATGCTCAACCCATGCTGTCGGAATTCATCAGATGAATGAGATGATAATTATAGTTTAATTCTGGATCGAAGAGCCCTAATGCTTGATTTATGCATCTTTACGCTTTATGATTATGACTCGAATGTTTTTTTGAATGGTGCCCCTATGATGGGTTATGGATGATTAAAGCGTAGAGGTTTGCCTATGCAACAAGGTTGCTTGTCACATGGTGTTTGAATGTTGTGCTATCACGATTTCCCGATACTCAATTTGAACTTAAAGATTGCTGATGTAGGAGAAAGATCCGTTGGAGGTTATGAAAGTACGCGGAGAGCTTGCCCCTATGTTGACTGTTTTTCCTTAATTTGTTGGTAGGGTCTTGGAGGAGATTCTCATTGATATAAGTTTGGAAACAGTTTGATCAAAATATGAATGGCCCCACTATCTTGTGTTATGCCCCTGATTAAAATATTCATGAAAAAGTTTAGCTTTGATGAACCATTTTGAATCAACTTCTTTTGATCGAGCCTCACAGTGGTTTGTCCCAAAATTCAAAATTTTGAAAGATGTGCCTCTCAACCTCCAGGATCTGGAGGAAGTACCTTCAGAAAGAACTTAGACCTCACCATGAACTTAACATAGATTGACCCAAGTATTCGAAGCTTGAAAAGTGTATACTTAAAGTTGCTTGAAGGGGAATTTAGACCCTACATGCAGTAGGATGAACTTGGTACATACTGCCCCAACATTTTAATCTTGGAAGGTTTCCCCTGATTATCAAGGCCTTGAGATGTTTGTTAAAATGAGGAAACAGAGCCATACCATGTTGTGATATAACCTGAATAAGTAATGCTCCTTCAAAAGATATGCCCCTAATTAAACAGGACTTTGAATTTTGATTGAAGTTGATTGAATCTCGGAATGATCACCCCTTGTCAATAGTATCTTCATGTGATATACCCCTATGATCAATAGTATTTTCCTTTGTCTATAGGGATCCTCTTAGATGTTTTTCTCCTAGTTATAAGCTTCTTGGAAATGCTGCCTTTGATCAAGCCTTCTTAAAATCTCCTTGATGCTAAGTATTGACTTGTAAGTAAAATTTTCCTCTTAGAAAAGTAATTCTAATGTGATGTACATGCAAGTTCTTGAAATCGTAATAGATTATTTGAAAAGAAATGGATGATTAGAGATGAAGAAGTGGTAACATGGTTTAGTGATAATTTAACAAACATTAAGAGTCAGATTAACATAAATCTTGCTGAGTATGCTTTCATAGTGAACCTAGCTTCAATTAGGACTTTTGAAGGTTGTAACGTGGCCATGGTTCGTGGTTTAAGAAACAAAAGATATAAGGCTTAAAATTTGTTTATCCCACCCCATTCTCCTTGATGTTCTCCAGTCCTAATTTCAATTAATGCAACAAATGTGTTTAATCCCCCAAGAGAAATTTTATAGTCGTGCAGATGATGAGAAGCGTAGATAAAGATCCAAGCACCGATGAAAAGCATTGATAAGATCCAAGCATTTATAAGATACAAGCATTGATGAGATCCACGCATTGATGAGAAGCCTTGATGATTCCTGAGGTGGTAGTCACAAGATTGTTCTCCGATTTGTTTGTTTTTAATCCCTTATTTTGCATGGACCAATTCTTTTGAATTCCAATCCATCGGGATGCCCTAACTTTTGCCTAAGTCGAAAGTTTTTTTATTTTTGTTTTTGACTTAGCGGGATCTTTTTTTTTTTGAAAATTTTCTTTTGAGATTTTTCCTTTTGATTCAGTAAAGTTGTGACTGCCATGTTTGATTCTTGCGAGCTTCATCTTTATTGCTCCATTGATGTTGTATGATGTATTGAGGAAGAAGACATTGTGAACTTTGTCTTAATTGATTGCTTCCTCAATCTTTGTTGATGTGCTTGAGGAAGAGATGTGCTGGAACATTTGCTTAGATCATTTGATTCTCTTGAGAATAGAATGCACCATTGAATTAATTGAAAGACTACCCTGCCCCTGGTTAAGATTACGGGTTTTTAGAGAATAGAAATAACTCCAACTTCTGGCTCGAGGGGGTTAACTAGGGATTATCTCCTTATTTCTCCTTTGTTTAGGAAGTGAAACAATGTCTTACATCATCAGGTAAGCCTTACTATTAAAAAGCATACGTCAGCAAAATTTAATTATTTTATATTTTCATCATTCTCCCTCGAAGTTTGTTAAAGTTGTGCAATGGAAGATAGAAAAGAAGAATAGAAAGTCGTTGATTATTTATGGAATGGATCGATTTCAAAAGCATGCATGATTATTTATTTGAATTACTGATCACAGAGTACAAAGTTTATAACATATAACAATTAGCAAGAAAGAAATTACACATGATAAATCCTAATTATCCTAGAGATGAGCTTTTTTAGTGATCCAACAATCAGGGCGAGGATTTTCCACCATATGCGGGCCATCTTATTCAAAAATTAATTGCTTATTATCAATCAGCTCTTATACCACTTCTTTAAATGAATTACATTCTTCAATCGAATGCCCCGCTACTCTATTGTGGAACTCACATTAAACATTCGAGTTGTACCAAGGAGGAAATGAAGACTTCATGGATCTGGTTTGTCTAGGGGTCATTAATGAATTTTGGACCAGATATGACCATAATTGACTGTATGTCATAGGGATCGGGTCAAACTGGCGAGTTCTCCCTTCTTGGCAGTTTGGATGACTGAAACAACCGGCTGAATCGTCATCGGATAATGAAATATCAATGAAGTCTCCACCAAACGTATTTTATCCCATATGGAGGGAAAGGTAAACATCGAGAAAACCTGAAGAGGGTGAAATCACGGTCTTGTGACCGAGAGATCGGGTAAGAGAGTGTTACACGAGGGGAAGGTATTATCACCCCACACGCCCGTATTACTCTACGGTATCCACTCTTGTTGTCTAATCTAATTGGTGTGTAAAATCTATGTCTAAGTTGTACAGGGAATGCACGCAAAAGAAAGGAGAAAACAGTGTAGGGAAAATAAAAGTTGTGCTCGCCTGGGCCCTACCCCAATGCCTACGTATCCCTTTTAAGAATCAGAGCAGCCGTAGTTCGAGTCATATATTTTGGTTGGTTTGTGTTTTTTAATTAAGACAAAAGTAACAATCAAGATGGCAAAACATCAAATAGAACAAAAAAATGTCAACAATGATGATAAAATAGAAAAAAGAGATGACAAGACATCGCATGGCAACACAAACTCAGATAAGGTGGTAAAACGCCAGCATGATAGCAAAATATCAGACAAGACGATAAAACATTACACCTAACAATGATATTGAAAATTAAAGTAGGATAATAAAAATGTGCGATGGCGAAACATCGGCTAAAGAATGTGCGATGGCGAGACACCCGCTAAAAGAATGTGCGATGGCGAAACATCGGTTGAGAGATAACAAAAAGTCATGGTAAGGATGGAAAAACATCAGATAACCAGATGATAAAACATCACACCTAACAATGATATTGAGAATCAAAGTGGGATAACAAACATGTGTGATGGCGAAACATCGGCTAAAAGAATGTGTGATGGCGAAACATCGGTTGAGAGAATGTGCGATGGCGAAACATCGGCTGAGAGATAGGAAGATAACATGGCAAATATGGCACAACATCATTAAACCGGAGAATGAAACAACACACCTAACAATGATATCAAGGATCAAAGTAGGATAACAAACATGTGCGATGGCAAAACATCGGCTACAAACATAACAAAATAACATGGCAAAGATGATGAAACATCCATAAACCATAAGACAAAGCCAAGAGGCACACAAACAAATAAGATTGGTTTATATTTTTTACCTTGAAGAAGGGTTTAAGTTTATTAGAGATATTTTATGATTTTCCAAGAAGAAGTTTTAGTTTTGCAACATGCAAAGAAAAAGAAAACAACTAAGGGAGACTATCCTAACCCCCCCCCCCCCCCCCCCTAATGTTATCATACAATGATTGGCCCTAAGGTTGAGGATGGAGGGAAATTTCTACCCTATGTTAGCATACATGGATTCATATCCTAAGGTCTAGCTTGAGGACTAACCCTACATGAGCAATCCTAAGGGAGCATGGTAAAAATGTCACAGTGACAAAAAGCAAGCAAGCAGATGGAGAAACATATAGACAAATGACAGTTCGAGCATCACTCGAATATCAAACACCTTCAAGGCACATGCCTAGTAGTAGAAAGGGAGGTCCTGCCATAGACAAGAAACCAAGCATCAGACAAGGGGTCAGGCCAAAACCAAGGGGAGCGCATCACCCGAGTCAATAATCCATAGAAGTATAGGAATGCAAAAAGGGTCCTTAACCATGATATCAATTATCAGGGCAAGAAAGATCTGGGGGGAAAGACATAGTACATGCGTACACTAAGCATCAGTGTTAGTCAACACGAGCTAAAGAAAGCGTGGGGATCCGATTACGAGAACCCTTTTCACTTTCCTTTAAAGGACTTAAATTCATTCAGATCTTGGGCACATGTTCAGAGCATCTACTTGTAGAAAGTGAGCATAGTAACGACATGGACTGGAATATGGGGGTCGATTATGAACCCTTTCCGCTCACCTTCTTTTGAGGACTTTTCACCTGTAATACAATGCGGGCACAAATGTAAACACATGTGCAGAATACCTACTTCAAAGGTAGGATTTTAAACAAATACAGATAGCATACAGAAAGCGGTGCCTGCTACAGGACTTTAAACAGCGACTTCGAGCGCACGCTCTTTATTTCCTGCTTCCTACTTCACATGATTTCTAGAAAGCAAAAAACGCCCCTACTATACATGATCTCTAGAAAGCAGTAAAGTGCGAAATGAGATAAACAAGAGAAAATACCAAACAGATATTAATCCGTAGCAGAGCGTATTAAAACAAAGAAACCTGACGATCTTCGCGAAAGCTTCACTAATAATCCACCGGAATAATCCTCAAGCGCTCAATATCACAAACCAAACTCTTACCACAAACTCATGGAAATAAAGTAATAGCAAAGTGAGTATTAACATGGAAAGAATAATTTGGAAACTTCAATTAAATTCTAAAGTCCTAAAAAAATCAACTCTAAAAAAAATTCTATCATTTTTGTATCATTTTTATCATCAAACTAAGAAAAAGATAATTCCATGAGAAAATAAATGACAAAGCTCTAAGCAACCAGGGGTGTATATTGGATCTAGATGTGTATGAATTAGGAGTTAGGTGCTAGGCCCATCTGAAAAGTGACCCATGAAGCCCTTTTATTGGTATTTATTGATTTCAAAAAGAACTAACGGGCCATGGGCCCAGCCACCACCTTAGTTTGAATTCACATCTTATTTGAGCAATTATCCAATTAGGTTCTATTTAACAAAAATTAAAATCATAAAACAAAATTGATTAAATGTTTTGAATAATAAAAAAAAGAGGGATAAGATTTTACAGTTGGAATGGTGGTTCAGCTTCTATCATGAAACTCTTCCAGCATCGTGATGCAAATCCTTTCGCCTTCTTGGATTTTCGTCAAACTTGCAGTAGCAACCTTATTCGATTGGCCTCAACCTTGCTGCAGCAACCTTCTTCGATTGGCTTCAACCTAGTAGCAATAACCTTAGATTAGCTTCAACCTGCAAGCAGCAGCATCCTTCGATTGGCTTCATCATGCAAGCAGTAACCATCAATTGGCTTCAACCTGCAAGAAATAGCATCCTTCGATTGTCTTTAACCTACAACCAGTAGCATCCTTCGATTGGCTTCAACCTGCAACTAGTAGCATCCTTCGATTGGCTTTAACCTGTAACCAGTAGCATCCTTCGATTGGCTTCAACCTGTAAGCAGTAGCATCCTTCAATTGGCTTTAACCTGCAAGCAGTAGCATCCTTCGATTTGGGTTTAACCTACAGTAGCAACCTTCGATTTGCTTCAACCTGCAAGCAGTCACATCCTTCGATTGGCTTCAACCTGTAAGAAGTAGCATCCTTCGATTGGCTTTAACCTGCAGTAGCAACCTTCGATTAGCTTCAACCTGCAAGCAGTAGCATCCTTCGATTGGCTTTAACCTGCAAGCAGTAGCATCCTTCTATTGGCTTCAACTTGCAAGCAGTAGCATCCTTCTATTAGCTTTAACCTGTAAGAAGTAACCTTCTATGAACAAAGCTCCTCAGGCTTTGGATTTTGAAGCTATCATCCTTCGAAGCTTCATAGATTCTGTAATTCGAAGCTTCACGGACTCTAACCTCTAGCACAAGTGAAACTTGCGCGTAAACTCAGTGCAAGGGCTCATGCTCAGGTCATTCAAACAAACTCAATTCTCCATTAGATTTAGTAAAATCAAGTGCAATCAAAATCTAGCAAAACACTCTACATCATGCAACTCAAATCATATCAAATCATTAACCACTGATCAAGAACAAAACTCATGAAAACTCAAAGAAAATCATCTGCACACAGAATTTCAGAAACTCCACAACACGACTCAAGCATCAAATGAAGATAAATATATACATCAGACCTATAGTCCGGCCAGCTAAAACATAATGCACAAGAGTTATAACACTAATTCAAGCTAAATCACACAAATTGAAGTCCAAGAAAACTCACAGCAAATCAAAGTCCAAGAAACTCACACCAAATTGAAGTCCAAGAAACTCATAGCAAACCGGAGTTCAAGAAAACTCACCTTGATGCAAAATCTAGAAACTCGAATCCTCTGCTCCAGATGCAAACTAAAGCTTCCACTATGATCTATTTACTTCACTGAAGATGAATCAACAATAAAAAATGGAAGAATAAAATCAGAGAAATGAGAGAATTCGAAAACTAAATTTTAAGAGAAATTGTACTTCAGATATGAAATCCTTGGCCAATGTCGCTCCCTCTCGACCGAGGATGCAGGATTGAGGAGAGGAGTTTCTACAAGTCCTTGATAATGATGAGGATTTGTGATGTTATTGAAGATTTGCAGGGAGATGAAGATAATGTTGATGTAGTTGTAGATTTGAGGAGGTGAAGATGATATTAATGTATGATGAAGATTTGAGGAGGTGAAGATGATGTTGATGTATGATGAAGATTTGAGGAGGTGAAGATGATGTTGGTATATGATGAAGATTTGAGGAGGTGAAGATTCAATCAGATAATTAATGAAGATTTGAGGAGGTTAAAGCAGTTACAGGGAACACTTTTGGTTGAAGATTGAAGAAGAAAGCAGGGAGAAAAGAGAGAGCTCCTTTTTGGTGATTCCTCCAATGACTGAATGGTCCATCAGATTGAAAGAGAAAGTTTCTTATATAGCAGCAAAAGTTTGTTACAGTTGAAGAAATCATGGCCTTTGAATCAGAAAATCCAGCTGGAAAATGGATGGTGAAGATCAAGATAACACTGAAGTTCGTTTGAGAGTTTTTTTGGTTTTCTCCAAAATCCAAAAAGTGGAAACTGCATTTTATCCCTTGCAACTCCTCAATGACCTGCGTTTTGATGGACAAAGAGTGAGTGGAAATGAGAGGAAATAAGTGTGAATGCTGAGGTGTCCAACTGATGCACATCGAATATGTGATATTTTTGAGAGAAAGTTGCCAAAAATGGCAAGGCACGAGGGAAGTGAGGTGAGGCACGGTGTGTGAGAATGTTTAGCCAAATGAGGTAATAAGTGAGGTGGGAGCTGAGTGCACACGTGAGACACTCGTGTGTGATGAAATCATTTGAAACCAAATCATAAAAATGTATTTTGTGTCAAATCTGGTGTTGATGTGCATCTGGCTCGGCCATGTCTTGCATCTTGTGTGTCGTGCCCGATCAGTTGAGGATGCCCACTTTCAGCATTCATAACTTGATCAAACCCTAACCATCTCCAATAATTCTTCTCACAATGGAAAGACAACATGTAATACTTATAATTAAACCCAAAATCAAATCAAAACCTAGCTTGAGTTATAAGAAAATGGATTGCACATTTGGTGTGCCATCTGTTATATGAAATGCATGGGCAAGATGCCTCGGGATGATCGTGTGGCTCGCCCATGATGCCCAACGCTTGACCAACTTGCCCAGAACTTCAAAGGCTCATAACTTTTGATTTTGGGTAAGAAGTGTGTTTTTGTCCTCGGTGGGGCCTTGTAGATCTTTTTCCCTTCTCTAATTGGAAAAAAGAACCACCAAAATCCCCTAAAAAATGAGAAAGTTGTGCCCTTGTAAAGTCAGGCCTAAATTAAGAACACTTAGTGAAATTTTCAATCACCAAGATAACTTCAAATCCAAGTAACCTCTCAAACTTGCAATTCTCATCAAAATCAATCATTAATGATCATCCCATATGAAAATACATGTCAAATGCTTCATGTTGACCAAAAGTCCACTTGGTCAACATTGACTTTGTTTGACTTTTAAGTGAAATGACTGTTTTTCCCCTTTGATTCAATTGAACCACTTCCCTTTAAAATTGATGAACAGAACTTCAAACATATGATATTCCAAACACATAGAGGCTATGGAAAGATTTTCCACTCAAAATTCCAAAGAATCCCTGATTATAACTCAAACCCTAGTTTTGACTTATAAATCAAAAGTGATTCTCCTTATAACAGCACAATACTCAATCTTCTGATGATCCAATAAGATGGACATGTTATCTTGAGACATGTGATGCCTTTGGGCTTGAAAGATCCATAGGTTTGGATAATAAGGCCCTCCTTGGGCAACTTGTCAATACAATCAATCTTCCAAAGCTTAAGGGAGGATTGATAAAAAAATAACTTGATCCCTACACCATGTATGAATGGAATGTAATATGATGTTTATGATGAAACATAAGCCTAAATCAAGAGGGTAAATTTTGGGGTGCAACAGCTGCCCCTATTCAATTATCTTTAACTGGATAAGCGAGAAAAGTGACAACTTTCGAGTGTTCAGAGTTGAAGATGATTGAATACGAAAGAATCCGAAAATTTACACTCTTGAAGAAACATTAGAACCCACTAAACACAAAGAAAACCAGCAGACGCGGGATTAGAAGATACCAAACGAAATCGGATTTAGCAAATAAGGGGTTTAATGAACATTGGACTTCCCAAGACATGCGTCAGAATGAAGTTGTGACATAGATTTTAATAAAGTTGAAACAGAGCTAAAACTTAGAAGAGTAGACGAAACTAAACTTCAGAATAAATGTGTCAGGGTAAAATTGGGCTTCAAAAAGGGGTGAGATAAGACTCAAACCACAGAGAATAGGAGAAACTAGACTTTGGAAAAGAAAAAGTACGCGGGGAAAAGTGGCTAGAGTGTGTGATTCTAGGAGCACCTGCAAATCTCAACCTAAGATAGACAGTTTGAAGGAACTGAAAGAATCCCAGGAGTGAGGAACAAAACGAGACGAAACTCGACCCAAAAACTAGTTAGACGAAACTAAACTAGATGAGTATCAGGACGAAACTAGATTTCACGCACGGGTAACGAGGAGAAACTCGACCCATAGCAAGACTGGTGAGAGTGCATGTTTCTCAGAGCACCTGCTGGTCTCAGATCAATGGATAAATAGTGACGAAAACAGATAGAAGAATCCAAGGATCAAAAGAGACTGATTTCAACCAGGGATGCAACATGAACATTGCACTCGATAAACGAACACCGTCAAAGGGTCCAAGGTATGAAAACAAAAACGAGACAAAACTCGACTCATTAACTAGTTAGGCGAAACTAAACTAGATGAGTACTAGGACGAAACTAGATTTCATGCACAGGTGACGAGATCGAAACTCGACCCAAAGCAAAGTGATGAGTGCGCATGTTTCTCAAAGCACCTGCTGGTCTCAGATCAATGGATAAACAGTGACGAAAACTGATAGAAGAATCCAAAGATCAAAAGAGACTGATTTCAACCAGGGATGCAACATAAACACTGCACTCGGTAAACGAACACCGTTAAAGGGTCCAAGGTATGAAAACAAAAATGGGGCGAAACTCGACTTAATAACTAGTTTGGAGAAACTAAACTAGATGAGTACCAGGACGAAACTGGATTTCATGCGCGGGTGAGGAGACGAAACTCTAGGCTCAACCCAAAGCAAGATGATTAGGGCGTACACCTAAAAACCCGTTGAAAGTGAATACCAGGGAAAAACCGGTATTCAAAAGGTACATCAATAGACATTGAAATGAACCGACGAGGATAGTAAAGACCCGAGAAGACTTTGCCAGGGCGAAACTGAACTACAATCAAGAGTGGACACTCAACCAGTCAAATGATTAACATTAAAAGGATATTTGTATGGGGTGAAACTGAGATAATGAGGGTGAAGACCTCACTGCAGATATAATCTAAAGAATTAAAAAAATCATTGAGGAAAATATAAACAGTAATGGCTTATGTTTCGATGCAAGTTTGAATTTTTTTTAATGTAGCGTAATGCTCCATATAATGGAAATGCTACACATTTTGGTAGATGCAATGTAATTATGCATGTTTAAACGTTTTTCTGGGGAATGGCCAAACAAGAAGCCAACAATCAAGAAGTCGGAATCTGACAAGAATTGCAAAAATAAATTGTAAAATCTGCTGTAGAAAAGAAGATATAAGGAACCGATGAGGAGGAACCCTTGAAGAGCTGGAACTCCATAGGGAGTAATAAATGAGCAACCAGTAGAAACAGGTCACAAACACTGAGAGGAGTTGCAAAAATAAATTGCGAACTTTGCTGGAGAAGACCGGGTCGAAACTGATCAACTTCAAGAATGAATGCCAAATGAAGATTAGGCATTGTAGGAGAAGATCAGGGCGAGACTGTAGCTTATGAAGGAGAATGCCAAATAGAAACCGGATGGTGTTGGAGAAGATCGGGGTAAGACTGTAATCTCTGGAGAAGACGGCATGCAACCGTGTTAAGGATGTTACCAAGATAACAAACCAAATGTGGGAATCAAAACCCTCATCGGGGAAACTTCCTTTGAAAAGTCCTCTACTGTTTGCCGAAGATTAACAAAATCTCAACTAATCGACCAACACGACTACACTAAGGATAAGGAAAGATCCTTAAATAAGGATGCCCCAAGCAACAAATTAGCTGGGAAATGAGAGATCAGGAAGAGGAATCTCTTATTGGAAACTCTGCTAGGGAATTGAAACTTCTTCAGATCGCAGATTCTTATCTAAGCAACTCCACTGGGGGAATGCAACGTCTTCAAACTTGAAGTCTCAGAACAAAACCTTTCTATTGAAAAATATTTTTGGGAAATAAAACTTTGTTGATGATACAAAACTCCACTCGGGATACCAAACTCTGTCGGGGAGTATTTTGCTGGGGATAAGAGATACCAAACTCTAAAAGCGGGAACCCTTTTTGGGAATGCTTCTACCATGGATTTCTTTACAAAGAACCCGACTGTCAGGGATTAAAGGAACTTTGGATATGCCGTCATAAAATAGACCATGAAGATAGTCAAACAGTGTCGACTTTACTTGGGATATGAAAATCTCAGCCAGCATCAACTCTACTGAGGATGATAAAAGATCCTTTTGATAAAGAAATGCCTCAAGTCACAACCTAGATGGAAAAACGAGAATTTATGAATGTATACCTCAATGATAATTCAAACAGGAAGGTAAACTCCGCTGGGAATAGTCTTTATTAATAAATGAGATAATACTCATCCAGACTTGGTTGGAGAATGAAGGTATCCAAGAACCTTATCCGACTCGAGAATCCCACACATGACAATGCTGAGGAAAAAGAACTTTGCAGGGAATTCCCTGTTCCAGCGTTTGAAAGTTAGAGGTAAGACTCTTGCATAGGTGCTGACAAGCTTCAACTTACAGAGTGAAAACAATTCCTTAAGAGGACTTCATAGGATTTGTACCATCATTGATATTCTGCCTCATAGTAGTGGAACTTTGAGAGATCAATCCTCCACTTAACTGCCCCAGATAGGTGAAATGAAAAGACCAATAACCACAAGCTGAACCCTGATAAGACTTGCAAAAATAAATTGCAAATTCCGCCAGAGAAGATCAGATCAAAACTGACTTTTGTTTGATAACTTGTCAATTTATCACTGGGGATAACTTCTTGGGGAGAAAACTGCAAAAATAAATTGCAGTGCAGAAGAAATCTTGACCTATGTTCCACCTCTTGACCTTCTGGGGAAAAGATCCAATATCACCTTCCACAGATAAAAGGAACATTGCTGGGAGATGGGACCTTATGATGTAAGTCTTTAATGAAAGCGACTTAGACTGGGGAATCATAGAAATTCTTAGACAAAAGAATTCTAACCAGACCAACCCGGGGATACTACGGCTGAGGAGTAATAATCTTTACTCGGGGAAGAGGAAGGTATCTTTTAACCATAAGCTTGAGGTTCAGAACCCGGCTGAGGAAATATTTTAGCCATACTCTATCGCTAGGGATAAAGAGCCCTTATACTGCCAAGGATATGAAGATCCGTGCTGGGGTAAGCGACCTTACAAAAATAACTCTTGTCAGGAATGAGATATTCTTTGTATGAGAAACTCAACAAAATATGTTACTGCTGGAAATACGAGAATCTTCAACTCCACTAGGGAATAAGGATGTGCTTCAATCAAAACAAAATATTGTTATGATGCTCTATTCTGGGGCTAGCAACTACGATAGCGTACTCTTTTAGAGAAGTAACACTTATCAATATCCAGGATTGAGACCTACTGGAAAAAGATAGAATTTGTGAATAAGTGATTTCAATTAAACAAAACCATTGGAGAAATGAGAACTCCTGAATAGGAGATTTCTTGATAAGGAAACTTCACAGGGGAGATGAGGATTTCTAAATAAGAAATTTCCGAAGGCAGCTCCGCTAGAGAAATGAGAAATTTTGCATAAGAGATCTCAGCCAATGGTCTTTACTGGAGAGATGAAACAAACCTCAACACAAATCATTCAGGGGAATGAAAATTCCTGAGAACGAGATCACCAATAAGGTAGCTCTATTGGGGAACGGGAAATATTGGACAAGAAATCCTCATAAACATCCTCCTCTGAGGAAGTGAGATGATGCTCCCATGACTTCGCTAAGAAATAGGACAGACTTGAATAGCCTTTACTGGGGATGAGAAAAAATTCTCAGCACAACAAACTTCAAGCCTTACTTCTGCTATGGAGATTAGAGAATTCTTGAACAAGAAATCTTTATGAAGTGACTTTTCCGGGGAATAGGAGAAATTTCCAAGGGAACTCTTGACTTCAGCTGGGGATGAGAACACTCCACTTCCTGGAATATACATTCTCTTTTCTAGGTGGTGATGGGGAGAAAATACTTCAAGCACTTGGAGAATAAGACTCTCTTAATCTAAAATTCCAATTAGTCAATACTCAATTTTTTCTCCGCTTTGGGAGATTCACTAGGGAGCAATAGAAACTTCAATGTTGCTCAGAAGAAATGACCCAAGTTAGGGACACTTTAATTATCTTGAAAGATGTTGCTCTGGTAATGGTGAATTACACAAATAAGCAAAGCAAATGAAAACCCATGCGAAACAGATTAGTGATCGTGCCTCGGGCATAGTGTGACAACTTTGATGGAGAGGGTCCTTTTGACTTGATATAGTCTGCCCTGGATTATTTGAGCTCTGAGTAATTTTCTGACACAACAAGTCCTCTGACAGATTTGTTGAATCTCGATGTAACTGCTTTAAGTAGACTATCCTTTGAAAAGACTCGCCTCGAGAGGACTTCCCAAGATCTGTGATGAGGATAACACTCTTGACTTATGGTCATGCTCTTCAAATTCACAAGTTATTTAGCCTGTGACTGGACATAACCAGATCAACTCTGAGGTGGAGCAATGCCCCTGTATAATATCTTGCCCCAGTCTGTAGGGCCTTTGAAGAAAATAGCCTCGTGAGGACTCCATGAGATCTGTATCATCCAGATAAACTGCCCCAGTGTTACAAACTGTGAAACACGACTTCCGACTAATCAATATTAGAAGTGGCTTCAATAAATCTTGGGTAGCGTACCTTGATCACTTGGAACTTTGAGAGATTTGTTGAATCTCGACATAACTGCCCCAAATTGATGAAACTTTGAGAGTCAGTGGATCTTGACTTGATTGCCCTAGATTGACAAAATCTTGGAAAACCGTTTCCTTAACTCATGCTTACAGAGGAATGAGAAGTTCACAGAGTTAGGAACATAACACCTCCTCAAGATAAATTACTTACGTCTTAGAACAAGCTAGTACACAACCATACTTCTCAACTTGGGTTGCTTCGCGTGCAAGCAGATGCTTGAAGAAAGTTGTCCTTCGGGACCAACTGGAAATGATTCACCATTGCTCAATCAAAGACTTGGGGGCAAACAAAACTTCCATAAAATCATCAGACAAATAATTACTGGTCAATCTCTCATACTAGTCTTCTTCAATTCAAAAGAGTATCTAGAAAGCATGCCCCAGATTAAGGTCATTCTTTTCAATAGATTCCTGAAGCAACTCGTTCCTCGGGATAATCAAACTCTTCATCTGATGTTCATTATGCAAGCTCGCTTGATGTTTAAGCACTTTTTCACATGCAAAGAATGTTTTATCCTATAAATGATAAATCTAATGCAAATCATATGCTTGTCTTGAAGTTAGAAAACTTTTTTTGAAAAGATGCTGAAAAATCGAAATTTCTTTTGTTCAAAGAAAGTAAAAGAGGGAGTGATACCAACTCAAAAGGTTTTTAGCAAGTCTCCTAGGAGTCGGGTTACCGTACTTCTCGTAACAGCTTTGCTTTCGAATTAACCCATGCTTCAATTAGGACTTTCAAGGGTTGTAACGTGGCCTGGTTCACGGTTTTTAGAAAAAAGGATTTAAGGCTCAAAAAATTTTGGTGCCCACTCAGTCTCCATGATGTTCTCCAGTCCTACATTCAGTTAATTCGACACAAGAATTCATCTCTCAAAAGAGGAGTTTTGGAATGATTGAGGAGTCAAATGAGGTTTTTGGACAAGACAGTCACTCACCTCTTTCGTTCTTTTGTGCTTCTGGTCACACTACTTTGTTCTTTGCTGAGAATTTTTGTAATCCCTTTTTTACCTTTCAGACTTTCCATTTACCTTTCGCTTGCCCTGGCTTTTGCCTAAGCGACTTGTTTCCAAGTTTCGACTTAGCGGGGCTTTTTGTCTCTTTCCTTTTTTTTCTTTCATTTTGAACAAATCGTGTGATCCTGAGGCTTTTATCTTGTTGGAAGTTGAGCGATTGCCTTATTGCTTGGTTAATAAGGGATAACCATTGTGTTATCGTCATCTTTCGTCCTCCTATCGTGCGAGAGATACTCATTGGGATATAGCTTTCTTTAATGCACACTGTTGATATGAGGGTTAACCATTGCAGTTTTGTTCTTCCTAAACCTTTTGAAGGATAACCATTGTTGTATCCTTTGATGCGCACTCTTGATGAGTTTTGAACGCTCAATTAGATTAACTGAAATCTACCTTGCCCCCGAGTTAAGAATAAGGGTTTTTTCCGAACAAAAAAACAACTTCTACTTCGAAGGCTCAGAGGGGTTAACGAGGGTCTATCTCCCTTATATCTCCAGTGTTTGGGGATTGAAACAAGGCTTGTACATCGTCAGCAAGGTTTTTACTCGAAAGCATACCATTTGAGATTCCAGGTAAATTTTCGTCATCCTCCCTCCAGAGTTATTGCTTTATTAATAAGAGTTGAATATCAAAAACATAGTAAAACAAATAAGAGTGATAACAAATGGATTAATTCAATACAAATATATTCAATGCATTATGATTAACATTCAAAAATATGAGTAAGTTTGCATACAACAAAGTACTAAACAAAACAATTAAGATTACAAATTAAAATGCAAATGAAATTTGAAATTTCCATGTTGAGGAGACTTGACTCCGTATGGACTGATTGCTTCAAACGATCTTCCGCAACCTTGAGGCTCACTTGGATGCTAGATTCCCCGTATGATATGGACACAACAGTCTCTGAATTGATCCAAGCTTAGACTTTATCTCTAGATGACAAACCATCTTCAACTTGAATAGTCGAGTGCCCCAAAATAATGTTCACTAAAGACTCTCTCAAAAGAGAGAGTGAACGTTGTACCAAGCGAAAAGTTTGAAACTGTCTGCCACATCAGAAACTGGACTTTGAGAAAGACTCCATGAAGGTGCTAGGTTTTATAATTCAACCCTTGAGATCATCAACATCACGGCCAAATTCCCCAGAATAAGAGACACGCCAAGTATTTTGCATCGAGGGAAAGAATAATCAATTGAATAGTCTCCAAAACACGAAGCTTAATCAACTACATTCCCAATAGACGAGAAAGTTCCAGGATGTAAGGTATTGAGATGGTATCAATATATTTCTCAGGCTTCTTTTATCTTTTCTTAAAAGCTTTTCCACATGGATTCACTTGGGAAACAAACACTGACTGCTGAAGAGAAAAATCAAGTGGCCCAAAGTTATAGAGAGTGTGCCTTGTCTGAATAATCGGGTACCTCAGCGTGATAACCACATACAACATTGATAACAGGATTTGAAAGGGAGATTTGTAGATGATACTGAAGTACGGAGCCTAATCCACTTAAGCTCAAACAAGTGTGGAAACAGATGGGAATAAAGCACTGAGATGGGGGTCAAAATTGTTCTCCAAACCTACTCTGCCCTTACTGATAAAACATATCCTCTTGAATTCCACTGGGGAACGACAACCATTTGCTGATAAAATGTTCCAGGTACTCAAGATAGTGGATGAAACCCACAAGGTACTCCATGGTTTGAAAGAAATACCAAAAGATGAGGAGAAGAGAATAACTCATGTTGCAACAGTTAGTGTATGATTGTTGACACTACCATCAAGACTTCCATGATCCGACTCAACTGGGTCTTTAACTGATTATCTTCCTTCTCGAAGAGTTCCCGGTGACGGGCCAAGGCTTGCATGTATAACATAAACAACCACATATGAATCTTCATCCCGGCCAATACCACACGAAGTTTTTCCGTACTGATATCTGAAAATGTGACGGCAAGATTCCAAGTCTGAAACTCTGATGAGAATACCAGGTCTGAATATGAATCTCCAACTTTGAGTACCTGTTATGAATGCATGAATATGCATGAAGTGTGTGAGTGGATTTAATTCCATGTTCTGTCATTTCCAGGGAACTATCATGCTTTTAATTTTGATTTTAAACCAAGGAAAGGTGGAGAAGTGAAACATAAATATCACAAGCATGGTTCCTTGGAAATGGAAAGAACATGTGTGTTAAAATGACGTTAACAGATTATGTATGCACAAACATGGGATCAAGGTTCCATAAACATGGAAAATGGTTGCACTGCCTCTACATTAAATAATGAATATCACCGGATCAAAGGTCCGACGCCACCTTGGAACACAAAAGAACTAAGTACCAAGTATATCAGCAACTGCATGAGCCCAAGATCTCCCTATCTTACAAGATAACTGCTGAACTGCTGAAATAAATGGCCATCATAAGGTGAGAAGTTCAGAGCAAAACCGAGAGAACACATAGTCATCAACAGTATCAAGTCACCATCAAAAACACACAGTAACTATCAGAACATGGTCACCAACAGAACTCAAGTCAGCAACGTAACAAAAGTCACCGTCAGAACTAGAGTCACCATTTATACCTGTAAGAATCAATCATCCCTCCCCACTCACAGGCGAAATTAGGTCAGGGTAAGGCAAGGGTAACTCAGAATCATGGGTACGCCTGAAGCCACTGTCGTCGAAACACCAATGTGAAACGATAACACCTCATTTGTAATCTCATATGAGCGTCGATGACATGACCGCACTAGCAAACCAGAGTCGATCACTCGTTCATGTTCCACTCTATTCCTAAGGTTCCTATGGTTGTCACTTGGCTTTGGTATTGAGAATTTTACCTCTTGTAACATCCACCCAACATGATAGCAGAGCCAGCACAGTAGATAACCAAATATATGGAAAGCAGTAAAATGCATGCACAAACATATGCAAACAGTATATACAAAGCTGGAAATAAATAAACACCCAAAGAAACAAACAAGCAAGATCTAGGATCAACTCCGGAATGGGCCAGCAATAGGTCAATCTATCCCCAGTGAAGTCTCCAGCTAAAACAACCTGCGGAACCATCATCGGATAATGAAATATCAATGAAGTCGCCACCGAACGTCTTTTATCCCATATGGAGGGAAAGGTAAACATCGAGAAAACCTGAAGAGGGTGAAATCATGGTCTTGTGAACGAGACATCAGGTAAGGGAGTCTTTTACGCGAGGGGAAGGTATTAGCACCCCACACGCCCGTAGTACTCTATGATATCCACTCTTATTGTCTAATCTAATGGGTGTGTAAAATCTATGTCTAAGCTGTACAGGGAATGCATGCAAAAGAAAGTAGAAAAAAATGTAGGGAAAATAAAAGTTGTGCTCACCTGGGCCCTACCCCAATGCCTACGTATCCCTTTTAAGTAATCAGAGCAGCCGTAGTTCGGCTCATATATTTTGGTTGGTTTGTGTTTTTTAATTAAGACAAAAGTAACAATTAAGATGGCAAAACATTAGATAGAACAAAAAAAATGTCAACAATGATGATAAAATTGCAAAAAGAGATGATAAGACATCGCATGGCAACACAAACTCAGATAAGGTGGTAAAACGTCATCATGATAGCAAAATGTTAGACAAGACGATAAAACATTACACCTAACAATGATATTGAAAATCAAAGTAGGATAACAAACATGTGCGATGGCGAAACATCGGCTAAAGAATGTGCGATGGCGAGACACCGGCTAAAAGAATGTGCGATGGCGAAATATTAGCTGAGAGATAACAAAAAGTCATGGTAAGGATGGAAAAACATCAGATAACCAGATGATAAAACATCACACCTAACAATGATATTGAGAATCAAAGTAGGATAACAAACATGTGCGATGGCGAAACATCGGCTGAGAGAATGTGCGATGGCGAAACATCGGCTGAGAGATAGGAAGATAACATGGCAAAGATGGCGCAACATCAATAAACTAGAGAACAAAACAACACACCTAACAATGATATTTAGGATCAAAGTAGGATAACAAACATGTGTGATGGCGAAACATCGGCTATAAACATAACAAAATAACATGGAAAAGATGACGAAACATCCATAAACCAGAAGACAAAGCCAAGAGGCACACAAACAAATAAGATTGGTTTGTATTTTTTACCTTGAAGAAGGGTTTAAGTTTATTAGAGATATTTTATGATTTTCCAAGAAGAAGTTTTAGTTTTAAGATACAATATGCAAAGAAAAAGAAAACAACTAAGGGAGACTATCCTAACACCACCCCTAATGGTATCATACAATGATTGACCCTATGGTTGAGGATGGAGGGAAATTTCTACCCTATGTTAGCATACATGGGTTCCTATCATAAGGTCTAGCTCGAGGACTAACCCTACACGAGCAATCCTAAGGGAGAATGGTAAAAATGTCACAGTGACAAAAAGCAAGCAAGCAGATGGCGAAAAATTTGGACAAATAACAGCTCAAGCATCACTCGAATATCAAACACCTACAAGGCGCAGGCCTAGTAGTAGAAAGGGAGGTCCCTCCAAAGACAAGCAACCAAGCATCAGACCAGAGGTCAAGCCACAACCAAGGGGAGCGCATCACACGAGTCAACAAGCCATAGAAGTAAAGGAATGCAAAAAGGGTCCTTAACCGTGATATCAATTATCAGGGCAAGAAAGATCTGGGGGAAAAGACATAGTACATGCGTACACTAAGCATCAGTGTTAGTCAACATGAGCTAAAGATAGCGTGGGGATCCAATTGCGGAAACCATTTTCACTTGCCTTTAAAGGACTTAAATTCATTCAGATCTTGGGCACATGTTCGGAGCATCTACTTGTAGAAAGTGAGCATAGGAACGACATGGATTGGAATGTGCGGGGGTCGATTATGAACCCTTTCTGCTCGCCTTCTTTTGAGAACTTTTCACCTGTAATATAATGAGGGCACAAATGTAAACACATGTGCAGAATACCTACTTCAAAGGTAGGATTTTAAACAAACACATATAGCATACAGAAAGTGGTACCTGCTACAGGGCTTTAAACAGCGACTTCGAGCGCACGCTCTTTATTTCCTGCTTCCTACTTCACATGATTTCTAGAAAGAAATAAACGCCCATACTATACATGATCTCTAGAAAGCAGTAAAGTGTGAAATGAGATAAACAGGAGAAAATACCAAACGTATATTAATCCGTAGAAGAGCATATTAAAACAAAGAAACCTGATGATCTTCGCGAAAGCTTCACCAATAATCAACCGGACTAATCCTCAAGCGCTCAATATCACAAACCAAACTCTTACCACAAACTCATGGAAATAAAGTAATAGCAAAGTGAGTATTAACATGGAAAGAATAATTTGGAAACTTCAATTAAATTCTAAAGTCCTAAAAAAATCAACTCTAAAAAAAATTCTATCATTTTTGTATCATTTTTATCATCAAACTAAGAAAAAGAAAATTCCATGAGAAAATAAATGACAAAGCTCTAAGCTACCAGGGATGTATATTGGATCCAGATGTGTATGAATCAGGAGTTAGGTGCTAGGCCCATCTGAAAAGTGACCCATGAAGCCCTTTTGTTGGTATTTATTAATTTCAAAAAGAATTAACGGGCTATGGGCCCAGCCACCATCTTAGTTTGAATTCACATCTTATTCCAATAATTATCCAATTAGGTTCTATTTAACAAAAATTAAAATCATAAAACAAAATTGATCAAATGTTTTGAATAAAAAAAAGAGGGATAAAACTTTACAATTGGAATGGTGGTTCAGCTTCTATCGTGAAACTCTTCCAGCGTCGTGATGCAAATCCTTTCGCCTTCTTCGATTTTCCTCAAACTTGCAGTAGCAACCTTCTTCGATTGGCCTCAACCTTGCTGCAACAACCTTCTTCGATTGGCTTTAACCTAGCAGTAGTAACCTTCTATTGGCTTCAACCTGCAAGCAGTAGTATCCTTTGATTGGCTTCAACCTGCAAGCAGTGGCATCCTTCAATTGGCTTCATCCTGTAAGCAGTAACCTTTGATTGGCTTCAACTTGCAAGCAGTAGCGTCCTTCGATTCGCTTCAACATGAAAGCAGTAGCATCCTTCAATTGGCTTCAACCTGCAAGCAGTAGCATCCTTCGATTAGCTTTAACCTGCAAGCAGTAGCATCCTTCGATTGGCTTTAACCTGCAAGCAGTAGCATCCTTCAATTGGCTTTAACCTGCAGTAGCAACCTTCTATTGGCTTCAACCTGCAAGCAGTAGCATCCTTCGATTAGCTTCAACCTGCAAGAAGCAGCATTCTTCGATTGGCTTTAACCTGCAGTAGCAACCTTCGATTGGCTTCAACCTACAAGCAGTAGAATCCTTCGATTGGCTTTAACCTGCAAGCAGTAGCATCCTTCTATTGGCTTCAACCTGCAAGCAGTGGCATCCTTCTATTGGCTTCAACCTGCAAGCAGTAACCTTCTTCGAACGAAGCTCCTCAGGCTTTAGATTTCGAAGTTATCATCCTTCGAAGCTTCACAGATTCTAGACTTCGAAGCTTCACAGACTCTAACCTCTAGCACAAGTGAAACTTGCGTGTAAACTCAGTGCAAGGGCTCATGCTCAGGTCATTCAAACAAACTTAATTCTCCATTAGATTTAGTAAAATCAAGTGCAATCTAAAGCTAGCAAAACACTCTACATCATGCAACTCAAATCATCTCAAATCATTAACAACGGATCAAGAACAAAACTCATGAAAACTCAAAGAAAATCATCTGCACACAGAATTTTAGAAACTCCACAACACGATTCAAGCATCAAACGAAGATAAATATACACATCAGCCTTATAGTCCGGCCAGATAAAACACAATGCACAAGAGTTACAACACTGATTCAAGCTAAATCACACAAATCAAAGTCCAAGAAAACTCACAACAAATCAAAGTCCAAGCAACTCACACCGAATCGAAGTCCAAGCAACTCACAGCAAATCGAAGTCCAAGAAAACTCACCTTGATGCAAAATCTGGAAACTCGAATCCTCTGCTCCAGATGCAAACCAAAGCTTTCACTATGATCTACTTACTTCACTGAAGATGAATCAACAAGAAAAAATGGAAGAATAAAATCAGAGAAATGAGAGAATTCGAAAACTAAATTTTAAGAGAAAATTGAAATTCAGATCTGAAATCCTTGGCCAATGCTGCTCCCTCTCGACCGAGGATGCAGGATTGAGGAGAGGAGTTGCTACAAGTCCTTGATAATGATGAGGATTTGTGATGTTATTGAAGATTTGTAGGGAGATGAAGATGATGTTGATGTAGTTATAGATTTGAGGAGGTGAAGATGATGTTGATGTATGATGAAGATTTGAGGAGGTGAAGATGATGTTGATGTATGATAAAGATCTGAGGAGGTGAAGATGATGTTGATATATGATGAAGATTTGAGGAGGTGAAGATTCAATCGGAGAATTGATGAAGATTTGATGAGGTTGAAGCAGTTACAGGGAAAACTTTTGGTTGAAGATTGAAGAAGAAAGCAGAGAGAAAAGAGATAGCTCCTTTTTGGTGATTCCTCCAATGACTGAATGATCCATCAGAAAGAGAAAGTTTCTTATATAGCAGCAAAAGTTTGTTACAATTGAATCAATCATGGCCTTTGAATCAGAAAATCCAGCTGGAAAATGGATGGTGAAGATCAAGATAATACTGAAGTTCGTTTGATATTTTTTTTGGTTTTCTCCAAAATCCAAAAAGTGGAAATTTCATTTTATCCCTTGTAGCTCCTCAATGATCTGCGTTTTGATGAACAAAGAGTGAGTGGAAATGAGAGGAAATAAGTGTGAATGTTGAGGTGTCCAACTGATGCACATGGAATACGTGATATTTTTGAGAGAAAGTTTCCAAAATTGGCAAGGCACAAGGGAAGTTAGGTGAGGCATGGTGTGTGAGAATGTTTATCCAAATGAGGTAAGAAGTGAGGTGGGAGTTGAGTGCACACGTGAGACACTCGTGTATGATGAAATCATTTGAAACTAAATCACAAAAATGTATTTTGTGTCAAATTTGGTGCTGATGTGCAGCTGGCTCGGTCATGCCTTTCATCTTGTGTGTCGTGCCTGATCAGTTGAGGATGCCCACTTTCAGCATTCATAACTTGATCAAACCCTAACCATCTCCAATAATTCTTCTCACAATTGAAAGCCAACATGTAATACATCTAATTAAACCCAAAATCAAATCAAAACCTAGCTTGAGTTATAAGAAAATGGATTGCACATTTGGTGTGCCATCTGTTCAATGAAATTCCTGGGCAAGATGCCTTAGGATGGCCGTGTGGCTCGCCCATGATGCCCAACGCTTGACCAACTTGCCCAGAACACCAAAGGCTCATAAATTTTGATTTTGAGTAAGAAGTGTGTTTTTGTCCTCTGTGGGGCCTTGTATATCTTTTCCCCTTCTCTAATTGGCAAAAAGAACCACCAAAATCCCCTGAAAAATGAGAAAGTTGTGCCCTTGTAAAGTCAGGCCTAAATTAAGAACACTTAGTGAAATTTTCAATCACCAAGATAACTTCAAATCCAAGTAACCTCTAAAACTTGCAATTCTCATAAAAATCAATCATTAATGATCATCCCAAATCAAAATACATGTCAAATGCTTCATGTTGACCAAAAGTCCACTTGGTTAACTTTAACTTTGTTTGACTTTTGAGTGAAATGACTGTTTTACCCCTTTGATTCAATTGAACCACTTCCCTTTAAAATTGATGAACAAAACTTCAAACATATGATATTCCAAACACATAGAGGCTATGGAAAGAGTTTCCACTCAAAATTCCAAAGAATCCCTGATTAGAACTCAAACCCTAGTTTTGACTGATAAATCAAAAGGAAGTGATTCTCCTTATAACAACACAATACTCAATCTTTTGATGATCCAATAAGATGGACAAGTTATCTTGAGACATGTGATGCCTTTGGGTTTGAAAGATCCAGAGGTTTGGATAATAAGGACCTCCTTGGGCAACTTGTCAATACAATCAATCTTCCAAAGCTTAAGGGAGGCTTGATAAACAAAATACCTTGATCCCTACACCATGTATGAACGCAATGCAATATGATTTTTAGGATGAAACATAAGCCTAAATCAAGAGGGTAAATTTTGGGGTGCAACAACGCCTATGCTGATTCAGGCGTTGATAATGATTGTTTCAATTTCGAACTTGTCGACTCTGACATCGATGTTGAGGTGAAATCTCAGTCGGCTGGTTTTGTGGTATAAGCCATGACTACTGGTTGTTGAAGACCAGAGGGTGGTTTTTGGCATTGAGCATCTACTGCATACGAATATTAATGATAAGGCCTAGGAGACGAAGTTTCTAGAGCTTGGTAAGTTTCCCATATTGTATTTGTTTCATTTTTTTCTTCCCCTTGGAAATATCTAAGGGATTCACTAGTCGAGTTACTCGAGATGCTTTGGATTTTTCCATTTTTTATGTCATTCTCGATGTGTTCCCCAACTATTACTAGGTCATAGAAGTGTGACGACACACTGCCCAACATTTTTTCATAGTACTGACCTCGTAGGGTGCTCATAAACATGTCTACCAACTCGTTATCCAATAATGGTGGTTGTATTCGAGTGGCTGACTCCCTCTATCTATGTGCGTATTCTTTGAAGGATTTGTTACTCTTCTGAGATAAAACTTGTAGTTGCATGCGACTTAGAGCCATGTTAGTGTTGTATTGATAATGCTTATGAAATGCCAAAGCCAAGTTATTCCGGGTGGGAACATGGTTTCTCTCTAATTGCATGTGCCATTCCACTAAGACTGTCTTGAAAAAAATGGATAAGCAATTTGTCGTTGCGTGGGTATGTTGCCATTTTCCTAACATACATCTTCAAATGGGTCTTAAGATGACTAGACCCTCTATACTTTTCGAAATCTGGCATCTTAAACTTCAGAGGAAATACCACGTCTTCAACCAAACATAAAGTAGAAGCATCAAAGCTACAAGTGTCCTGCCCTTCTATGGCGCTGAGCCTCTTTTCCAGCATACAATATCTCTTGGTGTGCTCAGCATCTTGTGGCTCTTCAGTATTCATGGTCGAGTTTTCCCTTTAGGGTTTTGGCATAGGGAATGCAAATTCATGATACTCAATAGATTCATGGGATGGAGTATAGCCATCTTGGAAAACAGCATGCTCTTGCACATCAAGGTTCTCCATTGAAGCCTGTATAGGTCGAGGTTGAGCCTGAGTGTTTTCTTGAGATGTAATGACGTCCTTAGTTGTGGCTTGTTGACCTTATCTCATTGTTGTAGCTAACATTGTGCTTTCTTAGTGAGTTGTTTTTAGTTTGTTTCGAGTATCCGGGAATCACCTTGTTGGACTATGGTTGGAAGTTTTTTGTGAGTAGAAGAGAGGTGAGCTTTATGCAGATGGGTGAAAATGAAAATGTATGAAAATGATTAGGTATGCAAAAATATTTTTCACTTTTAGGTATGTAAAAAAAAGTTTCATGGATATGCAATGTGATGTAGACGTAGTATGAGGGTAGACGTAAGGGTACTCTATTCAAGTTTAATGATAGACGTGATGATACCCTACACTGACTCAGAAATTTAGACAGGCAGAAACTCCTTGAGGATTGTGGCCAATGAAAGACGACGAGGAGTCCCCACAGGATAGGGATTACGACATAAACGGAAGCCTTACGGGCTAGAGATAGTAGTAGAAGAAAAGACAACCCTTACTGGTTTACAGATTGTAATGGGATGTGTGAAAGGTATCCTTAGAAGGTAGGTTCTTAGTTTTGGCCTACGGATATCCTACCCTCCCCATAAGGTGGCTTCCTTAAGGGTATCATGAATAAAACTAGAGGGAAAAGGCACAGGGTCTCCCTTAAGTGGAGTCTCTTTACATATCGAAACTTTCGTCTCCAGGTCAAGAAAGGTCTCATCATGAATTTTTGGTTTAAAGGTCGTACAAAGAGTCATAGGTGTCATTCCAAAGTCCTATTTTCCAAGAGGATGTCTCTTGAGAGGTATTCCTTTTGCGGAATTCCACTAACTCTAGGCAAAGTCATCACATAAACTCATGAGATTGATGTAACCCCTTGGCTAATAGACAAACCTTCTTTCTAAACTTTTTTTTTTGGAAATATTTTTTGCAAAATTTTAAATCCCACCACATATAATAATTTAATGAATAATAAAGAGATAGGCAGAAAATAAATAAATAATTAAATGAGCAAGAAATAAAAACCCAAAAGACAAAAAAACCCTAAAAAACCTAAAACCAAAAGAGGAAGCTTCTAAACCTAGGGTTGAGTCCCCAGCAGAGTCGCCAGCTGTTGCAACTGGTTTTTTAATCAGAGTCGCCACCCTTAATTTATCCTAAAGGAAAGGAGTATAAAGGAATAACCCTAGAAAATTTTAGAGATTCTAGGTCTTTACTCGGTTCTAGACGAAGGTAAGGTGTTAGGCACCCCTCATCTACCTTGTTCACAAGGATACCAGGTTTAGAAGCACATTTTAAGAAATAGTGTTTTTTATGTTTATTAGGGGGAAAAGGGTTTTAATTTTAATCAGGGGGACTCGCCATGATTTTAATCGTATGCCAACGTATCCTCTTAGGAGGAATCAAAGTCTCATTTCGTAGTTCGCAGTTGGTTTGCGTTTTTATGGATTACGAAGATAGTCGCATTTTCTGTATACTTAGTCTAGGATAGAGAATAGCGGAGATTGTTAGTTTAAACACGTTGTCGATTCGAATGTATTCATAATTCTTTTTGAGAATTGTTTATTGGATTAAATTAGTTATGAAAATACTTTGTGGTTGGTTAAATATTTTTTATTTATTAATTATTGAAAATATTCTATTTAAATGCATGATCAAAAATAAAATTTAATGCAATAAATAAAATAATATTTGAATGAATTTAGAAAATAAAAATTTATGTGATAAAAATAAATAATAGAATATTATGATTATAAGAATATAAACATATAAATATAAAAAATATTATAAATAATGAAAATATAAGAGAATATAAAAATATCAAATTAATAAAATAAATAAAATAATAAAAATAGAGGGGGTGTGAAATATATTGAGGTAGTAAAAATAGGAGGGTGTAATAGAAAGAGCCTGAACTCAAATATTGAATTCAGGCCCAAAAGGAAAATGGGGGTATGTTTTACACTAAACAACAAAATGGGGGGGTGTCAAGAGCCAGGGCTCAAGTCCAGATTTTGAACTTGGCCCATTTTGGCCTGGGGGTGTATTTTTACAAGCACTAGCAACAATAAAAAAAAGGAGGGTGTGAGTAATAATGGGCCAGACCCAAGATGTTTTAAGGATGGGTTTGGCTGGGCTTCATGTGGGCAGTCGCACGATAATCCGATGGGGTACATGTTTTAATTCGTTTGATTTAAATCATATGGCTATGATGGGGAGAGCACGATAACGGTCATGGGGGGACAAACATTGGATTGAAATGATATTATATTTTCGTTTTTACAAAACATAAATTTTAATTGTTATTTTCTTCCTCTCTCTCACCGCGTTTGTCTTTCTCTCTGCATCCCTTTACAACATAAACCCTAGAAACTTACCCATCGGCGGCGACGACCATCCTCAACCCTAATTCCACCATAAATTCAAAGGGTAAAAACAGCGAAAATAACATGATTGCAAAAGCTAAGTCTGATTTTCCTTACTTGTAGCGATTCCTTTCGAACTCTCTTCTGACTTTGGCCCTCCTAATCGCTCCCTCTCTGTTTCTTTGTTCGCAGGTACGGAGATGATGACTTGACAGAGACGCGGTAGTAGATTTAAAGACGGAGGCAAGATGAAGTTGATATTTCCAAGACCTCTCTCCCTTTGGTTCTGTAAATTTTCTCTTTTTTTCTTATCTGTCAACTTCGTCCCCTCTCTATTTTTTATTTTAGTTTTTATAGAGTTTTTTAGATTAGATATATCAGGAAGAAATTCAATTTGTTTGTAAATTTTAATTGTAATTTGATTAGGGTTTGATTCTTGTCTGTAAACTTGTGTACATTTTTAATTAGTTTTTGTATTTAGTTGATTTTGTTTTTGTTTTGAATTTGCTCTGCGTAATATTTTGATCCAGTTTTCTATTTCTGTATGATAATGTTGTATATAGATTTTTGAATAAGGAAACAAAATGAATTAATTTCGTTTCTGCTTTGTGATTTAAACAGTACTCATTAGTTGGTAAGGCAAGCGATATCTCCTTTGGATCGATACAGTATGCATTTGTGTCAATTGGTTTTTTTGGGCCGCGTATTCTACCTTTGGGCTTGTTTGTTTTTTGGTTCTGGTGGATAGGGCCCTTAGTGCTTGATTTGTTTTTTTGGGCTTGGATTGAATTTGGGTTGAATCAATAAAAAGGCCTTCTTCGCTTAAACCTCTCTTTTAAATAACAAAACAGAAGTCAACTTTAATTAAGTTTTTTAATATAAATTATAATTATAATTAACATTAGTATAAAAATAATCAGTTTTAATAATTATAAGATAATAATAATGTTAAAACAATCTTTTCAAACCGAAAAACCGAATGGGCCACACCGTTTTAATTCATTGGGCCTTAAAAAAATATATTGCTTCACACATTCTTCCAACCCTATTCAAAAACTTAAATGGGCCTTATTAAAGAAATGATTTGTTCACACTTCCTTTAAAACAATACACCTCCCTTAACTTGAAATGGATCTCTAAAATTTAATGGGCCATCAGATATTAATGGTCCATTTTGGATCAACACACCCCTCTTCCATATTTTACTCCTCCATTAAAATAAAAACTATATAATATGATTTATTTAGATAGAAACTTAAATATAATAAGGATAAGTCAAAATTGGGGTATGACACCTCTCTACTTCCTATTCTTCTTGAACATGGTCGTCATTTTTTCAGGGTTCTTGTCTCTGCATGTGTAAACCCTAAAATATTTCAGATTCTTAGGAAATGAAACCAAAATTGAAGAAAAAATTGCTTACAGTGTGATGAGGAAAAGTTTAGTGGTGATGGGTTTTCAGATGAGAGTTGCAAATGTTAATGAGAGAATACCGTGAACACCGTTGTCGCATCCTCACCGTCGTGTGTGACTTTCACCGAATCCGAATACCATTTTCTCTTTAGTTTGGAATGATTAGGGTGTTTCTGATTTTAAATTTTTTTTTTTGTTAGAGGAAGAGGAGAAAGAGAGAGAAGAGAAAAGAAAAGAGAAAAAGTGAGGGAAAAATTAATTTTGAAAACATTGCAAAATGAGTACCACCTGTAACTTTGAAAATTTTTGATTGGGTAAACTTATTTGAATTAGCAAGTTACGTAAAAGGATTTCTTATAATGCAAATTTAATTTGATGGAAGGGTAATTCAAAAAGTTATTAGGCATGTCTCATTATTAGTTAGGTAATTGAAAATATTTTAAGTTTTTAAGTAATTGTAAGTATAATTATCTTTTGAGGATGATAATTTCATAATGTGCTTGATAATTTATATATTTTGATAGAACTTTTGATCCCTAGTTTTAATATAATGATACTATATTGAATATATAACTAGAGTGACTAACTTAGCCTAATCGAATTTTGTAAAAGATTAAATATGACATTTTTTCATTGATTAATTTGAGATACGTACTTTTTGTGAGGGATAAAAATTTATTAATATCAATTTGATCCCTTAAAAGTCAAATGGGTAAATTTTGATATTTTTTCATAAATATTTAATAAATTTTGATTTTATTTTTAAAAAAAATATTATGGGGATCAAATTGTCCCAAAAAAAATTAATGCAGAATGTCTCTTATATTTGTAAATAATACATGTGACATAAATATTACACGTGAAAGTTCAATCATAATTTAAAAATAATTTTTTTTAAAAAGAATATTAACAAAAGAATTAACATAATCTAGGTAAATTTTATAAGAAACTACGTATGATTTTTTTAGAGATTAATCTAAACTTTACAATTTTTGTGAAATACCAAAATAATATACAATATGTTTTTTTATTTTTTATTAAAAATATGACAATTATTCTGAAATAATATAGTATCATATAAAATTATTATAATTGAAATTAAAATAATATATAAAATAGGATTAAATATGTTTTTGATCCTTATAAATATCTTAAATTTCATTTTTAATCCCTATTAAAAAAATGATAAATTTTGGTCCTTAAAAATTTTTTATTCATCCATTTTTAGTCTCTGCTATTTTCTAAAATTTTAAAAACTGTTTAATTACCCTTAAACTTTTAAATTTTTAAATGATATTTTTCATACGTGTTTAGAATACTATAAAATGTTTCTTTATCAAATTTTAGAATTTTTTAAAATGAAAAGAATTAAATATGATTTTTTAAAATTTCAAAAGATATTGATAAAAATAATGGAAATCTCGATTTAGAAATCAAATTTTGAATTTCTTTTTTTCCATGGAACTTTTTATAACGTTCTAAACATGTCTACAAAATAACCACTCAAAAATACACATTGGTTTAACAACAGGGACTAAAACTACGTGCATAATAATTTTGTAGGACTAAAACATGTCATTATTTTAATAAGGACTAAAAATAAAATTTGAGATATTTATAGGGACCAAAAACATATTTAACCATATAAAATATGAAGATTGTAGATTTAAATTTCAGAATAGAAGACTAAAATCAAAAATCTGAAGCACCTTAAATAAGAAATCAAACATCAAAAGCAAATTAACACGATGAAGACTAACGATAGTCCAGAACCATTGTTGGAGGCACAATGAAGAAGTTGAAGAGATGTTGTGACTCTTTTGAGTGTTTTAGGTTTAATCAAGTGAATCGAAACAACAAGATTTAGGTACGTGTTTTTTTTAATAAGCAATTTGTATCTAGTAGAATTCGAACCTGAGATCTTGAGAGGAGCACACTCTCAAGAACTCAAGTGTTCACCACTAGGCCACACACACGCATATTTGAGGGACATGTTTTAGCAAAGTTTGCAACAACAAACGAGTATTCTAATGGACTGGACTTTAACATAAGAAGTCTTCCATAGGCCCGTTGTTTCTACTTTAAATGTATTGGATTTATCCATAAAAAAGTGGGAATTTCTTTTTCCGCCTGGTTGTCTTCTTGCAGGCCCCTAGCGAAAAACCTAAAACACCTTCAGACTTCGGGTGTGCATATCCGAACACATTGTATTTGTCAATAATATGTGGACTGATGGGGTGTTTAATCTGTAGCCTAAATATAGTACTGCAAGTGTACAGCCTATCGAAGTAATATATAAGATTATCGAACCACAGAGACCAATTGTCAATCTATCAACTCTATTGCTAAGGTGCTTATCTAAGGCGAATAAGGATATTGATGTGAGTGCAGTGCACGAAGTAAATATGCGAGGGAAATAACAGTTTAAAAGACAGGTTGGAATGTAAATCATGTAATCAGATATTGGTCCGGTCATGCGTAGATGAACCTACTTATGGGGCAGTATTTTCTATTGATAGCAAAGAATCAGTTTAACGGGAACCTGTAGCTTTTGACTACTAAGAACCGAGTTTACTCTTTAAATTAAATTCCTTTATTGTCACATATAAAGGGTGCCTTCCGCGTTAAAGAGGTAAACCTATTTTTAAGAAATTGATAGTTTTGACTTAACAGAAAAGTGATCTTACTTGGAAAGATTAACTTAAAGAGACTTTTGGCTTTTGGCCAAGAGTCAGATTTTAAACCTACAAACGCGTCCGAAAATAGTTTCAAAATCGTTTTCTAAAAAGGGTCAATGATTCCTATTTAACCAATCAACGGTTGTCGCTCTTTTTGTTTGGTTAAATAATAATCAAGTCGTATCATTAGTTTGGACGGCTTTCGATCTTACCCAATTAAACATTTAAACACAATTGACTTAAGTTAGAAGCAAAACATCCCCAGAGTATTTTCACTAGCATGATAATTGGAACACAACCACGATGACAATCATTACATCCTAACCTTTATAGTTTAGCCAGACATAATAAGTGCGAGTCTATAAAACGTGTAGACTATGGTAAGAGCATTTAAAGTCTATAAAACGTGTAGACTATGGTAAGAGCATTTAAAGTCTATAAAACGTGTAGACTATGGTAAGAGCATTTAAAGTCTATAAAACGTGTAGACTATGGTAAGAGCATTTAAAGTCTATAAAACGTGTAGACTATGGTAAGAGCAATTAAATAAAGAAATGCAATAAATTAGAACCTTGCTCCGGTCGGAGACTTGAATCTGATACAAATCTACGGGAAAGTAAGGCCGGTATGATGAACTTCAACCAAAGTGCTCCAAGACTCGATTACAACTCAATCTACACCGCAATAACTCCCCGATGTGAAGAGATTATTACTTTACAGAAACTGATAGTATATGGCTTAAGATTGTACTAAGCTTGGATGAAACTAAAGAATGAGAATCGAAAGCTATTTATAGAGGAACTTTGAGGTGCGTAAGGACCAGCATGCCCCTTAACTTCTTTTGAGCGGGAGCCTTTTTGTGAAGGCCGCGGGCGCGGTGAGGGTGGCCGCGGGCGCGGCGCCTGGAACCGCCACATCATGGGAACGTGGCAGTTGATCTCTGGGTGAAAGTGGGCCACGTCATCGCGTTTCCTGTAGCCAGCGCGGTGCTGAACGCCATAAGTGCAAAATATCTTGAAAAACCCTAATTTCTTGGCGTTTTGGCTCGTTTCTTCACAGAAGGCTCTGAAATGACAAGAATCCTGAAAACAAAGGAAAAAGGAACATAATACGAGAAAATGACAATAAAAACTAAGGAAAACATGTGATATTTGAGTCAGAAACATAGTGCGATTTAGTGCGATCAAATCCTCCCACGCTTAGACCTTTGCTTGTCCTCAAGCAACAACTCTTAAAAGTAGATGAAAGAAAATTTATGGTGTATACAGGTTTTGGGCAAAAAGGGCTTCTAAGTCCGAGTAAGGGTATGTTGTCAGGCACTAACTATCTGAATCAAGGGTATCTTAATTACACTACTCGCAGAAATGCGGACATAAACCTCATAAGTATACAGATTGATCCAAATATCCTTACTATGCTAAGACTTCTTTTTGTACGAGGTCCTTTTTCATTCAGGCGCAATCACATTAAGCCCGTTATCCGTACATACTCATGGTGTAGTGACCGGTTAGTGACTCTGATCTCAAGTGATGGGATTCTGGTACAAGAGTTGGTTTAATCCCTTTTTATTTTACCCATTTGCAGTTGCGGGGGATCGGACCGTAGTCCGCCCTACCAAGTTCAGCACCAGATACCTCTGAACCAACTACAACAGATATGCCTTATATATATTTTTTTTCTTTGTTTTTGTTAGTGTTTACAACTTTCTTGAGTTAAGTAATCTTTGTGAGGACCACCCAACTCGTAGTCGTATTCATAGTTTATTTTGTAACTTTTAAGGCAAAAATAGAGATCATCCACTTATATTCATCGATCCCACACTTAGAGCATGCTTAGGCCGGAGCTGACTGCTAAGATAAACTACTTGAAGACCTATTTGTACAGTTTTATTCAAAATCATAGCATATTGGGGAGAAAGGATCTAATCTAAATATTCAAAAAGGCTTATGGTGTAAAAATGATAACGAATTTTTCAAAAAGTGAGTGTCCGAGAAACAGACCCTATCTAGGACCTGTCTCATAGCCCAAATCCTTAAAAACAACCATAAATCTTTGAAAAATAAAAATTTTGTAAGGCTAAAAGGTGGGGGAAATGAAAGGGTACACTACGCAGAAAGACTCGCCTATCACATGCATTTTATTAACTACGAATAAAAAGGAAAAATGCGGAAGGAAAATAAAAGCAGGAAAAACGGAAAATAAAAGCGAAAAATAAAAGCGAAAAATGGGAAATAAAAGCGATAAATGCTCCTCCCACACTTAAATCAGACATTGTCCTCAATGTTCCAAAATAAGGTAGGAGGAGGTACCTGAAAACACTAGTGGGGGCCACTAGGACCTTCACCATCCTGGTTGGTACGACCGGAACGGCGGCTACGGTTGCGACGGCGGCTATCTCGGTCCAAAACAAGCTGCTCCAGTCTCTCTGACAAGGCGGCATTTGCCGCTTGTAGCTCTTGGGTCCGACCAATGAGGGTGCCTTGGGTTGCCTCCATCAATTGGAAGTGACGAGCGTATGTGGTCTGGTGTAGGTGCTGTTCTCTCTGAAAAGCCAGCTGACTTTCCATAATAGTGCGCAGAGAGCTAGCATTTTGTTCTTGGGACGCTTGCATGAAGGCCATGTTGTCGGCCGCCTGTTGCTGCAAGGTAGCAAGGAGGGTGTCCCTCTGGGCCTCTCGGGCCATATGCTCACGCCACATGTCCTCAGTGACATGGAAGCTAGGAGTTGTACCTGCATGTGGGTTAGAGGTTGAAGGTGCCGTGTGTGAAGGTGAAAAATGGGGTGGTTCCTCTGTTTGGAAATCGTACTCATCATCAGTGTTGTTACCCTCATTTAAAGGTAGATTTGGGGGCAACGGACCAATAAAAGCAGGAGCGTTGAGATCGTAGGTCCAGTTACGCTCAAATCGAATATCAGTACGACGGGTGCAAGGCATAACAACACTGGGTATAGCAGCACCTCCAACCATGAGGAAGTAACCACCTTCCTTCCTCGTCTTGCATAAACGCATATCCCTGAAAAATTTAAGATTTGCAATCCGAGGAGGAAGTGGTTCTAGGGTGGCAAGTTCCGTATCCAATCCTATGGCACGGGCAATAGTGGTAATCAGTCCACCAAAGGAAATCGGCCCACCTTTTCTTAAAACATGGTGCATGTGGGCAATCATGAATGGGACGGGATTAACTTTGGTGTCTGTGAGGCAGCTCTGCATGATAATTAATTCTTTAGCATTCACCTTGTTTGGGTTTTCCCGAGCAAAGATGGTGGATGCTAAAAGAAATCTAAAGACACGAAGGGCAGGATTGTGGATGTGAGAAGCAAGAAGGCCATCAAAAGATGTTGCATTTTGTTTAGTAATTCTGGCCCAAAATGCTTCAAATGCCCAATCCGTGTCTAAAGGTGCTTCACAAATGGCACCATCCCCATAAGGCAATTCTAACATGGCGGCTAGACCGTCAGTGGAGTAATCATATTCGACATTAAACATTCTAAATTTGACTCCACCTACGGTGCTAGCAGTGTTAGGAGAGACGTTATAAATTAAAGAACTTAAAAACTCGAACGTCAGCCTAGGGTAGGTTGGTGCTTGAGTAGCAAAAATATCATGCATACCTATTTTATCTAGAAGGAAGAATACACTATGGTATATACCTAATGAATATAGACAGTTTTCATCGATATACCTGGTAGAGTGTATTGGTGTTGTCAGCAATTTTTCAAGCCGCTTTAGTTGCCTTTCTCCGGCTTGACCACCACGTAAAATGTAGCCGTGATATTCCATAGGATTTTCTTGTGGATAAAAAGAGAGAAAGAATGGGATGTAGAAGTAATGAAGGTGTGAGGAAGAAAATGATATAGTAGGGGGTATTTATAGGAAGGGAAGAAAGAAAATGGTGGTGGTAAATATTTATGATGAAAATAATGGAAATAAATGTAGTGGGTTGGTATGGGTAATAAAGTGGGTTAAAATTGGAAGAAAATGGGATTGGAAATTGAAAAAGTGGTAAAATGGGGGGAAAAACGAGCTACTAGCCGTTAGGTGACCGTTGCGTCACCGCGGGCGCGGCAGGGCCTACCGCGGGCGCGGTGAGGTCGAGGTCAGTTGGGCTGGCCTGGCTTTCTTTCCATTGGGCTTTTTCTTCCTCGCCATTATCTTCAATTTCTGGAGGTGTACCTATTTTTGTTATAAATGTGCATATATGTACGTGAATACATATACACATGTTTAATTATTTTATTTTTATATTAAAACTATGGTGACCTAGAAAAACAAAAACATTAGTAAATAAATATAACATATGCATATATATATATATATAGATATAGGTACGGACATTGGGTCATCAAAATAAATATTAACAACTCAGGAAACAGATAATGCAAAAAAAAAAAATGAGTCTGAAAAGGAAATCAACATAATACTAATAATACTGAAACTAGATATCTTGTGAACAATAAAGATCTATTGCCAACCGGTAGGAAGCTCTGCAGGAGTGCCTGGGCCACGCAGCTCAGTCAGCTGGCGTCGAATCTCTGCCACCTCGTGAGCTAATTCATCTAACTCACCAGCGAAGGTAACATCATTCACTTCCAACTGCAAATGAAGGTCAGCCACCTCATTGCGGAGAGTGGTTATCTCAGTGCGCATAGCAGTTAATAGAGTGCGAATATCAGGTTCCTGCAAGCTGAGGTTATTAGTAAGAACAGTAGTATGTGTAACCTCGGGTCGAGATGTGTGATCTGGAGCGGAGTCCTCAGAGGCAGGAGTGTAGTCCTGAGTGGGATCTTCAGAAGCAGGAGTGTATTCTGGAGTGTACTCTTCGGAGGCAGGAGTGTATTCTGGAGTGTACTCTGATATCTCACCCCAACCTTCTACAGAATAGTTCCAGTTAGCAGAGTTGGAAACACAAGTCATCTGAGGGTCTGGCATGGTGAAGGTGTAAACTGTCTGGTCATTGATAAGCAATCTGTACCGATATGGGTGGAAAGAGGCCCTCCTCATGAATCCACGATCCATGCAAAAGTCTAAATCCAGAAAAGTATATCCACAGTATGGGGTCAGCTGTGCTATCATACTGTCTAAACCCAAAGCAGAAGCTATCTGTGTCACATTCCCTCCGGAATGAATGAGCCCTACAGCGGATCGAGCAGTCTGCTCGAGGCTCTCTATCAGAAAACCTCCACTAGCTATAGGTCTGGACTGACTAGCACAGTATAAGAAAAGGATCTCCTCAGCGGTGACCAAGTGGTCACAGTAACTCCTCCCAAAGAAAGTGTGGCATAGGATCATCTCGAAGTATCGGAAGGCCGGGTTATGGATCTTCCGGGACAGCTGGGTAGAGGGGTCAAGACTGGCTCTATCAGTAATGTCCTGCCAAAATTTGTCAATGTCTCTGTCCATGTAGCAACTCAATGGGAACTCAGTTATAGCGGTCGGTCCAGTTTGGAAACCAAACAAATCCCCAAATTCTTTGGTGGTCAGGGTATACTCGGTGCCAAACAATCTGAAACTCAGGCGTCCTCGCTCATCTCCTTCACCTACTCGTGGATTATAGTCCATAGAGCTAAGAAACTCCAGAGTAAGGTTCCTGTAGGTTTTGTGGACATCATCGGCATAAGAATCCCAGCTAAGTTGGTTGCATAGATACCGAATACTTGGCTCAATCCCGAGTGCCTCCATGCAGCTCTGATCGGGGTACCTAGTGGGTACCATAGGTCTAGCAGATAAGGTAGCAAATCGGGCCTTTTGCGCTTCATCTCTGAAAATCACAACCATACCATCGGGGTGATGCATCCTGAAAATATAAACACAAGAAATTAGTCCAGATAAAATATATAAATTACTAAAATAAAATAAAATAAAATAAAGAATAAACCATGGGTTGCCTCCCATGCAGCGCTTGTTTAACGTCGTTTAGCTTGACGATTAGATCTTACTTTATGTGGGTATTGGTGGGTCTATAAGGATATGACTAGAGTAGTCAACAGGCAAATCGCCTCCTTTGTAGAGCTTCAGTCTTTGTCCATTTACCACAATTGGAGCACATGAATTGTTTTTGATTTCTACTGCTCCAGACTTTAGAACTTTTGACACTTCAAATGGACCTGTCCATCTTGAACGAAGCTTACCAGGAAAAAGTCGTAACCTTGAGTTAAATAGGAGAACAGGATCACCAATGTTGAAATCTTTCTTGATGATTTTTTTATCATGCCACATTTTGGTTCTTTCCTTATATATGATGGCATTCTCATAGGAATTCAAGCGAAGCTCTTCTAGCTTGTGAATGTCCAGGATACGTTTTTCTCCGGCTTTCAGGTAATCTAGATTCAAGGATTTAATGGCCCAATAGGCTTTATGTTCTAGTTCGAAGGGTAAATGACAGGACTTTCCATAAACCAATTGATAAGGAGTTGTTCCAATAGGGGTTTTATAAGCCGTTCTATAAGCCCATAAGGCGTCTTTAAGTTTTCCAGACCAGTCTTTTCTGGATAATGATACGGTTTTTTCTAGGATCTGCTTAATCTCCCTATTCGATACCTCTACTTGGCCACTGGTTTGCGGGTGATATGGTGATGCTACTCTATGTTTTACTCCGTATTTTCTTAGAAGCTTGTCAAATATCTTAGATATAAAATGCGATCCTCCATCACTTATGACTAACCTCGGGGTTCCAAACCTAGGGAAAATAATATTCTTAAACAGTTTGATAACTACCTTGGTATCGTTTGTGGGTGATGCAACAGCTTCGATCCACTTTGAGACATAATCGACAGCTACTAGGATATACTTGTTACCCATTGAGGAAGGAAAAGGTCCCATGAAATCTATACCCCAGACATCAAATATTTCCACTTCTTGGATGTTTCTTAAAGGCATTTCATCACGTCTTGAGATGTTCCCAGTGCGTTGGCATCGGTCACATTTTGTAATGTAAGTGTGGACATCGCGCCATACAGTAGGCCAATAAAAACCTGCTTGAAATATTTTGGCGCATGTTTTAGACGTGCTTGCATGTCCACCATAAGGTGAAGCATGACAATGTTTAATGACATTGCCTACTTCTTCCTCCGGCACACATCGTCGGAATATATTATCTATTCCTCTTTTGAATAGGAGGGGTTCATCCCAAAAGAAGTGTTTAACATCTCTGAAAAACTTCTTCTTCTGTTGGTAGCTTAAGTCGGGGGGTATGATATCAGCGGCTAGATAATTTACAATATCTGCGTACCATGGTATGTTGTTCATGGTTGAGATTTCCTCATAAGTATCTTCTTCAGTTGAGTTTATCCCAGCTATTAATCTTTCATAAGTAGAGTGATCGTCTATAGGTATAAGTTCAGGCTTAAGGTGTTCTAACCTAGAGAGATGATCAGCTACTAAGTTTTCAGCTCCTTTTTTATCCTTAATATCCAAGTCAAATTCTTGGAGTAAAAGTACCCATCTGAGCAATCTAGGCTTAGCATCTTTCTTACTTAACAAGTACCGGATTGCTGCATGATCTGTGTATACTATTATTTTTGCTCCCACCAAATAAGATCGAAATTTATCAATAGCAAAAACTACGGCTAGCAATTCTTTTTCTGTGGTTGTATAATTTAGCTGGGCGGCGTCTAATGTTCTACTAGCGTAGTAAATTGCATGCAGTTTTTTGTCTTTTCTTTGCCCTAGTACAGCCCCTACAGCGAAATCACTAGCATCGCACATGATTTCAAAGGGTTGTGTCCAATCAGGTGGTCTTATGATAGGTGCTGAAATAAGAGCTTGCTTTAAAACTTCAAAGGCCTCAAGACATTTTTGGTCGAATTCAAACTCGACATCCTTCATCAATAAGTTAGTTAAAGGTTTAGTTATTGCGGAAAAATTCTTGATGAAACGTCGGTAGAACCCGGCATGTCCTAGGAAACTTCTTATTTCCCTAACGGTCTTAGGTGGGTTTAAGTTTTCTATAACTTCTATCTTGGCCTTATCGACTTCTATACCTCTTTCAGAAATAATGTGTCCCAAGACTATCCCTTCACTTACCATAAAGTGGCACTTTTCCCAATTCAACACAAGGTTTACTTCCACACATCTTTTTAAGATTTTCTCCAAGTTCGAGAGGCAGTTTTTGAAATCAAACCCACACACTGAAAAATCGTCCATAAATACTTCCATAATTCCATCTAGGTAGTCTGCGAAAATTGACATCATACAACGTTGGAAAGTGGCAGGTGCATTACAGAGTCCAAAGGGCATTCGTCTATAAGCGAATGTTCCATAAGGGCAGGTAAATGTGGTTTTTTCTTGGTCCTCTGGGTGAATAGGGATTTGGAAAAATCCCGAATATCCATCAAGATAGCAGAAACATGAGTGTCTTGCTAGACGTTCAAGCATCTGATCTATAAATGGGAGAGGGAAATGGTCTTTTCTTGTTGCCTTATTCAACCTTCTGTAATCTATACACATTCGCCATCCTCCTTCTGTTCGTTTTGCCACATGCTCACCTTTCTCATTTTTTAGAACAGTGATACCTCCTTTCTTGGGTACCACATGGACTGGGCTTACCCATTCACTGTCCGAAATTTGGTATATGATACCAGCCTCTAATAACTTAAGAACTTCTTTCTTGACTACATCACTCATGATAGAGTTTATTCTTCTTTGATGTTCTCTTGAGGGTTTCGAATCTTTTTCTAGCATAATCCGATGCATGCATACGGATGGGCTTATACCTCTTAAATCTGAAACTTTATACCCTAAAGCTGAGGGATATTTTCGCAAGGTATCTAATAGTTGATTTGTTTCTATTTGGTTTAGAGTGGCGCTAATTATAACAGGTCTATTCATCTCCTCATCCAAAAACTCATATCTTAGATTCTTGGGTAGTTCCTTAAGTTCTATAGTGGTTTTCTCAGCACGTGGCACAAGGTTATGGGTAAGAGCTAAGCATTCGAAAAGGTTGTCGTCAATGTACGGTTCGATACTCTAAAATCCGTCATCCTCTAAAATAGGGGTTGATGGTAATTTGGTTAATAATTCGTTTTGTTCGAGCTCATTTACACATTCATCAATGATGTCGATGGCATAACACGCATCTCCTATCACTGGTGCCATTAGAAATTTTGATAAAATGAACTCAATCTTTTCATCTCCTACCTCGAAAGTCAGTTTCCCTTTCTTAACATCTATTATAGCTCCGGCGGTCGATAGGAAGGGTCTTCCTAAGAGGATTGGGATGTCTTCATCTTCTTTGATATCCATTACGACGAAGTCGGTCGGAATGTACAACTGACCAATCTTGACAGGTATGTCTTCTAAAATACCCATGGGATATTTGACAGATCTATCAGCTAGTTGTAAGGACATCTTAGTAGGTTGAAGTTCTCCTAATTTTAACCTCTTACAGACGGCCAGAGGCATCAGACTTACACTTGCTCCTAGGTCTAAAAATGCTTTGTCTATCATATGGTTACCTAGGATGCAAGGGATAGAAAAACTTCCAGGGTCTTTATCTTTCTTGGCGAGTTTATTTTCGGATATAAAATGACATTCTAAAGGCTTGGGATCATCGAGTCGTCGTTTATTGGTCAAAATATCTTTCAGAAACTTAGCATATGATGGTATCTGGGTTATAGCTTCAGTAAAAGGAATCTCAACATGGAGTTTCTCTATTACCTTAATAAACTTTTGGTACTGGTTTTCTACTTTGGTGTTTTTCAGCCTCTGTGGGAATGGAATAGGTGGTTTATAAGGTTGTTGAGTGTTTTTCTCTACTTCTGGTTTTGATTGCTTTCCTGGTTTCTCTGGTTCCTCCACCTGGTCTTTGGGCGTAGCATCTTCCATAGGTTTTTCTGATGTGCTTAAGTCAGGATTTCTAGGTCCTTCATAAGCGGTTCCACTTCTTAGTGTGATAGAATTTGCTTGGCCTTTTGGATTTGGTTGAGTTTGTCCAGGGAATTGTCCTCCAGGTGCAACTTGTACAGAGGTGTTTTGTGCTACTTGGGAAATCTGAGTCTCAAGCATTTTGGTGTGGGTTATTATCTGGTCAAACTTGGTTGCTAGTTGAGTAACCAGTTCGTTCGTGTGAATATGTTGGTTCATAAACTCCTTATTTTGCTGGGTTTGAGCTTGAATAAAGGTGTCTATGGTTTCTTTAAGGTTTGGTCTTGGGGGTACTATTTGCATAGGTTGGTTTTGTTTTTGTGTTTGGAATCCTTGAGGTCTCGAAGGTCCGGGATTTTGGATAGGGTTGTTGTTTTTGTAAGAGAAATTCGGGTGGTTCCTCCATCCAGGATTGTAGGTATTCGAGAAAGGGTTCCCTTGAGTATAGTTAACTTGGTCTGAGCTTGATTCGTTCAAAAGGTTACAGTCAACGGTTTGATGTCCTTGAGTTCCACAGAGTTCGCACTCCGATTGGATTGCTGCTACTGTGGTTGGGTTTTGAGACATGTTCTCGACTCTCAAGGCTAGGGCGTCCATCTTGGCACTGATCATGTCCATGCAACTTACCTCATGCTTTCCTCCATGGCTCTCCTTTTTCTCTACTGTCGCTCGTTCTAATCCCCATTGGGCATGGTTTTGGGCCATGTCCTCTATGAGGGCACAAGCGTCAGGGTAAGGTTTGTTCATCAACGCTCCGCCAGCGGCGGCGTCTATGGACATCTTTGTGTTGTAATGGAGTCCATTATAGAAGGTATGTATGATTAACCATTGCTCTAGGCCATGGTGCGGACAGGCTCTTAAAAGTTCTTTATATCTCTCCCAGGCATCAAAAAGTGATTCGCCTTGGTTTTGGGTGAAACAAGTGATCAGGTTCCTAAGAACAGCGGTCTTGCTTGGTGGAAAATACCTCGCAAGAAAAGCTCTCCTAAGGTCTTCCCAAGTTGTTATTGAGTTAGTTGGAAGGGCGTCTAACCAGTCGTGAGCTTTACCTCTAAGGGAAAAAGGAAATAGTCTTAATCGGATAGCTTCGGGCGTGGCTCCATTTGCCTTAAGGGTGTCAGCTAACTGGATAAATACCTTTAAATGTTGATTCGGGTTCTCGGTAGCGAGACCAGCGAATTGGTTTTGTTGTACTAATTGTAGTAACGAGGGCTTTAGTTCAAAGTTGTTGGTAGTTATAGCAGGGTTTACTATACTAGAACTAGGTTCCTCGTTAGATGGTTGGGCGAATTCCTTGAGCGGTCTTTGGTTACGATCTTCTGCCATAGCTCTTCTTATCTTGCGAATAAAAAGACGGGCACGAGCGTAACGTTCAGGTTCTACTAAAGGATCTATTAGGTTGCCGGTGCTACGATTTCTACGCATCTACCGGCTAGAATAGCCTTAGTCTAAACGGGATAACAATAGGGTACGAAATTTGACGAAGTTGGTCCCCGGCAACGGCGCCAAAAACTTGATGGGGTGTTTAATCTGTAGCCTAAATATAGTACTGCAAGTGTACAGCCTATCGAAGTAATATATAAGATTATCGAACCACAGAGACCAATTGTCAATCTATCAACTCTATTGCTAAGGTGCTTATCTAAGGCGAATAAGGATATTGATGTGAGTGCAGTGCACGAAGTAAATATGCGAGGGAAATAACAGTTTAAAAGACAGGTTGGAATGTAAATCATGTAATCAGATATTGGTCCGGTCATGCGTAGATGAACCTACTTATGGGGCAGTATTTTCTATTGATAGCAAAGAATCAGTTTAACGGGAACCTGTAGCTTTTGACTACTAAGAACCGAGTTTACTCTTTAAATTAAATTCCTTTATTGTCACATATAAAGGGTGCCTTCCGCGTTAAAGAGGTAAACCTATTTTTAAGAAATTGATAGTTTTGACTTAACAGAAAAGTGATCTTACTTGGAAAGATTAACTTAAAGAGACTTTTGGCTTTTGGCCAAGAGTCAGATTTTAAACCTACAAACGCGTCCGAAAATAGTTTCAAAATCGTTTTCTAAAAAGGGTCAATGATTCCTATTTAACCAATCAACGGCTGTCGCTCTTTTTGTTTGGTTAAATAATAATCAAGTCGTATCATTAGTTTGGACGGCTTTCGATCTTACCCAATTAAACATTTAAACACAATTGACTTAAGTTAGAAGCAAAACATCCCCAGAGTATTTTCACTAGCATGATAATTGGAACACAACCACGATGACAATCATTACATCCTAACCTTTATAGTTTAGCCAGACATAATAAGTGCGAGTCTATAAAACGTGTAGACTATGGTAAGAGCATTTAAAGTCTATAAAACGTGTAGACTATGGTAAGAGCATTTAAAGTCTATAAAACGTGTAGACTATGGTAAGAGCATTTAAAGTCTATAAAACGTGTAGACTATGGTAAGAGCATTTAAAGTCTATAAAACGTGTAGACTATGGTAAGAGCAATTAAATAAAGAAATGCAATAAATTAGAACCTTGCTCCGGTCGGAGACTTGAATCTGATACAAATCTACGGGAAAGTAAGGCCGGTATGATGAACTTCAACCAAAGTGCTCCAAGACTCGATTACAACTCAATCTACACCGCAATAACTCCCCGATGTGAAGAGATTATTACTTTACAGAAACTGATAGTATATGGCTTAAGATTGTACTAAGCTTGGATGAAACTAAAGAATGAGAATCGAAAGCTATTTATAGAGGAACTTTGAGGTGCGTAAGGACCAGCATGCCCCTTAACTTCTTTTGAGCGGGAGCCTTTTTGTGAAGGCCGCGGGCGCGGTGAGGGTGGCCGCGGGCGCGGCGCCTGGAACCGCCACATCATGGGAACGTGGCAGTTGATCTCTGGGTGAAAGTGGGCCACGTCATCGCGTTTCCTGTAGCCAGCGCGGTGCTGAACGCCATAAGTGCAAAATATCTTGAAAAACCCTAATTTCTTGGCGTTTTGGCTCGTTTCTTCACAGAAGGCTCTGAAATGACAAGAATCCTGAAAACAAAGGAAAAAGGAACATAATACGAGAAAATGACAATAAAAACTAAGGAAAACATGTGATATTTGAGTCAGAAACATAGTGCGATTTAGTGCGATCATGGACTCACATGTGCATATTCGAAGTCATTTTATTTTTGTCAATTAAAGGTGACTTCGCATGTGCATATCTGAATCAATCCCATAATTTAATACTTCAAATGTGCATATTCGAAGTCATTTAATTGTTTTCACTAGTATGAACAGAACATCAGAACCCATTTCAAACCCCAAACCATCCACACATAATTTCTACTCAAACTTGGAATTTCTACTCAAAAACTCATTTCAACTCATTCCAACTCATCTCCAAAGCTCCAAATTTGTGTGAGTTTTCTCCATTTTCGTTTGACTCACTTTGCAATGTTATAATGGTTTATTAGTTTAGTTAGAATCAATTACATTGTGTAGGTTGATGTTAGAGTAGTTAAATGTTGGTGTTTGGGTGATAAAATAAGGTTTTTGGATGATTTAGGGCAAGAAGAAGAAGCTATATGAAAATGGTTGTTCGCATGTGGTTTCAGATGTGCACATCCGAACCCCCCCCCCCCCTCTTGATCAGTTTCGGATGTGCACATGTGAATTCTTGCCTGAGTTGATTTTTTTAAAACCAACATATTAGCAATTATCATTTTTCAGGAAAATGACTGACAACCAGGACCCAAACAATTAATTGAGACAAGGCATACCAAGCCATACTACCTCTGCTTGGCATGAGAGAGCTGGGAAGCAGGTTAATAGGCCTCGAGGACGGGGTAGGGTACGAAGGGAGAAAGTTCCTGGAGGTTTCGCTTCTGCACTAAGGAGTCGTCTGTCTCAGGCATCATCCTCTCGTGCACATGAGCAGATACTTGATGAGGAGGAGGTATCCGAGCAGATTGAGGTACCCGAGCAGATTGAGGTACCCGAGCAGGTTGAGGTTCCCGAGCAGGTTGAGGTACCCGAGGAGGCGAACCTCAGCTATCAAGGAGGGACTTTTGACACCTCCCTTTTGATTTACTATAATGATCATGTCGCTCGGCATGTTTGGGATGGAGAGGATTATTTTTTGTTGCACTTTTTCATTTTAAAAGTTTACCCACAAATATTACTTTAACAGTTATTATTATTATTGTTACAGGAACGGTTGCCCATTAAGTTCGTGAACCACTCACATAAAATATTTGAATTATTTATACCTATGGCGGCTTGGTTCCATGAGGCCGTTGTTGGATCCAGACTTTCCAGACTATGTGGTACTAGTTATGTTACTATAAGCCACAACATATAGGGGGCATTTGCTGAGAGGTGGCACAAAGAGACCTCTTCTTTCTACTTTCCTATTGGAGAGATGACGATCACACTTGATGACGGGGCTTGCTTGCTCCACCTACCTATTAGAGGAAGGTTACTTAACCATCACAAGGTACCACGAGCTGAAGCAATTGAATGGATGGTTGAGCATCTGGGAGTTGATCCATTTCAAGAAGTTGAAGAGTGTAGAACAACTAATGGGTCGCGTGAAAAATTCTCCACCTTGAAAGACTTATATGAAGAGCATTTGGTTGCAGCAGCGGGGGCCGAGGATGTGGGTGACTAGGTTTTTGTTCAGTACCACCGAGATTGTGCTTTGCGATGTTACTTCATGTTCTTGGTTGGCACGTCTCTCTTTGTGGACAAAAGTGCAACCTACGTATATGTGACATACCTCTGGTATATTATGATTTGATTACAGTTCATGAGTGGAACTGGGGGACCGTCATTTTAGTATACCTCTACCAGAAGCTGAATGAAGCTTTAAACTGGAGGACGAGGCAGCTCACTGGCTCTTGCACACTCCTCACGGTACCTTTCATTCCAACTATTACATTTAATTTGTTTTTTTATAATTTGTACTTACATATTCTCTGATTTTTATTTTAGAGCTGGATAATCTCCCACTTCCACCGCATTCATGGTTTCGAGCGTGATTCGGCTTATACTGACGACATGCTGAGGGATGCAAAGTATAGCATCCACAAAGGGAATCATAAAGTGCTTCCTTATCGAGTGTGTCTTTATCGTACTAATCACGATGACATCAAATGGACGCCATTCGAGGATCACTGGGATGTTGTCCCCTTCGACCACATCTCATTATACTCTGAGTGGCTAGCATATGGATCGAATATTATGGTCAGGTATCTTTTGGAGCGGTGTATCTGACAATTTGGATTTGTGCAGATGATACCGAGATCTTCGTTTCAGGCTGCTCCCAACACTATTGTCCGTCGAGAACTCGATGGCATCTTCTAGGATTAGGAGAATCATTTGGTGCCACAGGAGTATCAGATAATGCTGGCATCCCATATTTGATATTGCATAGAGGGATATGTGACATGATTATTTAACGTGTCACACCCTATCATGATGAGCTCTTGAAGAACCAGCAGGTTAAGGATGACCATGCCACTGATCTCTTACCGATGTGTCAGCGGATACACATTCTTGGGCAGAAGGCATTGAATTCTAGGATCATTGAGAGAGGCGGTCCAGAGACGGTTGCCATCGTTGGGAGGATGGTTACAGAGGTGTAACACCCCAATTCTACCCCAAGCAATTATATAAATAAATCAGAGTTATAAAAATCATTCATACAAACGAATCGGGACGTCACAAATTCTTTTATCAAATTCATTGCATTCATCGTGGATATATAACATTTTCAAAACATCAGATGAACCATCATTATAAAATCTTTAATTAAATAACTCAACATCTACGCAGCGGAATTCTTAATAACATCTTTAACAATAATACAACAACTTCAAAATAGCACATATTTGATAATAATCAACTTAAAGTTCAACAACTGAAAATCAACAATCAAAAACAACAAGCGTTCATCCCCCTGAGTGTTACATATCAGAGCAATGACACCGACTCAAACTACCGAAGGTATACAGCCTTCACTCTCGATTACCTGCACGTTACCAACATAAGGGCAACATTCAAACGGAAGGGGTGAGATATCTAACAATATAATAAAGCGCGTGATAATTAATATATTAAATTAGATCAATAACATCACCACTTCTCATCTCATAATCAACAATAATTATAACGTATATACACATTCATCAACATCAATATACACTTCTTTGTGCAATCATATAATGCGACTCAATACTATGCAAATGCATGTGGTACCATTGGAGCAGAACTCCCATCTCAAAAATTTTCCAATTAATAGAGGCATCAACAAGGCATAAGCCTTCATCTCAAAATTCGCCAATACAGGCCATCTCAACGAGCATAAGCTCCATCTCAAAAATACAATGTATGCGACACAACCATGAATGTAATAACAACATCTTAAATTAACAACATCTCAAAATCATCTTAAATTAAAAACATCTCAACGTCTCTTCATCAACATCTCATATCATCATAATAATTCCTCAAACATCATTTATTTATTATAAATCATCAACACAACATCATTAATAACTTCTCACTAACAACTCAGTTGTACATTAATACTACAGTAATTCCCATTGTTATTCTGTAATTCTTACATCATTAATGTCACTAATCCTACTGTTATAATTCAAACAACAGCCTATAAGCATCTCATCTTCATCATTATGTACAAAACTAGCACAACGATCAACACAGAAATTAACTCTAAATCCTAAATTGGCTACTAGGATTACACTTCCTATTATTCATTTTAATCCTCTAGAATAATGTTCATCGCGTTAGCTATTCAACACTTCGAACGACATCTCAAACGGCATCCTAAAACTCAAGTTACAGCACTTTAAAACTGAATCTGCCAAAAATCAGGCATTATGGGTCGACGCAAAACCCCTTGGATCGACGCGTACTGCTCTAACTGCACAACATGAGTCGACGCATCCTCTCATGGATCGACTAATCGTGAGTCTTGCACACAGCATGTGTCGACACATGCATTCCACAGATCGACTCATCCTGAGTCTTTCAACCTTCATGTGTCGATGCAAGCCTCTTCGCGTCGACTCATACTGAGTCTCTAGGCCCTCATGTATCGACGCATCAAGTTTGAGGTCAACACATCCTGATTCTTCCTGCATAATTCTGCGATTTTCTTCCCTGCCTCTCACTACGGGATTCATGTTTTAGCCCTACAAACTTAATATAATCATGATAAATCATCACCTACGATTATTCTATGATTCTATATCGATCAAACGAAATCGGGACATCATTATTCATCTAAAATTCATCAAATCTTCATCATACATCATCATACATATCCAATTCAAGAACAAAACAGCAATCACCTCTAACCCCACATATCAAACATCGTGAACCCAATTATAAAGTCGGAACCCCACCCTTACCTTGGATTGAAGGTCGCTCTATAATTTCCGGTTGAATTCTCGTTCTGCCGTTTTTCCACTTTTTCCAGCAGCTTCACGTTCTCCTTCTCAATCCTTATTCTTCTTCTGCTTCTTTCTTTTCCTTCTAACAACAATAAAATAACCTATTATTTCTTTATTCCTTATTGGGCTCAAACTAATACACCTCCTTATTACTTTTATTCCTTCAAAAACAAGCCCACATCCAATAATATTATAATTCTAATATTATTTCTCCACTTAATAAATAAATCCAATTAATCATAACACATCTTCACAAATATTCCAAAAATAATTTAATTAAATAATTAATTAAATTACGGGCGTTACAACTCTCCCCCACTTAGAATATTTTCGTCCTCGAAAATTTACCTCAATCAAACAATTCAGGATAGGAGTCTCGCATCTTGCTCTCCAACTCCCAAGTCATGCTTTCACCAGCAGCTCCTAGCCAAACCACTTTAACCAAGGCAATCTCTTTGCCCCTCAGAGTCTTTATTTCACGATCCGCGATCTGTACAGGCATCGTCTCCACCGTAAGATTATCCCGTACTTGCACATCGTCCATATGAATCACATGAGATGGATCTGAAATATACTTCCGAAGTTGCGACACATGAAACACATCATGCAAATTCGAAAGATTAGGCGGTAAATCCACTATATAAGCAACACTCCCCACTCTCTCTGAAATCTGATACGGTCCAATAAAACGAGAAGTGAGCTTCTTAGACTTCAATGCTCGCCCAACACCAGTCACGGGTGTAACCCTCAAAAACACATGATCACCAGCTTGGAATTCTAAATCTTTCCTTCGCTTGTCATGATAACTCTTCTGTCTACTTTGTGAAGCTTTCATCTTTTCTCGAATCAACTTCACCTTCTCAGTAGTCTCACGAACAAGTTCAGGTCCAAGTACTACACTCTCACCAGATTCATGCTAACATAAAGGAGTTCTACATATTCGACCATACAACGCTTCAAAAGGTGCCATCCCAATACTAGAATGATAACTGTTATTCTAAGTGAACTCTATCAACGGAAGATAAGTATCCCACGAACCTCTCTGCTCAAGAACACATGCCCTCAGCAAATCTTCCAACGATTGAATAGTTCGTTCAGTCTGACCATCTGTCTGAGGATGATACGTTGAACTCAACCTCAACTTAGAACCCAACGCTTCTTGAAAACTCTTCCAAAAATCAGAAGTAAATATTGGATCTCTATCTGACACAATGCACAAAGGAACACCATGCAGCTTCACCATGACACTAATGTAAATCTCAGCCAACTTCGACACTGGAAAACTGATGTTAATAGGAATAAAATGAGTCGACTTCGTAAGCCTATCAACAATCATCCAAATTGAATCATGTCCTCTTAAAGTATTAGGTAACCCTATCACGAAGTCCATTGAAATGTTGTCCTATTTCCATTCTGGAACTTCCAACGGTTGCATCAACCCTGCAGGCTTCTGATGTTCAACTTTCGACTTCTGACAAGTTAAACATGCATACACAAAATGAGCCACATCACTCTTCATCCCAGGCCACCAAAACAAGCCTTTCAAATCTTGATACATCTTTGTAGATCCTGGATGAATACTCAACTTACTTCTATGGCTCTCCTCAAGTATCACTTTCTTCATCTCAGCATCATCAGGAATACAAATCTGGTTACGAAATCTCAACACACCTTGCGCATCTAGCTTAAAATCATTGTTCTCCAACTGATCAATTCCAACCATTAAATCTACCAGTTTCACATCCAACTTCTGAGCTTCTCTGATATTGTCTAAAAATTCATTATTAATCTTCAACATACCCAAGGTAACACTCTGTGGAGTAACCTCGCAAACTAAGCTCATATCTCTGAACTGCTCAATTAATTCCAACTCTTTAACCATCATTGCTGACATATGTAAAGTCTTTCGACTCAACGCATCAGCTACTGCGTTCGCTTTTCCGGGATGATAATTCAAACCAAAATCATAATCCTTTAACAATTCCAACCATCTTTGTTGCCTCATATTCAACTCCTTCTAATCAAATAAATACTTTAAGCTCTTATGGTCACTAAACAATTCAAATCTAGAACCATAAAGATAATGCCTCCGAATCTTCAACACAAAGACAACAGCAGTAAGCTCTAAATCATACGTAGGATAGTTCTTCTCATGAGTCCTTAACCGCCTTGACGCATAAGCAACTACCTTACTGTGATACGGTGGGAGAACTGACTTGAGGTTTTGCGTTTCGATCGCATTTGTGTGGATAGCAAGAGTCGCCACTGACTTTTCTTTTATCCAAAAGGAAAGATAAAAAAGCACGGGAAAGACTTTTCGAGATTATTTCTCGGGTTCGGGGGGTAGATTATGAAAAGGGAAGGTATTATCACCCTTTTCATCCATGGTTTTTATGGGCTCTTAGTTACTCGTTTAGATCACTTGCTTTTATTTGACAGTGTGCTTGTGGTGTGGGCTTTGAAAGTGTTTTGAAAAATCTCTTTGTAATGGTTCTCGTTTCTATAAGAACGCGTACAAAGTTTTGTTTCAAAAAGTGGTTCAAAGATGTGTTTGTGGATTGTGTTTCGGAAAGTGTTTTGAAAATATGTTTTGCAATGGTTCTCGTCTCTATAAGAACGTATACAAAATGTTTTGTCTTTTGAAAATGTTTTGAAATGAAAGTGTAGGTGTAAAAATGTTTTTATCGTGAGCAAGCGAGTAACTAGGAGCGAATCTATCTACTCGAAAGGTTTTCAATTGTTCTTTTATTCCTCCTTTTAATGTTGCTATCTTACCATTAATTTGGTAAGAAGCTCCATCGTTGGATGTGAAGGGACAAGCGCGGGACAATTTTACAGTCATCGAAGGCAACTTATGAGACGCTTTAGCAATTTTCGTAAGGGACGAGATCGTTTTATCGAAGGCAACGTCGAGGGTCATCGAAGGACTACGATCTTTTTTATTGAAGGGTCATTTCTAAAGCATCCCATATTCGAGGGACATGACTGTATTTCCGAGGCAACGAGCGAGGTTACCCTAGGGGTGCGCGTGTGAAAAGTGTGTTTGTTTTCAAGTTATTTTGTTCTTTGATTAGGTTATCTAGCGATTGATTTTTTTGAATCTTGCCATACACGCCTAATTACTATACAGTATAAGGAAAGCGGTAAATTGCGGGAATTGAAATTCTATGCTATTACAGAGCTTTCGGGAATAGGGGTACAAATTTACAAATAGGGATGGATCGAATCAACAATGTGATTAAAAATCTAAGTAAACAATCAATACAACCCAATCGAATTAATTTAAATAACTATTAAACTAAATAAATTTATTTAATATAATTAATTAATAAATTAATTAATATTATTAGATAAAATTTCTCAATCTAATTATTTATTTAAAACAAATGTATTTTTGTAAGTAAAATTAATTTACAAAAGTAATTATTAATACAAATTAACAAGAATAAAACTAAAACAATTAAAGGAACTAAAATAATTAACAAACTAATTAGTATTAACAAAATAAACAAATGAACAAACAGTAAAATAAATAAAAAAAATAGGTATGATATGGATTTCCGGAATGGGCCAGAGCAGGAAGGTAAGCCAAGCCCAAAATTTATTTGCTAACAATGAAGAAAAGTATGTTTTTAGAAGATGCAACAAAGAAAGAAAAAAAACGCCCTCACGGGTCTCGAACTCAGTACATTCCTCTTACAATCTAGCACCTTAACCATTATTCCAAGTTATTCATTCGTTAGAGAATATCATTAATAGAAAACTTAAAAGAAAACCACAAAACGAGTTGGGCTCAAAAGCTAAGCCCAAACCCGAATCCATTAGAGCACAAGAGATGGAAGGGTTTTTTCTGTGAACCTAATTAAAGGGAGGCGCCGCAGTAATGTTGTAGGGAAGAGGAAAAAATCATTATTTTCAATAAGCCAACAAAAATATTTCTTTCATTTTTTGATAAAAACACAAAAAAAAACTGTATCTTCTTCACAACATCAATGCAACTTCACTTCCAGCGACCGTCAACAACGTCTCCGATTTCTGTGTGTGAAACAATCTCTAAAAAAAGAATTGACATCGGTATCACCTATTGAGGCGGAACCATGGAAACATCGATGAAATCAAGAAGGGAAATGAAGTAAAGTTGTTGAATCACAGAGATTTGAGACAGGGAATATGTCAACGGAGGTTGATCTCTCTTGAACATAACTCAAAGATGATGATGACACGGCGTTGTATGGATAATTGAGAAGAAACGAGACCGCGAGACAAAGTGAGGTGGAGAGGTTGAGGAAGACGGTGGCACTATTTGGACGGCGAGGGTGGAGACGAGGTTATGGCCGCCGTCGATGACGGAAGATGAATGGGGAAGGCATAGTTTGGAAAAGGTCAGAATAAATTTTACAGTTTTTACTGCTCTTTTTCTTATTTCGCATAACTCCATTTTTCGGTTTCAGATCTGGTTTATTCTGGTAGTTCATAAAATTCATAGCATTCAACAAAGTTCCTAAATTTATTCATACAAACAGTCATGGAAACATAAGCATAGTATTGGAGAAAAAATGGGAAGACTTACGAGATCGGAGCAAGTTCGGCGATTGTTTGACAAGGAAGTTGATTTCTGTCTTTTTTCTTCTGTACTCTCTCTTTACTTTCTGAAGGAATTGGGCGGGAAAATGATGGGAAAAAAACTTCTGGGGTTTTTATGTCTGTTTTGTGATGCTGTTGTATTCTCTTTTTGATCTTTGGTTTCTCTCTGTATTTTTTGTATCCTTACTGTTGGTTTTTTGGAATAATGAAAACTATTTTTTTCTCCGTCGCGAATGGCCCTGTTATATGCTTATACTTTTCATCTGAAAAATAAAACTTTTGGGGGGGAAAAGTAATTGGGTTTGAACATATTTGTTATGCTGCTTTGCTCCTTTCTTGTTGCAGTTTTGACTTTGATCATTGAAGTAATCTCATAGAAAATTCTATTTGTGATACTTTGCAAAAAGAATCACTTCATGATATTGAAAATTGAAGAAGTTACAGTCACTTGAACTTGATGTCGCAAAAGGTCATCTTTTGGGTTAATGGAGTCATTTTCAGTCGTCTGAACCACTGACTGAGCAAACTCACAATGTGAGGCTTGAAACTTGGCACAAACATCTTTGATAACACATGAAGAACAATAAAGACCGTTTGAAACTTTGAAAACTCATTTTCTTTTGAGAAATGCAAAACTCTAATTGCTGATTTTACTGCCTCAGAAGAGAATCTATCTGATCGATTTCTGAGCCAACTTGAATATCCGAGAAACCCTAGGATTGTATCTTGTATGAAAAATGGGAGGGAAAATTTTGGGGTACAACACTTACCATTCTGCATAAGCACACCTCCTAAACCTATCTTAGAAGCATCACAATACACCATAAAAGGCTCTCCTGGATTAGGCAACGTCAAAATTGGAGCCAACGTCAACCTCTTCTTCAATTCTGTAAAACTTTCTTCGCATTGAACATCCCATACAAACGCTTTACCTTTACAAGTCAACTTAGTCAACGGAAGTGACAACTTAGAAAATCCTTCGATAAACCTTCTATAATAACCAGCTAATCCCAAGAAGCTTCTAATCTCAGTAGCTGACTTTGGAGTTTCCCATTGCAACACAGCATCAACCTTCGATGGATCTACAACAATGCCACTACCTGAAATCACATGACCAAGAAAACTAACCTCTTTCAGCCAGAATTCACATTTGGACAGTTTTGCATACAACTTCTTCTCTTTCAAAACTTGCAATACTACTCTTAAATGTTCAGCATGCTCTTCTTCCGACTTAGAGTAAATCAAAATATCATCAATGAACACCACCATGAACCGATCCAAATAAGTATGAAAGATATGATTCATATATTCCATGAACAATCCCGACGCGTTAGTAACACCGAAAGGCATCACTGAATACTCATAATGTCCATAACGCATTCTGAAAGCCGTCTTCTGAATATCTTCATCCTTCACTTTAATCTGATGGTAACCCGACCTCAAATCAATCTTACTAAACACACGAGAATCCACCAATTGGTCCATCAAGTCATCTATTCTTGGAAGAGGGTACTTGTTCTTAATCGTCACTTTATTCAGCTGTCAATAATCAACACAAAGCCTCATACCCCCATCTTTCTTCTTTACTAACAGCACTGGAGCACCCCACGGCGATACACTTGGTCTTACAAACTTCTTCTCAAGTAACTCTTCCAATTGATTCTTTAACTCTGACAATTCAGATGCAGACATCCTGTATGGTACCATAGACACAGGTCTGGTACCAGGTACAAGATCAATTTCAAATTCAACTTCCCTCTCCGGCGGTACATCAGGAATCTCATCAGGGAAAACTTCAGGAAATTCACACACCACCTGCAATTCCTCAATTATAGCTTGAGTCTCTACAGATAGCGACGCCATCAACGAAAACATTTGTGCTTCCTCTTGCATCAACTTCCTCAACTGTCTAGCAGATAACAGAATACCTCCCCTTCTTCAGGAGTACAAAACCTCACATACTTTTCATAACAGTTAATATGAACACAATTATGCTCTAACCAGTTCATACCCAGAATCACATCTAAACCTCTTAACGGTAAACAAACCAAATCAACAACAAAGTCTTTGTCGAAGATCAACAAGGGAAACTTCAAACACACAAAAGAAGTAGTCATTGAACCCTTGGCTGGAGTATCGACGACCATTTCTCCATTCAAAGAAGACAACATAAGACCAAATCTCTCAACACAATCAGAAGCAATATGTGATACGGTGGGAGAGAACTGACTGTTTTTGGAATGCTGGTTTGCGTTTTGCGTTTGTTTTTTCAAAATGTCACGGTAAGCAAGAGTCGCCACCGTCTTTTATTTTATCCAACAAGGAAAGGAAAAAAGCACAGAAAAATTCCTTTTTCGAGATATTTCTCGGGTCCTGGGGGTAGATTATAGAAAGGGAAGGTGTTAGCACCCTTTCTATCTGTGGTTATCCACGGGCTCTTAGGTACTTGCTCATAATGTTTTCAAAGTTTGCTTTTCTTTGTGTTTATGGGATTGAAAAGAGTTTTTGTTTTGAAAAGGAGTGTAAGTGTGAAAATTTGTTTTGTTTTGAAAGAGCAAGTACTTAAGAACCATCCACCTACTCAAAAAAGGAATCAATCTATGCTAATGTCCTTTAGACAATGCTATCCCACTATTGATGAGTAGGTAGCATCGCCGTTGGAGTTTTAAGGGTCAATTCGAATTTAGGGACGTGCGGTCACTAAAGCAATGTTAGGACGCCTTAGCGGTAACCCTAATGTCTTAGATCATTTGTTTTGAGGCAACAATATCTGAGGCAACCGTTTCGAGGCGACTATGATCTTTGGACAAGAGGGCGACCTCTAAAGTGACCTATACTTAATTACCGCTTACGAAGGCAACCAAGTGGGGTGTACCCTAGGAGTGCGCATGTGCGCGTGTGTTGTTTTCAGTTTATTTTGTCTCTGTACATGTTAATGGTGATCTATGTTGATTTTAGGTTTAAACATTCAATCTTGTCATGCATTCCCTATTATCAAACATCTAACAGTTTATAAATTACGGAAATTAAATTGTGGAAATTAAACTAACTATTACAAGGCGTCGGGTATTTACATCTCCAAAAGCAACCCTTGAAATTAAAATGCGGAAAATAAATAAAGCGGTAAAAATAGTAAAGTCCTATTAAGCTATTACATTCCGGAAACAGATACAATATTGAATAAAATGGATCGCATGCGGGAAATTAAATCGGGCGTAAGTTTTAGGGTTTTGACCCTTTTTGAAAGAAAGTATCTTTTTTGTTATTTTGAATTTATGGAAGAAATTAAATTGGATTAATTATTAAATTAATAAACTAATTAATTAATTAATGAAAATAATATTTTTGGATTTTTGATATTTAAAGAAATAAAAATAAAATTATTCAATGTTAATAAAAACCTAATTGTCTAAGTTAATTTTAATTATTGCAAAAAAGATATTAAAGTTATTCCTAATTAGAACTAAATTAATTAAATTAGTATTTATTAACAAAAATAAAATACTGAAATTTAATTTAAATAAGAAAATATTTTTTGGTTTTTAATTTTATGAAGAAAAAGATTTAATTGGTTAGTTAAATTATGAAAAATAATTAAACAAAACAAATAAATAAAATAAGTGAAAAATGAAATAGAAAGATGTGATCGGTGGATCTGGAACTGACTGTTTAACGATGGTTCGCGAAATGTCGCGGAAGCAAGAGTCGCCACCGTCTTTTATTTTCTCCAAATGGAAAGGACAAAAGCACAGAAAAATTCCTTAAAGAGATTGCTCTCGGTTCGGGAGGTAGGTTATAGAAAGGGAAGGTGTTAGCACCCTTTCTATCCATGGTTATCCATGGGCTCTTAGATACTTGCTCAATGTGTTTTCAAAAATGTTTGTTTGCTTTTCAATTGTGGGTTTTAGAAAAAGTCTCTTTGAAAAATTTCAGTTCGACTCGTATGTCAGAGTGTTTGAAAAATTTGCTTTGAAAGCTTTTGAAAAGTGTTGGTGTGAAAAGATTTCAGTTTGTTTTGAAGAGAGCAAGTATCTACGAGAACCTACCTACCCTAAGGAATTCGTCTGTGTAAATGTCCTTTAAAGTAGTGCCATCCCACCATTGAGAGGTAGGTAGCACCACCGTTGGAGGTGTTCGGGTCAATTCGAGTTTATAGGGACATGGTGATCACCAGAGCAATGGGAAGACACCTTAGAAGCTACCCTCATGCCAGGTTCCCGGATCATGAGGACTTACTAAGACATCCTCTACTCGACGATCACCTTTCGAAGGCAAGGCAACAGTGAGGCGTACCCTAGGGGTGGTGTGTGCGATTCGTGTGTCGTTTTCATTGATATTTATCTTGTCATATTCATTGTGATCTACGCTTGATTTTATTTAAGGCCATACATTCTTTCATGCTTTTTGTTAACAGTTAATATTTGCGGAAAAGTAAATCTAAAGCTATTACAAATGGCGCGGGTCCACATCGCCAAAATTAAACCGGACCCGATTTGACAGAAAAGTAAATAAAGCAAAAGAAATAAAAGTGCGAGAAGTTTAAGTTACAACGCTTTGGGAGAAATACATAATTATTTAAGCAATAAAATAAATACGCAAATTAAACAATTAAAAATATGGGCGTTGGACCCTTTTGCAAAATTAAAATTAACGAGGAATTTAAAATTAAAATTAAAAGAAAAATGTTTTATGTATTTTTATATTTTTTAAGATTTAACAGAAAAAAGAATTAATTAAAATTTACTAACCCTAATTCTAATGGTTTTTTGAGTTTGTTATGAAAATATTAAAATATAACTTAAATTAAACCTAAGTTAATTTATGTACAATTTAATTATGAAAATAAAATAAGTAATATTATTATTATGAAAAAAAGGAAAATTAAAAAAAGGAATAAAATTCATTAAACCTAAATTCTATGTTTTTTGGATTTTTGGTTATAAAAAAGAAATAAAGTTAAAACCTATTTTATTAAATTTATTTACATGCATTTTTTATGAAAATAATATTGGAAATAAAAGTTATTATATTTTTGTCCTTTTTCTGGTTTTTTATGATATTTTTGTATTTTGTAAAAAAAGAAAATTAATTAATTTGATTAAAACAATAAAGCAAAAATAAAACAATAAATTGAAAAATGAATAAAATGTAATGAAATTGCAAACCAGGGGGTTTCAGTCCCAATTGTGAGGTATAGGCCTTAGAATGCTGGCCCATTAAGCTTTGATCCGTTGACTTTTTCCAGATGCAATATGGCACGTTGACTGGGGTTTAGGACGTCCCTTCAATCTCAGCCTTTAGATTGATCTCTAAGTGGACGTGTCATGCTTGATTTGGAAGCACATGGTACATCCAGACATTAAGCGCTGCATGGAATTAGTTAGTGAAAAATAGCATGAGAAATTATACAGACCTGGGGTTCGAACCCAGGTCTTGGATGTTGAAGCCTTAAGAATTTGCCAGCTGAGCCACTGAACCAATTTGTCAATTAAATAAAATACAAACATTATAGCGTAAAACAAAAACCAATGCATATTTCCGCGCGAATTTTCAAATTCACCAATCTGCTTGTGCCACGATATCATCGTCCTCCCTGTTCCTGAAACATCAAACATATAGGCCACGGTTTTTTAGCGTTTCATTAGGTGACCTTTGGAAAAATAGCGAACAGCGCTGTAGGGATCATAAATGGATTGCGACAAGTGTTTCTTCTTCGTCTAGGTCTGCTGATTGCAATGGTGGTCGTCTGGAATCCTGATTTTACTTCGTTTTGAAAGCCCCAAATCCAACCTCTGAAAACCCTAGATTTCAAGCATGGTACAATCGCGTATACGGCATAAAAATCAAATTGAATGCAATGGTTAGCTTCACAATCAAATGAGGAATAAGAATCAACAATTAAATTTCATAAAAAGTGCCTAGAACATGATATGCGTTTATGAGTTTTTTGCTGTACAGTCGAAGGTCTCGTTACCAATTCCTTGCGTTTGAGTTGATGTTAGGGATTGGAATCGCTTCTGGGAACCTTGAGGAAGCTATTGGAAAAGGAATTAAGCTTTGAATCACCCTCTATCAATGATTTCAGAATTGAGTTTTTTCAACAATTTTCCAAGTTTGTCTATTGTTCTTCTGCGCAGCTTAGGGTGTGTTGTGATTAGGGTTTGATTCCTGTTTATGTATTGAGGCTATTAGGTCAAAAATATTCAATAAAATCCAATGCCATAATGGTTTTGCATATTTGATTTCTTAAGGATCTTCCATATCTTTTTTCATGTGTTCTTTGTATCAATTAGCTCAAATCAGACCAAATCTTGCCATATTGGGATGTGCACAAGATATTAAGGGTAAAACATGCATGAAAAGATTTGTTAAGGCAAATTAGATATTTTTCATGTATTTAAATAATTTAAATGAATTAATATAAATAATAATTCAAATAAATAAATAAAAAATGAGAAAATACTTCCCTTTGGGCCAAATGGTCGTGCATAGGCTTGGAATGATGAATCATGGAAGAAAAATGGGCCCATTAGCATTTTTAGGTCATTTGGATCAATGTTGACTTTTCAAAATATCCAAAAATTTCCCAACTTCCACAAGGCATAACTTTCTCAAGTTTTAATATTTTCTCATGTTCTTGGACATTTTGGAAAGGTCTTTGAGTCCTTTAACCAATGCCTTTGGTCCCATGTCATTTTGATTTACCAATCTCAAGTTATGGCCTTTGACTTAAAGTCCCTTTTTGTTGACTTTTGAAAATGACCTATAATGTTGAAATTGATAACTTTTTGTGAGAGCATTTCTTGGACTTGAAGTATGAAGATGAGTTGTAGGAAATGTCTTTCTCTTCAAAATGAGCATTGGATGGAATTTTTCTGATAATCCATGTGAAAGTTATGCCCTGGTCAATTTCAGTTGACTTTTTCAGCTGTCCAAATATAGTAACTTTTGCATCTTTGATGATTTCTGAGCCAAATTTTGAGAATCATGATCAAGCATTGATCAAATGATGTTTGTGTCTTCAAAATGATATGTTGACCAAAATTTTGAACTTTTGACTGTCAAATGACCATTTTGCCCCTACAGTTGACTGTAGTGCAATTTAGGGTTTTGACTGTGCAATTTTGAGCTGAATGCCTTGAAACTTGATATGAAGGTGCTTGACCATATTTGTAGACATATGAGACTTGATTGGGCCCTTGAAAACTTCATTTTCTTGATCAGAACCCAAACCCTAGTTTTGACTGTATAGGAGGCTCTTTGACTGTGCAGCCCCTTGGGGAATTTTGAAGCTTGGCTTGGCAATTTCCTGAAGAATATGGGAGGGCAAATTTTGGGGTACAACAGTTGCCCCTGTTCAATTTTCTTAGACCTGAGGATGCAGATTGGCTGACTTGCCTTTCGTAATCCGAGGGTAGAAGATGATTGAACACTAGAGTGCCCAGAAATTTGCGCTCTCATAGTAGCAGTATGGTGGAGTGGGCTTATAGATGCCATTTAGAGATTGCTGGATAGGATGATGGGCTTATAGATTCCATCTGGATGTTGATTGCGTAAGAGATTCCTTAGCGAGAACCTGCATACCTGCGAAAGAAAAATGAGTACCTGACACGTTGCAGGAGCTGATTTTAGATGCTTGGCATAGATATGTCCTGACTGGTTACAGGAGTTGAGTCTGGAGCTTCAAAAGATGATGAATGAACCAGGTATGGTTACTGCCTTAGCATGAATGGTAAGAGAACCTTGGGTGATTTTAACTTCAACAACGCTCGTTGAGAAAAATCTTGGCGGGAATTACCATCTTTGCAATATCGGGAAGAGACCCATAGAAAATTATAATCTGAAAGGGAATCACCTCACTCATCGTCGGAGAGGGAATCATAGGAAAAGGAATTGTCACCTCACGCTCATCGTCGGAGAGGGAAACATCTGAAAAGGACTTACCACCTCACACACCGTCGGAGAGGGAACCATAAGAGACTATCACCTCACACTCATCGTCGGAGAGGGAAACATCTGAAAAGGACTTACCACCTCACACACCATCGGAGAGGGAACCATAAGAGACTATCACCTCACACTCATCGTCGGAGAGGGAAACATCTGAAAAGGACTTACCACCTCACACACCGTCGGAGAGGGAACCATAAGAGACTATCACCTCACACTCATCGTCGGAGAGGGAAACATCTGAAAAGGACTTACCACCTCACACACCGTCGGAGAGGGAACCATAGGAGACTATCACCTCACACTCATCGTCGGAGAGGGAAACATCTGAAGAAGGAATTACCACCTCACGCACTTGTCGGAGAGGGGACCATAAGAGACTATCACCTCACACTCATCGTCGGAGAGGGAAACATCTGAAAAGGACTTACCACCTCACACACCGTCGGAGAGGGAACCATAGGAGACTATCACCTCACACTCATCGTCGGAGAGGGAAACATCTGAAGAAGGAATTACCACCTCACGCACTTGTCGGAGAGGGGACCATAAGAGATTATCACCTCACACTCATCGTCGGAGAGGGAAACATCTGAAAAAGGACTTACCACCTCACACGCCGTCGGAGAGGGAACCATAAGAGAAGGAATTATTGTCTAGGATAACTTCTACTGAGTCTTTATCAAAAAAAATCTGTTGGGAATCGATTTAGCTGGACTAGAGGAGGCCTTGGACGAGATAACAACAGAGAATCTTAGGGTCGATTAACTGAACTGGTCTAGGTCTTGAAATGTCTTCAACTGGAATAAGTGTCAGAACGTCGCCATATCTGGTTTACATCTGGACTATATCTGGAAGGAGATCTGGAAGCAGCATCAGAACGTCACCATATCTGGATCATATCTGAAACTATATCTGGAAGGAAATCTGGAAGCAGTATCAGAACGTCACCATATCTGGGTCATATCTGAAACTATATCTAGAAGGAAATCTGGAAGCAGCGTCAGAACGTCACCATATCTGGGTCATATCTGAAACTATATCTAGAATGAAATCTGGAAGCAGCATCAGAACGTCACCATATCTGGTTTACATCTGAAACTATATCTGGAAGGATATCTGGAAGCAGCGTCAGAACGTCACCATATCTGGGTCATATCTGAAACTATATCTAGAAAGAATTGCGATAGTTGATAGTAGTCGTTTTTGTATTGATCTTTTTCCTGAAAAGGCAAAACATAATTGTATGCAAAATCATGATGCATGAACTGTATGTCTTCAAAATTAATGAGATTCGTGCCATATGATGCATATGCATGCTACGATGTACGAGGATATGATGTTTATGAATGTATTTTTGTCTAAGAAAATAAATCCTTGACGGGTGCCGGGAAGTCGTATCCTGGGCTGATGTTGAGGAATAGATTTTGTTTCCACTGGGGATGATAACTGCAAGAATACCGGTAGGAGAAGATGACTCCGTTGGGGGATGAACTTGGCAAATGACTGATTCTGCGGGGAGAAAAGATACTCTAGTGACCAGGCTGGGGAGTGATATTCTGTGGGGATAGAGATGCTTTTGCTGAATTGTTGAGAATGACTTGCTGAGGATATCTCTGCTGTATTGGAAGTGCTGATAGACTTCGCTAGGGTAGGAAGACTTCGTCGAGGACGCTCTTTCCGTGGCTTTTGGCTGAGGATAACCCAGTTATATCCTGTTAAGGAAATAACTCTTTGAATAAAGCCGGGCGACGCGTTCGTGCCTTGAGAGGGGTAAGCTTCCGTAACTTACTGGGGATAAGCTTACTGCTTGGGGGAGATGATTCCAACTTTCCTAGGGAACTAGATTAGACTCTCCTGGGGAAGTATTTAACTGTATTGGTTATGTTCTTCAACGGACCCTACCTTGACACCTTAGAGGACAGAGCAATCAGATTGCTTAGACCACCCATTATTGCCCCTGTTTCTGATGTGGGAGCGGAAGATACCTGTGGAGGTGCTTGATAGTTGTTGATGGACAAACCTTCTTCTAGTAGGCAGGTGACAAGAAGACGGGACATAGTCGTACGCTTTAATCCCTAACTTTTGCCTGGACCGCCCTTTCGGGTTTTCAGTCCACCGGGATACCCATTTATGCCCAAGCCGCCTTTTCAGGTTTTCGACTTGCCGGGTGTACAGATTTTTTTCATTTCATCCCTTCATTTTGCCCGAACCCTTTTGGTTCGCCGGGAAGCCCTTATTTTTGCCTAGGTGTGTCAACCTAGCGGATCTTTGATTATGTGTAGTATTTTTTCGACTATGTCTGCTCTCAGAAAGTCAGGAGTTTCCCCTGTTAGAAGTGTAGTGTTGCCATACTACCAGAAGATCTTTGTTTGATCGTCCAATGCCCCAAACGATCCAGATGGAGATTTGCCCCAGACTATTTGGCTTTTGCGAGATTCTCCGAATCTTGATTGGACTGCCCCAGATAATGGACCATGATCATGTCTGCCCCTTGATTGGAGATACTCTTGTTCATTGGACTTTCGTTATGCGAATTTCTATGATGTTCAAACAAAAAGTCATATGCAAACAAAGTTATGTTAAAAATGCAAAGCTTATGTATGTCTCGAAGATTTTGAAAATGCATTCTTTTTCATAAAACAAATGATTGTTTGTAAAATGTGATGTCAACTCCGTATTTACCGCAGGCCTTAAGGAGTCAGGATACCTTTCGTGACAGTATGCTTTCGAGCTAACCCATGCTTCAGCTAGGACTTTTGAGGGTTATAACGTGGCCTGGTTCACGGTTTAAGAAACAAAGGATAAAGGCTCAAATTTTATTTGTACCCACCCGCTCTTCGTGATGTTCTCCAAACCTAAACTAAGTTGATCGTGCGTTAGACCTTGCTTGAGTTTTTGCTTTGATGTTCCAATAAGGATTCAGATGTTGATGATTTATTTTGAATAGGCAGTCATTTTTTGCTTTGGTTGAGGGTTTGTGAGACCTCTTTCTTTTTGATTTCGTTATCCCTATTTTTTGCCTGAGCTGTTTCCTTTTTGGAATTACAGTCAGCGGGATGCCCCAGTTTTGTAAGTCTCCTTCATAGGTTTTGACTTATTGGGTTTTCATTTTTGAGATATAATGACTGCCTTTCTTTGTTGATTATTCGGAACCATCACTGTCTTTCTTTGTTTTGTAAGGACCTCCTTGGTGCCATTCGTTATGCACTTGGATCAACTGAGAGAACTACCCTGCCCCAGGTTTTGATTACGGGTTTTAAATTTCGAAAAGAAAAACTCCTACTTCTTTGGCTCAGAGGGGTTGACGAGGGATTATCATCCTTATAACTCCAGTGTTTAGGGATTGAAACAATGCCTGTACCTCATCAGCGGGGTCTGTTCAAAAGCATACTGCAGATCGTGGTATCGTTTTCGTCATCCTCCCTCAAGAGGCTTAGAATTATTTAAGATCAAGAGTTGACATCAGAAAAAATATGAAAACAGTTTGCATATAGTGAATGCGAATATATTGATTCAAAAATAGACATAAGCGATGCATTAATGGAATAACAATGTTTTAACATGAATAAATGTTTGAACGGTCAAAAGAAAAACACAACTTGAACATTCGAATGAACAAAAGTTTCCTAGTCTCGGAGCTTGTCACTTCAACTGGTGAGCCTTGGAGGAATGGTAGAAAAATTCAGCCTGTCCATCTTGTGTGAACTCCAATGCCCCTTCATCGATCAGGTCCTGGATTTTGTTCCTCAAATCCCAACATTCATTGGTATCATGTCCTGGGCTAGCAGAGTGGTAGGCACGCCTCTTATTGGGATCATAGGCAGGAGATGCTGTGTTGAGGTTCCGGGGATGAGCCCTTAATGTGATCAGATTCAACCTCAATAGGCGTTGCAAAGCTTGAAACAACGACATGTTGAGCTGGGTGAATTGCCTTCTGGGCTTGTCTGGCTGAAGCTGGTGAGGTTGATGCTGAATTTGTGGCACTGAAGCCATTTGAGGAGCTTTCCCCTTATCCTCTTGTCTCGAGGATGATTGGATGATGAATGGTTTTTTACCCTTAGATGTTTGCCCCAGTCGGTTACCCTGAAGCAGTTGGTTGACGAGAGACCGGAGCTCATCTTGTCTTTGAGCTAAACCTTGAATGGCATTCCTCTGCCCCAGCATTTGGGCTTTCATTGCATCCATCTCCGCTTGTAGGTGTTTCAGCCCTTCATCCTCAGCACTGTCCTTGACTAGAGTCTCCATGAGAAGTGTCTTTAGCTCCTCCTGCCCCTTGGATAGATTCAGGAGGATTTCCCCGAACCGAGTCTCTTGAGCGAGAAGGTCCTGGTTATCTGGTTGGAAGGCCATTGCTGAAATAAACAGCGAGAAAGGTAAGTGACCTGCAAAAGGGATACCTGTAATGCAATGATGTGTATGATATGCATGCAATGTTTTCAAGGATCCCGCGGGGTAAACAAGAAAATTTGTTAAAGTTGAAAACTGGTAACTTGATTGAAGGTACTTCATGTTGTTGAGAGTCCTTCTTCAAGGGTCAAAGGCTCACCATATCCAGTGGGTCATAGCCCCTGACCTTAGTCATCATGTCTGGTTTTGATTTCCAAACAACCTTGGTTAAGGGAACCTTCTTCAAGAGTCAAAGCTCACCATATCAAGTGGGTCATAGCCCCTGACAACCTTGGCTAGAGGAAAATAAATCCTCTTTGCCCCTTGCTAGATATTTGATTCATCATGGCCTGCATCACAAGCCCTTGAGATCCTTGAAATGGGTTAGGATGTATGCAATGGTATGATGTCATGCTATGCATGGGGTGATGTAGGTAAACCATGTTATGAGTCCCAATTAAGGACTATAAACAAACCCTGCAAGAAATTCAGTATACTTTGTTATGAGTCCCAATTAAGGACTATAAACAAACCCTGCAAGAGATCTAGTAAATCCTGTCATGAGTCCCAGTTAAGGACTATAAACAAAACCTGCAAGAAATTTGGTAAACCCTGCCATGAGTCCTAGTTAAGGACTATAAACAAAACCTGCAAGAAATTTGGTAAACCTTGTCATGAGTCCTAGTTAAGGACTATAAACAAAACCTGCAAGAAATTTGGTAAACCTTGTCATGAGTCCTAGTTAAGGACTATAAACAAAACCTGCAAGAAACTCGGTAAACCTTGTTATGAGTCCCAATTAAGGACTATAAACAAAACCTGCAAAAACTTAGCAAACCTTGCCATGAGTCCCCATTCAAGGACTATAAGCAAACCCTGCAAGTAATTCCTGTGTTAGATAACAAGCATGCAAATAGTCAAGTACGAAGGCACACAAGTCACACAAGAGAAGCCCTTAGGGTTTAAGGCTAGCATGGGGTCTGGGTAGTACCCTCTTGAAGTTGGTGGGTTCAACCTATCCTATTAGAAGTAACCGGGTTCTAAGGTTCCCAATATCACGGGGTTGCTTTCATTGTTCATCGTTTCGATTTAGCCACTGAACTGGCGACCGAAATATTCCAGGAAAGCAACCCTCAATTGAGTGTAGTATCGAGTATCAACCAACCTCGGACTGCACCAAAGTCAGTTATCTCACTACCCTAAAGAGGCCAAGATAGTTCAATTAAGGTTCCTAAGGTCTGTTGATGCTTCATGACACCACGCGGAGGCCCCGTACTCTCCTTGACTGAACTCAAGGGTTACCGGTACACACCAAAGTGCCACATCAACGTAGCAGACTGTTTCAACCATGTCGGTATACCCCACACAGTTCCCTCACAGCCTTGTTGCTACTTTCTAAGAAGGTATCCCCAGATCCGGGTTAGGATCTATAGAACTCCCAAGCAACCCACAATAATAAAGCAAGCAAAGAAGACAATTGAAAACACAGTGATCTTAATCCTAAGGTACACCCCACTTTATAAGATAGTCCCCAGCAGAGTCGCCAGTTCTGTGATCGGTGGATCTGGAACTGACTGTTTAACGCTGGTTCGCGAAATGTCGTGGAAGCAAGAGTCGCCACCGTCTTTTATTTTCTCCAAATGGAAAGGACAAAAGCACAGAAAAATTCCTTAAAGAGATTGCTCTCGGTTTGGGAGGTAGGTTATAGAAAGGGAAGGTGTTAGCACCCTTTCTATCCATGGTTATCCATGGGCTCTTAGATACTTGCTCAATGTGTTTTCAAAAATGTTTGTTTGCTTTTCAATTGTGGGTTTTAGAAAAAGTCTCTTTGAAAAATTTCAGTTCGACTCGTATGTCAGAGTGTTTGAAAAATTTGCTTTGAAAGCTTTTGAAAAGTGTTGGTGTGAAAAGATTTCAGTTTGTTTTGAAGAGAGCAAGTATCTACGAGAACCTACCTACCCTAAGGAATTCGTCTGTGTAAATGTCCTTTAAAGTAGTGCCATCCCACCATTGAGAGGTAGGTAGCACCACCGTTGGAGGTGTTCGGGTCAATTCGAGTTTATAGGGACATGGTGATCACCAGAGCAATGGGAAGACACCTTAGAAGCTACCCTCATGCCAGGTTCCCGGATCATGAGGACTTACTAAGACATCCTCTACTCGACGATCACCTTTCGAAGGCAAGGCAACAGTGAGGCGTACCCTAGGGGTGGTGTGTGCGATTCGTGTGTCGTTTTCATTGATATTTATCTTGTCATGTTCATTGTGATCTACGCTTGATTTTATTTAAGGCCATACATTCTTTCATGCTTTTTGTTAACAGTTAATATTTGCGGAAAAGTAAATCTAAAGCTATTACAAATGGCGCGGGTCCACATCGCCAAAATTAAACCGGACCCGATTTGACAGAAAAGTAAATAAAGCAAAAGAAATAAAAGTGTGAGAAGTTTAAGTTACAACGCTTTGGGAGAAATACATAATTATTTAAGCAATAAAATAAATACGCAAATTAAACAATTAAAAATATGGGCGTTGGACCCTTTTGCAAAATTAAAATTAACGAGGAATTTAAAATTAAAATTAAAAGAAAAATGTTTTATGTATTTTTATATTTTTTAAGATTTAACAGAAAAAAGAATTAATTAAAATTTACTAACCCTAATTCTAATGGTTTTTTGAGTTTGTTATGAAAATATTAAAATATAACTTAAATTAAACCTAAGTTAATTTATGTACAATTTAATTATGAAAATAAAATAAGTAATATTATTATTATGAAAAAAAGGAAAATTAAAAAAAGGAATAAAATTCATTAAACCTAAATTCTATGTTTTTTGGATTTTTGGTTATAAAAAAGAAATAAAGTTAAAACCTATTTTATTAAATTTATTTACATGCATTTTTTATGAAAATAATATTGGAAATAAAAGTTATTATATTTTTGCCCTTTTTCTGGTTTTTTATGATATTTTTGTATTTTGTAAAAAAAGAAAATTAATTAATTTGATTAAAACAATAAAGCAAAAATAAAACAATAAATTGAAAAATGAATAAAATGTAATGAAATTGCAAACCAGGGGGTTTCAGTCCCAATTGTGAGGTATAGGCCTTAGAATGCTGGCCCATTAAGCTTTGATCCGTTGACTTTTTCCAGATGCAATATGGCACGTTGACTGGGGTTTAGGACGTCCCTTCAATCTCAGCCTTTAGATTGATCTCTAAGTGGACGTGTCATGCTTGATTTGGAAGCACATGGTACATCCAGACATTAAGCGCTGCATGGAATTAGTTAGTGAAAAATAGCATGAGAAATTATACAGACCTGGGGTTCGAACCCAGGTCTTGGATGTTGAAGCCTTAAGAATTTGCCAGCTGAGCCACTGAACCAATTTGTCAATTAAATAAAACACAAACATTATAGCGTAAAACAAAAACCAATGCATATTTCCGCGCGAATTTTCAAATTCACCAATCTGCTTGTGCCACGATATCATCGTCCTCCCTGTTCCTGAAACATCAAACATATAGGCCACGGTTTTTTAGCGTTTCATTAGGTGACCTTTGGAAAAATAGCGAACAGCGCTGTAGGGATCATAAATGGATCGCGACAAGTGTTTCTTCTTCGTCTAGGTCTGCTGATTGCAATGGTGGTCGTCTGGAATCCTGATTTTACTTCGTTTTGAAAGCCCCAAATCCAACCTCTGAAAACCCTAGATTTCAAGCATGGTACAATCGCGTATACGGCATAAAAATCAAATTGAATGCAATGGTTAGCTTCACAATCAAATGAGGAATAAGAATCAACAATTAAATTTCATAAAAAGTGCCTAGAACATGATATGCGTTTATGAGTTTTTTGCTGTACAGTCGAAGGTCTCGTTACCAATTCCTTGCGTTTGAGTTGATGTTAGGGATTGGAATCGCTTCTGGGAACCTTGAGGAAGCTATTGGAAAAGGAATTAAGCTTTGAATCGCCCTCTATCAATGATTTCAGAATTGAGTTTTTTCAACAATTTTCCAAGTTTGTCTATTGTTCTTCTGCGCAGCTTAGGGTGTGTTGTGATTAGGGTTTGATTCCTGTTTATGTATTGAGGCTATTAGGTCAAAAATATTCAATAAAATCCAATGCCATAATGGTTTTGCATATTTGATTTCTTAAGGATCTTCCATATCTTTTTTCATGTGTTCTTTGTATCAATTAGCTCAAATCAGACCAAATCTTGCCATATTGGGATGTGCACGAGATATTAAGGGTAAAACATGCATGAAAAGATTTGTTAAGGCAAATTAGATATTTTTCATGTATTTAAATAATTTAAATGAATTAATATAAATAATAATTCAAATAAATAAATAAAAAATGAGAAAATACTTCCCTTTGGGCCAAATGGTCGTGCATAGGCTTGGAATGATGAATCATGGAAGAAAAATGGGCCCATTAGCATTTTTAGGTCATTTGGATCAATGTTGACTTTTCAAAATATCCAAAAATTTCCCAACTTCCACAAGGCATAACTTTCTCAATTTTTAATATTTTCTCATGTTCTTGGACATTTTGGAAAGGTCTTTGAGTCCTTTAACCAATGCCTTTGGTCCCATGTCATTTTGATTTACCAATCTCAAGTTATGGCCTTTGACTTAAAGTCCCTTTTTGTTGACTTTTGAAAATGACCTATAATGTTGAAATTGATAACTTTTTGTGAGAGCATTTCTTGGACTTGAAGTATGAAGATGAGTTGTAGGAAATGTCTTTCTCTTAAAAATGAGCATTGGATGGAATTTTTCTGATAATCCATGTGAAAGTTATGCCCTGGTCAATTTCAGTTGACTTTTTCAGCTGTCCAAATATAGTAACTTTTGCATCTTTGATGATTTCTGAGCCAAATTTTGAGAATCATGATCAAGCATTGATCAAATGATGTTTGTGGCTTCAAAATGATATGTTGACCAAAATTTTGAACTTTTGACTGTCAAATGACCATTTTGCCCCTACAGTTGACTGTAGTGCAATTTAGGGTTTTGACTGTGCAATTTTGAGCTGAATGCCTTGAAACTTGATATGAAGGTGCTTGACCATATTTGTAGACATATGAGACTTGATTGGGCCCTTGAAAACTTCATTTTCTTGATCAGAACCCAAACCCTAGTTTTGACTGTATAGGAGGCTCTTTGACTGTGCAGCCCCTTGGGGAATTTTGAAGCTTGGCTTGGCAATTTCCTGAAGAATATGGGAGGGCAAATTTTGGGGTACAACAAAAGACATAGGAGGGGTTTGGGCCCAATTTGGAGGTCTTGATAGCAATTCTGAGGCCCAATAGGCGCTGGCCTGGCTGACTCTGTGGGATTCCCTGTGCGCCTTTGACTTGGTTCCATGGTGGACATTCATTCTGGATCACCAGATCTGGCCTGGGGCCATCTGGAAAGCAATTGAGTGAGGGAGCTGTTTCCAGTGATTTCTGGTAAACAACCGCTAGTCTTCCAAACTATCGAATAATCTTTATTAACGCTACTCAATCTCTCTGGTAACTCACAGGATCGACTAGATTGATCCTAGGACTCCTTGGATATTAAAGTTACTCTCACAATCGAACAATTATTCATGGTTGCTATTGTACAAGTGTTTGGTTTATTTCGATCCTTCTCTCTAAGAGTTTAAAAATGTGGTCAAATTGTACATGAAAACTAAATTATACGAATAAATGCTAATTGTAATGCTGATTGAAGAGACATGTAAAACTGTATGAAAAATAAAGTAAATGATTTCGATTTGCAAAACATTTAACATAAAAGGTTTCTGGAATGTAGAAGTTTAAAATGTAAAGAAAGCGTTTAATGCAATTTTAAGTAAAAGGATGCGTTTGAAAAACAATACTTGGAAGTAAAGGTATTGAAAGCGTAACAGTTCTCTGAAATATAAAGTGCTCGAAATATAAAGAAAGCAATAAAGAGTAAAACTTTCGAGGAAAAGACTTTGAAATGAAAAGACGATAAATAAAGAAACTTGTAAATGTTATTCGATAAAAAGAAAAGAGGAAAGTACTGGAAATGGTAAAAAGGCTTTCATTAAGTTAAAAATACATGGTGCTATCATACATACATCTCTCTTGCATTCGTTTCCCTTGCCATGTGGTAGTTTGAATGTTATTGAGTATTTTGTATAACAGATATGACACACTGAAATCCTAATACTAAGACTTCTATTTATACTAATTCGACCCTAACGGTCTCGCTATAGGATCATGCCACGTTTCGAACATGCAAGACAATGCTTCTTTCATCTTTCCACGTGTCCCCAAATGCTCCATCACATAACTTTCAAACTTTGAAAGTCCCGCTTCCATTTAAATTTTAAATGCTTTGGTGTTTCTCCGTTTCGAACGCTCTTCCCAAACCTAGTCTCGCTGTTGTTTCGAGACCCCTTTGGATATTTTCCCATGATCACCGTTCGAAGCTTCAAGCTTTGACACACTCATTCGAAACACTGCTTCTGCAACTTCGAAATATGGTGTTCAATTCCATTTCGATCAGAACTTTTAACTCTTTTGAATTCTAGATAACATTATCAAAATCTTCAGCCAACAAATTGCCCCTTTAAAATATGTATTTCGATCTCCTTGAGAAATACCTATTTTAAACATTTATACAAGATTTTGATAGGATTTTCGAATCATCATAACATTTAATGCCTTTGACTCCAGTCACATCAATCATAGCACCTTTTGAGTTCCTTAACCGCCCAGAGTCACTTCACAGCATGGAGCAGTTATAAGTAATGATTGTTTTTAAATCACGCCTATTACCTATATCACCTTCTCGCCACCTCTTCATCACACCAACCCATGATCTCCACGTATCACACTTTTACTCGGTGGATGTTTAATCTTCTCATTATAAAACGTCAATTTACTCTTCCTTTTCCTTTTTTACACTCTAAATCTTTCATACTCTGAATTTTCACTCTTCTTCTCTCATAAACAATCTAAGCTCTTTAACAACAAAAATGTCTTCCTCCACCTCTTCCCAACTCAAGAAAGTCTCAAAGAAGAAGGGAAAGACTACAGGAGCAACCATGGAGAGTAAAATCGTCACCATTCAAGGCCAATCTGCTCTTGCTCCTCAAATGATTTCCAAAGAAAAAGAAATGTTGTACGCATCACAGGTACTCATCCCTACCCATGTTGCTGGTAAGAGGTTAGCCTTAAATGGTCCTCTTACAGTTTTTGAAATACTAAAGGACACCAGGACAATTTTTCCCGTATGTTATAGCTTCAAACCTTTATTCAACAAAATGGATACCCCTAGGGTAGTAGAATCCCTCAGTTCGAATACCGCAGAAACCCCAACTGTTCCTCCCAAGGACCCATTTGTTTTGGATTATGTAAAAAGCAATTTTAAACCATTTAGATCTTGCCCTAATTCTGATATTGCCTATCAAAATTGGTTCGCGAAAGTAGAAGCCAAAAAATCCCAGCAATGGGAAGAACTAGGCATTTATAACCTCATTAAGCTATCGAAACCTGGATTCACCTATAGCCACCCTCTGCTGTTCGCGCCCCTTTATTTCTGGGATAGTACCTACAACACTTTCCATCTCCCAGGTGGAATGATTACCCCAACTTTCTTTGATATAGCGGCTATTACTGGGTTGTCGCCAGTGGGAGAAACTTATGTTCCTGACAACGAAGAACACTCCAGCATAATTGACTTCGAAGTCAAGTTAGCCAGCTTTTCCAAATTTATCAGCCATTATCATGCTGAAGGGGATAATGTGTCTGACATAGAGCATATTGCATTCTTAACCCTGTGGCTGTCTAGGTACGTTTTCTGCAGTAGATCCCTGCAGGTAGCTAGTAGATTCATTCCTCTAGCTAGGGATTTACACGAAAATCGCAAAGTGTGCCTAAGTGAATTACTCTTAGTTGACCTCTATGAGAGCCTGAGGTCAGCCGTTTCGAGTCTCAAATCCCACACCTCTAAAAACATTCTATTAGCTGGCCCATTTTGGTTACTCCAATTATGGCTAAACGCCATGTTCGAACCTTCTTTACCAACCGCCAACACCATAGATGAGCAAGATTCAGAAATAAATGATAGGATAGTCGAAGGCACTAGGCTTCGAAGACTAACTCCTAATGATGACAAGGATGACTTCAAGGTTCAATTCTCGAAGTACATCATGATCCTCTCCAAAAGGCATAAGTTCGAAGAGAGCATGGCGCCTTTTGCTTCGAGGACTCATGGACCCTCTTGGTTTACCATGGCTCTCTCAGAAGCCATCAAGAGCAAGGAGATCCAAGATGTATGGAGAGCTTTTTTGCTTCCTAGACTCATCTCTTCAAGGATAACCCCAGCTAAGAATCAAATTCTCCTCTTTGCCTATCAACCAAACTTCGTTTCGAGGCAGTTTGGCTTATGCCAACTGATTCCTGAACCTTTGTTCCAGACTGAGAGCGCCATCACATCTGGTCGAACTTTCAAAGAAAGGGAAGCCAAGATTCAACAAGAACAATATCAAGGCTTTGCCCAATTTGAGCTGATAGCCTTCGAACCTACCCATCTCGCGGCTAAAGGGTTTCTGGAGTGGTGGATTAAGTTTTATCAAACTTGTATGTTCGATACACTTACAATTCGACAGAAACTAATTGATGCCTTCGATGTGCAGGTACCAGCAAAGAAAGGTATGTTTACTCATGCCAAAGAGATAAAAGCTTTTCAAAATTATTTTGAAACTACTTACGACCCCACGCGCTTGGACTCCACTGTGCATCAAGCAGCTGAGACCTTGAAGGAAAAATTTAAACAAAAAGTTTCTAAGCTAAAACTTCCTTCAGGGCTGTCACCTGAGGATAGGTATAGGTTGGCATTCGAAATGCATCCACCTAAATTTCCCAGATTACCTACCTCAGAACTGGCTCTGGCTTGGTTTCCCCCATATCCATGGTGGTTTACTTGCAAAGAGATGTTCAAATATCTTCAAAGGAAACCAAAGCCATCTGAGACTGTGACATGGGCTCGACACTGGCTTCATGATTTCCCAGGACATCTTCGATATGACCTTTCTGCCATGTCAATTAAATCTGATCAAGGCACAGGTGCGAATGCTTGGGAACAATCCCAAATGTCTTTTATTTTCCATATCTTTAACCTTTGCCTTAATTGTTTTGATTTTCAGCTATCAGGATAAAGACTGCTGCCTCGAAATCGAAGGAAGGGAGTGCCTCTCAGACCTCCATTGAAACTACTGAAAAAGCTAATCCACCCGAAACAACTGCTACTGCTGCAACTACAACAACAACAATAACGCCAACAACAAGTGCCCCAATTCCAACGGTAATCACTTAGTTTTTGATGCTTCGAATTCACTCAAGTTTTTTATATCTAACTTCGTTAAAATTCGTTCAGACCAACAAGCTCCCTCCCACTACTCCTAAGAAGCGAAAACCAAGCACTACTGGGGAAGATCCCACTGCTGGAGGAAACTCAAATACTGCTTCGAAGAAGAAGCTAAAGAAAGCTACACCTAAAAGTACTGTTCCGACTAGCGTCTCTGGACTCGACTCCAGGGATGCTGCTCCCTTACCAAAATCCAAAAATCCACCTTCGACCTCCAACCCACAGTTGGAACGCATAGCTAGTAACCTCTCCTCTGAGGGCCCACAGGTAAATCGAACTTCCTCTAAAAATGTTTAACTTCTTATTATCTTGGTGAATATTTTTCTTTAACATTCTGCCACTCTTTGCAGAACATCTTGAATCCTACTTCTACCATTTCGACCTCACCGTCCAGAGCTGCTGCTCCACTTAACTCCTCTCCTCAAGGAGATTCCAGCAATTTGGTCCAAAACAAAGGTTCTTCCAATGTGGCGGTTTTAGCTGGAACTTCTGAACAGCCAGATGACCAAGGTACCTCCATTCCTCTGAAAGAGGTAAACGAAACGATACTTCAAACGTCTGCAGAGGATTCACAAAGGGTTCTTCAAAAGTCCCCTCTTGAAACTCTTCAAGAGGACCCAAAGGATACTCAGACTGAAGAAGAAAAAGCTGATTCTGGGCGAGAATTCGAAGAATCTGCAGGCGAAGAATCTGAGGAGGAAAACGCCAATGAAGAGGAAAACGCCAATGAAGAGGAAAACGCCAATGATGGTTCGACTGCCGGGACGGAGTCTATCGCACATAGCGGCGAAAGGGATGGTATCGAAGTGGTAGATTTGGACGAAGATGAAGAAGACCAAGAGCACGAAGCAAATGAAGGGGATGGTGATGCAATCAACGAAACCCTAGAGGTTGAAACAAACGTGGTTCCCCTACGCGTGGAATTCCCCCAATCCTCTCTGTCTCGAATGACTGACGAGGAACTGGCACTTCTGAGGCGAAATGACCCCATTGGGTATATGAAGGCAAAGTTGGCTCAGAGGGACGTTCCACTCGCTAGGGCTGGCACAAGTTCAACCAGCTATCCTCTTCCCACAGATGAAAGAGTCGTTCTTCTTAACAAAATTAGGAGAACTATTCTCAATGTGGATATCTTCGAAGTGCTTAAGCAAGATAGTACTGCTTGCTATACTATGAAGGAGCTGCTCACAAAGGTTAATCTTTCCAACTGCTCTTTGCCAGTTAGTACTCTCTTGTTTGATCTTCAGACTTTGTTGGACAACGTAACTGGCTACCTTCTCCAAGACGAATCTGCTGCCAAGAAGGTTCATGAGAAACGCATTGCCATGGATGCCGCCTATGAACAAGCTTCGAAGCTTTCTCAAGAAGCTGAGGATCAGGCTATGCATCTGAAGCAGGCGAAAACTGAATATGAGGCTCGAGCTGAGTCCATTCTTATTTGGGAAAGGCAGATTCTGGAACTTCAGCAGAAAGTTAAGGAGGCTAAGGAACAACAACTAGCCTTCGAAACTAATCCTGCAGGTAACCAATTCGAAGAGCTTCTCAACCGGGGGCTTGCAGAAATGGAGACTGCAGAACAACTTAAAGGAGAAGTGGCAACCTTGGAAGGTGCCAGGCGGTTTGCTCAGCAGAGACTTGAAACATTTCGAAGCACCTTTAATCGATTGAAAAATAATGTTTATTTCTAAATTTTTATATCTCATCTGACCATAACTTTGGTTTTTACATGTAATATTTGAACAACGCCATTTTGGCATTCTTATCTTGCCATCTTGGCTTTTTATAATATTTTGTTTATGTTGTTATTATTCGAATCTCCCGCAGGCTTGGCTTATATTTCTTTAAATATTTCCCATTAACCTTTAGGACACGTTTATCATCCAAGAGTTCTTCGACTTCGTATGCATTGTTTGAGAATACTTTTAATATTCGAAAAGGTCCTTCCCAATGAGGTGACCATTTTCCTAACGCTTTGTTCTTCTTATCCATAGGCAATATGACTCTCCAAACCAAGTCATTAATAACGAATACTTTTTTCTTTACCCTTTTATTGTATGTTCTGGCCACTCTTTCTTTTTGCCTCATCAAAATTTCCAACGCATGTAACCTAATTTCGTCCAACTCAACTAATTCATTCATCATCATTTCCCAATATAATGCAGCTGGAATTTCGTTTTGTTTCTGGATTCGAACTGATTGTAGATGAATTTCTACTGGTAATACTGCATCATGGCCGAATGTAAGTTGGAAAGGCGTAGTGTTGGTGGCTTCCTTAGGAGATGTTCTACAAGCCCACAACACTTGGTCCAGAGTTTTATGCCAATTTCTTGGCTTCTTGCCAATATGCTTCTTGATTAATCCTATTATTACTTTGTTTGCTGCTTCGACTTGTCCGTTTGCTTGAGCATAATATGGTGTTGATGTTAGCAATCTGAACCCCATTTCTTGGGCAAATCCTTGCATCTTTCTACCAGTAAATACAGAGCCTTGGTCTGTAGTTATACTTTCTGGCAATCCAAACCTATAGATAATGTGCTTTTGTATAAACTCGATAATTGCCTCTTGATCAGCAACTACCAAAGGTATAGCTTCGATCCATTTGGTGAAATAATCTACTCCTACCAAGATATATTTCTGACCTTTGGACGAAGCAGGATTTATCTCCCCTATCAGATCCAATGCCCATCCTCTGAATGGCCATGGTTTGATGATCGAATGCAACTCACTTGCAGGGGCGTGTTGAATTCCTGCATGTTTCTGACATTCCTCACATCCTTTAGCAAAGTCTATGCAATCTTTGAGCATGCTAGGCCAATACAAACCATATCGAAATAGCAACCATTTCATTTTATGGCCTGCTTGGTGTGCCCCACATGCCCCATTATGGACCTCAGACAATGCTAAATATGCCTCACTTTCTCCTAGGCATTTCAATAATACACCTTCTTGGGTCTTTTTGAACAATTCGTTCCCCATGAGGAGATATGACAATGCTCTATATTTTGTTTTTCTATCCACCTTTAAAGTTGGGTCTGCTAAATAACTCTTTAATGGACTTCGCCAGTCTGTATCTGACAAAGTATTTATGGCTAGAATTTCGAATCCTTGTTTCTCAGCATATCCCAATCTCATACTTTCCAGATCCGATGGTGTGAATCTAGTAGCCATAACTCTTCCCCTTATTTCGACCAAATCTTTAAGATTCTTGGTAGATACTCTATAACCTGAAGCCAACTGCGCTAAGTCATTTGCTTCTTGGTTTTCTAATCTTGGTATGTGTTGAATGTCCATGTATTCAAACTTTCGTAATAGCCTATTGACTATGACGAAGTATACCATTAAATTTTCCTTTATGCACTTGTATTCTTTTGTGATTTGTTTGACCACCAATTCAGAGTCTCCTTTAATTTCGACTCTGGTTGCCCCCAATTCCAACAAAGCTTCAAGTCCAACAATGAGCGCTTCATATTCAGCTTCGTTGTTCGAACAACGAGGACCATCCAATTTATACTTGAATTTTGTTGGAATTCCTTCAGGAGAAATTAGAAGGACTCCAACACCACTTCCATTCCTGTGGGTTGAACCATCAAAGTACAATTTCCATGGTTGCATTTCGACGTAACTCATGCTTGTCTGCTCAACCAACGAATGATCCACAATGAAATCAGAAATCACTTGACCTTTCATAGCTTTTAAGGGCATAAAAGTCAATGAATATTCTGTTAAAGCCAGAGCCCACTTTCCAACTCTACTATGCATTATTGGTTTTGAAAGCATATGTTTAATGACATCGAAGTGAGACGAAACATAAACATCAACAGGTTTTATATAATACTTGAGTTTCATACAAGAGAAGTACAAACAGAGACATAGCTTTTCTAAATTGCTATATCTGGTCTCTGCATCATTTAGCACTCTACTTAAATAGTATATGGCTCTTTCGACGCCATTGTTATCCTCTTGTGCTAACATACTACCTATGTTAACTTCAGAGGCAGATATGTACAATCTCATGGGCTTCCCCCATGATGGTGGAGACAAAATAGGAGGCTGGGAAAGATATTCTTTTATTTTGTCAAACGCCTCCTGGTGAGCTTCGTTCCATTCGAAGGCCTGACCTTGCTTCAGACGAAGTAACGGAGAGAAAGCTTGGGTCCTTCCACTCAGGTTCGAAATGAATCTTCTGAGGAAGTTAACTTTCCCTAGTAGAGATTGCAACTCCCTTTTTGACGCAGGTGCTTTCGTCTCCATTATGGCTTTGGTTTTGTTCTGGTTGATCTCAATTCCTTTCTTGTGGACCACAAAACCGAGAAAGTCTCCAGCCTGCACAAAAAATGCACATTTAAGGGGATTCATCTTTAAGCCATGTTTTCTCATCCGTTCGAATGATTGGCCTAAATGATGCAAATGTGCTTCTGCAGATATAGATTTGATGACTATATCATCAATATACACCTGCATGAAGGTTTCGATGAAGTCATGAAAGATTGAATTCATCGCCCTTTGATAAGTTGCCCCAGCATTTTTTAAACCGAAAGGCATCACCACCCATTCGTAGGTGCCTAAGGCTCCTGGGCAACGAAATGCTGTTTTTGCAACATCTTCTTCAGCAATGAAAATCTGGTTGTATCCAGAGTATCCATCTAACATGCTCAAGTATTCGAATCCTGCAGCAGAATCTACTAGCATTTCTGCCACGGGCATGGAATATTCATCCTTAGGGGTTGCAGTATTTAAATCCCTAAAATCTATGCAAATCCTTAAAGAACCATTTTTCTTAATAACAGGTACTATGTTTGCTAACCATTCAACGTACCTTATTGTTCTGATGAATTTGCAGCGCAGCAACCTTTCGATCTCAGCTTTAATTTTTGTGAGAACCGCTGGTGCGAATCTTCTGGGAGTTTGTTTGATGGGCCTCTTGCCATCTTTGATTGGCAGTCTATGTTCGACCAACTCCCTCTTTAAACCAGGCATCTCATCATAATCCCATGCGAAACAATCTTTGTTTTTCCTAAGGACTTCGATCACTTTTTCCTTGAGGCCTGGGCTAAGTTTAGCACTCACGTAAGTTACTCTTTTCGTTTCTCCATCCCCTAAGTTGACTTCTTCGAGCGGGTCCTGTGCCAACATTTTGACACCTGAGTTTATGGGGTCCCTTTCGAAGCCTAAGGGTTCTTTGTCATAGATGGCATCCAACCTTTGATCCATCTCTAATTCTTTGATGGGTGAGCATTTCGCACCCCCCCCACTGACTTCATTCGTCTTTACAGTTGATTCGTTTATTTCAGCCTCTAAGGCCGCTTTCGATTCATTCTCAGCCATATAGGCCGAAATCCTTTCGAAGAAGGTAGACTCAGTCATGGTTAAGGTTGTCGAAGTTCCAGCCTGCTGGCCGTTTTTGTATAGCACCTTCAACTTCCTCCTCTTCACTGATTATTGTTCTATCCCAGTAAAGACCATCATGACGAAGTGTCATGTAGTAGTGGGCGTTTCTAGTTTCATTCATCTCGTCGTTTGGGACACATGGAGCAATCTTTGCCAGATTTTTATCATAATCCCTTTTGTCAACTAAATTGACAGTTGACATAAAGTAACTCTGGTCTGCTTCGATGTTTTCCACGATTCCGTCCTCTCTCCACAGAACTAGTCGTTGATGCATTGACGAAGGAACTGCCCCCACGCCATGAATCCATTCTCTTCCTAGCAGTAGGTTATAGTTGGCCTTGGCTTCGATAACCATAAACATGGTGGGCCTGCAACTTGAGCCTATTGTCAATTCCAACTGGACCACCCCCAGTGTTTTGCCCACTTTTCCCTCATAATTGGATAGAACCATATTATGGGGCTTGATATCTCCTTCGCGGATCTCTAACCCTTTTAGCATGAAATGGGGAATCAGGTTGACTGCAGCACCCCCATCCACTAGAACTTTGTTCACACCATGGACACCTATTTTCGCCCGAATGAAAAGTGGCTTGAGATGATTCTTCATTGCAGGCTCTGGACGTTCGAAGAACGCATTTTGTTCCTCAACAGCCCCATTGTCCATCACGTAGTAGCACACGGGCCTATGTTTCATTAAATCTGTGGTGTCTTCCTCCTCATATTCATTGATTTCGGTTTCCTGCCCAAATTCGCAGGGAAGCACGGACACCACGTTACAGTTCAGGTTGAATGAAGACTCCCCCTCCGATTCGAAGTTATCTGTTACCATATCTTCGTCCTCTTCCGGGCCTGGAATATATTCCTTTGGTTCGTCTCGTTGGTCTTCAGAAAAAAGCCTCCTATTGACTGGAGGTTTCTCTTCAGTCTGATTTTTTGGTTTGTTGGTGCTTGATTCACCTTGTATCTTCGTTGAAGTATCCCCTTTGTTTGCTATAGCTTCTCTCTCAGCCTTTCGAATCCTTTGCTGTCTGCGCCACTGGGATCTTGACATGGGGTTCCTTCCTTTGTAATTCTCTAATCTCACTTCCTCCCTTTTTTGTGTGTTGAATTGCCTCCTGTATGTCACAGCATGGCGTGCATTTCGTTCAGCACTCCTCCATTTGTCTTTGCCTTTGTCATTTCTGACTTGTAGCCATCTATCGGTTGGCACTTCAGCAGGGAGTTTGAAAGTCACTCTTCGAGCAACTTTGGGGTGAGGGCTATCAGGTCTTCGCTGTTTGTATCTGCCGTCGAAACGCGGGCCCATCTGGGCAGTTTCTTGATGGTTCCAGCAAGGGGCGAAGGGGATCGTTTCGAAGGCCCTGGACATGCTTTGGTCATACACAACAGAACATCTTGGGCAAACCAAACACTTAGTTGCCCCTTTGTAGCAGCGAAAAACAAACTCCAACAGACTCTCTCCAGCCTTGGGATAGCACCTAAAGAGTTGGTTATCCTGGCGCCAATTGTTGCTAGTTCGAGCCCTCTGTACCCTTTCGAAATTTGCAGCAATTCTTTGGTTGCAGAGGATGCTGCACCTAGGGCACAATATCATGCCTGGATCTCCTTTGTGGCATGTCATGAGATAGTCTTTGAGAGTAGCATCTCCAGTGTGATTATCCCCCATTATGTGCTTTTCTTTTTCTAAGTATTTTTTCACTTCCTCCATCTCAGAACGGGGTCCTTCCATATCCACCATATTTATTTCCACATCCCCCTCTTTAGTTTCGTCATCGCCCCATCCTGTGGGCTTTATATCTTCGATCTGGACCTTCGAACTTTCTGGGGCAGAATATTTGACCAGATAGTCAAATTTCCCACTGGGTTCCCCCAGAGTGTCCCATATTTCCTTCCGAAGGGGAACTGGCTGCGTAATTTGGACTTTCTCCAATTCCAGCCTCAAGCCCTCAGTGACTTGTGTTAATCCTTCGTTTTGATTTCCTTGGCCTTCAGTAGCCTGGGTTTCTCCTGCAACAGCCACAGGTGCAACCATCGAAGTATCTGGCGTATTCTGGATGTCTTCAGTGACTTCCTCGCTGACTTCGACCATCACCCAGTTTTCGACTCCAGTGTCCTTCTCTCCTGTTGGGGCATCGCTTTGATCAGTTTCCACCATCTTGACCTCTCCAATGCATGCAGGCTCGGAGTAGTTGGTGTCTGCGACGTCCAAAGGATCTTCGTCCACTTTCATCTTCACCTTATCAGCAAACTTTAGTCTGCCATCTTTGATCGCGTTTTGAATCAAGTCCCTGAAAAGAAAACATTGTGAGGTCTTGTGGCCTAGGAAACTATGATATTTGCAAAATCCCCTTTTCTTCCTCTGATCCAAGGGGGGTATTTTGACATTTGATGGCACAATTAGTTGGCCATCCTTGACAAGCAAGTCAAAAATTTCGTCACACTTAGTGACGTCGAAGGTGTAAACCTTCTTTGGAAACTTGTCACTTTTCTCATTTTCAACAATATCTTTCCCTCTCGTGGGAACTAACATTTTGCAGGAGTAAGGTGGGGCCTGTTTTAATTCAGCGAGGTCGATTTCGACCTCTTCGAATTCGAATTCAGGATATTCTTCTACTTCCTCAGTCCCAACATAGGAAACCCTTTCTTTCTTACTATTCTTAAAGACTCTGGCTTTTTCAGCTTTTAGTCTTTCGACCTGTCGAACCCTGTCGGCTAATTGAGCCATATCCCTCAAATACTGAGTATCTAATTTCTTTCGAATAGAATAATCCAAACCCCCAGCGGCCATTTCGACTAACTCATGTTCAGGCACTACTGTGTAACATCTGGATTTTAACAGCCTAAATCTATTCAAATAATCATCTATGGGTTCAGTGAATTTTCTCTTAACACTGGCCAATTCCTTCAAACTTATTTTCGATTGTCCCATGTAAAATTGTTCATGGAATAATCTCTCTAAAAGGGGCCAAGTGTCAATAGATCCGGGAGGCAACGTGGTAAACCAAGTGAAGGCGTTTTTTGTCAAGGAACTTGGGAAGTATTTGATCCTGAGATCTTCATTATTGGCTATGTCTCCCGCTTCGGTTAAATATCTCGCTATGTGTTCGACTGTTGACTCGTTGGTATCCCCAGCGAACTTTGTAAATTTAGGGACTTTGTATCCCCTTGGTAAATCAGTATGCATTATACAATCCAATATAGGAGAAGCGTAATTTGGCCTCCTCATTCCCGTATTGAGGCCATTTTGGGCCATGATCCTCTCTATCATGGTGGTTAGGTTATTTTCTGCCAAGATGTTATCGTTTCGAATCCTATGAACGACGGCATCGGCATCTTGATTTCGACCAACCAAAACGACTCCCCTAGGTTGTTCTTCTCGAAATTCTGGGGCTTCTGGCCTTTCGATCCTTGCCCCTGGTTCCATAACTTCCCTTTGTGGGCCTTGAATTACTGGGGCTTCTAACCTTGGTGCTCTGGCCCCTAAGTTAGCTTCTTCTCTGGGTAGTCTCTGAATTGGGTCGTTAGCAATTCGTTCTATAACAGGCATGTTCGTTCGAAATCCCGCCTGGTTCTGCCTACGCCTTTCTGTGGGAGCAAAGAAATCTGCTATTCGACTCATATTGTCAGCGTTTTCCCTGTTCGTCACAGTCACATTCTGAACTATTGGGGCAAATATTTCCTGCATGGTTTGCGCTAACACCCCTATCATATTGTGGTTGCTGTCATCCATCAATTGCCTAAAAGCCAACTGGTTATCTGTGGTTAGGATAGGCAACGTGCTATAACCCACTGACCCTTGGTTATTTGTCATAAATTGGTTCGCCCCAGACCCAGATCCTAGTTGTGGGGATGAATTCGAAGTGGAATTGTGTAAACCTGCCATAAAAGATGTTGGCATTCCGTAAGAAGAACTTCTAATTCTATTCCCATCGAAGCCGGGTGGTCTAGTTGATGGTGTGGCTAAATGGGATTGTGTTCCTGGTGGTGGAACGAATCCCCCAGGGTAGCCCATAGTTCCAGTATTTCCTAAGATCGAACTGTTAGTTGATATGCCACTTACTCCAGTGGTGGCTATGTTACTGGTTGAAGATGCAACAGACTGTGCATTCGAAGGGATTACATTAGATGTTCCGCTCGAAATGGACGCGTTATTGCTTGTTGCATGTGGGTCACCTTGGTTTCCTTGTTGATTGTCTGAATTAGACATTTTGTCCAAACGTTTTCTTCTGGATAAAGGTTGGTTGCTGTTGGTTATCTTACCACTTCTTAGGTTCATAAAACAGCAAATTTCTTATGGTTCCTACGTTTTTGGGATGGCTATGTCTCGACAATCCTTAATTCTGATATCCAACTATTTGTCCCACCGGGTGTGCCAATTTGTTTCCAGTGATTTCTGGTAAACAACCGCTAGTCTTCCAAACTATCGAATAATCTTTATTAACGCTACTCAATCTCTCTGGTAACTCACAGGATCGACTAGATTGATCCTAGGACTCCTTGGATATTAAAGTTACTCTCACAATCGAACAATTATTCATGGTTGCTATTGTACAAGTGTTTGGTTTATTTCGATCCTTCTCTCTAAGAGTTTAAAAATGTGGTCAAATTGTACATGAAAACTAAATTATACGAATAAATGCTAATTGTAATGCTGATTGAAGAGACATGTAAAACTGTATGAAAAATAAAGTAAATGATTTCGATTTGCAAAACATTTAACATAAAAGGTTTCTGGAATGTAGAAGTTTAAAATGTAAAGAAAGCGTTTAATGCAATTTTAAGTAAAAGGATGCGTTTGAAAAACAATACTTGGAAGTAAAGGTATTGAAAGCGTAACAGTTCTCTGAAATATAAAGTGCTCGAAATATAAAGAAAGCAATAAAGAGTAAAACTTTCGAGGAAAAGACTTTGAAATGAAAAGACGATAAATAAAGAAACTTGTAAATGTTATTCGATAAAAAGAAAAGAGGAAAGTACTGGAAATGGTAAAAAGGCTTTCATTAAGTTAAAAATACATGGTGCTATCATACATACATCTCTCTTGCATTCGTTTCCCTTGCCATGTGGTAGTTTGAATGTTATTGAGTATTTTGTATAACAGATATGACACACTGAAATCCTAATACTAAGACTTCTATTTATACTAATTCGACCCTAACGGTCTCGCTATAGGATCATGCCACGTTTCGAACATGCAAGACAATGCTTCTTTCATCTTTCCACGTGTCCCCAAATGCTCCATCACATAACTTTCAAACTTTGAAAGTCCCGCTTCCATTTAAATTTTAAATGCTTTGGTGTTTCTCCGTTTCGAACGCTCTTCCCAAACCTAGTCTCGCTGTTGTTTCGAGACCCCTTTGGATATTTTCCCATGATCACCGTTCGAAGCTTCAAGCTTTGACACACTCATTCGAAACACTGCTTCTGCAACTTCGAAATATGGTGTTCAATTCCATTTCGATCAGAACTTTTAACTCTTTTGAATTCTAGATAACATTATCAAAATCTTCAGCCAACAGGAGCATGATGTACCACGCACTTGGATTTGCACTAGATCACCTGGAAGAAAAATATAACAAATAACATGGAGACCTGGGATTCGAACCCAGGTCCTGTTGATCATTGAACACACGCCTCTACCACTCAGCCATCACGCTTCATTTGTTAACATATTGGATAATAATAATAATAATATGGGATAACATGATAATATGCCAGAAAAAAATAAAAACGCGCCAAGTATTTGAACCAACCACAGGGGGAGTGACACGTCTCCATCCCTAACCTCCAGCCCTGTGATTTTTACCTGCGGATTCAGATTCGCAGCTGAATTCGTAGGTCAACCCTAAAATCAATTCTAAGCCATAAAAATGACCCCCAAGACCATGGTTGTGCTCGTCTATCTCCTCCGGTCACGTCTATGTTCATCAATGGAACCAATTTTTCCTGTAAAAGAAATGCCCAAAAAACAAACTACAAAACCCTAGGTTCGACTATGGGGTTACAGTCCATATAAATGCAATCAAACAATGCCAAAAGTTCAGAAATTTCATAAGCACCACAAATATATCAAAGATTAGTTAGAAAGATGCAAAAATATGGAGTTTCGATTTTGAATACAGGGCCATGAAACGGGATGCTTACAGTGTGTTTTGATGGCTGTGAGAGCTTGCTTTGGATTGATTCTGACTCAGTGATTGTCCAACAAGCGATTGGTGTTGAGTTTTGCTTCTGAAAATGCCTCTAAGGGTGATTTCAGTTTTGCACTTTTTCCACTTTTTTCAAGTTTTGTTCTTGGTATTCTTGCAGCCTCTAGGTTTGATTTCGTGTGCTTTGGCTTGTATAAGTATCATAGAAGGCATTAGGTCAACAAATTTGTCTTGAATCTTTCCACATCAATGCCTTGAGATTGGATTTGATTCACCATTGATAACTTGCCTAATTTGCCAAAAATCCAATCTTTTTGCACATGGAATGCTTGATACGAATTTGATACACTTGATGATGATGATTCAATCCTTAAATAGCCAAAAAGAGATCAAATAATCAATGTTTGGATTTTATTGGATTTAATTTGATTAAAAATGAAATAATTCATTAAAAAATCAAATAAAATAACAAAATTGATAAATGCACACAAGGCTGAAGCTAGGACACGTGTGTAATGTGGAAAGTCCAAATCAAGTGGAAAAGAATGGGCCCATTTGACAAAATTTGAAGTTTTGGGGATAGTTGACTTTTGGCAATTTTGCAAAAATGTCTAACTTCAACAATGCACAACTTCTTCAATTTTGAACTTTTGGAAGTGTTCTTGGACTTTTTAGAAAGCTTGAGATGTCCTATAACCAACACTTTTGGTATCATCTCATTTTGATATTCCATGCTCAAGTTATAAGCTTTGGCAAAAAAAGTGTTTTTGTTGACTTTCAAAAATAACCTATAATGTCCAAATTCATAACTTCTTGTGGGTGCATTTTTTGATCTTGGGGTGTGAAGATGGATTGTAGTAAATTTCATCCTCTTAAAAATAAGCTTTGTATGGGTCATTTCTCATAAAGTATGAGAAAGTTATGCTTGGTAAAATTGGAGTTGACTTTTCCTACAAAATCCTAATTTAGCAACTTTTGAGTCTTGATGAATTTTGAGCAATCCTTGATGAATCATGATCAACCCTTGATCAAATGATGAAATATCCTTCAAAATGATAATATTGACAAAAAATATTGAAGTTTGACTGTTTATAGGTCATAGTTGACTTTTGCCCTAGCACAGTCGATTTTTGGACCTCTTGAGCAATTGACAGAGCAAACTTCTTCTGCAAGGCTTGAAATTTGGCATGGATGATCTTGAGAGCATATTAGGACATTGGGGAGCACTTGAGGTCATTTGGATTCAATGACATTGATGCAACACAAAACCCTAATTTGAGGTTGACTGCCTTAGGAGATAGCTTGACTGTCCAACTCTTGAGCAATATTGAGCCACTTGGAGATTTTTCTTGCAATGTTTTGAGAAATATGAGAGGGAAAATTTTGGGGTACAACACAATAAAACAATACGTAGCACCAGTATCAATAATAGTAATTAAAGGAGTACTATTAATGAAACATGTACCTCTGATAAGTCTGTCATCAGCAGTTGTCTAATCCTCAACCAAAGCAAACACTTTACCACTTAACTGAGCCCTCTTCGGTTTAGGACACTGACTACCAATGTGTCCTTCCTCTCTACAATTGAAATAAATCACATCCTTATGTTCACACTCAGATACAACATTTCCGTTCTTACCACAACGAAAACACCTCTTCACTTCAGTAGTGCTCACATTACTCTTATGCCCAGGTTTTCCACACTTAAAGCAAACCACACCAGCAGGAGCATCTCCCTCACTAGTCCTCTGGATTTGAGCAACTTTTTGTTTACCTTTACTAGTTGGGGAATCATAAGGCTTACCACGATTCTGTTGGTGCTTACCCCTCTTCTCACTGATAATCTTGTAATGAGCATTATTATCCTCTTCATAAATCCTGCAGTTATCAACCAAATCAGCAAAGACACGGATTTTCTGGTATCCGACTGCCTTCTTAATCTTCGGGCGCAACCCGTTCTCAAATTTGATACACTTCGAAAACTCAGCATTTGCTTCAGCATAATGCGGATAAAACTTAGCCAACTCAGCAAACTTGGTAGCATACTCAACAACTGACATACTTCCTTGCTTCAGCTCAAGAAACTCAATTTCCTTCTTACCACAGACATCTTCAGGAAAGTACTTTCTCAGGAATTCCCTACGGAACACAGCCCAAGTGACATTCTCACCTGCAGCTTCCAACTTCTGACAAGTCTCTAGCCACCAGTCATCAGCCTCGACTGCTAGCATATGAGTCCCATATCGAACCTTATGCGTTGGAGTGTAGTCCATCACACGGAATATTCTCTCAATCTCTTTCAGCCACTCCAATGCTCCGTCAGGATCATACTTTCCCTTGAACGTAGGTGGATTCTCTCTCTGGAAAGTTGCCAAGCTACGAGATCCAGCATTCCCATCAGCATTCGGCTGATTTTCCATCGCATGAGCCATTGCTTCTAAAGCAGCAGCAAGTGCAACATCATTTCTTCCAGCCATCTCAACTTCTCACTACAACATAAACAACGATTAGAACTCAAATTAACAATACTCGACTGTTAGACAACTACGACTCGACGACAAGGTCGGACCAACCTTTTTCTCTGATATCAACTTTGTAACACCCCAATTCTACCCCAAGCAATTAAATAAATAAATCAGAGTTATAAAAATCATTCATACAAACGAATCAGGACGTCACAAATTCTTCTATCAAATTCATTGCATTCATCGTGGATATATAACACTTTCAAAACATCGAATGAACCATCATCATAACATCTTTAATTAAATAACTCAACATCTACGCAACGGAATTCTTAATAACATCTTTAACAACAATACAACAACTTCAAAATAACACATATTTGATAATAATCAACTTAAAGTTCAACAACTGAAAATCAACAATCAAAAACAACAAGTGTTCATCCCCCTGAGTGTTACATATCAGAGCAATAACACCGACTCGAACTACTGAAGGTATACAACCTTCACTCTCGATTACCTGCACGTTACCAACATAAGGGCAACATTCAAATAGAAGGGGTGAGATATCTAACAATATAATAAAGCGCATGATAATTAATATATTAAATTAGATCAATAACATCACCACTTCTCGTCTCATAATCAACAATAATTACAACTTATATACACATTCATCAACATCAAAATACACTTCTTTAAGTAATCATATAATGCGACTCAATACTATGCAAATGCATGTGGTACCATTGGAGGAGAACTCCCATCTCAAAAATTTGCCAATTAATAGAGGCATCAACAAGGCATAAGCCTTCATCTCAAAATTCGCCAATATAGGCCATCTCAACGAGCATAAGCTCCATCTCAAAAATACAATGTATGCGACACAACCATGAATGTAATAACAACACCCAAGTTAACAACATCTCAAAAGCATCTCAAATTAACAACATCTCAAAAGCACCTCAACGTCTCTTCATCAACATCTCATATCATCATAATAATTCATCAAACATCATTTATTTATTATACATCATCAACACAACATCATTAATAACTTCTCACTAACAACTCATATGTACATTAATACTACAGTAATTCCTACTGTTATTCTGTAATTCTTACATCATTACTGTCACTAATCCTACTGTTATAATTCAAACAGCAGCTTCTAAGCATCTCATCTTCATTATTCTGTACAAAACCAGCACAACGATCAACACGGGAATTAAATATAAATCCTAAATTGGCTACTAGGATTACACTTCCTATTATTCATTTTAATCCTTTAGAATAATGTTCATCACGTTAGTTATTCAACACTTCGAACGATATCTCAAACGGCATCCTAAAACTCAAGTTACAGCACTTTAAAACTGAATCTGCCAAAAATCAGGCATTATGGGTTGACGCAAAACCCCTTGGATCGACGCGTACTGCTCTAACTGCACAACATGAGTCGACGCATCCTCTCATGGATCGACTCATCCTGAGTCTTGCACACAGCATGTATCGACACATGCATCCCACAGATCGACTCATCCTGAGTATTTCAACCTTCATGTGTCGACGCAAGCCTCTTCGTGTCGACTCATACTGAATCTCTAGGCCCTCATGTATCGACGCATCAAGTTTGAGGTCGACACATCCTGATTCTTCCTGCATAATTCTGCGATTTTCTTCTCTGCCTCTCACTACGGGATTCATGTTTTAGCCCTACAAACTTAATATAATCATGATAAATCATCACCTACGATTATCCTATGATTCTATATCGATCAAACGACATCGGGACATCATTATTCATCTAAAATTCATCAAAGCTTCATCATACATCATCATACACATCCAATTCAAGAACAAAACAGCAATCACCTCTAACCCCACATATCAAACATCGTGAACCCAATTATAAAGTCGGAACCCCATCCTTACCTTGGATTGAAGGTCGCTCTATAATTTCCGGTTGAATTCTCGTTCTGCCGTTTTTCCACTTTTTCCAGCAGCTTCACGTTCTCCTTCTCAATCCTTATTCTTCTACTGCTTCTTTCTATTCCTTCTAACAACAATAAAATAACCTATTATTTCTTTATTCCTTATTGGGCTCAAACTAATACACTCCCTTTTTACTTTTATTCCATCAAAAACAAGCCCACATCCAATAATATTATAATTCTAATATTATTTCTCCACTTAATAAATAAATCCAATTAATCATAACACATCTTCACAAATATTCCAAAAATAATTTAATTAAATAATTAACTAAATTGCGGGCGTTACAACAGAGGCACCCAGTATGGTGCAATATAGGAGGCAAAGGAGGTCACGGGGGTCAGGATTAGGCATACGCAGTAGCAGTAGCCTATGTTATGTTTTGTTTTATTTTTACCGATGTAATATTTTGACATTACGCACTTTCTGAACAACTTATGTATTATATTATGTTTCCCTATTTCTGAACATCTAATCTAATTGTTATATCTGCATTGTTATGTTTGTTTCATTTTTCGTCCAAATTGTATCATTTTATGTTTGCTCATTTGTCTGTTTATTAGGTAGTGGTAATGATGATGTTTTAAACAAAAATGACACAAACAAACAATGTTTCAGATATGCATATCCAAAACATATGTTGACATATTCGCAGGTGGTTTCAGATATTCGGATATGCATATCTGAAACTACCTCTAGAATTTTAAATCCAATGTTTAAGTATTAAAACATGGAAAAAGGATGACTTTAAATGTGTATATCTGAAACATGATGTTCGCATATGCATTCGGATATGCACATCTGAAAGGTATTTTCAATTTTTCAGAGGTTTAACTCAATACATAGAGGTGGAAAAAAAATTCTAAAAAAAGTTTATTTGTTTTAAAATTTTTTTAAATAATTTTTATAATAATATATATTTTTGTTGAAAAAATTTACAAACAACTTTTTTATAAAATTTTTAAATAAAAATTTAAGTTAAATAATTATTTTTAAATATTTATTTTAGATATTTTATCTTTTTATTAAAACTATTTTAAAATTTTAAAAAATTATTTAATTTTGAAACTATTTTAAATATTTTTTTATAAAAATTATTTTTGAGATATTAATTTAAAAAAAATAATTTTAATTATTTTTTAAAACAAAATTAAATTTTGATTAATTCAAAAAATAAATAAAGACAATCGTTTGGAGCCGACTAATATATATTTATAAAAAAAAACATAATTAGTCTTTATTCTTTAATCATATATATATATATATATATATATATATATATATATATATATATATATATATATATATATATATATATATATATATATATATATATATATATATATATATATATATATATATATATATATATATATATATATATATATATATTATAGAATGTCAAAATTAATTTTTTAATTTAAATAAGTAAAAAAAAAAATTTAATATTTTGAAAATAGAAACCAAAAAATCTATTTTCTAAATTAAAACTAACATACCCTAAATTCAACAAATTTGGACCTTTTTATTATTTCTTACAAGTGAATAAATGTGATAAAGTGACCCACATATTTAGTAGTTCAGGTAAGTAACTAAATTAGCATTCTACTCCTACCACGATTATTATAAATAAATATTTTTTAAAAATTTATTGAATAATAAATATATTTGATTTACATAAAAATAATTAAATATATTTATTATTTAATAAATCTAAAAAAAAAATATTTATAATAATAATCGGAATAATAAATTAATACCTTGACAAATTGACACATTACCTCAAACTCAACTCAACTCAACTCAACTCAAATATTCAAAGTCAAAAAGTTAGGCGGAGATAAGGATATTGAGTAATGAATATTGATACCCCTAATTATTATTATTATTATTATTATTCACAACACCTAACTAGCTACTAGTACATCCACACTTGTCAAACCGCCACGCTTATGGCATTAGATCACATCACATGACTATCTCTCTATGAGGTTCTAGACGAGTTTTCCTTCTAGTATCAATCAATAAATTGATTATTATAAACTTATTTCTTATACATTAAAATTAAAACTAAATTACTTTTTGAGATTTTCTATTTTTAGAAATATTTCAAATAAAATATAACTTATTTTGAATTTAATTAACGTTAATAGATGAGTATAAAAATATATCTATTTTTCTTTATCAATAACTATTTTCTTAAAAAATTAATTTTCTATTTTTCTTTCTTCTATAAAAAATCCTTTTGCTTAAAATAAATTAAAATAGTCTTTTTAGAATATTTTTTTTTTTGAATAATGTTCACAACATGACATAAATAAAATATTAAAAAAAAATTCAATAAATTTAAACTAACCGATTTAAATTCATTTGAGTTAATAATTTTTATTTAAATTTATTATAAAAATAAGTTGAAAATACACTTATGTTAAAAAAAAAAATTTTAAGACAAAATCAATTCTAATCAAAATCAAAAACTCATAAAAGTTGAAGTAGGGATGGTTCTAAAAACCTATGAAAAAAAGGTAAAATTGTTAATACTCTAACTAATCCTTATTATAAAACAAAATTTATTTTTTAAATTTATTGTATAATATATATATATATATATATATATATATATATATATATATATATATATATATATATATATATATATATATATATATATATATATATATATATATATATATATATATATATATATATATATATATATATATATATATATATTGTTTATTCAATAAATTTATAAAGTAAATTTTTGTATAATAAATATTGATTAATAATAAAAAAATTTAATTTGTCATTTATTATGGTAATTTGTTTGAAATTATAGTCAATATATGTCAATCTTTTTTGTTCATGCAGTTTATAAAAAGCTTTTATGATATTTTATATTTACTTATTTTAAAATTTGAAAAATAAAGTATAATAATATCTAATTTATTTTCTTTAAATTCATTTATGATTTTTTATTTATATTTATGTCGCATAATTAATGAATTGTATAAAATAGTGTAATGGGCAAAACCACAAAACCACAATTTTAATGAAAGTTACACTTCAGACTTAGAGTGACACAAAAAGACAACTTTAATTTACAAAACCACCTATCAATAGTATTATTTTTTGAGATTAACTGTCATCGGTATAAATTTTATATTATTATTATTATATCACAACCACTCATAAATATTAATTATTAATAATTTAAATAAAAGCTAAATTAAAAATCTAATGATTATCAATTATTGAGGATGTCCCGCTTGTAGAAAAAAAGAAACGGAAAATTTCCCTAAAGACACCTTGAGGACAGAAGTATATTCCACTCCAATTAAATTATTACGATAATCTTTAATTATATATAAAGGAAATACAACTTTTAGACTGACCTATTTTTCTTCCATTAATACTCTTTATTAATGCATATTTTTTAAACTATTTTTTATCCTTTAATTTTTTAAATTTTCATAATTATCCTTCACTTTAATTACATGTATTATGCTAAAAAAGATTTAAAAAAGCGTTTTTTTTTTACTTTAGCAGCGCTTAAAAGTGCTGTCCATGGTGACATTGTCGTAGATATAGACATTGCTTTTTTTTTTACGAAAAAGCGTTGTCATATGTATTCTTTAGAAGTGTTTTTTCCTGGAAAAGCATTTTCTAAGGTAGACTTCTAACAACGCTTTTTCCTGAAAAAACGTTTTCTATTGATCCCCTTTAGACAACGCTTCCAAAAATGTTGGTTAATGTATTTTTTAAAGCATCTTTAGGCAGCGCTTTTCTAAGAAAAACGCTTTCTAAAGTAGGCGTTTAGCGGCGTTTTTTTCCTAAAAAGCGCTTTCGTTGTTTCACGTAAATTTAAATATTTTTTATGTAAAAATGTTGTGTATTCTTTCTTTTTTAGAAGACATATTTTTGGGAACAATCCCATAAACCTGTACTTCAAGCCTTACATTTCAACGACCCTTTATTTCAACAAAGAAGTCGTTACATAAAAAAAAAAGGCATTATATACCATTATAATACCATTATATACCAAAATATAAACACCATTATAATTCAATTCACATGTTTGCTACTAAGTAGGAGAAGGATGCACTATAATAAGGACAAATTCATGACTATTTCGAACCACTACGCTAAAAACTGCTTTTTGCAGCGCCTCTACTAAAGCGCTTATTGAAAAAGCGCTGCCATAGCCTTCACAAAAAACAAAATTAAAAAAAAGGGAAACCTACGAAGGCGCTTTTTTAAAAGCGCTGGCATAGGTGGGGGATACGAAAGCGCTTTTTACATTAAAAGCGCTGTGGTAGGTCAAATAAAAATATTAATAAAAACGAAATAATAGGGTTATGAAGGCGCTTTTTAAAAAGCGCTGTGGAAGATTGGCCTTTGAAAGCGCTTTCAAAAGCGCTGGCATAGGGTCTGATGCTACTAAAGCGCTTTTTAGGCTAAAAGCGCCGTGGTAGCTCAAATATCAAAATTAAATAAAATGAAATATTGAACAGCACAGTTCAGAATACCCACGAAACCCAAAACGAAATATCAGAACGAAGCCCTGTTCATCGTCTTCTCCATCTCACCCTCGCCGGCACGAAGCTTTTCAGCACCGTTCATCATCTCACCCTCGCCGGCACGAACCTTATCAGCACCGTTCATCAACTCACCCTCGCCGGCACGAAGCTATTCTCATTTTTGTTCTGATTCCTCATCCTCGCCGGCACGATCGTCTAGAGTCGTATCAAAAGGTATGTTTCAAAATACTTGCCATTCATACATTGCTTCTGTTCGATTTGTCTGTGTTGCCGGGAATCTTGTTTTGTATCTTGCACGCAAACTGTTCGATAAAATGAGGAATATTGTCCGTGGCTTCCAACTGATGTATTACTGCCTAATCTCCTTCAATATCTAAAATTGGAATTTTATATAAAAGTTACTTATGAAATTTTATTTGACAGTTCCGCTTTTTTATGCCGTAGCATACCCACTTCAGTTCAGCTTTCCATTCTTGGGGAGTATGCACTAGCTGCATCCATTTTAGCACCTGCAACCATATTTTTCTAGTCTCAACACATTCAAAAAATAGGTGACTACAACTTTCCTGTGCACCACAGTAGATGCATTGTCCATCAGTTTTTTTCCTGTTATTAGCCTGCACAGTATTCCCCACCTTAATAGGAGCATGATCAAAATTAACACTAATTCCTTTGCTTTTATGTTCCTTACTGATGATGCAATTTCATTAACTTATAGGAAACATGGAAAACAAATTTGGAATCACAACAAAAATGGGCTAATAATGCTGTTGCTGATAGATACTTTGCACTCAATTTGTTGGTTAGTTGAAACTAATCCATCTTTTTCACTTGGTTATCGTTGAGATCACCCTACAATTAGTACAACTTACTTTTTTTTTATAAAAAAATTCTAATCATTTTTAAGTTTAGAATTCACCATCTGACAATGATGTGAATGGTCTTTTAAACTGGAAGCAACAATCAATCATTTCTCATATCTTACTGATTCATTGCTATGACTGAAATTCAGTCAAATTAAAATAATGTATTCTCAAGATCTTAGTGATACGTAAATAACATTTCTCTAATGTGTTTGAGCTAAATGGTATATAGATTATAATGGAGAACATTGGTTCAGTAATGACTTTGGCTCTAATAGCCATAAAAACGGATATCACGTTTCCTAATACTTTAAATAATTAACTACTATATAAATACTAGTATTTTATTTTTAAATATTAGTAGTTCTATAAATTCATTTGGTAAGAAGGTGCAGAATTTTACAAAGCATTTGCTATGAGATGGAGGGGTTATAATAAGAGGAGTTGTTTGATCCTATGCTTTGGCCTTTAGCAACTGTGTCCCCTATTACTTGTTTTTGCCTCTCTTTTTCAAGAAATGAGTGCTTCTTTTCATCATGGCACTTGATCACATGTGAAGGATATTCTTAGTTGGCGCAAAAAAGCAAGAGTCTGAGTACTTTTGAATTGAAAAATATCATTTAATCTCAAAAAGAATAATGTATATAGAAATTCAATACCCTTGCGTCTGCAATACTTTTTTTTTTCTACTGAAACTAATTGATTGTGTTATGTGCAACTTAGTAAAGTGTACCAATAGCATTTTTAATATTAGAGACAACCACAAATGAGTGATAGTTCAACGATTTAATATCGATTTTTAGATAAAAATTACATCAGTTATTGTAATTTAAATTTGTGTGTGACTCCTTTGTGGGAGATTGATTTTAAGTGTTATTGTGGTAGGAAAAAGCTGTGAAACTTTCTCCGATTGAAGAAATTCGAACTGTCCTTGATCGTAGTGTACGCGGGACGCTCTCAACATTTTCAAAGGTTTCTATCCTATTCTTGAACTGACTTGAATAACTGATTGTTTTTACTTTTATTTTCCGGCTCAGTGTGAATTTCTAATGATTATAGTTGAGTGGAATTCATGAGCTGCGGTTGTGTTTTTGTTTATATTTAGACTGTTATGGCAGTATATGGCTGTATATGGCAGTATGGCAGTATTGATAGCATTGAAACGAGCACGTTTCAGGGATTCATCAAACATCAATGAAAATCTTAAACACAATGAACCATGCAACACATTAGTTAGCGTGTAGATGTTAGAATTTAGGACTATAGGACTATACCAAAAATATCTGACGGGATTTTTCCGTTGCTAAATCTTCCGGTTGCTTCTCCTCCGATGAAATCTTTACCGTAAGGTTTGAAATCCGACTTCACTATTGTTTGAATATAATTGTTATTACCTGTATCCAAGACTGAATCACTAGTATCCGACTTCACTAGTTAGTAATTAGTTATGAGTTGTTTAGCACATGCTTAAGGTGAGGCAAGAATAACTATGAATTTGATTACCTGATATGTTGAATTTCTTTACAGGTAATTAATTATTATTTTGCTATAGTTGCGTGACTAATTAGTTGCTATAGTCAAACCATGGATAAAAAATGGATGATTGCCAATCGATTGTCGAAAGAGTATGAGGATGGGGTATCAGAATTCGTTAAGTTTGCCGTTGCGCACGCCAGAGAACCCAATGGAATGATATGTCCTTGCTTGAGATGCTGTTATGGGAGACGGGTTGACGCGGTTCAGTTGGAATCGCATTTACTGATGCATGGAATTGATAGAAGTTATGCATGTTGGAATTTGCATGGTGAGAAAAGTAGCGGGAATGTTGAATCGAGTTATAATACGACGTATGCTTCAAATGAGGATTTCGCAGACGCATACGATTATGATCGAGTCGAAGAGATTGCAGAAGCGCTTGAAGAAGATCTTGAGGATTGTCCCAAAATGTTCGAGAGGTTGGTAAGCGATGCAGAGAAACCGTTGTATGATGGTTGTACAAAATTCACAAGATTGTCTGCGGTGTTAAAGTTGTACAACTTAAAGGCGGACAACGGATGGTCGGATAAAAGTTTCACACAGTTATTAGCCCTCGTGAAAGAAATGCTACCAGAGGATAATGTTCTTCCCAATCGAACGTATGAGGCCAAAAAGATGTTGTCCTCTATTGGCATGAGCTATGAAAAGATACATGCATGTCCAAAAGATTGCGTTTTATTTCGAAACGAGTACGCAGTGTTAAATGAGTGTCCTAAATGCGGTGCCCCTCGATATAAGGAAAAGTTGTCTCCGGAAAAGGTGTTATGGTATTTTCCTATAATTCCGAGATTTAGGCGCATGTATCGTAGTGAGACCGATTCAAGACACTTGACTTGGCATGCAGATGAAAGAATTATTGATGGGAAGTTGCGACATCCGGCAGACTCACCACAGTGGACGAAAGTTGATATTGATTATCCTGAATTTGGAAAAGAAGCAAGAAATCTTCGCTTGTCGTTGTCTACTGATGGAATGAACCCGCATGGTATTCAAAGTATCTCGCATAGCACCTGGCCTGTGATTCTTATAATATATAACCTACCTCCGTGGCTATGTATGAAGCGTAAGTACATGATGCTATCTATGTTAATTTCTGGGCCCAAACAACCAGGGAATGACATAGACGTGTACTTGGCACCCTTAGTCGAAGATTTGAAGTTTTTGTGGGAGACCGGTGTGGAGGTTTACGATGGGTATAGGAAAGAAAGTTTCAACTTGAGGGCGATGTTGTTTGGAACAATTAATGATTTTCCGGCGTACGGAAATCTATCAGGGTACAGCATTAAGGGTCAAAATGCGTGTCCTGTTTGTGAAGATGAAACCGATACGATACGATTGAACTTTTGTCAGAAGAATGTTTTTCTCGGTCATCGTAGATTCTTAAATTCTAACATCACTATCGTGGGTGGAGAAAGGCATTCAATGGAGAGGCAGAACACGGTAGAGCTCCACATATGTTGACAGGTGATCAGATTTTTGAAAAGGTGAAAGATGTGAGTACTGAGTTTGGCAAGCCTTTTGCACATAGACTTGTCACGAGTGGGTGGAAGAAGAGGTCAATTTTTTTTGAACTTCCATATTGGAAGTCGTTGTACGTAAGACATTTCCTCGATGTTATGCATATTGAAAAAAATGTATTTGATAGTGTTATTGGTACGTTACTCAATATACAAGGAAAGTCTAAGGATGGCATTAACATAAGGAAGGACATGTTAAACATGGGAATTAGAACTGAATTGGCACCCGTGACGAAAGGAAGACGCACATATCTACCACATGCTGTTTACACTCTATCTAGAAAGGAGAAGAAAATATTGTGTAAGTTCCTCAGTGAAGTTAAAGTTCCAGAAGGCTACTCATCAGATATTAGAAGACTTGTGTCAATGAAAGACCTAAAGTTAAAGAGTTTAAAGACTCATGATTGCCATGTTATAATGGAACATTTTCTACCAATAGGTATACGTTCTATTCTGCCAGAAAAAGTAAGGAGCGCAATAACTAAGTTGTGTTTTTTCTTCAAGTCAATTTGCAGCAAGGTGATCGATCCTGCGATCTTACCAACATTGCAAAAAGAGGTGGTTGTTACTTTATGTGAGCTTGAAATGTATTTTCCTCCCTCGTTTTTTGACATAATGGTTCATCTAGTCGTTCATCTTGTCAAAGAGACACAGTTGTGCGGACCAGCTTATATGAGATGGATGTACCCTGCTGAACGCTATATGAGGAGCGTACTTAGTAAAGCACTGAATGTTCCTGAGTATTCCGGTCGGGTGAGGGGTAAAGGTCATGGTGTGACTCCAACCTCTTTCTACCAGCATCCTCGGAAAAGAAATCCTACCAATGCAGAAGTGATGAATGTACTTATGGAATTACAAGCAAAAATCAATGCATTGGAAAGAGATAAAGAGGTATTAATGAGGGAAAAGGGCAATGCGGCAATGGCGAAAGAAACTAGTGACAACGCTAGTATCAACCGTCAGAATAAATTTCCTGAGGTAATTATAAATATATTGATAAATCTCTATTGTTCAAGTTTCTCATTTTTATTCCACCTCTTTCTATTATTGAATTAAAAGTAATATGTATGCATATTGGTTTAGGGCATTTCATCTTGCCAACTATACGTAATGGCATCAGATTATCACCTTGTTGGCAAGGGAAAAGTGTACAACACTTTGGGAGATTTAATTCATAATACACCGATCCCGGCTGGACACCTGAGAGTATCAGTAGATTATCCTATTGATCCCGATGCGTTGGTACCGGTACTTGACGTGGCCTTGGATATAAGATCGGTGCGAGACGCAGTAGGGTCGTTTGTTGCATGGCCCTTGGACCTCATTTTCATTGATGATGAGGTATGTTTAAAACCGTTAATATGAATCATTTAGATTTCAAATGTCAATTCTGAACCGTTAAGTTAATTATTTTTTAATATTAGCCTCCTACAAAACCCGCTAATAAGGGTAAGGAGATTTTGCACCAAGGCGGCGAGTCTATGGCATCAATTCCAGAGGTACACTTAAATTGTTTATTATATGATATGAATTTAAAACTGAACGATTTTATAATTTACATAAGTTATATGATTGTTAGGTATATACGAAAGTGTCACAACAAGTGACCCAGCCTGTTCGTAGCAGACCACCCCCGAAAAAGTCAATGCATAAGGGGGGAAGAGGCGGGGGAAGAGGCGTTTTTGTACCTCGATATCGGAATACACTTGGAGTACTTTTGGAAACCTCAGATTTGAAGTCAGGTGGTATTCGTCGAATCCTTATGGATGCAGATATCTTTGGTCTTGACTGCCAAGAAACGATAGGAATGGACGAAATGACTGAGATTATGACGCATGGTGAATTAGGCATCGGCAATGTTCACGCATACATCTGGTATTCCGATAAATATATCATTTAATTAGTTGAACAATTTATTTACACATTTCAATGAAAATAGTCTAATGTTTATATGTTTTTATTTAAGGTTGTTGTACGATAAAAAAATGCGCGAGACTGTATTGGCAAGACGCTTCCATTTCTTGTCTGCCCATATTGTCAGCGGAGCGACAATTGTCAGGGAACCGGGTTCAGTTAGGGAGTACTTAGTGAATCGATACACGGCCTACGTCGGCAACCCAGATAGCTTGTTTATTTTGCCGTATAACACTGTTCCAGTGGGGTGAGTTTTTCATTTATTCTAATATATCTTTGTTTATTTTGCGTAGAAACTTTTCTTCTAAACTGTTGCTTAAATTTTTAGAAAACACTGGTTGTTGTTGGCTATCGATCCGATTAAAGAAGTTGTGTACTTTCTGAATTCGGTAGACGGGGAATGGACTAACTATCCCGCTATGAAGGAAACTATTGATCAGTAAGTGAGATCGTTCTAACTATTCGTGTATATTTATATATTTAATTATTTCTGTGAGATTGATCTAAATATATGTTTTTATTTTCTTAGATCAATACAAATATTTCGTAGTCAAAGGGACGCACAGGTACCCCGGAGTAAATCATCAAATATTACTTGGATCAAAGTGCAGGTACAAAATTAGTTGCTTATAATAATAGTTATGTTACTTGATAAAATTACACGACAACTATAAAATATATTCTGTTTTTCTATGCAGTGTCCGTTACAGAATAACGATGTAGATTGCGGATACTTTTGCTTGAGGTTTATGAAAGAAATCCTTCATAAAAATCAAGTAGAGATTCCAAGCACGATATGGATTTATAACTTAGAATAATTTTGTATGATTTCTACATTTAATAACATCATGCATATACTGAAGTAATAATTTCTTATGTAGTACTTTGATGACCTCTATACTATGTCGTACACGAAAGTTCAAGTGGAAGAAGTCAAAGAGGAAATATGTCAATTTTATGTTGAAAACAGATTATTCTGATGGGTATGAATAAAATATTATTGTACGTGTTAGTTTGATTGTGTTGGAGCCTTTAATATTGTTTGTTTAATTTACCGTGTTGTTCATATTCATACTTTGCAGGATGACGACCGTGTCGGTGGAGCATTATTTTCGATGTAATTATATATGATTTAGTTACATATGTATATATATATATGGTTACAAATTAACACGATACTTTGTATGTGATTTAGTTATGGTTACAAATGTATATATGGTTACAAATTTAGTTATATATGACTTAGTTACATATATATATAGATAAGGATTGAATATTATATGGTATACCGGTTTCTGTTAATATAATACCGATTTCTTAAAATATATGTATAGATAAGGATTGAATTACATGTTAAATTATTGGACCAAAAAAAAATTACAGGCCGCACAGGGAACCTCAAATTATAGGTTTCACTTTAAAAAATTTGTATGAGCTACGAAAGCGCTTTTGGCTAAAAAGCGCTTTCGTAGGCAGGATAAATAAAAAAAAAATTAAATAGAAACCCCCTATCAAAGCGCTTTTTATGGAAAAAGCGCTGTGAAAGACCCCCCTATCAAAGCGCTTTTTCCATAAAAAGTGCTGTAAAAGCCATGATAAATAAAAAAACAAAAATTAAATAGAACCCCTATCAAAGCGCTTTTTATGGAAAAAGCGCTGGGAAAGACCCCCCTATCAAAGCGCTTTTTCCATAAAAAGCGCTGTAAAAGGCCTGATAAATAAAAAAAAAATTTAAATAGCACACCTATCAAAGCGCTTTTCAAAAAGCGCTGGGAAAGACCCCCCTATCAAAGTGCTTTTTAAGGAAAAAGCGCTGGGATAGGTCCACCTACGACAGCGCTTTTGGCCAGAAAAAAGCGCTTTCGTAGCCTACGCCAGCGCTGGCTACGGAAGCGCTTTTAAGCGCTTTTAAAGGGCAAAAAAAAGCGCTGTGAAAGCCCATTTTCGTAGTAGTGAACAACAAATTTATGACTATTACAAGAAAACCTTCTCTTTTAAGAGGCAAAATAAACTCCAAGAATTTCATATAAAGGTGATAGTACTCAAGTACAACAAAATCTTCTATTCGAATCCGCTTATATATAATATGTGCCAAATTCGTTTCAGCCTGAAATCGCCAAAATTCGACGAGCGGACAGTCCTGGTCCTGCAAATAAGGTATGAACAGAACAACATGGTCAATTAAACTAACTTGAGTCCAACACAATTAAAAGTTTTCATAGCACTTTTCAACTTCCAATATCTTATATGATTCTTTTCTGAATAAAGTATTCACATAATTCCTACTTGATTTCTTCCAATTGATTTTTTGTGTAATGAGCACACTTGCATTCATCAAAGTACTACATAGCAAAATATAATATGTATGATTTAGTTAAAAGTAATAAATTATATGAAATATCTGATAAATATTAAAATAAATCATAAGTTATAAATCCATATCGTGATTGGAATCTCTATTCGATTCAAAAGAATGATTTCTTTCATAAACCTCAAAATAAAGTATCCGCAATCTATACTGTTACGTTGTTGAGCACACTACATAGAAAAACAAATAAGAATGTATAGCTGTCTTGTTTTATCAAGTAGCATCACTATTATAATCAAAATTGTGAAAATTAATGTACCTCCACTTTGATCCATGTAATGTTGCTTGATCTAGACCGTGATACTCGAGCTTCTCTTTGAGAGCGAAATACTTGTATTGATCTAACAATGAAGAAAAAAATAAAAATGAAATGACAAATATAAAAATCTACTAAGGAAATATAAAAAAATGAAATGGTAAAACCCTTATCTTTTTCACTAACGTCTCTTTCTTTTCTTGGTAGGAATATGTTATACTCGTCTCTTAACAACGTGGATGGTTGGATTGATCCAAATACCGTCATTATGGTCATTTCTAATATATGATTCATTCACTATAATATTCTCATCTTCAACATTTCTAGTAAACGATTCAATATCAACATCAATATCACCTTGATCTTCAATGTTTTTATCAATTACTTTGTTAGATAAAAGCACTATAGATCATTTTGTACTTGTCGGATCAGTGACATAGAACACTTGTTTAGCTTGAGAGGCTAGAATAAAAGGCTCATCTTTGTACCCCACCCTATTAAGATCCACTTGCAAAAATTCTGACTTATCCATTCGTATGCCATTATTATTTTCAACCCACTTGCAACCAAATATAGGAATTTGAAACTTCTCATAATCAAACACCCAAATGCGCTCGATAACTCCAAAATATGACAGATTTGCAAATTTAGGGTTTAAATCCTTCACACTTGATATGTGCATTGCTTTAGCTACCAAGGTGACACCATTATTTTGCATAGTACTTTTATCATCTTGTTCTTTGGTATAAAATGTGTATCGATTAATTGTGTATGCGCTATAAGAAAACACAACCAAACTTAGACCATATGCTAAACATCTCAACCTTTCGGTTATTGAAGCGGGATCTGAACGATACTTTAAATAAATATGTTCCTTAAACCATGGTATAAAACTTCGATTGTGCTCTCGTACTATCCAATTCTCATTTCTATTCGGATTTAAACCTCGGAGAACACCCTTGTGCATTTCAACATACGGCTCAACCTCAATCTCATTGTGCAGAACATACAAATGCACTTGATCCCGTTCGACCCTTGATACTGTCACAACTTTATTTCCAATTAACTTTTTACCTTCTTTTTTCTCTCAACAATATGAGATTTTGGGAGTCCAATTGATTGAACATTTGACCGATATTCAGTACAAAACTCAATCGCTTCTTCAACAATGTATCGTTCGGTAATATAACCCTCTGATCGACTTCGATTTTTCACATACCCTTTTAATATTTTCATATAACGTTCAGCAGGATACATCCATCTCATATAAGCGGGTCCACACAATTGTGTCTCTTTCATAAGATGAACAATTAGATGAACCATTATATCAAAAAACGAGGAAGGAAAATACATCGAAATTAGAAGGAAGAGAAAAGCGAGCTTAAAGAAAAGCGTAATTATATGATACAGTTTTTTTAATTCATCGTATCATTTACCTTTCTTTTTAGTATTGGATGATTTCCTTTGTCTTATTACTTGCACCACTATCTTAAAATTTCTCATTTTTTTCAATTTTTCTTCTTCAAAATTTAAGAGTTCTTAAATATTTAAGATTATCTAATAACTCTATTCTTATTTCGCATAACTTTTACATCACTATTTTCATATATTAACGGTTTTTAATTTTTTTTAATAGTTTTTAATGGATAAATCAAGCAAGATAGAAGAATGTGAGAGACGGTGAAAAGAATGGAGAGGCATAATCTTTCAGAATGTTACGAGCATGATCATCTATTGATAAGTACAATGATTTTGTAGGCATTATAATTTCTATAGGTTTCTTTAGTTATTGAAAGTTATTCATTTTAGTTTATCACTTTGTAATTGTCTGTATTTTTTAACTATTTTTACTTAAAATATTTTTAAAGATTAATAATCAGTTCGGCTCTTGTCATTTAAAAGAATTTTGAAAAAAATTTCTGTAAAAAAAATTTAAATTTCTACTCTATCATTTAAAGATTCTATTGTTTTGAACATTCATTCAATTAGTCCACTCAAAAGACTTACGTGGCTTCGGCATGTTGATAATTTTTTAAATAAAAATATTTTCTTAAATCCATCTATCATTTATTTATTTTAATGAGAATATATTTTTTTTTTTTGTAAATTATTAAAAAAATATTAACTATTAATAATTAAACATTCATCTTCACCACATACAAAATCATCATCCAAACCCAAAAAATGAATAAACTTATTCATCTTCATTTTCAACCTGAAAAATTCATAAACTTGTCCATCATCATCTTCAAAAAAATTGAATAAATGATTATGTAACACTACAACTCTAAAAGATCTAAAACAAATTGGCCAAAACCTATAATATCTTGTTTTTACTGTTTTCAAAAATACATTTCACATTTATGTCACTTTTATGGCAATTTTGATTTTCCATGAAATAATAAAAAGAGTGAAAACAGGGAATAAACTTGAGAAGAACCAAAAAATAAATCACATTCTTCTGAACCAACTCATAAACCACTTTCTTCTTCCTATCATCTTAACCAAAGTGAGAAAAACATCAATTGTTAGAACCTTCAAAATCTGAGCTATTTGCAGAACTTGAGTATAAACACAATAAAATGTGTGATTATGAAATCTAAACTTTCATAATATATAAACAATTAATTTTCATCACTACTTTTTAAAATGATGTGGTTTTTAACAGTTTTTGTTTTTTCTATTTATTTCTATTTTTTATTTTATTTTTGATTTATTACTATATCATAATTATTATTACTACTAGTGTCTTCGTTTGTCCATTTTTTTACTGTGCTAAGGTGTATATATATTTTTTATATATAGCGTAAAAAATAATATTATTTAAATATAATTATTAGAAGAATTAAAAATAAAAAAGATAAATAATATTCAATTTTAATATGCTTTAGTATTATAATAATTCCCTTTCTCCCTATTGTGACTGTTTGTTCTTTTTTTTCAGTGTGAATATATGTGAATTGAAAGAGAAACAAAGCAAATGTGTGCAAATACATGTATGTGTTTTATGATGTTTTTCACATATATCACTTTAAAAATAATATTAATTAGACATAATTATTAGAAATGAAAGTAAAAGGATAAGTATTCTCTTTAAATATGTTTTTAATAATTTATTATAGAATTCTGAGTATTTAACACTAAAGAAAAAATATTTTCAAGACCAATTAAAAAAAAGTATGAATACTTTGACTTTCTCCCTCGTCCTTTCACTTTTTAAATACATTTTAATAATTTATTATCAAAGTCATAGTAATCAACACTAAAGAAATAGTATTTTCAAGACAAATTTAATAATACATAAATATTTTAACACTCTCTTGCCTTTTCCCCCTTCCTCCTCCTAAAATATAATAAAATAGAGTTAGCTAGTGAAGTTGGGCGCTCTCTCTCCTAAATTGAGAGAGGGAGAGACAGAGAAAGATTTATAAATTTATTAGATATTTGCGTTAAAAATGTTTATGAAAATAAATATCACAAAGTTTACACTAAAAATATCTGTTTATATTTTGACGCGTGAGTGAATTAAAAAAAAAGTGGACAAACAAACATGAGAGTGTCCATTTAGACGCTAGTTTTAATTAATGTAAATTTTTTAATTTTATTTAATTTTTCCTTTTTGTTAATTACTTTATAAATATTAAAAGTATTTATAATATTTTTTTTTTTATTTTAAGAAAAAAATTATTTTTTAAATTTATTAAATAATTAATGTATAGATCTATTGTTTTAATTAAATATATTATTTATTCGATAAATTTAAAAAATAATTTTTTAAATAGAATTAAAAATATATTAATTAATAATAAAATATGTTTAATTTTTATTTTGATAAAATTCTACAAGTAAAAAATCTACGCAGAGTATTAATTAATAATAAAACATATTTAATTTTTTTACTTTAATAAATTTCTCAAAAAATAATAAATATTTATTAGAATTAGAATAGAGAATAAAATCCCTCGTGATAGAAATCAAAATAGGGACAGAGAATAGAGAGATTGGAATGGGAGAATCATATAAAAAAAGTTGTAAGAGTCGTGTTCAAATCTTACCTTGCTAACATTTATAAAGAAAATTAATTAGAGTAATAAGTTTCTTGACTAAGAAAATTGATTAAAATACGCTATTCTTATAATTTTATAAATTTATTCTTTGGATCAAGATTTATTTAATATTTATATAAAAAATTTAATAAATATTAAAAAAAATACAACATAACTGGAAACATATATGGATAAAAAAATTATTAATCTATTTTAATATTTAAATAGCGTCTTATTAAAAAAAATAAGAAAAATCCTCGTTGAATCGTATAAAAGGACAGAAAGAATTTCTATAAAAGCCGAGGTAATAACAATTTGATATTATTGTTTTCCTAAATAAATATTTGACAAAGGTAGTATAAAGGTATTTAAAATTTTGATATATTTAATATACTTTTTTTGGGGAGTATTTGTTTCAAGTATAAAAAATTAATTTCAAGAATAATTATTCCGAACATAATATTCTAAAGAATATTTGGATAGTATTTTAAAATCTAAGAAATTTTTTATTTTTAAACTCTTTTTAATTAATAATATATTATAATTATAAATAAAAAATAATTATAAAAATAAAATACGTATATTGTAGTAGAAATAACTAACTATTTTACATAAAATTTAATAGTAACTCTTCGAAAATAAAATTTTTCTACACTTATGAGAGGAGATCAGAAAACCATTAAACATGAAAAAAAATTATTTCTTGAAAAAATTATTTTTCCTTGAGAATAATTTTGTGTCTCTTTCTAACAAAGACACCCTTACTATTATGCATCAACTTTTCCATACCATTTTCTTTGTATTTTTATGTATATTTAATTTCGAAAAAGAGTATCTCTTTAAAAAATGGATCCATCAAACTAAAATCTGCAAAGGCAATTCTTTATTCTACTCTATAATTTTTTTATGCATTACGCGAAATTTTATAAATATTTTTTAAAATCGAAAATATATTTTTAGTGTGTATTATGTTAAGAATAAATTTTATAAAAAAGTTGAACGTAAATCAGAAATATATTTTTGGTTGCATCCCAAACACAATTGTGGGCTAGGAATCCAAGCTACAAGCAATATATAAACCGGAAATACAATTACGGTAGAAACCAAAAATATATTTCCGATTTTGGTTGCGGCTTAAACGCGCCACACCTCTTCCTTTCCCTCATTACATAATTGTTTTCAAAACAACAAAAACATAACACACTCAAAAACACATTTATCTCAAACACCATTGTTACAAAATCAAACCAAACTCGCAAAAAAACTCGTCACAAATCGTCAAATATCAATTAACTCAAGTGTCCAACCACATTCAATCAAGGAAAATCAACAATTGTAAGTTGTTTTTGAGTTTTTTAGAGTTTATGTAATTTCTACTCAAATTAGTGATTTAGGTTAGAAATTGGAATTTTATTTGTTTTCAATATTAGACATCATTAGTTAACTGTTGAAAGTCTCATTTCAATGATCAATGACATTTTGTTTGAGGTTATTCTCGCCTCTGCTTCGTCATTGACGAAGCTTGAAATTACAGGTCGTACCGAAAATGCATTTCCGGTTTCATTTTGAACAAAACCGGAAATGCATTTCCAGTTTTAGTATGTTTCTATTTCCCCATCATTTTGAACAATGGTCCTTATGTTAACGATTTTTTCGTACTTCTACATGATTAACGACTGAGAGACCATCTAGATTGAGGTACGACCGACTTGCACAACATGCTTCTGTGCAGAGAGAAATGAGTCAGGCATCCTAGACTCTTCCTGCCTCTGGACAGATTGTGGCGGATGTGCGTACTACAACCTTTGCCTCCAATGTTCCTGTTTCTACTCCAGCTTCATCATCCTCCCACAGCAAGCAGGATTCTCCAGTTCATCCCTTCACGCCTCCGTCCTCCCGTAGACGCACTTCCTTATCGATGGTATTTGAGGTGGGAGAGGCATCTGGTTCCCAACCGACACCAGAGATCACACAACTGACACCTCAGGCCCAACCACAACCTTCATCCCAGACACCTGAGGTATCCCAGGCACCTGAGCCGGTACCTGATATTGCACTTGAACAGGCACCCCAGACATCTCAGGCACCTGAGGCGGCACCTGTGACGCCTCAGATTTTTTGAGGAGGATCGTCTAATTTATCTCTAATGTCTCTGTATCTGGACCATGTTGCTAGATATATATGGGACAAAGAGGTATAAATTTTGAGTTGTTCCTTCTATTACATTTTTATTATGGATTTTTGTTGAATGAATTTTGTCAATCATGAATGCAGAAACATGATCCGCTGAATGTTATTAATCATGGGCAGAAGATCAGTAAACACAAAGCCCCTCTTGAGCCATGGTTTGATGAGTTATTGATGCTTACATGGTTGAAAGATTTGATCAAGTGTGGTTATACCGTCGTTAATCATAGTATGATTAACTCTTTTGTTGAGAGGTGACACCATGAGATATCGTCATTCCATCTACCACATGATGAGATGACGACCACACTAGACGACGTCACGTCTCTGCTGCATCTCCCGTTTAGAGGAACATTCTTAGACCATGAAAAGATTAACAAAGATGAGGCGTTGAATATGTTGGTAGAGAAATTGAGAGTTACCTCTGAGAGTGCCATAGCTGAGTTAGACTTCACTTGTGGTGTCCACGTCAGATATAGTTATTTGAAGACGGTGTTCACAAATGAGATAAGACGTGCTCGAAAGGTTGATGGTGATCCTGAGGAGGTTATCTTACACCGGAGGTTTGCTATGAGGACATACCTTTTATTTCTGGTTGGCACACATATTTTTGTGGACAGTAGTGTCACTTACACATATGTGATATACTTGAAGTACTTTGATGATTTTGAGCAGATTCACCAGTGAAACTAGGGGACTGCTTGTTTGGTGTACTTGTATACGAAGCTGTCTGAGGGATATAAAGCAGATGACCGATAACATCACACTTCTGATGGTAAAATTTCTTGATTTTTGTGGCATTTTGTTAATTATTGTGATTTCGTTACTAATAAATAATAATTGTTTTATCAGGGCTGGATCCTAACGCACTTCCCCCACATCTCGGGTTGGTCACTAGCTACAGATTATAGTGAAGCTAAGCCGTGTGCCACTGCATACAAACCGCTATGAGGGAACCAGGCGACAGAATCGTTCCGGTGTATATTGATCGGCTGGTGTTTGAGGACATACACTTCCATCATAGCATGACCACCGTGTCACAATACCATTTGATGATGTTGTGCTGTTTACGGGATGGTTTGCTTACGGGCTGCTTATATACCTGAGCGCATCATGCGGCATTTCGAATACACCCAGTACATTCCCCGAGATCCTGCTATATCTACTCCTCTCCTGGTGAAACGCAAGGATATTGATGCTTTGTTTGATGATTATGAGAATCATCTTGTTTTAGATGACGCCCAGAGTACCATTGCTCTAGACGAGTAGAGCTACGTGGACGGTTATATCATATGATTCTTCAGGGTGTCCCATCCATACCTGGTATAGGATGCTCTAGGAAACCCTCTGAGGCCAGGTCATCAAGAGATTCTAGAGAAGGAGCAAACACAAATCGATCATGCCACTGATGTGTTGCCTAGGTGTCGTTGCATCATGGACATTGCACAGGCGGGTATTGGTGGTGGTTTGTTTCCTGATGAATCTGATGTTAAAGGTGTTCTGGATCCCATCATGGGGGAGGTTCAGGGAGCTCTGCAGTACAGAAGGCAGTAGAGGAACGCCAAGAGGGTGACGAACCGACTCAGAGTCTGCAATACCTTGTAGTCTTCGATGTTGTATATGTATTTTAGTTAGCGTTTTTTTTTATTGTATTTGGATAATATATTGACTAAAGGCACCTTTTATAATGTTTACTGATATCTATTTATATATGTCTTTGTAGTATATTTTGTTATATACGTCTTTGTATTCAATGTAAAACAACGCACAAAAGACCCAATACCAACATAAGTTTTTCTGATTCTATCTGCACAGAAATCAAAAATACATATTCAATTCACTTCGAAAATATATTTCCAATTTCTAGACAACATTTAACAGAAAAATATGTGCACCAAAAATATATTTCTGATTTGCAAAAATATTTTAAGAAATGTATAGGATATTTCTTTAGATTATAGGGTGGAATGAAAAATTCTCATCCACAAAACCTTATAGACCAAACTCTACTTTACCCATAAGTCAAAGATCATAACAACTTGCCCATTCTCATGCCTAATTCTAAAATCACATCATTATATTATTAATGGAGCAACAACTTAGCTGCCAACAAATTTCAAAATCAGTGGCTCATGATCCTAAATAGACAAATTATTGGTCAACCAACTAATCAAATAGTAAAACTATGTAAATTCCACTAAATAAAAAGCATCCTAAAATTGAGATATATCCTCTAATTTTTCTCAAGAGGGTATACTCCTCTCAAAGTTCTCAAGTCCGAATCCTTCTAATTGCTAACAATCATTGTATTTGCCCAGTCTGTCTATATAGAACTTGACTCTGCCTTTAAATGGACCCCTCCAAGTGGACATTGGGATTGGTTCCTTCGATTAGTCGATCTTAAGGCCGGATAATAAAAATAATATTGAAACAAAATCAAACCTTTGAATAAAAACTCATGATATCTGAACAAAATTTGAAAATTAAGTATCCAAACTAGTGTATATAGCATTTTTCCGAAAGACAGGAGTAAAAGCACACAACAAAGTGAATGTGTTTTGTCGATTCAACTCCCCTAAGAGGATGTATAGAACAGAAATAACTTAAGCTACCTCACAAACCTAGCCACCCATTAGGAAAATCGGTTTCGCAGCTCCTTCTAGAACTAAACTTCTTATTTAGAGAACATAGGTGTATCCAAGCACCAACAGCAGCAGGACTAACAAAGCAGCAACAGCAATCCATATCAAGTAACTGTTGGACTTCTTGCGCTTCAGAATAGCTTTTGGAATCGCCTCTGGTCCTTTTGCTCGGCTTCTGGACCTGATACTGCTCTCCTTTGTCGCCTTTTCCTTCACTGGAGCCGGGGCCTCAACAACATCATTAACCTTTTCTGGTTCGGTTGCCTCGACCTCTGCAGCTTCCTCCTCCTGGAGAGTGGTAACAGCTCCAGATTTCTTCTTCGCCTTCTTCTCGCGGTCCTGGAAAAAAATCACATTTGGGATATTTCATCTCAATCGAATAAGACGGATTTAGATCCTCTAGATGTAGGACTTATTTGGATAAATAGCTTAAGTAAGTGCTTATAGCATAAGCATTTACCATATAAAAAAGTAATTTACCTTAAGCTTCTTCTCAGCATCCTTTTGGGCTTTGAGAGCTGCTTTGGCTGCAGCTTTCTCTGCCAATTTCTTCTTCCTTTCCGCAGCCAGCTTTGCTTTTGCAATTTCCTCTTCTCTTTTAATCTCTTTCGCCTTTGCTGGATCAATTTTAGACTCTTTCGCAGCAGGGGTCTCCTTATGAGGATTTTCAAATTCATAATCATCATTATCCGACTTAGTTTTCAAATCCCTGCCTTTGGTTTTGATTTCTTTCTGAGTAGCCAAAGTTTCTACCGGAGAAGGCTTAGGCTCCTCCTTTGGCTGTTTCACGATGACTTTTGGTAATGGCTCTGCCACAATATGTTTTGGTTCTTCCAGCAGTGGCTTCTCATCAGGGTTCCTCATGCGCCCGTCCCTACTCAGCTGTCGCATGTCCAATGATGACAAGATTCTCTTCTCGTAATCATCCCTAAAAGCTTTGCCACCGTTCCAAAGTGACATGAATTTCTCGACCTGCAATCACGAGGGAAAATTAGAAAACGTTAGATTCAACCACAACAGATATATCAGTCAGGGAAAACATGGGGAAAAAAAGGACGGTTACTGTGAAATGACATCATTGACGATTCAATAGATCCAAAGAATGAATATTCATTTCAACAACTAACCTCGGCCTGTGAAAGTTCATCAAGAGCAGTAACATCTTTCTTAGCAGCCAGATCTCGTGCCTTGGTCAGAAGTGTACGACTTTGGTAGAAATAGGAGTTCTGAAAAAGAAAATACCAACTCAAATTCAGACAACTGACAGTTACATCAGTAAAAACATCAAGCTTGTTTAGATTAAATCTACATCAAGGACAAAATTTACACTTTGCGGGGTTCATGATAATAGATATGCTAAATAAGTGTCTGTTCAATAAAACTCGTGATTGTTATTGCAGTTTCAACTAAAACTTAAACAGCGTATTTTAGGTACAAACACTTATTTAGCAGACTAGAATTCATTGAATGCCGCATTTTCAGATGAATGGAGATAGAAGCGACAACCTCCACAGTTTGCATTCCATCTTTCAAAATTGTGTTCATTTAAAATGAGATGAATGAAATATATTTACATTGCAAAGACATCTTTCAAAATTCTGTTCATGCCTAAAGATTTCACCATTTCCTATGCATATATTTGAAAACATTCAAACAACAACACATTTTCGAATATAATGCTTAATAGAGAATATAGGAAATGCTAATAGAAAAATAATTCACAACCAAATGCAGGAAAAATACCCCCTCATCACGCTGTTTTCTAAGCTTCTGAATGCTCTCAAAAGTCTGTTCCCTCTTCTGAGTAACACCTCCAAGTTCTTCCTGCAGAGACTGGATAGCAGTGTCGATGGTTTTCAGCTCATCATCAATTTTAAGGATTTTGGACCGAATCGCTTGTCTCTCCTTCTTCACTCCATCCAAATCCCCACCTATAAGCTGCAAGAAAATTAAACATCTTAAGGACTTTTCAACTAATAATATAGATATAATTAAAAAAAAATCAGAACTCTTAAAAAAAACACTAGCAAACTTACGAAAACTTATATCTTACCTTAACCTGATCTTGGATGACATCTTTCTGCCCAATAGTATCCTGTAACTTGGTCCTGACTGCAGCGTTAGCAATAACTTTCTCCCTTGTCCCCTCGAGCTGTTTGATTTCTCGGAGGATTTGCTTTTCCTCAGTCAATGGAATGCTCTCGTGCTGAATGCGGTACTGTAAGCTATATATCTGTATCCATAAAAGCATACCGGCAGTGAGTGAATAGAGAAAACATGTTGGAATTAGATACAACGCAAATAAAGTCAGAGCTCTGGTTAAAAAACAACTAGGAGATTGGTGACATACAACATCATTAAGTTCCTCCTCAGATGAGCATATACCACTGCGATTATTACGCATCTTTCCCAATGCCTGCTGCAGAGGCTCAATTTCCTTCATTTTCTCATCAAAGATAGTCTGAAATTGCTTGCTGTCACCTCTTAGAATCTTAATCTGAGAAATCAACTCTGATCGTTCCGACTGCAGGGAAGAGTAAAAAACAATTATACAATTATATTAGGAATATAAAGTTTCAATAGAAAAAACTTCCCGCTGTCAAGTCATGGGCAAACCACATTATTTTCTTATCACATGTCAGATGCTGCGAAATATAACCTCGGCAGTAGACAAAAAACGTTACTTTTATGGTTTATTGTTCAATGTCGAGGCACCAAAACGTGTATACATAGGAGAATAAATTATTTGACTTTGACTCCTTCAAATTCATTTTCTAGATTACATCTCAAGGTAGTAAAACAAAATGTGTCTTCTACCGTTTCCGTTCAACGTGCCTCGAGTTAAGAGACAATAAAACATGCATGCCGTGTAGACCGGAAAATAAATTATTGGACTCATTCACAATAATTGACAACTAGAGCATATCATTTATAGCACAAGTAAAACAGTAACAATTCAATTAAGAAACAATTCAAGTAAAATGGTTGTCCTTTAGGTTTTTATACAGTTGCGAATACGACAAGCAACAATGATGAATTATCACCAACTCACCCGCTTTGCCTTCAGAGCTTCAGTGATCTGAAACCGAGCTTGATTTTTCTTGCTGATCTCCTTATCAAGCAGATCAATCTTAGTTTTGATGGATGGATCATCAAAAGGCCTGCACCTGACAAAATAAAACGAATGAATCTGCTTAGGCGCAGGCCACTCTTCAGCAGCATTCTTCGGGGTATTGGAATCAGCAACATCGTTAGCTTCCCCTTTAGCAGATTCATCTCCATGTGAGCCAAATTTGATAGTCTCACCAGCTCCCAGATCTTGTTCCAGCTTTCCATTCTCCTTTTCATGCGCAACAGATTTGCCTCCTTCAACACCATTCTCAACCGGTCCTTGAACCATCTCGAATCCCGCAATCTCAACCGCCATGGTTCCAACTACAAAATCCTATAAACCTGAATCCAAATAAATAAATAAAACAAACATATTTATAAGAATTCAGAAGCATGCATAAATCCAATCCGTTCGTTCCAATAAACAGTCAATCAAATGGTAAATTCTGAATCAGACTAAAATTTCAGGAACATTAACATTATAACATCATTATCAAACAACCAAACACACATGCAGAAAATTCCAATAGTAAAAAACACACTCCACATGCAGAACAAGCAATATGAACAATGAAACAACACCTCAACAGATAAAAGAATTGCTTCAATTTTCATCACAAACAACCAATCCAAGCATAGCCCATGATATAAAAAAAAGAGATCTAAAGTTTAGCATCATAATCTCAAACATGCAAACAAACAAAAAATCACAAACATCAAAATCCAGATTGATAATTTATTAAAATAAAAATAAAAATCCGATTTTATAGGGTTAAAAATCAATCTTATTCAATTACAATCAAATCAAACCCAATATGCAAAATCCAAATCTCATAATCTCAGACAAAGACATCAAAATCAAAAAATAAAAACTAAAGGGCATGATCTGAATAATCAATTACCCCATCATTTATACACAAAAACAAACCTTGAGCTGAAGAAATGAAAACCTTCAAAAGCAAAACAACAGAGAGAATTGAATAGGATAGAAGAGAATAGAATACCAGTGTAGAGAGGTAAGGAGATTTGTAGAGAAGAAGACCCCTTTTGAAAAAGGGTCTCCGAATTCAATTCCAAATTATGTAGAAACCCAAAAAATGTGAGATTGAAAAAATGGGACAGATCTCGCTCTGTTTTCTTCTTCCTGAGTCCCTCCACGTGCAGGTTGAATCAGAACCCGTTTCAGAGAGAGAGAGAGAGATATAGAGAGAGAGATATATAGAGAGAGAAAGAGAGGTAACGTTTTACAGTGTCGGTATTTATACATAAACAAATTAAGGATAAAGATTTTTTCATGTTCGACAGTTGATTTCGCTACCTCGGTTTCTTCGAAACGGTAAAAACGTAGGGCTAATGTTTTTTCTTCACACTGTTATTTTGGAAATTTCAATTTTGGTTTTTTTAAGGATTTTTTTTCTTTAATTGGGTAAAAAGGTAAAATGAAATTAAGAAAATGGGTTTTGGGTTTTTTGTGATTTTGGATCTTCTTAGTATGATTCTTAAATTACCGTTATCTATATGTTTTTGTTCTTCTAGGAATCAATGGAAGATTTGTTTCTTTAAGTAGAAAATATGCTGTATAGGGATTTAGTGTTTGTACCTTTGACTACAAAAATGTTACAAGGCTATGTTTGAATAGGAGAATGGTTTTTTTTTCTCATTTGGGGAATATTAGGTGAATTTGTAGGTAGGTAATTATAGAGTTCTAGAGATTTGGTAACCTAATTTTATATATTTTGAAATTTCGAAAGCCATGAGTTCGATAAAATAGTTATGGGTTTGCCCAATCTTATTATTTGATTTGATATTGAGAAAAGTTAAAGAAAGTGAATTCGATAAGTGTATGCAAATTGTTTAAAAAATTGATTTTGTTACAGTTGTTTCATTGGTTTTATTGTCCTTTAAAGTACCTTTGGTTGAAAAGGCTAATTTTTGTAGGAAGTTGAAGTTGGACATAGTTTAAATTATTTTTAGAGTGATGGTTAAATTATTGTTAAAGTTGCTATTTAAAACATAAATTTTATAGATTTGTATCGTTGGATCAACATTTCGTGTTAAATCAAAAGTAAAAACGTTTTTAAGTAAAATCATATTTATAAATGATTTAAATCACTTTAAAATCAGTGAAATTGTGAAAAATCATTGTATTTTACTCTTTGACCAAATTTTATCTTTTTTGTCAAATTTATAAAAAAGTTTTTATGATTGGTGGATGATTTATATAATTTGATACAAGTTTATGAATATTATTTGGTTTTTATTATAAGAGGAAATTCACTTTTTAGATTCATAGAATGATTAATGTATTTGGTCTATATGTAGACCAGATACATTAATCATTGAATGAATATAAAAAGTAAATGTTCTCTTATAATAAGAAGGACTAGAGGGAGCACACTTTATTTTTATGATTTAGAATATTTTTTACTTTATAATTAAGTTAAAATTCTAAATTATTGATGTATTTATAATTGATATTACCGATTGATCAGAACCTGGAAAGTCGAGGAGGAAAAAGGGGAATTGTACCTGCAAGACACTCCGACGATCAAGTAAGTGTGGGAGCAAAAAGAGGTACAAGAAAAGTATTAGGGTTTTAGTGATGAATAGTCAATATTCGATATTTGGCCCTCACATGAGTGAGGGTTTATATAGTGCCCCTGGCGTTTGGTCATTGGTCCCTATTTTTGGGCCTAGATATAAGGGTCCGCAAAAATAGGTAACTTCCAGGACTTGGTCAAACTGAGCAGGTGTGCCCGCAATTAGCCGTTAGTTCCAAGGAGGAGGTAGGTTACGGGCAGCGATCTGGTCGATTTCTGGTTATCTGGCCGACTTGAGATCGGGCAGACTAAGAGGCATTTGTCGATTGTCGTAGGTCAGTGCTGGTCCAGGAGGACAAACAATCGATGGTGCCCGACGGAGGGCGGGAGAGCCTGTGTCGTGGTCGCACGAGTCGTGCCGAAAGAGGAGGTCGAACTGGGCCCACTCTAGCCGTTGGGTCAGACCAGAACAGTAGCCTCCCAAGTTGTTGCTTCTGAGCACAAGAGTGATGACTTTAACACCTGCTCGTGGAATGGGGTGCTTCTTACGGGGAGCGTGAGTGTCGCCTGTTGTGCCTTTCTCGCAGGGAGATAATTAGTTGGTTGTTTGAGCTTTGAAAATTGAAGAGGCAGTGTGTTAACGCAGTGGTGCAATGATGGCCTAGGGGCTAGGGTGCAATGATGATGATCCTACGGTGCCCTAGACGTGTGTCTCTCACGCGCGAGCGAGTTTAGCTATAAATACGAGAGGAGCATGGCATTCCGCATTTTTCATTCTTCTCTCGCATTGCTCGTTATTGCTTGCCTGTCGACCGCCATTATTTCTTGAAGATTAATTGTTCTATGTCGTTCCTTTCAACTTCCTTCCTTCTTTAATTGGTAAGATTTCAGATTTTCGTTGTTATTTCGCTGTTGTAGCCTAGATTTTCACGATTTTAATTTTAGGAATGCAAACGGTTAGGTTTAGGATCATGTCTGTTAGGGCGTTCTTGGGGAGTGTTGGTGGTAGACGGTGGTTCTGTAGTTTAGAATCACTGGATCTGCTGTGGATCCTCCCCTGATTTTTTCATGACGTACCATAGATGGTCCTTGAGGATTTAGGTCCTTTTGCTGATTGGAGTTCGCCTAGTTGGGGAAAGTGGTTGTTCGTTTAGATGCCTTAGTGAGGGTTATGGTCGGGGACATGGTCCTCGTTTATCAACGCCCTTTCACTTGATTAGTGGTGAAAGGGTGGTTTTGACATTGATATCGACCTCACTTATATCCTCTGCTTTTTAGATACTATGGTTGATAATGTAAGAGGCGACATCTTCGAGGAACCTGTTGGGTCTTCTCAAAGTTCTACGGACGAGACTCGTAGCACGTCAAGCATCTTGGAATATCCGGGGACGAGTCGAACTCGTCCAATCAACAAGGAAGGGAGAGGATATGGAGATGGCCTCCGCTGATCAGGGTGGCCTATTTGCGCCTAACGATGATGAAGACCCAAGGATGTGGGTCATAGAGGATCCTTGGAATCATGGGTGCTATTTTATTGAGCATCAGGATGATGTTTTTACCAACGTATCTTCGTACTCGGCGGGTGACAACGACACAGAAGACTGGCCAGTGTGGGACCCTAGAGAGTGCAGTCAGATCTGCTCGCAATACGACAAACGGAGGATCCTGATGTATGATATAATGTTTTAGGAGATGGGCCTGCATTTGCCTTTTTCAAATTTCCAGGTGTCCATTTTCAAGCATCTTCGACTAGTTTCCTCTCAGCTGCACCCGAACGGGACTGCTTTTATGCGGGTGTTCGAGATCGTGTGTGATTACTTGAGGATATGGGCCATTATCCCTTTGTTCTTCTACTGCTTTCACCTTTAGAGGAGAAAGGTCGACGACAAGTGGGGATGGATCACTTTGAAGCAAGCCAATAGGAAGTTGTTCAAAGCTTATTTGGAGTCTGTTCGATTTTTCAAGGACAAATACATGCTCATTCAGCCTGTCTCATACTCGTTCAACTTGTCTTGGACAGGGCTATGCTTATGTCTTACGGCTTTCCCCGATATATGACGAGGAAGGGGATCCCATTTTAAATGAGCAAGGGGAGCATCAAAATAAGTTGGTCCGCAAATTCCCCTTCTAGTGGACCAGGAAGCACTTCGACAGTAAGTTGGACACCTATGTGTGGAAGGAGGGGCAACTCGGTGACAAGGACCAGAGGAGCTTCGATCTTATGACCACCTTCGTCGCGGGAATCCCTCGTGTTCAGCACGCGGGCCGAGGAGGAAAGTCGGATAGGGACAAAGACGGGAAAATCGTGTATGAGCCTGGCTTGATAGGTGTTTAGGAGCTCCTCAAGAACGAGGACCCCGTTAGATACTTGAGTATTTGCTTTATGTTTTGAATAATTATATATGGTCGACATTTTAAGTCCTCGTTTGCTAACTCTGATTTGTTATTTGTTATGCAAATAACATGAATCCTACCCAGGAACACATAGCTAGGAACCTTGCAGCGAAAGCAAAAAGGACGTTGAAAGATGTTCAGGGCGGTGCAGGGATTGCTCCAACGTCGGGGTCAGGCAACTCGTCCTCGGATCCGGCTGCTAGCGCCCTCTCTCCCGCTCCTATATCCTCGAAAGCGAAGAGACCACGTGTCAATGGGAGCATTGATCTGACAGGAGAAAAGGGGAAAGGGAAGTATGATCTGCCCCTACTGGCTGGAGAAGGATTTCTTCGAGGGTGCCGCTCTACAACTTCAACAAGATGAGTCTCTTCACCTTGAGGGGCTGGAACACCCAGAGAAAAGGGTGACTCTAGTGCATGATGTTAGTGGCCTGATGAGAATACTGGAGATGGCGGTCGCCTACACCGAGGGGAGCGCTTCTCAGGAAGTTGAACTGAAGAAGCTACTGGCCAAACAGGCCACGGTTGAGAAGGGGCGGGGCGACGAGAAGAAAGCTCGGAAGCTGGTCGAGGAAGATCTAGGGAAGCTATCCGAGGAGCACAAGGTCTGGCTACTTGAAAAGAAGGTTCTAGAGGAGAGGGTGGAGATTTTGGCTGTCGAGGTAGCTCCTGCTAAAGATGAGCCAGAGGATAAGAAGGACTTGAAGACCCGAGCTAAGCTGGTTGCTCATTTTCAACTGGAGATGGATGACGCTCAGGCCTCCTCCGAGGGGAGCTTCGACAATACGCTGAAGCAACTCCATGTTTTGAACCCTTGGGTCGAGTTTAATACCTCTGGGATGGGGGTAAATTACTATGTGGCCGCCAGAAAGATCCTGGTTCTCGACTATCTTAAGGATTTCGTTGTCCAGCCCGCGGGGGAACTCTCTCAACTGTCGCCCATTGTCGAGGAAGAGACTGAAGAATTATGATTGATAGTTTTTTATTCCACTCTGGCCTGCGTATCATAACGTTGTAATCCTGTTTTTTTTGGGCTTTTTCCCGTTTATGTAAGTTATGAACAAGTGTGGCCATTGTGGTCACAAAATTATTCTTTTGGACGGGGGGCTAAAGGCCTCCCTTGTTGTAATATTTGTACAATAGCAGCCATGGCAGTCGTATCTTTTAATTTTCAGCCATGGTGGTCGATTGTTCCAAATATTTGACTTATTTTTGCATGTTTATTGTTATGCTTGTCTGCTTGAGATATATTTTATTTTGCTAAGAGTTTATAGTGGGGATTTGCTCGTTTGATTTGTATGTTCGCCAGTATGGGGAAACTGAACAAATGGCCAGGGTGAATATCGGGCATGGGCTGGAACTCAGGTCTCGTTTCGAGGACCTGAGCTCGGCGGTGTGAACTTCCCATTGCAAGCTGGGTGTTCTACCGTCATGGTACGAGGACTATGGAGCTCGGTCGAGTTATCCATGTCGAGCTGAGGACACGCTTGTTAAAACAGTGGAGTCTCTCCCCTTCAAAATATTTTGTGTGTTATGCTTGTACCTAGGCATGCACGCGTTGTCTGGCCTGGATGACCAGGTCTAGTTCTTCCCGTAGCGTGACGTTGTTCATCTCCTCGTCTAGGGGTGATTCGATTTGCCTGGAGGGTTCTTCTATCTCTACGAGAATGACGGCCTTCGTTCCGTAAGTTAGTCAGAAAGGAGTCTCCCTGATTAACGAGTGTGCTGTTGTTCGTTATCCTCAGAGTACACCGCGTAGCTCCTCGACCCATCTTTTCTTGGTTTTGTCTAACCTTCGTTTGAGACCCCTGAGTATCACCCTGTTCACGGACTCGACCTGGAAGTTCGAATGGGGATGTTCAACAGAGGCAAAGTGTTGGGTGGTGCCCAACTTGGCGACAAATTCCAGAAAGGTTCGATCTGTGAACTGGGTATCATTGTCGGTGACTATTTCTTGTGGGATGCTGAACCGAGCAAGGGTGTTTCTTTTGTAGAAGCGAACAATGTTTTGGGCGGTAATTTTGGCCAGTGCTTATGCCTCTATCCATTTGGTGAAGTAGTCGATGGATACCATTAGATATTTGTTTTGATTTATACCCAACACGAACGGACTGAGGAGGTCTAACCCCCACCAGGAAAAGGGCCAGGGAGAAGAGAGGGATCTGAGCTCGTTTGGGGGAGCCAGGTGCATGTCCCCGTGCCGTTGGAATTTTTTGCATTTCTTTACGTGCTCTTTTGCACCATGCTGCATGGCGGGCTAGTAATATCCTGCTCGTAGAGCTTTTTTGGCGAGGGATCTTTTGCCTAGATGTTGGTCGTTTATCCCTTCATGGATCTCGAGTAGGATGCGATCCGATTTGCTTTGGTTGACGCATTTGGGGAGGGGGTGGAAAATCCTCTCCTGTAAAGCTTGCCTTCGATTAAGACATAAGAACAAGCTCTTCTCTTGACAATCGCTGCTTCCTTCGAGTCGACGGGAAGCTCTTCTCTTGTTAGGTATTTGTGTATAAGGTTCATCCAACAATCATCGTCTCCTATGGTGAATGCTCCCAAAGTCGAGGGGGGTCTATGGGTTCTTGGTCGAGGAAGAATTTCCTGTATCACCGACTTGTTCCCCCCTTTCCTCTTTGTGCTCACTAGTTTGGACAAGATGTCTTCCCGGATGTTATGTTCGCGGGGAATATGTTGTACGTCCACAAATTTGAATTTCTTTTTTCTCTCTTGGACCAGAGCCCAATACTGATCGAGGTGATCGTTTTTCACCTAATATTCTCCTCGAACCTGGGATGCAACAAGCTGAGAGTCGGTGAAGATTTTCACCTCCTCGGCTCCCAGGTCTTCGGCTAGGTATAAACTTGCTAGGAATGCCTCGTATTCGACCTGGTTGTTTGAGGTCGGGAAGGATGATGCAAGGGAGACATGATTAGGGTTTCTTCTTCGTTTTCCAATATAATGCTTGCACTGCTTCATGTCGAACTGGAGGAGTCGTCGACGAAAATTATCCATCGGCGTGCCGCGTCCTGGTGTGCGGGCGAGGTCATTTCGACTATAAAGTCAGCCAGTGCTTGAGCTTTGAGGGCTTTTCTGACTTCGTACCAGATGTCGAACTCAAAGAGTTCTAACAACCATTTCAATAATTTGCCTGCCATGGCGGGTCTACCGAGCAACTGCTTTATTGGTTGATCTGTTCGGACGAATATGATATTCGCCAAGAAATAGTGTCTGAGTCTCCTCATTGTATTGATGAGGGTTAGGGCCACCTTTTCAATTTGATGATATCTTACCTTGGGGCCATGCAGGGCCTTTCTCGTAAAGTAGATAATCCTCTGCTCTTCTGGGGTTTCTCTGATTAGTGTTGCGCTTATTGCCTTAGGGGTGACAGTGAAATAGAGATAGAGGATTTTGTCCTTCTCTGGTCGAGAAAGGATAGGTAGTTGCGATAGTGCTTGCTTCAAGTGGATGAGAGCTTGCTCGTATTCGACCGTCCATTCGAAGGCAGCTAGCTTCCTTGCGGAGGAGTTTGAAGAGGGGGAACGCGTGCTGGGCGGATTTTGCCACGAATCGAGAGAGAGAAGTGAGTATATCGTTCAGGATTTGAATGGACTTTTTCGAAGTGGGCGTTGGAAATTCAAAAAATGCTCGACATTTTTTGGTGTTTTCCTCAATTCCTCGTTCTGTGAGGTAGAATCCGAGGAATTTTCCTGCCCGTACGCCAAATGTTCATTTTTCTGGGTTAAATCGCATCCGACACTTTCTGGCCTGCTCGAAAACTTTCTTCAAGTGGAGGGCATAATCGATTTCTTTCGTCGATTTGACGATCATGACGTCCATGTATACTTCGAGCATCTTGCCTATTTCGTTGCAGAAGACTTTGTTCATCATGCCTTGATATGTAGCACCCACGTTTTTCAGGCCGAAGGGCATTACATTGTAGTAATAGTTTCCTGACTCGATCATGAAAGAAGTATATTTTTTATCTTCTTTCGCCATTAGAATCTGGTTGTATCCAGAATATGCGTCCATAAAAGATAATAATTTGAAACTGGTCGAGTTGCCGACCATTTTGTCAATATTAAGGAATGGATAAACATATTTCAGGCAAGCCCGATTGAGGTTGGTTTAATAAATACACATGTGGCATTTTCCATTAGATCTCTTTACAAGAACTACATTTGAGAGCTAGGTTGTGTGTTGGGATTCAGAAATAAAGTGTGCTTCTAGGAAGTCTTTTATAGCTAGTTCAACAACCTCAGTTTTTTCTAGGGACTGCTTTCTTCTGTGATGGGCGACTTCCTTGAGGGCAGGGTCTATGGCCAGGTGATGGCATGCAGTCTCTGGGTCCAATTCGAGCATCTCAACTGCGCTTCGGTGAACAAATCATTGTTCTTCCTCAAGCAAGCTTTCAGTTGCCTCTTCGCCAAGTCGGGAGGTTAACTTCGATCTTTACTCCTCTGGCAGGGTCGTTCCGGAGAGGGGGGGGGTGATATCGAAGTCTCCATCTCAAATGGGTTATACGTGATCTAAGAGTTCCTCGCTGCTTGCAGCTAGGGATTAACCTTCGCCTTCGACCATGGTCTCTTTCCCTTTCTTCCTATACTCTGTGATCCTCCTTGGAGAAGTGGCTGTCAAGGTCGATGGCGTCTACCTTTGGCTGTGGCTTGGCCTCCTCGGAGCTAGAGGTCAGGGCGGCACCAATGGTAGTTAGGGGTTGAACGTTGATGGAACTCAAGCCCCTGGCAGAGGCTTCAAAACATCTTCTTGCCTCCTGGATGTCCCCATGGAGGGTGGAAACCAAACCCTATGCAGTGTAGTATTTCATTTTAAGGTGTACAATGGAGGGCACCGCAATCAGCTCGGCCAGAGTGGGCCTCCCGAAGATACATTAATAGAGAGACGAGAAATCCACTACCAGAAGTTGAGTCTTGATGGATCTGGCAGTCACCCCTCTTCAAAAGGTGACGATCACCTCAAAATACCCCCAGGTTTTGGTACTGGCATCGTTGAAGCCCTGGAGGTATGAGCCCACATATGGGGTCAGGTGGATTTCGTTCAACTGTAGGGTAGTGAAGAGTTGGGTGTACATGATGTCCACCGAGCTCCCTTGATCGGCTAGTATGTTCCGAACATCAAAGTTTGTCATGCAAGCCCGCATGAGCAATGGGATAGTCGAGTTGGGGGCTCCACCCGACGGTTTCTCCCGGTAGAAAGCGAGGGTATGAAAGCCTTCTCGGAAGTTATCCATGGAGGCATCCATGTTAGAGTTGGCTTTGATAAGTTGCTTGAACCTTCTTTTTACGGATCCCATTGTATGCTTGTTGAATCCCCCGTTGGAGATGACCATCGCAGATGGGAACGACTCCCAGGGATTGTGAGAGGAGAAGTACAATGGGATGTTCTCTGCGTCTGGAAAGTAGAAATTTTATGGTTGTGAGATACTCATGGCGACTGATATTGTGCTGATATCAGGGGACTCCTTCCCCTCTTTGACGCTCTTGGTTTCTGGAGCCTCCTTGCAGGCACCCTCTTTCTTCTTGTACTGCTTGAGGTTCCCGTCTCAAATTAGTATCTCAGTCACATCCCTGTGATGGATGCAATCGTCGGTGTTGTGACCATGGCTTTTGTGGAACCTACAATACTTTCTCTTGTCGGTTCTGGGTTTGGAGGGTGTCTGGAGAGGAAAGCGTACCCCAGCTTGTTTAAATTCAGAGTTGGCACATTCATACAGAATACATTCTGTTGAAGTGGTCAGAGGGGTGTAGTCGTGGAACTGACCAGTAGGCCCCTTGTAATCTTTGGAGTCTCAGAATCTGTCTTCCCGCTTTCTTTCTCCCGCACGACGGGATGTCGAGGGCTCGTCGCTTCTTGAGGGTTTGGCACTCTTTCGATGCCTTGAATCCTTGGCATTGTTGGCCTCTTCTTTCTCTTCATACTGAATGTTTGCTTGAGCCTTGAGGAGGAGGGAGTCGAGCATGGCTGGAGTTTCGATGCCCACAGCCTTAGCAAAGTCGTTGCGGGGACGAAGCCTTTGTTCAAGAAGGTACTGAAGGAAAATTGCGATCAAAAGCGCAGCGGAATTTAAAATTTTCCTTTAGCGATCCTTACGAATGAACATGGTCAGTGATAGAAATATTTACCTCTTGTGGCGATTCAGACCTTTGATGTTGTGATCACGAGCATTAATGAAGAACAACGCCTCTACTCAGTCCACACGAACAGATCGCTTCTGGCCACAGTGCTAGCTGATCACGAACGGAAACCTTGAGTGAGAGAGAGAATCAAAAACGAAATTGCATCAAGTGAAATTGCTTCATCACAAGGGATCTATTTATAGAATCACTCGTGTGGGCTACAAGCTAAAAGCCCAATTAAGGCTATAAGCTAAAAGCCCAATTAAGCTTATGGACATCATACCTTATGATGTACCATATATCACTTATCCACGTGGTACCTTACCACTTTCCGTATTACACTTAAGTGCACCGTACCTTACGGTGTTCCTTATTTATTCTATCTCCCATCAACCTGTCTTTATGTGTGTGACCCTGTAGGTTTTCACGACGTTGGCAATTATATTAAATCACACATTTAATATAATAAATAGTGAGCGGTATCTAGCAACACATCACTGTTACCCAAGTCACGAAAATGTCATGTGATCTGACCAAACATTTTCCGTGATAATATTTGTGTTGTACAATTACCCTTTTGCCCTCATGTCTATATTGAACACAAGGCATACACTGTGTCACCCTTGTCCAGTTCAATATTGGGCCCTTAGATATTTATCCTGTTATGCAGGATGAGCAAATTCCATCTAGGTCACTCATGTCCCTTAGCATGCTTTGTGAAGTACCCATCAACCGTCTTTATAGTCATCCAGTTACAGATGACGTTTGATCAGCAATAAAGTACTTGACTCTACATCTAGGGTCCATAGTGGTTTCAGGTCGAAGGGTGGTATACACCATTATCATCATGAGAATAACTTATGACACTTTGCATAACATTCTATGTAGTATTCTCATAGTGGGTAAATCCAGTATAAATATTACTTCTAATATTCATACCTATGTCAAGACTTGATAACTCCTTATCTATGATCCATGAGATGTGATCATCAATCTATCTTCATAATAATCTTAATGCTTTAATTTTATCCCACTTCACATTAAAGCTTGACTACAGATACTTTAAGAATAGTGTCTTATGTTTAATGAGATCTCATGATTAAGTCACACTTAACATTTCATTAAACAAATAAACCATTCTAGGGACTTTATTATTTTGGAAAGCAAACATAATAAAGAAATGCCTTTTATTATTAATAAATAATTTGATACAAGTACCAAAAGTATTGGCCTCTAGGGCTTACACCAACAGGTACTTCTTCATTGCATCGGTCGTTGAGACCTGTATGAGTTCTTTGTATAAGCGCTTAATATATGCACATAGAGATTCTTCTCTGCCTTGGATAATCGCTTCAAGTGAAGCCTCTAATTTTGGATGTGGACGGGAGGCGGTGAAGTACCTCGAAAATATCTTTCCTAGTTGTTTCCAAGAAGTGATAGATTCAGGGGGTAGGCTTTTCTACCAAGCCATTGCACCCTTCACGCCTCGGTAATCAAGTAAGGCGTTGATGTCTTCTATATGGTCGTCCGGGTCGGTCGTACCATCGTAAGATCCCAATGGGGGCGGCTTCTCGAGCCCGACCGGGAGTCGTGCCTCCATAATTTCTCTCAATAACGGGTCGTGGGGCTCATCGTCATCGGTCTCTTCTGGCGATGATGATGGGGAGTTATGATTCTCGTCGAGGGGAGGGGCTACGCCCTTGTCGCCTCAGTATGTGTGATAATGACCTGCCACAATTGTCTTTGCAGGTGCTCTTCGTCTTCTTGGAAAGTGGAGAGTCTTTATCCTTCTTGGGAGATGCTCGGTCATGCTTCTTGCGGAAAGAAATGTCGGTCCTTTCCTTTCTTGAAGGATTCCCCTTTTGGGAAGGTGATATGTTGGAGGAGTTATGTCATCGATGTCTCGGAGGGGGAGACCTTGATTGTTTCTGCTCCAGAGCCCCCATCCTTTTGATCTACTTGAGGATGATGGATTTGGTTCGGTTAAGGGCAGTAATCAATGTTGCTATGGTTGGGTCGGTGTTCTGCAAGAGGAGGACTAGTTACAGAATCTCCAGCTGGTCTTCGACAGAGTTCTTGGGTAATTATTCGTCCAAGAATAAATTATTGTCGCAATCCATTTTATGGAATCCGGGGGACGCGGTATGTCCGTCACAGGCACCAAAGTTATACTCGAGGTGAGAATGTTCTTGGCTTTTGTCGGTCTTGCGTGCCATGGAGAGCATAATATTTTTAGATAGGTGGTGATCACTGTGATCGACCATGATTAATGAATGGAGAGGATCTTTGGTCTTCAAATTATAGGAATAGAAAACAGGGAAGATAGTTTCCCATAGACGACGCTACTGGTCTTATTGGTTGATCAGAACCTGCAAGGTGGCCGGATGATGATCTTCAGACGGGATGGAAAGTCGAGGAGGAAAAAGGGGGTTATACTTGCAAGTCTCTCTGACGATCAAGTAAGTGTGAGAGAAAAAAGAGATACAAGCAAAGTATTAGGGTTTTAGTGATTAATAGTCAATATTTGATACCTGGCCCTCACACGAGTGAGGGTTTATATAGTACCTATGGCGCTTGGCCATTGGTTCCTATTTTTTGGCCCTAGATATACGGGTCCACAAAAATAGGTAACTTCCAGGACTTGGTCAAACTGGGTAGGTGTGTCCGCAACTAGCCGTTAGTTCTGAGGAGGAGGTAGGTTATGGGAAATGATCTGGTCGGTTCCTGGTTGTCTGGCCAACTTAAGGTCGAGCAGACTGAGAGGCGCTCGTCGATTATCGTGGGTCAAACTGATCCAGGAGGGAAAATGATCGATGGTGCCCAATGGAGGGCGGGGGAGCCAGGGTCGTGGTCGTATGGGTCGTGCCGAAGGAGGAGGTCAAATTGGGCCCACTCTAGCTGTTGGGCCAGTCCACAACAATAATATATATGTTTAAATGCACTTTTGACCCCTTATTATTTTTTTCTTCTTAAATAGTGTTTTAGTCTCTAAGTTAGTGAGTTTTTGCGTTTAGTCCCTAAATCTTTTTTTTAGGTCTGAGTCCTTATATATCATATTTTTGTTGATTTTCATCCTTGACGTTAGTAGTCTGTTAAAAATGCTGACTTGGCTAATGCTGCTGATGTGGAATGGCATTTTATTTATCCTTTCTTTAATATTTTACAGACAATATTCAAAAAATGATTTTGGCACTAGTCCCTGTAAATTAGGGGTTTTCATATTTGGATGGAGAAGTGTGGTGACCATTGGAGAACGGTGGAGGTGAATGTGGCAACAACCACGATATGACGACGGTGCCGTTCAAGTTGACAATTTCATATGTGGTATTTTGCATTTATCTTTCAGTCTATTTTGTCCATACTTCTCGGTTCTTTGTTCTGTCCGTTGAAAGCGATAAGTTTCAATTTGATATTCCATTATTAGGGTGGTTTTTTAAGGGACTATGTAGTATACTACACAGGGGGTTATGAGAATTTAGTAGAGATTGATCCTGATAGATTGAGCTTATTTAAGGTAACTTTTATAGTGAAAGACATTACTCAGCTTGAGCATTCATAATATATGTTATGATGGTATAACAATGAGAGAGACATGTATAGTACAATGGTCACTGATGTTTATGCTGATGAAGTATATCAATATTCCATGAGAATGAAAATTACAGCGCACCTATATGTTGATCCAAAAGGTAACACTGATATTCAAGCTAATGATGTTGGTGGTGTTCAAGCTAATGATGTTGGTGGTGTTCAAGTTAATGAAGCTAGTGTTGTTCAAGGTAATGAAGTT